>CP129449.1:80132500-82532500 GCA_030445155.1 Quercus variabilis
ACAAAAATTTTTGTACTATCGAAATATTTTACAACATTTATCGGATTAAATAAACACTAAACTAGATGCCAACGAGTTAATAATCCGTTTTAGGAAAGTTTTTATGGGAAATGAAAAAATCTGTCAAAATATTAATTACTTTTTTTTTTTTCATTTCCCTATAAAAATTTTCCTAAAATAGATTATTAACCAGTACTCTAAGTGTACTCGTTAGTATTTTTCTTATTTAATAAAACAAGCCCCATATACAAAGACTTTCTTCATCTTCAAGTTAGAGTTCAACAGCTCTTGCCATCTTGAATTCCCCACACATAATTTACTCACCTTTAGTTCTCATCCTCCCCTTAATTTTTAAGCTAAAAAGAAACCTAACCCATATAGGCGTATTATATAGTTACGCCTTAGTCTATACATTTTTTAAGTAAATAAACCGTGTGGCATCAAATTTAGACCAAAAAGAGAAAAAGGAAAAAAAAAAAAAAATAGACATCGATTTAGAACTATTGTGTTTGAAAAGAACAAAGTGAGTCGTCATTATTGTGAACTACAATTCAATTTCAAGTTTTTCCACATTCACTCATTTCTTCATCGACTTTGAATTAAATAAGGTTTTGCTTAGTCATAAAGGGATCAATTGGTAGTCGTTATCATATTAAAGTAGCATCCATAACGAACCTCAACCGTCAAAGATGATTTCTTTTTTGGATGAACTTCAAAGGTGATTTCCTAAATAAGGAAAGGTGGATGAAAGGAGGTAAATGTTAATGGTATTATAACTTACTATATAGTGATGTGCTAACTGGTAATGCATGTAATTCATGAATTTTAATCTCGTATTAAATAAATGTTTAAAATATATTTTAATAATTTGTGACACATTAGTTTTATAAGTTCAATGTATTAAAAATTATAATATTTTAACATTATACATGAAAGAAATGTTTTGAGAAAATTATTGTACGGCACTAGACTCAATGGCAAGGCTTATGAGTATACACGGATCGAGAAATGATTTATATACATATGAATTCATTCCATTATTGAAATTAGGAGGAAGAATTTTTAATTATTTAATCATTATTTTAACTCTCCGCGTCACATGGGTGCTCAGAATGCAGACAAAAATCCAACTAAAGACCACATACATTGTTGTTTGGACTACAAATGGGCTAAATCAAAAAAATAAGATATAAAGAACCAAGGGCACGCGCAAACACCTTCAATCTTCCTTTTTTCCTTTTTAATAAGAAAACGTAGCCTTCGGTCTATTTTGCCTTTTTGTACTTTCTCTCATCTTTCGTTACACTTTCCTCTGAAACAAACAGACACAAATATTTCAAAACCAATTATTCAGCCTCATCACCCAAAGAAGACCCAATCAAAGGCTGCCGCCTTAACCTCTCTCTCTCCGCTTGTCAATGGCTCTCCCCTCAAGTAAAACCACCAAATTAAAAAATTAAAGGGAAAGAGAAACGAATATGGCACAAAACCATCTCAAACATTTGTTCAGAAAAAGAAATTCAAAAATTAAAAAAAAATATAGAAAAAAAATTATTCAACAATGAGATTTACAAGCACGCATATGTTGATGTTTGCGCATGATTCAAGTTTTCAGCCATATTCCAAAATGGTAGGAAATGAAAATCTCTTCAAGGTATCTATCAATCATTCCTTTTTCAAATATATGTGGGCTACCAAATCAAGTTAACAAGAAAAATCATGTCAAAAACCTAGGAATGGTGGAGGATGGGAAGTCCAGGTAGAGAGAGAGGGATATATGGGTGGTATTGGGATCATTCTAAGTTCATCTTACAGGTGGTCTGTGGGTCAAGTCCGTGAAGGAGTGTGGTTCTATGAGTACCATCTCTAGGGAGTAGAGAGTCTGGGTTAGGAATTTCAGGGAAGTAGTGAAGAGTCAATACCGGAGAGGAGTTCGAGAAATGAGCATGGGTAGTATTTGATTCCTGGTTGCTGCTGGGATGCCAAGAAAATGTCATTTTTTCTTGGTGGATGAAGCTTACATCTTTGGTTATTTTTTTTTTTTTTGGGATGTGTTTGTTTCTAAGGAAAATTTACAGGAAAGATGAGAAAGTGCAAACAGAAAAATATAGATTAAAGGATGCATTTACACGTGCATTTTGGTTTTTGTCTTTTTAATTTTTATTAATTTAGGCCACAGGGCAATTCAAGTGACAATCTTTCTTCTTTTTTATTTTTTATTTTTTTTTATTTGAGAGTTTTAACATATGACATTTGTTCTTAATGATAGTTCTTTTATCATCAGATTAAGACATCAATCAATTCTTAGTGTAGGCAGGGATTAAACCCTAAATCTCTTATACAATCATCAGAGACTTTATTAGTTGAACTAACTGAAACTCACAGTTCAAGTGGCAATCTATGCAGTAAAGAAATTATATTTTATTTTGGTCATAAGGCATGTCAATATTTTTCATCCATCGTTTTATAGTGGGGATCATTTTGATACAATATCAAAAGTTTAGGCACCAAATTTATACGTTTAAAAAATTAACGACAAAATTGAAATAAATCATAAAAGACAAGGACTAAACATGTACTCTACCTTAAATTTAATTATTTAACCACTAGTTAAAGTAAGAATATAGACATTCATACTTGGATTTAGTGCCCGTTTGTTTCCACATTTTGAGCCCAAAAAGGGCTTTTTGAAAAAAGCCAGGCCTAAATGTGCGTTTTGTTCAACCCAAAACGCAACTTTTTGGAAAAAGTTACGTTTTGGGTTTGTGAAGAAAATGTGCAGTATGGGAAAGGAGCTCAGAGCTCCATTTTGGAAAACACTCGTGCGCATTTGAAATCTATCCGTTGAACTCACAGGACAATTACCAAATTACCCTTTCACACCATTCCTCATTCCCTTCATCTCTCTACTCTGCCCTCTGCCCTCTCAATAACAAATTTCCAAATCCAAACACAAAAAAAAAAAAAAAATTTATAACAAATTCTCAAATCAGCTAAGGAAAAAAAAAAAAAAAAAAATCAATTCCTTTCAAATTAGGATTCCTCAAAATGCAAAACAAAAAAAAAAATCAGAATATAGCAAAATCTTTCAAATGGAGTTGTTACCCATCTTGCGGTGGATGGATTATGGAGGTTAGGAGAAGAAGTTGAAGAGTCTCTCCAAGAGGACAGATGAGCTTCGGTGGCTTTTAGAGCACGCCGAGAATGCAATCATCAAAGCGACCGGCATCGAAACAGTCCCCGCCATCGCCGTCTCCGTCGGAGGGACCCTCCAAATCCCAATAGCCACTCGCGACTCCTCCACCACAGCCTCTGTCACCTCCACAACCACTGCCACGAAGAAACGACCGTCGAATAGCGAATTCGTGGACGTTGTAAACGACAGCAAGGAAAAAAAAAAAAAAAAAGGAAGAAGGAGAGCTTGGAACATTATGGAGTTTGGAGGAATGACAGGGAAAACAAAGGAGGAAAGAAGGATAAAAAAGAAAAGTTTAAGGGTACGTGTGTGGAGGAGAAAAAAAGAGGGGGGAAAAAAGGAAAAAAAAAAAAAAGAAAAAAAAAGAAATGCTATGTGTGGAGGATAAAAAAAGAGGGAAAAAAAAAAAAGTAGGAAATGTTATCTCAATTTTTTCACAATAAATTTTAAGTGGTAGGTTAGTATTAGCTAATATTGGTGAGAAGAAAATAATTTTTTTAGAAAGAGAAAAAAAATAATTTTAATAGTACATTAAAATTAAAATTAGTATCAATTTTTATTATAATATTTTCATAATACTTTCACAATAAATCTTAAGTGGTAGGTGTTAGGTTATAAAAAATTAGGAACTAATGTATTAGAACTCCAATTTGTATTTTGTTGGCAAACCATGATCAAAACATAGAGTCTAGGTTTAGGCTTGCTCAAAGTATGTTTATTTGTAAAATTGGAATCGAGTGATTGCAGAATTTATTGGACTAAATCTGCAAGGCTTGATTGATCAAAAATTAGACTCGATTAATCGAACTACATGCAGATTTATTTTTCTGTAGAATTCTAGTTCAGCCCAAACTCTACTTAAATGTCTTGGAGTTCAAGTAAAACACTCCTCTATATAAGGAAAACCCTAAAATGTTTTTAGGTGATTTTTTAGAGAGATTAGGAGTGCCATCTTGTGCCTCTTTTTGTAGATCTAGGGTTTTGTACCCAAAACTCTCTAAGGCTGCTCTTTATGCTGTGTGTGTGAATCTCTTGTGAAATCTAGAAGTGTTTGCCTTCACATATACTTAGGGTTTCCAAGATTCAAGATTATGTCAAGAACTTGGTGATCATGCAGTTGCAGATTCAAGAACTTAAGATACACAAGCGGGGGTGCTTGTACTTGATTAAAGAATCCAAGAAAGAAGGAGTCCGTGGATTCGGAGCTTGCACGTGGTCGTGTCAGTAAGTTCTACTAATGGGTAGCATTAGAAAGTCAAGCGGGAAGCTTGTAAGTCCTTTTGTTGAACTTCAATTCTTTCGCATAGTGGATTCAGGTTTACCTTGAGAATAGTTAGGTCAAATCTTCCTCAGGTTTTCACTGTGTGGTTTCTTGGGTGATCATATCATTGTGTTATTTATTTTTCCACTTCTTTATATTTTTTATATGATTGTATGTTTATAATAACCTAGAATTGCATAATTTGACTAAGTTAATCACTTGGCTAATTAACTAAGTTAATCTGGTTGGTTTAAGGGGTATAAATTTCTAACAAGTGGTATCAGAGCAAGTAACTCTTCTGTTTTAGATCTTTTGATCTAAGAGCTAATCCTTGACCCCTATTGTCATAAATAATTTGAAGTGTCTTTCTGATCATGTTTCTGCTCATGCTTCTGCTAATTTTATTGATGCTTGTGATGTTTTGAATAAAAAAAACACTATTGTTTCTGTTGATTTTTTTTATACTTTTGAAACTCTTCGTAAGGAATTATCTAAATCTTCAAAAATTGCTAAGAAATTTAAAAAAGAGTTAAAATTGGCTAATCTTGAAAAAGAGGATTTGATTGTGAGATTAGATGAGTCTAATAAAAAGAATGAATTTTTGAGAAATCAAATTTCCTCTCAAGATGAGAAGATGAAAAGCTTGGGACAAGAGTTAGTTAAATCTAAAACTAAAATTGAAAATTTGACTAGTTTTAAGCCTGTTGTTGATAACAGAAGTGTTTCTGTTTCTCTTAAGCCTAAGACTGAGAAAGTTTATATCCCTTCTTTCAAGAGGAATAATAAATAGAAGACTTATTTTGCTAGGTTAGACAAAGGTAAAAATTCTGATGTTAACGCTGAAATTTCTAAACCTATGTCTAAACCTGCTGCTAGTGTGCAAAAGAAATCTATTTTTGTGCCTACCTGTCACGTTTGTGGTGTTGTTGGTCTTATTAGACTAAACTGTTCTTTGTTGAGGCAAAAACCAAAATCTGAGACTAGACTTACTGTTAGGAATACTGATGTTCCTAAATTTGTTCCTGTTCGTCACTTTTGTGGTGTTCATGGTCATATTCGTCCTAATTGTCATAAATTTAAATTTAAACATTCTGTATGTCAATCTAGGATATATGATGATCTTTTTCCTACCATAAGTCCAAATAATTATTTCATATGCTTTTGAAAGATTTGAGCTTGTTAGCTTGTGAAAGGAATTTGTAGGATTTTAGTCTCTCTTAAAAGATTAGTGTAATTCCTCAAATACACTATGCCTCTCATGAATTTTCACCTACAAACCCGAAGACTCGTGCTAAATAGGTGAGAAAAGATTCTCTAAGGTGAGTGTTACTGACTTGTCCCTGATTTAATGCTTTCAATTATTTGTGGACATGTTTTGTTTCTGTTTTTGGTTGTTTTTATTAAAAAAAAAAATCCAAAAACATTGAAAATTTAAAAAAGACAAAAATATTTTATTTTGTGTTTAGTTTTTTCTTTTTGAGGATTACATGAGTTATGATATCTCTATTTTGATTTAGAACATGCTTGACATTGTGGGGAAACTTGAATAGTGTGTGTTATATAAGTGCTAAGCTTTTTTTTGATTTTATGAATATGTACTAGTTTGTATATATACTCAAGGGTTAATTAAGAAATTGATATTTCTTGTTTGTGTACCCTCTATAATATAGTTTTGCACTATCAGGCATTGCTTTTGTATTGTTCATTTAGCATAATATGTGCTTTTTTGTTTTTGTTCATATAGTTTTTAAAACCAAAAAGATTTTTGTGTTTTGTATTTCACATCTTGGATTTATAATCAAGGATTGACCATATTATCTTTACATAACAAGTTTATGTACCTTGTTTAGTTTTGATAAGTTTATTTATTGCACTTGACTAGTTGAAACTTTGTAGTGCATGTTATGTGGAAAAGATGTTTATGGTGTTTATCACTTTGTCTTAATCTTGAAGTCACATGTTATTTGACTGTCAAACTTGATCCTTTTGGGAAAGGCATAAATAACCATCTCACCACTGTTCACTAGCCAATCATGAACACCTTAGTGCATATCATAAGATTTTGTGCTCGAGAAAGTGTAGCACATGCACAAAAAGAACATAAAGTGTAGCCTCGGTTTAAATGCTTAATGCTTAAAATTTGTGTGTACTATTAGATTTGATGTCAAATCACATAATTAAAATTGGTGTGTATATTATGAGGCAAAATTCAAGAAACTTACATGATTGCAAACTTTTGTTCTAGGAGATGTGGGAGTTATATGATGAAACTCTTTAGGTGATAGTCTCTTTTAAATTCTATGTGATGAATTTTGTAGACTTTGTGATTGATTGTTATTCACATATCACCTCACATGTATTTCAAGATTTTGCTAGTTGCACATACTACACAAGTTACTCTTTGCTAAACTTGGTACATTATATTGTGTGTGATTTTGTTGTGGCTATCCAAGATTAAAAGTTCCTTGATTTTAATGCAAAATGTGTTTAATGTTTGCGCTTTGAGAACAAATTGATTGAAAATCTTGATTTTGGAAAATTTGGGTTGAATTCAAGTATTTTTGAAAAACTTTTCGTCTCATACTCATGCATTTTTTTATAAAACAATGTGCTTTAAGGAGTTTCTGCATTAAAATGCTCTATTTTCAAAAATCTGATTTTTCCAGACTTTCAATCGATCGAACCTGTTTTTCGATCAATCGAATAGCGATTAAAATTTTTCGTTTGAGTTTGCCTGACTCAATTGATGTTTGATCGATTCTCGATCGATCGAAATTGAAAAAATTTTCAGTTTCTATGTTTTTGACCAAATTTTTTTTTTTTATGCATCATTTGTGTTTAGGATTCACATGCATTGCATTGTTTTTGTATCCATCTTGTAGTTTTGCAGTCATATCTCTCATTTTTTTCACACATAACATGTATACACTTTGCTAAATTGGGTACTCAACTTGATTTAAAAATTGATTGATTAATTTTGAAGTTTTGCACATTCTTATGTGTGAACTGCAGAATTTTTTTTAAAAGATAAGATAGATAATCAATGTGCAAATATTTTTTCTACTCATGCAACTGTTTATGGGTCACATAGTGCCATGTTTGCATTTTATTTAAGAGAGAATATTTTTCTTCATGTGTATCCTCATCTTAGTTTTTTACTTTGGTTTGTGTGTTCCCCACCTCCTCACCCCCTTTATTTTTCCCCAAAACTGTTTTTCCCAAAACTTGTTTTGTTTTTCCTATTTTTATAGGGGGAGAAAGTTTTTTTAACCTTTGTGGTTCTTAGGGGGAGTTATTGCTCTTCATAGGGGGAGTTGTCGCTATTTTCTCTTACTCTGTTGTGCATGTTTTCTGTCTACCTTATGATTAGGTAGACTTTGTCAATACGTGACAAAAAGGGGGAGACATAGTTGAACCTGTTTGTTTTGTTTAGGGGGAGAATTTAAAAACTTTTTGATATATCTAACTTAGGGGGAGAGTTAGAATTTATTTTGATATATTTGTTTCTTGTTTCACTTCTTATTGATTTATATTTATAAATAGCCCCAAAAATGATATACAAAGTGAAGCACCTAGATACAATCTAATATCTCCACAAGCTCTGCAAAACAAAAAAAAAAAAAATACTCCCCCTAACTACAAAAACTCCTTTACAAGTGTCAAAACTTTACTCCCCCTTTTTGTGACGGAATGCCAAAGGACAATCACATACCATCATCAAAAGGAGGTGGTGAGGGTGAATGAAGATGCGCTAAGTCGGCTCGCAAAGCATGTATCACATCAAGCATGTCCACCAAAATCTAACCATGAGCCTCCTAAATGGTCATGACAGTCTCTAAGGTATGACAACTGTCAAAGTCATCCAGAAGAGGTGGAAGAACACCAGCAGCAGCAGCAGCAGCATCACCAACAAGATCAGTAACATCCTCACCAGCAGGACCTATAGAAGAAGAAGGAGGAGGTGCGGTACCAGAAGGCTCAGACCTAGGGTGTTTAGAGCAAGCTCGAAGATGAGCAGCCCTCTGTCTAAGAAAAGACGCACCTATGAGAGCAATAACATGTACGGGCTTAGAAGAAGGGAAATCATCTAGACCAAGATATAATAAAATCCTACGAATAAAAATGGGATGGATAAGAGCATGAGAGGAAGATGAACTTCTATAAACTTCATTTAAAGAACGAATAAACAAGTGAGGAAAACTAATAGGAGCATCGTCACAATAGCGTATAAAAAGACACTGCTTGAGAGGAATGGCATGAAGACGAGAAATGGGCCAAATAGAATGACACGTTATCTTAAAGAAGAGATAATGCAACTCAGATAGCTCAACAATGGTTATCCTAGGATCAGAACCCCACTGGACAGTAGACCATGACATGACATCACTCAAAGGAGGAGACTTATCATAAGGATAGATAGCGTGCTAGACCAAAGGTATCCCTAGAGCATCAGCCACTACAGTAGGAGTAATGGTATACTCTACATCTCGTATCCAACTCTTTACCAAAGTGTTGGAATCATAGATGTGGACAGAGATGTTCGAAAAGAACTCTCTAATCAAGGTAGTTGGAGAAGGAAGATCAGAAATATTTAACAAAGATAACCAGCCCCGATGCTCAAAATTTTTCCTAATGGCAGGATCAAGCTCATCGAAAACTACAGTATGCTCAGACCAAATCTTTCTCCTAAGGTTCAAAGTCTCAAAAATCTCTTGATTTTTCTCACGGTCAAAAGAAGATGGGGGAGGAGAAGGTGGGGGAACAAACCTATGCACTGTAGTTTTCCTCGGTATAATGCTAAGAAAAGAACAAAGACACAAAAATATAACCAAAAGAACAAAAACAAAGCACAAACCAAGGGCAGACTGCAAGTTAGCATAAAAAAAATATAGAACAAAAATCTATATGATGCATGAACAATTTTAATGACATGATGCATGTTCTAATGTAATTAAACTAAGTTCAATTGAAGTTCAATTGCACAAAATTGGCTTGAGCATAGAAGTTCTAAAAAAACCCCAAAATTGAAAACCACTTGTTAAGATTTTAAAAAAAATTGACTAATTGATCATCACACAAGCTAGAATACATAATATAATGATCAATTACATCAATTTAATAGGCCAATTTCATCAATTTCTATCCAATTGAACAAAAGCCCCAAATGCTTAACATTTAAATGCTTAATGCCTCGGTTCTATTTGTACACTAAACATTTTATGTGTATTATTGTACTACTTTGGGTGTTAGTTTACTTATTTGTAGTTCTTACATAATTTAAATTCTAAACATAACCGTATTTTATGTCTAAAAATATTAAAAAATATGCCTAAATATAAAATTTAATTAATTATTTAACCGCCGTGTCTCCGCCGTGTCGTGTCCTTATTTTTCAAAAATTGTCGTTTCCTCGTGTCCATGTCCATGCAACATAGCTTTTATGTTTTGTTTTGTGTTGTGCACAAAGATTTTGCCCGACCGTTTCAAAAACGGTTAAACCGGAACGGTTTTCGGTTTTACTGATCAAACCGGCAGTTTCCGGTTAAAGCCGGTTTTTCTTTTATTTTTGGTTATTAATAACAACTGGATCGGATTAGTGTCCGGTTCCTGGTTAAACCGGTTGAACTGGCCGGTGCGGTCCGTTTTTTAAAACTATGCTTATAATTTCGACAAGCATGTCAACGTCGTGGTCTGCTGTGAGGGGTTCTGGATATATAACATTGGATTTGAGAGATTTTTGTTCATTATATGCCACCTCCCATTTTAGACGTGGGATCTCGTCCATTTTCTATTCAGTGGACAGTCAGTTTTATTTATTCTATGCTTTTATTCATTGTCTCTCTGTGCACCACTGGCTCTTACTGCGAATGGGGATTAATCGAGTTGCACGTAAAAGAGATGCTACGTCTACAACAATTTTACAATATTTTTACAACAAATTATAAGTGGTTAGTTATTATTGGTTCAAATTTGAAACTAATAGTAAGATTACTTTTTTGCCCCGATAATAATAACCAGTAACAACCTGCCACTTAGGATTTGTTGTAAAATTGTTGTAAAAATGTTGTAGACATAGCATTTCTCTGCACGTAAACTAGCCGTGACACCCAGTGGGAAACCAAAACAAAAAAAAAAATTTTACTTATGAAACCGTCATATATATGCACTTGGATATTCTTCAGAAGTTAACCCATGGCCAATCAAAAAAAAATCCGTGTTTCTAAACAATGCTAGGATCACCAAATTTAGTATAATGCTAAGATCTGTATGAAACCGTCAAAAAAAAAAAAAAAAATTGCCAGGATCACCAAATTTAGTATAATTTTGTGATACAACTTGCCAATGAAACCGTCGGTCACCAATCAGAAGTTAACCCATGGCCGTGTTGTCAACTTGGATAAGACGTCTACAGTCTTTTCAAAACAAAATCCGGGGGTAATGTGCAGAATAGCACAGTATGGAAGGAGAATATAGTAAGTTAAGATGCGTTACAAAGAAAGTTGGAAACTAGTATCTCGAGTCTCTAAGACTCGAGATAGTGAAAATCGAGTTTTTAAGACTCGATTTCCAAACTCGAGTTTCAAAAACTCGATTTCCAACATTTAATCTACACAAATCGAGACTTAAAAACTCGATTTTTATCTTGAAACTCGAATTTTAAACACTCGAGATACTAATTTTCAACATTGTTTTAAAACGTGTCAACTAACAAAATTTTTTAATATTTAATTTTATTTGGAAATAAAATTCCAAAATCCGTGTTTCCAAATACAGTAACTTCTACGTCTTCGTCTTCTACGGAAATTGCCTTATTTTATTTTATTTTTTTTATTTTATTTTATTTTATTTTATTTTATTTTATTTCCATTTTGTCGTACCGCTATTCACTGACGTTTTCGTCAACAGTGTATTATTTTATTCGGTTCAAACTTTGATTTGGTCATAAAGTTATAGAAGTTTCGAAGAAAGTAGATACATGCATGAGATTATAGAGCAAGAATGATATATTATTGCTGGCTAAAATGCTTCCAACCTTCACTTGCAAAGGAACAATGAAAATCGGCTGTTCAAAACTAGTGTTATTCTTCTGTTTTGCTCTCATTCATCTTCTTATTCCCACAGCTGCCCAGAGACCCCTAATCAGGTGTTATAACACTGGTAACTACACTAGTAACAGCACCTACAGAGAAAACCTCGATAGCCTCCTGACCACCATGTTTAACAACTCCAAAATCGATTATGGGTTTTACAATTTATCTGCTGGGGAATCTCCTGACAAAGTATACTTGATTGCACTTTGTAGAGGAGACAATTCACCCAGCGAATGCCGAAGTTGTATCAATGGGTCAAGATATGAACTATTAAAGGCTTGTCCATACCAGAAGGAGGCTATCATTTGGGGTGAAACATGTTCACTTCGATACTCATACAGATCCATATTTAATATTATGGAAGCTAGCACTGTAACATACCGTATCAACGGAGCAAACTTCTCAGACGTAGAAGCTTTCAATAGCGTGCTAAGACCCTTGTTAGATAGCCTAAGAAACCGTGCTACATCAGGGAATTCTACTCACAAGTTTGCTCTGCAGAGTGCGCCTGCCCCAAATTTCAAAACCATATATTCACTTGCGGAGTGCACCCCTGATTTGAGCGAGCTGGATTGCAACAGTTGCCTGCAGCGGGTGCAGAATATTATACCACAATGTTGTGATGGAAGGCAAGGAGCGAAATTTGTAACACCCAGCTGCGATTTAAGGTATGAGCTATACCCATTTTATGATTCTTCAGCTGAGCCACCACCATTATCGCCTCCACCACCGCCACTAGTCCCATCAGAATCCCCACCACCAGATTTGCCTATAACTACACCAGGTATGGCACTGACGTGTCTTAGAACTTAGAATGTGACTTATCTTCTTTGTTTAATTATTTATTGATACGTGGTTTTATGTTGAACTGTTATTTTAGAACTAATTTTACTCTTCTCCATTCTATTCTTTTCAATCTAAACTGATTATTAATTTAATAATTTTTATTTGTAGAAACAAACAATAGTGCAAAATTGTATTAATGAATTTTTCATTTTTCGGGTATAGTTAACTGGTGAATTTAAGACATTTCTAAATTGAATATTTTAGAAAAAAAATTTTATTCCACTTTTATAAAAAATATGAAAAGCTAAAAATAAGTTTTTTTTTATTAATATTTTCCCATAAAATATTTCTAAAATTATTTACTAAACCAATGCTCTTATGGTATTTGTTAACTTTTACCTTTTCTAATTAATGTTGAAAACAAATTATTTTCATAGCACATTAAAATAATATATTTCTCTTATAGTAAATTTAGTTTAAAGTGGAAAAAATTCCTGTGAAACGGAATCTCAAATCTACACCAAGAATTATTAAGGTGTCGTGGTTGATCAGAGGTTAGGCTAAACGCGCCATATTAGTAAGTAAATAAAATATTATATTCTGATCACAGTTTTTGAACTAGTACTTATAGACCACACATGCGAAAGAAAAACAAGCCCTTGATCCTTGATTGTAATGGCCTAATAGGAGGGTAAAAACAAAATAGAGAGAGGTGTATTAGTTTAGTATACAAGAAAGAAAAGTTTAATACAATCGATTAGTTAAGTAGACCTTAAAATGGCAACAGCAGCCATTAGATACTCTTGTTTTGTCGATGTGGTACAACAAAGACTTCCCCACATATATTTTTTTGGTTGCTTTCGGCAAGTATACCAAATATGTTCGTAATTAATTTTGTACAAATTTTAGGTCCACAATGAACTGACCCTGACGAGGTATCCTCTTTGAAATTCTTTGACGGATCACTAATTTGAATAGAAGATTGAGAAAACAATAGTCAAATGCTTATAAAGTTAATGAAAAATCTTCAAAATCAATTAATTTAGCCAATCATATTCCTACGGCACTACCTTAATATAAATCTGTGGCTAACCACCTTAATATAAATCCACTTGCTTATATTTATAATAAAAATATAAAAGAAAAGCAAAAAAAAAAAAAAACAAAAGAATATTCATTAAAAATTTACCAACTTGCCCGTCTTATTAAAACATTTAATGAAATTTGGCAATATTCGAATACCGTGGGCGTTCACCGGATAACCATCTTGCAAGTTGTACCACGTGCTGCTAGAGGTTCATACAGTCAAATCAATCCCATCCTTGACGTGACGGTTCCGAACCTAGCATTCTATATTAAATCTTCCCATTAATGCAAAAATACAGAGTGACAATAATAATGAGCACTTCAAGATTATCACTTTTCTTCTTCTATGCCATTCTCATAATCCTTGTTAATCCCACCATTAATGCGCAGAGAGATCCCTACGTGCTTCATGAGTGTTCAACTACCGGTAACGTTACTAGTAACAGTACCTTTAGAGCAAACCTTAATACCCTCATCTCCACTCTTTCTTCCAACACCCAAATCGATTATGGGTTCTACAATTTCACTGAAGGAGAGGGCACCAACAAAGTTTACGCCACTGGGCTTTGTAGACCTGATCTTTCACCAACTGATTGCCGTAGTTGCGTCAACATGTCAGCTCACGAGCTCTTACAGTTGTGTCCAACACAGAAAGAGGGTGTCATGTGGTACATGAATTGTACAGCTCGATACTCAAACAACTCGATATTTGGTGTTATGGAAACTAAACATACTCGAGCTCTTGTAGGTGCTAATGTCTCGAACTTGACCGAGTTCAACGCGGTGTTAGAACCATTATTTTATGACCTGAGAGTTAGAGCTTCAGCTGGAGGTATTTTCGGCAAGGTTGCAGTTGGAACTGCGTACTATAAGAGTGAAAACTATATGATCTATGGGCTTATGCAGTGTAGTCCTGATTTGTCAGAAATGGATTGTAGTAATTGCTTAGATTTTGCTCAAAACCATATTCAAGTTTGCTGTAGTGGATACAGAGGACTCAGAATTCTTGCACCAAGCTGTAACTTAAGAATAGAGACCGACCAATTCTATGACAGCACTCTTGTTCAATCTCCACCGTCAGTATCTCCTCCTTCTCCTCCGCCTTCAAAGGGTACGTTTCCCAAAAGGACATCTTCTGAATTGTTCTTCTATATAAGTATTATATCTAGGACCACATACTTAAAAAAAAAATTATTAGAAGTGTGTGAAACGTTAATTATGTAAACATTTATTTCTTAAATTAAAAAAAAAAAAAGTATCTATATGTTAAATGATTTAAAAAATATATCAGAATTGTATAGTTGTGTGTTTTTATTTTTTATTTATTTATTTTTTCACTTATGTAATTTTGTTTCACTAAATAAACACTTAATTCATGGAATAAGCTAATCCAATATTATTTGTAATAATTGGTACTCGATAAATTTGCTCATGAAAAGTGTTATTTGTTCATCTTTTGTGCCACCTCTCATTTTGTACTATTGATTTTAAATTAAATTTTATAGATGTTACAATTGAAGATAATTTAAACAATATAGATAAGAGAAACTCTTAGAAAGTTTCCATAAAAAAAATACTTAGAGATTAAGTAGCTAGAATTAAAAAAAAAAAAAAAATGCTTTTGTTTATTAGGGGGGAGATAAGAAAAATCCTGTATTTTTTTACTCATAAAAAGTGGGGTATATATAATTTTGTATGTTCAAGTAATTTAATCAAAGTTTGAAAGTTGTTCTGCCTGCACGGAAACACATGCTTTAGTTTATAGCAAAGGAAATTAGCTACTATACAAGCGTCAGTGTAAATTTATTAGAATATAGGACCACTTGCATGGACAAGTACAGGGAGTGTGAGAACGATAGATTGTAATTTATCATATAACTACAGTTTTTGATTCATGATTTTCTCCACTTTAGGCTCCGTTTGATTGCGGTGAAAATAAAGAAGATAAAAATTTTGGGAGGAAAAGTTGGTGAAAAAGTAATGCTTTCCATTATTTGATGAATGAAGAAAAATACTCAAAACAAGAGGGAAATTGATTGAGCCAAAGTGTTTTTCACTAGCGCCCACGAAATTGGGGGAGAAAATTTGACTAAAATTGAATAGTTAAGCCAAAATGACTTGATTGTCCTTTTACATCACCTTTTTATTTTTATTTTCTACCCACCACCATTTTAGTCCTATTCCAATCTTCTTCTTTATCTATTGTATACTTCAATTTTTTATTGCTCTCATTTTCTTCTCCACCAAACAAGGCAAATTTATATTTATTTTTCACCATCTGACTTTTTTTAATCTCCCAACCAGACATTCAATAGCACAAATCATAAGTGAGTTGTGAAATTAGAAATATGATTAGTTGTGTCTCTAAAATTATTTTATTTATCCTCTTACTTTTTTATCCTCACAATATTTTTCATCTCCCACTTTCTCAAACTCCAAAGGAAGCCTTTAAGCTTTTTGCTATCTACGAGCTTGTGTTTGCCTTTGAGTTTAATAGCCACCAAAGTATAATTAATGGCGTTAATTTCTACGGTAGCTTAAGCATTTTTCGTTGTGAATACATGCTTCTGCTTATGGGTTCTATGGGTTGCCAATTTTTAACCAGTTCGTTATCTCAAACTGAGATTCATAATCATTATTCTGGACTGAAATTTCAAACCAAATATATATATATATATCAGAAATAACGACAGATCACTGGTGTGACTATATGTCTATAAGTAGTATAAATTTGGTGGATAGGTTTTGTTTATGAGTCTCTTACACTGCAATGTATAAAAATCTTGTGGTTAATTGTGATAGGACTGCTTGTTCATATGCAGCCAAAATGATCAACTTCCATGACCTGAAGAATAGTATAATAAAAAAATAAAAAGCCCACCCCACTTGTCTTAGTGGGTTGTTATGTGGGGAATGATGATGAGTTGTGCAGCATGGCAACTTGTCCAAGTGGGATATCTTTCCACACCTCACAATATTTATTATATTTCTAGGTCACCAATGTTTCTCATATTTTTAATCAAGTATATACTTTATTTCACACTTAAACTGATTGGTGTCTAATAACTTAAGTGTCAGGAATAGATCATGTGAAAGTAATATTGTTCGAGCTACAAGACCTTTAACTGTGTTTCATCATAAGTTGATAACTCAACATGGTGTTAAAATGAATGTATATTGATTGTTGATTTCTAATTAATTATTCATGCTTTCAACTTTTGTTTTCAATTTTTAACTTCTTTTTCCCGCTAATAATGTTAATTTCAAATTCAAGTTTGGAATGTTTTATTGAGTACAGATATCTGAATTTTACAGGAAAGGGGAGTAACTCATCTAAAACTATCATCACCATAGCTGTGGTGATCATTCTCGTTGTAATAATCACCTGCATCTGCATCTGCATCTCTTTAAGGGTGAGGAAGCAAAGAAAGAAAGCTAAAAGTAAGTTGAAAATTGGTTTGTTGTTCCTATTTTTAAATATATAATTTCTTTAACATATAAGAATAAATTTAGACAGATTCTCAAAAAAAAAAAAAAAAAAAGAATAAATTTAGACAACAAGTGTGTGTTTTTATATATACATATATGATGCTTTATTTATAGGCAATACTAGTGACAATTGACTTTCAGGACATAAATTTTTCCTATAACTTTTAGGTAAAACGGAACATGAAGAAATGTGGGGTATTTTTCAACGAGTTCTAGTTCAGGTTATTGGATCACCAGATAATAATAGCATTCAAACTAACATTCAATATCAATTCTGATTGCTATCTATATCTCCTCCTATTTTGTAGCTTGATGATCGTGATTTAGAGATAGGCTTGATCTTCGTATCCTGAGGTGATTTAATAATACAGATGACACCTTTTGCTTTTGTGAGAGAGATAAAATATGAGGTGGTGTGTTCATGATACATGTGTGGCTTATTATAATAGAAAAACAAATAGGGGTACCTACAAAACAGAATTAAGCTACCATCGTTTTAAGATTAAATCAAATTTTCTAGAAAGATAAGCTATTGAAAGAGCTAGTGTTCCTCTGGAAAACATTATCTGTGCATTAGTAGTTCTCTACGATTACTTCACTAATTAGTGTTTGCGAGTCTACTAATGACGTATGCACATAATTTAAATTGCATCAATCTTTTTTAAACAGAAAAAATAAATAAATAAATAAAATAAGAAGAAAAAGAACTGCTTATCTAATCCTGATGTATTGACTGGTTCCACATGTGAAACAGTGGATGAAATTAGCAGTACTGAATCCTTGCATTTCGATTTTCCAACAATTAGAGCTGCTACAGATAACTTTTCTGATGCAAATAAACTTGGTCAAGGCGGATTTGGTGTTGTTTATAAGGTAATTTGACAATTCCATATGGTCAAGTATATCAATTGTTTGCCATAACAAGTTAAATTCACAATTTTTTATTATTATTATTATCAAGGGTTGCATATTGAATATTTTAATGTGTCTATAGGGTAGGCTCCCCAATGGACAAGAAATAGCTGTCAAAAGGCTATCCCCGGGTTCTGGACAAGGTGATTTAGAATTTAAGAATGAGATATTGTTAGTTGCTAAGCTTCAACATCGGAATTTAGTTAAGCTACGAGGTTTCTGCTTGGAAGGATGTGAAAGGCTACTAATTTATGAGTTTGTGCCAAATGGAAGCCTTGATCAAGTTATATTTGGTATGGTTGCAATTCTACCATAAATTCTAGATTTATTCATAATATTTTATAGGTTGCATGTATTATCAAATACACTTGGATATGTCATTTTTCAATAGACTCATAGTTTAAATGAATAATCTAGATCCCACAAAACGTGCATATTTGGATTGGCAAACGCGTTACAAAATCATAGAAGGCATTGCTCGAGGTCTTCTTTATCTTCATGAAGATTCTCGACTTCGCATCATTCATCGTGATCTGAAAGCTAGTAACATTTTGCTAGATGATGAGATGAATCCCAAAATTGCAGATTTCGGCATGGCAAGATTGGTTATACTAGATCAAACCCATATCAATACCAATAGAATCGTTGGGACATAGTAAGTATCCTAGCAAGTAAAATTTATAATTACTGTAATATTACATGTTTGTATTGTCAATTACAAGAATTATGTTGCATTGTAAAATCAAGTCGCAACAAATATTGAACTGTCTCCAATAAATTAGAGAAAATTAGTAGTATTCGAAAATGAGTGTTTAGACTTAAGGGCCCTATTGTCATTTAAATTAGACTAATGTTACTAATTTTCATATGCAGTGAGTATATAAAGTTATGTTATTAATTTTCTCATGCAGTGGGTATATGGCTCCAGAGTATGCATATCATGGACACTTTTCAGTAAAGTCTGATGTCTTTAGTTTTGGAGTGTTAGTTCTTGAAATGATATGCGGACAAAAAAACGGTTGCTTCCGTAATGAAGAAAATGGGGAGGATCTTCTTACTTATGTAAGCACAATATCTTTGTATACATTTACCTTAGATTGGGCTCTACTTGTACAGTGATATTGACAAAATAAAAGAAGTTATATGCTGAATTTTTGTGTGTGGCATTTAAATCATTTTGCAGGCATGGACAAATTGGAGGAATATGACAGCTTCAAACATTATAGACCCCACATTAGGGGTTGGTTCAACAACTGAAATAATCCGGTGCATTCACATTGGATTATTATGTGTACAAGAAAATGCTGCTGATAGACTAACCATGGCTTCAGTCGTTCTAATGCTTAATAGCAACTCTATCACGTTATCAGTACCTTCACGACCTGCATTTTTTATACACAGCAACGTTGAACCAGACTCGCAGTCAGATCAATCTATTCTGCTAGCCTCAACAAATGATGCTTCAATTAGTGCATTACATCCTCGCTAAGGTTTGATCGAAGTAACTAGAGTTCTTTATATCAGTTTTGAGAAAAGATTATTTATTGAAGTAACCACGTTGAATAATTTTGAGGCCTATACTACCAGCCTTTCTTTTGGTGGTCTGAGCTGCTACTAGGTGATGTTATGCAGCAACACATTATGGCGAGTATATTCAGTTGTGTTCAAGATTTACATACTCCAAATATTCTAAGAGTAATATATACTACATGCACAAATTATTTTACAATATTTTTACAAAATGTTAATGTAGCCAACCTTTTATTAGTTTTCATTTATGCCCATCTTTAATATCACTTTTTCATTTACTAATAATCACTCATCACATCAATAGTTTGTAAAATTTTTTGTAAAATACTTTGTATTTCTAGCATTATTCATATTCTAAAAACAATAATAATTATACACTAGTACGAAGTAGCAAATTAACTCAATCATTTAAGATTAAAAAAGTAAAGAATTTTTTGCTAGTGAACTTGTAAATCTATCAAGTGCGCACTCTTCAAATGCTGCAACTAATTTGAAAATTCACACACAATAAGTTCTGCCTAATTCGTTTATTTTATTAAATTATGGTCAAATTCTTCAATTCTTTGTCATAAATTTTAAAAGATGCAAAAAATTATAGTGTTGATACGCTTTTACAGAACCACATTAGTGTACCAATTAGTTAATTTTAGTCAATTTGGTCTATTTCCATCTAAATCAGTCTATTCGGTTTGATTCGGTCCATTTCATTTTGTTGGGTCCATTCAGTCCATGTTGGGTCATTTGTGAATGTTCAAAATGTGTGTAAAACACCCTTGAACGTTTAAACCCCAAATTATAAAATATCAATTCAAACTTATTATTAAACAATTAATGTGCGAAATCATGAACATAAGCCAAATACAGAATTGATAAACAATCTAAACCAATTATAATCACATTCACAACAGAAAATAAATGGCAAAGATAAAGGAAGAGAGATGCATGCACAAGATAGCACTCGATGTGTTATTGAAGAGGAAACTGAAACTCTTGGCGTAAAACCTCTCTGCCGCCCTCCAAGCGGTCAATAATCCACTAAAAAATGTAGTTGGAATACATGAACAGCAATAGACCCTCCAAACTTAATCTACCCAGGTACCTAAGCCCTCCAAACTTCTTGCTCCAACGTGGTTGCGCCGAACCTTTTTCTTTTCTAGCTTATCAGATTCCGCTATAACCCATAGCATCAACTAATAACCATTGGTCCCTTCCAAACTACTTCCCTTAGCACCAAATGAATATTCTCATAGACGTGGGTGTGATGAGAAAATGATCTGATCAAGAACCTCTTAAGGATGTATCAATGGAGAGGAAGAGAGTAGAGGAATTTGTAGAGTCTCTTAGTGAAGATTGGAGATGAAGCAATCTTATTTTACTCTAGAGTTTTTCTCACAAAATTCTCTCTAGAAGCTCTCTAAATTTCGTGGGTATAAAGGTCTATATATAGTGGTATGTGTTTGGAATACGAAAAGTTAGTTTCTCCCAAACATGGCTGGTTGGCGACTTGGCCTCATGACTGGTCCAAGTCATGAGTTCAAGTCACGAGATAACGGCTTGGCCAGCCTGAGACTTTTTTCCTATAGTGCGACAGCTGGAGTAACCCTTCACCTCTCCGTATGCTTCTTACGTGCACAGCAGTTGGCGGCTTGCAAGCCGTGAGTCAGTCGTGAGTTCCTGCTTCTTAGCACAAAGTTGAGCAATTCTTTACACTCTCTTCACACACTTCCCTTACATGAATCTCATCTAAATATAGGGTTACTAAGTGTTAAATTACAAGCAAATTGTTACAGAATAAAGCCAACAAGATGGTTGATAAATTTCAACCTTACAATCTCCCCCTTTGGCTATTCCGTGACAAAATCCTAAAACAAACTCTAGACTTAACGCGTGAGTTAGGAACAATTGAAAAATTCACTCACACTTAACTCTAGAATCTGTGAAACTTTTGAACCATAAGAACAAGAACTCTTGAAACACAATAACACAATAAGTTCATTGTATGCAGAAAACTTGTAATGCATACGGAGCAAGCATAATGCGATCAAGCACAATGGAATAAAGCAATAAACCATGACAAGACCAAAAACAAGCAATCACTATAGACAAGTGATCACAATGCTCATTCACACTTGGAATGAACATCTGGACATTCAAATTGACAAACACAAGGCAAATCACTTGAATTGCCAACACTCAACTAATGCATAGTACAAGAAGTATATGTATCTAGAAAAAATCCTACAAGGGTACAAGAGTGACAGTACTCAAAAGAAAATGCATAACATTTAGTTATAAGTACTGATTTAGCAAAGCACACAGGCTGCATAAAGCAAAGTACAAACCATAAAGCCTACAAAGTGCATAAAAACAAACCCTAATAGCTTACAGAAGCAATATGGTTACAAAGCATAAACAGAAACCTTAAAATCCTACAAAGGTATCAGGTACAAACTATAAAGTACTTCCCTTATCATATTAGTCTCCCTATTATGAATCATGAGAGTTGTGATGAACTTGGAACATATATACTTGTAACCTGAAATACTTGCACAAAACATATTAGACCCTCCACGTAAAGCAAGTAATAAACAAACAAGTATAATGTAACAAGTAAAATTGTGATCAAGAACATGATGTGAAACATGTGAGCAACTTGATCGAACACCAAACACCTAGACAAAGTTTTCTTATTAACACAATGTCTTCTTCCCCTTGGTATATGCATCTCCCCTATGGAATATATCTCCCCTTACAAGTGTGCACAAGAAATAGAATTTCTCTCCCTAAGAATGTGCACAAGGGTCATATAGAAATGACAAAAACTCTTCGATATACTCTCTAAAGTATACTCTCCTCCTTTTTTGTTAGGAATAAACAAAGGGTCAAGGAGAAACGAGGACAAGAGATGAAAGAATGAACAATGATAATGATGCATGAGGGGTGCAATAATGCATGAGAGGTGTGAGATGAATGAGAAAATGAAACTCAATCTTAAGACATGATATGCTAGGATGAAGAAATAATGTATGAACAAATGCATGACAGGGGTAGCAGGGTGTGTGCAAGAAGTGGTTATGTGCAATGCATGACCAATGCATGAAAAATGAACATGTGGGGCAAGGTGTGATAAAAACACAACTAATGAACCAAACATATTTCTAATGAGAAAACATGAGAAAATCCAAAGTTTGATACTCATCGGAGTCCAAACAAGTGAAAAAATGCTTAAGAGGCATTTTATCAAACACCTAGCATGCACACTATGAACAACAATGTGAAACAATGCACAAACATTATGAAATCCACCCTTAATACATGGTCTTTTTGCCATAATTGGCAAACATCCAAAGAAAATCAACAAAAGGAACCAAACCCATACAAAAATTTGACCCAAAAATAAGTTTTCCCAACCCCTATAATGAAAATCTCAACCAAGAGTACAAAACTCACCAAAACATAATCTAAAGATCCAAAACAATAGAAAGAGTTTAAAATTACCTTAGAGATGTTAATGGAATGAAAAACCATTCAAATTGATTGGGTTTTGATATAAAAATATTGAAAGAGAGGTTTAAGAGAGGATGTGAGAGGTTTAAAACAAGTTTCCCACAAAAAAAAAAAAAAAAAAAAAAAAACTCTTTAAAAAGCTAATTCTGGGCATTTGGCGACTAGGCGAGTTGCGAATGAGTCGCTAGTGAGTCGTGAAACCATTCTGTGTGAACTCGCGACTGGGCTCGCAACTGAGCAAGTCGCTAAAACGAGTCACCAAAACTTGCAGCTTTGTTTGGTTGGTTGCAAGTCACCAAAACGAGTGGCCAAAAATTCTGACATTTGTTTTTCAACCCAGAACATGTTTGAACACTGAAAAACAATGTAAGCACAAAACATGAACACAAAGAATAAACACAAAGAGTGATAAAAATCACTTTAAAAAACATATAAAATGATCAAAAAAAATTTTGGATTGATCCATATAAAGATGAGTACACACACATTGCATTTAAACAAGTACAATTGAACAAATGAATAATACATTCATTGAACATTAGGCATATGCATTGTGTGTGTGTATCAAGTGTGGAATAGTCTTTAGTCTAGAGTGATTTCAATGATCAATTCAATTAAGTCATAAATAACTAGTGCTTAGACAAGTGGTCTATCTTAATTATAGAAATGAACATATATGACCTCCCACAAGACAATGATTACATATGTTTGAAGTTTTTCATTTGGCTTCTTTACAATTCATAACATTTGATCATTTTGAATCAATACATCTCATTTTGAGATCGATGCCTAAAATTTTTGATATTTCAATTTGATAAACAAGCCTTTAACTTTTGGGCATCATACATTTCATAAAAATCACTTTCCCTTTTTCCTAGTCAAATACTAGTATGTGCGATAGGATTTTGCAGCTCAATATCTCTTTTCAATTGGAGATTTACATTTGGTGAGCTCTTTAAGCAAAAACAACAAAATAAAGAGTGGCAAGATATATAGGCCCAAGTCTATGCATGTCTCAAAGCCAACAAGACTATTGACTAATCATTCATGACAAGTTTGAAGATCAATTTATAACAATCACACAAAGATGTTAAGATTTTTTCCACAAAGATATAAGTGCATACAAAACAAGCTAAGCTCATAAATGCATAAAGCCATTTGTACGAAGGTAAAAGGCAAAACTCACATGTGATATGTGCTCAAATATATATGATCAAACTTTTAAAATTTTTCACTTTTTATGTGATTTTAGATTTTTTACTCACAAAAAACTAAAACATAAAAGTAAGATTAAAACAAAATCTATGCATACAAATAAATGCAAAATGCACAAATGCATGAACATATGAAACATGTAATGCATGAAGAGTCCTACAAAAATTGAAAGAATTAGATCAAGGACCAACAGAGCAAAAGCTCAACCATAGGAACTCTTCCTCATCCAAACGGAACGATTGTTTGGAATGAGTGTCTCAAGAGAAGTGAGACGAGGGTTAGAAGAATGAGAACCAAAGATGCACATAGTCAAGGAGTTAAGAGCATTAAACACTTTCTTTAACAACATGCTATTATCACTCAAATCTGGTTTACCATTTTTAGCACAACTTCCAAGAAGGTCAAATTTCTCTTTTCTTTTGATTCTTTTAAAAGCATGAAACTTAGAGCATTGAGCTCTTAGATGACCAAAGGCATCACAATGGTGACAAACAATGTGTTTAGGTCTACTAGACTTTTTGGAAAGGGATCTAGCAACATGGTTTTGTTCACTCTTCAACTTATGACATTGAGGTCTTATATGACCAATCACACCACAATAGTGGCAAGTTGGAATAATCTTAGATCCATTCGAAGCCTTAAGTTGAGACCTAAATAGAGGCTTTAACTTAACAACATTTCTCTCCACCTTTTAATTTCTTTTATGTGGAGGAATGTACACCGATTTGTCCTTTGAGGTAGAACACACAATAGGTACAAAATCAGGTACCACAACATGATTGCAACAAATATTTTCATTATTTTTAACAATAGGTTTAGCAATCAAACACTTGGCATATCTTGAGAGATTCATTTTCACATTTTAGCTCATCAACAAGTTTGTTAGACAAAATAAGTTTAGCATCCAAATCCATATTCAAACATTTAAACTCTTTTAGCTTTTCAAGAGAATTTTCAGCAAGTTTCTTATATTTTTCAACCAATTTGTTGGATTCATTGAGCTTAGCAATCAAATCATCATTTTCACAAAATAACTTGATCAAATCCTTTTGAAACTTCTTAACATTTTTCTTTAAGAGTTTGATGTTAGGAATATCAATAACACCCAAGGATTTATGTAGCATAGCATCACAATCATAAGGATTACCACTCATAGAGGTATTTTCATAAACACGTGGCATGCTACATTTATCAACATCCAAAACATGCATAGAGGCATACAAAGCACAATTCATGGCAAACAACACAAGGGGTCAAGGGTCACACTTAGGTGTTTAAACCACAAAAAGTGTACCCGCTTTGATATCAATTGAATGTTCAAAGTGCGTGTAGAACACCCTTGAATGTTTAGACCCCAAATTACAAAATATCAATTCAAACTTATTATCAAACAATTAACGTGCAGAATCATGAACATAAGTAAAACACAGAATTGATAAACAATCTAAGTCAATTATAATCACATCCACAATAGAAAATAAATGACAAAGATAAAGGAAGAGAAATGCAAACACAAGGACAATACTCAATGTGTTATCGAAGAGGAAATCGAAGCCCTCAGGATAAAACTTCTCTACCGCCCTCCAAACGGTCAATAATCTACTAGAAAATGTAGTTAGGATACATGAACAACAATAGACCCTCCAAGCCTAATCTACCCAGGTAACTAAGCCCTCCAAGCTTTTTGCTCCAACGAGGTTGCACCGAACCTTTTTCTTTTATAGCTTACCGAATTCCGCTATAACCCATAGCATCCATTAATAACCATTGGTCCTTTCTAAATTGCTTTCCTTAACACCAAATGAACCTTCTCACAGATGTGGGTGTAATGAGAAAAGGATTTGGTTAAGAACCTCTCAAAGATGTATCAATGGAGAGGAAGAGAGTAAAGGAATTTGTAAAGTGTCTTAGTGAAGATTGTGGATAAGGCAATCTTGTTTTACTCTAGAGTTTCTCTCATAAAATTCTCTTTGGAAGCTCTCTACTTTTCGTGGGTATAAAGGTCTATATATAGTGGTGTGTGTTTGGAATACGAAGAGTCAGTTTTTCCTAAATAAGGCTGGTTGGCGGCTTGGCCTCGCGACTGGTCCAAGTCGCGAGATAACGGCCTAGCCAGTCTGGGACTTTTGTCCTGTAGTGCGACAGTTGGCGTGACCCTTCACCTCCCTGCATGCTTCTCACGTGCACAGCAGTTGGCGGCTTACAAGCCGCAAGTCAGTCACGAGTCCTAGTCGCGAGTCCTTGCTTCTTGGCACAAAGTTGAGTAATTCTTTACACTCTCTTCACATGCTATCCTTACATGAATCTCATCTAAATACAGAGTTACTAAGTGCTAAATTACAAGGAAATTGGCATGGAATAAAGCCAACAAGATGGTTGATAAATTTCAACCTTACAATTTGGTCTATTTTGATCCACTTCAAAGAATAAGAAATTTGAAACTTAAAAATTTTAGTTGTAATTAATTAAATATACCAGAAGCAATTAGAAAAATATAGTGCATAATAACAATATTTAGAAGAATATAGAAAATAAGAATAAGAATAAAATTAATCAAAAACATCAAAATAGAGAGATAAAAATTACTTTTAGAAACTATTTAATTTCTGGGCAGAACAAATTATCTACAAAAGAATTTATAGAATATATATATATATATATATATTTTTTTTTTGAGGATCAAATTTATAGAATACATTATACATTATACTATCTCAAAATAATTATATATTCTCACACATCGTGTGGGCCTACAATTAGTGAATATTAATGAACAATACATATCTAATTTAATGCCAACATTTTTAGTTTTGTTTAATTATTGTTCCGTTTGTGCTCACACCTAAAGAGGGTGGAAAATGTTTTTCCATTTTTAGTGTCATCAACCCGGCCCTTAATTTCTTTGTCACAATGTCACCACCGTTCACCACTTCTTTGTTACTACCATTGCACCATTGTTATTACGAGTGCCACACTGAAAAGAATCTTACTGAAATTGAAAGATCCTACAATGGTGTTCACACTATGAAACATTCTTTGAAAAGCAATGAAAGAACAAAGAAAAGAAAGAAGAAATAAGGAAAAGATAGTTCAGAGAGAAAAAGAGAGACGAAGATAGAGAAATGATTTATGGAGAAAATAATTGCTTGACCTTCTATTGCATTATGATTTACAGTATATATAGATTACAGAGTCTCAGTAGCTCCCAGATCAGGTTCCTTGAATCACGGAACTAATCCCTTGAACCATGGAACTAACTAACTCTAACTGCCTAACAGACTGACTTGGTGATCATCACAACACAGTGCTCCTCTTGAACTAGATGTGCAATGGCTAAACGCAGCGTTTCAACTAATACCATAGGTCCTAAACGCTGCGTTTCATTCAATACAATTGTACATCTCAATTATAAGTAGAACGACACCGTTCCATGGACTAGCCGTTAAACTAGCCGTTGGACATTTCATTGGTCTTTTGAATATCTTGATCAAAGTTCAGATTGCTGTGGTTACTGTGGTTGTTTCTTTGTGTGTACTCTTAACATTCCCCCTCAAACTCGAGGCAGAATCAGCCAAGAGTTTGCTCCTTAAAATCAAAAAATGAGGACCAGGGAGAGGTTTAGTGAAAATATCTGCAAAATTGTCTCGGCCAGAGATAAATTTAACCCCCAAGGTGCTACGAAGAACACAACCCCTCACATAGTGGTAATCAACCTCGATGTGCTTGGTACGAGAATGGAAGACTGGATTCGATGCCAAGGCTATCGCAGAATTGTTATCACACTACAGAATTGGAATGTGTGGAAGAAAGAGTTTGAGTTCTTTAAACAGGATGTGTAGCCAAGCCAACTTAGCAGCTGTGGAGGCCAATGCACGGTACTCTGCCTCTGTAGAAGAACGGGAAACAGTTGATTGTTTCTTGGAAGACCAAGAAATTGGACTGGAACCCAAAAAAACCAACATCCCAGTAGTGGATTTCCTGTCAGTAGGATCCCCAGCTCAATCTGCATCAGAGAAGGCAGAGAGGGTAAGGGGACCAGGAGCAAAATGAATCCCAAAGTGTAATGTACCCCTCACATAACGAAGTACACGTTTGGCTGCCTCCAAGTGAGAAGTGGTAGGATTTTACATAAACTAACAGAGTTGATGAACACTGAAGGCTAAGTCTGGACGTGTGAAAGTTAAGTATTGAAGTGCACCTACCATGCTTTTGTACTCAGTGGGATCAGATAAGGTAGTACCATCAAAAGGAGTAAGTCGAACACTTGGACAATAAGGAGTCTTTGTAGGCTTAGAATTCTCCATCTTGAATCTGTGAAGAACATCAGAAGTATATTTGAACTGGCATAAGGTAAGACCAAATTTTGATGGCACAATTTAAATGCCCAAGAAATAAGATAGAGCACCTAAATCCTTGAGTTCAAAAGCCTTGCTGAGAGCAGTGACCAGATGAGAAACTTGGGGAGAGGAGTTGCCTGTGATGATAATATCATCAACATAAACCAGCAGGTAAATGATGGTTTGATGAGAGGCAAAGATAAAGAGGGAAAAATCTGCCATGGAAGCGTCAAATCCCAGATGAAGAAGTTGAGATGTAAATCTGTCAAACCAGGCCCGTGGTGCCTGTTTTAATCCATATAAGGATTTATGCAATTTGCAGATGTGATGAGGGTATTGTTGATCTACATAACCTGGAGGCTGTACCATGTACACTTCTTCTTTTAGGAAACCATGGAGGAAGGCATTGGAGATATCCAATTGTCGAAGAGGCCAGTGACAACTTATTGCAATGGAAAGGACAAGTCTCACTGTAGCTGGTTTCACCATTGGACTAAAAGTTTCAGAATAGTCCACACCTGCTTGTTGATGGAAGCCCTTAGCAACCAACCTTGCTTTGTAACGAGCAATGGTTCCATAACTGTGTAGTTTGAGCTTATACACCCACTTGCAGCCCACCAAATTTATACTTGGATTAGCTGGAACAAGAGTCCAAGTTTTCTGTCTTTGTAAGGCAGAAAATTCCTCATCCATAGCCTTAACCCATTGTGGAAATTTGCAAGCAATTTTGTATGTGGGAGGCTCAGTGTGAGTATAATCAACCATAGCCTTGTAGCAGAATTTTGGTTTGGAGATACCATTCTTTGATCTGGTGGTCATAGGATAGATGTTCACAGAAGCAATGGCAGAAGGTGAGGTTGTATCAGTGGAAAGAGAAGGAGCAGTGAGAGTTGGGAGGGAAGAGGTAGGAATAGTGGGAGTAGGAATTGAGGAAATGGAAGGAGTGGGGGTCACAGATGAAATAGAAGTTGAAATGGATGAATGACAGGTTAGGGAAGTATCTAAGAAAGGGTGTTGACAGGAAGTATGATGTGAATCAGAAGGAGGATTAGTTTGATGAGATGTAGAAGTGGGGTAAGGCCCTAGAATGGAAGGGTGATTAAAGGAGTGTAAATAGAGAAGATTAGACAGCCAGACATCTGGTTTAGGAGCATGAAAAGGGGAAGGAGAAGAGGGTGTAGTGGGAAAGGGAAATTTGACTTCATTAAATAAGACATGTCTGTAAGTGTATAGAGTATGAGTGACAAGGTCAAGACACAAGTAACCTTTAGAGACAGCAGAATAGCCCAAAAAGAGACACTCTTTGGTCCTGTGATTCAATTTATGCTTGGTGTATGGTCTAAGAAATGGGTAACAAGCACAACCAAAGACTTTAAGTGAAGAGATATCAGGTTGTTGACTGTGAAGCTTAAACCAAGGAGAACTAAAGCCTATTGTAGCAGTAGGAAGAAGGTTTATGAGGGTCACAGCTGATTGAACAGCAAAGGACCAGTAGGAAGAAGGTAAAGAGGCTTGGGATAACAGTGTAATGGTAGTTTCAATTAAGTGTCTATGCTTCCTTTCAACTAAACCGTTTTGTTGAGGAGTATAAGGGCAAGATATCTGATGATTGATTCCATTAGAGGTGAGAAAGGATTCAAAGGATTTTGATGTGTATTCACCTCCACCATCTGATCTAAGTGTTTTGATGTTGGTTGAGAATTGTGTTTTAACCATGGCATGAAACAACACAAATTTGGAGTAAACTTCAGATTTAGTAGAAAGTAAGTAAATCCATGTGAAACGAGTGAAGTGATCAACAAAGATGACATAATATTTGTAGCCATTTATTGAATCAAGAGGTGCAGGACCCCACAAGTTAGTATGTACAAGTTCAAAAGGGAATTTGGCTACAAATCTTGAAGTAGGAAAAGGAAGCCTATGCATTTTGCCATGAAGACAATGAATGCAAGAATTGACAAAGGTAGCATTGTTATTACATGACAAACCATTATTTTGTAACAAAAGCTTAAGAGTGTGAGAATTGGGATGGCCAAGTCTGCTGTGCCATAGATGCAAACCAGTAGAGGAGAGTTGAACAGAATTGCAAGTTTTATTTGGAAGAACAAGGTCAGTAGCCTTATGAGGATAGATAGGGTACACTCCCCCTTCACTCTTGCCCTTGTAAAGAGTTTTCCCCGTGGCCAAGGCTTGAATGAGTAAGGTGTTTTCATCAAAGTAACACAAACAGTTATTGTCATGGCAAATTTTATGGACTGAAGCAAGATTAGATGCAATAGAAGGAACCCTAAGGACATTTCTAAGTTGAATATGAGTATTTGAAGCAGGAATTAGAGAGTTACCTATGTGTGTGATGGGTAAATTCTGACCATTGCCAACTGTGAGATGTTCCTGACCTGTGTAAGGCTTAGAGAAGCTCAACTGATTCAGACTTGAAGTTACATGGTCTGTTGCTGCACTGTCTGCCAGCCAAGGTTGTTCTTGAGTTACCATTGAGTTAGATGAGGTTGCCATTGCAGCTAGCTTTGTGGGTGGATGTTTGCCTTGATAGGCATAATCCATTCTGTGATAACAGTCCAAAGCAAGATGACCTACCTTGCCACAAATCTGACAGCTTGGCCTTTCTGATCTAGTATTGGATCCTTGAGATTGTAAAAACTGAGCAGATGAAAACTAATTGGAGTGATTGTGTGATGATCCTCTGCCTCTGCCTCGTCCATAGTTATTTCTTCCTCTCCCTCTATTTTGTGACTGATTGTGAGTATTGAAGCCACCTGAATTGTTAAACCTTGGTGCAGTGTTAACTGCCATAGCAAATGTAGAGTCTTTAATCTCCATTCCTTCATTTAATGATGCCTTTTCTGCATTTAACATTGTAGTCAGTTCATCAAAACTTAGTTTTTTGCTTCTGGTCCTGATTGCAGATCTAAATGCACTGAATTCCTTAGGCAAGCCTTTGATTGCCACATGAAGTAGCTCTTCATCATCCAAGATTACACCAACTGCCATAAGCTTGTCCCTTATTACTTTAATCTTCTGCAAATATGTATCCACTGGATCTGATCCTTTCCTTACATTATGCAACTCACCTTTCAGATTCATCACATGTGACCTTGAGATTGAGGAGAACCTGTTTTCAAGCACCTTCCAAACTTCTTGTGCTGAAGAACATCCAACAGTTATGGCCAAAACCAAAGGTGTGAGGGTTGAGCAAATGAAGGTGAGAAGTGCTTTTTCCTTTGATTTCCAGATGAGATAATTTGGACTAAGCACTGGAGTAATGTTACCAGATAAATCCTTGAGAAATTTCTCAGAAACAATTGGAATTTCATCAAGAAGCTCGAACATGGAGTAGGTCTCTAACACCATGGAGATTTGATATTTCCAAACAATGTAGTTGGAAGAATCCAACTTTCCTGTCATCATATTTGACATATTGGAGAGTAATAGCAAAGGTTGATTGGTGAGATTGAAAGAAGTAGATGTAGAAGTTGAAGGTGAAGTTGAGGTGTTTTCTGCCATTGTTGTTGGAAGCGATTCTTGCTCTGATACCACGAAAAGAATCTTACTGAAGTTGAAAGATCCTACAATGGTGTTCACACTATGAAACACTCTTTGAAAAACAAAGAAAGAACAAATAAAAGAAAGAAGAAATAAGGAAAAGATAGTTCAGAGAGAAAGAGAGAGACAAAGATAGAGAAATTATTTCTGGAGAAAATAATTGCTTGACCTTCTATTGCATTATGATTTATAGTATATATAGATTACAGAGTCTCAGTAGCTCCCAGATCAGGTTCCTTGAATCACGGAACTAATCCCTTGAACCATGGAACTAACTAACTAACTCTAACTGCCTAACAGACTGACTTGGTGATCATCACAACGCAGTGCTCCTCTTGAACTAAATGTGCAATGGCTAAACGCAGCGTTTCAACTAATACCATAAGTCCTAAACGCTGCATTTCATTAAATACAATTGTACATCTCAGTTATAAGTAGAACGACACCGTTCCATGGACTAGCCGTTAAACTAGCCGTTGGACATTTCATTGGTCTTTTGAATATCTTGATCAAAGTTCAGATTGCTGTGGTTGTTGTGGTTGTTTCTCTGTGTGTACTCTTAACACACACCACCTTTAGTGATCTCGTTGTAGTCAGCACTACTGCCTCTGGCACCACCTTCATGGCATTATCATTACCACCACCACCTTAGACACTATTGCAAATACATGAAATATTAATGATTTTTCATTTTTCATTTGAGTCAAATTAATGAAGAAAAATATTTTTTAGATCATTTTCAAAATTGCAACCACACCCAAGCTTGGATATTGACTAAAATTTCTCAAGTTAGTTACCGATATAAGTTTTTTTTTTTTTTTTTTTTTTTTTTTTTTTTTTTTTTTTTTTTTTAACTTATAAGAAAATTTTATTTACTGTCAAATAAGTAATTTATTCTACTTGTAAAACAATTTAATGTTCTATTGCTTATCTAGCAATAAATGGAATAACTCTATTCAAAGAAAAACAAGAAACTGTATAATTTCTTATAAAAAATATATAATTTAACAAAATAATTTATTTATAGATACATAAAAATTTAATTGGGTTTTGGAGGCCATAAGTATAAATATTTAATAAAATTATATATATATATATATATATATATATATATATATATATTTAATCAATTTCTGTGTAAGCAATTTTAAAATATTCTGGCAGGTCATGGCCCCCTGGCCCTAAAGTGTCTTCATTTGCTTACTACATAAGAGGAGGAAAAAAAACATTTTGAAGATCATGAGGTTGATTTTTCCAAAAGTAATTTGTTCGTTTTTTAACCATTGAAGGACACACAATTAATTATATATGCCGCTTATACTCCCTTATATATGTAATGCCTCAGTTTAATTTGTTTGTCTAACTTGAATATCTAACATTCTAAGAAAACTATAAACAAAATATAATTTAATACAGTGTTTCTAGATATAAAAAATAAAAAATAAAAAAATTTCAAGCTTTTAATATTTTGTTTGTATATTTAGATCCCTGTAAATTCAGATTGTTTAACCTAATTTGTTAATCAAGTTGTTACTTAGGTTTATTATGCAAATCTATGTTAAATAATAACAATCATATTAGAATAGCGGAAAAGTAAAGAAGATAAGCAATATGATGATTTAGGAAAGTCAATGAAACCGTCCAATTTTAAGGTAAAAAACTTGGGGAGGATTTAACTTAAACAACTCATAAGGCAACAAATTCACTAAATAGAATGGAAGTGTTTACAATAGATTTTTCACCTAAATCTAATGCTACCTCTTGTAGTACTTATTCATATGACCACACACAGCTCTAAATCCACAGACTATTCTATTTGAATTTGTTGCACACAAGCACTATAATTTGTGACTTCGAGATCCCACTCAAAGGTTTAGATTATCAGCAGTAGTTGATCTTGTATGCTGCAACTTATCTCTACCGGTTCAAGTAGTATCAATCTAATCTTATATAGATGTTTGTTGAGTTAAAAAGTTACAGAACCTCTCAGATCTCATAGGAGTGACTCACAAGTCTTTGAAAACGGGTATTAGGCTATACCTAGCAGTTTTGGACTAAAATCCTAAATGTTTTGTAAGCTTTCAAGCTTTATTTAAAATCTACAAAAATCGTAGTTCAATCAGTAAAAGGGCCGAGCAAGGCTGATTCTGAATTCTTCTTTCTGTAACTTAATTGTTCTTAAATCATGACTTAAATCAACTTGATCAATGTCTAAAATTGTTCTAAGACATAAATATCTTATACTAAATATGTTTTTGTACTTGGTTTGCTAACATACATACAATTAGAACCTAAACATTTAATCTTAAATATTTAGAACCAAACATATTTCATTCAAAATATTTAAACACAAATAAATAAATAAAGTGACTCGGAGGTAATTATAAATTGTATAAAAGAGGATTGATCTTCTTTTGTTTCTTTTAGACATTTGATTGACGAAGCAAAATTTTTAGCAAAAGCCTTTTTTTTTTTTTTTTTTGTTATTAGATTTTCTTTCGGTGTGTATAGAGTATATCCCTCCACAGTTCATTACTACAATTTTAGTCGATTTTACTTTTAATTAATGAATTTACAACCTTCTTCTAATCAAAGAAAAAAGAAAAACGTCAACTCAAAAACAAAAGAAAAAGTACTATTGACTTTGTCAGTTAGAAAAGTTAGCAAATAAAAGAAACAGAGTAAGCAAACACATACAAATTGAAATTTATAGATATTTAGGCATTGTATTTTAGTGATATTGTAGAACTTTCATCTTACGTGAGAATCATAGTTTAAATTTCCATTTTCCTACTTATTTAGGCAATTTGATATTCATAATTAATTAATAATACTTGATTGGTACAATTTAGAAGTAAAATAAAATAATACGCGTTTGAACAATGTTAGGGATATAGTTTTTTCTACACTTAATTCCACACCCTGCTTAAGAGTTAATTTGTGGTTGGTGTGTAATTTAATACAACATGATCAAGTATCCCTAGTGAACCCGCACAACAATTTCACAACAAAACTTAAATGGTAAGTTATTACTAAGTCTCATTTCCTTCTACTACTAAGATAACATTTTTGCCTGCTATTAAAACTTTGTCATTTATTGCACCTATAAATTTATTGGATGCTGTAACTATAGGTTTGCATAAAAGCAGAGTGTCAATTTATACATGAATTGGTGTGTATCCAAAGGGGGACTGTGTTTGGGCACAAAGGCTGCAATCATCACGCATGGACCGTGGACCCAAGGATGGCTCCACGTTGAAGCTAGGGTGGTCACAAGATCACCCTGACTTGGAAAAAATAATAATTATTATCTATAAATAATTTACGATTTTTTTATGCTTAAAATAAATTTGAGACTACTCCTAAAGCTTTTTAGGCCCAACATAAATTAAACTTGGCTGTAAACTAAATTTAAAACTCCACTTAATTTTTTTTGAATTGAATGTGAATTTTGACTAATCCACCATTAGATTACATTTTCTTCTTATATCCTCCATGCTTGCAAAATTTTAATAAGATCAAAGATCAATAACAATGTCATTAATCCAGTGTTTAAATTTCTAGTTTTTGTAATCTAAAATTATATATAAAAATAAGTTAATGGATCAAATAGTAAATAACATTTGATTGGCATGAAATTTGATATGTGTTTTGAAAACATAAAAAACATACAATTTAATGATTATATTTTCAAAATATGTAGTCATGTTAATTTGTTTAATGGGAGTTGTAACTTAAAGTTACAACTAAGTTTATAGCTAAACTTTGTAATTAAATTTTGATTCCCTTAACAATATATTAGGCCTTTACAAACAAAAAATAAAAGTTCGAGAAAATTATTATTGAACTAGAATTCTAAAAGAGATATAGTTTGCAGAATTGATAATTAGACTATCATGCGATAATTTCAAAATAAAAAAACTTATAAAAGGAAATTGTAAGATATTATGTATTTGCGTGTATGTATTTATTTATTTTTATTCAATATATAAAGTTCTGTTTTTACTAGATTTTGAATAATTTATGGCATGTTTGGATGTTTAAAAAATGAGGGGGAGTAGAGTAGAGGGAGGGAGAGTAATGCAATTACCTTGTTTGAAAGTTTTTTAAAGGATGAGGGGGAGGGGTTTGGAGGAGTTTGGAGGGGTTTGGATTCCCTCTAGCCCCCCAATTTTAATTCTCCAAAATTGGAGAGATTTGGAGGGGGAGTAGAGTACATAAACTATTGACCAAGTAAATTACCTAATTTACCCTTATTATATTAACAAAATTACACAAGGGGAAGGGCTAATTACTCCCTTCCCCTTACTAATTTTAAAAACATCCAAATAAGGTGGAGATGAATTATTCTCCTCTACTCTCCTCCCCACTACTCCCCTTCCCTCTACTCCCCTCTACTCTCCTTCTTCTCTAAACTTCCAAACAAGCCATTAAGTTCCATTATGACTACACTAGAAAAAATTCCAAGAGCAGCCACTGCGTGCACCAAGCGAGGAAATCACCTTTCACTCTTTCAATATCGTGGCTTGTCTTCTTCTGCTTCTGTTTCAATCAACGACATTTAGAGACTACGTCGTTATATATTTTCGGATATTATACGAGTTTTCAAAGTGTGTGAAATTGAAACCCCTTGTCAAGGGACAAATATTGAAGCATGCAAAGTTTAATACATGCGTGTACAACGTGGAAGAAAGGAAATGGTCATAAATTCTTAAACTAATTATTTTTTTTCCCTGAATTTTAAACAAATATATTTGGTAACATTATATGTGGTCCCCTTTGTTTTAACCCCGTCGGAATTAATTTACATTTATAATTTTTTTAAAAGACTTGTAGTTTAATAACAATATTATCCATTTCTTTTGGTTAGGAGAGCCCGCGTGGTCATCCGACTTTTAATTTTGTTTTCCGAACTTAGAAAACTGCTTTTTAAAAATTGCATTTTAATTTTGAAACCAGTTCCAAAACATAATTTTGACATGAGATTTGTTTATGGCTCCTCTTTCTAAAAAATAAATTTTTAAGAAGAGAATACCCAAAAATGTTGTTTTGGTGATATTTTCAGTTTTGAGAAAACGTGTACTTCTTGTGTTTGATTAAAATAGCACAAATTGTGGGTCTCACAATATCCCAATTTATTTACAAGACTGTTACGAATTTAGTCTAAGTTTTCGGAAACCGCCTAAAACTTGTTTCCTGGTTTCGTTTTGGACAGTGAAAATTGGATTCAGGTTTTAGAAAACAAATAACTGAAAACTCAGGCCAAACAACTATCATACTAGTCGGGACCACGAGTTTTTGAAGCAAAAAAAAGAACATGTACCAAAGAGGTTAATATCTCTTTCTCACCATTTTTTAGATAGGTACACAGGGGAAGATAGAGAAAGGTAGGGCTTGAACTACAATTCACTAACACAGAGCACCACAAAAGATGTTACTATTGGGTTATCATTTGAATCCTTAATTTCTATATTAATTTCTAGGGATTGACTAATAAAATTTTTAGTTTTTCCAGAAATAGGATGAGCTAGTGTGCTTCTTTGATGGGTTTTTAAGAGGAAATCTTAAAATTGTATAGATACATTATTTTAAGTGTACTACATTAGATTCTTCAATTAAATTTAAATACATAACTACATTGATTTTAATTATAATTGAAAACAATAATATTGATTGCGATTTATTTGTAAATATAACCAATTAAGTACTTTTTTTTTTTTTTGAGAAACAAACACACATGCACACACAAGGGAGAGAGAAAGAGGTTCTAACACAATTAAGTATTTGAATTAATTTAGAAAATTTAGTGTACTTCACCAAATGAGCTGTACCAAAGTTTTACTTGTATTTTAAAAACTTCACCAGTCAATAATCTTAACCAGTGTTTAATGGTAGTCGAAAGTTTAGACTCTAAAACAAAAACAAAAACAAAAAAACAAAAAAAAAAAAAAAAAAAAAAAAAAACCCAAAAAAAAAAACCAAAACAAAAAAAAAAAAAACAAAAAAGGTATTTTAAAAAAAATTATTAATGATTATTGTTCCATTTACAAGATCATTTCGGTGGAAATAAAGTTTGGTTCAGGAATTTCTAGTACTACAATGCTAAACTCTCCTAACTAGTTTACTGGGTCTTTTATTTAAAAACTAAGATAATGCTCCATATTATTTTTTTTTATAGATTACAGTTTTAAGCAATAACTATAGAGTTGCATCTTTTCTCACAACTTTTGATAAGATGAATAGTTAATAATAGATAATAAAAAATTGTTAGGTATCATTAGAAAATAAAATAAAGAAGATGCTAGAGATACAGATTATTATACAATATTTTTTACAAACTATTGATGTGGTGATTTGTTATCGGTAAGTGAAAAAAAAAATTATGTTATTAGTGGACTCAAATGAAAACTATTAAGAATCGGTCATATCAGCAATTTGTAACAATGTTATAAAATAATTAGTGATGATACCGATACTCATAAAATAAATAAAATTGTTGGGGAAAAATCTATAAAATAAATAAAATTGTTAGCTAAAAGCCCCACACTTCTCTAAAAAAACCTATGTGGATATAACAAGTTTCCAGTTAATTTAACTGGAATAAATGGCAGTGGTTTCCTCAATATTAATTTTCCTCCTCTCTGCCATTTTGATTCTCATTCAGGGGTCTGCGCAGCCAGCCTTCCTATATAATTTTTGTTTGAGCGATGATGGTAACTACACCAGCAACAGTACCTACGAGAAAAACCTCAATCAAGTCCTCTACTCCCTCTACTCCAACACCACAATTGATTATGGTTTCTACTATTCCTCTTATGGCCAAGACTCAGAAACAGCTTGTAGAGGAGATGTTAAGCCAGATGATAGTCGCTGGTGCCTCAAGAACTCTTCCAGTCTTCTCACACAGCTCTGTCCCTATGTATGTTACGTTACTACAGTTCAATTTTTGGAATCGTGGAAACTAGTCCTTCTATCTCTCTGTTGAACCCGTAGAACGTATCTGCCAATTATGTGCCTCAATTCGATGATGATATCAGTTACTTGTTGAGTAACCTAAGCAATGAAGCTGCAGCAGGTGGTTCTCTGCGTAAGTATGCAGTAGGAAGTGCAATCGCACATTCGCACCAGGCTTTACGACATTATATGCACTTGCGCAGTGCACACCTGATTTGTCTCAGAAAGACTGCAATAAATGCTTGCATAACGCTATTTTAGATGCTATTTTAGATAGGTGGGAGAGTACTTCTACCTAGCTGTGATATCAGGTTTGAGGTCTCTTCGTTCATTGACTCTACCACAGCTCCACCATTAATGGTTTGTTGTGCTTAGGTTTGTAAATTAATGCTAATTAATTCAGGAACTTAATCCTCAGAATGTTCTAATGAGAATATATTTTCGGTTTATTTTTGCTGGGAATGGGAGCAACACTCCACGGAATGTCATCATTATAGTTGTAGCATCTGTTGCCTTTGTTGTACTAATCGTGCCCATCTGTATCTCCGTCTGTTTAAGAGTGAGGAGGCCAAAGGAGAAATCAGAAAGTAAGTGAAAATTTGGTTTTGTAATAGGTTATTCAAAAAGTTAGCTAGGCGTTGTGTATATCGATCGGCTAGGAAATAACAAATTAAATATGCGTACCTAATTGATCGATGGAAATATTTCCATGGGTCCTAGGAATAATTTTGGGATTACAATTCATTGATACTACTTGGACAACTTCCCACAATTTCCCAAAAAAAAAAAAAAAAAAAAAAAAAAAAGAGGAATGAGGAACATAATCCTAAATTGAAGGTACTGAGCTCCCATCTAGTAACGCTGAATCAAAATTTTCTGTCAAGAATTGACTTCCATTAAAAAAATTGGAAAAAAAAAAAAAAAAAAAAAAAAAAAAACCATTTCTATCATTAGTGTGGTACGCGTATGTATTTTAAATAGTCCTTAAATAATGAACTTGATTGATTAATGTAAGTATTGACTTGTTCCTTGTGTAAAGATGTTGATGACGAAATTCGAAGAGTGGAATCCTTGTAATTCGACTTTAGCACTATTAGTGTTGCAACAGATGACTTTTCTGAAGCAAATAAGCTTGGAAAAGGTGGATTCGGGGCTGTTTACAAGGTAATTGTATAGTATAATATCATGGACAAAAAAATGTACCATTACTGGTTAAAAATATTCTAATTCCCATATGATTGCAAGAATTTTATTCTTATATATATCATCAGGGTATGCTCTATAATGGACAAGTTATCGTGGTTAAAAGGCTATCAACAAATTCTGGACAAAGAGATCTAGAATTTAAAATTGAGGTTCTATTGGTTGTCAAACTTCAGCACCGTAATTTAGTTAGACTCTGAGGGTTTTGCATGGAGCGGAATGAAAGGCTTTTGATATATGAGTTTGTGCCAAATACAAGCTTTGATCACTTCCTATTAGGTATGTTTGCACTTCTCTTTATCAAGTTGTGTTCATAAATTTTCTTTTAGGATACATATCTTGTTTGAAAATACATCTGACATATTTTATTTAACTAAATCTATGTTTGATGTGTTACACAGATCCCATCAAGCGTGTACATTTGAATTGGGAAAAGCAATACAAAATCATAGGAGGTATTGCTCAAGGGCTTCTATACCTTCATGAAGATTCTCGGCTACGAATTATTCATCTTGATCTTAAAACTAGCAACATACTTTTAGACAAAGAACTGAATCCCAATATTTCAGACTTTGGCATAGCAAAATTGTTTTTACTAGATCAAACTCAAGAGAACACAAGTAGAATTGTGAGGATGTAGTAAGTATCTTGAGAGCGGAGAGCAAATTTCAATTTTCTTTCTTGGAAATTACATCAACTAATATTATTAATGTTGATCATGTAGTGGATATATGGTTCTAGAATATGCAATGCATGGACAATTTTCAATAAAGTTTAATGTTTTTAGTTTTGATGTGTTAGTATTGAAAATATTGAGTGGACTACGGAACAATTGTTTTCAAAATGGAGAAAATGTGGAGGACCTTATAAGTTAATCGATTTTAGTACACTTCCCTTTTCTTGAGTGTAGTATTAGTACATGCACATGAAATTAGAAAAATAAAAGTTGCAATTAAGTGCATTTCCCCTCTTAAATATGATGTATTTGAATTGTTTCCTTAAATTTCAAAACTAAGCAATGTTCCTCCCTTACCCTTTTTTTTGTTAGAAACTCCATCAAATTTAATGGAAAAGTCAAATTTTTTTCAAGTAAATGATGGAAGTTTGATTTTTTTTTTTTTTTTTTGGTTAACATTGACAGACTTCCTAATACAATTAATGGATACAACTCTTATAACCAATTTTTCAGTTAGAATATATATTATTTTTTTTTCCTCGTAGTTTAGGGGGGACATTGCAACTACACTACAGTTAAGGGTAAATTACTCATAGAATAGTTTTCTTTGATTTTACGTCTTCCTATTAATTATATGCAGGCATATATGGAAAAATTGGAGGACGGAACTGCTTCACATATTATAGACCCCACATTAAGACATTGCCCAATAATTGATATAATGTTTGCTTCCGCATTTGCTCATAGAATAGTTTTCACTGATATAATGTCTGCCCATTGAATTGTATCTTGCAGGCGTGGAAAAATTGGAGGGAGGGCACTGTTTCACATATTATTGATCCCACATTAAAACATAGCTCAATAACTGAAATAATGAGATGTATCCACATTAGTTTACTATGTGTTCAAGAGAGAGCAACTGATAGGCCAACCATGGCTATGATTGTTCTTATGCTTAATAGCTACTCTATCACTCTTCCAGTACCATCACAACCTGCATTCTTTATGCACAGTAACTTTGAATCAGACATCTCAAGGTCCAATCATTCCAAAGGAAGCTATGTCCAACACTCAGCAAATGAGGCTTCAATTACTGAGTTATACCTCGTTAGTGTTTTATAGAAACTAAAATTAAGAAGCCATATTTACACCAATTGGTTAACCAGCAACATGTTGAATGATTTTGTTGTATCTAAAGAAAATAAAATTCTTGGTACCCCGACTCGACCCTTTATTTGGTAGCACAAACAAATACAGTTTCAATAATTAAGCTCAGTAGAATTTGATCTTGTTTAATTTTGCTTTTTGGTTGTTTCAGTTTAATTAGCACTGTTTAATAGAATTTGGTTAAATTCGTTGTCTCTGTAGGCAATTAGATTTTTTTTTTTGGTTGAATGAAATTTTCTTTTACTTTAATTGAGAGAAAAGTTTAACTGTACATGCCTTGTACATTGGTTTAATTTAAAACCGCAAATTTTCACATAATATTTCAAAATTATTCGGTATCAATTTCTTAATAATAGTATAATCCAGATAGGAACGGCCGAAAATAATTTGTCAATTCTGTGGTTGTAAAAAAGGCTTTGCATCTAGCATTACTCAAATTCAAAAGATTCTATCAAATTTGGTATAATTAAATCTTGCGGTACCATAAAATCATCTATTATTAAATAAATCAATTTTCTGGTAAATTTTTATGTAAAAAAAAAAATCTAATAAATTCCTAGCCACTAAAGGATATTTCATTTTAATTTTTTTTATTTATAGTTTTGAAAATTTATATTTTAAATGGGCAAGACTTGTTTATAATACTTATGTGCTATTCTTTAGGTTTTTCTCTTAAAATTCTGTTATGTATCATTTTTTTTATGAAATAAAAGTATTTTTTTAGTTATGTAGCCACATGATAGAATTTAAAAAAAAAAAAACCTAAGAAATAAAACTTAAGGTAATGTGTAATTGTACACAAGTTTAGCCCACTTTGAATCCTAAAATTTTTGGGTGTAACAAATTGAACCTTATAGTTTTGAACAAATTACTTCTATTAGTTTTGAAAGAAATTAAATATTTAGATTTCAAAAATAATAAATTAACCATTAATATATATATATATATATATATATAAATCAAATACAATGTTATTTCACTTAAATAGGCAGAGGTATAATTTGTTTATTGATAAAACCTCATGGTTAAAGGGTTTAATTTGTTACATAAACTCAAATTATAAGGTTTTAACTTTAAGTTACAATTTTTACTCTTCAAATTATTTGCTTATTTAAATTTTTAGGAAACTACGGTTCCAGTTAACTTAACAAGTTTAAACTTCTTCTACATTAAAAATTAGTTGGTATGTTGGCCTGATAATAAAGAGTATTCATAAAGTGAACATCATAAGTTAAAATATTATCATATCTATAAAAGAAAAAAAAATTTAAACCAACATAATTACAAACTCCAAATGTTTTTTTTGGATAATCTTTTTCAATAAACTCTAAATGTTGAAATATCAAATGTTGGAATAACAAGATCCAATAGTTAATAGGTGGTCATTAATTTAAAAAAGCAATCACCTTTCCGATATATTAGATGTACTATATCCCCTTTCAAATAAATATAGAAACCAAATGAGCTGATCTAATTTCATCCTTGATCAGAGACAATTTAGAATTTAGCAAGTGTTTTTTGAATTGTAAGTTTTGCTGAACTAGTAATATGTACAATGCTACAGCCAATGCTACTGCTAAGCTGGCTGTTAGAATTAGAAGTCCTTTTTCTTGTAATAATCTCAGTCTCTCTACTGCTATTGATGATGTTTGTAGCGCTGATTGCTTTCCCTTTGTTTCTTAGGTTTAAATTTATCAAAAGCATAAATATAGATCTCATGTAAACAGGATTCGCACGTGAAGTAGAGGAAGCTATGCACTGAATAATTTCATCCAAGTTACTTAATTATGTTGCCATTTAATAATAACGCTAGCATGCACGACCAGCGCTTTTAAGTAAGGAAGTCAATGTTCAACAAAAGGAGATCTATTGTCCACAAAGCTTATGGCTTTTATAAATAGTTTTGTTAACAGTTGCTCTTAAGATATTTGTAATGAATATTTTTAGGGAAGTATTTAAAGAACTTTTATGAAATATACAAAAATTTGTCAAAAAAGTCAGTTATTTATTTTTCTTTTTTTTAAAGGTTTTGAAAAATATTTCCTAAACGAATATTCTTAGATCATTCGTTAACAAAATCTTTTATAAGTTGTTCATTTTTTCTAGTCATGTGGCCCAGAATTTCCCGTAAACATGTTATGTCTTATGGATAATCAACCAAAACATAACCATATGATATTCATCAAAAAAATAAACATAAGCATATGTTCATGGAAGAAAGCCTTCTTCCATACGTTCGTAGGGCCTATCTTATTGTTATCTGTATCTTGAGCTCAAGTAGTGTACAGTTTTTACTTATTATATATAGTGAACTAATACAAAATAATTCCTCCCATAAAAATAATAATAATAAAAAATTGTACCCAACAGCCATGGCAATTATAGAAGGAAGGCGATGGATTGAAGTTGATGGATCAGAATATTTGAGTCTCAGGAAATAATTGAGATGTTTTATTTATTTTATTATTTGAAAGGGCGTGATTAGATAATGACTCATTAAATTGGACACATGACATTATATTACTGGAGTAGAGAATTATTGGTTATTGTTGATGTGGTCCATGAGGATTGCATAACTTCTCCTGCTTCCCCGCCTCCCTCAAATATAAGATAGTTAAAAAGTTCTCCCATAGTTTAAAAGTTCTCCCGTTGTTTAAAATCAAGCAGTAGTTTTACCTTTAATATTTCACAATAAACACTAGGCGTGTAGCTCTTTCTATCACTCAAAATTTTTTTATTTTATAGAATCCTTTCTATCACTCACTAGGTATTAGTTTATTATTAATCAACTTTAAAATTTTAAATTGAAAAAAAAGAGTGTTTGATTTTCAGATTAGAGAAGAGAGAGGATGGGGAGAAATAGTTATCGGGTTTGATTTTCATGTAGTTGGGTTTTGGGCAAAGGAGAAGGGTAGAGAAGAGATCAATGCCTTTATTAATGACATCACGCGCTTGTGGAATGCTTCGCCATGCATAAGAACATCGAGGATGGACATTACCTTCAAGTATATTCCCAGACAGAAAATACTTAGTACTAAAAACCTTGAATAGTAGTGTATCCTATTGATGAAGCAACCTCCACACTTGTTTAGCAAGTAAGGCATTATTAAATTTTTGTATCTCTCTAAAACCCATACCACCCACGGATTTTGAAGAACAAAGCATCCTCCATTTAACCCAGTGAATTTTCTTAGCATCACTTTGGCCCCACCAGAACTTTCGGATCATGGCTTCAATATCTTTGCATAGACCAACCGAGAGCTTGAATACACTTATAGAATATGTGGGAATAGCTTGAACCACTGCCTTGATCATCACCTCCTTCCCAGCTTGAGACAAAAGCTTTTCCTTCCACCCTTGCATTTTGGCCCAAATTCTTTCCTTAAGTTGGGTAAAACATGCTTTCTTTCCTCACCCCACAAAAGAAGGGAGCCCCAAATACTTCTCATAATGTTGTATTGTCAAAACCTGTAGATATAACTTAATAGCTTATTGCATCTGCTCATCAGTATTACCACTAAAAAATAAGGTAGTCTTATTTTTGTTGATCATTTGCCCCAAGGCCGCTTCATAATAAGACAGAAGTTCTTGTATTTTCTCACACTCCACCAAAGTTGACTTGCAAAACAACAAGCAATCGTCTACAAAGAAAATGTGAGTAATCTTAGGCCCCTTTTTACATAAGGAAAAATCTTGAATTTCCCCCTTCAATGCTGCTCCCCTAATGATGGCATTCAACCCCTCAGCACAAAATAGAAACAAATAGGGTGAAAGGGGATCTCCTTGTCTCAAACCTCTAGAAGGCTTAATCAAACCTTTAGGCTCACCATTCACCAAAATGGAATAGGACATAGTTGTGATACTCCATGATCAAAGCCACCCAAGACTCTTGGAAACCTATCCATAAGAGAATTTGTTCAAGAAACCTCCATTCCACCTTGTCATAGGCCTTACTCATATCTAATTTAAGAGCCATAAAACCTGTTTTCCCCGTATAAGTAGTTTTCATATGATGAAGGGACTCAGAGGCTATAAGAATATTATCAGCAATTAATCTACCAGCAGTAAAAACGCTTTGGGCTTCTGAAATAATAGAATTCAAAAAAGGCTTCAGATGATTTGCAATCACCTTATTGATAATTTTATAAATCACATTGCACAAGCTTATAGGCTTGAAATCAATCACTCGCTCAGGATTTTGAACCTTAGGAATTAAAGTAATAAATGTATGATTAATGGATTTTAACAACGAACCTGAATTTAAACTAGACAAGACTGCCTGAGAAATATCCATACCAACCTCACTCCAATATGTTTGGTAGAACAACAGGGGCATTACATTTGGACCTGGAGCTTTTAAGGGAGCCATTTCTTTAATTGCAAATTCAACTTCTTCCACTATATACGGTTTAGCTAATTCAACCCTCATGTCTTCGGTCACCACACTTTGGACACCATCCAATACACGGTCTAAATCATGGGGTTTAGAGGAAGTAAATAATTCAGCATAGTAGGAAGTAAGCAAACCCGAAATTTTGTCCTCATCCTCATGCCAAGTACCCCATGCATCCCTCAATCCTTTTATGAAATTCCTTCGCTTTCTTTGAGTTGCCAAACCATGAAAAAACTTTGTGTTTTGATCTCCACATTGCAGCCACTGAAGCCGAGCCCTCTAATGCCACATTTTCTTTTCTTTTGAACACAAATCAGTCAACTCTAGTTTCAACCTCTTCACCTCATCCACCCTCCCAGATCTGACTACCTCCTTCTCAACCCTCCAAAGCAACTCCTTAGTCTTCTTTATTTTTTGTAAAACATTCCCAAACCGGTCCCTATTCCATGCCTTTAACATCTTCTTACACTTAGCCACTTTCTTGGTAGTCACAGCCATTGGTGAGCCCTCAACATTACAAGCCCATGCCGTGAATAAAACCCCATTACGTTCTAGATCAGTCAGCCACATTGCCTCAAAACGGAACGGCTTCCTCCTCCTCCTTTGATTTTCACCATTGGAATCTAAAGAAAGAAGAATTGGGTGGTGATCCGAAGTGAAAAAATTTAGATGCCGAACTCTACCTGTAAGAAACCGAGAAAACCACTCATAGTTTGCCACCCCCTGATCCAAACTCTCCCAAATTAGCTCCCCTCACCAATGACCGTGCCATGTAAAATTTGGACTCGAGTACCCCAAGTCCATAAGCCACAATGATCTAAAACATCCCTGAAAGATTGCATAAGACTGTGCGCCCTTGGTTGACTGCTCCTCTTTTCCTACACATGAAGTAATTCATTAAAATCACCAATACAACGCCACGATAACTTTGGTTTCAAGCTTAACATCCTCAACATATTCCATCCTTCGTTTCTGATACTTGTATCTGGCTCACCATAAAAACCTGTAAGTCTTCACGCATCTGTAGACCCACCATGAACAATAACATCAATATGATAATTAGAAAAACTATCAACCCATACATTAACATTATTTTTCCATAGCATCGCCAAACCTCCCTCCCCCCCCCCCCCCCGCCTTATTCTCATTGGACACAGTAAACAAACCATCATATTTAATCTTATCACGAACCCACTCCATCCGTTTTCTCGTCAACTAGGTCTCAAACAAGAAAACTATCCAAGGATCTTTTGCTTGGATTAATTCACCAAGCTCCGATCAACTGCATAGTGGTTCCCAAGCCCCCAGCAGTTCCAAGCTAAGAGATCTAATCATTTTATTATTATAATATATAAGTTGAAAAAAAAAATCTTAATTAAAAAAAAAACAACAATAAAAAAATCTTAAACCCTAATGTTTAATAACAAAAACAAAAGCACGCATAAAAATAGGAAATAGTACGCGCTTTTTTTTAATTATAATAGAATGATAATTAATGATTAATATATTAGTATATATACTTTTTATTTTTTTTTAGAAGTAGTACACAACGACATGTTTTAGATTTTTTTTTTTTTTTAAATAGGTATAATTTTTTTTTTATCTTCTTCTCCTATAATTATATTACTATATGTAAATAGAAAATAGCCAAAAAAAAAATAAAGAATATAATACTACATGTAAAAAGAAAATAGCAACCTAACAACAACGAAGCACACTTGATCAAAAAGGTATTTTATAAAATTCTATTCAACTAACATTAGACTTTTTGTTTATATCAACTTCTTCATGTGAACTGTATATATATATATATATATAATAAATAATCTATAATGTATACCTACAATACAATTCTTTTTCTCTATTCTTCTGCCTACAACCTATATTTGTCTCTTCTTCTACTTATAACCTTGCAAGTATGTATTTACATATTTTAACTTTTACATTTACATTGCAATACAATATTTGAGTGTGGTACCCTAGAAGGTCGAGGTACTGACGTAGTTCAATTATAGCTTAAATTCTATGATTTTTTTTTAATAAAACATTTTAGATAATGCAATTCATCTTTGATTTGGTGTCCTTAATTGATTATGTTGATTATTTCCTCACTTTTGGCAACATCTTTTATATTTACATTCTAGTCTAGAAACTCTAAATACTCATATTTTTGTAATTTATGGAATTTGTTTTTGGTTATATATGCAAGAAATTTATATATGGTTAGCACTTCTACTACTCTACATGTTAGCAAGTATAATGGAAAGATTTTTAAGTGTCATAAATAAAACTCGCCATAATATAAAACTTACAATTTTACTACAAAGAGCTTTTAGAAATTAAAACTTGCCATAATTAGTTCTTGACCTAGTTCATCTTCTTTGAAGAAGTTGCTGTATATTTGCACCATAGGGTTTTGTGACCAAGCATCTTCCTAATCTTCATCGTGTAGGATGAACTGAAGAACTTTGCAGCCAACCTTTCTTCCTTAAGTTGGTGTTCTGAAGTTGCGTACTGGGATCCACGCATTAGTTAGTCATGTACTTGGGAGCCATGTATCAAAGGTGGGAACTGTCGCTACAGATCAAGTTCAATTAGGTATTGGGGTAAGGGTTCAATTATAGGTTGGTAAGGTACTTGGGATTCCTTTACTTGTAACTGCTTGATTTGATAATAGTGGAGTTTCGGGAGTGGTGACCTGAAAATCACCCGGTGGGGTTTTTGCCGCGAGGTTTTTCCCCATTCGTAAACAAATCACCGTGTCATTTATTTTCCGCTGCATATTTAGTTATTTGGTGATTTGTTTATGCTTCCACGCAATTGCATGATAAATTGATTAATTAATAACTTGGCTAATTAATTAATTGGTTTAATCACAAGGGGTCATTCAGATTGTGGCCTATCAAGATGGTCATTTCCATGCTTGCAAGCAAATCAATAAGCCTTCCTCAACCGTCAGCACCTCCATTTTCTATAGGTAGATTTATCATTTCTGATCAATCTTAAACAATTGGGACCGGAACAGGATTTGTCATATCTAATTAATTGGAGCATGCTATTCAATAAATGTTTAGTTGAATGTTGTATTGAATACATAACTTACTTGGACTAAGCAGCCAGAATGCATAACCAAGTAGCTTTTGAATTTTGTGTTGAATGTTGTTCTAAGTCATTGTGATATTGAAATGTAATGGTTAACAAATTATGCTATATGTATTTGTGAGAATTGTGTAGTTAAATTATTAAATTTAACATATTCTAACAGCTTAAACTCTTGGGATAATAGATAATGGCAGAATGTTCTGAGTTTGATCCCTATCTATATTTATTTTTGTTTTTCATAAGTTGTTTAAATCTCAAACCTGGTCTTGATCAGCTACAGCGAGCCTCTGGCACTAATGAATGTAAGAGTGGTGGCCCTGGTGGGGTTATTCCTATCCTAAAATCTTCTCTTTTGTCAAGGTCGCATCAAAATCTAGCAAGAGTTGGGCTGCGCTTGGGCATCTAGTATCTTGGTTTTGATCATAATTTATTTCTCTTCCACAACTCATATTGTCCATTTTTTCTGCTAAATAAATTGTCTTAGAACTGAACAAATTCTCAAATAAGAATTTTATCAAACAACTAAAGTGCAACAATAATGTCGTAAGAATGGAAGCCCTTGCATCATACAGAATTTAATCTTACCTTAGGGCTAAACCAGCCAAAACAATAATCCTAGAGTAAACCATGACAACATGAACATGGTGCAAGCAATGCTCATTAGGCTTTCCTACCACATAACGCTGTGAAAGTCTGGAAAATGAACATTTTAACTACTCTTCAAGCTTAGAAATTTTATAAACAAAAGTCCAACTTGAGAAAATGAGACTGTCTAATGAAAGGTCAAAATTTGGCAATATTCATAAGACTCCCTTAAAAACGAATTAGTCATAAACAGTTATGCCACCAATTTAGTGATGCAAATGCTCACCCTCTAAAAAAACGTAAGAAGAAGAACCAAGCCTTTAATACTTCCTTCTCAAAAAAATAAAAAATAAAATAAAATAAATAAAAAACCCTTTAATACTTCAACCAAATGAACCTTTGAATGACCGAAAACTTAGATATAATAATAATAGTAATAATAATAATAATCCGAGGATGAGAATGTGATGGGAAAGGTGGGCGATCAAATCAAATCATGATCATGAAGAGGAGATGGTGGCCGCGTTGTATGAAGAAATGTATGAAAAGAGAAGTAAAAATAAATAATTAAAAAAATAAAAAAAGGGAATAATTTAGGTGGGATTGATCAAGCTTAGGAATTGTCATTGGGTAATTTGGGAGTCTACTCACGAATTTTCCCATAATTTTTTCAGACTTAGAATCGGTTTGAATTTTATGAAGAAATTTCATCTAGTGCCAATAATTTCTCGTTAGAGTCGTCCAAACGAATGCTCGGTCAAATTGAGATACTTTTCAATCCTTGACGGTACAGAATTCAACATCAGTTGGCGCCAAACTAATCTCTATAGTCTATACTTCATTCGAATCTGTGCAACTTTTGAATTTCTCAAATTCTGCAGTCATGAAAAGATGTCATGCATTACGTATACTCCGTATTAACATTTTTTTTTTTTTTTTTTGCTAAATCTGTATTAATTCTATATTGGAAAGATTATTTTCTAGAACTAAAAGAAAATGCCAAAAGACTAATAAATCCAATAACGTTTTATGACTTCTTCACTTGATAAAATAGTTTTTTTTTTTTTTTTTTTTTTTTTTTTTTTTTTTTTTTTTTTAAGTAAAAGACAACAACTTACTCTGATGTTTGGGATAATATCAAGCACATCCAAAAGTTTAAAAAAAATGACCAATTTGGTCCTTAAACACTAACGTCCATTTGTTTAATCTCTTAAAAAAAAAATTTATTTCATTTATATTATCTATTTCTTTCACTCTATTCCTTGCCCAGAACATAATCCCTCTCTCACTCACTCTCAAGCTCAAACCAATATATCCAAAGGACTTACACAACCATGTAGATGTAGTTAAGAACCATTCAAAAAGAATCTAACTAAACCATTGTATCAATTTTCCAAAACCATAAACAGTCTCATTTGGGAAAAAAAAAATTTAAATATCATTTAAAAACAAAAATCTCACTACATCAAATGATCAAACCAAGATCAACCCAATAAGATCCAACATCACACTACACAATCAAACATATATCAACTCAACCAATCAACCACCAAACATCATGGGGATATTGGGCTTTTGCCCTTATTTTGCAAAAATAACAACAATATATCATTGTTTTGAAATTATTTAGGTCCGTGTCTTTGTTTTTAAAACTCAATATTCTCAAAATCGAATTATATGCAAATTTTTAATTGAAACTCAACTTTAGCAATATCAAGTTCAATTAATTTAAAAAAAAAAAAAATAAGTGGCAAAATATGCATAGAATTCAACATTGCTAATGTCGAGTTCCACTTGTAACTCTTTTTTTTTTTTTCTTTTTTTTCTTTTTTTTAAATCGAGTACTAAAACAGGGACATCGATCTAAATAGTTTCAAAACAAGGACACTGTTCTAGATTTTTTTATAAAATAAGGGCAAAAGCCCAATATCCCCCAAACATCACACCTTAAAAAGACCTAAATAATTTTTTTTTTTTTTTAAATTCAAAACAAAACCCAGACCCACAACGGCAAGCATCAGGTGATCCAACAACTGCCATCTACAACAACACCACCTATCACTACCCACTCATCCTCCTTTAACCCAAATAGTTCCAAATATCCAACATCACATGATTCACACTTCAAGCCCAAACATCAATTCACACCCACGATGGCAAGTTCCACCTGATTGTGACCTTGCAACTACTGCCCACCACTTATCATGATCAAGCAACAGTCGTCCACATTGTCCTAGATTGTGACCCACCCAACCGTCATTCTCCTAAATCTAGACCCAGCCACCCAGCTTTCAACGGCAACATATGGCATGGGTCTTGTAGATAAATTAGTACTAAAACTGTGGTGGTGGAGTTTGTTGTCCTTGCTGAGTCTAAAAATTTATAGCTTTGATCTTAAGCTTGAGGGGGAGAGAGATATTTTTCTAGTGTGAAGGAAGAGAGAGAGAGAGGGAAGAAGAAGAAGAAAATGGTATTTTAAAAAATGAAATAAAATAGTTTAATACACAATGAACAAATGGCGTTAGTGTTTAAGGAGCAAATTGGTCATTTTTTAAAACCTTTGGATGTGTTTGGTATTACCCAAACCTTAGGATAGGTTGTTGCAATTTATCCTTTTTTTTATAATTTTTTTATTATAAAGATAGATGTTTTATTCATATTTTAAACATCAACCATAGATATGCACATATGTTCATTTCAGTTGAAGCCAAAGAACATTAGCGACTAAAAGTTTTTGTCTATTTTAAAATAATAATTTATCTTTTCTATTCTACGCAATTATTTTGCAAATGAGCATTGCATTAAATGATTATCTTTTCCATTTTCCAATTCTGTTGAAGCTGGAATTGAATCACATAAAAACGGCAAAGCCAAACATCAAGTGCAAGGCAAAACAACACGCGTGAGGTTAAAAGATTAGAGCAAGCTGAAGAACAAAACGACTGTGTGTTGATTAATAAGATCATGTGCTTAGCATGTGAAGTAATTTAATCCTAGTTAATTGTATTAGTAGTCCACCTATCAAGCATCTAATGGTTCAGTTGTATTTCTGTTAGATTAGGGAGTTAGTTAATTTTCTGTTTTCAGTCATAGTTCCTTTGTTGTTGTATATATAGAAATAGGGACTCATCTAATTAATCACTTTGTACATTTTCTGATTTTGATGAATGAGAAATATCTTCTCTCTCAAAGATTCTCTCTCTAAACTTCCAGAAACCTCTTTCTCTAATATGGTATCAAAGCTAGATTTTTTCTTTCTTTCATTTTCGCTATTGCCAAACAATTTTTAGTCTTCAAAGTTCCTTTCTTTTCTTCTTGATTCGCTTGAAATTCTAGTTGCAAAACAGTTTTAGTTTTCAAAGTTTCTTTCTTTTCTTCTTAATTCACTTGAAATTCTAGTTTTCATGGCTTTTGATTCAATAGCCAATCAAGCACAATCTTCCACTCAATTCGTGCCTTCTCCGAGCACAACAATGGCATATGAATCTGCTAACAATCCTTATTTTCTTCCAGCCACTGAGAGTCTAGGAATAGTTCTTACTTCACAGCCTCTAACAGGTCCAGAGAACTATTTGAGTTAGGCAAGATCAGTGTTCTTAGCTCTAAGTTCACGAAACAAGTTTGGTTTTGTGAATGGTTCGATTCCACAACCAGATCTTACCTCTCCATTGTACAATTCTTGGAGTAGGTGTAATACCACTGTGCCCTCATGGCTATCCAACTCTCTCAACATGGATCTTAAGGCAAGTGTGATGTACATCAACACTGCAAGGGATTTATGGATTGACCTCAGAGACAGACTTTCACAGGGAAATACTCCAAGACAATTTGAGCTGCAAAAGGAAATTGCTCATCTTTCTCAAGGTACACTCACAGTAAGTTCATACTTCACTAGGTTTAAGACTCTATGGGATGAGTTCATCAATTTTGAACTTTTCATTGTATGCAATTGTACTTGCACATGTGGTTCTAAGGCTTCTCAATTGGAAGCACAACATAAGGAGAATGTTTTCCGTTTCTTGATGGGGTTAAATGACAGTTATGGGAACATAATAGGTCAGATCTTATTGCTTGAGCCTTTTCCATCTATTAGCAAGGTCTGCTCCTTGATCTTACAAGAAGAAAAGAGAAGGAGTTTTGGGCATGGAGTCAATATAGTTTATCCTACTGAGACTACTGCTATATTTACTAGTCATGCTAAGGGTTTTAATGACAATCAAGGACAGAATCAAGGCAATCATGGTAAAAAATGTCATTTCAAGAAGAATAAGCCCATTTGTACTTACTATGGCCTTAGTGGTCATATTGCAGACAAGTGTTATAAGTTACATGGGTATCCTCCAGGCTACAAGCACAAGGGAAGCAATCAAGCTATGGCAAATCAAGTTTCAACAATTTTGCCTTCTGGACATTTTGGCAATATGGATGGTTTTGCCTCAGCCAATCCAAATTTGATCCAAAATAATGCTAGTCTTCCTCATCACAACTTTCAATCTGAAGCTAGTTTCCTTCCACAGCCTTCCGTTGGTGCTACGTTTGCTTATCCACAGACTTCTGTTCAAAGTTTTCAGCCTCAATGTCCCATCTCTCAGGTTCAATGTGAACAACTCCTTAACCATTTGAAAGCAGTCACAGCTTCTGGTTCAAGTATTGGTACTTCTACTGCTCATCAAGTTGCTATTGTCATGGCATTTGCTCCCATTATTCAACCTGCTTTACCACCTAACTCAGCTTCCTCTTCTACTACTGATGCTTCAAATTTTTCAAGTAATCCTTTGTGAATTCCTCCCAATTTCACACATTCTATTTTCTCTGCCCATATTGTTGATAGACCTAATTTTAAGTCTAAAGCTTGGATTTTAGACACTGGTGCTACTGACCATATGGTCCACTCAGTGTCACAACTTACTACCATCACTTCCACTATCCATTCCTATGTTTTCTTGCCAAATGGGTATCAAGCCTTAGTAACATATATAGGCATCGTGCAGATTTCACCCACTTTGACACTCATAAATGTTTTATGTGTTCCTACTTTCAGTTTCAATCTTATTTCCATTAGCAAACTTACACAATAATCTTCTTGTTGCCTTATTTTTCTTGGACATTGGTGTTTTATCCAGGACCTTGCTCAATGGAGCATGATTGGTCTGGGTAAAGAGTGTCAAGGGTTTTATTTGCTACAAGCTCCTGCTTCTCAGATTGCTCCTACTGCCTTGGTTGCTTCTGCTGGCCATTCTTCTTCCATTTTATGGCACAGTAGATTGGGACACCCTTCTATTTCAAAGCTTTCTTTGTTAAATAAGATTGTAAGTTCTGAAGCTTACAATAATCCAGATTGTTGTGAAGTTTGTCACCTTTCTAAGCAAAAGAGGTTACCTTTTCCTTCTAGCGGTCATGTATCTGTTCAGCCTTTTGAGCTTGTTCATTGTGACTTGTGGGGTCCTTTTCCCACTTGTATTGTTGAAGGTTTTAGGTATTTTTTAACAATTGTTGATGATTTCTCTTGTTGTACTTGGGTTTATCTTCTCAAGAATAAATCTGATACTCGGTTTTTCATTCCTAATTTTGTTAACATGGTTCATACTTAATTTCATGCTTCTGTTAAGACTATTACGAGTGACAATGGTACATAATTTTTCTTGAGGGAATTTTTTCATTCTATAGGCATCTTGCATCAATTGTCCTGTGTTGATACTCCTCAACAAAATGCAATTGTTGAAAGGAAGCATCAACACATTCTCAATGTTGCAAGAGCACTAAAATTTCAATCCAATGTGCCTTTGTGCTTATGGGGTGATTGCATTCTCACTGCTGTCTATCTTATTTATAGATTGCCTTCCACACTTCTAAATAACAAAAGTCCATATGAATTGCTTTTTAAGTCTTCTCCATCTTATAAACGTTTAAAGTGTTTTGGTTGTTTGTGTTACATATCCACTTTACCACATAATAGGCACAAATTTGCACCTAGGGCCAAAAAATGTGTCTTTATAGGCTATCCTCATGGCATTAAAGGATACAAGGTTCTTGACCTTGAATCCAATTCTATTCATTTTTCCAGGGACATCATCTTCTATGAACATATTTTTCCTTTTGTCTCATCAGATCATCCTTCCACTTCTTATCTTGATTCTTTTGTGTTTCCCCAGTGTGTTTCTGATGCATCTCATGTTTCTACTGCACCTTATGTTTCTGATCCTCCTAACCTTCATTTGGTTGATTCAATCTTAGCCACATCCCAACCTGATTCAACCATTGATCCTACTCCTTCTGCTTCTAATACTTCCCATTGTGATTACCAACCTGATGTGTCTTTACCTTTTGCTTTGGACCTTGTTGTTCCTCCCTTACCACCTTCTCTTGATCAATCTTTGCTTATTTCCTCATCCTCTTCCTTACCTGCCTTATGGAGATCAACCAGAACCTATCACGCACCTTCTTACAATGCTGATTATTCTTGTAAAGCAGTTAGTACTAACCCTGCTTTTGGTTTGCCTTATGACATTTCAAATGTTCTAAGTTACTCACATCTTGGACCTCAGTTTGCATCCTTTGTCATGGCTGCTAGTTCTGTCCCATCAGAACCTATTTCATTCTCTCAGGTAATTCAGTTTCCTAAGTGGAGAGCTACCATGGACAAGGAAATTGCAGCTTTGGAGCTTAATAATACTTGGACACTAATCCCTTACCTACAGGTAAGTCTCCCATTGGCTGTAAATGGGTCTATAAGGTTAAGTATCACTCAGATGGTTCTATAGAGAGGTATAAAGCTCGTTTGGTTGCCAAAATTTTTACCTAAAAGCTTTGTTTGGATTATTCAGAAACCTTTAGTCCTGTTGCTAACTCAGTTTCAGTTAGGATTGTCTTATCTTTAGCTGATGTGAATGGGTGGTTTCTTCACCAAATGGATGTCAATAATGCTTTTCTCCATGGTGAGTTGGTTGAGGATGTTTACATGTGTTTACCACCCGGTTTTCACAACAAGGGGGAGCATCTAGTATGTAAATTGAATAAGAGCCTTTATGGATTGAAACAAGCTTCTAGAAAATGGTTTGAGAAGTTTTCATCCACCATTATGCAAATGGGCTTCATTCAATCAAAGTCAGATTATTCTTTGTTTACACACACACAAGGAGCTTCATTCACAGTGCTCTTGGTTTATGTAGATGATATATTGTTGACTAGTAATAATCCAACTTGTGTTCAACATTTGAAGAAGGTTCTTGATGACAGATTTGGTTTGAAGGATCTGGGGTCTTTAAGGTATTTCTTAGGGCTTGAAGTACCTAGAAATAATGCAGGTATAAGCTTGAACCAAAGAAAGTATGCCTTGGAAATTTTGGAAGATACAGGTTTTCTAGGTTCCAAACCAGTCAAGTTTCCCATGGAGCAGAACTTAAAGTTGTCTAAGTATGAAGGAAAGCTATTGACAGATCCTACTCAATTTAGAAGGCTCATTGGGAGACTCTTATACCTCACATTGACAAGACCAAACATCACATATGCTGTGCACAGGCTGAGTCAGTATGTATCACAGCCAAGAGAGCCCCATTTACTAGCTACCAATAAAGTACTTCAATATATAAAAGGCTCACCAAGAAAAGGCATTTTCTTCCCAAGCCAATCTGATCTGCATATTAAGAGTTTTTGTGATGCGGATTGGGCTGGATGCCTTGACACTAGGAGGTCCTTAACAGGTTATGCTGTTTTCTTAGGGGAATCATTAATTTTATGGAGGTCTAAGAAGCAAGGTGTTGTTTCAAGGTCCTTAGCTGAAGCTGAGTACAGAGCAATGGCAAGTGTGGCGTGTGAGATCACTTGGGTGCTGTAAATACTTAAATATTTAAGGGTGAATCATACAAGACCAGCTATGTTGTTCTATGATAATCAAGCAGCCTTGCAAATAGCTGCAAATCCAGTCTTCCATGAAAGGACAAAGCATATCGAGATGGACTGTCATTTGGTAAGGGATAAGATCATGGAGGGTATGATTAAAACATTTCATGTTGCTACTAATTCACAAGTGGCAGATATTTTTACCAAAGCACTTGGTTTCTCAGCTTTTACAAGACTTTCTGGAAAGTTGGGTTTGAAAGACATTTGTGTTCCCAAGATTGTAAAGGCACAAATCACAGATCAAGTTTCAGTTCAAGAAGGTCAAGTCTTAGAACTTGAGGTTCAAGACTTGAGGGGGAGTGCTAAAGCTGGAACTGAATCACATAAAAACGGCAAAGCCAAACATCAAGTGCAAGGCAAAATGACACGCGTGAGGTTAAAAGATCAGAGCAAGCTGAAGAACAAAACGATTGCGTGTTGATTAATAAGATCACGTGCTTAGCATGTGAAGTAATTTAATCCCAGTTAATTGTATTAGTAGTCCACCTATCAAGCATCTAATGGTTCAGTTGTATTTCCGTTAGATTAGGGAGTTAGTTAATTTTCTGTTTTCAGTCTTAGTTCCTCTATTGCTGTATATATAGAAACAGGGACTCATCTAATTAATCACTTTGTACATTTTCTAATTTTGATGAATGAGAAATATCTTCTCTCTCAAAGATTCTCTCTCTAAACTTCCAGAAACCTCTTTCTCTAATAAATTCACCGATTAAAAAACAGCAACCACAATGACATTTCATCTACCGTATACCTAAGCAAGTCAAACAAATCAATTCAATTTAATTTATAAATTAATTTCTAATTATTTATTTTAAAAGGTATGTGTTTTTGTTCACATTAAACATTAGTCCTAAGTCATATATAACATAAGAATCTGTTCATGGAAGTTTGTCTGTTGAAGCCTAAGTGGTAAAATGTTTTCCCTCCACAACTACATAGTATTTCTACTACTATTATTTGCATTCTTAACCCTTACCAGCTCCATTAATTCACAGCCCACCCTCAGACACAACGATTGTTATGGATCAACTGGAACTGCCAACGCCAGTTACAATTCCAGCCTCACAGCCCTCTTTGAATCTTTCTCATATAAAGCTTCCCAAAACTACAGCTTCTATAACGATAGCTCTAATATTGGCCTCTACAGCCTCTACCTATGCCGAGGTGATGTTTCTAATGAATCCTGCAGAAGCTGTGTCAGCTCTGCGACACAAGAAATCATAAATCGCTGTCCATCTAGTAAGACTGCCATCATATGGTACGATGAGTGCACGTTAAGGTACGCCGATGTTAATTTCTTCGGCAAGCCAGATACTCGGCCATGGTTAATCATGAATAATGTGGAGAATACTACTTCACCTGGGCAACCTAATTTTTATGCACGGGGTTTGTTGGACCAACTGATAGGGCGTGTCAATGAAAGAGACAGGCTGTTCGAGACTGATGAACAGATAGTGAAGATTGGTGATGAGTCCTTGCCGAGCTATGGGTTGGTGCAGTGTACTAGAGATCTTGATGATGTTTCGTGCGGAAAGTGCTTAAGCGACTTGATGGTTGAAGCCCAAGCCTGTTGCGAATCCAAAATCGGGTGGCGTATCTCAGGCCCGAGTTGCTCTCTGAGGTATGAGAACTACTCTTTCACTGAGCCGCCACCATCGCCGCCAGCAACCCCGCCGTCCCAATTGGTGCCGCAAGCACAGCCCCCGCCTGGTAATGGTAAGACATGTTGATTTGGTATTTTCATTGAAATCCGATCTGCACTTCTTTGCTAGTTTGGGCCTATTAAGTAGTTTATTTACATTGGTCAATTTGGATTTATGACTCAAAATATTGGAAAACTCTTTTTTTTTTTTTTTTTTTTTTTTTTGAGCGTATTGGACTCGGGACTATCACTTGATTTGGCAAGTAAAAATAATCCCAAAGATCATGGAAAAGTTAGAAAGTATTTAGAGAACAGACGTAATACTCTGTTTTCTCGTATAAATGGTGGATCTATCAGCATTATGTTAGATGAGAGAGTACTTTATGGGATTAAGATTAATATATTCATTTATAAAGGGAATGGATAAGTACCGGTTCGTCCCTCACTCTCTCTTCCTCCATTTTGCACTGGAAAATCTAGTGACACAAACGAAGAAGAGGGGGTGAATTTGTTGGGCGTTGTGGGTGAAAATTGGGTTGTTTTGAAGAATGGAGGGGGAGAAAGTTTCAGCTGGGAGGTTAAAACTTCAAATTGAAGGCTTGGCTTGATTTGTGGATGAAAATTTTGGAAAGTTTTGACTTTTGTGCAAAGTTTGGTTTATTAAGAATTATTTGGTATACCATTAATGCGATATAAAGCGATTTGCTAAATGCCTAAATGATAAAGTTTTAGCATTAAAAAAAAAAAAAAAAACCCTCTATCGTATTAAAAATTATAAATAAAAAAAAAAAAAAAAAAAAAAAAAAAAAAGGCATGGGCTACCGTATTCTTCCATTAAAAGGGCACTGTAGCAATGCCACTTACTAAAAATTCATTTTTAATTTAACTTTAAGTTTCTTTCTTTCTTTTCATTTATTTGTTTTGTGTTGTTCTTTGAGTTAATATTATTTTAATATGTTATATGGAATAATAGAAAATGAGATGTTTTTTTCTTCTTTTTTGGCTGGGGATACTCTATTATTTTTCTTAAATATTACTCAGATTTTTTTTTAAAAAGTTCTAATTTAATAAATGAATCAATTTTATTACCATTTGAATGAAATTTTTTATATCTTGCCATATTGGTTGAGATAACAATATATTGTCCAATTCAGTCAAGTGTAGCAGTCTTGTGTGCCAAAAGGGTGTATCGTACTAGTGTTAGATGATCATTTAAAAAAAATGTCGATGATAAAGGCTGCAGTAAATTTAAAAATTACTGTATTTCAGAAGAACCTGATTAAAGGGGAAAATTTTTCTAAACAGAGGACCAAGGATAATAGAACTTTTACAGAGTAATTGGGATAAAGAAGATAGGTTAAACATCTACTGAAACTACAAACATGAATGTTTACTTCACTACTTGCATATTTCCATTCATCTGGAGAATCAAGTGCCATTCCCAATTGGCTACTAAGAGACTTCGTTAAATGGTTAATCGATTGTCTCGGCCCAATGATAAAATGATTAAAATGGTTGCTAATAGATTTGATTTGGCTTACCTGTGATAGTTTGGGCAGCTTATGTGCTTGCATTTATTGATATATCAATGATTTGTGGTCGTAAGTTAATTTAAGCATTCTTAGGTTATATTCTATGATGAGCAACAGGAGGTGGAGGAAAGAAGACAACAAAGATCATAATCATAACTATATCATCAATTGCATCAATTGCAGTAGTTGCAGCTCTCTTAGGTTTCTGGTATCATTCATCCTCTGGCAGGAGGAAGCTAGAACGAGGTAAATTTAGTTAAGCCAATCTACTAATAGTGATTTTTTCTAATAAGTTCTATTAAATTTTTGTTTCCAGACAGTAATTAATTTTTTTTTTAAATCTAATTTGTTATACAGATAGGGAAACAGGCCAAGAAATTCCATTACGAAATAATTTGGCAAGGTCACTTTCAATTCACTTAATGGACAATAGTATGCATGCAAGGGATGATGACGACAGTGGAGAAATGCATTACTTTGATTTAACTACCATATTGACTGCCACTAACAATTTCTCTGATGTGAATAAGCTTGGAGAAGGTGGTTTTGGCCCAGTTTACAAGGTTAAAAGACAAATCAATTATTTTATTATATGCATTTTTTGGAAATTATTTGATCATTTGCCTTTATATAGCAATAATCATGATCAGTGACAACTAAATGAGTATTATGATCATATGAGTTTAGGAGAATTGAACTTTAAAACAACATGCATGTAGCAACCTATGTCTATCAATACTGTGATAAGTTTTCACTGATTAAGTTTAAATTGCTTCTAGGGCAAGTTGATTAATGGAAAGGAAATAGCAGTTAAAAGGCTTTCAATGAAATCTAAACAAGGTCTTGAGGAGTTTAAGAATGAAGTGATTTTAATTGCAAAACTTCAGCACAAGAATCTAGTGAGGCTCTTGGGGTGTTGCTTAGAAGAAGATGAAAAGCTTCTAGTCTATGAATTCATGGCAAACACTAGTCTTGATGCCTTCTTGTTTGGTATACTCTCTCTATCTCTCACACAAACACAGACTCACATTCACACACTAACATTTAGCACCATTAATTCATGGAAAAACTTTCCTATATAGATAACCAACATCCTTAATATTATAATGTAGATCCAAATAAATGTAAGGATCTAGATTGGGCTAAACGCAAAAACATTGTCAATGGGATTGCCAAGGGCCTTCAATATCTACATGAGGACTCTCGGCTCAAAATCATCCATAGGGATATGAAAGCAAGTAATGTATTGTTGGATGATGAGATGAATCCTAAGATATCAGATTTTGGCACTGCTAGGATTTTTGGGAGTAATCAAATGGAAGCCAACACTATCAGAATCGTGGGTACATAGTAAGTAATTCCTTCAGTACTGCATCCACATTTTCATTTCTTAAATCATTGATACTGCTTTACAAAGAAAAAAATTTCAAGACATGATAAAACTTAAGTTTGGTCCCCTTGTATGCATGTTTAGGGAGAGTTCTGGTGTAATCTAATTGAGCCTCGTTGTTTTTCAAATAATGTGGCACACATTAAAAATGAGCAATAAAATCAAACTGAAAATTTTGCAAAATCAATGGTTATTTAAAAATAAAACGGGGAGAACTCTAAGAACAAGGAATTGCAAGTACGTAAGCTCACTTTCCATTAGTTATGGTTATGTCAATGTAACTTTTTCTATTAAGAATAACTCTGCGTCCATTCTCTTTTATTGTAAAAGAAATTGTACTATATTATGATATGTTTTTTTTTTTTTTTTTTTTTTTTTTCCAATAGTGGATATATGGCTCCAGAGTATGCAATGGAGGGGTTATTTTCAATGAAGTCCGATGTTTATAGTTTTGGAATTCTAATGCTAGAAATTGTAAGTGGAAAAAAGAACAGCGGCTTCAATCATCTAGACCGTACACAAAGTTTTTTGTCATATGTATGTCTCTCTTATTTGTATCTTGAACTTAAATTAAGTATTCGTTAATGATTATGCACTCAAAAAAAAAAAAAAAAAAAAAACCGTGATAGGTATGGCAACGATGGAATGAAGGCAAAGGAGTGGAATTGATAGATCAGACCATAGTTGATATTTGTCCAATAAGTGAGGCTCTGAGATTGATCCATATTGCGTTGTTATGTGTCCAAGAAGATCCAAATGATAGACCTACAATGTCAAGGGTCAATCTCATGCTTGCAAGCAAATCGATAAATCTTCCTAAGCCATCAGCACCTCCATTTTCTGTTGGTAGATTAATCATATTTGATCAGTCTTCAACAATTGGTACTGGAACTGGAACGGGATTTGTCACATCTGATCTATCTTCAACAAGTGCTTCTAACTAGTGAAGAAATTAACCCGATCATGATATTCAACTAGTGTTTCATCTTCGTACAAATGTGGCAGGTTAGGAACAATAGCTCTTGTATAAACATACCCTACTTCTATTCTTGTACTAACTAATTCTTAGAATTTAAATATATTTGCATCCACACCGGAATTAGATTGAATTGGTACACATACAGAGATGTAATTTCTACGCGTTTGAATCTTTGAAGACCTTCATCTTGAGTTTGTTGATCCTGGACCCTAATTCATTATTCAAAATTTTGATGTGGTCAAGGATGATTTAGTGATTTGCTGTTAACTTTATTAATTATTATGATTAACATTATTATGTTAGGGTGCGAGAATATTGCAATTTTATAGATTTTAGACTTCGGAGAATTTTGAATTGAGGATTGAGAATGTTGCTGTTGAAATTTTTTAATTGAATTAGGTTATAAGAATCTTGTAATTTTTGTTAGGCTGATCTATCCATTATATTGAATTATGAATAGCATTACGTGTTTGGTTGCCAAGAAAACAGAGGAAAATGAAACTTAGTCATAGTACCATGTGTCGTTATTTCCATGCTTTGAATGTGATAGAGTTGTGACAATTATTTTTGTACGTTTTTGGACCTCTTAAAACACAACCAGATTAACCTAGTTAATTATTCAAGTGATTACTTAGTCAAATTATTAGATCTACGTTAACACAAATATATCATATCAATGTAAAGTGCAGAAAATAAAGATCATAAAATATGATGACCTAGGAAAACCAAACCAGTAAAAAACCTGGAGATAATTTAACCTAGCTATCCTTAAGGTAAACTGAATCCACTATGAAAGAATTGAAATTTACACAATAGCGGCTTAGACTACTAACATCATATTACTACCTCGAGTAGGAAACTTACTATCATGACCACATAATAGCTCCGAGTCCACAGACTATTTCTTTCTTAGATTCCTAGCAAGTACAAGCACTCCCGCTTGTGTATCTTTAAGCTCTAGAATCTGCAACTAAAATGATCACCAAGTTCTTGAAATAGACTTGATTCTTAATAACTCTAAGTATGTGTGAAGGCAAACACCTCTAGTATAGGATTTCTCTCTTAAAATTCTCTCTAGAAACTCTCTACATTTTGTGGAAATAAGGGGTATTTATACTGGGGTAAGAAAGGAATGCGCAAAGTCAGGTTTTTCTCAAACAGGGTGGTTTGGCAACTTGACCTCACGACTTAACTGAGTCGCGAGTTCAAGCTGCAAGATAACAGAACGGCCAGGATGGACTTTTTGTCCTGTAGTGCTCTAGCTGGCGTGACTATTTGTCTTCTCGCACGCTTTACTTGTGTGCTGCAGTTGACGGCTTGCCAGTCACGAGTCACCCGCAAGTCTCAGCCGCAAGTCTCTGCATCCTTGCACAATCTTGAGCATTTTTTCACACTCACTCACTCACTACCTTTACATAATTTTCACCTAAATACAAGGTTACTAATTGCTAAATTACAAGCAAATTTGGCATGAAATAAAGCCAATACAATGGTTGATTAAATTCAACCTTACAATCTTCCCTTTTGGCTATTCTGTGACAAAATCCAACAACAAACTCTAGACTTAACGCGTGAGTTAGGAACAGTTAATCAAAACTCACTCACTCCTAACTCTAGAATGTGTGAAGTTCTTGAACCATAAGAACAAGTATCTCTTGAAACACAATAACACAATATGATCATTAGACTCTCAAGGTAAAGTGAGTAATAAAAGGACAAGTATAATGTAACAAGTAAATTACGATCAAGTAAACATGATTTAAAACATTTGAGCAACTTGATCAAACACATGATAATCATATGAAAATGACTACAATGATCATATAGCAAAGCAAATGATCATCCAAACATGTAACCAATAAAGCATAATAGCATAAGGATGAATGCATGTCCAACACACAAGCACAATGCGATGAGAGCAGGAAAGTATAGATATTAAATATAACTCAAAGCACCATAAACAACGAGAAAATAAGCATAAAGTAAATCAAGGTTTTCTCAAAAAAGAATGTCTTCTCCTCCTTGGTATATGCATCTCCTCTATAACTTTCTCCCTCTACGAATGTGCACAAGGTAGAATTTCTCCCCCTAAGAGTGTGCACATGAGTCATTTAGAAATGACGATACTCTCTCCCTTTTTGTCACGAATAGAAAAATGAATCAAGAGGAAGGAGGGAAAGAAAAGAAGATATGAACAAAGATAAAAAATGATGCATAAGGAGTGCAAGATAAATGAGAAAATAAAGCTCAATCAAAAGACAAAACAAAATGCTACAAAGTATAAGGTAAACATGACATACTAGAATGAAGAAATAAGGTATAGACCAATGCATGACAAGGATAGCAAAGGTGTGTGCAAGAGGTGGCTATGTGCAATGCATGACCAAAGCATTGAAAATGCACACGTGGGGCAAGGTGTGTTAAATACACAACTAATGAACCAAACATAATTCTAGTGAGAAAACATGAGAAACCCCAAAGTTTGGTACTCATCAGAGTCCAAACAAGTGAGAAATTGCCTAAGAGGCATTTTATCAAACACCTAGCGTGTACACTATAAACAACAATGTGAAACAATGCATGAACAACATGAAATCCACCCTTAATACATGTTCTTTTTTCCACAAGAGGCCAACAATTAAAGTAAATCATCAAAAGAAATCAATCCCATACAAAATTTTGATAAAAATTAAGTTTTCCCAACCCCTATGATGGAAATCCCAACCAAGAGCACAAATTTCACCAAAACATAGTCCAAGGATCCAAATCAATGAAAAGAGTTTAAAATTACCTTAGAGATGTTAATGGAATGAAAAACCATTCAAATTGGTTGAGTTTTAATGTAAAAATATTGAAAGAGGGGTTTTAGAGAGGATAAGAGAGGTTTAAAACAAGTTTCCTACGAAAAAGCTCTTTAAAAAGCTAATTCTAGTCATTTCGCAACTGGCGAGTCGCCAGCTGAGTCGCGAGTAAGTCGCAAAACTATTCTATGTGAACTCGCGACTTGCAAATCGCCAAAACGAGTAGCCAAAGCTCACAGTTTGCTCGCTACTCGCGCAAGTAGCCAAAGTGAGTAGCCCAAAATTCTGACACTTGTTTTTCAACACAGAACATGTTTCAATAATGAAAAACAAAGTAAGCACTAAACATGAACACAAAGAGTGATAAAAATCACTTCCAAAAACATATAAAATGATCAAAAATATTTTCGAATTGATCTATATATAGTTGAGCATACACACATTACATTTAAACAAATACAATCGAACAAATGGATAAGGCATTCATTGAACATTAGGCATGTGTGTTATGTGTGTGTCAAGTGTGGAATAGTTCATAGTCTAGAGTGAAGTTTCAATGATCAATTCAATCAAGTCATACACAACTAGTACTAAGTCAAATGGTCTTTCTCAATTATAGAAATGAACATATATGACCTCCCACAAGAAAATGATTACATATCTTTGAAACTTTTCATTTGGCTTCTTTACACATCATAACATTTAATCATTTTGAATCAATACATCTCATTTTGAAATCGATACTTGAAATTTTAGATATTTTAATTTGATAAACAAACATTTGGCTTTTTGGGCATCATACATATTCATAAAAGTCACTTCCTATTTTTTCTAGTCAAATACTAGTATGTGCGACGACTTTTGCAGCTCATTTTCTCTTTTCATTTTGAGATTTATATCGGTTGAGCTCTTTAAGCCAAAAAAATAAGAGTGTGAAGATATATATGCACAAGTCTACGCGTGTATCAAAACTAACATAACTATTGACTAATCATTCATGACAAGCTTGAAGATCGATTTACAACAATCACACAAAGATGTCAAGATTTTTCTCATAAAGATATAAGTGCATAAAGAACAAGCTAAACTCGTAAATGCACAAAGCCACTAGTACAAATGTACAAGGAAAAACTCACATGTGATATGTGCTCAAACATATACAATCAAACTTTTTAAAATTTTCACTTTTTATGTGATTTTGGATTTTTTACTCACACAAAACTAAAACATAAAGTAAGATCAAAACAAAAACAATGCATATGAATAAATGCAAGATGCACAAAATGCATGAAAAGATGACATTTAATGCATGAAGATGTGACATTTAATGCATGAAGAGTCCTACAAAGATTGAAAGAATTAGATCAAGGACCAAACGAGCAAAAACTCAACCATAGAAACCCTTTCTCATCCAAACGGAACGATTGTTTTGGAATAAGTTTTTCAAGAGAAGTGAGACGAGGATTAGAAGAATGAGAACCAGAGATGCACATAGTTAAAGAGTTAAGAGCATTAAACACTTTCTTTAATAATATGTTATTTTCACTCAAGTCCGGTTTAGCTTTCATTGCATAACTTCTAAGAAGCTCAAGTCTCTCTTTTCTTTTAATTCTTTTAAGAGCATGAAACTTAGAGCAATGAGGTTTTAGATGACCAAAATCACCACAATAGTGACAAACAATGTGTTTAGGTCCACTAGCAACATTATTTTGTTCTCTTTTTAACTTATGACATTAAGGTCTTATATGACCAATCACACCACAATGGTGGCAAGTTGGAACAAACTTAGATTCATCAAAAACCTTAGGTTGAGACCCAAATAGAGATTTTGACTTAATAGCCTTTCTCTTTACATTTTGGTTTCTTTTATGTGGAGGAATGTACACCGATTTGTCATTTGAGGTAGAATACATAATAGGCACAAAATTGGGTACCACAACATAATTGCAACGAATATTTTCACCCTTTTTATCAATAGGTTCAATAATCAAATACTTGGTATGCATCTTAAGAGATTCATTTTCACATTTTAGCTCATCAACAAGTTTGTTAGACAAAACAAGTTTAGCATCCAAGTCCATATTTAAACATTCAAACTCTTTTAACTTTTCAAGAGAATTTTCAGCAAGTTTCTTATATTTTTCAATCAATTTGTTGGATTCATTGAGCTTAGCAATCAAATTATTTTTTTCACAAAATAACTTGCTCAAATCCTTATGAAACTTCTTGGCATTTTTCTTCAAGAGTTTGATGTTTGAAATATCAACAACATCCAATGATTCATGTAACATAGCATCACAATCATGAGGAGTATCACTCATAGAGGCATTTTCACAAACATGTAGCATGTTACATTCATTAACATCCAAAACATACATAGAGGCATACAAAGCACTATCCATGGCTAATAAACACAAAGGGTCAAGGATCACACTTAGGTATTTAAATCACAACAAGTGTACCTGCTCTGATATCAATTGAATGTTCAAATAGTGTATAAACCATTATGAACGTTTAGACCCCCAAATTACAAATTACTAATTCAAGCTTAATATCAAACAATGTATGTGCGGAAAATGAATATAAGCTTGTACTAGACTTGGTAAACAATCTAAACCAAATAAAATCACATTCACAGCAAAAATTAAATGGCAAAGATTAAGGGAAGAGAGATGCAAACACAAGTATTACACAACGATGTGTTATCGAAGAGAAAACTGAAACTCTCGGCGTAAAACATCTCCGGCGCCCTCCAAGCGGTCAATATTCCACTAAAGAATGAAGTTGAGATACATGAACAGCAGAAAAACCCTCCAAGCCTAATCTACCCAGTGTACCTAAGTCCTCCAAGCTTCTTACTCCAACGAGGTTGCACCGAACCTTTGTCTTTTTTAACTTACCGGATTCCGCTATAGCCCATAGCATCAACTAATAACCATTGATTCCTTCCTAACTATTTCAAAGCACCAAATAGCCTTCTCACAAATGTGGGTATGGTGAGAAAATGATTTGGGTAAGAACCTCTCAAGGATGTAACAATGGAGAGGGTGAGAGTAGAAAAATTTGAAGAGTCTCTATGTAAAGATTGTGGATGAATCAATCTTGTTATTCTATAGGGTTTCTCTCTCGAAATTCTCTTTGGAAGCTCTCTACATTTCGTAGGTATAAGGGGTATTTATACTGGGGTAAGAAAGGAATGCGAAGAGTCAGTTTTTCCCGAACAGGGTGGTCTGACGACTTGGCCTCACGATTTGACTGAGTCGTGAGTTCAAGTCGTGAGATAACAGAACGGTCAGGCTGGACATTTTGTCATGTAGTGCTCTAGTTAGTGCGACTATTCATCTTCTCGCACGCCTCACTTGTGTGCTACAGTTGGCGGCTTACCAGTCGCGAGTCACTCGTGAGTTTCTGTATCCTTGCACAATCTTGAGCATTTCTTAACACTTTCTCACTCACTACCCTTACATGATTCTCACATAAATACAGGATTACTAATTGCTAAATTACAAGAAAATTTTGCATGGAATAAAGCCAATATAATAGTTGATTAAATTCAACTTTACAAGTGCTTTTATGAGAACCCTCCATGATGAGAGATCTGTTTTGCAATGTCTCAGCAAGCTTTAGTCCCAATAGCAATCCAATATTTTTGGCCTTCATCAACTGATTGATTTGGTCTCTCCTTGAAGCTTCGCAAAGCAGACGCTCAATAAAATCATGAGTCAGTAGCCCAATGCCTGAAGTTCAATCCTCCTAAAAGCCTGTTTGTACTTTGTAGTGCCTTACACACATACTTGATTAATTTTTTTGTCCATCTTATAATTCCTACATTTCAAGAAAAACAATTTTCTAAATTAGAAAAAAAAAAAAAATCATTTAACATACATGTTATCTAAAAAAAATCTAAATAAAAGGTGATCAGTCTTTAAAATTATATTTTCTTAATTTGAACTAAAATAAAACAATTAGAAATTAGTTAACTACTGAATATTGACTATTTAACTAAAATTAATGATATATTAATTAGAGGGAAAGACTTGCAAAAAGAATTTAGTATCAGTAAGATGGAAGAAAGAGACTACACTTTCCTTTGATTTTGAGAGTTCGCAGAAAGTCGCTAAGATGATTCAAACTGTGGGCACATCTAGCAATTGTCCTTTAGCAACATGTCTAGTTTTTATGGTTTTTGGTGGAAAATGTGCCTCGATATACGATATTAGGTAAGTAGTAATTTTCCATCGACGGCATTAACGCATGCAGGTTTGGTTCATAAAGGCTGTAATTATCTTGCATGGACTCCTGCGAGGAAATCAGCTTTGCTGTCTCTCTCATTAATCTATAGCATAATACCATAGCTTTGGCCACGTTCTTGTTTTGGTCACTCAAATTGAGATATTTTAGTCTTTTTCATTTTTTATTTTTTATTTTCAAAGCTAAAATGCAAAATGCTTATTTTAAATTTGGTTGAAATTTATTTCGGACTTCTAATTTTACTTTTATTTAATTAAGTACTTAAAGTGTCAAATTTATTCAATTAAGACCTTATCTATTCAATTTTGTTAAAATGTTGCCTATTATTATTATTATTATTATTTTAAAAAATAAGAAATCTAAATATTTTTTAATATTTATCTATTCACTCAAGCGTGTGTAGTCTCTCTATCTCACACATACCAAATAATTATATAGAAGAATCTCTTAATAGTGAAAGTAAGTGATTTTAAATTTAGAATCTAATGACACTTAATTTAAGAACCACTAAACCACTCTCTTAAGGCTATTTTTTTATTATTATTATTATTATAAAGGTAAATGTTTTTATTTATATTAAACATCAGCCATATAATATAAAAAATTAAAAAAAAAAAAAAAAACACACACACACACACACACACACACACACACACACACACACACACATATATATATATACATGTTCACGGACGAAATTCTTTGAAGCCTATCGTAAGAGTTAAAATGTTTTCCCTGCACAACTCGAGAGCCTTTCTTTTAATATTATCTGCAGTCTGTGCCCTTACTAGCTCCATTCATTCCCAGCCAACCTATAATGACCACATTTGTTTAGATCAATCGAATGAAACCTCCAACACCTATTACCAATCCAACCTCACGGTGCTGTTGAAGTCTTTATCATCTAAAGCTTCCCAAAATTACAGCTTCTACAACGAAAGCTCAAGTATAGGCATCTACGCCCTCTTCCTCTGCAGAGGTGATGTTTCTAATAGTACCTGCCAAAGCTGTGTAAGCTACGCAACCCAAAATATCACAACTCAATGTCCATCTAACAAAACTGCCATCATATGGTTCGATCAGTGCATGTTACGCTATTCCGATGTTAGTTTCTTTGGACAGACGCAGATATCGCCAACGTCGCTCATGTATAATACCCAGAATACTACTTCACCTGAACTAACTAATTTTTACGCACTTGGTCTATTGTACGATCTAATAGATCGTGCCAAGGTAACAGATATGCTGTTCAAGAGTGATAGTCAGACAGTGAAATTGAGTGATGGGTCCAAGATAAGTTATGGGTTGGTACAGTGTACAAGAGATATCGATGGTCCTTCGTGTGGCCAGTGCTTAAGCTACTTGATGGGTACAGCCGAGACATGTTGCCAAGCCAAGATAGGGTGGCGCATTTTAGGCCCTAGTTGCTTTCTGAGGTATGAGAACTACTCTTTCACCGAGCAATCACCAGCAAAGCCACTGCCGCTGCCACCGACTGTTAATGGTAAGACATGTAGATTTGGTTTTTTCATAGAATTCCTCCCCGTTTGGTGCACAGGATTCGAATTGGAATTTAAAATTAAAAATTAGCGGAGGTCTTCTGTTATTATTATTATCAGAATGGAGGTTGTTTTGGAATTTACCTATTTGACAAACAAAAACAATCCTAAAACTTCGAAAAATTATTTGGCACTGAACTTCTTCTTTTCACATAAACGGTTGATCTAAATTTACCTTCTTCTTTTTTTTTTTTTTTTTTTTTTTTTCAAATAATTGATCAAAAATATTTTTTTTAGAAGAATAATTGAATTAATTTAGTTCGTGAGCTTCAATATAATTTGTGAGAGAAAGGAATATCAAATCGCTTTTGGTAAATATTAATGAGCTGTTTTGAAGAGTGGTGTCGAAAGGTGTTTCAGCAGGGAAGTTGAAAGTGAAGGCTTTGTTTGATCTGTGGATGGAAATTTTGGAAGTTTTGACTTTTGAGCAAAGTTTAGTTTCTTAGGGAAGAGAGGGTGGGTGAGAGGTAACAATACGTGAGATGGGGTCTACGAGAAATTATTGGTCGGAAATTCTCGCTTCATTAGTATAGTTCAGTGCAGTAGGTGACGTGCTAGCAGCCAAGTATAATTATTATTTGTTGCGGGTCATTTTTTCAGGTTCGTATATCCTAAACACGTGTCTTAATATTATTAGACATCATCAAGTTTGGGCTTTTTGTTAAGAGGGAAGTTGGGTCTGACACCTTTGCAATATGGGCTCTTAGAGCCTCCTTCTGCCGCGCTAGTACATGCACCGCTCCAATCCAAAGAGCGTTATTGCAAAATGGGCTTGTTTTCTTCTACTACTTCCACTGAAAAGGGTTGTTCTCCATTTTCTGCGAAATGAACGTCACTCTATTTTCTGCAACGCCTTTCTCCACTTTCTGCTGAAGGAAGACTACTACTTCTCTTTCTGCAGGATGAGGCATTCCTCCACTTTCTGCTGAAGGAACGTTACTTCTCCACTTTTTGTTGTGATTTACTCCATTTTCTGCTGTAGTCTTCTCCACTTTTTGCTGGAGGAAGATTACTTCTCCCCTTTCTGCAGGATGAGCTTTACTCTACTTTCTATACTATTACAAGTCTGCACATAAAAACACTATAGTCCAAAGAAAGTGCTCATCAAGTAGATGTTAGTTCTCAAGGTTTTTGGTCCCAACTCTCACAGCCTTATTGCTTTAACCCAAGGGTGCACAAATCTGTGAGGTTTGGAACTCGAATCAAAGTGGCCGCTGCTTGAATATCTCTTCTTAAAAGATTCAGGTGAAATTGATTTTATGGGGGAAAGGAAGTTTTCCTAGTGGTGCATGTCAATACTACTATTCTGCCATTATCTCTTTCTTTCCAAGCATTTCTCTGCGGAGTGTGCTGCTGCACTACTAGGTACTCTTCAGTCTTCTCTACAAATTCTCAACTTTTCTCTACTAATTTTCTCTCTTTTTTCTCTTTTGTATTTCTCTGCTATTTTTCTCTTTTCTCTCCATTCTCTCATGTGTGTTTTTGTGTTGTTCTCGTTGTGTTTTTCTTCTCTCTATGATATCTTCTCTTCCTTCTGTGTTCTCAGTTATGTTTTTTTCCCCGTGAAAGAGGAATACCCATATTTATACCCAAGTGTTTTCCTCTTAAGGTACATTAATCCATGGTTTCCCCATTTTCCTGATGGGTTTCCTTTTGCCCCGGGTTTGGGATATTCTCTTCCCACCAAGTCTTCTTTTTTCTCTAGGTTTGGGATTCGGGGAGCAGGTAGCCGCGTCTCCTTTCCGCCGCTCAATGCCCATAATTTAAGGGTGCATTTTAATGCACTTGTACTTCTTCGTATTCTGTGGCTCTTCCTTTTTTTTCCTTTTTTTCCTTGAGAATACTCAAAGCCTCCACATGGGTCATTCTGCAGTATACCCTTTTAGTGGGCCTTTTTGTCATTGCTCTCCTATGACATGCACCTCGTGATAACTCGCAACTTCTCTTGTGGTATGAGTGTTTTTTCCAACACAAGGAACTCCCAAAAAATTGTGGCAAATTATTACAATTAGAATATTCCTCCCTCCCACCAAACCATTCCTTCCTAATTCTCTACGATGACAGGTCAAACCCCATTTGTATGGCTGGGATACAGAATGAGTGAACCCATTTGCTTACCTTGTATATTACTCTTCAGTTCTCATTTTGCAGCTTTACACTTTAGAAGTTCGTTGTTCTGCGATGTTGAACATGGGATTCTCTTTCTGCCATGTTTGATACTTCCTTGCCTTACTTTACTCGTTGAATGTTCTGCAGCATTTATGGTCCATTTGAATTGAAAGAGGGGATAGAATAAAGTAGGATAGAGTAGATTTAATACAAAATTAATTTATTTTTAATCTACTCTACTTTATTCCGCTCCCTCTCCCTCCATTCAAACAGACCATTAATATTTGAGAATTATTCCCTTCGTCCATGGCATGCTTTTGCCGTGTTTTTCTCTATTTTCTCATCTCTTCAATCGAATGCACTGTGAAGGTTCTAGATTTCTTCAGTATCTTCTAATCCCTTTCATTCAAATGGGTTGGGCCTTTTGGGCCTATTTCACATCATTCCCTTATACAAGGGTCTTAGGTCATTCATGGGCCAACTTATGATCATACCCAATCATCCTTCGAGGCTTGGTCTGTTAGGCTTTGGATCTTACCTATTAACCCACAAAACGAGTAAAAAATTGGGTGCCAACATTATTATTGTTATTGGAGAAATTACTCTTGGTATAATGTTATTATTGGTAGCAACTTACTAATTTTTTTTCTACAGAAAACTTATATACTCCTAGAGTAGTGCTCTGGTAGCAGGTAAGAATTACCCATTTTTTACCACTAGGATAAAAACCTATTTTTCAAATTCTCTATTCTACATGTTATTTATTTTAATACGATTTCTCATTCCATTATTGTCATTTCATCCACCGAAACTCACAAACATGATGTTTAGTCTACAACATGTAGAATCTCTTCTTAATGTTTACTTCAGTACTTGCATTCATATAGCGAATTAAGTGCAATCCTCCTTTGCTAATAAATTTGATTTTGTCTTTTTTTTTTTCTTTAATATATGAGATAAAATTCTACTCTAATTTAATTTAACTGTATGAGTATAAGGTTTTTTTCTGGAGACTTGAACTCTAGTCTTTGTCCTATCACTGTTTTTGTTCCACTTTATATTTTATCAATCACAACTTATCACTTATTTGTTTAACTTTCCTTATAAAATAGCTAAAGTTTAAAATGAAAAAAAAAAAAAAATACAAATCCTTTATACCACTTTTTGTATTTCAATTTATCTTTCCCAATTATAACTTATCATTTTTTTTTTTTTTTTAACTTTGGCTATTTTATAAAGAAAATTAAACAAATACATTGTAATTTGATTTTTCTTACCTGTGACAATTTAGGAAGTCTATGTCCTTGCATTTATTATTGATATACTTTAATTTGTTGTCTTGAGTTCTTTTAAGCAAACTTATTAGGATATAATGTATGATGAGCAATAGGCGGAAAGAAGGCAACAAAGATCGTAATCATTACTATATCATCAGTTGCATCAATTGCCGTAGTTGCAGCTCTCTTGGGTTTCTGGTATTATTCATCCTTTGGCTGGAGGAAAAGACAAGGTAGATTTAGTTTAGCCAATCTATCAAAAATTCTAATTTTTTTAAAGCACTAAAAATTTGTATTTCTAGATTGCCATTAATTTTTGTTTTATTTTATCTGTCACTCAGATGGAATTATAAGCCAAGAAATTTCTTTACGCAATAGTTTAGCAGGTTCGTTTTCAATAGAGTTAATGGACAGTAGTATCTATGGAAATGACAATAACAACAGAGGAGAAATCTATTACTTCAATTTAATTACCATACTGGCTGCTACAAACAATTTCTCTGATGCCAATAAGCTTGGAGAAGGTGGTTTCGGCCCAGTTTACAAGGTTAAAAGATTTAATTTTTAATGCATATGTATTTTTAGAAATTATTCCGTCACTTTCATTAAAAATTAATATACAGCAACAGTTAGGATAATTGACAACTAAAAGATTATTGTGATCATTTAATTTTAGGACAATTAAACTATTGTTGTAACTTGTAACATGTAGCAATATGTCTACCAATAGTATGTGTCTGTGTGAGAAGTTTTCATTGATTAAGGAAGTTTAAAATGCTTCTAGGGCAAGTTGATTAATGGAAAGGAAATAGCAGTTAAAAGGCTTTCAATGAAATCCAAACAAGGTCTTGAAGAGTTCAAGAACGAAGTGATTTTAATTGCAAAACTTCAACACAAGAATCTAGTGAGGCTCTTGGGATGTTGCTTAGAAGAAGATGAAAAGATTCTAGTCTATGAATACATGGTCAACACTAGTCTCGATGCCTTCTTATTCGGTATACTCTCTATCTCTCTCACAAATACAAACTCACATTCACACACTAACGACAACCTTAATTCATGGAAAAACTTTCCTATGTATGATAATCAACACCGTACCTGTAATATTACAATGCAGATCCAGACAAATGTAAGGTTCTAGATTGGGCTAAACGCACAAACATAGTCAATGGGATTGCTAAGGGCCTTCAATATTTACATGAGGACTCTCGACTGAAAATCATCCATAGGGATTTGAAAGTGAGTAATGTGTTGTTAGACGATGAGATGAATCCAAAAATATCAGATTTTGGTACTGCTAGAATTTTCGGGAGCAATCAAATACAAGCCAACACTATTAGAATCGTGGGTACATAGTAAGTAATCCCTTCACTGCATCCACATTTTCTTTCCATAAATCTTTGATATTACATTCTCAAGGAAAAATTTCAAGACATGATCAAACTCAAGTTTGGTCCCCTTGCATGCTTGTTTTGGGAGAATTCTGGCTCATTCCATTTGCACCTAATTGTTTTTCAAATAATGTTTTAGCACACATTAAATTTAGCAGTAAATTCAAGTTGAAAACTTTTTTACTTCAATGGGAATTATTCATTTATTATTATTATTTTAAAAAAGAAAAATGGAACTCTAAGAACTAGGAATTGCAAACTAAGAAAGCTCACTTTCCATTAGTCATGGTTATGTCAATGTAACTTTTGCTCTTGATGATACTATTAAGAACAACTATACCTCTATTCTCTTTTAGAGTAACTAAAATTGTATTTTATCATGATACATATATATACTTTCAATAGTGGATATATGGCACCGGAGTATGCAATGGAGGGGCTCTTTTCAATAAAGTCCGATGTTTATAGTTTTGGAATTCTAATGATGGAAATTGTAAGTGGAAAAAAGAACAGTGGCTTCAATCATCTAGAGCATGCACATAGCCTTCTGTCATATGTACGTCTTTCTTCTCTATATCTTGAGCTTAAATTAAGTTTACGGTTATGACTGTGCACTAAAAGAAATAAAAAATACCAATAGGTATGGCAACTATGGAATGAAGGAAAAGGAGTGGAATTGATAGATCAGACCATAATTGATACTTGTCCTATAAGTGAGGCTCTAAGATTGATCCATATCGCATTGTTATGCGCTCAAGAAGATCCAAATGATAGACCTACAATGTCAAGGGTCATTCTCATGCTTGCAAGCAAATCAATAAATCTTCCTGAGCCATCAGCACCTCCATTTTCTGTTGGTAGGTTAATCATATTTGATCAATCTTCAACAATTGGCACTAGAACTGGATTGGGATTAGTCACATCTGATCAATCTTCAACAAGTGCTTCTAGCTATTGAAGAGATTAACTGGAGAATGCTATTCAACAAGTATTTCATTTTCGTACAAATATGGCAGGTGAGGAACAATAGCACTCGTATAAATATACCCTACTTCTATTCTTGTACTAATTCTTACAGTTTAAGTATATTTGCATCCGCACGGGAATTAGATTGAATTGGTACATATACTAAATTATGGAAAACAAAACACGGAGGAATAGAGCTATATCATCAGAAATTTTGATGAGCAATATACCTAATGTATATGAAAGTAGCTAGCCTCTATACTGAGATTTAATTTCTATGCATTTGAATCTTTAAAGACCTTCATCTTGAGTTGGTTGGACCTTGAACCTGACTCATTATTCAAATTTTGATGGGGTCAAGGATGATTTAGGGATTTGTTATTAATTTTATTAGTTATCATGATTAACATTTACTGCATTAAGATTTGAGTGGATTGATAATGTTTGGACTTTGGGTAATTTTGAACAGTAGATTGAGAATGCTGCTATTGAAATTTTAGATTGAATTAGGTTATGAGAATGTTGTAATTTTTGTTAGGTTGAGTTGTCAATTATAATGAATTATGAATACCATTACGTGTTTGGTTGTTGAGAAAACAAAGGAAAATGTAACTTAGTCCTAGCATTATGTCTCGTTATTTCCACACTTTGAATGTGATAGAGTTGCAACTGTAATTTTGTTTTTCTTTTGCTAAGTACAGTACCATGTAAGGATCTTTGTCCGTAAGTTTAGAAATTTTGAATAGTGATTGCCATGTTGTTATTATGGAGGAAATTGTGTTTTTTTTGTTCTTTTGTGATGATGTTAATACTCTTAGTGAACAAGTTTGAAATGTACATAAGATTAACTATTTAAATATTATCAAAATGTAAATTTTAGTGATCTTGTTTATTAGTTCTCTTATTTGTATTAAGAGAACAACATATATATTGAGGAAAATCTTAACTTCTTGACTCTACAGTTTGGAAGCCAGGTTCGACTGTGGGCTCTCAATACTCAATAGGAATCCAATATCTTGGGCTTCATCAACTGATTGCGCTGGTCTCACCTTGAAACTTCGCATGCACAACAGACACTCGCTCAATAGAACATGAATCAGTAGCCCAATGCCTAAAGTACAATTCTCCTGAAATCAAATTATCACAATACTGTTTTAGTTGTCACCGATCCTAACTGTTTGTGAGTATATATTAATTTCAAATGCAAATGATCAAATTACTACTAAAAATGCGAAAGAAAAGAGCATCATTCACCATGTACCAAAAATACATAAAAATTACTAAAATTTAATGCTTCACTTTATATTTTACCGAATTATAAAAAAAATAAGACATAGGATTAGTAATCCTCTTCCATACAAATACCTTTCTCTAAAAAAAAAAAAAAAAAAAAAAAATTAGTAATCCTCCATCGACGCTATTGTCTCTTATCCTTTATTAGTCTACCGCAAATATTTAGGAGACTAGATTGGCATTTTCTTAATTTAGGAGATAAGATCAAGTATTCAAAGCGTGTCCCAATAAATTTTTTTTAAAAAATATTGAAAGCATGAGAAAGCTATTGGTCAAGGCACAAACAATAATAGCGGTTTACTCTCGTCCCCTTTTTACAAATTCATTATTCGGGAAATTATTTTGTACTCCCAGCCAATAGGAGCATGCCAGCACATTAAAACTTGCTTCCCTCAGCAGGACTGCCAGCTCTTGTTATTTGTTAACATCTGTTAATGTTTGGAAACTTTTAACAGGGGCGCTCCTTCAAAATATTCACAGATGCCCTCATGAACTCTTAGTTAAAAGGTTTGGGCCCACGTCAATAAAATACTCCTAAGTAATATAGGGTTTTTAGTAGAAGACAAAGGCTTAAAAGCCATAAAGAATATTGACAACAACTCTCAATAGAAGACAATAGCGAACACAAAAAAATTCAAGCTACTGGCGATGCAATGTGGCATGGCTCTAGGCCCCACATAGAGCCCAAGGATGAGCCCAGTGGTCCAACTCCCTCGGCGTAAGACCACTCTGCGAATGCTCCTTAGTTGAAGCCGCTCAAACCTACCGTTTCCGCCCCTAATTCCGTCGATATTTTCACTGCAAAAGAAGGACAAAGTCAAATGAGTTCATGTGTTATTTTAGATGGTGGTAGTTGTTTTGCTTATTTTTCTACCAGTTGGTGTGTAACTAAACTATATTCATATTTTCTTACATTTTATGGTTTATTATGTTAGAGAGGTTGATTTTAAAATTTTAATATATTTGGAATATTTCAATCAATGTTAAAAATGTTACTTTTGATCTTATGTTGGTTCAGTTTCATGGTTGATATATCACACAGCAATAAGGATTTATATAATTTTATTTGAGAGCAAATATATCACCACAAATAATTAAACATTCTTCCAAAACATAAATTAAATCAAAACAAAATATACCTTTATCACTTTCTAAGTCCATTATTTCTACCATGCTTTTACTTGAAACCGAAAAAAAATAGTAGCTTGAATTTCTTTGTGTCCGCCGTTGTCTTCTACTAAGAGTTGCTGTCAATATTCTTTATGGCTTTTAAGCTTTTTTTTAATGTGCTCGCATGCTCCTATTGGCTGGGAGTACAAGGTCAGTCTACTGACCTTGTACTCCGGAACTACACAATAATTTCTCATCCATTGAAACTTCCATAATTTTTCATGTCAGTGCAATATTTAAAAATCGGATAAAACTGGATAAAAGCCAAGCATTCTAGGTTTTCTCAAAAGCAAACCCGCTACTACTTTCTCACTCTCAAATGTTTTTTTTTTTTGGCTCCCATCTCTTCCTTTTCTTTGCTCATCTCAGCCAAACCCTACAATTCAACTTATACACATCTGATTCTCACTGCCTAGATAAGTAGTGCTCAACGAGAAAGAGCCAAATTTTAACCTTTGGAGATTCTAGTTTTTCTCAAACGCAAATCCGCTACTACCTTCCCTCTCTCAAACGTTTTTTTTTTTTTTTTCTCCTCTCTCTTCCTTAATTTTCTCTGCTCATCTTAGCCAAACCCTACAATTCAACTCATACAAATCCGATTCTCATTGCCTGGATAAGTAGTGCTCAATGAGAAAGAGCCTAATTTTAACCTTTGGAGACAGAAAAATATTGAAGAGGTAAGTGTAAGAAAACTTATTTGGTTTTTAGTTTATTAATTAATAATTAATTGGTTTTTAAGTATTGTCCCTTCTCAAACCCTAAACTTCCTTCCCTTCTCTTCCTTGCTCCATGATAGTCCTTGCATTCCAACCAATACTCCCAAATCAATGCTTCTTGATTGCCCATCAGGCTTGACGGGAGGCCTAGGACAAGTATCGTGGTGCTAAAGGTGGTGTTTTTACAAATCTAAATCTACAACTAACAAACCCTAATCTTGGTATGTCACTTTTTTCATCTAAGTTTTTCTAATACTTCTGCTTTTGCATAATGGTTTTTCTCTTGTATTTTTTTTTTTTTTTTTTGGTTATTATTATTATTATTATTATTTATTTGTACCCAGTACAATTTTACAATCTCATATTAGATGACTTCCCAAGTCCTAGACTAACATCGAAATCCCATGATAGATAAAAAAAACTTAGATAATGTCGATGTTTGTCTTCTCTATGTGAGGTTACAATCTGGCCGTGATATAGGAACAAGGGTAATCATAAACCTATTGAAGTTAGGGAAAATAGGTAGTATTTCTCCAATCTTCTATTACAAAATAGGATAATAATAGAGCATAAGATACATTGAAGAATTGAGAACAAATAGTATAAATTGATTGAACACGTCTCCATACAAAGAGAACACTTGACAGCTTTCATTAATTTATTTTATTTTTTAATTTCTTTAATTAGATTGCAATAGTAGAATCTAGAGATACTCACGTTGGGATTAGGTTTCAAAAAACATAATTTTTGGTAGTCCCACAATGTTATACATCATATTTTTTTTATTAATTTATTTATTAAATCAATTACTACTCTTCAAACTAAAGAGTTCTAAATCAACTATTACTCAAAGACATAGAGTTTCAAACGGACTACTACTTAGTAACATGGAAAGTTTTAAACCAACTATTACTCAACAACATGGAGACTTTTAAACCAAACTAAAGAAGTTTGACTATTAGTTCTAATAATTTGTCATGTAAGTTTTGGTTGTCCCACAATTTTACTCATCAATTTTTTATTAATTTATTAATTATGTCAAAATAAGAGTTTTAAATTGACCACTGCTCAAACTAAAGAGTTTTAAATCAACTACTACTCAACAACGCGTAGAGTTTTAAACCAAACTAACCTCCTAATATATATACAGCACTACACTAAAACCTTCAATGCGGTTTACTTTCTCTACCATTTATATCCTTTTTGTTTTTACAAACCCTTCTTCTTATGAAGACACTAGAGTTTTTACAGATGGAGTAAATGCTAAAAAGAAGCTAAGAGGTAATGGATGTCACTAAAATATCTTGATTTTTTATTCCCATGTACATCTTTGTTTTGTTGGATGAATACTTTGTGTTATAGAATGTTATTTTTATATTACTTTATTTACGTTTTGTCCCTAAAAGCCTTGGTGAAACTTAGAAATTTCATTTTGTCAATATTGTTGTTGTATTTTGTTTTTCCATATTTTATAAAAGTTTAAATATGATAGAAATATAAATAGTGCACCTTTGTTTCATCTTTATATATATATATATATATATAGGCACACACACATACAATTTGTTTTTTTTTTTTTTTTTAAATATGTGTATCTTTATTTCATATAATAAATATTGATTTTTATTCATTTTTAACTAATATCTGTATAAACTATACTTTCATAAGATTTTATCCCATGCATTACATGAGTTCGCGACTAGTTTTAAACGATTTAGAAACAAGTCGAGTCAATTAGATCATGGGCCAAGTTCAAGTTGACCCATATATTTTCATATAAAAGTTTTTTTTTTTTTTTTTTTTGAAAACATATATTTGTCACTTGATCATAAGTCATGCAACAAATTACTTGATGTGAAATCAATTAATTTTGATTTACTTATGTCAAAGACAAGCTCAGATCAATAAATTATACTTGCTTGTTAATAATAACGTAATACAAATTTTAGTATTTCCATCCAAAATTAATTATACTCGTCCCAATTGATTTGAGTTAAACAATTTTGTTTGTATGTGGTTACAACTCATAATAATAATGCATGCGCTTTTTTTAGAATTTGTAAAATTTGATTCTTGAATTTTATGTTTCTATTGAATTCTATGAAAGTTTAAACAATGAACCAAAAAGCTGTTCATTTCTGGTTACAATTTCATTGACACGGATTCATGATTATCCCTTATTTGGATGAAGATGAGCCCTATTAAAATATTAGTTTGATATTAGTTTTTAAAACATTTCATCATCATATATATCAGTAGATACAAGCCTGAAAAAGCCATTGAATTTCAAGAAATTAAATTAAATCACATTTTAGTGAAAGAACATGGCAATTCTAAACCAAACTTTTATAAGTTACATATATCCCACAATATATTAACACTAATTTGAAAGGATAGCAACAACAACAATAAACTTCATTATAAAAAATACAAAAAAATAAAAAAATAAAAAACAACAACAATAACAACAACAACAATTGGTCTCTTCCTTTTAATGCCCCTTTTACATTGCCAGGAAGCAAGGTATTTGTGAGTTATTTGCTAGAATTTTTTTATTTAAAAAAAAAAATCACTCTATTCTTCAAAAAAATGACATCTCAGGTCAGTTTTATTTATTATTATTATTATTTATTTTTTTATTTTTTTTTTGGAAAAAACTATTTTTAAAAACGCGTCTAGTCAAGGCTCAACCCGTTTTTAATATAAGTGAAAAAATTCAGTTTTAAGATGAGTATTCTCCTTTCAAGTTCGGATTGGGTCCAATTTTGCCATGCAATCAATAACTGCCAAATCTAAAATAATCAAATCGGGAAGCTTTAATTTTTCTAGAAGCAGGTAAGGAAAACTAACGTTTTATATATGAGTTCTTCCGTTCTTCTAATATACTCCCACGTACAGACCTACTTGAACAAATAAAGGTATAGATGTTTTCATTCATATTAAACAAACGTTTTATGAGGAGATTTTCTGAATTTCATAAAGGTAGATGTTTTCATTCATAATAAAATAACGTTTTATGATGAGATTTTCTGGTTTTTATAAAGGTAGATTTTTTTTTTTTTTTTTGAAACTATAAAGGTAGATATTTTCACTCATATTAAACATAAGCATAAATTCATGTACGAATTTCTGTTGAAGGCTTGAAGCCATAAGAGTCAAAATGTTTTACCTCCTCCACAACACCACAGCCTTTCTGTTAATAATATGTGTAGTCTTTGCGCTTACCAGCTCCATTATTACCCAGCCTGCAGCCTACGCTACCCACAGTTGTTTAGATCAATCAAATGAAACCACCAACGCCGATTTCAAATCCAACCTCACAGTCTTGTTGGAATCTTTATCATCTAAGGCTTCCCAAAACTACAGCTTCTACAACGAAAGCTCTAATATTGGCATCTACGGCCTCTACCTCAGCCGAGGTGATGTTTCTAATGAAACCTGCCAAATCTGTCTGAGCTATGCGACCCAAGATATCACAACTCGGTGTGCATCTAATAAATCTGCAATAATATGGTACGATAAATGCATTTTAAGGTATTCCAATGTTAATTTCTTTGGAGTGGTATCGTGGTCACCAGCGATTATTGGCCAGAATACTGCTAACCAACCTGATTTTTACTCGCTTACACAGTTGGATTCTCTAACAAAACGTGTCAATGTAGCGGAGAAGTTGTATGACACTGATAATCTGACAGTGACATTGAGCGGACAGTCCGTGATAAGTTATGGGTTGGTGCAGTGTACTAGAGATATCGATGGTGGTTCATGTGTCCAGTGCTTAAATGGCTTGATGGATTTAGCCAAAAATTGTTGCCAAGCCAAAACAGGTTGGCGAATTTTAGCCCCAGGCTGCAATCTGAGATATGAGAACCAACGTTTCACGGATCAACCACCAGCAATGCCGTTACAACCACCACCACCGCCCCAATCCGTGCCTTCAGCACCACAGTTTCCGCACGGGAATGGTAAGTCATATAGATTTGGTATTTTCATGGAAATCTACTGCTCAATAATTTGGGCTTATTAAATTGTTGTTGATGCCCATTTTTGACAAAGTGACCCAATGATGGAAGAAGCCTAACAATATTAAAAAAGTGGAGAAAGAAAGCAGTAAAGTAAAGACCATTGGGCCAGAATGACAGGAATAATAATCCACAAGCCCACAAAATAATAAAGTGGTCCCAAAGAAAGCAAACGAGCCAAGAAAGCCCCAAAGAATAAAGTAGTAAACTCATGAGAATTGTAAGAAATGGAAAGAAGGCAAAAAGGGGCTGGAGGAGCCTAAAGAAATGAATTAGTAAATGGGATTGGTTCGAAGGCTGATAAAACCCAAGGCAAAGGATGTGGAAATTGGGTTAGGGAAGCCCAAAGAATTTAGCAATAGCCCATGGGAATGTAAGAGGTAGAAAAGAATAAAACGGGCCAAGGATACCCAAAGAATGAAATGAGCCAAGGATGCCAAAGAATGAAATGGGTCGGGAATGCCCGAGATGTGGAATGAACCGATCTAGCAAGAATGCTGGATAGTAAAGACTAAAATAATGAATAGTATGAGAAACTCGCGTGGTAGGAGCATCAGCCAACCCACGAACAAAGAATGAAATGAGACATGGGCTAAATTAAAGAAGAGAAAGCCCACACCCAAGTAATGCTCAGTCCAAAGAAGAAATGAGATGCAAAAAATGAAGACTCAAGGACTCATTCACACCGCAAGAGTTAAACAAGCACCAGAGCATGCAGTAGAGTCAACAGAACCTGTAGGTAATGGCAAACGCATGAGTGCTAGAAAAGCAATGGACTCATATGGAAGTAGAGCACGCACACAAGGCTTAGTCACCACCTACCTGTACTCAACTAATACAAGGGAGGTGGACCACATGTCAAAGGTAAGAAAGGGTGTGGTTTGGCAATGGGGAGAAGGAGGAACCTATTTTAGGGTTCCCGCTCAAGCTCTTTTGGGGAAAATGTCCTGCTGGGATGACATCCCACCCAAAAAAGCTAAACATGAGTTGGAATCACCAGGTGCACGCTATAGAGGTTGATAAGGGAAAAGCCCAGCCCTTATCCGGATGGGAGTGTCAAGGGAAGTAAAAAACAAAACAAAACAAAACCACTTTTGTTTGGGAATAAGGCGTGGCATAACACGGTGTAGTGGTGGTGGCTGGGCAGCTAGTAGACCAGTAAGTAGTCCAAGAAGGACACCCACAATAGGCCAAAAGTAGTTAAGGGGTAAAAATCATAAATCTTGTCACCGTAAGCAGCATAAAAAGGCCATAACAATGGAACAACGAGAGAACAACAATAACAATGGAAAAAGAAAGAAAACAAGGAAAACAAGAAAATCAAGAGTGAAGAAGAAAAATATGAGTGATAGGAGTAAAAACATGCACCAATAGGTTACCCACTTCTCTCCCTCTCAATAGCCCACTCTCTAACAAGCCAAGAATCTGAGATCAAGCCACTGAGGTCCATTTTCCAAAGTGAGTAACTTTTATAGTAAGATTTCCCTCTGAGGTTACTCACATTAGAGATTAGTTCCCCTTTTTTGGACTTGAATTTGCTGAAGACTCAAGCTCATTCCTTTAGTAGACTAATCTTCTTTTCTTCTGCCATGGTTGATTAAAGACTAGCATGACTTTGCTATTAATCTATTCTTGCCATAATCATGTTATTATACTTTTCCTTTGTGGAACTGTTCAAGTATTATTGTTGTCAATAAAAAAATATTTTAGTTAAAGTGTTTTAGTTATCTTGCTGTATTATGTTTTTCTTGCTATTATATTTTGTAACAGTATTTTCTGCCGTGAGCACGTGACACGCTTAAGATTCCTGCCAGGGCTCTAACTTGCACACAAGCTAGCTTAAGGTGTGTTTCAGTTAGACTAATCCCAACTCTCCTACCCTAGAATCGTAGGGTCGTAGTACGGCAGGAGTAATCCAGCCCAAGACACAAAAAGGTCCACCACAATTGTTCAATTATTATATATTACTCAGATTTGTTAAAGTTCTAATTTAATAAATTAATCTAATTCTTTTATCATTTGAATGAAAATTTCAATGGACTTGGTTTAGGTCTAGTGCATCTAGTGCCACTAGACATTAGACCCAAGTCTAACCCAATTTCAATATCTTATCGATATATATATATATATATATATATATTTTAGAGAGTTTCAACTTATAGCGTCCGCTCCTAATAATAGCTCTTTTATTATTAGACTAAGACACCAATTAGTTTTTGGTGTAGGCGGAGATTGAACCTCAAATTCTTATTCAATCATTAAAGACTTTACTAATTGAACTAACTGGAACCCACATATCTTATCGATATTATATATTAGTATTAGATGCTCTGATTTTTTTTTCCTTAATCAGGCCTTTCTTAAATAATTAAGTATAAATTTACCAAATCTTATCTCATTCGATATTATATATTAGTATCAGGTGCTTTGATTTTTTTTTTCTTTTTTTATCCAAAAAATAAAATCGAATGAGATAAGACTTAATAAATTTAAAAACTATTTAAGAAAGGCCTGATTGGAGGAGAAACAAATTTTAAGCGGAGGACTAAGCTAGGTGAACATCCATTAAAGTAAAATAACGTTGAATGTTTTAGTCTATAACTTGTAGAAGTTCTCCTCATGTTTACTTCAGTACTTGCATAGTTGCATTACATTCATCTATAGTGTCATTCCCCATTTGATTCTAAGGACCTTCATTAAATCCTTAATCTATTGTCTCTGCTAATTGATAAGGATGATAATAAGGGTTGCTAATAGATTTGATTTGGCTTATCTGTTAAGACTATTACCTGTCGTTTATTGTTATTGATATTATAATATATCAATGATTTGTGGACTTAAGTAATTTTAAGCATGCTGAGGTTATATTACATGATAAGCAACAGGAGATGGAGGAAAGAAAACAATAAAAGCAGTAATCATTACCATATCATCAATTGCTGTAGTTGCAGCTCTTTTGGGTTTCTGGTATTTTTCATCCTTTCGCATGTGGAAACACGAAGGAGGCAGATTTAATTTAATTTAGCTAGCAGTCTATTATACATTGTGGTTGGTTTAGTATTTTTTTTTTTTTTTAAATTGTGTTTTTAGATGGGTTGATTTTTTTTAACGCCTCACTTTACAATATACCTAATACTGAGGGTTCTATATTTTTACCACTTCATTTAAATATTCTTTCCTTATTTTTTTTTTAGTCTTTAATTCTTTATTCTTCTCTGTCCTTCTCTCTTCATCTACAATCTCCATCTCTCTCTCTCTCTCTATGAAGCAAAAGCAACCTAGCAAATCCCACCACAACCATCACACTACCAATAACCACCACCGCCAAAGCCCAAATACTACGTACCAACAACTACCACACCCTAAACCCAAATCACTACCAACACCCAAACCCAAATCGAGCTACCGCATTGACACCATGTTAGATCACCACCGCGAAGATCAAACCATGATAAGATGAACCACTGTTGCAAAATTCAAACCATGATGAGACAACCACTACCGCAAAGATTGAGGACCACCATTGCGAAGACAGACATGATGAGAGAGGGACATGAGAGAAATCCATCAAGCTTTAGTGGTTCGGGCGGTGTGTTTAGGGGGGACTAGATGCATTTGGGACCTTAAGCGAAAATTGAATTGAGACATTTTATATATTTAAATATTACTTTTTTTATAAAAATTAAAATAAATATTACTTAAACTCTATTATCTTGTTTTATATGTAAAATTACTAATTAACCACATAATTTTTTTTAAAAAAAAAAAAGCCTATAGACACAAAAAAATTGACAAAATTTTCATACTAGTTGAAGTGGCAACTTGATAGTGGTAAATAAAAATGTAATGTTAGTGGTGGATTTAGATGAAAACTAGTAAAAGTTTGTCAACTCAATTGTTTGTGAAATTTTGTGTATTGTTTTTTTTTTTTTAGAAGTTCTACATTCCCAACATTTTCACAAAAAATCCTTGGTATTAAGTTGTTACTAGTTTTAATTTGAACCAATCACTGAAATTACTTTTTTGCCCTACCAATAACAACTTAACACGTAAAATTTGTTATGAAAAATGTTGCAAATCTAACATTTCTTTCTTTTTTTATTGTTTTTTTATTTGATAAAATATCATTTTATTTATTGGCTAATATCTAAGTTTAATTAATATTAATACAATGAAAGAAATAAATATATTGGTTAACATTTGGGGGCCTTAGGCTACCGCCTAATTCGCGTATGGCATATAATTGACCTTGGGTGTGTTTCAGTGGACGTTGGTTCACAGTTTTAAGTGGTGTAGTTCAGCGGCAAGTGGGCTGGTTGGCAAGAAAGAAAGAGAACTGGTGAAGAAAGAAAGAAAAAAGACAACCGGTGAAGAAAGGAAAAAAAATAGAGAGAGAAAACATTAGGTGGCGTTTAGTACGAGGGAATTCACATTACCCCCAACATTTTATTTTATTTTTTTTAGATAAGAGATAGAAATTTTATTGAAAATAACCAAACCAATTTACAAGTAAAAGTATGCCTTGTTCAGCCACAGCCAAAACAGGGGAAGACTGCCATCATCAACAACAAAAACAAAAAAACCAATCAAGCTGAAAGTTTTTATTTTTGAAAAAAACTTGGTTTGGCTGAATTCAGGTGTTTTGTTATGCCTTTAGCACCTTTTGATATTCCTACAGGTAACCGATAGCCCCATTCAAAATATCTTTTGGATGAGATTGGGCCTTTTCAAAGTAGAACTTGTTCCGTGCATTCCAAATTATCCACAATGTCACTGCCCACCTTTCCAAGTCAGTTTTTGATAATCTGTCCATCAAGGTCCGAAACAGTAGGAAAAAAATCACAAAGGTTGCTTTGGCATTTTTGGAGTCCACCACGACAAAGTGCCCACACATTTTGTGCCAATGAACACTCCCACAGCAAATGTCCAACTGACTCAAGTTGTTGGCAATAGATTTCATAATGAGGATCCACTTGCACTCTTCGCCTATTTAAATTTTCCCTTGTTGGCCAAAATGTTTGAGCAAGCCCGCTAGAGAAACATCTGGACTTTTGAAGGCACATTTAGTTTCTAGAGCTTCCTCCATATAGGCCTCTCTGTGGTTGTTGTGGAATGCTCAATCCGTGTCAGCTCCTTCATCCTAATAGCAACCTGATAGGATGATTTCACTGAGAAAGACTAAGATTGATTTTCCTTCCAGATCAATACATCTCAATCTACTGTATTTTTGTCACAAAGGAATGGATAGAATTTCCATTTGTGTCTTGTTTGCAAAGAGATCAAAAATCTTCTCCCTATCCCACTGCATTATGTTACTCTCTATCAAGTCCTTCGCCTTTAGTCCCATCTACTGCTCCCTTAAGAAAACCGGCCTATGAGAGAGCAACCTATGTGTGGTTAACCCAATAGTACTGCCATTACCCACTCTCCACTTGGTTCACAAATAATTTCCCTAGTCGCCAATAAACTACTTCAGACATAAGAAGGATTACTCCCTAATTTAGCATCCATAAAAGAATAGTTAGGAAAATACCTTGATTTGTACACCCTGAAAATTAATGAATGGGTGCTGGGAATAAGCCTCCAAGCTTACTTTACTAGCAATGCTAAGTTGAAAGCTTAGACATCCCTAAATCCCATCCTACCTCTTCCTTTCAGATTGCACAATTTCTTCCAGTTGATCCAGTGTATTTTCTTCTCATCCTTTGTTTGACCCCACTAATATTTTGCAAGTGTTGAATTTATCATATCACATGAGGCTTTAGGGATTTTAAAAATTCCCATAGTGTAGGTAGGTATTGCTTGAGCCACCATTTTAATAAGGATCTCCCTTCCAGCTTTAGAAATAAATTTTTCCTTCCACTTCATTACTCTCTTTGTTATCCTCTCTTAAAGGCCTTTAAATGTGTTGACCTTTAATTTTCCACCTACCATAGGTAGGCCAAGATAAGTCTCATAGTCCTCCATAACTCGAGCCCAAATAGTGCCTGAACATCCTCTCTAATTGATTGCCTTGTGTTTCGACTGAAAAAGATGGATGTTTTCTGTCTATTTATTACTTGTCTCGATGCTGCTTCATATCTTCCAAGGTATTCTAAGAGATGCCTCCCTTCCTCTATTGTTACTTGACAAAAAATGAAACTGTCATCAGCAAATAATAGATGAGAGACAAATAACAGATGAGAGATGCACACTCCATTTGTACATGATAGGATGCCATGCGACTGCTATCTTTCCGTTGCCTTTTTTATTAGAGAAGAGAGACCTTCTGCACACAACAGGAAGAGGTATTGGGGGGAGGGGGGGGGGGGGGTCACCCTATTTGATGCCACGAGATGGAGTGATGTATCCTTGTGGTACCCTATTAATGAGCACTAAGTATGTTGTAGTCTGCAAGGTTGCCATGGTTAAATGAACCCATCTTTCGTCAAGCCCCAATTTAAGCATGATTTCATTAAGAAAGGCCCACTCCATACGGTTATAATCCGTGCTAATGTCTAGTTTAATTTCCATCTGTCATTTCGTTCCTGTTCTTTTATTCGGCATCCTGCGTAACACCTCAAAAGCTACAGTGGTATTATCTGTAATCAACCAGTTAGGAACAAAGGCACTTTGTGATTCCGATATTACATTAGGCAGAATAAGTTTTAGTCGGTTCACTAAAACTTTAGAAACAATTCTGGGCACAACATTTCCTAGACTAATGGGGTGGTAGTCAGATACAGATTTAGGTTCATTTATCTTCGGTATGAGGACAATGTGGGTATATCTCATTTTATGTGATAAATGACCAGAGTGCAACACTGATAAAACAACATTAGTAACATCGTTCCTTACTATATGCCAATATTTTTGAAAAAAAAAGGGACATACCATTAGGTCCAAGAGATTTGGAAGAATGCATACTAAACAAAGCCCTTTTAACTTCCTCTGGGGTGTAAGGTTGAAGAAGCAAATGGTTCATATCTTGGGTTACCACCCTATCTACTGAATCTATCACTGATTCTAAGTTTGCTAACTGTGATGTTGTAAACAAATTTTGAAAATAGGACTCTGCTACCCTTGCTATGTCAGATTTAGATGTACACCACCGGCCATTCTCATCCCAAAAACCATGGTTGTGATTTTTCCTTCTTTGTTGGTTTGCTCTTTGATGGAAATATTTAGTATTTTTGTCCCCCACCGGTAGCCAAATAGACTTGGACCTTTGCCTCCAAAATAATTCATCTTGGAATAGTAAGGAATTTATATCACCCCTCTTCTTTTGTATCACCTCCCAATTTTTGGCCCTATTCATAGAAGTCAAGGCTTCCAATTCTTTATATTTTTCTTCTATTTTTGTTTTTGAGTTGCCCAAGGTTTTGCTCCACTCCCCCAAGGCCCCATGGCATTTTTTAATTTTCTCAAACAATTGGTACATTTGACTACCAGTGGGGTTCCAGCCATTCCATACTTGTATAATATGGACACATTCTGGATGTAATGCCCATTGTTCCTCAAAACATTTTTTCTTTCTTCTTTGTCTAGCAACCTGTGGGTCTCCTTAAGTGGTAAGTAGAATAGGATCATGATCAGAGTAAGCTGCTTGGAGATGGTGCACCTTGCTATGAGGGAATAAATCTCGCCACTCAATATTTGCATATTCCCGATCCAATCTCTCTTTAAAAAACTCATTCCTAGGCCTACCGATCCTCCAAGTGAAAATATTTCCATTGAATTCAAGGTTGATTAGTCCACAGTGTAATAATGCACTCCGAAAATCCTCCATCCGTCAAGGAGATCATGGGATTCACCTTGCTTTTCATCCAATGATAGTATTTCATTGTAGTCCCCCAATCACAACCAAGCCAGAGAATCTCTTGAATGGAGGTGCCTTAAGTATTCCCGAGACTCATGCTTACGATGCTCCTTCGATCTCCCATAAAAGCCAGTTAGTCTCCATGGTAAAGAGCTAGCAGTCATTATTCAAGCGTCTATATGATTTTGAGAATAAGTTTGCACATGTAGGTCGACACATGCTTTCCATAACACTGCCAAGGCGCTCACTTGACGAACACACGAAACTACTAACTTGGAGTCATAGTGTAATTCCGCCTGAATATTCCTCATCTCATCCATGGTTTGTTTTGTCTCCATGAGAAACAAAACATCAGAAGCTTTTTTCCTCATTAAGTGAGAGAGGACAGTGCTTGCACAGAGGTTCCCAAGCCCTTGGCAGTTCCAGCTTAGGATGATCATTATGCTTAGCGGGGCTGGTTAGCAGCCTCCATCATTGTGCTTTTTGGATTTTTGATCGACACCTTGGATTTCTTTCTACCGCCGTCCTCTTCATTTTCATGTCCATGTTTCTTTCCCATAGTCCCACTACTATTCTTTGTTTCAGTGTGGCCCACTTAGTCCCTGATAATTTTAGTCCACTTGGGGACCTTTGCTCTAAGAGTTTGAGTGACCTCACGTGACCCACCACAAGTGCTATTAATATCTAGGTTTTCAATTCCTACAGGTTTCAAACTACTTACCATGTTATTCGTGTACTCAATAGGCACATTGATAAATTGTCCTGCATTTGTTTCGTGATTATTCTCTTTCTCCATGTAGTCTGTGCATTTCATACACTCCATTAAATCCGGGTTTTTTTCCTCCAATGCATCAGTTACAAGAATTGAAGAAAATAGATTTCGATTACCCAAAATAATGGATGTTTGTTGGTCCGTTACTCCACCATTAATGCCGTGATTTTCGAGATTTTCCATTGGGAGCGATTCCTCCACCGAGTCGGCACTAGTTTGTGACCTTTCATCTATCTCTATTGCTTGCTGTAGCGTTGGACTTGGTTGTTTTCTTCCTGGCTATTGCTTCAGGTTTCAAAAGCTTGCTCTCAACCAATCTCCATACAGGCTTTCCTCTCCTTCCTTAATGTTGGACTCAATATAGGCTTTAGCTTCATGACCAAGAAAACCACACTGGAAACAAAGTCCTACGAGACGTTCATATTGAAAGGCCACCCACACCTTGTCACCCTCCGGGCTATGTATAGGAGCCCCTCGGCGAATAGGTTTATCCAACAATATCTCAACTTGGGCACGAAGGAACCATGCTTGATTAGAGGCAATAGCTTTACTATCCACGTCAATAACTCTTCCAATCCCTTTTCCGATGTCTCTACCTGCCCCCGCGTTTATCAAATCAAAGGGTAATCCCCACACTTGTACCCAAATCAGAATCGTTAAGAACTTTACTAAAAATGCTGTCATTCCTTTCTCCCACCTTTGTAGTAATAGGATGTGGTTATCAAAGCTCCAAGGTCCATTATTGATCACCTAGTTTAGTTGGCTTTCCATTGAGAATTTGAACTAGAACAGTCCATCCCCAACCTCCATGATTTTTATATTGTTCCCCAATTACCATGCTACTCGTAGTAGATTTTTGGCCGCATGAAAGTTTATGGATTTTTGGCATTCCCAATAGATTGTTAGAGAAGTCTTCTAATGTTTTTTTCTCTGTCCTTTGAGTGGACCATAATCACCTTACCTTCCTCCTCCGTCAAACAGACCCTTTGTAGCCTTTCTATAAACTCCGAGTCCATGCTATTGAGGACAAAGGTAATTTGAGAGAAACAATGTCTAGACAAGAGTGTCTACCTACCCCAAGTGTATGATAGGGTAGGAAGAAACAGGTCTCACTCAACATGAGAAAGAAAGTCTCCTATCGAGAGGAGAAGAAAGTGTCCAAAAAACTTAAGTTATTAGGAAATAGTAAATTTTCAAAGGAAAAGTTAATAATAGTAACTTTTCTTCATCTTGAATTCCTCCATCTCCACACTTTGCTCATGCTTCCCTTAGTTTCTTCACATCTTGTTTTTCTCACACTATATTACACCCCCCCCCCCCCTCCCCCAACATCTAAATTCCTTGGAATATGATGTCTTACAATCTAAATGCCTTAAAATATAACTATTCTTATATTTGGTTTATTCATAAGAATCTTAAAGGATTTATTTATTGTTCCCATACTATCCTTAGATTTATAAACCCAATATCAATTTCTTTAATCTTCCTCTAAATAAATAATAACAAACAAAATATAAACTATAAACTAAGACAAATTCATTAAAACTATAGTCTAACATTTCAAAATGACATGTATAGTACAAAAATAACTAATTAAATTCTTGTTCTTTATGAAAATCACAACATCATATTTTGTTCATAAAAATAAATATTTTATTTAATTTTACCAAAATAACCAATCCCATATAGGAGATATAAATATTTTATGTTATTTTATTTTAGCATTTACATTATTGTGGCAGGAAGAGATAAAAAATAAAAAAAAATAAAAAAAAAAAAGGAATAGATACCAATTTTTTTATATATAAGTATGTTTTATCTCCATTGCTTAAATGATAAGTAAAAACTGGTAAAATTGTCAAATTATAACAAATGTAATCTTTTTATGCTTGAGAATCTCAATACCCACCTATTTTAAGGGGAATTCACATTCCTAAAGAAGGGGTTAAGTGGGAATCTAGATACCCTGGCATTTAATTCCCTTGCAAAAATTTGCAACTAAATATAAGAAACTTTCAACATTTTTGAGAATTCTAAAATACTACCCATAGTAAATGTAAATTTAGTTTATTTGAAAATCAGATACAATGAAATATATAATTATTTCTTTAACTTCAAATCCGGGTTCGTGTATTTAGTAAATAAGTCAGCCTCCGTTTGGATACAGATTATAAATGAAAATGATTTCATTATTCAGCTTATTTTTGCTATTATTTATGAGTTCCATTGCACTCTTTAGTACTATTTATAGGTCTTACTGTACTATTTTAACTAACTTTTACTTTTATTTACAGTAATTTTAACAATAAATTTTCAATTCCAGCAAAATAAGCAATATCTAAATAGACCAATGTGTTAGCTTTGACAGTAAGGATAGTCTACTGTGCAGATTCTACGTGTTCTTGTCTCGGCCCTTCAATCCATGCTGAGTCAAATTTTAGATTTTTTCTAATCCTTGACGGTACAGAATTCAACATAAGTTGGTGGGAAACTGAGCAATATACCTCATTCTATTCAGCGATGAAAAGGTAACCCAAGCAAGCCAAATTGCCAAATTGACTTTTTCTAGAAGTAAAGACCAAGTTAGAAGACTATTAACTCCAATAGCGTTGATGACTTTTGAGTTCTTTTAATATACTCTGTACGTTTTGAGAAGCTTCTAATATACTCTTACTCGATGAGATTTTTTTTTATTAACAAGAATGTAGATACTAGTATTCATATTAAACATCAACCATAACAACATAAGCATTTGTTCATGGCCGATTGCCTGTTGAAGCTGTCAGAGTTAAAATGTTTTGCCTCTGTTGAATATTCGCTCTGATACCATGTTAAATAGAGAATATTATCAAACGCAATGTGTTATACCATATTGTGTATGCTAGAGTGGATGCGGAAGAGGAAGCATAGAATAGGAACATCAAGAACACGAGAGTTACGTGGTTCAGCCTTGACAGCCTACATCCACGGAGGAATCCCTTAAGGGCTACATCTTTATTGTGTAGCAGTGTAGTACAATAACTTGTGTTACAATGAACCCTAACATGAGTATATATAGGCGACTAACCCTAGACTACTAGTACAAGCAGGAATGGGCTTGGGCCTATTACATTGGGCTAATATATGTTTAATATATATCTCTAACACCCTCCCTCAAACTCAAGGCGGAAACTCGATGAAGGCTTGAGTTTGGATAAGTATGAGAAGATCACTTGGAGATGCCTTGAAGAATGCCTTTGAAGAAACCACAATGAAGAATGTGCCAATTGACCAATTTCGGAGCTTCAAATGAAGAAACGGAGTCCAAAATTGGAATTTACGCGAAAAACTGAGCAAGACAGGCCCTTTCGGAAATTTTGACTTTTGGTCAAAGGTCAACGCAAAAAGTCAAAGTCAACTGATCTAGGTCAAAGTCAACGGATACTGGTCCGGGTCGGTTCCGGGTTTCCGAGTCGAGTCACGGATCGAGTAGCGGGCCGCTGACGTCATCATATGATGTGTCGCTGACGTGGACTAGGGCTGATGTGGACGTGCTGCGTGGCTGCTGACGTGGAGTGATGACGTCATCAGGTGACGTCAGATGACATCAGCCGCAGTTTTTCGGCGCGTGGCAGGAGCGTGCAATGTTCACCGGCGCGTGGAGGAGAAGCCCGAAATCCCAGTGGCGCGTGAGGGCGCGTGCGGTGTCAGATGGCTTCCGAAATTTCAGGTTCTGTTGATCGGTCGACGCGGAGGCCGTAGGGGCGGCGAGTGTACCAATAAGACTACCTGGAAATGAGAATCTGAGGCGGTGCGTGGGAGGTTCACCGGAGACAATTGCGGTGCGTGGCAGCGCGTGCGACAGCGGTTGAAAGCCAGATTTCTTCTGCAGGCAGATCGATGGTCGACATGGCCTATGGGGTGGCGCGTGTGACCAATAAATGAGCTACAAAAGAGGAAGTCGTGGCGGCGCGTGGGGAGGTTCTGGAGATATTGCGGCACGTGGAGGCGCGTGGCAAGGCTTTGGGTGGCCGGATTTCTGGGTTTTGGTTGCCGGAGGTTGTGGAGCACGTCTATGGTGTTGGTTTCATCAGACGAAGCTTGAATTTACACAGATCTGAGAAGTTGAGTCACGTCTTTGCTTGAGTTTGTGGATCTTGAACACAGCACTGAGCCACAGTGGCTGCAAGATGCCATGGAGTCTAGATTCAGTAGAGAAGCATGTGTGACTTCTGATAGTGGTGTGCACATAAGAATCTTTTTTGCTTGTTAGAGATGTTGTTTAATGCCAAGAACAGAGTTTGGCTCTGATACCATGTTGAATATTAGCTCTGATACCATGTTAAATAGAGAATATTATCAAACGCAATGTGTTATACCATATTGTGTATGCTAGAGTGGATGCGGAAGAGAAAACATAGAATAGGAACATCAAGAACACGAGAGTTACGTGGTTCAGCCTTGACGGTCTACATCCACGGAGGAATCCCTTAAGGGCTACATCTTTATTGTGTAGGAGTGTAGTACAATAAACTGTGTTACAATGAACCCTAACATGAGTATATATAGGCGACTAACCCTAGACTACTAGTACAAGCAGGAATGAGCTTGGGCCTATTACATTGAGCTAATATATGTTTAATATATATCTCTAACAACCTCCACAACTCGAAGCTTCTAGAAGACGAGGAAAACTAACGTTTTATACATGACTTCTTCCGTTCTCCTAATCTACTGGTAGACATTTTCATTCATATTAAACATAAGCATATGCATATGTTCATGGACGAATTTCTGTTGAAGCCATAAGAGTCAAAATGTTTTACCTCCTCCACAACACCACAGCCTTTCTGTTAATATTATGTGTAGTCTTTGCGCTTACCAGCTCCATTATTTCCCAGCCGGTATACTTTAACCACCGTTGTTTAGATCAATCAAATGAAACCGCCAACGCCGGTTACAAATCCAACCTCACAGTCTTGTTGGAATCTCTATCTTCTAAGGCTTCCCAAAACTACAGCTTCTACAATGAAAGCTCTAATATTGGCATCTACGGCCTCTACCTTTGCCGAGGTGATGTTTCTAATGAAACCTGCCAAATCTGTCTGAGCAATGCGACCCAAGATATCACAACTTGGTGTCCATCTAGCAAATCTGCAATTATATGGTACGATAAATGCTTTTTAAGGTATTCCAATGTTAATTTCTTTGGAGTGGCATCGTTGTCACCAGCGTTTATTGGCCAGAATACTGCTAACCAACCTGATTTTTACTCACTCACTCTGTTGGATTCTCTAATAAATCGTGTCAATGTAACGGAGAAGTTGTATGACGCTGATAAACTGACAGTGATATTGAGAGGACAGTCCGTGATAAGTTATGGGTTGGTGCAGTGTACTAGAGATATCGATGGTGGTTCATGTGTCCAGTGCTTAAGTGACTTGATGGATATAGCTAAAAATTGTTGCCAAGCAAAAATAGGGTGGCGAATTGTAGCCCCAAGTTGCAATCTGAGGTATGAGAACCAAAGTTTTACGGATCAACCACCAGCAACGCTGTTACAACCACCACCACCGCCCCAATCCGAGCCTCCAGCACCACAGCTGCCGCCTGGTAACGGTAAGTCATATAGATTTGGTATTTTCATTGAAATCTACTGCTCAATATTTTGGGCTTATTAAATTGTTAAATTATTATATATTACTCAGATTTTTGAAAGTTCTAATTTAATAAATTAATCTGATTCTTTTATCATTTGAATGAAAATTTTAATAGATTTGGTTTAGTTCCAATGCATCTAATGCACTGGACCCGGTCAAATGGTGATATGTGTCCAAAAATGGACATGTGTTACCATGTCAACGGGTCTAATACCACTAGACACTAGACCCAAGTCTAACCCAATTTCAATATCTTATCAATATTAAATATTAGTATTAGATATGATTTTCTATTCTTTTCTTTTTTACATTTTTTATCCCAAAAAAAAAAAAAAAAACTTCAAATGAGATAAGACTAAGCAAATTAATTTAAAAATTATTTGAGAAGAGCTTGATTGGAGGGGATACAAATTTTAAACAGAGGACATAGAATCCGTTTGGTTGGTAGGATAGAAAAGTGAGAAAATAGAAAAGATTTTATTTTTTCTCATTTGTATTTGATTAGGAGAGAGGAAAAGTTGAGGGATTGAAAAAGTTTTTGTTTGATTGAAAAGAAAAGTGAAATGATAGAAAATATAATTTATATAAATTGACTCATATGCCCTTATTAAAAAAATTAACTAGTTAAAAAAAATCAGACTAAGTTTATTAAAACAAAGATCATGCCAAAAAAAATAATAATAAAAAAAAAAAAAAAACCAACCGAAAAAACCAATCATGTCCAATTAAAAAACAAAAAAGGCAAAACAACCACACCAAAAAAAAATAATAAAAAAAATAAAAAATCATATCCAGTTAAAATAAAATAAAATAAAAACGAATTGGAGAAAAAAGAAAAGAAAAAGATGGCAGTACTGCAGTTAGAAACAATTAAAACAAAGGCCACGCCTCGGTCCGGTTAGATTTAAAATATATATATATATATATATATATATATATATATATATATATATATAAGGAATAGGAAACAAAGGCAAGGCAGGAACTTACACAGTACACACACAATGGGCTTGAATGGACATTTTTGTCTAAAAAGTTTTACATAATTTTCTCTCATTGTCTCCCCAATTTGAGAGGATAGTGTTTTGGTGTGCCACGAGAGAGAATCACTGCGCCCTGAAAAGCAAAGCAATACAAGAAGGAAAGAAATGCAAAAACAGAGAAAACTTAAAAATGAAGAATTTGATAAAATGGAATTCTTCTTCTTGATTACAGCAATTCTGGTTACAAGGCCCAATATATACAATAACCACCTCTGCAGAGTGTGGAATAAACCTAACAAACTCTAATACAAACACACCAGATGCTAACACATGTATAGAGTAATTAGATGCTGACACATGGACTTACATCAATAACTAACTCCACTCCTCACACCTAAATTAAGGTGCCTGTAGTTTAGCTAACTATTATAGCTCTACTACAGGTTGTTTATCAGCAGCTTTGTCATATGCCATTACAGCCCCACCAAAATTGCCTCCCCCTCCCCCTTCCAACCAAATACCTCTTCCAAAAATTTTCTCTCTTTTTTTTTTCCTTCCTCTCTACTTCACCTCCAACCACACACCCTAATGGCTTGTTTGGAAGTTTAGAGAAGGAGGAGAGTAGAGGGGAGTAGAGGGAAGGGGAGTAGTGGGGAGGAGAGTAGAGAGAATGATTCACCTCCACCTTATTTGGATGTTTTTAAAATTAGTAAGGGGGAAGGGAGTAATTAGCCCTTTCCCTTGTGTAATTTTGTTAATATAATAAGAGTAAATTAGGTAATTTACTTGGTCAATAGTTTATGTACTCTACTCCCCTTCCAAATCTCTCCAATTTGGGGGAATTAAAATTGGGGGGTTAGAGGGAGTCCAAACCCCTCCAAACTCCTCCAAACTCCTCCCCCTCATTCTTTAAAAAACTTCCAAATAAGGTAATTGCATTACTCTCCCTCCCTCTACTCTACTCCCCCTCCTTTTTTAAACATCCAAACATGCCATAAGGGTGTGTTTGGGAATTTAAGCAAGGTGAACATCCATTAAAGTCAGAAAAACACAGAATGTTTTAGTCTATAACTTGTAGAAGTTCTCCTCGTGTTTACTTCAGAACTTGCATAGTTGCATTACATTCATCTAGCTAATCACTCCCCATTTGATTCTAAGGACCTTCATTAAATCCTTAATCTATTGTCTCTGCTAATTGATAAGGATGATAATAAGGGTTGCTAATAGATTTGACTTGGCTTATCTGTTAATACTATTGCAGTTTGGGCAGCTTCTTATGTCGTTTATTGCAGGGACAGACCCAGGTAGGGGCCCAAGGGGACCCGAGCCCCCCCTACGTCCAAAACTTTTTTTTTTTTTTTTTTATAGTTATTATATATATATATATATATATATCTTTTTTTTAGTTGGACCTCTTTCCTAGCTAATTCATCCAAATAGCAATTATCTAGTCCAAAAACTTAACAAAAACATTTACAATGGTGATTGTATTTTAAATATAAAAAATAAAAAATAAATAAAACTATTTTACCACCAAAGAACCAAAAAACCATGTTAGAGAAGTTAAAGCTAAATTTTTTGCAACTACAATAAACTGTAATAAATACCAATTGACTGTATAAAAACAATATTTTATTAAGATTATATCTCTTCCTTTAATTAAAAAACTCAAATTCTCTCTCTTCTTTCATTATTTTAATGAGTTGTGTATATTATTCTAAGTGAAGTGATAAAAAAAAAATTAAAAAAAAAAATAAGAAAACATTTGACATTATGTATTGTAAAGTGAGGTAGTAAAATATATAAAGTAGTTTTTTGAGATGTTAAAAGTTAAAATTTTTAGCACCATCACTGTGATTGCTCTAAGTTCAACCAAAAAATAAATAAAAATCTTAGCTAGCCTAGTATTAAAAAAAAACATTATTTTGTTTTTGTTTTTGTTTTTGTTTTTGTTTTTGTTTGTCTTTGTTGGTAAATTATTGCATCTTAATGTATTTAAAAACAACAAATTTATGTATTTATAATTTTTTAGTATTATATGGATGTCTATTTGAAGTTTTTTTTTTTTTTTATACTCCAGCCCCCGCTAGCTAAAAATCCTGTGTCCATCCCTGGTTTATTGTTATTGATATTATGATATATTAATGATTTGTGGACTTAAGTAATTTTAAGCATACTGAGGTTATATTATATGATGAGCAACAGGAGATGGAGGAAAGAAAACAACAAAGGCAATGATCATTACCATATCATCAATTGCTGTAGTTGCAGCTCTTTTGGGTTTCTGGTATTTTTCATCCTCTCGCAAGAGGAAACACGAAGAAGGTAGATTTAATTTAATTTAGCTAGCAGTCTATTATACATTGTGCTTGGTTTGGTTTTTTTTTTTTTTTTTTTTTTTTTTTTAAATTGTGTTTTTAGATGGTCATTGATTTTTTTTTTAAAATGAAATTTGTTACTCAGAGAGCGACACAAGTCAAGTAATTCCGTTACGAAGAATACGTTCAATACACATAACGAAAAGCATTATGCATGCAAGGGATGATGACGATAGTGGAGAAATGCATTACTTTGATTTAAGTACCATATTGACTACTACAAACAATTTCTCAGATTTGAATAAGCTTGGAGAAGGTGGTTTCGGCCCGGTTTACAAGGTTAAAAGACTTTTTTATTTTTGCCATATGCAGGTTTGGAAATGATTTGATCATTTCTTTTGAACTATCAGTGAACCTTAGTGTTGTAACATGTAGCAAAGTATGTCTACCAATTCTGAGTGATAAGTTTCCACAGATTAAGGATGTTTAAAATGCTTCCAGGGCAAGTTGATTGATGGAGGAAATAGCAGTTAAAAGGCTCTCAATGAAATCTAAACAAGGCCTTGAAGAGTTTAAGAACGAAGTGATTTTAATTGCAAAACTTCAGCATAAAAGTTTAGTGAGGCTCTTGGGATGCTGCTCGGAAGGACATGAACAACTTTTAGTTTATGAATACATGGCCAACACTAGTCTTGACGCCTTCTTGTTTGGTTTGCTCTCTCTCTCTCTCTCTCTCTCAATTTTAGTACCATTAATTATTGGCCAATTTATGTAAAAGGTTTTTCAATAACTTTAATATTAAAATGCAGATCCAAAAAAATGTAAGGAACTAGACTGGGCTAAACGCATAAACATTGTTAATGGGATTGCTAAGGGCCTTCAATATCTACATGAGGACTCTTGACTAAAAATCATCCATAGAGATATGAAAGCAAGTAATGTGTTGTTAGATGGTGAGATGAATCCAAAGATATCAGATTTTGGCACTGCTAGGATTTTCAAGATCAATCAAATTGAAGCCAACACTATCAAAATCGTGAGTACAGAGTAAGCAATCATTTCAATTCATCTGCATTTTAATTCCACAAATCACTAATGTTACTTTTTGAAGTAAAATTTTTAAGACATGATCAAACTTTGGCTTGTTCCACTTGCATGCATGTTTTGGGAGAGTTATGGTTTTGCAATTCGTTTTTCAAATTATATTTTAGCACAAATTAAACCAATGAAATTAAGTGGAAAACTCCACAATTTCAATTATTAAAGCATTCACATCAACCTCTATAAGGTTTTAGCCAAAGAACTTCACTTTTTACATCAGCCTCAATACTTATTTCTCTATTTCATATAAATGCTATTTTTTTCTCCCTTAACTTTACCCAATTTTCGGCCAAAAAAAGAAATAGCACTATGTTGCACAAACTAGCCCAAACCACCCCCTACCAAATTGCCACCCACACAACCCATTACAAACCCAACTATCTTCAGCCACCTTGAACGAAAATTCTACTCTATTTTATCATTTTCCTAAGAAAATAAGATGGAAAAAAAAGTTTTTTTTTTTTAAGTGACACATTAGAATTAGACCCACAATGAAAGTCCCAAAGCAGTGGAAATGATAATTTTCAAACATAAAATTGCCCTCCTATTCCTATTCCTGTCAATCTCCACATACCCATTTCTTAAAACTCATCATCATTAATTTGTGTCATTCCACCGCATCTGACCTTAATCAAACCAAAAAGAACTTCTAAAATAGTTGATGATTTGGACACCCTTTTGAGTGAATTACAAAACCCAGATTTGGGCACTAGTTTAGTGGAGCGATAGGTAGGTGGGAAAGAAGGGAGAGAGAGAGAGAGAGCTTTGGAATAAAAAAATAATTTTCTTTTTGACGTAGCAAGATACTATTCTTTGTTAAATTTTTGATAAAATGTTAAGGCTAATGTATGGTTATTTTGGTTGAGTTTAATAAATTTTTGTTGAAAATTTAGTTCACTATGGCTGATATTAGAGCTCCTATTTTAAAGAAAGCACTATAAGAACCATTGTTTTAAAAACCGAACTAGTCAAAGAATCAGAAAATGATCTAGTTTTCATTTTTTTTTATTGGTTTTAACTTTTAATAGTTTTGCCAAAACGAACTAGGATTTTGTTTATTTTAATATAAAAACCTACTTTTTTGTTATTATTTTATACTCACTTGTCAAAACATTCTATATCAAATTATTTATTTTATACTACATTTTATTATAATATCAATTTTTCTTTTTCTTTTTTAAATTATTTCTAATTAACAACCACTATTTAGTCTTTTCATTCATCCTTAGAATATGTATAAAAATAAAAAATAAAATAAAATAAAATAAAAGTGTCAATCTAAATTTACACAATTACTAAAACAATAGTATATTTTTACGTAACTTTGCAATAACTAATGTGAGAGAATTTTGGACTTGATTGACTAAAATACAATACTTTTTCTTTTATACAAATACTCATGGTGAGTGCCAAAATGGTTAATTAAGCTCACAACTACACCCTGCCCATCTGCCTAATTCCATTACTCATTGTAGCTCAAAAGTCAATGTAGCTCAAAGAGTCAAAAAAAAAATGAAAGCGTAATTGAATGCGTACACGGCTCATTCATTTCACAACATTCTTTGTAGACGACGAGAGTAGTTGTGACTTTATCCATTGTCACAATTTGAGTTTCGGGCCGGCATTCTCATTTTTAAACCTTGAGGCTTTAAATATAGGGATGAAAATGTGTACACATTGGCATTTTAAAGTGAGAGATAAGAATCTAATTCACACAAGCTAGCCAAAGAAACAGTCAAAAGATTAACTCCAATTACATCATAGTATAACTTTTTCTAATATACTACTTGATAAATTAATTTTCTTCTTATGAATAGTTCTTGAGATCGAGAATTATTTCTAATGGATAATCAGCCATTTCTTAAGCTTATGTTCATGTACAAAGACATAGTTTCTGTTGAAGCCAAGGAGAGTAGGAGGTAAAATGTTTTCCCTCCACAACACCACAGCCTTTCCGTTACTATTGTTTGCAGTGTTTTCCCTTACAAGCTCCATTAATTCCCAGCCAACCTATAATGACAACATATGTTTAGATCAATCAAATCAAACCACCAACGCTAATTACCAATCCAACCTCACAGTCCTGTTGAATTCTTTATCATCTAAAGCTTCCCAAAACTACAGCTTCTACAACGATAGCTCCAATATTGGCATCTATGGTCTCTTTCTCTGCAGGGGTGATGTTTCTAATAGTACCTGCCAAAGTTGTGTCAGCTATGCGACCCAAGACATCACAACTCGGTGTCCATCTAATAATAGCGCAATCATATGGTACGATGAATGCATGTTACGCTATTCCAATGTTAATTTCTTTGGACAGGTACAAACTTCTCCAGAGGTACTCATGTGGAATGTCGGGAACACAACCTCACCTGATCAGCCCAACTTTAGCGCAATTGCTCTAATGAACATTCTAACAGGGACAGCAGTAAATGACGATATGTTGTTTGATGATGGGAAGTTGACAGCGAGAAATAATGGATCTGATCAAACTTATGGGTTGGTGCAGTGTACTAGAGATATCAATAGTAGTGGTTGCAGCAATTGCTTAAGGCAGTTGATCGGGGATGCTGAGAGTTGTTGCCAATCGAAAATAGGGTTGCGTATCTTAACCCCAAGTTGCAGTATAAGGTATGAGAACTACTCTTTCTTTCAACAACCACCAGTGCCGCCGCCTTCAGCACCAGCACCACCGCCCCCACCTCAATCATCAGGTAAGACATGTAAATTTGTAATTTTCTTTGTTTTTTGGATTGATGGTTAAGAAGAGAGATTTGTACTCTTCTCTCTCTCTCTCTCTCTCTCTCTCTCTCCCCTACCCCTGGAAGGGTTTGTGGAAAATTATTTGCTATATGTGAGGGAGGTGAACAAAGAAGTCTTAGGATCCTCTCCACAAATGAATCTATATAATGTTTTGGATTAAATGTTATAAATATAAAATAATTTTCACTACCACATCATTTACCTCAACTGTTGAATTTTCAAAACTGAAAATTTTTAATCCTTTGAATGAAAATTTCAACAACTTGGCATATTGGTTGAGATAACAATTATCCACTTCATTTCTGTGTGCCAAACAGGTGTAGAGTATTCGTCTTAGATGATCAATTTCATTATTTAGTGTTCCAAATGATAAAAACTGTAGTAAACCAAACAAAATTATTTAAGAAGGACCTGAATGAAAGGGAAATTTTTTTCTAAACAGAAGGCTAAAGGATAATAGCTGTTTTAGAACTGCTGGGAAGTGATTGGGATAAAGAAGCTAGGTAAACATCCATTCAAACTCACAAACATGAAGGTTTTAGTCTACAACTTGAAGAAGTTCTTTGTGTTTACTTCTGTACTTACATATTTGTCTTATATTTGTCTTATATGTGACAGTTTGGGGCTTTGGGCAGCTTATGTCCTTAAAATTATTCATATATCGTTGATTCATTGACTTACAATTATTTTAAGCAAACTTAGGCTGTATTCTATGATGAGCAACAGGAGATGGAGGAAAGAAGACAAAAAAGACAGTAATCATTACTATATCATCAATTGCATCAATTGCAATAGTTGCAGCTGTCTTGGGTTTCTGGTATTATTCATTGTCAGGCAGGAGGAAAAGAAATTTAGGTAGATTCGTTTAGCCAATCTTTCAAAAGATTTGATTTTTTTTTTTAATAAGTTCTATTAAAATTTGTATTTCTAGATTTTCATTAATTTTTGTTTTATCTAATTTATTACTCAGATGGAGATAAAAGCCAAGAACTTCAATTACGAAATAATTTAGCAGGTTTACTTTCAATGCACTTAGACTCTAGTATCTATGGAAGGGATGATGACAACAGAGGAGAAATGAATTACTTCAATTTAAGTACAATATTGACTGCTACAAACAATTTCTCTGATGCCAATAAGCTTGGAGAAGGTGGTTTTGGCCCAGTGTACAGGGTAAAAAAAGCATAGTAATTAATATATATTATTCATCTTTAGAAATTATTGGATCGTTTGCATTTGAAATTAATATATAGCAATAGTTAGGATCATTTGATTTCCAGAGAAATCAGCTATCAATGAACCTTACCGTTGTAACATGTAGCAAAGTATGTCTACCAATACTATGTGATCATTTTTTGCTGATGAAGTTTAAAATGCTTCCAGGGCAAGTTGATTAATGGAAAGGAAATAGCAATTAAAAGGCTTTCAACGAAATCAAAACAAGGTCTTGAAGAGTTCAAGAATGAAGTGATTTTGATTGCAAAACTTCAACATAGGAATCTAGTAAGGCTCTTGGGATGCTGCTTGGAAGGAGAAGAAAAACTTCTAGTCTATGAGTACATGGCCAACACTAGTCTTGATGTCTTCTTGTTTGGTTTGCTCTCTCTCTCTCTCTCTCTCTCTCTCTCTCTCTCTCTCTCTCTCTCTCTCTCTCTCTCTCTCTCTCTCTCTCTCTCTCTCTCTCTCACAAACACATACACAGCATCATTTATTGTAGGAAATTATATGGCAAAAGTGTCCTATATGAAAGAAACTTTTGACCAATTATTACAATACAGATCCAAAGAAATGTAAAGAACTAGACTGGGCTAAACGTACAAGCATTGTCAATGGGATTGCAAAAGGACTTCTCTATCTGCATGAGGACTCTCGGCTCAAAATCATCCATAGGGATTTGAAAGCAAGTAATGTATTGCTAGATGATGAAATGAATCCAAAGATATCAGATTTTGGCACTGCTAGGATTTTTGGGGGCAATCAAATAGAAGCCAACACAATCAGAGTTGTGGGTACATAGTAAGCATTCCCTTCATAAATTTTATTTCCATAATCACTAATATGGACAAATTGTTAAGACATGATCAAACAAAAGATTGGTTCCTCACGTACATGTTATGGGAGAGGGGAGGTTCATTTGATTTTCCCCTCTATATTTTGCAAATTTTGTTTTAAACACATTAAAAAATTTAGCAGTAAAATCATGTGGAAAACTCTACAATGTCAATAATGATTTAAAGTAAGAACTGTGAGAAGAGGGAATTGCGAAGGAAGAAAGCCAACTTAAGAACTATGAGAAGAGGAAATTGCAAAGGAAGAAAGCCAACTTTCCCAAATCATGGTTATGTCAATGTATCTTATGCTCTTAAAGATAGTAAATTACATTTAGGAAAATTTTTCTTTCATTCTTTTACTGTGATTGAAACCATACTGTATCATAATACATATTTTTTCTCATAGTGGATACATGGCGCCAGAATATGCAATGGAGGGACTATTTTCAATAAAGTCTGACATTTATAGCTTCGGGATTCTACTGCTAGAAATTGCTAGTGGAAAAAAGAACAGCGGCTTCTATCATCCAGAGCGTGAAGAAAACCTTCTGTCATATGTACGTCTCTTTTCCATATCTTTTGAGCTCAAATTATGTTTTTTCTTATTATTGTGAACTAAAAATAAATTTACCAATAGGCATGGCGACTATGGAATGATGGCAAAGGACTGGAATTTATAGATCAGACCATAGTTGATACTTGTCCTATAAGTGAGGTACTGAGATTGATCCATATTGCATTGTTATGTGTTCAAGAAGATCCTAATGATAGACCTACCATGTCAATGGTCGTACTCATGCTTGCAAGCAAATCGATAAACCTTCCTCAACCATCAGCACCTCCATTTACAGTAAGTAGATTTACCATGTTTGATCAATCTTCCATGGTTGGCACCAGATCAGGATTTGTCACATCTGATCTGTCTTCAACAAGTGCTCCTTGCTAGTGAAGAGATTAACTGGTGCATTTCATTTTAATTACAAAATTTCCTTCTTAGAATCTTCTTCAAGCAGGGGATGCATCATCATCTTCATATTTCTATTCTTGAACTAGTTCTCAAGGGAATTAGATTGAATTACCACATATACCAAATTATGCAATACAAACTCATAAAGGAAAAGATGACAAACATCAATGTACTGAATCATGTGATATGATTTTGACAATAAATATTTCAAAATTTGTAACCTAATAAAGCATCAAACCAATATTTGAAGTCAAATTCAGGAAGATGTGGTCATTGGAAATAATATGCAAAAGGGAAAGACTTACTCCCTTGGCTATCCAAAATCATTGCTTGCATTACAAAGTGCTCTCCGAAATTCCTTGTAAATGGGGATTGTCTATTGTGGCTGGAGGAATAAATGAGCCCTGGTGAGCTGATTATTTTCCGCACCCTAGCATCAGGTACAACTATTTGGTTATTCTGTTTGGCATTATGAGTTTCTATGGGTTCTTTCTTATCAACCTTGATATAATTTTGACCTGATTGATGCTCAAACCTTTTTTCTTGGAGGCAGAATTGCAAAAGACAAGAGATCAGAAGTCCAATGTCTGCCATAGAGGGATTATTCAAGGAATCAAGCATCAATTAGAAGTTAGAAGTAAGAAGTTTGAAAGAAGGCATAATTATAAAATATTTTGATTACAATAGACAACAATGACAATGACATATTATGAACCTTAATAGTTGAATCTCAATTCAAGGAGATATAACATGTTTAGGAATTTGAAACTCTGATCATTAAACAAGGGATGCGCTATATCCAAGCAATCCAAAAAATAGTCTGAATGAATTTTATTTATTTTATTTTTTACTGTATTTTATTGGTGACTAGTAGGATAAACGTTTTTTGGGAGGATGAATGAGGAAAATTCAAAACAAACCAAGAAAAGATAGTTGAAAAGAGTGCAACCTTCACACAACACAAGCAAAAAATGTCTGCAAGACATAGAAACAACCAACGCAGCTACTCTAATCCAGAACGCAACACAAACAGAATAGCTGCGAAAAGCTATTCAAAGAAATGCAGCTTACCACTGGTGGCCCGTTAATTTCAAGACCCCAATACAATCCTTAATGCTTATGATTGAACATGGGTTGCATGAGTAGTTCACTGAGCCTCCTGACAACAGTATCAGACCCAAAGGACAGTTAATAACCTAAACTAGGAAGAGGATAATGTCCAATATGAGGGCTTCAAAATTAAATAATGGTGTTGCATCAGAAGATGGGTATATGTGATCTTGAAATTTCAGAGTTTTGTATGCCTGGAGGAGTACCAGAATGTCATCAATTGTCTTTAGCATTCCTACCAGTGCATGCTCTGCAATTATGAGGCCCCTGCCTCCTAATTTCCTGCATTAAACCAGGTTTATATATACATTCAGACCATGTCTCGCAATCATTTCCTTCTGAGTTTTTTAATGATAATTTCTTCTTAAATTTTTACATATTTAATCACTCACAAAACTTGGGTTATTAAAGAATACTTGCATATACAGCGCGGCAGATCAGTGTCAGTGCCACAGCATACTGCATTACCTCAAAATTGATAGAAGCCCTTTTCTGAGTTCCATTTCCTATAATTATGTAAACCCAAGACATTTTGAGATAATTTTAATTTCAATTCAAGGTACAGGCAAAATAAGATGCAATAATGTACATTAGATCAGTATCTATGAACATAAATAGACAAGTTGGTTTGATTAATGCCTCAATCCTAAATGTTGACAACAATTTTAGAGGTACAAGAGACTTTACGAGATGAGTTAACTGGAACCCACAAAAGGCTTCTCATTAATGGACATGAACTGAAAGATGAGATTCAAAATGCTATCAAACATTAGAGACTAAATTCAAATTTTGAATTCTTAGAGACTAAAATCAAACTTAGAGATTGATTTACATTTTAAAACCCAAAAATATATATAAATCCTAATAGAGTGGCAGCTCTCTATGTGGATTCAATGGTACCAAACTCACTGAGTAGGGTAGCACCACTGGACAAAACATAATATGTGGACCCAACTTAGAAAGTGAACAAGCTTGCCTCACACTGCAAGTCTCAATTTCATAAAGATACAGCTTGGTCGACACCCTAAGTAACAACAATCCATCTTTAATCGCCAACGGAACCATCCATGGCTCCATATGATAAGTCACTGCTTCCGTCACTCTTTGATGCAGATTGAAAAACCGCGGATGCTCTTCTTCAATTTCCTGCAGAGATTTTGAGTGTTTGAGAGTCCATTTGGATTCAAAAAAATCTTCAAGGAACCATATGTGAAGTCCTTTTTCAGAGACCATTGCATAATGCATTCGCCCTTCAGAATCTCCAATGCATGCCTGAGGGATGGTCTCAAATTCCATCTCGGGGATTGGTACTGAAATTAACCAAGATAGCTCCTTCTCTACATCATATGTGAGCACTTTATCTCCATCTGTTCGCCAATGTAAAATCCCTCCAACATAGACACAGTTGTTCTTGACTAAATTGTTATTGCAGTGGCAGATCTCATTTGATTTTGTCCATGCCCCAGTTTCGAATGAATATACTTCAAAAGCATAGCAGAAGTCCTCCTCCTCAGTCTCCAACTGCCTGACTCTAACCAGTTTGAATTTAGTAGAAATGTCTATGGGATCCCGAGTTGGGTCAAACGCCAATCCTATGGTGCTAAGATTGTCAAGTACGGCAGTTGATTGTAATTTAATCCACTCCTTTTTTGAGGGATTGCACACATAGACAGCAGGGTCTTGAGCTTGATCAGGAAAGCAACTCCGGCAACATACAATCCCATTGCATGATGCTAACATCACTACATCCTCAGGAAGGAAATCAAACCCCTTTTGCTGCACTTTTTTATCACTGTCACCTTCACCTTGTGATTCAACAACAGGAATGTAGCTAACTGTTCTGATGTCTTCATTGCACCACTGATACTTCGCTTGGAAGATGAATCCCGATACGATAGGCTTTTGCTTTTGTAATTGACTCTGGATGAAGGACCGGTCAGATATAAGCTTGTACCAACCTTTAGAAACGGACTTAAATTGAAGAAGAGTCTTTGAAGGCAAACGACATAGGATATTAGAGGGAATATCACTGTTCAAGAATTCAAGTTTCTCCATTTCCTGAAATGAAATTCACATAACTTTGAGGAACAATTAGTACAAGATATACTGACAAGACAAAAGTAGTGAGATCCATTGTAGCTACAATACAAACTAAGAAAGATGAGCAACAGAGACATTAGTAATCTATTAGTCTATGGAACTTAATATTTGAAGCCACCTACCACAGGAAAATATTCAAACACTCCTGTTACATTAGCAAGCGTATCATCATTTATACTAAAAGAACCAAAACCACTAGTATAAAAAGGCAATCCTATGTTGCCCATAGAATTTTTAATAGGAAAAAGAGGGTTTTTTAGTGAGGCTTTTGAAGCTGACTAAAAATCCAGAGGCTGTCATCTTTAGTAGTGAATGTAATCCACCAAAAAAAAAAGAACAATGAAAGTCCAGAAGTCCATGGAACTTAATATTGAAACCGCAGGAAAATATTCAAACACTACTGTTACATTAGCAAGTGGGTCATCTATACTAATAAGGACCAAAACCACTAGTATAAAAAAGCAAATCCTAATTGTTTTCCTGTTTTCCCATACTCATTTCCTAATAAACATTAAGTAGAGTACCTTGTACTCTGCAAATTTGTTTTCAGAATATAAATAAAGAAGATATTAGGAAGACAAATATGATGCGCAGGAATGTGAATGGTTTAATTGTTCTTATGTCAAAATTCTTACCCCAAATGCAAGAAGAAATTAGGAAGAACAAAAGAGAAAAAAGAAATGCGAGAATGAATATGACATGTTTGATTGTTGTTATGTAAAAAAAATTCTTACCTCAAAAGCAGAGTCACCTCTCAATTTCTCTGTGGTGGGCTCAGACTCTCAGACTATGACTAATAACAAACTAGTGAAAATGGAAAGAAGGTGAGGCAGCGGCAGTGTGTGCGTTTGTTATTGTTAGTATTAGCATTTACTGTTGGCATTTGGCACTGTCTACTTTACACGCACTGTTGCTGTTCCGATGCGCAGAGCAAGGAACGTAGCAAATGTTGCACAGGCACTCTCTCTTGACCGCTTTATTCTCCGTACAATCTGATTGCCACTCTTGTATTTTGTTGTCATTTTGCAACTTCTGCTTTTTGTATACACTATACATGCCACTCCATCCAATCCATCTCATTTTGCATGCATTACCCCCATTGCACCTTGCTTTTCTTTTGTTTCGACTCCAATTTTTAAATTTCTCCTCATATGTTTTTTGTCAAAATCAAGGCAATTTTATTGCCACCTACCTACGTGGTAATATTAATGTTGGTCCACATGAATGAAACAAGGATTTTGTTGCACATGCACCACGCTTTCTTATAAATTAAAAACGAGTATCTCTATCCAAAAAAAAAAAAACCGAGTATCAAACAAATACTTTGTATACATTATTGGTGTGAATTGTTATTTTTTCAGAGGGCTGATTATAAAACATCAGTGTGTGTGGTGTGTACGTGCATGCACCACATTGGTTGAAATTGTGTATTCAAAATACAATTTCATTTAAATCGAAACACAATTTTTAATTAAATTGTGAAATTATATTTTTAAGACACAATTTTAAAATTATAAAAAGAACTCTTTTTTTTTTATACATATAAAAAGAACTCTTAAACTAAAAAAAATGTGTACAATAAGATGTATGCTACAAACATTAATAAATTTTTTTTTACTAATGCCAAAAATCATAAAAAAGAATTCTTAAACTAAATAATTCTATCTATATAAACATATTTTTTTAATATATAGATTAAAAATAATTAAGAGAGGCTGATCAGTGTGGCTTCCCTATTTCTATAAATATAGTTTATCAATTTCTATCATCTTCAAATCTATATAATATCTAAAAGTTGAAGAGTAGTATTTTTTTTTTTTTATTGTTATTACGCTCCTGTTAAAACATATCAATGTAGCATTTCAATCTAATCGGTCCACTTCAGTCTATTTCGGTCCATTTTGGTCTACTCAGTCCACTTCAATCCATTCAATCTAGTCTAATTCTATCAAATTCGTTCCATTTGGTATAATCAATCTAATTCGGTCGATTTCATTCTAATTCTTTCCAATTCGATCCATTTTAGTCCTCTCAGGTCCATTTGGTCCAATTCATTCCAACAGTTCTATTTCGGTCCATCATGGTCCACGTCGGTCCACTTGGACCTACTCAGTCCAATTCGGTCTACTATGGTCCATTTCATTCCACTTCAGTCCACTTTGGTTTTCTCCGGTCCAATTAGCTCCATTTTGAACTAATTGGTCCGTAAATTGATTATTTTTGTAAGTTGCTTTTTCAGTTTTTGGCTTTTAAAAAAAAAAAAAAATCTTAATTTTTAGGTCAAAAATATGATTTTTTTTTCTTTTTTTTGGGGACCAAACTCTTTAATTTTTGGCTAGAAATTAGAAATATGAGTCTTAAAAATCTAATAAATATTCACAAGATTACCTTAAAATTCAAGTTTCAATAATATAGGCATTATACTTATATTTGGGAAAAAATGCTACAATTGTAAACTTACATAATAATTTAAACTTGATATAACATGTTATGTGTTCCATAAAATGGGGCTATGCATTTAATATATATATATATATATATATATATATATTCCTGGATATGTTCAAATTAGACAACCAATATGGTTTTTTTTTTTTTAAAAGGTTTTTAACAATATTTTCTCCATTTAAATAAAAAAATTGTATAATTATAGTATATTTTAAACAATATGGAACATAATTTCATATATGTTCCATTACATATAAAACTTATAGAAATAGGAAATATTTTTAAATAATAGATGCATTATTTAACCTACAAATTGCAACTATTATAATTTAGAAATTTTTTTTTTTTTCAAACTAATAAAAATGATAAACTTTAAAGATAAGTAGTAACTATAATATTTTTTTTGAACGTGAAGGAAAAAAAGTCCTAAACTTTAGGAGTTCTCTTTTTGAATTCAAAATTAAATTTTTTATTTGACATTTATGACCCTATTTCTAATTGAAGTTACCCTTCAATAATGAGAGTATTTTTTTTAACCACATAAAAGTCCAGATGAAAGAGGATAATCTTCTTATATATAGTATAGATAAAACAAAACTAGACTCATCACACGCGCTTTGCACATGCAATAATGCTCTTTTTTATTTATTTGTTTTTTGTTTAGTGTTATAATACTTAAAAGTAATATATAAATAACCATGTGTATTTCATTTTATTTTTATTTTTTTAAGAAGGAGGTAAGGTAAAGTGAAATAATATTTAAAAATGAGATAGAAAACCGTAAGAAGTTAAAACCCAATAGGACATTTGAATTTATTGATTGGGAGAAGAATTGTGATAAGTAAAAAAAATTTGAAATTTGAACAAAAGAAAAATGATATACGTTAGTGTGGATGGATGAAGATTTGTGATAACTGTATAGAATTTGGATAACAAAAATTTTGGAATGTTTTAAAGAACTAAAAAAAAAATTAGAAAACATAGAAATTTCGGGATAAGAATGAGTAGTTTTTACTTTTTACATAAGGTAGGTTTTTTTTTTTTTTTTTTTTTTTGGAAGCAGTAATTTTGTTTTATAAACATTATTAAATTATTTGAATTCAAATAGATAACAAATACAGATAGGAACCAGAAATTTGAATATAAATATGTGGTGAGAATAACGTTTTTTTTTTCCTTTTGTATTTAATATAGTATTATTGTTTTAACCTTTTAGGCTTTTTTTAGGAAAAAAAATTAAACTAAAGAATATATTATTTCATAATTTATATAAAAATATTTTGATACACCAAAAATTAAAATGAAATAAGATCATTGGTGATTCAAGATGCTTTTTCATTTTCTCCCGTTAAATAAAAATTGCTTTATTTAACGCATTTCGAATCAAAAAAATAAAATAAAATAAAATAATAAAAGAATCCCCCTATTAATAGAGTAGATAGATAATTATATTACATTTTTACAAGTGAAAGAACGCTTCTTCGAGTCCAAAACAAGACCGTAATGGGCTCGTAGAGGAGATCTTGGGCCTGTAAAATAATCCTTCAACCCTGTTTGAATTACTAACAATTGTCAATTTAGCATCGTAATTCATAGCTACGCCACTTGAGTGCTGTGCACGTGTACGCCACTCACCTTCTTCCCAAATATGCCTAACCCGAGTCCATGATCCGCTACCATCCTAAATATTGAGAGTTGGATTTGAAGATGAAATGACAGTGCTCACCTACATACCTGTAATTTGTTGCTTCTAAGTTTTACTCATCAGTGCGTCAATGGTCATGTTCATGAATCATGGGGTCCGCTATATACAATGGTCACCCCCGCTTACTCATTTTTTATTCATTAAAAAAAAGTTCTACTCATCATGACTATATTTACGAGGATTGACTCCATTAATTGAACAGCTCTTGTTCACTGCCACATATAGTTTCTCCATCCACAATTGGAGAGGATTAGGAGCACTAGCAGTTGTTCTAAAAAACAATCTATTTTAACACACCAAAATGTGATTTTGTTTATTTTAACATAGTATTTAATAATACACTTTACGTCACATTTCTTACTTTAACATATCACTATTATAATATCTTAAAATAAGATCAACTTTTTATTTTATATATATATATATATATATATAAATAAATAAATAAAACAACAACAACAACAATGCTGTGACAAAATAGAACACTTGACGTTAAAAAATAAGAAAAGCGAAATATCTCAACCACAAAATGAGAAATCTGACATGCGAGAGGTGAGAGAGAAAAGGAAAATAAAGAATACAAAAATAATAGCACATGGTACCGTACACTTCTATTAAACCAAATGCTAAATTTTTTTGGCATTTGAGAAATTTGATGTAAGGGTGTTAGCAGAAATTCAAGTTTCAATAACATACCGGACTCTTCTAGTTGCAACTCTCTTGGGTTTCTGGTTTTATACATCCTCTGGTAGAAGGAAACGAGAAGAAGGTAGATTTAGCTTATCCAATCTTCTAAATTTTGTGTTTCCTGATGATTATTAATTAATTTTCTAAAATCTAATTTATTACTCAGAAAGGGAAGCAAGCCAAGAAACTCCGTTACAAAATTATTTTCCAAGTTCAGTTTCGATGCACTTAATAGATAGTCCTATGCACGCAAAGGGTTGTGATGAAGACAATGGAGAAATAGAATGCATTACTTCAATTTAAGTACCATACTCATAGCTACAAACAATTTCTCTGATGTTAATAAGCTTGGAGAAGGTGGATTCGATCCAGTTTATAAGGTTAGAAGAAAAATTAAATTTTTTATATAAATTTGGAAATTTTTATTTGATCATTATCATTAGAATATAATATCCAACCGTGGTTATATGATCGGTGACAAATATAACATTGTAGTGATCCTAACAGGACCAAGTTCTTTAACCCATTCTCTACAAATTTATTGTATTGGGCTTACTAGGCCAACATCTCTTACATTTTGGGCTTGGGCTGCAAAACGTGTCCATACAGTAAGTGTTCCCTTTACGCATTTTGATTCTACAAATCACTTATGCTGATTTTTATAGAAAATTTGTTAAGAAATTATCAAACTAAACTTTGGTCCCCTTGCTTACGTGTTTGGGGAGAGTTTTGGTTGATTCCTTCACCTTGTTGTTTTTTCAAATCATGTTTTAAGCACACATTTAAATTTAGCTGTAAAATTAATTGGAAAACTCTACAATTTTAATGGTGATTCAAAGAAAGAACTACAAGAACAACTAATTGCCAAGGAAGTAACCACTTTCCATAAGTCATTTTTATGTCGATGTCACTTATTCTCTTAGTGATAGCAAATTACATTTAAGACAACCCTGCCTTCATTCTCTTTAACTGCGATTAAAATCAAATTGTAACCTAATATATATTTTTTCTAATAGTGGATACATGGCACCAGAGAATGCAATGGAAGGATTATTTTCAATAAAGTTTGACGTTTATAGTTTTGGAATTCTAATGCTAGAAATTGTTAATGGAAAAAAGAACAGTGACTTCTATCATCCAGAGCATGCACAAAGCCTTCTGTTATATGTACATTTCGTATCCTTTTCTTTATCTGAAGCTCAAATTATGTTTTCACGTATTGTTGTGAACTAAAGAAAACTATCACAAGGATGACATATTCCTAGTAATCTTATAACTTGTATGGTAACTACTAAATAGAAATCTTCGTCCCACTTGTTTGTATTTCACTTTTGCTTTATCATTCATATAACTTTCTACTTGTCTTAACTTTTTTTCCCATTTTAAACATTGGTTATTTTATAGAATAGAAAAAAACAAAAATAAAAAAACAAGTATATAAAAAATTGTGATTTTTAAAGTCTAAAGTAAAATATAAAAAGTGAGCCAAAGAATTTTATTCGGTGAATAATAATATTTTTTCCCCAATTTGTTCAAAAAGAGCATCTTTAACATGATTTAGGTTTGATTAAAGACCATGCTCATTGATAAAAATAAGATGCTTTTGAGTTTTTCCCATTTTTAAATGTATATATGATTTATGGCTAATTAAGAAAACAAAAACAAAACAAGAAAATCCAACATATGTATATTTTTTTCTATAAAAAAAAAAAAAAAACATATGCATATTTTGGTGAGTTCTTTTTGGTCACTATCACTTTTTGGTCACTTTCACATGTTCGCCACCTAAACCAACCAATATATATTTATTTAGATAACTTATGATATATATTTTAGCGCTTATAACTTAGTAATGAAGACCAAGAGTTTTGTAGTTCAGTTAGCTCAAGGACATTTTGGTTCCAAACATATTTGGAGTCTTGGATTCCAACTATTAATAAGAATATGACATTTGTAATTATCATGGGTAATGCATTGTGCGTAACAGAGTATGTATAATTTTTTTATTGGTGATTCAAGTCCAAGGCACCAAACATGTTTAGAGCCAAAAATAACACTCTACTTCAGCTCTCTACTCAAGGCCGAATGGCCTCAGTTTTCTTTCTTTTCTCCTTTTTTAGTTTCAGCGTGTCCCACACGCCTAAGTCACTACCCAAGGAATGGCATGCTAATTTTGGATCACTTCTTATTAAGAGAAATTAGACCTCCCAAGCTTTGGTCAATTCTCAATAAATGGAAAATCTAGCTATGAAGACTTTTGGAACAAGCTAATAAATGAGCTTTGACAAATGTGTGCTGGAATGCAAAGGGTGTCACGTGCACCTAACAATCTCCCCCTCTAGCACACTAAGGAAGGAGATCTTCAACCCAAGTCTTCAATCAAAATTCATACTGGCCAACCCAACATGAAGCTTTAGCTTCTCTCTTGACACAACATTGGTTAACATGTCAGCTGGATTTTTATCTATGTGAATCTTCTCTAATTCAAATGACTGTTGTTTAATAACTAGTCTCAACCAATTGTATCTCATCTCAATGTGCGAGCGTGAATGGTACATAGAATTCTTGCTCAAGTCTATAGCACTTTGACTATCACAATTAACTACATACCCATCTTGCTTCAAACCCAATTCTTGGAGAAATCGTTTCAACCAAAGCATCTCTTTACCTGCTTCATTAGCTGCAATGTACTCAATTTCAATTGTAGATAAGGCAACACACTTTTGCAATCTCGACTGCCATGATATAGCTCCCCTTACAAAAGTAAATAAATACCCCGATGTAGATTTCCTACCATTAAGGTCACCTGCGCAATCTACATCTACATAACCCTCCAAAACTAGTTTAGAATCACCAAAAGTCAAGCACAATTTCGAACTACCTGTCAAATATCTAAAGATCTTCTTCACTGCTTCCCAGTGATCTTTACCAAGATTAACCATAAACCTACTGACAACACCAACTGCATGAGTAATATCTAGTTGTGTGCAAACCATAGCATATATCAAACTTCCAACTGCTGAGGAATAAATAGTTGATACTATGTCTTTTTTCTCTTTCTTGGATGAAGAACAAGATTTCTTTCCTAGCTTGAAATGAGCACCAAGAGGTGTACTGATTGGCTTGGCATGCTTCATATTGAACCTTTCAAGAACCCGCTCAATATATTTCTCTTGTGATAACTAGAACTTCTTACCTTTCCTATCACGTAGAATCTGCATACCTAAAATTTGTCTTGCTAGACCCAAGTCTTTCATATCAAATGACTTGAACAAGTCCTTCTTCAAATTTCCAATCACACCTGCATCTTGTCCTACTATCAACATATCATTTACATATAGCAAAAGAATAACAAATTTACCATTGGGAAATTTTCTAACATACACACAATGATCTGCATTTGTCCTTATGTACCTGTGACCCACCATGAATGAGTCAAACTTCTTATACCACTATCTTGGAGCTTGCTTCAAACCATACAAACTCTTCTCTAACTTGCAAACCATATGTTCTTTCCCTTTCACTTTGAATCCCTCTGGCTGATCCATGTAGATTTCTTCTTTCAAATCACCATGAAGAAAAGTTGTCTTCACATCAAGTTGCTCAAGCTCAAGAACCAAGCTAAGCTACTAATCCTAGAATTACCCAAATGGAACTCATCTTAACTACTGGAGAAAATATCTCATCAAAGTCAATCCCTTGTTCTCTATACTTCACTAACTTGTCACCATCTTTCTTTATCTTGAACACCCATTTGTTTCTCAATACCTTCTTGCCTTTAAGAAGTTCCACCAAGTCATAAGTCTTATTCTTGTTCAAAGAATTCATCTCTTCATGCATAGCCTTCAACTAGCTTTGCTTATCTTTATGAAACTGTACGTCCTGAAAACTTTCTGGCCCCTCCTCTTCAGTAATCATAGTATAGTCAGAAGTAGGGTATCTAGTCAATGGACAACGATCTCTAGTAGACCTTCTCACCTAAGGTTCTACCATCTTTAGCGGAGGAGGCTGCTCCCCCTGCTCAACACCATCTATATTTGTCACATCATCACCATCAACACCTGTTGGCTCATCAATATCAAATTCAGTTGATTCATCACCATAATTCTCATCTTGTACATCTTCCTTATTTGTGGCATTATCTGAGAAAGAAGAGGTAGGTGTAAGATCAGGAACACCTCCAACTATAGCTTTAGACTTCTCAGTTTTCTCAAAGTCTGCCAAGTTTTCATTCTCATGAAAAACTACATCTTGACTTCTGATCATCTTCTTTTCTTTTGGATCACATAACTTGTAGCCAAATTCTGCATCTCCATATCCAACAAATATACAAGGAGTGGATTTGCTATCAAGTTTTGATCTTTGTTCCTTAGGCACATGAACAAATGTCTTGCACCCAAATACCTTCAAGTGAGAGTAGGAAATATCTTTCCCTATCCATACTCTTTCTGAAATATCAAAATCCAAAGGAACTGATGGAGATCTATTAATTAGGTAGCATGCGGTCACAACAGCTTCACCCTAGAATGACTTAGGCAAATTAGCCATTCTCAACATACATCTAGTCTTCTCAACAATAGTGCGGTTCATCCTTTCTGCCACACCATTTTGCTGTGGGGTACTAGGAACTGTCTTCTCATGTCTAATGCCTTTCTTAGAGCAATAACTCTTGAATTCGTTAGACATGTATTCACCTCCATTATCACTACGAAGACTCTTCAAAGGCTTCCCTTTCTCTCTTTCCACCATGGCATGGAATTTCTTGAAGTGCTCAAATACCTGATCTTTTGTTTTCAAAACATAAACTCACACCTTTTGTGAAGCATCATCAATAAATGTCACAAAATATTTATTGCCACCTAAAGTCTCAACATCAATGGGACCACATACATCAGAATAAACAAAATCTAATACATTGGGTTTTCTAGTAGAGGGTATATTAAATGAAACTCTATGCTGTTTACCAAATAAATAAAAGTCACAAAGATTAAGTGACGTACCTTTGGCAAAGGGAATAAGAGACTTCTTTGCCAAAATTTGCAACCCTTTTTCACTCATGTGAGCTAGCCACCTATGCCACAAGTTAGGCGTAGAACCCTCCTGAGCTGCACTAACAACATCCTTGCACAACTTTACTTGTGTCTTGTAAAGTGTACAACAAATTTTCCCTCTAACAAACACCAATGATCCTTTGCTAAGCCTCCATTTTCCATCACAGAAATAATTGTCAGAAATAATTGTCAGAAATAATTGTCATAGCCTTCTTTATCAAGAATATGAGTGGAAATCAAATTCAGGCGAATATTCGAAACATTTCTCACATCCTTCAAAATCAAGGTGTATCCAGTGTTAACCCTAACACAAATATCACCAATTCCCACAATGTCAACATAATTATCATTGCCCATCTTTACTCTCCCAAAGTTTCCCGCTTTGTATAAAATGAATAACTCCTTTATTGGAGTGACATGGCAGGAAGCAGCTGAATCAATCACCCATTCAACATATGGATCTGAAACTGTACAACAATCATCTTGTCTTATGGCTAGGACCTCATCTTCCAACACTAGAACAGCAGCAATGTTCTCATCATCCACCCTTTTTTGATTTTTATCCTCTTTCTATTTGTTCTTCCAAGCCTTACAATTCCTTTTTATGTGACCTTCTTATCACAGTAAAAGCACTTGAATATTCCTTTTGATTCTAATCAACTTCTAGATTTACCTTGCCTATTAGAACTTCTACTCTTACTTCTCTCCCTATTCTCTATGACAAGAGCATGTGAAATATCCTTGCCCATATCCTTTCTTCTAGTTTCTTCATTTAGCAAACTATCTTTAACCATGGCAAGTTGTAACACACCATTCGGAGCAGAATTACTAAGTGACACGACCAAAGTCTCCTAACTGTCAGGTAAGGAACTCAGAAGCAATAACCAAGTCTTGGAACTCACTGAGGTGCTCGGCAATGGATTTACCCTCCTTAAGCTTCAAATTCACAAGCTTTCTAGCAATAAAAACTTTATTTTGAGCTGTCTTTCTTTCATGAAGACTCCTTAATTTTTCCCAAAGAGCCTCTGCATTTGTTTCCTGAGACACATGGTGAAAAACACTGACATCGATGCATTGTCTAATACATCCGATAGTTTTCCTATTTAATTTCTCCCAGTCTCTATCAGACATATCACTAGACTTGGCACTATCACCCTCAATAGGGTCATGCAAATCCTTACAATAAAGGACATCCTCCATCATCGGCTTCCATATAGAATAATTCGATGTCAAGAGTTTAACCATAGTATTCATAGTCATATTCTCCATTTAATCCAACACAAGACAATCAAACCCAAGCAACCAAAAGCTCTTATACCACTTGTTGGGAAAAAACCCTAATCCCCTCTATGTCTATGTGTGAATTAAAATATATAACTTTCAAGCAATAACAATATTATGGAAACAAAAATTTCAGCAAGCACCATATAAACACAACCACACAAGAACACCAAATCTTAGTGGAAAATCCTCTGGTATAGAGGGAAAACCCATGGGGCAGCTCCGAAAAATATCCACTATAAAATAGAAATTATAACTATCAAATTTATTCTAAACTTGAGTTCACAATAAATAGGATATACAATAAATAAATCTCAAGGAGTTAATACAATCTCCCCACAAAGCTAATAGCAAAATAGCAAAATCTTCCTTTAAATACTCTAACTCTTCATGGTTGTAACACTCAAAACCTCCAAGAGAAATCCACCAATTTATCTTCCTATTGTGTAACTTGAGCAAAGAAAAAATGTCTCCTTTTTCTTTTTCACTCTCTCACACTCTCACTGTGTTTCTCCCTATTTCTTCGGACTGCACCTTCTGAAGCTCTCACTTGTGTTTTTCTCACAATGGCCGACTAGCTCTTTCTTGCTCTCTGTTTTGCTCTCTCTGGAACTCACACACAATAGCCAAAAATAACACTCTGCTTTAACTCTCTACTCAAGGCCAAATGGCCTCAATTTTCTTTCTTTTCTCCTTTTTCAGTTTCAACGTGTCCCACACGCCTAAGTCACTGTCCAAGGAATGGCATGCTGATTTTGGATCACTTCTCATTAAGAGAAGTCAGACCTCCCAAACTTTGGTCATTTCTCAATAAATGGAAAACCTAGCTATGAAGACTTTTGGAACAAGCTCATAAATGAGCTTTGACAAATGTGTGCTGGAATGCAAAGGGTGTCACATGCACCCAACAATTCCCCCATTAAGTTAACCTAATCCAACTCATATGAACCCTAACAATATCATTATTATCATTACGCAAATAAACAATGGATTCTGCACTAATAATTAAGAAAAAAAAATAACGATGGATATTATATATTATTCACTATGAAGATTAGGAAGACCATTGATCATTCTCAATTAGTGGGCAAATTAAGAGGAGAGCCTACCAACGATTGCCACTCACATACGCGTGGTATATGTATGGCTCTTGAGGTGTCACCTTGTGTTATTTAGTCATGTGCGCACTTAGGCTTTGGTCCTTTTTGGAAGTTAATTAAAGGCGGCGATACAAACTTTTCAAGATCGAAATGATTTTTTTGGTATATAAAAAGTTAAAAGTAGCAAGAATGAAACACTATGCAATTGTAGCAAGAACACCATCATGGAATAAAGAGTCACATCGATATCCTTGATAATTCGCCACTTGATTCTGTCTCATAATTCGTTTTATCCGACAAAAAAAATGCTTTCTTTTGATAAATCTGGAGTAAAAGTTTGGACAAGTAAATTTTATCACGATGTGAATTGTTTAGAACGACATCTAGTTGAAGTCCACTCTTAATTGGCTCAGCCTGTTGGGAATTTATCCACAAATAACTTGATTTCTTTTGAATTTTTTAGATGTAAAAATTATAAAATATATATTTCTAATTATAATATTTTGATATTCCTTGTCAAAGAATAATGTTGTATTTCTTGTCCACCAAGAAAAAGGAATTGGAACTTAAAATACTATAACGTTGTGTTTAGATGTGGCATTTGTAGCTGGAATTTGAGATAGATCCATCATGTTTAAATTTCATTGGCCATAAATTCTGAGTTTGACCATAGCAGGATAAGGACATTCAAAATTCTGCGAAAATTTTGAGGCAGAATTTGTAAAGCCAAAATTCTGGCTGCAAAATCCACCTATTGATCTGTTGAGGTGTCATTTTTCAATTTAATTTGGTCCTCTCTTATGGTCCGTGAACTTGCCACCGTTGGAAGTCCCATATATGCTCCCAAAGAAGTACTTTTTTTGACAATCTTCGTCTTCATCAAATGGTCCTCGATGGGTAATATTTGCTGCAAGATCTTAACGATGGAGACCATCTTGAAAGTCGCTGCTCCCGTCACAGATGGAAACCCAGCCCCAACAAATTGAACCCCATAGTAGTTGTATTGTGAATCACAGTCGTTTCACAATACCACTGAGATCTCATGGCTCCTCTCGTAGATGAACCCCCCCGATCAACAAAGGCATAACCAGGGATGACAACTAGGGTAACGATTTGAACCCACGGCTACATACTCTTAGGATTAGGATAAGACCCTTACCATAAGTGTAACGATGAACTCTTCTCTTTGTTTGAGGCTTTTTGATACTCTTAGGCCAACCATGGCCAAGATAGTGGCTACTTACCATAGGATTAGGGTTGTAGAGCTTCGAATGGCACACTATAGACGCTACATTGTCTTGTACTCTTAAGCTTTTCTTTTTCTTTCTTTTTTTGCTATACTCTTGTACTCGTGTTTAAGCCTATAGGGTATGCTCGACCATTGAGTTCGGTGGCTAGGGTTAACAAAAGTGGTTATTAAGCGTCTTTTTTTACAAAGTGGCATCTAGGGTCTTTTTTAGTATTACCTTAGATTAATGCCATTGTGACCCATATAAGGTGTGGAATGGTTGATTCTGAGTGTACCTTTAGATTGGGATGGAAAATTAAAATTATTTTACTATTGAGCTTATTTTACTATTATTTATAGACCTCACTGCACTTTTTAATATTATTTATGAGCTTCAGTATACTATTTCAACTAACTTTTATCTTTATCTATAATACTTTCAACAATAAATTTTTAGTTTCAGCAAAATAAGCGGTATTTAAATACACCTTCAGAGTAGAAATCAAACTTCTTGATATATGATCGATTGCAATAAGGATTCAAATTCAAGAATAATTTCAAGGGACAAGGCTTTAAAAGCAAATGCCACAATTTCCGGGATCCCTTCCTAAAATAATAGTTTAGGTTGGTAGATAGGTCACCTTAGCCTCATCCTTTCTTCCTACTTGTCCATGGTTACTCCTAAGCCAAAGAGATTGGTTGAGCTAGTCCATGCCACTCCATTAGATTGTCCATCTAATATGGTACATTAGATAAGTCACCTAATTAGATGTCCAATGCATTCGAAGAAGGCCATGCTCTTATCCACACTAGTAAAACTTGTTATAGTGGAGAGGGGTGGTGTTTACACTCCATAGGCCCCGTACAAAAATACAAACGAATTTCAATATAGGTATTCATTGTTGACAACAAAATTTCATGTAACTGGTCCGACCAAGGGGGGGTCATGTCTATTCGCTATACTATTTTTGTATAAGACCTGCCCACCAATAAGCTTACTAGTGTGAGACCAGTCAGGTGTACATCCACATCGAATTCAAGTCGAGGCATCCAAAATCTGATTGCATGGATGAACCGTAGAACTAACGTGACCCATGCCTAACAAGTAACCAGCATTATTACCTAACGTTTTAGCTATCAAAATTCAAAACCTACCATGGAACAAAATACTATTATATATTCTAAACTTCTGCAATTGAAATGCAACAAGTGCCCAAAGGCCAAAAGGTGAACTGACTTCATTGAATGATTGCATCAATTTGCTTCTTCTTTTTTTAATTTTGATTTTTCACATTATATGTTCAATTTCAATTATGTAATACAGCCAAAGTATTTGTTAAAAAAATTGCCGTTCTTTGTTTTAAATATTTGTATCCTTTCATGTTCCTTTGATTCACAAGTGAAGTGCAAAGTAGTTCTCAGTTTATCTTCCAAGCTTTCACGTGAAGAGTCTAAATCTTCTGTCCCACACTTCCTGCTTCACTATATACTCTACAAATAAAAACATGTTACATGTACATCTAATTTATTAAATGCTAAATTTATGCATTCTATTATTTCAATTACCTAAATATGATAGATTATTTATTTATTTATTTATTTTAAGAAATTGAAATAATAGAATACATAAATTTAACATTTAATAAATTAGATATACATATAATATGTTTTTATTTGTGAAATATATAGTAGAGCAGAAAATATGGGAAAGAAAATTTGGACTATGTGAATTGCAATGAATTTTCCAGGCTTTCACCAATTATATGCAACGTGCTTGCTGAACAAAAGTAATGGAGTGGTGAAAAGACTTGCAGACTGATTTGTCATTACAGTGGCATTCCAAGTTATCATTTTACCAATAAAATTTTGGGATTTATCTTCAAGCCACTAAGTTTGTAGAATTGGAGATAAGATCGATTGATTGTGCGTTACAGTGTAATAAAGGCAATTATATATGTGTGTGTACTTTTTTCTTTTCTTTTTTTGAGGAAGATATATATGTGCGTACTTAAAAATTAAAAAAGAAAACGTTATCATTAAATAACAGGAAATGTTAATTTGACTATGATTGAAAGAGTTTTTTTCCCTTTTTCCTAAAAAAATAATTATCACACTGCACTAAAAGATAGATTACCCAAAAGGGTCCTATCACTAAATACTAGGTGTATATTGAAAGATAGATGACCCAAAAGGGTCCTGTCATTAATAAATTTGAGTGTTAATTTGATTATGATTGAAAGAGTTTGTTTCCCCTTTTGCCTAAAAAAAAAAATTCACACTGCACTAAAAGATTGATTACCCAAAAGGGTCCTATCACTAAATACTAGGCGTATATTGAAAAATAAATTAGGAGCTATTTGAATTTAGTGTTTTCTATTATCTATTACTATGTTTTTATCACTCATAACTTAAAACTGGTGGATTCTATGGCTGTTTGATTTATTTAGATTTGTCTTCAGTTTTTGTTTCTATCACTCAATTCTCTGATTTTTGAGTAATAAGTTATGAAATCTAAAAAAACAACTTTTAGGTATTTTTGAGTTATGAAAACAAAGTTATGATTGTATTTTGGTAAATACACACATATTTGAGGGATTCATAGTCAGAGAATAGTCAAATCCAGTCTGGTCTTCTTCTTCTTCTTTTCTTTTTTTTTTCTTTCACGCTGGGTCTGGTCTTCTTCTTCTTCTTTTCTTTCCTTTTCACATTGGGTTTCTGGGTTTGGTTTCTTTTTCTTTTTCTTTTTCTTTTTTTCTTTCACGCTGAGTCTGGGCTTAGTTTCTCTATTCTTCTCTTCTTCTTCTTCTTCTTCTTCTTCTTCTTTTCTTCTTTTTTTTCCTTTTCACATTAGGTTTTTGGGTTTGGTTTCTTTTTTTCTTTTTCTTTTCTTGTCCATTCCTTTTCACTGGGTTCAGTGAGTTTGGGTATTGGGGGTTGAAAGGAAAAAAAAAAAAAAAAAAAAAAAGGAGTAAAACCTGCACCAAGTCAATCCGTGGGTCCCACAAAAGTAAAATTTTTTGAGTTATCAAAATTGGAAACAAGTGTCAAACGTGCCACCTTAGGAAGTTGTGGTATTTTCAGTAATAAATGATGAGTTATAGAATAATGAGTGATAAGTGATAAAAATTGAGTAAGGAGTTATGAGTGATGGTTTTTTAAAAAATCAAACAACCCCTTACCCAAAAGGGTCCTATCATTAAGAAATTTGAGTCATGTTAATAGGTACCTGTGGGGGAGGAAAGCCCAACCAAAGGCATTGGGCCCAAGGCCCTATCTACGGACCACCATTGCCCGAAGAGATGAAGAAGCCTAGTTAGGGGCCCTGAGAAAGGAACATGTCTGGTGAAGGGTACGGCCATGATCCGAGGATATGTTCTGCTCTCCGAGGAGTCCAATACCCTCGGATCTGAAGAGCCTTAGTCTGACGTTCAACCTTTTGCAGCCCAAGTGATCCTCTCGACAGACGTAGTGACAGAATGAGCCTCGGACGCGAACGAATATAACTGGATCGGAGAAATATCTAAGAGACAGACCTCAACCACCGCATTAAATGCACCGCACCTACTTCTCTGGCCGCATTAATGTGGAAGAGACCCCTGAACAGTATCAGCCTGCTATCACCACTCACATAAGGCTAGGGAACACCCTTGATGGGACAAGTACTCAAGTGGATGTCTGGATGATGAACAAGTGGACGATCAAGATAAAGTGAGGAGGTACTATATAAGTAGGAAAGCCCTCTGATAGGGGGGGATCGAAAAAATCAGGAAGAAGAAAGAGGGTATTGTTTCACTACAGCTCTAAGAATTGTAACTCAATCTCTCCAAGGAAAATCACCTCCTCGGACGTTATACTTACATCCGTCCGAGCATATATTAATTCAAATCCCCCCATTAGTGTGGCTGTTGTATACTGTTATTTTCGCTATTCGCCTTGCTCTTTCACCCACTCTCTACAAATTCATTGTTTTGGGTTCAGTGGGCTCCAAATCCACCCCTCCTTGGGCTTGGGCCGCAAAATCTGACCTTACAGTACCCTTACAGCAATTGTTAATAAACCATATTAGGAAATTTTTATCACTACTTTCTTGAGAAATATAAAAAGCTATCAAAAAAATTAATTGCTTTATCATTTTCCTATAAAATATTTCTAAAAATAATTCCTAAACCAATGCCATTGGGGCATTCGTTAACATTTTCCAAAAAAATCTTTACCTAACTTTTTCAGCACATTTTAAATCATGCCTTATATATTTATTATGGTATTACATTATACATATTCAACAAATTATAAAACCACCACATACTCTTGGTGCGATAGTCACTCTACAAGTATAAGTGCTTGTGGGGTGTAGGGGGTAAGGACTGAGATTCAAGTCTCTAGGAGGAAGTTTCACACACATATATTCTTAAATTAAGCTAAAGTAAAAATTCTATCTTGTATAAAAATAATAATAAAAAAAAAAATTAAAAAAGCACATTATAAAACATGCCTTTTAGGTTACTCTAAAAAATGTAAAAAAAATTCCTTGCAAATTTACAAAAAAAAAAAAAAATGGTAGAAATTCTATCTTGTATCTCCAAATTTTCATTACTTGCAAATTTACAATTCTCTAACTATTAATCCTATATATGTTCTGTGGGGCCCGAGGGCCCAGAATCCCCGGCCCACCTTTAGGCAGGCCCAGGGCCCAAGCCGAGGAAGGCGACCTCCCCAGACGGCCGGCCTAAAGGCTTTAGTCCTTCCAAGTCCCGAGCCGAGGATACACCTATCCTCGGCACACCTAGCCTAATCTAGTTAGGGGGCAGACTTACTGCAGATGGTCACATCCACACTTAACTATTCTGCCAGGCCCTCCAGGTTCCATCAATGCTGACAAGACCCTTCACTGAAAATCCTTGGGGGCAGCAACCCCCAGCATGGGAAAGAACCTGTCTGATGGGACAAGTCCTGAACCATTAGCCCGGATGGCCAACAGCTGTAAGGCCAGGATCGAGCCAGAGAGAGTATATAAGTTAAAGAACCCCCCTGGTGAACGGGGGGCCTCCTCGGACCCCAGCCGAGGAGCAACCCCAGACGGAGAGCAAATACACGAAAAGTTCGAGGAAGACCGGCTAAGGGCCGGCCGGAGCCAAACCCTTTGCCCCACTCTCTACAAATTCATTGTTGGGGGCCCACCTTCTAAAAAGGAGCCCCTACAATTGGCGCCGTCTGTGGGAAGGGTTAGTGTGCCGGCCGGTGCGACCGGCAATCGTTCTAAGGCAGTTACTACTCAGAAGTTGGCGATGCAAAAAAAAGGAAAAAGCAAAAGAAAAGAAGAAGAGAAGAATGGCAGTGCGAAAAGAAAATTCAACAACAAGTAAAAGAAAGGTCCTTTATTAATTCAGAAGAGATTACAAGAGATTACAACTACAATTCTCATCATTTCATAAAGAAAAAAAAAGCTAAACTACAAATACAATCAGAGGCTCAGACAGGCATGTTTTACAAGAATTCCTACCAGCTAATCCTACAATCGGAGGCTCAGGCGGACCGGTCCCGGGACTGGCTGGGCAAGAGACTCGCAAAGAATTGCTGTCAGGAATGAAGGAAGTGTCAAGCCGTGCTTTTACCAGCGCCCAGAGAATGGGAGAACTGGACAGTAAAAGCACGGGAAGGGGGGCTAGGGGCTGGCTCACCTTCAAACCAAAGCTTGAACAAAGTGAGGAGCCCCTAGACCCCGGGACACCCTCCCTCGTGATGCTTCCTCGACCCCCTCCGAACTACACGAGCATTGACCGTCGGAGACGGCAATACTCAAGCACCGGCCATGACGAGAGTTCACGTGCCCCCTTCGTCGGAGGTGCGCTCTGGGGGAAGACGTTAGGTATTTCAACGACGTCCCCCCTGGCCACCATGAGAGACTCGGCCAGTGTTACGCCTAAACTCTGCCGCGCCGGCAGCCCAGTGGGGATTGCAGCCACGGCGGCACTTGGCTCCAGGTCTCCTAACTGCGGTCACAACCCTGATGGCGGTATCAAAGGGACTCAAAAGGGCGAAGGTGTATATGTCTGTTCGTGGGGGAGAATTCATTGAATGAGGAGAAACGCTCCCCCCAGAACGCCTTTTATGGAGGGCGAAAACCAGCGGGGGCTGAAGCGCGCGGAATTCGAAGGGGAATTGTCAAGGGAAATTAATTCCCACCCAGTTCCAAGGGGATTGCCAGCTGCCTGCTGCGTGTTGATTCACGAGGGCATTAATGGAGGCGCGTTACGGACACCGAAGCGTCAAACAGGAAGCGCGGGAGGCCAAGTGACGCCTCGTAAACCAAAAAGATGAGGAGCACGAACCAGAGGCAGGATCAGCCCCACGTGCGAAGTCACAAGCCGACCTGAGGAAAGACAGCTCACAGAAGAGACCCGAGAATAACCCCCCACCAAAAATGAAGTCCTCGGATCCGAGGACAAAATCCGATTGAAGGCAACTGTGCAGTCGTGGTACAATAGCTCTTGCTCCGGCATCCTATATGGACCCCTACCCGACGTGAGACTGAGTTGCCCAGAGAGGTGAACACTGTGTCCTCACGCTCGGGGCCCGAATGGAAACGATGGCAGCAATTGTACCTAGGTCTTGCATGGTCCTCGAACTCAAGCCTACGGGGAGCTGGCCACTCGTACTTAAAGGCAGCAACTGTACCTAGGTCTTGCATGGTCTACGGACTCAAGCCTACGGGGAGCTAGCCACATGGAAACGATGGCAGCAATTGTACCTAGGTCTTGCATGGTCCTCGGACTCAAGCCTACGGGGAGCTAGCCACTCGTACTTAAAGGCAGCAACTGTACCTAGGTCTTGCATGGTCTATGGACTCAAGCCTACGGGGAGCTAGCCACATGGAAACGATGGCAGCAATTGTACCTAGGTCTTGCATGGTCCTCGGACTCAAGCCTACGGGGAGCTGGCCACTCGTACTTAAAGGCAGCAACTGTACCTAGGTCTTGCATGGTCTACGGACTCAAGCCTACGGGGAGCTAGCCACATGGAAACGATGGCAGCAATTGTACCTAGGTCTTGCATGGTCCTCGGACTCAAGCCTACGGGGAGCTGGCCACTCGTACTTAAAGGCAGCAACTGTACCTAGGTCTTGCATGGTCTACGGACTCAAGCCTACGGGGAGCTAGCCACATGGAAATGATGGCAGCAATTGTACCTAGGTCTTGCATGGTCCTCGGACTCAAGCCTACGGGGAGCTGGCCACTCGTACTTAAAGGCAGCAACTGTACCTAGGTCTTGCATGGTCTATGGACTCAAGCCTACGGGGAGCTAGCCACATGGAAACGATGGCAGCAATTGTACCTAGGTCTTGCATGGTCCTCAGACTCAAGCCTACGGGGAGCTGGCCACTCGTACTTAAAGGCAGCAACTGTACCTAGGTCTTGCATGGTCTACGGACTCAAGCCTATGGGGAGCTAGCCATATGGAAACGATAGCAGCAATTGTACCTAGGTCTTGCATGGTCCTCGGACTCAAGCCTACGGGGAGCTGGCCACTCGTACTTAAAGGCAGCAACTGTACCTAGGTCTTGCATGGTCTACGGACTCAAGCCTACGGGGAGCTAGCCACATGGAAACGATGGCAGCAATTGTACCTAGGTCTTGCATGGTCCTCGGACTCAAGCCTACGGGGAGCTGGCCACTCGTACTTAAAGGCAGCAACTGTACCTAGGTCTTGCATGGTCTACGGACTCAAGCCTACGGGGAGCTAGCCACATGGAAACGATGGCAGCAATTGTACCTAGGTCTTGCATGGTCCTCAGACTCAAGCCTACGGGGAGCTGGCCACTCGTACTTAAAGGCAGCAACTGTACCTAGGTCTTGCATGGTCTACGGACTCAAGCCTATGGGGAGCTAGCCACATGGAAACGATAGCAGCAATTGTACCTAGGTCTTGCATGGTCCTCGGACTCAAGCCTACGGGGAGCTGGCCACTCGTACTTAAAGGCAGCAACTGTACCTAGGTCTTGCATGGTCTACGGACTCAAGCCTACGGGGAGCTAGCCACATGGAAACGATGGCAGCAATTGTACCTAGGTCTTGCATGGTCCTCGGACTCAAGCCTACGGGGAGCTGGCCACTCGTACTTAAGGCAGCGACTGTATACAAGGGGCTATCTATTTTACGACAGAGTCAAGGTACTGCTCAGTCCGAGGATCCATTCCCGTGAAGAAATTAACTACCTAAAGAAGGGCCTAATGGTCGATCTGACCACTCAAGAAAGGACCAGCCAAACCGACGGCCTTCCGGACCATAGGGGCCGAGGTTTGCAAAACCCTCCTCCCCGTCCGAGGATACGTGCAGCAGGGTTTTTGAGGGGCTATTGTGGGGCCCGAGGGCCCAGAATCCCCGGCCCACCTTTAGGCAGGCCCAGGGCCCAAGCCGAGGAAGGCGACCTCCCCAGACGGCCGGCCTAAAGGCTTTAGTCCTTCCAAGTCCCGAGCCGAGGATACACCTATCCTCGGCACACCTAGCCTAATCTAGTTAGGGGGCAGACTTACTGCAGATGGTCACATCCACACTTAACTATTCTGCCAGGCCCTCTAGGTTCCATCAATGCTGACAAGACCCTTCACTGAAAAGCCTTGGGGGCAGCAACCCCCGGCATGGGAAAGAACCTGTCTGATGGGACAAGTCCTGAACCATTAGCCCGGATGGCCAACAGCTGTAAGGCCAGGATCGAGCCAGAGAGAGTATATAAGTTAAAGAACCCCCCTGGTGAACGGGGGGCCTCCTCGGACCCCAGCCGAGGAGCAACCCCAGACGGAGAGCAAATACACGAAAAGTTCGAGGAAGACCGGCTAAGGGCCGGCCGGAGCCAAACCCTTTGCCCCACTCTCTACAAATTCATTGTCGGGGGCCCACCTCCGAAAAAGGAGCCCCTACATGTTCTTCAGGTTTTTTTTTTTTTCTGTATTTATAACAATCACTCTTCTTGTTTAATAAATCAAGTTGTTTGATATATAACTAATTTTTATATTTACAAATATGAAATCATGGAGTTTGGAAGAGACATGATTAATTTGTTTTGTAGGGACTGGTTTTGTGACCTAAGCCCAAAAGTATGGGTTAAAGGCCCAACGTACCCTAGACAATAAATCTTGTAGAGAGTGGGTGAAAGAGCTGGGCTGGATCTGAAGTTAACAATGATGGATCGAATTACGTTAAACAGAAATAACACAAAAATAACGCCAAGAAAATTCTTAGATCGGTGTCCGAGAAGGTGTTTTATTGAACAATCAGTGATTACAGGGTTCAGGGCTACAGTAAAATTATTCTTTTTCTTTTTCCTTGTTTTTCTCTATCCCCTTTTCTATTAGGACTTCTTCTTCTTTATATAGGATCCTTCTCCATCATCTCTATCGTCCACCTGTTCTTCATCTGTACATCTAATTGAGTGCATGTCACATCAATGGCATGCTTTAGTTGTTTGGGAATGACGGTAGCTGAGGTTGCACTGTTCAGGGGTCTTCTCCACATAAATGCGGCCAGAAAAGCTGTTGTAGTGCATTAAATACAGTGGTAGCAGCTTTTCCTTTAGATATTTCTTCGTTCTTATCATCTCCAGCCCTTGCTCTGAGCTTACCTTGATCAAGTGAAGTCCTCGGTCAGTCACTCTGGCTCTTCTCGTACTTAGCTAGCCTGTGATATCTGGTGAAAGCGTAAAGTTCTTCTCGGACAGGAGACATCTTCCTCGGACAGCACTGATCTTTAATTATAAAGATCCTACTCCTAGCTGGACTGTGTTCTTTTCATCTCTCCCTTTTCGGACGTGAGATAGCTGTTTCATGGGCCCTCGGCCCATTACATTAGGCCTGGCTCCTTTTCCCCCACATGTTTGATTTTAGAAATTAGTTTTGGCATTAATTGGAGAAATTATTATTTACACCGGGAGGACTGCTGATTTGGTCCTCCCTAACCAATAAGATGATGTCATCTATGTAAATGTATGTGTGAATTTACTAATCAGCACAAGGAATAAAAAATAAAAATTAAAAATTATCAGATGATGTCATATTTGCATAAATAACAATTGTAAGGGCTCCTTTTTCGGAGGTGGGCCCCCGACAATGAATTTGTAGAGAGTGGGCTCAAGATCTAGGCCCTAGTGAAGGACGCAACGGCCATGCATGGTTATTCGTGGACTGTGGCAATCTTAGTACTAACTGGGGAGACACAACAGGGATCCTCGGACGTGTTGGAAAGGCGGCGATGGTTCCTCTCTTATTCAAATGAGCTTCACAGTCTATCAAAGAAAATGCACTGTTACAGTATGTCTTTCTCCCTGATTCTCCCTCACGTCCCCCCCTCCTTAGTGGGGACGTCCTACATTATATATCCCTCTCTCAGATGATCTTAGCCCTACACTTGTCGATCAACCCGGTTTCCACTTGAGTGCCTGTCCTGTCAGCCGCATTCCTATCTCTCTGCGGGTTGCGGCTCCCAAGGTGACGCTGTTCAGGGGTCCTATCCTCATTAATGCGGCCAGGACGTTAGTTGAGGGCATTTAATGTGGAGGTGACAGTACGTCTGGGACTTGCACCTCCACCATGCTTCCACGTCCGGTGCTCGGCACCTGCCAGGTCCTTCTTGGATTCCCTGGGAAGTTCCCCTTGACGGACTGCAGCTTGCGTATCCCCTCACCACGGGTTTCCGAGGATGCATCCATCCTCGGCGCGTCTTCCTAGCATGCAAGTCCTTTGCGCCTTGTCCTCGGACCTAAGGCATGTCCTCGGACTCCAGGCGATCCTCGGCATGGGCCTTTGGGGCTTGATCGAGAGTGGGCCGGTAATGCCAACTTCTTTATGGCCCCACAATAGCCCCTCAAAATCTTGCTGTCCGCATCCTCGGGCGGAGAGGAGGATTTTGACATCCTCGGATCTATTCCACGTCCCATCGAATCCTGCCCTTTGTCAGCGTTGATGACTTTTCGCCTGCTCAAGGCGCGTTACTGGCGCTTCGACGTGGGTGTCGTGCCTTGCATTAAATTCGGGCGGCTTTATGCTCCCCACGTTCAACGGGCTGATTTCGATCAAACGGTAGGGATGGATCTGGCATTTATGGGCGGGAGAACTCGCGCAGCTCTTCCACTGAGGGTATAAATACCCATTTGAACTGCTTCTTCCCTTCCCATTCGCAGTCATAAGCTCTTGCGCCTCCCACCAGAGTCCAGCCAAATCTTCACCTACACTTCCAGCATAAAAAGTCAATCCGAGGAGCTCTTCCTCATCCCTGTAAGTTGCTCTATCCCTCTCTGAGCTTTTTCTTTCCCTTTCTTCCCTCTTTGATTTGCTTTCCCCTTTTAGTCCCCTTAAGGCATTGTTTGGGGATGGGTAGACTTAAGAAATACGTTTTTACTGAGGAGGCGATGGAGGACTTCGTCGACCGATGCAAGATACCGGCCAACGTGGGCTTGAGGTATTGTGAGTATGGGGAGTGGTTGCTCCGAAGGCGGACGGGCGAAGTGGCGATTCCCATTATCGCCTTCCTTGAAGGGGGGCTGAGGATCCCCATGGGGCCTGTGATGAGGAATTACCTTATATATTTCCGGCTAACCCCCACCCAATGCACCTCTAACATGTTCAGAATTCTGGGCTGTGTGGACGCCCTAAACGAGGAGATGGGTCTGAGGCTGACCCATCACGACGTAAATTACTGCTACAATCTTCAACATTTGAAGGGCAAGTCCTACTATATGAGGACGAGGGACGACAGAGTCCGGCTCATCCAGTGTCTCCCCGAGTCCAACAAGGGGATGAATGAAGACTTTCTCATTGTGTCTGGAGAGTGGCATGATGGCCTTCACTGTCCGACGACAGAAGGGACACCAGGTGGGGTAGTGGGAGTAGGAGGGGATTTGGAGGTTCCTCCCTGTTTATCGCACTTTTCCCCTTTGCTCAGTCTGACAACTAACGTGGATGTGTTTTCTTTTTGCAGATCCGCACACCCTCGAGCCCAACTTCAATCTGGTTAACAGGGAAGATCTACAGAAGGTGCTCAGGTCGGCGGATTTCGAAAACGAGGCAGACCACCAGGTCAGGGCGGCTCACAAGATTTTGAAGTACAAACCCATCCAAAAGTCGTTTGCGGCCCCCAAGTACGTGATCAGGGCAAACGATCCTCGGCTGTCACAGATAGAAGTGACCGAGGACGGATTTAAGTTTCCCGAGGGTCCCTCTACTTCAGAAGCTGTCACCGTAGCGGTTCCCCCACCTTCCCCTACATCCTTAGAGGCCGCGGGAGAGGATATAGAGAGAGAGGGGGAAGCAGCCGACCCTGGTTTTGTCGAGGAGGATTTCAGCGTCTTCGAGCAACTCCACGAGTCCGAGGACCCCTCCGGAGACTTGGGCGATCCCCGCTTGTCCGAAGCGGAGCTTGAGGAATCTGGGCCATCTACTCGGTCCAAGATGGGTTACAAAAAGAAACCCCGACCCAGCTTGTCTGAATTGCTTGAGGGACAGCCTGGGAAGTCTAAGCCGAAGCTGCCTCCTCCTTCCCCCAAGACCCGTACTGCCCATACCAGGTCGAGCTCATCTCAGTCTCGGCTACCCCCTTCTCCGCCTAAGACGACCTCTCCGTCAAGGCGCGAACTTGCCGACCCCAAGCAGAAGAAAGATAAGGGCAAGAGGGTCATGGAGGAGAAGTCCGGGCCCACGCGGGAGGGCGACGATGCCCGGCGGCCATCGAAGCAGCTGAAGATCGGCCACAAGGACCAGGAGAAGCAGGTCGAGGACCAGCCTCCGGCTGAGGCGTGGCTCCCCGCCCCAATGCTCCACGGGAGTCCTCTGAGGGACGACGCCTCCCTTAGGGATTTCAAAGAGGGCGAGGGCGCGTATGTGGCCGACGCGGTGGAGAGGTGCCTACTGCTCCCTGCGGACATGGCGCAGCTTGGAGCCATGAGGAGTAGGGAGGTCTTCCTCTGCCTCAAGCGGTACTTGGGGATGGTAAGTTTTCGGACACTCGTGTTTTACCTTCTTCTTTCTCTTTAGTTTTTTCTTTCTTTCTCCGTGAGCTAACTTCGTTTTGTACCTGCTTCGTTGGGCAGGCTGTCCAGGCAACCTTCAGGTTGGAGGAGGCGGCCAACGACCATGGGAGGGCCATGGATGCTGAGCGTGAGAGGCGCTTGCAGGCCACCAAGGTCCTCAAGGTCTCCGAGGAAGATCTTGCCAAGGCCAGGGAGCAGCTGAAGGAGATGGCCAGGGAAAGGGACAACGCGATAGCCGGCCTTGAGGGCGCCCAGAGGCAGGCCTTGGAGCAGACGGGGCGCCTGGGTGAGGTCGAACAGCAGCTCAGGATCGCCCGAGAGCTGATAGACGACCTCCAGAAGGAGAAGGCTGCTGCCGAGGAGGCCAGGCTCGAAGCGGAGAGGGGGAGGGAGCAGGCCCTGGCTAGTAAGGAGGCCGCTGAGGAGGCTGCCTTTGAGGCAGGGGCAGCTGAGGCAGCAGCTGAGTATAAATCCCAAGTCCCCGAGTTATGCCGGCGCTACTGCTCAGAAACTTGGCACGAGGCCCTGAGGCAAGCCGGGGTGGAGGCCTCTTCTGTTCTGTGGAGGGAGGAGGGTGTATACTATCTCCTTGCCATCCGCGAGGCTGCCGCAGGTGGGTCAGAGGTTGAGGAGGTCACCGTGGAAACTCCTGCAACTCCAGGGGAGGGGGCCCTGGATGCTAAGGCCATTGGCGAGCCGGTTCAAGGGAGTGATCCCTCCCCGGTGATTGAATTGGGCGGCGGCTCTGATGAGGACAATCCCCAGCAGGTCGAGGGGTCCGCCCCTGACACCTCGGCCCCACCTGTTGAGGGGGTGGCTGTTCCCGCCGAGCCTCCCAGCGAAGCGGGCGATTAGACGGAGGCGTCCCTTCTTCTTTTCTTCTCTTTTTTTGCTTTAGGGAACTCTTTTTGTGTAATATTTTGAACTTAATGAAATGAAAGCTTTGTTTCTTTTTCTGCGTCGTGGTTGTTTCCTTGCTTGCATATTATTCATTTTTTGCTTGCCTATCGTGGTTCGTAACTTAAGATTCTGGACCGGGAAAAGTCTTATTTGCGAAATGGCTTACAACGTACATTACATCCTAAGGAATAGGCAGATTTTACGAAGTAGGCACTAAGGTTCTTTTGAAGTAGAAAGCTTCCCCACGGGGCCGAGTCCGAGGACCACACAGTACTTTGGTTCTGTCTAATCACTTAAGTTCTCTGAAGCAGCTAGTTTCCCCATAGGACTGAGTCCGTGGACCATGCAGTTCCTTGGCTCTGTCCAGCGCTTAGCATTCTTAAGTGGCTAGTTTCCCCATAAGACTGAGTCCGAGGACCATGCAGTCCCTTGGTTCCGTCTAACACTTAGTTTTCTTTTAAATTGGTTAGTTTCCCCATAGGACTGAGTCCGAGGACCATGCAGTTCCTTGGTTCTGTCTAACACTTAGTTTTCTTTTGAATTGGTTAGTTTCCCCATAGGACTGAGTCCGAGGACCATGCAGTTCCTTGGTTCTGTCTAACACTTAGTTTTCTTTTGAATTGGTTAGTTTCCCCATAGGACTGAGTCCGAGGACCATGCAGTTCCTTGGTTCTGTCTAACACTTAGTTTTCTTTTGAATTGGTTAGTTTCCCCATAGGACTGAGTCCGAGGACCATGCAGTTCCTTGGTTCTGTCTAACACTTAGTTAGTTTTTTTTTCTTTTAAATTGGTTCGGAGGTGACGAACGTAAGCAAAAGGAGACAACAACATTAATTGGAATAATTCTTTTATTAATAGTAGTACCTTTTCAGGTTATTTACATTCCATGGGCGAGGTACAGGCCTGTCATCTAGGTCCTCCAAGTAATACGCCCCTATCCCGGCTACTGAGGTAATCCGGTAGGGCCCTTCCCAGTTGGGTCCCAGTTTTCCCCAAGTGGGATTCTTAGCCGCCCCAACGACTTTCCTTAGCACCAGGTCCCCTGGCGCTAGTGGTCTGAGCTTAACGTTAGCGTCGTACCCTTGTTTGAGCTTCTGCTGGTAGTGGGCCAATTGTATCGTTGCTCGCTCCCTTCGTTCGTCCACCAGGTCCAGGTTCCACTCCAGCAGCCCGTCGTTGCTGGCTGGCGTGAAGGAGCTCGTCCTTAGCGTCGGGAGATTTGTCTCCAGGGGGATCACTGCCTCGGCGCCATAAGTCATGGCGAAAGGCGTTTCCCCCGTTGATCATCGACGCGTGGTGCGGTACGTCCATAGCACATGGGGTAACTCTTCTACCCATCTCCCCTTGGCGTCGTCCAGCCTTTTCTTAAGCCCATTCACGATGACCTTATTGACGGCCTCGGCCTGTCCGTTCCCCTGGGGGTAAGCCGGCGTCGAGTATCTGTTTGTGATTCCAAGTTCGCCACAGTACTCCCTGAACGCTTTGCTGTCAAATTGGAGCCCGTTGTCCGAGATGAGGGTGTGAAGGGTCCCGAATCGCGTAACAATGTTCCTCCAGAGGAATTTTTTGACGTCCACGTCCCTAATATTGGCCAGCGGCTCGGCCTCGACCCACTTGGTGAAGTAGTCTGTGGCCACCAACAGATATTTCTTGTTCCCTGGCGCCTTGGGGAAAGGCCCCACAATGTCCAAACCCCACTGGGCGAATGGCCACGGGCTGGACAAGGGATTTAGGACCCCTCCTGGCTGATGGATACTCGGGGCGAATCTCTGGCACTGATCGCACTTCTTGACGTATTCCTGGGCCTCCTGTTGCATCCCCGGCCACCAGTAGCCTTGCGTGATGGCTCGGTGGGACAAGGATCTCCCCCCTGTGTGGCTTCCACATATTCCCTCATGCAGCTCTTCGAGTAGCGATTCCGTCGCTCCAAGGTGAACGCATAGCAGGTATGGCCCGGAGTAAGAGCGCTTATACAGCTTATGGTCCTCGGATAACCAGAATCAAGTGGCTTTCCTCCTAATTTTTTCAGCTTCTGACTTGTCCTCAGGCAGGATGTCATCCTTGAGAAATCCCACTATGGGGTCCATCCAGTTGGGACCCATCTCAATCTGATGGACGGGGACTCCCCCCGTTGGCGCTCCACTTGCCCTTCCCAAGTGCTCCACAAGTATCGTCCAAGGCAGAGACCCTGCCGAGGAGGTTGCGAGCGTGGCCAACGAGTCGGCGTGGCTGTTCCGCTTCTGGGGATGTGAGACAAGCTGTAAGGGCTAAACCCTAACTGCAAGCGCTTAACTTGGCTCAGGTACTCTTGCATTCGTGGATCCCTGGCCTCCATCTCCCCATTCACCTGTCCAACCACCAACCCGGAATCCGAGAACACCTCTATCGACTTTCCTCCCATCTTCTGCACCATGGTCATTCCTTGTATTAGTGCCTCGTATTCGGCCTCGTTGTTTGTGGCCGCGAATCCGAGTCTCAGGGACTTCTCCATGACATGACCTTCAGGGGACACCAAGACTAGTCCCACTCCTGAACCTCGCTGGTTAGCCGCGCCATCGACATATACCTTCCAACAGGGTGCCTCAGAGGTGGAGACTGCCCCAACTAGCTTTTCACCATGATTTCCCTCTTCGACTGCGACCTCCACAGCCGGTTCGGCGAACTCTGCTGTCAAATCTGCCAGAACCTGGCCTTTTATGGAGGTCCGAGGCATGTACCTGATGTCGAAAGCCCCTAGAATCGTATTCCATTTCGCGATTCTACCCATGTAGTCGGCGGTTCGCAGCACAGATTTTAAAGGCAATCGGGTTAGGACGACCACGGTGTGAGCTTGAAAGTAATGGGGGAGCTTTCTCGTGGCGTGGACCACAGCCAGGATAGCCTTCTCCAGGGGCAGGTATCTCACCTCCGCTTCGTGGAGCGACTTACTGACGTAGTAAACTGGCTTTTGAACGCCGCCGTCTTCTCGTATCAATACCAGGCTTACCGCATGGGGTGCCACAGCAAGGTATGCGTATAGGACCTCATCGGCCTCTGGATGGGACATGATGGGCGGACGGGATAGATAGTCCTTGAGTTGCTGGAAAGCCTCGGCACACTCCTCGGACCATTCAAATCCTTCCCACTTGTTGATCAGGCGGTAGAAGGGCCTGCACCTGTCAGCTGACCTGGAAATGAACCGGTTCAGCGCGGCAATCATCCCGGCAAGCTTCTGGATCTCTTTGGGATTCCGGGGAGGCTTCAAATTATGGATGGCCTTGATCTGGTCGGGGTCAACTTCGATCCCGCGGTGGGTGATCATGTACCCCAAGAACTTGCCAGAGCTGACGCCAAAAGAGCACTTTAGGGCGTTAAGGCGCAGCCTGTGCTTTCTCAGGACGTCGAACGTGAAGCCGAGGTCCTCTACGTGCTTGGACTCCTGCTTGCTCTTTACCACCATATCATCGACGTAGACCTCGATGCTTTTGCCCAACATTGGCTCGAACATCCTTGTCATCATCCTTTGGTAGGTGGATCCTGCGTTTTTCAGGCCAAACGGCATGACCTTGTAGTGGTAGTTTCCGATGGGTGTGACGAAGGCCGTCTTCTCTTGGTCTTCCAGAGCTAGCGGTATCTGATGGTAGCCCTGAAAGGCGTCAAGGAAGCTCATCCGAGGATGGCCCGCCGTGGCGTCTACCAGCTGGTCTATCCATGGCATTGGGAAGGGGTCCTTCGGACACGCTTTGTTCAGATCGGTGAAGTCCACGCAGACTCTCCACTTTCCGGTCTTCTTCCTGACCACCACTGTGTTGGCCAGCCATTTAGGGTAAAAGACTTCTTTGATGGCTCCTACACGCTTAAGCTTGTTGACCTCTTCCTTGATCGCGTCAGCGTGTTCTTTCGACGGGCGCCGAGGCGGCTGCTGCCTCGGAACCACGGACGGGTTGACATTGAGGTGATGGCAGATGAAAGAGGGGTCAATCCCAGGAGCGTCACAGGGGTCCCATGCGAACACGTCGAGGTTCCTTTTGAGGAACTCAAGCAATTCCTCCTTTTCTTGCGGAGGCAGTTGGACTCCGACCTGGAAGAACCTTTCCGGGCTATCGCCAATTAGCACCTTCTCCAGGTTCTCGCACACGGCACCCTCGGCGGGCGCGTTAGGAGGCACCGCCGGGGGCTTTGACTGCTATAATATCTCCTCGGCGTGAGCCGAGGGTTGTGCATCAAGCCGGTAGGATATGGCGGCGACCGTGCACTGCCTAGCCGTGGGTTGGCATCCTCGGATCTCCAGGACCTGATCCCCGGACGGGAATTTCACCTTCTGATGCAAGGTGGAGGCGACTCCCCCTAGGGTGTGGAGCCAGGGTCTCCCCACGATGGCCGTGTAGGGAGAGTATGTGTCCACCACCACGAAGTTCACCTCCACCACCTCTGGGCCCGTCTGTATGGGCAACCTTATCATGCCCTTTGGGGTGACGAGCTTCCCGTCGAAAGTCATTAGGGGGGAGCTATAGGGTGTCAGGTCTTCTGGTTTTAGCCCCAGCCCCTTGTAGAGGTCTGGGTACATGACCTAAGCCGCGCTGCCCCCATCCACCATCACCCTTCTCACGTCGTATCCTCCAATTCTGAGGGTGACGACTAGAGCGTCATCGTGGGGTTGGGCGGTCCCTGCCTTATCTTCCTCCGAGAAACTTAAGACTGGTGGGCAACTCCTCCTGGCCCTCTTCAGCCTCGCCCAGGAATCCTCGGCGAGCTGTCGGACTATAGACAGCACCCTCGGGGGCTGCGTGCCTGTCCTTCCTGGTGCCGCCAGGATGACATTGATCGTTCCCGTGGGTCACCCCATGTCGAGGTCCCTCCGGGGTTCTTGGAAGTTCTGGTTTTGCTGGCCGCTGGAATGGTGGAGGAGGTGCGTCAGCTTTCCCTCCCGGACTAACTGGTCCAGGTGGTTCCAGAGGTTCCTGCAGTCCTCCGTATTATGCCCGTAGTCCTGGTGGTACTGGCAGTAGCGGCTCTGATTGCGCTTGGCAGGCTCCCCAGCCATCTTGGCCGGCCATCTGAAGTACGGTTCGTTCTTTATCTGCTCCAGCACCCGGTGTACGGGTTCTCGGAACACAGCGCCGACCGTTTGGGTGGTAGCTGTTCCAGACTGCCCACCAAAATCCCTTCTCGGACGGGCGTTATCATAACGGTCCGACCTGAAATCCCTCCTCTCCTGGGGGATAACCTTCTCCTTGCCCTTGCCCTGTAGCAGGTCCTCTTCTACCCACTTGTACTTGTCGATCCGATCCATCAGTTGCCGCACGCTGGTGGCGGGCTTACCAGTTAAGGACTTCCTCAGGCCGTGTCCCATCGGTAGTCCGTTCTGGAAGGTATTGATTGCGACAGCATCGTATTTGCCATCCAGGTCGTTGTAAATCTCCCAGTACTTGTCCGAATAAGCTTTGAGGGTCTCCCCCTCGCACATGGACAGGGATAACAGCGCGCTCATGGGCCGAGGAGGCCTGCTATTTGTGACGAAGCGGGAACCGAAAGCCTGGGTCAGCTGCCTGTACGAGTCTATGGAGCCCGACCTGAGACCGTTGAACCACCTCATTGCCACAGGTCCCAGGCTGGACGGGAAGACCTTGCACATCAGCGCTTCGTTCTTGGAGTGGACAGCCATTCTTTGGTTGAATTGGCTCACGTGCTCCACGGGGTCCGTCTTGCCGTTGTAGGCGATGAAGGTTGGCTGCTGGAACCGCCGAGGAAGTTCCGCCTCCTCTATGCGACGCGTGAAGGGCGACCTGGAGAGCTGGTCCAGCGCCCTGCTCATGGCGTCGCCTCCCAAGCCCCTGGGGGTTGGGTTAGTACGCCCACGCCTCTGGTAGCGCTCCTCCTCGTGGGAGAAAGTCTCGCTGGGGGGCGTCCTTGACCTTTGCCTGTATTCATCGTCACTTTCGTCTTCGGAGAATGGATCGGGGCTGGGCTCAGACCTTCTTCGCTGCACACGGCGTAGCTTCCTCTTGAGATCATCTATCTCACACTGCATGGCCACCTTGTCATCCCTTCTTTGGGAGGCGTGGCTGTGGGCCTCTTGTGACCGCGCGGCCTGGCCGTCGCCGCGTTCCTGGGGAACGTGCCCTTCCCGGCGGGTTTGGCTCCCGCCCGTCGTTGAAGTATGCATGCTTCCTTCCCGAAATCGCCCATTGTCGTTCTGACCGCCTCCCGGGTCGCCATAGTTGCCCTGATGCCGCGACTTCGCCGGTTCGGGTCGATTGGGAGTACTTTGGTGAGGGCCTGATCCTACCATGCGTGACTGTCGTTCCTGCTAGCGTACAAGTTCTCCCCACAGACGGCGCCAATTGTAGGGGCTCCTTTTTCAGAGGTGGGCCCCCGACAATGAATTTGTAGAGAGTGGGCTCAAGATCTAGGCCCTAGTGAAGGACGCAACGGCCATGCATGGTTATTCGTGGACTGTGGCAATCTTAGTACTAACTGGGGAGACACAACAGGGATCCTCGGACGTGTTGGAAAGGCGGCGATGGTTCCTCTCTTATTCAAATGAGCTTCACAGTCTATCAAAGAAAATGCACTGTTACAGTATGTCTTTCTCCCTAATTCTCCCTCACGTCCCCCCCTCCTTAGTGGGGACGTCCTACATTATATATCCCTCTCTCAGATGATCTTAGCCCTACACTTGTCGATCAACTCGGTTTCTACTTGAGTGCCTGTCCTGTCAGCCGCATTCCTATCTCTCTGCGGGTTGCGGCACCCAAGGTGGCGCTGTTCAGGGGTCCTATCCTCATTAATGCGGCCAGGACGTTAGTTGAGGGCATTTAATGTGGAGGTGACAGTACGTCTGGGACTTGCACCTCCACCATGCTTCCACGTCCGGTGCTCGGCACCTGCCAGGTCCTTCTTGGATTCCCTGGGAAGTTCCCCTTGACGGACTGCAGCTTGCGTATCCCCTCACCTCGGGTTTCCGAGGATGCATCCATCCTCGGCGCGTCTTCCTAGCATGCAAGTCCTTTGCGCCTTGTCCTCGGACCTAAGGCATGTCCTCGGACTCCAGGCGATCCTCGGCATGGGCCTTTGGGGCTTGATCGAGAGTGGGCCGGTAATGCCAACTTCTTTATGGCCCCACAACAATATTTTATTAGTTTGGTGGTCAGAGAGGACCACGTCAACAGTCCTCCTTGTGGACCTAATAATTTCTCCACTAATAGAGACAAAAGTAAAATTTGGTCCTTTAATTTTTGAAATCGTGGTCTATGTTTAATACTTTGATATCCTTTAAAATCTAGCATTAATGATTCTATATATATTCTGGTATTATATTACACATAATTAAGAAAGATAATTAGATATATAGTTAGATGTCAATGAAATATATTTGGTCACTCAATAAAAATAAAAACAAAAACCGAGGAAAACAAAAAAGGGAAAATAATATATGGAGCCTATAGTGGGAAATCATTAAAATGGTGGAATTTATAGTGTGCAAAAATATAACAAGTTCCTATCCAAAAATAAATAAATAATAAGTAATTAATGACCACAGAAATGACACTTTAATTTCTTATAATAAATATAAAATAAAAATAAAAATAAAAAAGAAGAAGAAGAAGAAATGACACGTTAAATGGTTCTCCCAAAAAAAAAAAATGGTTTTGTTGTTTTAGCATAATATCAGCATATTCTAATTTAAACTTGTCTGATAGAAAATATAGAGGGTGTTTAGTACATGCACTTAAAAACATATGTTTTGTTGTTTGAAAACATGTGTGAAAATATGTGTATGAAAAAATGTGTAAAAATACATGTAATATTGTTTAAAAACTAAAAATTAATTTTATTTCTTTCAAAAATAAAATCTCTTGTACGGCTGTAAGCTAACGAACCTTAAAATAGAATTCTACAACGAATAACCTTATGGAAAAATTAACTTTTGTATTAAGAGATTTGTTATTATTAATTTGGAATATCACATCATTTATATCCTGGCCTATAATTTTAAAGAAATTGTAGTAGTGAGTTCAAATTATAACCATTAATTAGTAACAATTTACCATTTAAAATTTACCATAAAAATATTATAAAGATAACATTTTTTGTAATTTTATTGTACCACAAGAAAATAGTGAGTCCCTTCACCACAAATCTCTTCAAAACCTATACCCACTATCCCACTGCTTTCTCTCTTATAGAAAGCCACCATGTTCTCCCACGTCCTAGTCTTACCACAGATTTCCGCACCTGCAATAACTACCCTTGTATTCCTCTTCCATAAACTAGAGATAAGTAACAATTAAACAAAAAAACCTACTTAAACTTGTATTTTATTATTGTGACTAGTAATCACAAACAAAATAGTAGGTACAACTGGTTCCAACAATTCCTAACTCTCATCCTAATCCATGCTGGTCTTTCTTTAATAAAAGATCAAAGTCCATTACTCACTAAACTAGATCTTATAAAAGACATCTCCATGGCAAGTTACATTTTTTTTTATATTTAACAAGCAACTATTTATAGTTTAATAAACACCTTCTAATTTTCAATAGAAAATCTACGAATATATATACATATAAGGAAAGCAATTATTTTAGGAGCAAACCTTTATAAAATAATTTATTTTATTTAAAATGCTTATTAATTACAAATACAATGTACCTGTTCCACGTCTATAAAAAGTGAGGCTTAAAAAAACTATTGGTCCTAAAAAGGTGACTAATTTCTAATTTTGAACTTAATTAAATTAGGCATAATTGAGAAGTGTTACTAGAAGCATCATAGGCATTTTTTTTTTTTTTTTTTAATATAAATAAGCATCATAGTCATTTCCTTGTTCTTTGTCTAGTCGGTGTAATCATTTTTGTCGGCTTTCTCACAAATGCCATGCAAGACTACCTCCCTGACCTTGACCTTATATAAGACTCCAGATACAGTTCATCTGGAGACACAACAAGAAAGATCAAGAGGAATTCCAAAACAAATGAAGATCCATAAATTTACATGTTTCATTCTTCCTCTCATCCTTTTCATTACCATCGGTCATTCTCATGCAAAACAAACACAACCCATCTCAGAATCCCTCACAATTGACCACTTCCTCAACAAAATTTATGAATATAGGAATACTCAGCAAACAAAATTCCAAGAAACCCAACTAAAATTAGCATCTCCTATGGTTATAGCTGGTGTTCTTTGCTTCATAGCTTCCTCTATATCTAGTGCAGGCGGGATTGGTGGTGGTGGGCTTTTCATACCAATTTTAACTATTGTGGTAGGCCTAGACCTCAAGACAGCCTCGAGTTTCTCAGCTTTTATGGTCACAGGTGGGTCAATTGCAAATGTTATGTGCAACCTGTGCACCACTAGACCCAAGTTTGGTGGCAAAACTTTGATTGACTTTGATATAGCACTTTTATCAGAGCCATGTATGTTGTTAGGAGTTAGTATAGGAGTTATATGCAACCTTGTTTTTCCAGAATGGCTTATTACCTTGCTGTTTGCTACTTTTCTTGCTTGGACTACCTCAAAGACTTGTAAAAATGGTTTGTCGCATTGGAAAATGGAATCTGAAGAGCTAAGGAGAAATCGTGGTGAAAATTTGGAAAATGGGTCTGTTGAAGATGGGACTTCTGATGATACTAAAGAACCTCTTTTGGATATGAAAGAAGATGGCAAATCGAGGCTTCCATGGATGAAAATTGGGATCTTAGTTTTGGTCTGGTTTTCCTTCTTCGTTCTTTATCTTCTTCGTGGCAATCGGTATGGACAGGTAAGGCTAACAATAATTTCATTGAATTCCATTTTTTAGTTTAATTTATTTTGCATATTGATATTAAATTTGATGATTAGAAATCTATGCTCCATTTCAAACCTTTTTTAACTTGATGATCCATTAAGTAGAATAAAAGTACTACTTGCAACCTGATGACTTCACTTTATATTATTATTTTGCAATATCAAGTGGTGGACCATTATATATGTTACTTTTGCCAAGTGATGTGTAGCTATTGTGCTTTTTTTTAAGTAAATCTAGAGGTACAATCCTATCAATAGAATTGCATCCATGTAGTTTGGGAATTCCCACTAGCTTCGTGGTCCCTTGGTTTCAAAAACCATCCTTCACAAGGGAAATTGCATTTTGGGTCTCTTAAAATATTTTATTTTGTTGTAAGTTGCAACTATCTTTAAGTTAGGTTTTTCTCAACAAAGCTTAATTCAAGTTATATCTAGTTCAAAGTGTATCTGTAAAACATTAATATATATGGTCCATAGGGAACTTTTCATAATAAAGTATATGTAAGATCTATTTAGATATCGCTTGTTACTGAAAACTAAAAACTGAAAATACTGTAACAAAATAATTTTTAAATATGTGAATAGTGCCGTAGGACCTAATTTTAATAAACATTTTGCTGAATTAGACAACTTGTGAGTCCTATGAATAATGCACAGGACCCACTAACAAAGACATAAGCACACTGAAATTTCATTTTAGCGCAATCCAAACTCTCTCAATAGCCAATGTCTCTTTCTCTAAACCAATAGGATAGAAAAGGGAAACAAATTATTTGATATTTTAGTCAGAAGAGGATCAGCTTTAGGATATGCACACCCAAAAAGTGAGAATAGCTGTCTACTTCTTTGTGTTTTTTTTTTCAACTAGAATATCAATTAAGACGACAAATCATTGATTAAATAAACTATTGAATTGATTTTTGAACTTTCTGGCTCTAAGAATATCAAAATCATTGATTTGTGCAAAGGTTCAAAAACCACTCCTAATTTTATATGCATAAGTTCATATATGACACACTGGTGGTGAATCTGGTGACTGTTACTTATTTTTTTCCCTTTTTTCCTTTTTCTATTTATGTGATTTACTTGTTGATAAACATATAGTAAGGATTCTCAATTTTTTTTCCCTAGCACTCTCAACATGTGACCCTTTGAAATATTTGCAGGGTATAATACAAATAGAGCCTTGTGGAGTGCTTTACTGGGTTATCTCATCGTTGCAAATACCCTTAGCTTTGATTTTCACAGCATGGATCCTATGCAAGAAGGAAAGCAATCAACATCAGACTTCTAACGACAAGGTCATTGAAAAAAATTGAAGATTGACTAATGTTGTCCGTGATTTACTTGTATTAAAACGTTTATATTTCAATTAGCCTAAACTTGTACTCTTTGTTTAGGAGGAAGATCTTATTAGAGATGGACCATCAAACAAGATGATTTTCCCTTTAATGGCATCATTAGCGGGAATGTTGGGTGGCGTCTTTGGAATTGGAGGTGGAATGCTTATAAGCCCACTTCTTCTTCAAGTTGGGATAACGCCAGAGGTAACATCTAATTCCATCTTCAATCATTTTCACTTCATCACGTTCATGTTAAACTGCCAGGAATACTTATTTTTGCTTTCATGTCTTGATGCAGGTAACAGCAGCAACTTGTTCTTTCATGGTGTTCTTCTCAGCTACAATGTCGTCATTTCAGTATGTATTGTTGGGCATGGAACAGACAGACATTGCCCTCATCTTGGCCATAGTCTGTTTTGTTGCATCACTTCTTGGATTGGTAGTGGTGCAGAGAGCAATTCAAGAATATGGGAGGGCATCTCTCATTGTATTCTCAGTCAGCATTGTGATGGCTTTGAGTACCGTCCTAATGACTAGTTTTGGAGCACTCGACGTTTGGAGGGACTATGTATCTGGGAAATACATGGGGTTCAAATTGCCCTGTTAAGAATAAATTTTGTAAATAGGTTCCTATAATAAGTCCTCAGTTTATGGGAGGGAATCTCTCATTGTATTCTCAGTCAGCATTGTGATGGCTTTGAGTACTGTCCTAATGACTAGCTTTGGAGCACTCGATGTTTGGAGGGACTATGTGTCTGGGAAATACATGGGATTCAAATTGCCCTGTTAAGAATAACTTTTGTAAATAGTTTCCTATAATATGTTCTCAGTTGAGGGTAGTACGATATGCGTAGAAATGTGTTTTCAAATGTAAAAATGTAGCACGGCGAGTACTAATGAAACAAATTGCAGTGAGAAATAAGAGAACTACTAAATATATGATCATGTATTTTGTGTCAGGCTTTCAATTCTGGAACTGCGTATTAATCATGTATTTTGTGTCAGGCTTTCAATTCTGGAACTGCGTATTTTGGTCTCTTATAGCATTAATCCTTTTGAGTTTTCCAATGTTTCACAACTTCCTTAGACTTCCTGTTATATTAGATACACAAGTTTTGGAAGTCAAAAAATTGGAGTTAGCTTGATTGATTTCTACATAATGTCGAAATGAACTAGTTTATTCTTCATACTGATTCTGCTATTGTGTGCCTTCGTATGCAGAAAACAAACCATAATGTGAAATTCCACAGCTCAGTCAAACTAACATTCTCATTGATTGCACAATTAGCAAAACACATGCTTGACATGTTAAATTTGGTCATTAGATACCAAAATTGGCTGATAAACTTACAATTTATCCCTAAACATTCAATGGCATTTCCAACTTCCCAAATCACATTTATCATCCGCCTAATCCAGTCTTAAAAATGCAACCTTCATCAAAATATAAATACTAAAGAAACATTAGGAACAAGGGCTTCCTCATGCACAAGGATTGCAGAGCAAAAAAATGAAGCCTGCTGCCTTATGCAACTGGGGGACGGAGAACATGGTCTTGTGAGGTATCAACAGAAGCCGGTGGCATGAACTGCCACATGGAAACTCCAGGGTACCCCATAAATGGCACCAACTTGCTGCCAACAACTTGGCCTGGGGCAGAAAATGGAGCTGGGATTACAGGAGGATGAGGCAAATATCGTGGTTGAGTACTCAAAGCTTTTACATTCTTCTCAAGGTTCTCTTTCTCTACCTTTAGCCTTTGCTTCTCATCACGAAGCTCATTCTTTTCTGCCTATACAAACAAACCTCCACTCAACATAACCAACAAGAATTGAATTTGAACGTGGTCAGTTTTATTTTATTTTTTGGATATCCTTGCAGCTCTCAGGTATAGATGGAGTAATTCCTAAAAACAAATGTGATTGCAGATGCCTTCTAAAATGAAAAAGAAAAGGAAAATACAAAAGGTTCTAGTTCTACCAACGTTATTGCAAAACTTTTACAAACTAACGTGACCATGAATGTGATTACTAATTAGTGTCATATTAACAAAATTGATTAGTGCCTTGGTCTGATTATAAAAAACATCGTTAGGAGCGGACATCATAGGTTAAAACTCTCAAAAAAAAAATAACATAATTAATAAAGTTCTTATATTTTGTTTTGTGTTCAAAATTTAACACATCAGTTTATAATGCTATGTAGTAAAATTATTACCATCCTTAGCGTCATTCAAAAGTAAAAACTGAAATATCAAAGCGCACCTTCAACTCATTAATCTTCTCCTGCAGATCCATTTTTGACTCTTTCAATTTCTGGGCTTCATCTCTTAATTGAGTCAACATTCTCACAGCATCACCCAATATAACAGCCTTGTCCATTTTAGGAGGTCTTCCAGGGTCCAGGATAGAACCCAGTTCCATGAACCTTAAGATAATTCCAAAGTCAACATCAGAGACAGAGACAGAGACAGAGAGAATCAGAAAATTAACGAATTAGAGGATGCCTGTCATTCAATCTATCCCTCCTCATTTTCTCCCTGCATGCTTTGGAACCAGATGTAGTGCATGATCCAGACCTCACCCTGTACACAAAATATGAAATAAGAAATGGAAAAATACATTTTATGATCTCCCCCCTCCCCACAAAAAGTTAAAAGAGTACAAAACATGAAACTTTCCTAAAGATTAGTTCCTATCACCTCATCTGCAAAATGTAAAAGTCCACATATAAGCTATACATTACCTCCTAACCAATGAAAAAATGTCATGTCACTGACATCTTTACATTTTCTCTCATTTTATCATTTATTCATTCATAATCAAAAACTAAAATACAATAAATAGTTTTTCTAATTTCAGGATCATCATCATTTTTTGGCTATGCCGGTGAAGGAGTACAATTAATTCATAATTTGACTAGTTCAAGAAAGTTGTGTATTATTACGAACTAAATTTTAAGGAGATCCTGTGAGCTAATTGGGATTAGCATATTTTGAGTTCTTAAGGTAACTCTGTCATGGAATTCTTAAAAATCTTGTCCAACCATTTTGAAAATGAGTTGATTGGATTCTGTTATCATCAATAGTTGCCAAAATGGTGATAGTCAATATTTGTTTAAATGTTGATGACATGATAAAATTTAATCAACTTATTTCAAAATTGATTGATAAAAATTTTAGGAACTCTATAGCAAAGTTATCCTAAGAACTATTAAGGAACTTAATCCATTAAATCAGACTTTCACAATAAGAAAATAATAGCCATAAATCAAAGTAAGAAAAGGAAAGGAGGAGTGGGGCACCACTAGATACATGTCGAATATCTAGTGACATTTCGTTTTTGAGAAACAATCAGCTTTAAGATAACAGATCTAATTGTACCACAATGAAAGAGGGAACTAAGAGAAAGGGGAAAAATCAAAATAAAAACATAACATAACCAAAAAGAAACTCAAACACCCTAAAAACTGCTACCAGCCAGTAATGGAAGACAAGATATACAGCACTTTTAGCGAATTAAAGATTACCTTTTTCGAGAGCTAATTTCCTTTGGACCATCTGAATTTGGAAATGAGTCATCAATCTGCTCCATACTGAGAAAACAACAAGAGAAAATATGAGCTTGTCCATTATACAAGTTTTTAAAAAATTAAGTAGATAAGTGGAGTTAATCCTGCTCAAGATACAGCCCAGGTTTTCATGTAAAGGAGGAAATAAAATGGAGTTTGAATAGATTACAAGTACGCTATTAGATTCATGAAATAAATTCATAACAGTGAAACAAGTTGTCTCCATTCCACTTGAAATGGAAATGATCTTGATTCTCTAATTACAAACTGCACAAGAAATGCAAAACCCCTAAAGTTGGTGTCTCCCAAAGATCATGTCACCTCATTATAATCAAAGGGGTTAGAGACTAACTTTTGCCAATAACATCAGATTCTTTAAAATCCTCTGACTGTCACATAATTACAATCTTCTTAAATTGAGGAGTACTAGGTTTCAAGTCAATAATGAAACAGTGCTAAAAACAAATCTTATTCTGACCGGAAGCAGCTATCATTTTTATATTTTTACAATGGAATACCAAGTCCTGAATGACAGCATCACTAGAAATGACTACCATAATCACTAATATATTCATAAATCAATATGTGTAGACCGCACACGCCCATGCATATGATTCTCATGCTGCTTGACACATTGAAAGCTTCAAATGTTGAATTTTCATAAAAGTCAAAAACAACTAAGGTATTAATGTAGCCCTCCTTGCCTGCATTATTACCAATCACCCATAAAACACAAAGATAAATTGAAAAACACCCAGAAAATCACAAAAGAAAAAATATATATATTAAAAAAAAAAAAAACCTTAAAATAATAATAAAAACAAGGACCAAACCTAGTGTCAAATTTTTTTGAATGAGCTATGAATCTCAACATATTAATCAGGATCAGTCACATATATTAAATTATTAACAAAAAAAAATGTAAATAAAATTATAAGAGAAAGAGAAAAAAAAAAGTCGTTGTATTATATAATTGGCAAATAAGTAATGGGACAAGAAAAAAAAAAAAGATATAAAATAAAATAAAAAAGAGAGTAAAAAAGGAATTAAGGACCACCTGAGAGAAGTGGGGTTGGAGAAAGAAAGATGAGGAGGAGGAGAAGGCCAAGAAGTAGAAGCAAAAAGTCCTGTAGGGTCAAGGAGAGAAGTGACAGAAATGTCCTCCATAAGATTATATTCATCAAACATCCAACTGCTGGGGTTTTCATTTCCTTGACACCCCATTTCTCTGTGTTCCATATTGCCGGAAATTCCAAGATATTCCGGCGAGCCGTCGTCGTGGTGGTGGTGGGGATGGTGGTACGCAGAGAAATGATGAGCAGAGACTAATAAGAATGAAGGAATGAGTGAAGGAGGTTGGTTCGGACTTCGGAGTTTTGGTCAATGGTTATGTAATTGAGTGGCGTTAAAGGTGGTGGTGGTGGTGGAAATATTGGAATATATGATGATGGTAGAGAAGCACAATAACAGGAGTTTTTTTTGAATCTTTTGAGAAATTGTAGAGAGAGAGAGAGAGAAGGAGGGGAGAGAGAAGAGTTCTGATAGGTCCACCCCCTCCACCACACACTGCTCCCTTGCGTCTTACACGCATGGACTCATAACATTTTTTTTTTTTTTTTTTTTGGGGTCCTGTTGTACAACCACAACAACGTGTTCTACTGTATGCTGTATCTCACTCCACTTGTATGTGTTTTTGTTTTTGGTGGGTGTGTTCGTGTGTTGGGTTGGGCTTGTTGCATCCTATTGAGTTTGGACTTCTTTAAGGGCCAAAATGGCCCAATACCACTTATTTTTTAAATTTTTAGGAAAAAAACACTGTTTCCGAAATAAATAGGAAACTACCACTTTTTCAAGAACTCGAGTTTCAGAAACTCGAGTTCCTCTCAATTTTGCCACCGTGGCGCTGCTGAGCTGAAATTTGGGCGATTAAAAAAAATTATGTGGTACTCGAGCTTGGTAAACTCGAGTTCCATGCAACACAATACTCGAGTATACCAGGCTCGAGTACGTTTTATAAATAAAATGAAAAAAAAAAATTTTACACAGTACTCTAGTTTACCAAACTCGAGTACTGTGTAAATTTTTTTTTTTTTTTTTTTGTTTGGGGATAATCGACAAATAAACATAAAGATAAAAGTAAGTGGCTTTTTTTTATGTTTTTATTTATTTAAACAGAAGCATTGTAAAATATAGAGATTTTAATTTCAAAATATGAATTTATTTTCTACATTAATTAAAATTGTTCATTGTTTTCTCATAAAAATTATTCACTATTTTTTGTATAAACTTTTTATACGATTTTGCATAAAATTATTTTCTGTTTAGCATTATTTAAGAAATTGTTCACTCTCTTTTCAGCATAAATTATTTTCTGTTTACTGTTTAAAAAATTGTTCACTGTTTTCTCATAAAACACCTAGTGAAATTGTGTTTTCTAAATTTAAACACCAAATCTGAATGTTTTTTCATGTTTGAATTTCACAATAATCGAATATATTTTTCTGCATTGATAAAATTTGTTTCTACATTAATAAAATTTGCTCTCTACACATCATATTTACTGTATATTCAAATCTACTTACTGCATTCATAAAATTTGTTTTTTGCATTAATTAAAACTGTTCACTGTTTTCTCATAGAAATTGTTCACTGTTTTCTACATAAACTATTTCTAGCATTCTGCATAAAATTATTTTATGTTCAGCATTATTTGAAAACTTGTTCACTCTCTTTTATGCGTATATTATTTTTTGTTCACTATTTAAAAAATTGTTCGCTGTTTTCTCATAAAACACCTAGTGAAATCGTGTTTTCTAAATTTAAAAGCCAAATCTGAATGCTTTTTCATGTTTAAATTTCACAATAATCAAATTTGTTTTTCTGCATTGATAAAATTTGTTTCTAGGTTGATAAAATTTGCAATCTACACATCATGTTTATTATATATTCGAAGCTGCTTACCGCATTCATAAAATCTGTTTTTTGCATTAATTAAAACTGTTCACTGTTTTCTCATAAAAATTGTTCACTGTTTTCTACATAAACTGTTTTTAGCATTGGCGCAGTTATTGCACTTAAATGGTTTTTGTGTTTTTTTAAATATGTAACCATATGAATAATGGACAAACTCCATGAAAGAAAAATGAATGATTCGTATAAATCACCTAATGGTAAATGCCTCGAAAAATTCAAATTTGTAAAAAAGTTCAAATTAGTTGAATGTAGAACTGTTCATTAAGTAAAACTGTTTTCTACATTAAGTAAAATTGTTCACTATTTTCTCATGAAAATTGTTCACTATTTTCTGCATAAACTATTTATAGTATTCTGCATAAAATTATTTTTTATTCAGCATTATTTAAAAAATTGTTCACTCTCTTTTCTGTGTAAATTATTCTATGTTCACTATTTAAAAAATTGTGCACTATTTTCTCATAAAACATCTAGTGAAATCGTGTTTTCTAAATTTAAAAGCCAAATCTGAATACTTTTTCATGTTTAAATTTCACAATAATCGAATTTGTTTTTCTGCATTGATAAAATCTGTTTCTACGTTAATAAAATTTTCTCTCTACACATCATGTTTACTGTATATTTGAAGTTGCTTACCGCATTCATAAAATCCATTTTTTGCATTAATTAAAACTGTTCACTGTTTTCTTATAAAAATTGTTCACTGTTTTCTGCATAAACTATTTTTAGCATTGGCGCAGTTATTGCACTTAAATGGTTTTTGTGTTTTTTTTTTTTTTTTTTTTAATATGTAACTATATGAATAATGGACAAACTCCATGAAAGAAAAATGAATGATTCGTATAAATCACCTAATGGTAAATGCCTCGAAAAATTCGAATTTGTAAAAAAGTTCAAATTATTTGAATGTAGAAATTCGAGAAAAATCGATGGAAAATCAATGAACTTACCAAATCGGGAAGGTGTACATAAGATGTACAGATAGTCTAGACTTGTTGAGAAATTTGATTTCGTTGAAAGTACAAAATAATAAAAATTCCATGGAAAAGTATATACGTTAGATGTATAGATCGTATGAATTTGTTTAAAAATTTGAATTCGTTGAATGTACAAAACTGTAAAAACTCAAGGAAAATTTGTGTACATTAGATGTACAGATAGTACGAATTTGGATGATCTGTACATCTAATGTAATTAATTTTTCATTAAGTTTACTTAATTTGGTATGTTCTTCAACTTTCATTTGAATTTTCACGATTTTACACACTCAACGAATTCGAATGTTTCAACAAATTCGTACTATCTGTATACAAAAAACTAAATTCAAATTTATAAAAAAAAATGGATTGGTTAGGGGGGGCCCTAACTAGATGTATGTACTCTAATTAGTATAAGACAACTCTTGTGAATGTTTCGAAGAATGATTCTATAATCCGATTAAATGTAAGATATGAATGGTTGATTTACGTTATCCAAGAAACACATGTATATGTAATATTAGATATTAATTAGTTATATATGTAATATCTAAGCGGCTGCGGCTCTATTACTGTTAATTTAGATAGGAATTCCAATGGATTTATCTGATTCAGAGGGGAAGAACTTGCAGCAGTATCTCAATTTCAATTCAAACATGGGTTTGATTCGCACTCCATGTTCTGAGAAATATTTACCATCCGAAAAGAGGAAAAAACGGAGTCTTTGTCTAAAGAAATGCCTTGAGAAAGGGCAGATGTATAGAACCTTTCAACGAGATAGTGCTTTTTCAACTCTCTCAAAATGGAATCTATTCCAAACATATATGCCATGGTTCCTTACTTCGACGGGGTACAAATATCTGAATTTGATATTTTTAGATACTTTTTCAGACCTATTGCCGATACTAAGTAGCAGCCAAAAATTTGTATCTATTTTTCATGATATTATGCATGGATTAGATATATCATTGCGAATTCTTCAGAAAAAATTGTCTTCCACAATTGAATCTGATAAGTGAGATTTCGAGTAAGTGTTTACATAATCTTCTTCTGTCCGAAGAAATGATTCATCGAAATAATGAGTCACCATTGATGTCGACACATCTGAGATCGCAAAATGTTCGGGAGTTCCTCTATGCAATCCTTTTCCTTCTTCTTGTTGCTAGATATCTCGTTCGTACACATCTTCTCTTTGTTTCTCGAGCCTATAGTGAGTTACAGACAGAATTTGAAAATGTCAAATCTTTGATGATTCCATCATACATGATTGAGTTGCGAAAACTTCTGGATAGGTATCTACATCTGAGCTGAATTCTTTCTGATTAAAGAATCTCTTTCTAGTTGCTCTGGAACAATTAGGAGATTCTATAGAAGAAATACGGGGTTATGCTTCCGGCGGCAATATGCTATGGGGCGGTGGGCCCACTTATGGGGTCAAATCAATACGTTCTAAGAAGAAATATTTGAATATCAATCTCATTGATCTCATGAGTATCATACCAAATCCCATCAATCGAATCGCTTTTTCGAGAAATACGAGACATCTAAGTCATACAAGTAAAGAGATCTATTCATTGATAAGAAAAAGAAAAAACGTGAACGGTGATTGGATTGATGATCAAATAGAATCCTGGGTCTCGAACAGTGATTCGATTGATGATAAAGAAAGAGAATTATTGGTTCAGTTCTCCACCTTAACGACAGAAAAAAGGATTGATCAAATTCTATTGAGTCTGACTCATAGTGATCATTTATCAAAGAATGACTCTGGTTATCAAATGATTGAACAACTGGGAGCAATTTACTTACGATACTTAGTTGACATTCATAAAAAGTATCTAATGAATTATGAGTTCAATACATCCTGTTTAGTAGAAAGATGGATATTTCTTGCTCATTATCAGACAATCACTTATTCACAAACCTCGTGTGCGGCTAATAGTTTTCATTTCCCATCTCATGGAAAACCCTTTTCGCTCCGCTTAGCCCTATCCCCCTCTAGGGGTATTTTAGTGATAGGTTCTATAGGAACTGGACAATCCTATTTGGTCAAATACCTAGCGGAAAACTCCTATGTTCCTTTCATTACAGTATTTCTGAACAAGTTCCTGGATAACAAGCCTAAGGGTTTTCTTATTGATGATAGTGACGATATTGACCGTGACCTTGATACGGAGCTGGAGCTTCTAACTATGACGAATGCGCTAACTATGGATATGATGCCGGAAATAGACCGATTTTAATTAATGCAAAAAACAGATTTTATGAATGCAGTAAGTAGATTTGAATATATAGTAAATATGATGTGCAGAGAGCAAATTTTATTAATGTAGAAACAAATTTTATCAATGCAGAAAAATATATTCGATTAATGTGAAATTCAAACATGAAAAAGCATTCAGATTTGGTGTTTAAATTTAGAAAACACGATTTCACTAGGTGTTTTATGAGAAAACAGTGAACAATTTTTTAAACAGTAAACAGAAAATAATTTATGCTGAAAAGAGAGTGAACAATTTCTTAAATAATGCTAAACAGAAAATAATTTTATGCAAAATCGTATAAATAGTTTATACAGAAAATAGTGAATAATTTTTATGAGAAAACAATGAACAATTTTAATTAATGTAGAAATTAAATTCATATTTTGAAATTAAAATCTCTATATTTTATAATGCTTCTATTTAAATAAATAAAAACATAAAAAAAAAAAAAAAAAAAAAAGCCACTTACTTTTATCTTTATATTTATTTGTCGATTATCCCCAAACAAAAAAAAAAAAAAAAAAAAAAAACAAGCAGCGCCACGGTGTAAATTTTTTTTTTTTTCCATTTTATTTATAAAACATACTCGAGCCTGGTATACTCGAGTATTGTGTTGCATGGAACTCGAGTTTACCAAGCTCGAGTACCACATAATTTTTTTTAATCGCCCAAATTCCAACTCAGCAGCGCCACGGTGGCAAAATTGAGAGGAACTCGAGTTTTTGAAACTCGAGTTCTTGAAAAAGTGGTAGTTTCCTATTTATTTCCGAAACAGTGTTTTTTTCCTAAAAATTTCAAAAATAAGTGGTATTGGGCCATTTTGGCCTTCTTTAAGGCTCAGAAACTTTGGATGGATTTTGAAGTTATTCACTGAATACTTGGGCTTGAGCTTCACAAATTACCCAAGTTTCAAATTTGGAATTGAAACTTGGATCCTACTTTGAAAATCATATAAAAAAAACAATTAAAAAAACCTTTGAAAATCATATAATATAAATAAATAACGGATTTTTTTTTTTTTAAGGACTTCACCATCCAACTTTTGTTGATTAGTATTATTTTAGTTGCGGTCCACTAGCTAATGGATAGAATAGATAGTTAATTAGTTACAGTATCACTATTATACTATAATTTAGATAAATCTTTACAATTGTGGTACTTAATTTGAATCATGAAATCCATCCATTTCAAATGGAGATGATCATATTCCCTCCAACAATGAACAGAACCTCATTAAACCTTTCTAAACTCATTTATAGAGAATATGATTGTGGGGAGAAAATTAACAAGCAATTTTGTTTCATGGCACTTGGTTTAAACCTGTCCAGAATACTGTATTTGCAGCCAATCCAAAATCCCAAAATGATATCAATCTGCACAGATAGGCAGGGGTTTTTTGTCTGGACTATTAGGAGTAATAAGTAATAACATGTAAACAGCTAACTTTTCTTGTATTCACCTGCATTTCCTGCTTCGAGGCATGACCTTAACTCAGGGCACCAAACCAAAATCCAGAAATAAAAAACATGGCCAACTTGATGCAAAAGGAAGGAAGCACTTTTACACTTATGAGATTGAAATCACACACCCACAAAAGGCACACTAACTTATCATTTGTCTTGATGCTGGACCACCACAATCACATATTTTACACGTTCAAAATATATACAATACCAAATACATATACAACTAGGCAACATACACACGAATGGACTGAACAAAACTATCTATCCTTTTCCTTATCTCTTCTGGATTGGCACCAACAAGCTTGTCAACCGGAGCACCATTCTTCATCAGCACAAATGTGGGCATGGCTTTTATCTCCAATTTGGTTGCTGCCTCCTAACCAATCAAAATGCAAAAATATATTATGTCAAAACATTATCAACAAAAATATTTCCAAACATCAATTTGGGGAATCTTAGATATGAGGTTTAAGTGAATCCATTAAATGATTGTGATTGCCAAGCCAATCTGGATTTTGTATTACTAGCACTGAAAGTAAGAAGATATTTTATCTACGCATGCCCATATACCCCTAAATTAAAGCTTGGCTATGGCGGTTAAAATGACTTGATTATCTTGACTTTCTGGAATTGACAAAATTTTCAACTTAGTTGTTGGTCTAGTGCACGGGCATAGCGTCCAAAGTATGTGATTTAAAAGCCCAACCTGGGAGTAGCAGGGTTGCAAGTTGTTCCACCTTTAATAAGACCACATCAGCTCAAAATAAAGGCATCAAAAAGTAACTGTGCTATTGTTTCTCCTTATTTGTTTTCCATGTGCTAGTGATTGATTTTTTTTATTGTTCAAATGCCTATCCTTTGATCTTGAGCACATATCTAAGTAGTTGGTAGCACAAAATCACTCTAAATATGCACATAAAATATCTCTGAGGACTGATTCTTATATATGTATATCAATATTAGGCTAATAATTTAGCAAACACACATCTGAACAACTGAAAAATGAACGATTCGAGCTATGCACTCCAGAACATTTATGTAGAAAGCAGAATAATGTTAAACAACAAAAGATCCCACAGCACCAAGAAATATAGGGGGGAAATTTTTGCACCAGTGAAACGTTGCAACATCACTATCCCAAAAGACAAGAATCCAAAGGTTTGATGCTGACAGGAGAAGTCACTTAGATGATGCAACTAAATTGACAAAAGCAGATCAAAGATGCCAACTAGCCTCATCTCCTAAACTTAATTGGAGCTTCCACAGCCAATGTTTTCTGCAGAGACCTTTCATGTGTTTGCCTCAAAAATGAAAACTTTATCATCATTTACAATTCAGACAATAATGATTGGATCTTTTTATAGTGGATCACTCATCATATCCCCAGTTATTGACTCCTTGTGCCCAAGATTAATTAATGCTACCGCTGATCAGGCTTAGCTGCACTACTGCTTTTTGTACTAATCATTTTTATATCTCGGGCAACCAAAGGTACGAAACTAACCAACAAAACATTAAATATTTCATGCACAATGCATACAAACAAATAATATTATCATACTAAAAAACCTGTCCACATTTAATTCCCAAATTAATCTATATTATAGCAAAGGATGAGTTTTAAAAATAAAATAATTTCCCATTTCACATTTGGTGAGTTTTCTTATATAAAATTTACAAAGGCACTTCATATTTATGGCTATGGTCACACGCGTTCACAAAGCACCTTCCTTGTATCACAAGAAATCAATCTTTATTTTTAAAAGATGATACTTATCCACGCCATTACATATAGAAATGTAGCTGCCGTTTATCTAAAAAGATATACCAAATCATACCTATGTGAAAAGGAATCTAGCAATTTTTTAATGGTTGAAGCAAGAGCCACAAATCTTGGAAAAGTCAACTTCCAAATTGTACATAACATATCAATGTTAATACACCCCATATATAACATATCATTCTGCGCTCAATACATGGAGTAATATGCTATATGCTTTTAGATAAACTATTGTTTCAAAGCTGATATGACAAACAGAGAAGCAACAAATAAATCAATAATTATTATTTTTAACAAAAATTAGATGAATTACCTTAACCTCATCGACATCAACTGTGAGGAACAGAACATCAGGGAAGCTTGAAGCCAACTCTTCAAAAAACGGGTTCATTGCCACTGAAGGTATGCACCATGCAGCAGAGAAGTGTATGACAATCTATAATACCCATCCCACCAAGACAATAACTTAAATAGCCACAATTCCATTAACATCATCAAGAACTTTATATATATATATATATATAAAGATGATCATGAAGAAAGTGAAGGTTTATATTTATTTTCAAGACCCAGAAAGGAGAAGAAAGAGTTTGTGTGGTTTAATAGTAGTTTGAAAATTTGTGAAGTTGATGAGGAAACTTACAGGGGTGCCTTGATTTGTGGCTTGGGTAACATAGAAGTCCCATGACTCCAAAGAGTCAACCTTCACAACTCTGGTCTTGTTCTGCTGCTCTAGGCCTTCCATCTCCTCCCTCCTTTTTTCTTTCGTCTTCTTCACCTACTCTGGAAGCTATTATAAAACGAAAGTATAAAACTGAGTCCCTAAATATGAAATGTTTGGAGTTGGACCCACTATACTTTTAGATGGATATGTTCGACAGCTGCGAGAAGAGAGGATCAGTTTGTCTTTCCCGTGTTTCCTTTTCTCTCTCTTCAGATTTGGTCCAATTATTAATCTGCGTGGGTCACAAAATTGTTCTTTTTAACTTCTTTCTTTTTCTTCTCAAAAAAAAAATTTTTTTCTTTTTAAATTGTTTTATAGTATATTTTCATCCGGAACCTCTCAAACTGCGCGACTGCACCTAGATCAACTAAAACCACTCTTAAAATAAAATAATCACACCACAAACATTGCAAGTGACGGTTGTTAAAATCCGCACCGGAATTACCGCACAAACGGCACTATGTCGCGCTTTTTACATATATATATATATATATATATATATTAATAGAGAAAATTACCTTTTGTTTATCTGTAATTTAAAATTTTGCATTTTATTCACTAAAGTCTTAAGTTTAACTTTGTTTATCTCCTTACCCACTTTTATTAAAAGCAAAAATAAATTTGTATTTTTGTTACCTTTTATGTCTATTTCCTTTCGAAATATAAAAAACTATAAAATCAAGAAAGAAAAAAAAAATTAAAAACTAGATTTTGTAAAATTTAAAACCTAACTTTTGCCGAAATGAAGCTCACACACGAAAACTTTGTGTACTACTCTACTAGTGTCACCAAGACTTTTCTGGAGCTTAAGTTGACTATCTGAAAGCATGAAAATGTTATTTGATCCCTTAACTGTCACTCAATACTAAATTTTGTCATTTCAATTGCAGGCAACTTGCCAGTGAACACTGGATTTGAGGTGGGACTGGAATTTTCAAAAGCTTAAGCTGTTAGGAAATTGTGAATTTAATCATTTAACCACAAGTCTAACAATCTCAATAAAGAGCCAAATCAAACTCAGCCTCAACTCTAGCAATGGTCTGTTGTAAAATACATCAACCTCCAAACACTACTCAGTTCCTGAAGGTACCCTCTCCAGAATCCTAATCACTGTGACCTCCACGAAGGGCTTCTATCTATGACTTGTATTAAGGAAACTTCACTGTGTGGACTCGAGCAAGGACAATTCAGGATTTTCTATCGCAATGGCATAGCCCATAATCAATCTATGACCTTCACGGTGGACTCAAGCGTAACGCAAATCAGTTTGGTTGGCTTCAATAAGAGCCAAAGAAGTGATCATGTGTTTTATGTGCCGGTGATCGATATGGCATCATTATTAATTTTCAAAAAATCCACTTTGGTGGTTAGATTTTCTATGGTCTTGATAGGCTTTCTCTTGCCCCCTAAGAACTCCTCTATGTTGTAAACATTCACAATCCCACTGCCTGAACCAGCTGCAAACAATTATCCACTTTATTTTTACAAAACCTATCTTTTAGACCTTCTATTCTCTTAATTTTATAATTTTTTACGTTTTGAGAGGAGAGAAACATAAAACGATAGCAAAAATACAAATTTACTCATGTTTTTATTAGAGGTGGGTAACAGGAGACAAACCACATGTAGGAAAAGTGTTTTTCGAACAAACAACAGGTGGAGAAAGTATAATTTTTCTATATTAATATTATATAAAGTGGTATTATAAAATACTGATCTCTTTCTTTTTAGGGTTTAGTATCATAATTTTTCATTCATCACAATTTAGGGCTTACACCTTTTTCTCCTAATATTAAGCATTAACTCATGGTCTTGTTTTCAAAAGAATTTCATCTTACTTTGTCTCTCCTATTTCTATGTCCTTCCATTCTAGAACTTATCATCATGGACAAACTAATTGCAATAATAAATAAATAAATAAATAATTACACTTTTTTACCTAAAATTCTATAGTTCACAATGACAAAATTACAAAAACAATGCCAAAAAAACTAGTCAAACATGTAACTCACTCGTTAACAACTGCTAAGGAGAGCTAACAACTGCAACTGCTAGAATAACGCTAAATATAGTTATGATATAATGTTTATTATTTCAAATATTTTTCTTACAATTTCCATAACAAATAAATCAAAATCATATACAACAATCAAAATCATATGAGCAATAAAACTACTGCTACTACTACTAATAATAATAATAATAGCACTAAGAGAATTACCTTGTAAGAAAGGACTAATCCTTTCCCTGGGAGAGAACCAGAGAGGGGTTCTTTTTAGATTAAACGGAAGGAAAAGAAATGTTTATTTATGTTTGATTTTGGCAATTGACTTGCCAAAGGAATAAGGAGATGTGGAAGTACCTAATTTTAAGGGATATAGATAAGTGGTTATCTTTTAATCAAAATAAATAGTTGAGAAATGCTACGTCCACAACTTTTTTACAACAAATCATGGTGATTAGTTATTGTTGGTTATAATTTGAATCTATCAATAAAATTACTTTTTTGTCCCACTAATAACAACTGCCACTTAGGATTTATTATAAAAATGTTGTGGATAGGGACGAAACCAAGATTCGAAGTTGGGGATGGCCAAAGTATAAACACAAAAAAGTTTATGAAAATAAAAACTAACATTATAATCTCATATTTTCACAATTTGGATTGATACTAATTTAATCAGTGGTAATTTTTTGGAATTTTGTTTGAAAATTTGTATGAATTGGGACATCAACACTAGAGGCAATGCTGCATTATCAACTTCAAATTATTTGTAATTTTTTCTCTTTAAAAAAATCAAATATTATAGATAATTTTCTCATCATCAACCATTCAAATAAAAGTTTCATTATTTCCATATTATATAGCTCTACAGTTTCAAAATTTAGTCCAAAAAATAAACCAAACAAACATACCCCACAAACTACAACAACGTTAATGTTAATAAATTATTTTCTAAATATAGTTAATAATTCATAAAATAAACCAACAAATAAGCGTTATCAATTAATAACATTTATTACTAACCATTGCATATATTTGATTCATAGTTCCCACGGGCTTCATTTTTGTATTGCTAGTTTCCAGTTTTTCTATTCTTTTTATTTTTATTTTTTATCTCATTTGTCCTTATCTGACCACCTCTTTTTTTCAAATTCAAGAGTTAAGACTCAATCATTATTACAAAGGATGACTTCTTAAAAAGTACACAGTAAACTCACACACACAAAACATATTACACTATCAATCTATCATAGTGGCAAAATAAAGTCAGGGTGGACAGACATCATAGAGAGAAATAAACTCATATCAGAGTAGAGAAAGATAATAAAGAGAGAGAAATCAACTCAGATCTAAGAAGAGAGGACATACCTCAATTGATTCAACTCATGCGTTAGTGTGGACACAGTAGACCGGAAAAGACCGAGCCACTAGCTGTAAGCCACAGTACGATTGCCGACTGCGGTTTTCTTTTTGGTTTTCATGGGTTATATGTAAATATTTGAAGGAGGGGGGCCAAAAATATATTTTTTGAGGGAAATCTTTAATTTTCCGGTTAGATATGTATCTTGTCTGCCCTAACGTGGATCTGGTTGTGAACATAACATTTCTTTAAATAGTTAACTAAAAAAAATAGTGTATTCAAAATAGTATATTATTTGTTTTAGAGAAAGTAAAATGTATTTTGGTAGGATTTTTTTTTTTTTTTAAATGATAGTAATTAAGAAGAAATAATTTCTCATAATTAAGACGAAAAGTAAGGGTTCGTTTGGTTGGAGGAGTGGAAAAGTGGGAGAATGGAAAATTAGTGGGAGGATAGAAAATATTTAATTTTCCCTCGTGTGTGTTTGATTGAAGGGATGAAAAAGTGGGAGGGTGAAAAACTCTTTTGTCTGGTTGAAAAGAAAAGTGAGAGAATAGAAAATGTAGTTTATATAAATTGACTATTATACCCTTATTACATAATAAGTAAGAAATAGATTTATTTGTACTCATTAAATAATATATATTTACCAACAATTATATTTTTCAATAAGAAGTGTTACGTCCACAACATTTTTCGCAATACTTTCACAATAAATTATATATGGTAAGTTATTACTGATTTTAATTTGAACACATCACTTAAATATTTTTTTTCATCCGTATTAGTTAGTAACAACCCACCACTTAAGAATTATTGTAAAAATATTGTAGTAGCATTTCTCCATTTCTTATCCTTTATTTTATTTTTCCCTTATCTCTTTTTTTTTTTTTTCATCCACAGGTTTCTATTCTATTCTTTTCTTTTTTTCCTCCTCCACACCTTTCCCTTGTCTCTATCTTCACTTTTCTTTTCTTTTTTTCTTTTTATCTATGGCACTTCGTCTGGAGCTTTCTATTATTTTCACATTTCTTTTTTCTTTTCTTCTTTTCTTCTCTAGCACTACGTCTACTCCAGAGCATTCAAGAAGCACCACTGCATATCCTCTTCCTACTGAGGCTCAGATGGGTCAGCTGTGCTCTTTTCTTTTCTTTTCTTTTTTTCTTTTTTTGTTCTAATTTGATTAGTTTTAAAATTGTGATTTGAGTTTGTATTTTGATTGAAAGCTCCATCAATTTTATGCTTCACCATCGTGCTCTCTGTTTTTTTTTTTTTTTTTTTTACTTGATTCCAAATGGCATTATGGTAAAAGTGCTGTGAGAGCACTTTTCTCTCCAAGCTTTTCCTCCCGATTTGGGAGGATGAAATTTGTGGGCCCAGGAGAGAAAATTTTCTCCCGGGTTTTCCTTCCTCTCTATTTTCCTTCTTTTTCCAAACAGTGAAAAACACTGTTTTCTACCCTATTTTCCTCCATATGTTTTCCATCCTCCCTAAATTCACCCCAACCAAACATGGTGTAAGTATCCCATGAAAAGTGGTAACATTTTGAACTTGAAGAGAGAGAGAGAGAGAGAGAGGAAACGCTTGAAACTATCTATAAAAACTCTTTTTTTTTTTAAATCAAATTTGACAAAGAAACATGAAGAGGGAGAAACATGAATGGAATTTTTTTTAAATTTTCTATACATGTAGATTTGAGGATATTTTGGTACGTTAAATGGTGAGACCCAAACAAGAAAATCCTTTTATTAGTAGTATAGATAAGCCCTTTCATACCTAAAAACTTTTTGGGCTACTCTTAATTAGCTCTAAATAAAGATAAAATTAAAAATCAGTCCAACATTTAAAAATTGACCAAAACAAAAGAAAAATCAACTTTGGGTTGCCCAATCCAACCCAAAATTTTGAATGTCCTAACTCAAAACCGACCAAACTACACCCTGATACACTGCAGCGCACATGGAACCGTAAAATTGAGGTGTGGTGTAATGATAGTTTTTGACAAACTACATCTTGTATTGTGGTGATAAAAATGGACCAAAACCACATTAAACGGTACCGTGAACACACCTACCCACAACCATGAATCTACAAACACTAAAATCTTCACTCTATCACATAGAGTTTACACTCTATAGCTTTAGATTTATTATATTTCACTGCCAAGAAATTGCCTTTTTGTGTCAAAACCCCAAATCACATCCTAAGATAGTGTGAATTTCATTTTACTTCTCTTAGTCTTTAATATTTTTATCAAGTTTGTCCTTCCATCCTCTATGGTTCTATCACTTGTATATATTAAAAGGATTCAGAAAGTTAATTATTATTTTTTTTTCCCTATCAAAAATACCCTTAAAGTAATTAACCAACAACTTAAAAATGGGGTTAAAATAGTAAATTGGAAAAAGAAAGTTAGCTATTATTATTTTTTATGTCAAAAATACCCCTACCTAAAACTTAAAAATTTGGTTAAAATAGTAAATTGACAAAAATAATAAATTTCTACTTCTACGTTGAAATGTCTTCTTGCTTCAAATAAACTTTATGTTGATTTAAATTCTTACTTCTACTTACAAACTCCCTACAGAATATGATTACTCTTTTGTTAGTTTTAAAACTCCTCCAATCTACAAAACTAACACTACGTATTCTTTTTTCTTTTTTTACTTCATCACAATGTATTTGTTCCTTCTGTCCTCCTTTTTTTAAAATTTAAAAAAAAAAAAAAAAAAAAAAAATTCATTACACCTTTAGGGTTTTTTTTTTTTTTTTTTGTGATTGGAAAAAGTAAAAATCTCAAATTATAATAAATACAAATTATTAATATTTACCTAAAAAATAGAAGAGCTTCTGAACGTGCGTGCAATATAATTGTCATTAAATATAATAAAACAACATCACTTCACATTTTGACAATTACTAAACAAGACAACCAAAATATTTAAAAAAAAATTATTAAAGTTCAAGGATCAAAATGATAAGAATAAATTTTATGAGCGAAAATATAATTTGTATAAGGTTGTAATTTAAATTTTAGCTTACTTATTTGTTTGGGTGCGTCTTTTAGTTACTGGGTCAATAGTTTTTAAAGAATCTTTGTTTTATAGTAAAATGTTGGGCCAAAGTCCACAGTCTTTCTTGTCAATCCTAGGGGCCCGTCAATCTGGTTTTCTGAATGATGGTATAGAAGAGCATATATACCATTATCAATCTAATCGTATATTTTTTGGTAGAAATCTAATCGTATATGGTTTGATATATTTTCGGGATATGCATGATTTTTTTTTTTAAAGGATATGCATGAATTAATTGACAAAGACAAGTGACCAATCAACTGCTAACGAAGAGAAGGGAGTGGATGGATAATTATTAGGGACATTCAAATTTCTGATTTCGATTTTTCTAGATTTAAAAAACGTGGTATTAAATTAAAAGCCACTTGAATAAACTGCATCTACAATCTAGAACCTCACATTGTCAAATCATTAATTATAATTAATTCATGTGCCCAAACTTTACTCCCTCCTGGTGTTGAAAAAGAAAAACCAATGGGCGCCGACAACATAGCAGGGCATCTAAGTTGCAAGACAAAAATATACCCAAAGAGGATGAGTGGTCCACAATAGCATATATTCAAAAAGAATCAATCCAATTCTTCATTACAGAACTTAGGCCCATCATTTTTTTGGACAAGATGTTAGTGCAGTAGTTGAGCAAACCAAGACATCAAAGTTGCTGCAAAATTACTTACAAAAGTCTTCCACATCACAACACTTAATTATGCACCGATTTCAACGTACCACTTCAAGCCTGTGAAAATTCTTGTTTTGATGGTTTTTGCCAAATTATCATTAGATTTATTGTTTTCAATACAGATCATCATTATCCCTCTGCAGCATCCAAAATGAAGTACACTGTTCAACATTTCAATCATACACAATACACACCTAATCCTTTGCGCACACCCCCTTAATTCATAGCGATAACAAGTTATAGCATCCAGATTTACGAGAACATAGCAATAATGCACTACTTAAGCAAGATACCATTCATATGACAATCTCATAAACATGACATCTCTAATGACAATTTCAAAAACATTCCCACTTCACTATTCTTCATATGTTATAATGTGCTTAAGAAAAATTCATCCATTTAGCCTTCTCTTGGGAATTCATAAAGAAATAAAATGGAATGAAATGAATTGAAATCATCATAAAGGAATGGAATGAAAAAGAATTAAGTAATCTTATTTGAATGTTTTAAAATAGAGATATGGATAGAAGGAATGCAAGGTATAGTATGTGTGATGACAACAGAATGATCATTATGAATAAATCACATCTGTAACCTATATAAGATTGTTCAAATCCACTATGATGCTAATAACAATTCCTTTATACCCTTACTCGTCAAATGATGAACAATTTCAAATAATTTTGAAAGATCATCTCACAAGGTCGATAATTTCATCTGTCGCATCATTCAATCAAGACACTAAACTTAAACCTAAAGTACAAATTAGTAATTTCTAGAAACAGACACTACAAACAATTGATACAACCAATCCACCCCCTTATACAAATTACAACCATTAATCATACAAATAACAATTACTCTGCGCAGATTATAGATGCAGCAAGGCTGACAACAAATGCATGAATACCAGGAACACAATTTCAGCCATAGCTCAATCGGTTATCAATAGGCTTCACTGTTGTCTGACGTCGGGGAATTCCAATTTCACAGGAATTGACTCTGGCAGCAAACCGTAGTGAGCAAAGTGACTCACCAACCGAAGAAGGATCAGGGGAGATATTTACAAACATCAAGGTTTTGGAATCTCCACCTAGGCATGGCTGTTTATGCATAGAATAAAAAAGTACATTATTATAAAGCAACAGTGCAATATGAAGATTACAAGCAAATAATTAAAAAGTTCAAAGAAACAACTGTACCTGGAGAAGATATGTCAGTTTTGAGTTCCTAAAAGGAACATGGTCCTCCTTCTTTGCCAATGCAAATATTACATCAGCCAGCGAAGATAAACTTTTGTTTATAGCCTGATTGCAAAAAATTAGCATATAATCATATTAAAAAGGTGAACATTAAAACAACAAAGGAAGGGGGTTATTAATGGAATTCATCAGATTGAAACCTGAGTTTCCTTCAAACGGTCTCCAGTTGACCCACTCTTGGATAGGCGCTCACTTCCAGCAAGATCTATGAGGTTTAATACCCCTTGTACTTGTTGCTCAGTGCTCTAGCAAAGCAGAAAGAGTAGTATGTCAATAGTAAAAAACATATATGAGTACTTTGAACACAAATATGAATACAGAATTACTAGTTAAAGTACCTCATTTACACCAGATATACGCAATGTAAAAACAAAATGGCTTCTCGAGGACTGCTCATTCATTTGCGTCCTACCCACAGACCTAAAACCCAAAGGCAACAACCATTCCATTAAATTCATTCATCCAATTAACAAGATTAGAGAAAAGCTCAATGAAAAGCATAAACCGTGTTCTATCATCACTAAAAGAAAATACGTTAGTTATGCACAATCCACAGAACTACAATGATAGTGTGCATGCGTGTGTGTGAGTGTGAAATCTTGAAGACTGAAATTGACTAAGCCTTGTCATAGGCCTCACGAAACTTGGTAAATTACCTAAGCGTTTCCCTATGCCTCATGAAACTTGACTGTTTAACCCTTACAATACTTTAAAAAGCATTGGCATTTCTCATTTCAAATTTCTACAACATACAGAAAAAGCATTCCTAGCGCAGATACTATAATTCCACTTTAACACAACTCCAGTGGATGTGCAGAAAAACAAAACCTGCAGAACAATGTAGAAAGCTCCTAAGGTGTTACCTGCTGTGTGCAGCCTGCTGTAGAAGGGAGGATATCTCATTTATGCTACAAACATCGACTATAGTAAGGTCAGAAACATGTGTATTTCCATTCACATCATGCTTAATTGTATACTGTTTTCCAGGAGCCCCATTTTCTGTCCGTGACATGTCCAGACCACTTGATCGATTTGTAGACAACAAATCACGGATGGTCTCATTGTAAATCTCCAACATTGAAGCCTACACATGTTTATAAGGAATTGTCAGAGATTCACAAGCAAAAGTAAGCAGATTAATGACAGAAGTTCAAGATAGTTTACCTGCATTTTGTATTTCCAGCCCTGAGCTTGAAGGGACTGACTTGTCTGGAAGATTTGTTCCAGTGAACGTGGTATCAGCCCTTTCTGCGCAGAAGTTTCCGGTCTACCCATCATGGTATAAGTTTTGCCTGATCCTGTTTGCCCGTAAGCAAATATGCAAACCTACCAAAACATTACACCAACAATAGATTAATGAAAGTTCAGAATTAAATAGCCAATCAAACTTCTGAAACAGATGATACACAATCAAACAAAGCTCAAACTTTAGCCTAACATTACAAATGCATTTCCATGCATTTCACAGTAAAATAGTGTTGAATCTGATTAAAAGTTCCAGTTTCCATTTTCTTTTTTTAAAAGCATTTCATCCATAATAAAGTCATTAATAGATAAACATAATGTCATGAAATTAACACCAACACCAAGACACCATGCCATAGTACAACTTCAGCTAGAGACAACCCAACAACAACTTAACCATACAATAAAATGAGTTCAACCAAAAAGGCAATACAAAAAACCAAATGAAATCCAACAATAGCTTTACACTTGTAGCCCCATATCAAAGACCAAAACAACTCAAACCCAATACAATTCAAAATTGAGGATAAACCCCTAATAAACAAGTTTGTAAGTAATCTTACATCCCCACTACAACCAACAAAAGCTTATTAGTCGCATCATAGTGATAGTATCTTGAGGAGATACTCTAATCATGCATCAATTACAAAATATTCTTTCAACTTATTTGAAATTTTGACTTAGGTAGAGCAATTAACACCTGATCTTGAACTGGAAAGTTGCAATCAAGTGAAAACACCATTAATCAAAATGCAAGAACTAGAACCTTGATAGAACATATTCTAATGCATTATGCCAGTTTTTTTTTTTTTTTTTGGGGGATAAAATGCATTATGACAGAATTGGAAAGAACAACTTGCAAGCACAACAAATTACCTTATAACCATCAAGGGCACTCTGTACCAACTGTGATATTTCAACAAAAACATCCTGCTGAGAAGCCTCATGAGAAAACACTTTGTCAAATGTGAAAGGATACTTCTGTCCTGCTGACATTAATTCGCATTAGATTAAAGAATAAGGCCTTTGTTTTTAACAAACAACAAACTTGTAATGTGTAACAAAGTGTATAAGTCAAAAGATTCTCCTATAGCCTTATGAAGTTCCACTAGGATTAAAGGCAAAGAAACATACCACTTTGTACCAAATCAATGCCCCGGCCAAGAGTTTCCGTTGATGTAGGGTAAGCAATTACTGTGGCTTCTGTTCCAACTCCATCTTCAGGCAACAAAGGACGCACTCGGCAAAATACACGAATGTTCCCTTTTAGTTCCTGCAATAAGAGGCACTTTAGTACAAGCCACATAATGCTAGACAAGGATTCAAGGAAAGAGGAAAACAGAATTACCAAAATTGTGTTGTGCAGCTTTTTTCTTAACTTCTCTCCTTCAATAAGTTGAAACTCTGCATCTGCCAGTCGCTCTTGTAGTTCACACACAGTTCTCTTTTGCTCTTCAAATTCTGTCCTTGTTTCTGAAGCAGATAAATCAGCCATCTAATAAAGAAAATAAGCATTATTGTGGGATTAGCTCAATCACATGTACAAGACATGTCAAAATCTACAAGCATGCTAATAATGTCCAAAGCAGAACTTGTAAAAAACAAAACATAAGCAACCCTTCCTACAACTTGTAAACTATCAGCATTACCTTTAGTTTCTCATTTGCAGCAGTGAGTTGATGCTGCAATGTCCGAATGTGCTCCCTTTGGGAAGAACATGTCTCCTATAAAAGGACCCAAAATCTTACAGTTAGTGAAGTCAAGATTATCATCAAATTATGAATTCGCTTGATAATAAATTAATGAGGACTAACCTCCAAGGCATTTGATTTTATCGTCAAATTATCCAATTCTGCACAAGATTTCCCAGTAAATTCTTTATACTTCACTATTTCAGCAGTTAAAGCCTGCATTTGTGTCACTTGGCGATCACGGTCGTCCCTCACTTGTTGCAATTCCACTCGAAGGCATCTAAGTTCATTTGATAATGATTCTTTTTGCTTTATCACCTCATCCTGTGAAGCCTAAAAGAATGAACAAGACAAAACACCAATCAAGATACCTCCAAATGTTGCAGATTGTTACTGAAGATGAAAAGTGCTTCTAGTGCCATCTGCCAAGCAAAATGCCACCGAATTTATATATATATATATATATGAAGTTAACAATTTTGTAACTTCTTAAATTCATTGTCTAATCAATTTACATTTAAGATCAAGAGCGTATAAATAAGTCACCTAATAGATTTTTTGTTTTAAGATCTGAATATATAGCTTCTATTCAATAAAGGTTGACTTTATAGAGAAACAAGTTGCCTAAGACAAGAGCTGCTCAAAGACAAGAGCTTCCAGACCAGAAAACCTTGAAATTAATTTCTTAAATTAGACCAGAAAAGAACTTAATTGTTCATATCAAGCCATGTCAATAAGTGGGGTTCAAAAGGGAATCATAACAATTGTAATGATATGCCTTCCACATATTTAAAAATTTATCCAAAACAACAAAAAATTCAATATGCATAATAGAATCATAAATTTATTATTAAAAAAAACCAATACAATGCAGTTTGTCAAACTTCATTTAATTTTACTAAATTAATTTTGGGAAAACACGTGGCAGACAAACACAACTGCTGTCATACTTGAATATTACTTACTTTGAATGAAGCCAATTGGTCTTGCAATGCCTTATTGTGACACCTTAAATTGCTGAGATTCTCCACAATAGTCAATTTCTCCATTTCAACTCGTTTGAGTGACTCACTAATTGTTTCATTATCCTTTTGAAGTTTGCCGTTATACTGTTGTAAACTCACATTGTATTCTTGTCCTCGCTTGTACATATCTTCAAATGAGGCTGCCTGCATATTCAACAAAATTTTGGGGAGAGAATATCATTACATTGGTCATCTGGCAATCCACAGAGTCCAACTAACTTAATGATACACAACTACTAAGACTAACATTAAAAATTCACAAAAATCTGTGGGAAGATAACTCCAATCTTCAGTATATAGATGATAAATGCGAGACATCCAAATTATGAATTTATATTACCTTTTGTTCAGCAGCTAATTTCTCCTGCCTAGTTTTATCAAGCTGAGCTGAAAGAGAAGCTTGCAACTTCTCACTATCAACTCTTGCTTCCTTTTCTTTTCTATGACATTCAATCGCATCCTAGTCATCAAACCACAATAAAAATGAGATGTAGAAAGAAACAGGTATAGCCTGTACACAAAATGCAATGACCGAAAAACTTACCAACTTATCTGATTCTTCTTTTGCAACTCTCTCTTCCAAAGAAGAGATGGTTTTCCGCAAGTCTAAGATAATCACATTTAACTCCTCCACCTTGTTTTTCATCTCCAGCTCTAAGAAAATAAAAACAAATCTACATTATAAAGTCTTCCAGTTAACAAGAACTGCAATATTAGGAACTTCAACACATGAGAAACCACATTCATTAAATGAAGGCATAGTGATATGAACAATATATTTCTTTCTTAATAAAATCCTTATCTTAAAAACAAACAAACAAACCAACAAACAAAAAAATGCCCACCCCAGCATCAATGTTTCCAATATCAATAAATTCTACCTTCACCAAAAAATTTCTACGTTGTGACCAATTCCTTTCATTAAGAACAATTATACTTTGCCTGAATTGAATTATGTATTGCTAATTATTATCCCATGTATTACACTTTGTTTTGAGAAAAACACAAGCACAGTAGTTGCACTTCACACTGGAGATGAGTTGTCAACTTTACAAGATCTAAACATGAGAACACCACTAGCATGAGTATACACTATTCATTAATTTGACCAAAATAAAATTATTCAATATAAAGCTTCATGAAACACATGAAACTTTTCAAGTGTGCAAGAGACATAAGGATAAATTCAAACAGACATGCACAAATACAGTAAATAAAAATTTACTAAGATGTTTGATTAATGTCAGTGCAATGCAAAAGATGTGTACCAGTATCTGCGCACTTCTTCTCAACAGCTTCAATTGAACTTTGAAGATTTGCCTTCTCAAGAACATGGTTTTGTTCAACTTGTTGGAACCATTTTAAGCAAAGTTTGAGCCTCTTAATATAGTCAATCGCGTTATCCAGCTTCACCTGCCAACCATATAAATAATAAACTCAGAATAACAAACCCACAAACCAATTTAGCTTAAACCCCAAGTTTCAAAATTCATGAGACAATATTTATAACCTTAAGAGGATCAAGCTTCTTCCCCTTCAACTTCTCATTCAACAATGCCTCAACCTCCTCCTTTGTGAACTCCACAGTTCCACACTCCGACCCCTCGCCACTTCCCACATCACTAGTAGCCGTAACATCTTGTCTACTGTTTACCTCGGAAAAAGCTTGCCGCCCACGGCCCCTGCTCGCAGCCAACGGTGGCCCCACCATTCTTCCTGCTCCGATTCTCCGACGCTTGTCTAAAGGAACCTCCTCATTACCATCCTTTTTCTAAAGCACAAAAAGTACCAAACAAAGAACACGAATTTAAACGCAACACAAAAAGAAGAAACCATATTCAATCCATTTTAAACCTAATACACAAAATAAACTCACTTGCATCTCACTTTTTCCCATTCAATTACTTATATTTTCTCAGCATCCAAACAGTGGGTTAAGTGAAATTAGGGTTCTAGATCCTAAATTTTCCATTACATACACAAAATTGACAGAACCTCAGGTCCAGAAATCAGGTATCTCTTATTTTCTTCTATTTTCCCTCAATTTCTCAGCAACCAAACAACACTACTAGATAATTTAAAAAAAAAAAAAAAAAAAAATTGAATGAAACTAAAGGCTTACAGTGAAGGGACTACGGGGAGGTCGGTTCTGGTTACGAGAAGCCATTTTTGAAGACGAAAATACGAATTTCACTAAGAATCAGAGCGCTATTCCGACGAGTTTTCGGTGTAGCATCTAAAAATCTGGGCCGCCGATCTGCGGAAATGGACGATAGTTGATGGATAAGAGAGAGAGAGAGAGAGAGAGAAAGAGATCGAAGTGTTTGTGTTTTGGGGAAAAAAGAAAAAACTCTTTTGAGGATTTGGAAGGTTAATTTGGGAAGTTAGGGTTTGCAGAGGGAGAGAGAGAGAGAGACACAGAGAGAGAGAGAGAGAGAGAATGAAATTTGAATTTGGATCTGGCGGTACATCTAAAACGCTCCTCGATAGAGACGTTGCCTTTTTATTGGGCCGAACCGGATCTTTACCGGCCCATATTCCCCACTTTAAGCCCAAATTCTTCTTATGGTAATTTAATTACTACAGTTTCTCCAAAAGAAAATTTACTACAGATTCTGGATTTTTTTTTTTTTTAATAAATGATTGAAGATTGTTCATTTGGAAATAATTTATCTAATTTTTTTTGGCTAAAAATACTGTAGACAAAATAATTTTTTTTAAAAAATAAATAAAATAAACAGATTTTTGTTGCTAAAAGTACTATAAAATTTTAAAAAAAAATTAAATAAAAGCTAACTTATAATCTAATTCGAAACGCATACACTAATTTATGTTACTTTTAAGTAGTACAATCTATTTTTCAACTTTTTAAATATAAGCTATTGAAAAGTGACTACTTAAAACTAATGTGAGATTTGAAAAAGTTGTGAGATATATTATGTATGTCTTCCTCTCCTCTCTTTGCTCAAAACAATTTGACCCAAAATAAATATATAAATTTGAGGAATTTTGAGATCGAAGCAATGTAAATAATGGTACAGACAACGTTACAATAGCCATACACATCCTAGAATGATTGAATGAAAGCAAAAAATGATAGAAGCAAGCAAAGCAGAGAGAATCACAATCAACAATGGAACAGTAGGAATTAAAAGTAAGCTAAGCTATATATTACCATTTACCTCACAGGAAGTTTTGGATGTCTGGAGAGCGGAGACTGTATAATGAAATATTTGATGGCCTCTCTTTGAAAAATGAGAGAGCAGAGGTGGGGGGAACCTTTTAAAAAATCAAATGGAGCGCTTTTCATTAATTGTTTTAAAACTGCCAATTACTTGGATTAATACTGATAAATTTAAAACCCAGTGAGGAAACATTTTGAATTCTGAATTAGTTTGGAATTTTGGAATTGTGTTGCTTATGAAAAGATTCAATTAATGTTGGACCGAAATTTGGACCAACAAATTTTTTACAACAAAATCCAACTCAAGCTTATTTAGCACCCATTCATGGCTTCTCAAATTAAGGACAATTGCTATAGATAGTTATCATCTTAGATTTCTTACCTAAAGAAGTCAGGGATAATTTTTTTTTTTTAATTCTATAGTTGTTGGAGGTGGGATTTGAATCTCCGACATTTTTGTTAAAAACACTAAGAGTTGTCAGTTGAGTTACAACTTACAAGACACTTGGCAAAAAGCTAGTGATACAAATGCTTATTAAGATTGTTACGTTTTAGACTCCAGTTGTTGTAGACTTGTAGTACAGGCTAATCAAGTTGTTTGATTAATCCAATTATGCCAAATCAATTTTTTTGTAATCAATATAAGCATGCAATGGAAAATTAATACTATGTCACCAGCCTCATAGAATCAAATACAATGGAGACAATGACATATTGATGCAAGGAAAATCAATAGAAAAACAATTATAAAGGAAAAACATTGCAAGGAAAACCTTCCCATGAAGCAAATCCACTATTAAAAGAAAAGTTTTGCAATCTCTAGAATTAACTTTTCTAAACTCTACAACCTTTAGATAACTTACAAAGAAAAACTTTCATGACCATAACCTCCAATTAACTCCATGACCCTCTTAAAGGTATTTTTTTCACAGTAACAAGTCTATGATAGATGCTATGGTTTATGCTTCTTCACCAACAAATCTTTAGATCTATACTTGAATATCTTTGGTATGGTGAAATTAAGAAAAACTTGGTTACACAATCCTAGCCACACAAAAATGAAGTTATCTATCCTCTATAAACCTCTTTAGGGTTAACTTATAATATCTCTTTTATATCCCAACAGGTAGGGCTTGAATTTATGCTAAAACAAACAAGTTATTCAACCTTTTACATTACTAATTTGTGTAGTTTGGATTGATCGAGAGGAATCAAGGTTAGAGTCAAGGCAACTCGACCGATCAAGTGAAATCGAGCTTGCTATCGAGCTTATATAAGCTTCACTTTCTTAAAATTTTCAAGGCTTGACATGTCAAGGTGGTGTCGAGGTCACAAAAAGTTCACTTTCCTGAGCTCATATTAAGCAATCTTTGAGTCTTCACCTTGATCATCAATTACAACTCTAAAATGCAGCCAAACTCACAATTTGATATGGTTTGCCAACACTAACACATGGACCAAACAGAAACTCTGCCATATCCATAGAGGTTATGAGTCACCAATTGTCAAAGTTTTTTTTTTTTTTTTTGGTCTAGTCTCATAATTTCCCTTTAAAAAAAAATGGATAAGTTTGTTTTTAAGACACGGATTAGTAGGAGAGCATCCTATTTTGTAGACATTTTATGTGGAGTTAGAAATATATTTTTGTTGGATTGTCCTCAAATTTTTTCCTTGTTAAACTTAAAAATTAGGGGTATTTCTAAACCACAAAAAAGTCTAGTCCAAAGAGGAGAATCCTCTTATATATATATATATATATATATATATATATATATATATATATATCCATCCTCTAAGTATGCACTCACATGCATGCTTAGAGCCGCTATTTTTTTGGATAAAAGTTAATGATTTGTATCCATTATAATTTGGGTGTGATGAGTGTGAGTGCTTAGAGACTCTTTTTTTATTAATTTTTTCACAAATATATTAGTAATATGGTTGTATATAATGGTCAATCACCCTCCTTGTTGTATATATTTTGTGCTTTGAAATAGAGTTAAGTATTCCCCCCCACTAGCCCCCACCCCCAAAAAAAAGAGTTAAGTACAATATAATGAATTAATACATTCATAGTTTTACTGATGAATAGCAAAGTAACATAGTTTGATACTTATCCAAATTGCACAATTTGTGTTTCTTTTGCACACTTTGTGTTTCTTTTACACAATTTGATACTTATCCAAATTGAACAGTTTGTGTTCTACTATAATATTGTAGTCAAAGAAAAACATTGTATTGTTGTAATCAAAGAAAAGCAATGAGTAAGCTATAACTCACAAACACATTTATAAAAAAAAAAAAAAAAAAAAAAAAAAAAAGACCAAAAGCCACTTTTAGTCCCTACATTTTCAGTTATTTCCATTTTAATCCCTACATTTTATTTTTACTACTTTTAGTCCCTATCCTGAAAAAAAAAACTTCCCGTCTTGGTCCTTATCGTTACATCAGAAACAAAGAAAGCTAACATGGCAAACAGTAGGAATAAATAATACTAAATTAATGTCCACGTGGCTTAAATTAATAATAAAAAATGTTTTTTGCATTAAAAAATGTCACATCAGCATCTAAATTAAAAAAAATTAATTTATCAATTTTAACTAAATAAAAAAATTAAAAACAGAAATAAAAACCAAAAATTACATTAATTGAGATCTAAACGTGTCTTGATCAAGAACAGCAAGAACACCCAAATCCAAAAACACAAAATTAAAATCCAAAAATCACAAACCCAAAAAATAGATCTGGGTTTGATTTTTATTAAAACCCAAAGTCCTCTCTCTCTGGGAAATACAGAAGGCCAAACTGAAAGGACTATAACCCAAAAACAGCTCCCTAAAGCTAAATCACAATGGCCACAAATCAAGTAAATATCCAGATTTTATCAAAAACAAAAAAAAAAAAAAAAAAGAAAAAAAAAAAAAGTAAATATCCAGACAAGGGAAAGCTTGAACCACCTATTCCACTCTTTCTACCTTGCCACCGCCGCAATCTAACCACCAACGAGACCAAACCTCTGCTGCGCCGATTAGTCGTTGCATGACTCAACCACCCAACAAGGACTGCAGAAGTTGTCACCATTGAGGAATTTCTTCAGGTCGTCGAAGATGCACCACTGGGTTGAGCTGGATTTGAAGGGCGTAGGGTTTGATAGGGTCGTGTTTGAGTTTTGAATTGAATAATGGAGAAAGATCGGAGAAAGCTTAAGTGAATTTATTGGAGGAAAGGGTGAACCGAGCCCACTCTAGGAGCCGTTTGATTGGGAAGACGTATTTGATGAGGGAAAGGTGATCGACGGTGGAGATTGAGTGGAAGAGGATGCTAGAAGGGGAAAGGAGGGAGAAGACTGAGTTAGCGGAATTTGGATTGTTGGATGAGAGGATGGAATCTACATTGCCACTGCTACTATTAGACTTAGGATTGGTGAAGGCAGAAGTGATGGGTTTCTTTTAATGTTGAGTTGTAGCTACTACTGGTGATGAGTTTCATTTTGGGTTGGAGATGGGTTGTGGCTACTATTAGTGATGGGTTTTGTTTTGAATTTCAATTCACAGATTTGGACGTGATTTTCTGGGTTGTTTGTGGAGTTTTCAAGGGGGATGTTGTGTTTGGTTACCTAGAAAGTGGAAGAAGGAAAAGGAAAAAAAAATGAATTTTAATAAAAGTGGGTTTTGTTTTCACTTTGGCTTTCTGTATTTCCCAGAGAGAGATAACTTTGGGTTTTAATAAAAATCAAACCCAGATCTATTTTCTGGGATTGTGATTTTTGGATTTAAATTTTGTGTTTTTAGATTTGGGTTTGTGTTTTTGTTGTTTTTGTCCAAGACCCATTTAGATATCAATTCATATGATTTTTAGTTTTTAATTCTGTTTTTATTTTTTTTTATTTAGTTAAAATTAATAAATTAATTTTTAAATTTAGATGCTAACGTGGCATTTTTTAATGCCAAAAAATATTTTTTATTATTAATTTAGGCCAAATAGGCATTAATTTAGTATTATTTATTCCTGCCGTTTGCCACGTCAGCTTTTTCCGTTTCTGATGTAACGGTAGGGACCAAAACGAGAAGCATTTTTCAAGATAGGGACTAAAAGCGGTAAAAATAAAATGTAGGGACTAAAATGGGAATCGCTTGAAAATGTAGGGACTAAAAGTGGCTTTTCGCCAAAAATAAAATAAAATAAAGAGAGGATAATCATAAGGAAATGAAAAGAAGAGCCAGAGTCCAAATAATTAGAAGTCCGTTGATTTCTTTATAAAAACAAAATAGAAAAGAGCAACGTACACTGACATACCTATTGAACCAGAACAATTAGAAGTGCACTTTTGTTTTTGTATGTAAAGTTTTTTTCCTTTTGGTTTTTGAATTTTGAAAAGATGACGATGATGGCGTGAAGAAAAAGAGCATAGAACTGAAAAGAATTGAGGAAGAAATAGATTGAAGAAGTTGAGTTTTAAAACTAATGTGATAGTTGTCATATTTTGTAGGCAGTGTTTTACATGGGAGTTAGAGATTGTTGAGGTACATTTTTTTACACCTAAAATTATTTAAATAACACCTATTTATTTCTTTTCAAATGCCACAAACAAATTGGGCATGCCTAAATATTTTTTGAATATCACTATGCTAGCCCACAACTGTTCTCCTTTCTATCACGAAATTGGGCTACGAATGCAAAACACTATAGGGCCTAATTTTTTTTTGTAAAACCCAAATCATTTATTGAGCGAGATAAAATCTAATTCTTTTTAAAGCCCATGAATTGTATACTTAGCAAATATTCAAAAAAACCCATGATTCAAATTCATGGCAATACTATTTTTTCAATGGGATTCAAACACATAATCAAAGCCCACGATTCAAACCCGTGGCATATTATTCATCAAAAAGCCCAGTTCCCATTGGCAATATCAAAAGCTCAATTTTTATTGACAATATTAAAAACCCAGTTCTCGCTAGTAATATCAAAAGCCCAATTTACGTTGGCACTATTTTATCAAAAAGCCTAAGATTATTAACGCTTGGTAAAGAAAAAATATCATGGTATAATACTATGGCAAAAACCATGGCAATCGTCTTATAAAAACTCATAAGGAGTTATCTTGAAGATTATGTTCTCATATTATAACCCATGAAACGCATGGTCATCATTTGCATCACAACATCCATAATATGTATCTTTAATGCTCATGGTAAATATTCAATCCTACAAGCTTATCATTTAAATTGTAATGCGATTATTAGAAATCATGAACATTATTTATGATATGGAATTTATCATAGTAAATGTCATTTACAAAGGTATTTTGAAACTTGTCCTATTGTTTCAAACATTACAACTAATTGCCTAAAGGACCATTGCAAGTATCTATGAAACCCAAAGAATATTTACTAATAAAAGTCCATGAGGAATGAAAACTCATGGCAACATGTGTTGTTAATGTCCATTTTGTAGAATGCACACAACCCAGACCAAAGGAACCCGCCCATGTAAGCAAGCCCAATCCAAAAGACCCCAGCAAGAGGCAGAGGATTAAAAGTGGACAACCAGCTCTTGTTCATCCCTGACCAAGGTACAGCTAGAGGCCCCTATAAGAGAACCAAGTCTTTAAGGATGAATTAGGGGCTGTCCCATCAACTTTCTGTCACCCTCTACCTGACATGAACAGTGCCTAAGGGTTGTGATATCAGTTAAAGTCTAAAGGGTGATGAAACTCAATCATCTTCCTCAAGACTGTATCTCCAGTAGAAAGGGAGCTAAAACCAAGTTATCCAAACCTCAACAAATTGATGCTATAAATGTAAAAAATGTTCAAGACATGATTCATGTGCCAAGCCCATGAATCCTAAAAGGGAAAAATTGGGAATATGTGGTTTGGAGGGCATAAAGAGATCTCCAACAGAACCCTCTAAAGTAGACTTAGAGTTTGACACCAGGCTTGAGGTGTTGAGTCCTACTTCTTAGGGTCCAAATCTCAGTTGCAACATTAGGATTTGTCCTTGATACTTGCCTTAATCCCATTGGTTAAACTTAGCTTCAGAAATCCAGGCATTTAATGCAAAACACTCCAAAAACCCACCATGTGTCATATTGCCCAAAGAAGCAAGGCAGCCCCAAAAGTAAATCTCCTACTTTTGGCCAAATTCTAGGAAGATTAACCTTGATTCACTACCTTTGATCAGTCATACATTTTTCGGATTCTTGTTAATTAATGCTTCTCTAAAACCCCATTATAAAAACATAAGCACCTAAACCCAAAAAACACACAGCTACTCCCTCTGAAACTCTTGATTTGTTTGCCAATTTGCTTGTGGTTTAGCTTTCCTTAAGCTCACCACTCATTCCCCTTAACCCGCACTCACCTAACCTCAGACATTCCTTTTCTTTTTTGCTTAATCATACCCTATAAATGCCTCCCAATTAGTCACAAACAGCCCACTACTCACTAAAGCCTTAACCCCAGCATTAATTCCATTCCATTCATTCAAAACAACTCACATTACCCCATTCATGCCTTATGTACTCATACTCCCCAAAATCTTAATTTAATACTTGCTGCACTAAGCTGAGATCTCTTTCTCCCTTCACACCATACCAATTAATCCCTTTCTTCTTCCCATGGAACCTTTAATTTTTACTTTTTGTTTTACTATTGAAGGATATAATGTATTTGTAACAATCGAATTCTTCCCTCACATTGATGTAATGATGGCCGAAAGTACAATAAGTTCCCCTGACTGAGACACACAAGGACCCCCAGGACTGTACCTTCTTAAATTTATTTAATCATTAACTCCTGGACCCTTAAGTGTAATTTCACCTTTACCGCTAGAGGATTTACTTTTCTGGACTCTTGTGTAATTTCACCTTTACCACTGGAGGATTTACTTTTCTAGACTCTTAAGTGTAATTTCACCTTTACTGCTGGAGAAATTATTTTTCTCGTATAATCAGGACAGAACCACTAACGTATTAATTAAGTATTGTAAAGTGTTTTTCTATTGGCCTTTTGTTGCTGTTTTGTCAAATGCAGCATTTATGTCTTGCTTGGATAGGCTTGTCACCACACCAAAATCCTTTGGGCACCATCTTAAGAGGCCATAGTTGAATTTTGGCTTGACTTCCCGATATTTTATTCAAAGGCATCAATTTCTCCCTTAACAAAGATTATTTTTTAGCATGTTATCCTTAAATTTTATCTCTACTTTTTAGTAGTTTTTTTTTTTTTTTTTTTAATTCAAAACTTTGAAAAAAAAAAAAAGGAAAAAACAAAGGTGAGATTAGATTCAAGAGCCAGGGAAACCGAGTATTCAAAAAAAAAAAGGGTTAGGTCTTGATAAAGGAAAAAAGGGGGGAAAAAAAAGAATGAAAAGTGAAAAAGTGGAGTGATTGAAGAAACATGGATGCTTAGTTTGAAAATCAACTAGATAGTGTTTCTATTTTGTAAGAAATGTTTTAGGTGAAAGTTAGAGATGTATATTTATATAGTGTTATCCTCAAGTTTTGCCTCTACTAAAACGTAGGCTATAGCCTATAGGGGTATTTTGGAACCAAAAAAATGTCCAGTCCAAACAGGAAAAGCCCTTTAAATAGTAGTATAGATAAAATACTTCTCATTGAAAATACAATATGTATTTGCTAAACGTCTCGTAGCATAATTGGTAACTCCTTCCATTTCCAATGAAGACGTTTAAATCTCTCATCTCTCAACTATTGAATTATCAATAAATAAATAAAAAATGTAGTCAACCAATTAAGAATGTTGGCTTTGAGAGTTAGATTTCTGCTTTTTGAGGTGGACTTAGGGTAATGGCCTTACACCTATAGGGCATTTTAACTACTCCTCTCAATCTCCATAATTACTTAACAAAAAAAATAAATAAATGGAAACTTCAACAAAAAAAAAAAAAAAAAAAAAAAAGGTACCAAATCCACATTTTCCTTTCACTTTTCCTTCCCCCATTTTCCATCTACTCTCTTTTCACTCCAACCAAAAATAAAATTAATTTAAATCATAAAATTGATCAATTTCAAGTGAAGAAGATATTTCATCAATCATTTTATTTTTTTTACAATTTTCTGCAAATTTATCTATTAATCATCATTGATGGGGGAAAAAAAAAAGTTCTCCCGTTTTCAATTTTGATTATAAATGAACATGAGATTATGAACAATAGGCAGATATATGTATGCCCTCTTATTCAAGGAAGGGTGAGCCAACAATGCAATCCATCCAACAAAATGTACAGGATTGAGTGCATATGCGGGAGGACAAAGCAAGAATGTGACTGATATAGTCACTAATAGGAGCATGATCTTGTAGTATCCACGTGTCAAAATGTTACCCTCCCACGCTGGAACCCAATCCAACTTGTAAAATATAAAAATGATCAAGTGACACGTTTCAACCACTGGTTGGCTGAAGCTATATCCAACTTATCCAAGAAGAAAATGTCAGATAAGGTTTGCCCAAAATCACTCTACATCACAGAAACACAGAACAAACTTGAAAAGTCATCATCCACCACCATAGCCAAAAATATTAATTCCACCTCACTCACATAGAAACCAATTGGGAAAACAAAAATAAAAGTTTAAGAAAAAAAACTGAAATACCCAGTTTTACACTTAGGCAGGGTTTTTTTTGGTTAAGAAAATGGCCCAAGCAATGGCATCAATGGCTGGTCTACGTGGCTCCTCTCAGGCTGTTTTGGAGGGTAGCCTTCAGCTAAGTGGCTCAACCAGGTTGAACGTAAATGGGACCAACCGTGTGGCCATGACAAGGCCAGGGCTCGCTATTAGAGCCCAGCAGCAGGCTGAGCCTGAAACTAGCCGCAGGGCTGTTCTTGGTCTAGTTGCTGCTGGTTTGGCCACAGGGTCTTTTGTTCAAGCTGTGCTTGCTGAGGCTAAGCCCATCAAGCTGGGCCCACCTCCTCCTCCATCTGGTGGATTGCGTAAGTCTTTGATCCATCTCTTGCTTTCTTCAACATTAGCTTTTGATCAAGAATCAAGATATGTCAATTAAGGAGGCAATAAAGAATATGAATTTTGATAAAATGAACGAAAAAAGAATACATGTAGTCAATCTTGACACTAATCTATAGTCGATCTTAAATATTTGGATTAAAGTTTGGTTATTGTTGTTTTGTCATGAGCTAAATGAGAAATAACTAGTGACAAGTAAGTCAATAATATATTATTTGAAGTTAATGAATGCCATACAGGAGGATCATATTCTCACCTGTAAGTTTTTCCTCTTGCTTCTTTCTTCAAATTAATTAGAAACAAATATGAAAAAAACAGTGATAAGTAAACTACTTGTGAACACCGTAGAGTCAGTGCTCGATAGAAATAATTCACTACTATACAGTCATAGCTTAATATCTATTAAGGTTGGTGAATACCTAGGATCAAATATTTCTAATGACCAAAATATTGGTTTATTAGGTTTACACAATAAGGCTAGGGGCACAAAAATTTTACAACGGTTGAGATGGTATATTGTAATTAGTGTATAATAAAAGTTATGTCTATGAGGGTGCCATGTAAAAGTGAGGTTACACCATGCACAACTTTACAACCCAACACATCATGAAAATATGTTCTGAGAAATGTTGTGTTTCTGGCATTAGTCCAGGTTTGGTTAAACTAACCTAGGTACTAAGCATGATTTCTAAGTCAAGCTTAATTTTTTGAGATCAATCTGATACATGCACATCCATTTGGCGGGCTAAGAAACATTACTAAAACCAAATTCATAGTTATATTGTTGCTAGGAACATATAAAAAAATTTAGCAAAATTAAGATTCATATTTATACATTTTGGCAGCTGGAACTCTAAACTCTGATGAGGCAAGAGACCTTGATCTGCCATTAAAGGAGAGGTTCTTCATTCAACCATTGACCCCAGCTCAGGCAGCTCAGAGAGCAAAGGAGTCAGCCAAGGAAATTGTTGGTGTGAAGGAATTTATTGATAAGAAGGAATGGCCCTATGTGCAGAATGATCTACGTTTGCGGGCAGGATATCTCCGGTATGACCTTAACACTGTCATTGCTGCTAAGCCTAAAGATGAGAAGAAATCCCTCAAGGACCTCGCTGGAAAGCTCTTCCAAGACATTGGCAATGTAAGTTGAAAAGTTTGCTTCATTTTTCAGATCAGTAGTCTGATTATTCAATTTCTATGTACTTATTTGTTGTAATGTTTTTCCTACAGCTTGACCATGCAGCAAAAATTAAGAGCACCCCAGAAGCAGAGAAGTACTATGCCGCAACTGTATCTTCCCTGAATAATGTTCTTGCCAAGCTTGGTTAAGAAGAATTAAAATGTTCTGATGTAAACTTCTACTTTAGAAGTTATGAAACAATTTCTTTAATGCTATCTTAAGGGAATCTGGTTGGAAAAACTACTGCTTTTATTTTTCAATTTCTGATACTCTTTTATTGCATGCTAATCTAAGGATTGAAATGTGAGTCTGTATAAGTAACAACTATCAGACTTTGTGTTGCTTGATAGAATGAAAAAACTAGGCAGAAATTCAAGCACTTCTATTTCGCTTCCTAAACAAATGATACAATTGACCTTTTAAAAATTAAGGAATCTGCTGTCATGTTTGATTTGCACAGATGTTGCACATCAATGATGCTTAGATACAAGGATTGCCTTTTCATCAACCCAAATGACCAGCATTTTTAATTAATGGTATACAAACTTAGGAGCCTAGGAGGGTGGGGAGCAAAAGCAATCAGTTCACTTGCACCTCCTGATTGAATCTCAGCTCTAGTTGGCATTTGGCAGAACTAGACTCAAGGGCAACCTTCATAATTATAACATTGAACTGATACTTGATAAACTAACAATTATCATCCAAGTTCATTTTTGTTGTCTTGGGCTAGCAGGGTGCCTCAGGAGAAATACTTGTGTATACATCTTGTCAACTCATAGCAAGTAAAACCCCAGAAATAAAAATTATAATAAGCACTTCAAGTAGCATCAAGACATCTGTTACCAAGATACTCATGTTGTTATAATGAAATCATAAAGAATTCTACAAGCAATTGTAGGCTATGTACTATCATCAGAAATATTTTCTAACCAGCTATATGAGCTATGCAACAAATTTCAGAGTGTTGCATGGTTTAAAATCCCTGTTTATTATACATAAAAATTCTTAAAACTGTGGGAGCACATAACATTCATCCATAGACTTTGTTATGTCTGTCTTTGAGTTTAACAACAGATGCAATTACTCCATTTTCATAAGCAAGCAAAAGAAAGTAAATTAAACAGTAGAAAGAAACTGCAAAACCAAATAATAAGTGTAATGAAGTTATTAAAGGGGGTACTTGTTTGTTACAAAAGGCACATCATCAGAGGAAGCTGTGTATATGTAACCTACCAAGCCTTAAAAACAGAAAAGAAAAACATGAAACTAAGATAATAATGCCTAAAATCTTAATTTAACTTTGAAAACCCTTTGTGGTTATTTCTTCACTGGTTGCATTCCTTTCAGATTTATCAAACTGGAAGGGCCAACGTAGAAACCACATTTTTCCATTTTAGACGCCTCAGTATCCCATATTATGCAATTAATTTTCCCACTTTCAATATTGTAAGCCATAAATCCCTTGTCTTTTACCCAAAACCATAAATCACCATTCTGAGCTAAAAGAGGAACAAGATCCTCCATCAAATTTGGAGTGCTGTTCGTGAATTCCAAGGGAATAACAATCTTCTCTTTACCACATTTGAGCTTCTTGTAATCTTCTAACACAATGACATTGATAACCTCTTCCACTCTAACAGCAAAAGATAAACACCCATTCCAATCTAAAGCCCAAACTTTTTCCCAATTTGAGAACAATCCTTTGGGCATTATAGTACTCTTAAAACTCTCACTCTCCAAATCAAGAGACACCATCTCTGCACAAAAGCATAACCTTGTTTATCTTAATGCAGTGAACAGCCTCACCTGCTGACACAACCATAATTTTCTCTCTTTTCTTATTAGCATTATTTAGGCTAGGGAAATTGATAGTTCTCCATGAATTATCACTTCCAATGGTAAGAATTTCACAACCTTCATTTCCAGTTTCCTCATTATCATCATATATAGAGACCAACTTATAGCAACCAGTAGATGGAACAAAAGAGAATGTCATACCAAAGCTATTTTTATGTGGGTCAGGCAGTTCAAGCATTTGACGGGTGGCATTATTCATTATAAGGAATTTATTGGAGGCAATTCTTTTCTTTAGCAACAAGCCATTGCAACCACAGATCAACTGGAAATTATCCTGGCTATTGCCAGGAGGAGTAATAGGGATTTTATTGTACGAGCACTTGATTCTGTGTCGGCTCATATGCTTTTCAATGAAGTGACAATCTTGAGTTAAAGTGTACCATTGCCTGCAAACACACTTCATTCTCAGTACATATTTGACAGGCAGCCAGCTCAGAATCTCCATAACGACATCTAAGGGAATGGACTGTTGTGTAGCAGAGATGGAGATTTTCTCTTGGCTCTTTTTATTTACAGCAATCTCTGGCTTTGCCCTCATTGTTTCTTTATTTGCAATTCTTGTGCGTTCTTCATTTGATGTTTCAAGACACCGTGGAGATGAGCAGCAAGTAAATTTGAAAAAAATGTTTACCATGGTGCTCTTAAGAGACACTCCTCAATCTGCTCCTGGAGCTTAAAAAACAAAAAACATGGAATCAGCCTTTTAATGTCAATCAAAAGAAAATGATTTATGTACAAAACACAAACTCAATGCAGGAGAATAATTACAACGTTATGAACTTCATTGGCCAACCTAAATTCTATTGCAATGGACACTCCTAAAAGACAAGCATTCAGAGATTAATTCTCTCATGCAATGGCAAAAGTTTCAATGCTCTTTAAAACTAAAGAGGATGCAGTTATGTTACGACCCAAGTCGCCACGACCACCTCGACCTCGACTAGCACCACGTTTACCACGGGGAGCGCTGTAACTATCTTAAATATAAGATTACATCTGATTAAATTTATGCTTACGTTCTATTATTATTTGTGGGTCTTAAATATGATCTTTACATGATAGAAATTCCATAGTAACAATGAGATAGAGATAAACTTAAGCAATCCTAAAACAAAGAGATAAGATAATCAACTAACTTATCTAACTTATGGTGGTGGGGATAGCACTAGGAAAAAAAGCGAGTTTTTTTTTTACACTAAGCACAAAATAATAAACAAGTAGAGCTCTTTGAAATTGCTTTACAGTGCACCCCTACTATTTAAAGCAAAAGAACAGAACAGAAACTTCTATGCGGCACAATTTACTTGTAGAAACTACCTATAGAATGTATAATAAAATTACATTCGCGTGAAAGGCAAAATATTTCCAAGGAGATATAGCCAAAGCTAGCAAATACCTATATCCAATATTTACAAATTCTTGTTCAAGAAATCATTATGAACAACAAAAACCAAAGACCAATAGACACAGAATGACTTTTTTTTTTCTTTTTCCTTTCAACATCTTATGTTACGGGGTGATTGCAATAAGTTTACAACATGATACGAGGTAAAAACTGAGAAAACAGCAATCTTAGGATGCTTGGAAATCTCATATGAAAAAAACTTGAAATTAATATGAAACGTATACCAATAACTAAAATTGAAATTGCAAATCAGGAAGAAATTTAAAACTGAGTTAAGAAATAGAGTACTATAGATTCAAAACCTTTGAATTGCAGAACCTACCTTTTGCGTGTGTAGTATAGTATAAAATATTAGAGATTTTTGCTTTTCCTGTTACCCTTTGGTTTTTATAGTAGTACTCGCTAGCAAATTAAAACAATCTTCGAAGAAGAGTTCGATCAGACTTTCAGTTATGCTCTTTTCTTTTCATGTTTTGCACGTGAACTGTGAAGTCTATTACCATCAAGCAAGTGATTTTTGGTTTTTCCCTTATCGTTTGGTTTTTGCTTTTTATATTACTAGACTTTTAGCGTAACTCTAACTCTATTCTACCTCTGTCTATATCTATATTATTTATAAAATGATTCCTTTATTTGGACTGAAGTTTTATGTAGTTTAGAAATTTAGGTTTAACAGAAAAAATTCAAAAATAACTCAGTAAAAATATATCTTCAACTCTATTTAAAATGCTTACAAAATAGAACACTTTCCTACTAATCAATTTCTTCAAAACAAACTTATCCACAATAAATAATAAATAAATAAAAAAGAAAACTATGACACTAGACCAAAAAAAAAAAAAAAAAAAAGTCTCATTGCATGCGCAAAGCGTGTGTGATGAGACTAGTGATAATTTGCATTTATTATAATTTGAAAAAAAAATTTTCAAACAAATTTATTTTTTGAACGTTTGTTTGAAAGTTGTGTAGTGCTATAGAGAAAAGTTTGGGTAGAAAAAAAATGAAAAAAAAAAAAAAACATAAATAAAGTTGAAAGGAAAAAACCTACTCTAAGACGCCTCTAAGTCAATTCAACTATGGCAGATCTTGCCGGGTTTAGTAACGCAAACTTATAAACTATGTATTGGGGCATTAAAGTGGTGGAATGTTGGATTTAAAAAATAAAATGCCAGTTTACTGTTAGTTGTTAGTTTATTTCAAAAAAAAAAAAAAAAAAAAAAAAAAACTATGGCAGATCTTAGACATTTAGTGCAGGCTCAGAATATAAAGTTGACTTTTATTGAAATAGTAGTGTCCATATACTCTTAATTGTCTATGTTAGGTTTTGAGTTTGTAGTGTTGGCAAACCATGATAAAAAGTAAGTATTATTGAGTTAGAATGGTGCACCTTCAAGTCCAAGACAAAAAACTCACGTTCAAGATGGAAAACAGTGAGTTGCAATTTGTTCCTCTCGATTGCAGTTCGATTCCTCTCAATCGATCGAAAGTCGCATATCAGCGAAAAATCAACAAATGTAAAAAGCCCATAACTTGTCCATTTGAAGCCCAAATCGCAATCCATTTTTTCTAGTATTTAAGGACATTATAAGCTAAGCTTAGGGAGGGGGGGGAGGGGGGGGGGGGGTTTAGAGAGAAAGGAGTGCATCTTGTGCCTCCAATTGTAGATCTAGGGTTTTTTTTTACCTAAACCTTTCTAAAGTCTTCTACTGGCAATATTCCTTGAAAAATTTCAAGATCCGGTATTGTAGAAGTTGCTGCTACAAGCTCAACAAGTGAAGGTGATCTGAAACCTTTGAGTAAGATCTCAAAGTCACAAGCATGGGTGCTTGTGTTGTAATAAATCCAAGAAGAGGAGTCCATGGATTTGGAGCTTGTACGTGGTTGTGTCAGTAAGTTAGTACTTGAAGTAGCAATAGATTTATGGTTACATCTGATTGTAAAAATTTCAATTCTCTTATAGCGGATTTGCTTTACATTGAGGATAGCTAGGTCAAATCCTCCCTATGTTTTTACCTTGAAACAGTTAGTTTCATCAATTTTCCTAGGTCATCATGTCGTGTGTTTTTTAATTTTCCACTATCGTGTGTTTTTTAATTTTCCACATTTGTGCACGATATGGTATATGCTTGTTTAACCTAGATATGAATAATTAATTTAAGTAATCACTTGGTTAATAAATTAGGTTAAACAATCTGGTTTAAGAGGTCTAAATGAACAAATGGTCTATCTTCTCATGGACTTAGATACAAATGCAATACTAGCTAGCAAAGAGAGAGAGATGGCCATTGCACATGTTCTAGTGAAGTAAAAAAATAAATAAATAAAGTCTAAATTGCAAGGGGGTGTTTGGATTTTACTTTCTAAAATTTCAGAATTTGAATTTTACTTCTTGTGCGCACAACAGGGGGAGTACGCCTAGGCCGAATAGACTGGGGCAGATAAGAAATGGAGTCACCACCTAAATTAGGTCTAGGAACCATAAATATAATGCTCTTGTTGAAAGACTGGTCTTTACCAAAACATGTGTCCGAAGTTTAGGTATGGGATGGAAAGGTATTAGGCACTTAACCTCAACCAACATGTAGGTCAGCCTCCACTCATTGTGTTTCAAATCCTAATCTCATCAAAGGGTCCTCTAATGTGTTATTCTAAATTCACACATGCTAACATGCATCTAACATCTAAACAAAGCATGTGTCCCACACTCATCCATAGCATAAAACTCTACTATTCATCTAGCAATATATATCCAAAGGCAGCAAGCATATCACAATACAGTAGCATCAACAAGGCATTAACATCAAGTACATTCATCATGTTCATCAATCAAGAAAGTTCACCATGTTCATCAATCAAATCAAATGCATGTTTATGTAATTATGCATGACTTACCTCACTTGCCTCATATCATCATAGCACCTACACATTAATGCATGTTTATGTTCATATGATTCAACTAAGATACAAAGCCTAATCATCAATCTATCAATCCAAGCAAGTGAAACATGTTATTCTACTAACCCTAATGCTAAACATGTGAAAACTAGACTTAACAAAGACTTAAACATGCAATCAAAACTAAATAAAACAAACAATAATCAAGAACCCTAAATATGTGTTTTTGGGCACGAGCATGCGTGCGCATGCATAGGGTATGGGTACACATCCCAATTGTATGCGTGCACATGCTTCGAGTAAGTGTACGCATGTATAGAGCATGCACACACATACACACCCAAAAACACATTTTTAAAGCAAGCAACAAAATAGAAATTTAACAAACCTTAGCATACTTCTAATACAAAACTAAACAACCTAAACTAATAACGAAGATATCAAAGATAAACAAAACATAATATATTCTTAAACATGCATTGGATCTAGCAATAAACAAAAGCAACACTTAACACATGAAAACGTGTTCATCAATATATCCAATCATTCACTCTCCAATGAAGTTTGTATTTTATTATTTAAAAGTCTGATTATTCAAGTAATTCTATGTATTTATATGTTGTGCTTTTTGGTCCAATAGCTTGAGAAGCTGAGAAGTACTATGCAGTGACTATATCTACCCGGAATAATGTTCTAGCCAAGCTTGGTTAAGAAGTACTAAAATATGTTTTGATGTAATTTAGAAGTTACAAAAAAATTTCTTTGAAGCTATCTTATGGGAATCTTTTTTTGCATATAATAAAAGGACTGAAATCTGAGCCTGTATAACAGTATAAATAACAACTAGTAGACTTTGTTTTGCCTGATGGGATGAAAAAAATAGGCAGGAAAGCACATAATATTTTTTATTCAAGCACTTCTATTAGTTCCCTAAACAAATATTACATTTGACCTTTTAGATGTTAAAGAATTTGTAGCAATGTTTGATTTGCGCAAATGTTGCACATCATTTTTTCTTAGATACAAAGGATAGCAATTCAGCAAAAAATAACAATTATAAAAAGATACAAAGAGTAGCCTTTTAATGAATTCAAATGGCCAGCATCTTGGATTGATGGTATACAAACTTAGGAGTGTGGGTAGCAAAGCAATCAGTTCTCTTGGTATTTGATTTGGGGGTTCATTTCCTGCACCTCATTGTTGTATCTGGGCTCTAGTTGGCATTTGGCAATACAAGACCCAAGGACAACCTTCATTCATAGCATTGAACTCATACTAGCTAAACTAATAGTTATTATTCAGGTTCCTCTATGTTGTCTCGAGCTAGGCAAGGTGCCTTAGAAGAAAAATTCTAGTATATATAATGTCCACTAATAGCAAGTAAAATCCTAGAAACAAAAAACAAAATAAGTGCGTCCAGTTGCATAAGACATCTGTAACTAAGTTCTCAATTCTTTTTTTTTTTTTTTGAAAAACAAGATTCTCATGTTTTTATAGTAAACTAGTAAGTTGCTCATGCGATGCACGGATAATGTTGTAATGTTTTATGTAAATTTTTTTTGGAGAATGTTGTACGTATATTATAAAACTTTGTAATAGAATTTTGTTAGGAATGAGTCTATCATAAGAAGCAACAATTATAAATTGCACACATATATCATTATTATTATTTCAAGTAATGAGCAATAAAAAGAAAAAAAAAAAAAACTTTGGAGTAATATTGTACAATAAAAGTTGATAAAAACATATTAATTCATTCCATATTATTGTTCTTTATTATGTAATGCAATAAAGAGCTTCATTATGAAATCTTTTTTTTTTCTTTCTATAATGCTTTGTTATTGCGGTACGGTAACACTTGCAAAGCTTGTTGAGGGGTATGTTATCAACATTTGTTTTCATTTTTAACTTTTGAAGTTTGGTATGTCCCTATATGTTCAATTTTTGAGCTTTTATCACTTTTTCCTTTTGTTGTATTATTTGTGTTAATCACTAATGAATTGGTACTAGAAGATTCTTGATTGGATCTTATGAAGTTTGGACTTGCGGATTTGTTGTCTCTAAGATTTTTCATAGGTATTTGCACCTATATTAAATTTCAATGATGTGACATTTTTTTTAATGTTTTTATATTTTTTTTATTAATTTGGGAATAGTTTAGCAAAAGAATTGATATAACATATTGGATTGCGTATATATATATATATATTGTTTTCTTCCATACCTTTTTACCATTTGAAGGTGCATTAAAAATCTTAACAACTATGTAATTTTCAAAACCATCTTTTAGATTGAATTCATTCAAATGAAGTAGGAAAATGCATTTTTTTTCCTAAAATTTTCTTCAAATTATGTGGGATTCCTTCTCCAATATCAATCTACATATGAGGAATTTATATATATTATGATCGATAGTTTAACCATAATTTAATAATTTAAATAAGTTGTACCTCCGTTTTTTTATGCAAGTTCTCTTGCAGATTTATTTAGGATTTTCTTAACATCTCAATCAAAAATCACAAAAGTTGTTTTCTCAGTTGCATCAAAAATTTCAATTTGAATCTTGTATCTAAAGTAGTTTGCAATTGTATAGATAGTAGTTATAGTGAGATAAATATATTATAAATATTTGGAGAGTATGTAGATAATGTAAGTGTCTCTACCCTTGGGATAGAGAGATTTGTTTTTGTTCACATTTTTGCACACCAAAATGATTCTGATTGTGGTTTGACCTTCCTTCCACAAAGCATGCACATAATACAATATGAACCCATTATTGTATCAAAGTTGCTTATTGTTGCGATACCCTAGCACTTCACATCTAGCAATGAACTTTGAAGTTAATATGTTTTATTTTTTAATGTAAATAATATGATGTATTATTTTTTTTCATGTAAATGACGAGTATAATTTGAAATGCTTAACAAACTTGTTTCATAGGATCCCATTCAATGCAATTTATCTCTACTATTGTCTTCATATTCTTTAAAGATAAATCCTCATTTGAAAATTTTTTTGTATGTATTTTTGGTATTTCTTGTATAGGATCTTGTTTTGACCATTCCTATCATTGAATTTTTTTTAAAAAAATTATATATATATATATATATATATATATTGTGCAAATGGCATTTTGTGAGATAGTATATGTCATTTATTAGACTTTTTTTGTTATTATAAATTTTAGAAATATGCACTTGTCAATTATTTTAGCAACCACAGGAATCTTAAGATTTATATGTATTTTTTTTTTTTGCACTGGTTGATGACAAAGAAAATTTACCAACATCAATCGCATAGAATATTATTAATAGGAAAAAGTGTATTGAATTGAAATTGAGAAAAAAAAGAAGACATGATTTAATGAGAATGAAATTTTCTAGAAGTATCATCTATATGTGGGGGAGGAGAAAGAGAGTTTGTCAATGGGTAAGAGTTTTGACTTTGATTTATAGGTGGAAAGGATCAAACTTAGGTTGTAATAGGTAAGGTAATAACTGGGTTTGGACTTTTCATAAGATTGGTCTATTTTTAAAAGTTAGTCTATTTTGTAGAGAATAACATTTGGTCTAATTGTCAAAAACAACCCGTATTTTATATAACAATAAAAATAATTTACTATGATCTATTAGGTAACAATAATAATAAAAAATAGTAAAAAGAGGTAAAAATGACTAAATGCAAAATTAGATTGTCATATGGCAGGACCTCATGCTCTCCCATATAAGGTCTTTGCTTATATATATATATATATATATATATATATATTTTGATTCGTTAGACTTGTCTCATAGCTCAATAAAGGGAAGCATACCTTGAATTGTTGTTTAACACAAGTATCCAAGGTTTATTCTTGAGAAGCAATAAACTCTCTAGTTCTTTTTTTTTATTTCTATGATAAAAATCAACCTTCATCAATTTTATCATTTGACATATCTCTGATAATCATGTCAATGGCTAGAAAGCATGAGTGCACCGATTGGGCCGATGCACTTGAATCAAATACGCACAGACGCGCCATTCGACCGTGGACAAGGTTGCACGCACATTTGTGGCCTAACTTTTTTTTTTTTTTTTTTTCCATTTTTGATTCGATCCAAAACAAGCCCCAATTTGGTCTGATTCAGTTCAAAACAAGCCCCAAATTAGTCCCATATAGGCCGAAGTAATTGTTAAAAAATAAAACATAAAATATTTCATCAAAACACACCGTTTTGACAACATACTTTAAAGAAATAATCCTAAAATCATCTCAAAGTCTCTCTTGTTCTCTCTTTCTCCTCTCTCTCTCTAACCTACAGCTCCAGCTCTCCCTATGACGCCCTCCAATTCTCACTTTATTATCTACTAATGCTCTTAAATTGGTATATTTTTACCATTATATATATATATATATAAAATGCTTAGCAATATACATAAAATATAAATAGAAATATATTTATTAATTTATTAACAAACATATCCCACCACACCCATATCCTACTTTTTCAAAAATTTTCATGTCACTGCACCGCACCCATACCCTTGCTTCCTAGGTCAAAGGCCATTTTCTAGAAAACATTGGACATCTTCTTCTAGAGTTAAAGCATTGTAACCTATCCTAGGATGTATTAGAAGGCAACACCCCTTAGACCTTGGAAATTTTGTCTCTTGAAATATTGGACCTTTCCAATAACATGCTCTTAGGAACATTGCTCTTAGGACCTTTCCAAATGGTAGCTCAAACTCATTGATCTATCTAAATCTATCTAACAATGAATTGCAAGGAAAATTGCAACCAAGGGACTTTGACATGCAATCACTTTGAAGTAATCATCTCACCCACAATATCAAACAGACCCTCCTTAACAGTCCTAGATGTTAGACAATATTACTTGTCTGAGAATATTCCAAGGTGGTTGTACAATCATACAATCATCTAGCTTGGTAATATTTTTTTTTGATAAGCTACAATTCATTAATCAAAAGATAGAGAAAATATGGGGGGCATCTTCCTGACAAACATCAACTAAACTAGGGGGAAGATTTCCTGAACTAAACTAGGGAGAAGCTTGGTAACAGTTCTTTTAAGAGGAAATCACTTTTGTATGTGTTAACTTCTTTAAGAAAAACATAAAGGAAATATTTTCTAAATTATCAATGTATTTGATTGTTCAAAACATATAAAAGAAAAACAATGATAATGGAAAAAAAATTATAAATAAGAAGCAATTCTTTAATTCCAAGATTTAAAAAATACAACATAAAATATATTTATAAATATTTTTCAAAAAACCTGTAGGGGCTCCTTTTTCGGAGGTGGGCCCCCGACAATGAATTTGTAGAGAGTGGGGCAAAGGGTTTGGCTTCGGCCGGCCCTTCACCGGTCTTCTCCGCCCTTCTCGCTGTTTGCTCCACATCCGGGGTTGCTCCTCGGCTGGGGTCCGAGGAGGCCCCCCCTTCACCAGGGGGGTTCTTTACCTTATATAACCTCTTTAGCTCGATCCTGGCCTTACAACTGTTGGCCATCCGGGCTAATGGTTCAGGACTTGTCCCATCAGACAGGTTCTTTCCCATACTGGGGACTGCTGCCTCCAAGGTTTTCCAGTGAAGGGTCTTGTCAGCATTAATGGAACCTGGAGGGCTAGGTAGAATCGTTAAGTGTAGATGTGACCACCTGCAGTAGGTCTGCCCCCTACCTAGATTAGACTAGGTGTGCCGAGGATGGGTGTGTCCTCGGCTCGGGCCTTGGGAGGACTAAAGCCTTTAGGCCGACCGTCTGGGGAGGTCGCCTTCCTCGGCTTGGGCCCTGGGCCTGCCTAAAGGTGGGCCGGGGGTTCTGGGTCCTCGGGCCCCACAAAACCTTAAATTTATTCTTCTTTATGAATTTTTGAATATATAAAATTATATTTAAGTCATGTTTATATTTGTTAAATTAGTTGCTTTTTTTTTTTGTGTAAATTATTAATGGTTGAATTTAGTATCTTCTTTCATATATATGCATATGCATATAGTTATGTTTATATAGTAATATTTATCATTTAAAGTCAAATACTTACTCTATGATTGGAATTTGATACCTTCGTTTATATAAGCAATGAAATACATAATGTTGAATTTCATTGTTTGTTTTTTTGCTAATTTTTTTAGAAAAAAAAAAAAAAAAAAAAAAAAAAAAAAAAAAAAAAACTCATACATCTTTTCCCAATAAATGATTAAAAAAAGTTAGAAATGTGTTAGTAATTAGATGCAAATTGTAAAAACTGAGTAAGGAGGTACAAAAATTGTTCTGAAATTCGTGGACACCCACATTAAAAAAAAATGTGGATATCAATAGACCACTTTGTTAATTAAGAACAAAGGTAAATGTAAAAATTTGTTAAAAAAATTTGAAGGTGGGTCAAATATCACTTTTTTACACGAATATTTGATTCAGCATAAAGTTCAAATATAATCGATTGCTCCAATCTCTTAATTATGCAATCGATTCCTTAGATTTTTTCTTCAATTTGTGGTAAGTAAATCATAGTTTCCAATATTTATGTATGTAATAGTTTTGAAGCTTGTACAAGACACAATATAAATCACCATTAAATTATTTACAATTTTTTTTTTTTGTATATTTGTAACCAATTTCAACTTAGGGCTTGCCTTTTAAATGAAAACATAAGTAAACTTATATGGTGTGAATTATGCTACTATTGTTCAACAATGGTCTCCATGCATGTAAGATAAAGACTATAATTTTTTTTTTTTTTTTTTTTATAGACAAAAAGTGGTTCTACAACAAAATATTATAGATGTATAAAAATATTATATTTTAGATGTATAAACACGTATTCTTTAATATGTAGTGTTGGAATTCATCAACATATAAAGACTTTTTCTTAAATTTATAGTTTTTAAAAAATTTAATATGTATAAACTTGTATGATTTGTTATGTAACTATTTACTATTTGATCATAAATACACACATTTTACGTATATTAAATTGCAAATTTACATTCATCAATTTAAACTAAAATCAATTAAAAAAACTATATAATGGTAAAAAATATTTTTAATTGATAAACAAATGTGACCACAAAAACTAGTTTACAAAATAACATTAAAAAAAAAAAAAAAAAAAACTTTGCTATTATCTTTTGAAACTCATTAAATTGTTCTTCTTTATTAATTTTTGCATAAAAAACAATTAAATTTAAGTCACTAAGGTATATATCTATTAGTTTACTTGTTTTTTTTGTTTATGTAAATTAGTGAGTGTTTTTTCATGAATGTAAATTACTAATTGATTAATTATATTGTTATGTGTGTGTTTATGGTTATGTTTATTTATATTTGATATCTTGAAATTTACCATTTAGACTCAAATCCTCATTTTCTCATTAATTGAAAGTTCTTAAAACACACATTTCTACACACAATTTTAATATGTGAGAGAGAGAGAGAGAGAGAGAGAGAGAGAGAGAGAGAGAGAGAGAGAGAATAGAGCAGAAAGAAAAATAATAATAATAAATAAAACAAAATTTAAATAGGATTAGATATAAAATATTGATTTTGATATAGGTGTATTTACAAGTGAATTGGTTAAAAGAAATAAAGAAAATTGAGAATTTCAACAAGTTTGACTTAAATTGTATTGAGGCTAATGTGAATGCTCCAAATTAAAATGCATGGCTAGAGTAAAGTATAGACTTAGTTATTGTTTGAACCTTGTTGTGCACTACAAAAAAGATTGCTATTAGCGATGGCCAGAGTTCGTCGCAACAACACAAAAAGCCGTCGCAAATTAGTATTGCCGACGGTAAAAGGCCGTCGACGGCCGTCGAAAAAAGCCTTGTCGGTAATACTATATTACCGACGAGACCGTTGCTAACACTCATTTTCGACAGCACAACTCCGTCATAAGTACTTGATAATTGCCGTCGTAGATTCAACTTCATACGAGGAAGTTAGACGACCAGATACCTTTTGTGACGACCTTCGGCCGTCGTTAATGCATAGTTTCGAAGACAAAATGCCGTCATAGTAATTTCATTTGTCATCGACAATACAACTTTATATGAGGAAGTCATATGACCAAATACTTTCTACGACGAACTAAGGCTGTTGTTAATACCGTTTTTTGACGAATAAAAGCCGTCGTAATTACTTGGTTTGTTGTCGACAAGGTAACTTCATACGAGGAAGTCAAATGACCAAATACTTTCTACGACGAACTAAGGCCGTTGTTAATACCTTTTTTTGACAAATAAAAGCCGTCGTAATTACTTGGTTTGTCGTCGACAATGTAACTTCATACGAGGAAGTCAAACGACCAAATACTTTCTACGACGAACTAAGGCCATTGTTAATGCCCTTGTTTTGACGAATAAAAGCTGTCATAAGTACTTGGTTTGTCGTCGAAAATAACATTTGTGATGAACTATAGTCGTCGTTAATGTAGTTTTTCAACGACTAAAAGCCATCGTAAAATAATTGGTTTTTCGTCAACAATACATCATCAATGTAACCATTTACCTTTTTCAATGAATTTTGACCATTATTGAAACCTACTCACCACGTTAGTAATACATTATTTGCAACAAAATATCTCTGTCAATAATAAAAGAGAGATCATTTCTAATATTTTAATTTTGAGGAAACATAAATCTCCCAAAAGTTTTCAATTCAAATAACAAGCACAAATCCATAATTGTCCAAATCTAGAAAGTGCATAATGCAATAAAAAAAATATTAAAACGTCTATAAAATAGAATAAAAAATATTAATTAAAACGTCTACGTGAAAGCTAAAATATCCTTCACCAAACTTGAAAACATAAATATTGGAAGATCAATCATCATCTGAGTCAGTATTCTCCTTCTGAAAGCCATCAAAGTCATCTTCCTCCTCCGAGTCATCTTCTGTGTTTTCGTCCACATTTTGATTTCCTTCTCCAACATTGGTCTGTAATATTTTGATTAAACTAAATAAGTATACAAAAAAATTATTACTATGCAAATTATATTTAAAATACATAATAAAGATATTGAAACATATTAATTTAACAACATCAACAACAATCCCCACAATGAATAACAATGGTATTATCAACATCAAAGAATACAGGATCCTTACTAACAAGAACCATGTAGTTCTCTTGTGAATGAGAACTTCAAAGAATAAATTTGCCACCAATAATCACATTAATAACATTTTCATAACAAACACTACAAATTATGTACTTTGCATGGATAGGTAAAGATATACTAATTTAAATAACATTTTTTTAATCTAAATTTAGCGATCCAAATAATTGAAATCTATAATGAGCAACTTTACAACTTATTTCAAAAACCTCAAGAAAATAGCAAAAAATATTAATGTTGATTATACTTTCTAACAGTAATCGGAAAATATTTTTTTATTGATTTCATTTTTTAGTTTTCAATAAAATAAGTGGTATCCAAACACACCCAGTCAACAAAAACATAATCAAAACCAAGGACCACATATTAGAAATATCAATATAAAATTAATTATCAAATTGCTAATTTAATTAAAACTAATTAACATGAAAAGCTTAATCAAATTTTAGAGATTCACTAATTTAATTAAATAATTATATACAAATATCATGCACAGCTTCAACAAATTGCTAAAGTTTAGAAAAAAGAAAAAAAAAAAAAGAATTGCTAAAGTTACTTTTACGATACACTTATATTATTATATATCTACAAGACAAATACTATTATTATAATACTATTATTATAGGGTCCCAGCTTCAACAAAACAAATATATATATTATTAAAAAGTGCTCAACAAGATTCTAGTCTCTTGCAGTTTTACAGACAAAGGAATAGTCAACGGTACATTAACCAATATTATATTATTATATATCCACTACAAACACTAACCATTCATTCAAATATATTTTTTTAATCAAAAAAATTTTCAGCCATTCATTCATTGGCTCATCACCTACCCTTCCACTATCACTATATATCTATTCAGTTGATTCATTTACCCAGAACACGCAGTATAACATAAAACTGTACAAAAAACTAAAGTGCAAAAAAAGAGAGTGAGATAGAGTGAGTGATACCAGTGGCTTAGCAAGATGATTGGATTCTGGCAAGTATGGAGAACTATGGTGTAGAGACAAGCAAACATACTGACGGCGCAAGAGAGTAATAAGACAAAGTTGCGTTTTTTTATTTTTTTTTTTATTTTTTAATGTTTCTGTTTTTTGGTTTTTGTACTGGGAATTAGGGATTTGTTGAGGAAGACAGATTTGGGCTTTTTTTGTTTTGTTTTGTAATTATGGACATGTTTACCTAAAAGGAATTTCCTATATTTTTGGGTTTTTTAAACCCTTTTTTTTTTTTTTTTTTTTTTTTGTTGTTGAGAAGATGGGTTTGTTCCCATTGTTGTACCAACTGTATTTTATTTTTTGATTTTTTTTTCAACAAATTTATAAGGGTCAATTATAAAATTTTAAAGTATAAATTAAAAAAAAAAAAAATTTGATGATCTAAATTTTAAATTTTTTGTTGCCAAATTGTAAATTTTGAGAGGGGTGGGGGTAGGAGGGAGGGGATGGCGGTAAAGAAAATTTTAACATATGTTGCAATTTTATTCCATCTCAAATAGGAAGTTTCAAAAGTCAGGGAAATATAACCTCAATATTTAAAAAAAAAAAAATTGTGTATTTTATTTGGCAAAACCACCCCAGGGAAAAAACATTTTTCACTTGAAATCTCATTAACCAAATTTTTTTTAATTAATATTTAAAATGTTGTATACTAACTTGCTCTCAATTTTCCAAAATTATCTTATTTTATAAATAAAATTTACTAATTTAAAATTTTAATTAAATTTTTCTCAAAAAAATTAATTAAAGAGTATTTAAAATATTCTTCCAATCCAATGGTTAGATTTTGGATTTAAAATATTCTTCACATCGAATTAAGAAATATAGAGTTGGGTTCAAGTTACACGAGTTGTAACTCTTAAAAATGTTACATCACCCAATAACTTATTATTGAATTAATATTTTGAAATTTCAACCATTGGATTTCATGTTCTATATGTTCTTAACATGGATGCCAACTTTCATGCCAATCGGATGTAATTTACCATTTGATTTATGGACTCATCTTTTATGCATTATTTTAAACTACTAAAATTTGAATCTAGAAAATTGATTGATGACATGGCTATTAATTTTTGATCACCTTGAAAATTTGTAAGCATGAAAAATATATGAAGATAATGTAATCTAACGGTAGATTTGTCTAAATTCACATTGAATTAAGAAATATAGGGTTGGGTTTGAGTTACACCTGACATAACTCTAAAAAATGTGATACCACCCAATAACTTATTATTGAATTCATATTTTGAAAATCCAGCCGTTGAATTACATGTTCTATATGGTATTAACATGCATGCCAATTTTCATGCTAATCGAATGTAATTTACCATTTGATCTATAAACTCATCTTTTATGCATAATTTTAAACTACTAAAACTTGAATCTAGAAAATTGATTGATGACATGGCTATTAATCTTTGATCACCTTGAAAATTTGTAAGCAAGAAAAATATATGAAGATAATGTAATCTAATGGTAGATTTGTCTAAATTCACATCGAATTAAGAAATATAGGGTTAGGTTCGAGTTACACCTGACGTAACTCTAAAAAATGTGACACCACCCAATAACTTATTATTGAATTCATATTTTAAAAATCCAACCGTTGGATTACATGTTTTATATGGTCTTAACATGCATGCCAATTTTCATGCTAATCGAATGTAATTTACCATTTGATCTATAAACTCATCTTTTATGCATTATTTTAAACTACTAAAACTTGAATCTAGACAATTAATTGATGACATAACTATTGATTTTTGATCACCTTGAAATTTTGTAAGTATGAAAATGTACGAAGATAATGTAATCTAATGGTAGATTTGTTAAAATTCACATCGAATTAAGAAATATAGGTTTGGGTTCAAGTTACACCTGATGTAATTTTAAAAAATGTTACACCACCCAATAACTTATTATTAAATTCATATTTTGAAAATCAAATCATTATATGTTCTATATGTTCTTAACATGCATGCCAATTTTCGTCCCAATCAGATGTAATATACCATTTGATCTATAAATGTATATTTTATGCATTATTTTAAATTACAAAAACTTGAATTTAAACAATTATGCGTTTATTTGTTTCTTTTTTATTTTTCTTTGAATTTTAGATTAACTTTTATCTCAAAAAAATTAATATTTTAATGATTTTTTGCAAAGGTCAACCGTGGCCCTTGCAAATAATTTGGTTTTAGTAAGGGCATATTTTTAACCCACACAAAAAATAAACTTTTTGTGGCAATTGGATTTTGGCAAGTATGGAGAATAATGGTGTAGAGATAAGTAAAGATACTAACGGCACAAGAGAGTAACTGTAAGACAGCATTGTGTTTTTTATTTTTTTATTTTTTTTATTTTTTGGTTTTTGTATTGGGAATTAGGGATTTGTTGAGGAAGACCAATTTGGGTTTTTTTTTTTTTTTTTTTTTTTTTTTTTGTAATTAGGGATGTGTTTACTTGAAAGGAATTTCCTATATTTTTGGGTTTTTTAACTTTTTTTTTTTTGGGTTGAGAAGATGGGTTTGTTCACATTGTTGTACCAACTTTATTTTATTTTTTGAATTTTTTTCGACAAATTTATAAAGGTCAATTATAAAATTTTAAAGTATAAATTAATTTTTTTTTTGGATGATTTGAATTTTAAATTTTTTGCTTCCAAATTCTAAATTTTGAGAGTGGTGGGGGTAGGAGGGAGGGGGTGGCGGTAAATAAAAATAAAATTTTTCTGCCAAATTTTAAAGTATACATTCTTTCTTTTAAAGCAAATTAACTATTTACGACAGTTAGCATGTTTGTCGTAAATACAAACTCAATTACAAAAAAATAATAATAATAATTGCGATGGATAAATGTTGTCACAAATGTGAAAAGTAAGGGGGGAATTTTCCCTCTAAAATATTTTATCATTTTCAATGGCTTCATGTTTGTTGCTAATACCCGTTTTTATATTTACGATGGAATCATGTTTGTCGCAAATAATAACACCAATTAAAAAAAATTATTTTGTATTTTCGATGCACAAAGGCCGTCACAAGTGTTAATAGTGCCAACGGTGTTCCTTCTATTGTCGTAAATAATACCCTCTTTTATATTTACGATGGAAGATTGTTTGTCGCAAATACTAACACCATAAAAAATATATATTTTGTATTTTCGATGTACCAAAGCCGTCACAAGTGTTAATAGTTCCGATGGTTTTTCTTTAGTCGTCATAAATAATACCTTACTAGCGACGAACATTTTTATGCCGTCGTAGAAAGTAAGGCGGGAACATTTCCCTCCAAAAAAAATCACATTTTCGACAAAAATAATAAGCATTTTCGACAAAATCATTTTGCCGTCACAAATGTGTTGATTATTTGACGAGTCATTATCGATGGAAGAGACTTGCCATCGAAAAAGCTAGTTTTTACGATGGCTTTTTGTAATCATCGAAAAAGTTTCGTCACAAATAGCAATCTTTTTTGTAGTGGTGAATGAGCCTAAACAAACACTGAGCCAATCTAATTAGTAAAAATCTAAGGCCCTAAATATAATCCAGGTCATAAATGTATGCACTCAAAGATATCAACATAAGGCCATACCCTTTTTGAAAGTTCTTTAAGCATGCTATTCACATGACTTTAATGACAATCTTAGTTGTGGCAGATATGACAAACAACAGCGCCATGAACGCTACGGTGGCTTTTTTTTTTATCCTTTCTAACACAGCCATCCAAAAGGCAATGTAACTAAGCACAAGGGACGGTAACCCTAATATGAGCAACAAACTTGATCAAGACCAAAAAAAAAAAAAAGGTGATATTTTACAATAATATATAATATAATGATTGTTATTATAAATTTGTCCTCAAATGCATTACAAGGCAACATCCCTTGGACCTTGGGTAATTTCTTTAGTATATTTCCTTTTTTTTGAGAACGGAACTTCATTCATTCAATCATAATAAAATCAAATCTTGATACAAGGCTTCCAAAGCTAGTGGGAGAGAGTCCTCCATCCAATACAAATCACAATCTAAGTTCCTAGCATGTTAAGCTAAAGCATGTGCTACCTTATTGCCTCCCCTCCTAATCTTACTAGTTGTAACCCAATGTAATCCAGACATCAAATGGCGAATATCATCCACCACATTGCTAAGAAATGAATAGTTAGTTGCATCCGAAGAAATTGCTTGCATAACATTAGAGTTATCTCCCTCTATCACTAGTCGAGTAAAACCAGCATCCACAGCAAATTCAATTGATTGCCTGCACGCAAGAAGCTCAGCCTCTTCACTTGTATCCACCATCGGCCCAATAGCAGACATACCAGCCATGACCTCACCCTTATCATTCCTGATGATAGCTTTCCCCAGCCCAGAAAAAATTGCTGCATCAAAGTTTAACTTATATTTCATAGACGGAGGCGGCTGCCATGCATCACCAACTATTTGCTCCCTCGGACTGCTATCCAACGACACCTGTGCATGTTGAAATTCTTCTAGGAACTCCTCTGCCCGCTTGTTAAGCTGGACGGATGCTTCAGCTGACCTCCATACAAAATGCAATTACGTTGATTCTAAATCAGCCAGCACTGAACCCAAAACAACTCCAACTCATCAGTTGAAAGATAAACCACCAGGTACTCCATGAGCTGCAAAAAATCACTGAAGGCCAAGACACCCTTTTGCAGTTTCGAAATGCTTCCAACCCACACATCCTGCACCACTACACAGCCCTATAAAGCATGGGTTACTGACTCCGCCTCCCTAGTGCAAATATGGCATTTGTCATCAGTTATAATTTTCTTCTTCACCAGATTACACTTAGTTGGTAAAATGTCATTACATGCCCGCCACCCAAATATTTTTAATTTGTTTGGAATACAGAGCTTCCACAGAACCAGCCAGACAAGCTTTCCAACACAACCCCCTGAAGATTCAGCCTGAGACCCTTCACCTCTCATCCTTCGTGCAACCTTGTAAGCAGACTTAACCGAGAACATCCCATTTTTATTATGCAACCAAAAGATTGAATCTGACACAGCCCTTCTACTAAGTGGAATCTTTTTAATTGCAGCAGCATCATCTCTATGGAACAGATTCATGATCATATCACCTCTCCAGACATGCAGCTCCAAATCAATTAATTCTGAAGCAACCATCTCATCAACTAGCTCATGAATAGGATGAAGAACTTTGTTAGTAGGATAATTAGGGATCCATTTATCACCGATCACACTTATTGAAGACCCATTACCAACCCTCCAGCAATAGCCAGATTTGAGAATAGGAAGCGCAGCCACCAAACTTCTCCATACATAAGAACATCCGGGAGACTCTTTTGCCTCAAGAAAAGTAGACCGAGGAAAGTACCTTGCTTTGAAGCACTTTGATAGTAATGAATCATGGTCTTGGATCATTCTCCAACCTTGTTTAGCCAACATAGCCAACTTAAAGTCCCTCAAGTCTCGAAAACCCATACCACCCTCTCTCTTTGAAGTAGAGAGCTTATCCTAATTCCTCCAATGAATTTTCCTTTCATTACCTACTTGTCCCCACCAAAATTTGGCACATAAATTATCTAGCTCATCACATAACTTCATAGGAAGTTGGAACACACTCATGGTGTATGTCGGTATGGATTGAGCAACAACCTTGATAAGAATTTCTTTCCCAGCTCTAGATAACATCATTCTCTTCCATCCCTGCAGCTTCTTCCACACTTTGTCCTTTAGATAAGAGAAGGTATGGTACTTAGCCCTACCAATCAAGGTTGGCAGTCCTAAGTAAGAGTCAAACTTCATTACTTCCTTGACAACCAAAATCTGCAACATCTGCTGTCTCTGAACTCCTAATGTGTTTGTGCTAAAATAAATAGACAACTTTTCCAAATTTATGCTTTGACCTGAAGCGTTTGCATAAGTTTGGAGAATCTCCATGATGGCCTCCCCTTCATTCTGTGTAGCCTGGCAAAATAACAAAGAATCATCTGCAAACGACAAATTAGTAACTTTTGGTGCACCTCTACAAATAGACACTCCTCTTATCCTCCCTTCCAATTCTGCTTTTGCCAGCAAAACTGTGAAACCTTTTGCACATAAGAGAAAAAGATATGGAGATAGTGGATCTCCCTACCTGATTCCACGCGAAGGATGCACCATACCATAAGGTTTACCATTCACTAGAATAGAAAAGGATGGAGTGGTAACACAACTCATCACCCTTTCTATCTACACTGCTGGGAAACCCATTTTCTCCATGATCTTTTGAAGAAACTGCCATTCCACAAGATCATAAGCCTTACTGATATCTAACTTCAATGCCATAGAACCTTTCCTGCCCTTCTGCCTGGTATGCATTGTATGTAATGTCTCATAGGCCACCAATACATTGTCTGTAATCAATCTCCTCAGTACAAATGCACTCTGTGTAGGTGAGATTATATATGGAAGAACCTGTTTCAACCTGTTGGCCAATATTTTGGAAATAATCTTGTAAATTACATTACATAAACTGATTGGCCTAAAATCAGACATTTTTTCTGGATCTTTCACTTTTGGAATAAGAACAATATTTGTGTGATTGATTTCAGGTAACATATTACCATTATTTAAAAAATCTAACACAGCAAAAACCACATCATCTCCCACTATGTGCCAGAATTTTTGATAGAAAAGGGCATTCATACCATCAGGTCCAGGCACCTTGGTAGGTCTCACTTGGAATAAGGCCACTTCGACTTCTTCAGCAGTGAACTCACTAGATAAGACCATCAGCATATCATCAGTCACCGTTCTTGGAACAGCATCCAAGCACTCCTCCATTTGATCACCAGCACTTGCAGAAAAAAGAGTACGAAAATAATCTGAAGCTACCCCCACCACATCTTCTATTTCCTCCACCCACTGCCCTTGAGCATTTTTAATACCCTTAATGTGATTCTTCCTTCTTCTTTGAGTAGCTTTCGAGTGAAATTTTTTTTTATTTTTATCACCATGCTTCAACCATGAAATTCTAGACCGCTGTGCCCAATATATTTCTTGTTTCTGAAGAAGCTCATCCATCTTTTTACTCAACTCCAAATACTCAGCTTTACTAGTGTCAGAAACCTCTTCTTCATTCAGCCGATCCAACCTTTTTTGAATATCTTTAATTGCTTCAACATTCGGACTAGTCTTGGCCGATCCCCACCTCAACAATTCTGCTCCACACGTTTGAATTTTCTGCTTAATAAATTCAAGGCTGTGTGTATCACTAAGGTCTCTACCCCAAGCCTCCTTCATCGTCTCCTCAATATCATCCAGCAGCAGCCAAGACTCCTTAAACTTAAAAGTTTTCTCCCTTTTCTGCCATTGGTGAGCAAAAGATTGTACTTGTAACAACAATGGTAAATAAATAAATAAATAAATAAATATATATATATATATATATATATATATATATATATATTGATTGAATAGCATAGATCACACTTAATTAAGAAATTATTTTAGTTTATTTTATGAATTTTGGGTTCAAAATATATAATAAGAAAAATAATGATAATGGGAAAATGGTAACTAAGAGACATTACTTTAAATCAAATATAAACACACGCACACACAAAGAGAAGATGTTGATCAATTCATTCTATGAAATCCAGCAAAGATAAAAACAGGAATCTTCCTTAAAAGCCTGTACCAATTTTCAATAAACCAAATGAAAATTATACCTAGACCTAAAATGGAAATTACAAATTAGGAAGAAAATCAAAACTGAGTTAAGAATAGAACAGTATCTGATGAGTGTAAGCTCGTCAGTAACGTTCGTTGGATGGAGATGATCCTTCAACTTTCACCGATGGTCACCGATGTGGTGCCTACCACAATGTCTCCGATGCCAAAGTCAGAATATGAAACTCTCTTCAAAATAAAGCAATATAAGATGAACAGAAATCAAAGAAACAATCTCCTTTCTTACTTGTATATCTCTCCCTCTTTCATGAGAGTGTGTGGGCTTTATATATGCTCTCATGGTTTCTAGCCGTTGAAGGAGTTATAGAGGTCTTAATGCTCCTTTTGGTAACGTTTTGGATCTGTGTAATGAGGCATCAATGTCTTCAAACGGTTCATACAGTTGCAGGTATAACCGTTTAGTTGATTGTATTAAATAGCCTGGATGCCCTCGTCAGTAGTGTTGTCTTCCACGTCGTCTATCCTGAGGGTATACTTGTCCATATCGAAGGACTCGTCCACATAGGATAGACTTGCTAGTTTCGTCAGTACATATCAATCTCGTCAGCTACCCCCCGATTCTGTGTTCGTCGTTTTAGTGACAATCATAGAATATGAAGGGTTACAAGTTGTAAATGACTCTTAGGGTTCTGCTCCGTATTAAGTGTGAAGCGGCGGCGCTTCACAGATCGTGGCCTATGTGGCGCGCGCTGATTGGTACAATTAATGTCCAAAGTGATGAGACTATTGGGTTTCCCGCCGGTCTTTCCGTTTTTCAAGCTCTTACTTTTAACTTCCTTCTCTCCTCATTTTTCTTCTTCACATTTCAAGCATTACTCTTCTTTAGCTTTTTCTTGCTATTTTTCTTTGAGTTGGTACGCTGGTTAAGCAAAGCTTCCTCAATCCGCCATTGATTAAGGTATGTTTCTCCTTCCCTCTCGCTTTTCCTTTCTTAGTTTCGCTGTGGTACTGTTCCTAATTTTCTCTTTTCCTGCTTCTTTTTGTTTTTAATTTTCCTGTGATTCAGTTGTGTTGTTTTCCTTTTCTACATTTTTGTTGGGTTTTCATGGTTGGTAATTCTGAGGTTAGAGTTGTTTGTCCCTCGGTTTCTTTTCTTTTTGCGCGCTGAGGTCAGATCTAGTGATCTCGAGACTGGGTTGTCGTCTAGCGGCAATCCAGTGGAGGGGGATATGGCTGTCTTTTCTCCCCGTGTCGTTAGGGCTTTTTATGCCCTTGAAGAGGTTTGTGGTCTGGATGCCGAGACGGTGAGTAGATTTAAGGATAGGTTCCAGTTTCCAGAAAGGGTTCGCGTTCGTCGGCCTAGTGACGAGGATAGGGCTTGTCATTTCTTCCCAGGTGAGGTGTGCTTTTATGAGGCTGCCTTTACCTGTGGACTTAGATTCCCCGTCCACCCTTTCTTTATGGAACTTCTGAGCCATTTTGGGATTGCCCCTAGGCAGTTAATGCCTAATTCATGGAGAATAGTAGTCAACTATATGGAGATATGGTTGGCTGCTAACGGGGATATGATTAAGGTGGGTGAACTCGTCCACCTTTATCGTTTGAAAGAATCAAAGGAGTATGGGTATTATGAGCTGGTTCCTTAGGAGAGAAGGACCAGGATTATTAGAGGGCTGCCTTCGTCCTTCAGATATTGAAAGTCAAGATTTTTCTTTGTGTCCGGGGATGACTTTGAGACTCCCTCCAGTCAGGAATAGGGTGACATTCCAAGGTTGCTTTGTCGGTGGGGAACCCCGACCTTAGATGCGTCAGTTTCCCTCCTTGTCGTTTTAGTTTGGTTGTATTCATTTGCTTGTGGTCGTCACAAATTTTTTTTGTTATCCTCCTTTTTGCAGTGAAGAAACGACCTAAACTCAAGAGCAGGTACAAGGAACGAGTTGAGCAAGCAATTGAATACGCCCAGACAATTGAGAGCTGGGACGACTTGGTAGACCCGAGGACGCTAGCTTTTTCCAATCTCAGCCCGGATCCTTCCTCTTTTGTTTTGCGAAACACTGAAATTGAAGGAAAAAAAAGTAAGTGTTGAACCCGTCAGCGTTTTTCTTTCCTTCTTCCTTTGTTTTTTTATTTTATTTTTTTATGTTGCTCTTTTTTGGCAGAGATGACGAGGAAGTTTAACAAGGACCTCTACGCTAAAATGAGGTCGAAGAAAGATGAGCCGCTGTCCAACCTCAGCAAGAAGACAGTGTGTGTTACCGGGAGAGGCACTCCCGTTGCTCCAACTGCTTCCGTCCACCCGATCGTTTCCGTGGGAGAGACGACGAGGACAGCTTCTCCAACTGTGTCACTGGAAGAGATAGGTGGCACTCCCGTCTCAAAAAGGCCACGTCTATCTAAAAAAGGGAAGGAGAAGGAGAAGGCTGACTCTCGTCCATCTACCATTTGGAATGACGAGAAAATGGCAGTGGACCGAGCCCATGAAGTAGTAACAGCTGTCGACTTAAATGCCTTGTCCGGTGTCCCCCTTAGTGGGGTAGCCACTGGCCACGTCCATAAGATCATTCAGGTACCTTTTCCTCGGTTTTTTTTTTTTTTTAATGCCTCTAACTCTATTTTAGGTGCTGGGGGGAGAGTCTTCATCTTTCTTCTGAGTATCTTACTCAGGAGGCAAAAGTGGCGTCTCTAACTTCTAGGGTGGAGGTATTGGAGACGGAGAATTCTGCCTTGAAGAAGGATCCTATCAAATCCATGGGTATGGCGAATACCTTAAGAGAGCAGACAAAGAAGCTTACAGACGATCTTAGGGTGGAGCACCAACTGACCATTGAGAAGGACGAGCAGATTACTACAGCCAAGGAGAGCCTCAAGACCATTGCAGCCAGATCAGTAGCAGCCTTTCAGACCACTGACAAGTACAACACCGTGCTCCTCAGTTGGTATTTTAAGGGTTTCGAGCTTTTGAGGAGATACCTCGTCAAGCACCCTTCCGGAGTGAACATGGAGGCGCTGGATCTGGAAGAGGTGGATCAAGAAATGGCGGCTGACGAGGCTATTCAATCGTCTGCCACCGAGACTAAAGCTCCAGCTAACGCTCCTGATGACGCCGCTAGTGCCGAGGATGCCCCTGCCGACGACGCTTCTGGACGAATTTGACACTTGACAAAAATTTCTTTCTTTTTGTGATGCCCGTCATGTTTTGGGCGTTTGTTTCTTTTTGTAAATCTATTTGCTGAACAATTTTATTTATTTTGAGGATAGCGTTTTTAGCCCAGCGTTTATGGGCTCTTAGTTGTAAAGACAGTGGTAATTGGTCTGCTAGTTTCAGGCTTTTAATTTTATTTCTTTGGCACTTACTCGTATTCATGATTGCAACTCTTTTTTTTTTTTTTTTTCCTAATGCATGCTTGCCGTGTCTGTCATCTTGGTGGCACCTTATATTTGTCTGTTAGCCGTCAGTAGCGTACTTCCGTCAAGATGGAGTCTTGCCATTTAGCATTTTCTTCTGGCATTTTATTATTTGACCAATTTGGCGCATATATATTTGTTAGTAACTTACATCCGTCTAGGCGGAATTTTGTTATTTAGCCATTTTTGGCTTTTTAATCACTCTTAGTGATATTATCTTCATCAATAACTTACATTCATCTAGACGGAATCTTGTTACTTAGCCATTTTTGGCTTTTTAATCACTCTTAGTGATATTATCTTCATCAATAACTTACATTCATCTAGACGGAATCTTGTTACTTAGCCATTTTTTACTTTTTAATCACTCTTAGTGATATTATCTTCATCAGTAACGTACATCCGTCAAGGCGGAATCTTGTTACTTAGCCATTTTTGGCTTTTTAATCACTCTTAGTGATATTATCTTCGTTAGTAACGTACATCCGTCAAGGCGGAATCTTGTTACTTAGCCATTTTTGGCTTTCGTTAGTTTCTTCAGGCCTGTTTGTACACAAATATTGGCTGAATAGTTCATTTATTGATTGTTAATGACGAATACGTCTTTCCATGACATCTACTGATGGTATTTCTTCAAATGTTCAATGTTCCATGGTCTTGGGAGCCTTTGTCCGTCTAGGGTCTCCAGGTGGTAGCTGCCTTGTCTAGAGTAGTGAATGACTTTGTATGGTCCTTCTCACGTGGGGCTGAGCTTTCCTTGAGTTGGGTCTTTGGTTGCTTGGGTCACTTTGCACAGGACGAGGTCTCCTATGTTAAGTCGCCTGAGCTTCACCCTTCTGTTGTAGTAGTCTGTCATTTTTTTCTGGTATTCCGTCATCTTGCTGAAGGCTTTGTCTCGTACTTCGTCAAGGCAATCTAGGTCAACTCGCAGTGGGTCGTCATTCTCTTCTTCATTGAATGCTTCTCGTCTGGTGCTGGTTATTCCCACTTTGACAGGGATCACTGCTTCTGTACCGTAGGTAAGTCTGAAGGGGGTCTCTCCCGTTGGGGTTCTAGCCGTGGTTCTGTAGGCCTACAAGACGTTGGGCAGTTCTTCTGGCCAGGCACCCTTCGCATCGTCTAGTTTGGTCTTTATGATCTTGAGCAACGTGCGGTTCGTCACTTCCGTCTGTCCATTCGCCTGTGGGTGGCCTGGTGATGAAAACCGGTTCTTGATGCCCAGGCCCGAGCAAAAGTCTTTAAAACCCTGGCAATCGAACTGTCGTCCGTTGTCTGATATGATCGTCCGTGGAATCCCGAATCTGCAAATTATATTCTTCCACACGAAACCCTGGATTCTGGTCTCGGTGATGGTCGTCAATGCCTCTACTTCAACCCATTTAGTAAAATAATCAATAGTAACTAGCAAGAATTTTACCTGACCTTTACCTTAAGGCAGGGGGCCGACGATGTCGATTCCCCATTGTGCAAACGGCTATGGAGATGTTATCGTCGTCAGCTTTTCTGATGGCAGTCGTTGAATATTCCCGAACCTCTGACACTTGTCACTTTTCTTGACGAACCTTGATGCGTCATCTTGCATAGTTGGCCAGAAGTACCCTGCTCGCATAATCTTTCTCACCAAAGATCTTGGTCCTACATGGTCTCCACAAATTCCTTCATGAACCTCTCTCAAAACGTATTCGGCTTCTCCTTCGTCAACGCACCTCAAGTAGGGTATGGAGAAATCTCTTTTGTATAAGGTGTCATTGAGAATCGTGAATCTGGCGGCTCTCTTCTTGATCTTCCTGGCTCCATCTGCGTCCAGAGGTAGGTGGCCATCCTGGAGGAAGGACATGATGGGCGTCATCCAGCTACTTGTGCTTTGGACTGCAAATGTTAAAATTTCTTCTATGCTGGGGTTTTTCTGTATCTCAATCATCAGGTCTGTCTTTGATTATGTTTCTTCCGACGTGGCTATCTTTGAAACTTCGTCTACGGCCCTATTCTGGCTTCTTGGGATTTGGATGAACTCCACTTTTTCGAATTCTTGAGTCAAGTGCTTCGTCAATTTGAGATATTTCTGCATTCTTTCTTCTTTTGCTTCGTATTCTCCTCTGATCTGCCCAATTACTAACTTTGAGTCGTTCTGGACCAGTAGGTTCCTGGCCCCAAGCTCTTTTCCGAGCCTTAAGCCTGTCAGAATTCCTTCATACTCAGCCTCGTTATTGGTGGCGGGGAATTTTAGCTGAACTCCATATCTCAATACTTCTCCGTCAGGAGTGGTTATAACGACCCCTACTCCCCCTCTTTTTTGGGCTGACGAGCCATCAGTTTGCATTACCCATGTTTTGTCCTTGCTGGCATGGTTGGGCTCATCTGGATAGGCAAACTCGGCAATGAAGTCTGCCAACGCTTGTGCTTTAATGGCCGTCTTGGGATGGTATTCCACGTCAAATTGGCTGAGTTCAATCGCCCATTAGACCATCCTCCCAGCTGCTTCGGGCTTGCTCATAGACTTCTTGATGGGTTGGTCCATCATCACTAAGATTGGGTTTGCCTGAAAGTATTGCCTGAGCTTGCGTGAGGCTACTATCAATGCGAACGTGATTTTCTCGATTTTTAGGTACCTGGATTCAGCTCCTTGGAAAGCTTGGCTGACGTAGTAAACTAGGAGCTGTTTCCTATCTTCTTCTCAGATTAAGGCTGCACTAACAACTGTAGATGATACTGCTAAGTACAAATACAAGTTTTCACCTTCTTTGGACGGGCTTAGAAGTGGCGGATTGCTAAGGTAACGTTTGAGCTCTTGGAATGCCGCTTCACATTCGTCGGTCCATTCAAAGGCTTGCTTCAGGTCTTAAAGAATGGCAAGCATTTGTCCGTTGCTCTAGAAACGAAGCTGTTGAGTGCTGCAATCCAGCCTATGAGCTTCTGGACCTCCTTGACGGTCTTAGGTGATGCCATATTGATTATGGCCTGTACCTTCTCAGGATTTGCTTCTATTCCTCTCTGAGACACCATGAATCCTAGGAATTTTCCGGAGGCAACACCAAAAACACATTTACCAGGATTCAGCTTCATTTGGTATTGTTTGAGGGTATCGAATGTCTCCTTAAGGTCGTCCAGATGTGCAAGCTCTTCCTTGCTCTTGACGAGCATATCGTCGACGTACACCTCCATATTCCTGCCTATCTGCTTGACGAACATTTTATTTACCAACCTCTGATAAGTTGCTCCTGCGTTCTTCAGTCCAAACGGCATTACCTTATAACAGTAAAGCCCTTGACTAGTAATGAAGGCGGTTTTCTCCTGGTCCTCGTCAGCCATTTTTATCTGGTTGTACCCTAAGAACGCATCCATGAAGGTCAACAGCTTGTGTCCAGCCGTAGAGTCTACGAGCTAATCTATTCTAGGAAGAGGAAAGCTGTCCTTTGGGCAGGCCTTGTTTAGGTCTATGAAGTCCACACACATCCTCCATTTCCCATTTGCTTTCTTTACTAGAGCGACATTTGCAAGCCAATCTGGATAATATACCTCCCTGATGAAGCCTGCAGTCAAGAGTTTGCTCACTTCGTCAGTGATGGCTTGGTCTCTCTCGGGCGCAAAGGTTCTTCGTCTTTGCTTGATGGGCTTCCTCTCTAGGTCCACATTCAACCTGTGTTGGATGACTTCTGGAGATATGCCTGGCATGTCGTCATGGCTCCAGGCAAAGACGTCTAAGTTCTCCTTAAGAAACTGAATGAGCTTCGTTCTCATCTCAGGACTTAGGGTCGTCCCTATTCTGGTTGTTTTCGTTGCTTCCCCTTCGATCAGCTCCACTGCTTCCAGTGCCTCTACCTTTTCTTCCTCTTATTCTTCTATTGTCCATGTGTGGTTTTCCTTAGCTGCTAAAACAGCCTGGTAGCATTCCCGAGCTAGAACTTGGTCTCCTTTAACTTCACTAATACCATTTTCCATTGGGAATTTTACCTTCAAGCAGTAGGTGGATGTGGACGCCTTCCACTTGTTGAGTGCTGGCCTCCTAATAATGACATTATATGACGAGGGACAATCTACTACCAAGAAGTCTATCTGACGAGTCAACTGCTTCGGGTATGTTCCCACTGTTACAGCCAGCGTTACTATACCTTTGGGATATACTCTGTCACCGCTGAAGCTAACAAGGGGGGAATCAAATGGACGTAGTCTTCTTGGATCCAGTTTCAGTTGCTGGAATGCAGGAAAGTAAATGATGTCAGCAAAACTATCGTTGTCCACAAGGATCCTTTTGGTGTTGAACCCTTTTATGGTAAGCATTACGACCAAAGGGTCATTATGAGGCTGTTTCACTCCTCTAGCGTCATTCTCATTAAAGGTCATATCCTGATCAGTTCGTCTGTACTTAGGCGGGGGCACCATGTGGATGCTATTCACCTGTCATTAATGTGTTTTCTTAAGTGATTTGAATGAGCCTCCTGTGACAGGCCCCCCTGTGATCGTCTGTATTTCCCCAATCACATTTTGAGGAGGTTGGGACTGACAGCTTCCGCTCTTGGACGAGGACTCATGTTGGCCTTTGTTTTTGTCTCCAAATTTGTTGTACTCTCCCTTCTTTATAAACTTCTGCAACTTCCCTTTTCGTATCAATTCCTCTATTTGCTCTTTGAGATCCCTACAATCTTCGGTGTAATAGCCATGATCTTTGTGAAATCAACAATACTTACTCCTGTCACGGACGCTAGGGGACGAGTGCAATGGCCGTGGCCATTTAAGGTAGTGTTCATTTTTAATCTGCATCAAAATTTTGTCAACAGGCATAACAAAAGGGGTGAATTTTACCATTCGTGGACTTTTATCACCTTTCCTTCTAACTCCATCATTATTTCGACGATCCGGACGGTCTCGCTTTTGTCCTCTACGGTCGTCTTCCCTTCTCCCTTTGTCCCCCGGTCTATCTCCATCCCTGATAGCAGCCAATGCGTCCTCAACGTTCATGTACTTCTGCGCTTTAAGGAGCATTTCAGCCATCTTCTTTGAGGGGTTCTTCGCGAGTGAGGTAACGAGCTCCCTGGACTTCAACCCTGCCTTGAAGGTTGTCAACTGCACCATATCGTCAGCCTCGTCTACCTCTAGTGTCTCCCTGGTAAAGTGTTTCATATATGACCTCAAGGTCTCCTTCTCTCCCTGCCTGATGGTGAGCAAGTGATCCACGGTTCTCTTTGGTCGTTGTCCTCCAATAAAGTGACGTAGGAAGGCGTTGCTCAACTGCTCGAATGTGTTGATGGACGACGTTGGCAACTTTGTGAACCACTCCCGGGCAGCTCCCTTGAGTGTTGTTGGGAAGGAACGACACAATATTTCATCTGGGGGCTGCTGAAGTCCCAGGGTCGTTTTAAAGGTATTTAGGTGATCTTGAGGGTCCTTCAGCCCATCAAAGGGCTCGAGCTGAGGTAACCGGAATTTTGACGGCACTAGACAGTCGAGGACTGCTATTGTGAATGGCGAATCCGTCGCTCGGACCATCCGTCCACACTCCGCTTTGTTTTTTCCTTGATGGTATTCCTAAGTTCGTCCATCTCCCTCCTCATCTCCCGAAGAAGGTCTGAATTTTGCCCGGCGAGAGTGTTTGGCCCTCGATGGTCACTTCTTCTGTAGCTATCCCCTTCGTCTTCCTAATTTCCCCTCGAACAATTTTCCTCCTGCTGAAGCCGTAGCTTCATTTCCTGGTTTTGCCTAGTCAGCTCTTCAACTGTGGCTGCAAGGGCCTGAACTTGCTGAGCTAAGGCTGTAGAATCTTGATTGGACTCCATCCTAAAAAGAATAAGAATAAGAAACCACTATTTCGAGTTTGAACACGAAAATGTCGTTCCCCACAGACGGCGCCAAACTGATGAGTGTAAGCTCATCAGTAATGTTTGTCGGATGGAGATGATCCTTCAACTTTCACCGATGGTCACCGGTATGGTGCCTGCCACAATGTCTCCGATGCCAAAGTCAGAATATGAAACTCTCTTCAAAATAAAGCAATATAAGATGAACAGAAATCAAAGAAACAATCTCCTTTCTTACTTGTATATCTCTCCCTCTTTCGTGGGAGTGTGTGGGCTTTATATATGCTCTCATAGTTTCTAGCCGTTGGAGGAGTTATGGAGGTCTTAATGCTCCTTTTGGTAACGTTTTGGGGCTGTGTAATAAGGCATCAATGTCTTCAAACGGTTCATACAATTGCAGGTATAACTGTTTAGTTGATTGTATTAAATGGCCCGGATGCCCTCGTCAATAGTGTTGTCTTCCACGTCGTCTATCCTAAGGGTATACTCGTCCATATCGAAGGACTCGTCCACATAGGATAGACTTGCCAATTTCGTCAGTACTTAACAATCTCGTCAGTGACAATCACTTTGAAGGAATCATCTCATCTAGATTGCCACACTGAAAAGCTGATGAAAGATATTGCCACAATTAAATGTACAAGGACCAAATTGAAAATAAGAAAAATGTACAAGGACTAAAAATGTCGTTGGGACTTTTATTATTGATTTTCTTTTTCTTTTTCTTATTATTTTTTTTTATATGTATTTTTTTTTTTTGGTTAACGTATTTAATAGCATAAATAATTGACTCTTTATCATAAGTGTCACACTTTATTATTATTATTTTCTTATTTTATGAATGTAGCCATGTAGGGTTCAAAACATATAAAAGAAAAACAATAATAATGGAAAAATTGTAACTAAGGAAGTGTTTGGTACATGTACTTAAAAATTGAAAATATGTGTGAAAATGCGTGTGGGTGAAAAGGTGTGGAAAAATACATGTAATGTTGTTTAAAAACTAAAAACATGTGTTTGAGTGAATGTAACAAATGGACCTAAGAGACATTACTTTAAATCAAAGATAAACACACGCACACAAAGAGAAGATGTTAATCAATTCAATTCTATGAAATCCAGCAAAGGGAAAAACAGGAATCTTCCTCAAAAGCCTGTACCAGTTTTCAACAATCTTGGGATCTTAGGAATCTCAAATGAAAAATTGAAATTAAAAAGAATATATATAGTTAAATCCTAAACTCCATGAAAAAAAATGGCATAGAGTTTCAGTTAAAATCTATGATCTAAAGAGAATAAAGAGTATTTTGCCCAAACCCAATGCAAGCTGAATCAGTGTCACCTCCCCTATTGACATTTGACAAGAAAGGAAAGTCGTCAATTTTTCGAACCAAAAAGCACGCCAAGTATTTTAGCCAGAAAGTAAACCGAAGTTTCACACTTCACACCCAAAATTCCTCTATTAGACCAATTTGGTGGGCCGAATCAATGTAACATCAGCTTTGGTCCACGATAAATTAACAATTAGGTCCATGCGCTATTCAAAATTAGAGGTGTACATAAATCGGGTTAATAAAATTTTTTAACCCAATCCACCATAGTGGGTAAAAAAAAAAAATTCAACCCAACCCATTACATAAGTCCAACCCAACTCAACTCAACCCAACCCTTATGAGTTGGGTTGAGTTGGATTGAACCCATGGGTTAGACAAATTTATTATTATTATTATTAAATTGAATAGAAAAAATATAAATATAAATATATTAAAAAAACCCAAAGATTAGTATCAATGTAACTCCTTAAGTAAACAACACTAATGACTAAACAACAATAGTAATTTACTTTTCTCAAAAAAAAAAAAAAAAAAACAATAGTAATTTACTAGGATTTGTGTGAACTAATTAGCTTTTATAAAGGATAGGAAGAGCTAGTTATTTTAAAAATTTTATTAATTATATAATATATTTTAAATATATATATATATACATATTAAATATATGAGTGGGTCGGGTTGGGTTTGGCGGGTTTGAAATTTTATGACCCAAACCCAACCCAACCCGCTATCAAAAAAAATTTTGTTACCCAACCCAACCCACCAAGCCCTAAAAATTGACCCAACCTGGCAGGTTGGGTTGGGTTGGGTCGGTTTTGGTAGATTGGCAGGTTGGCTACACATCCTTATTCAAAATGAAGGCCCTCAGTCAAAATATAAATAAACAGATAAAGGTCCTAAGCGTCTGTTTGGTAGTAACTTTTAAATAATGATTTTCGGTATTTAAACAATAATAACACTTTTAATAAGTATTTCTATATCACTTAAACACATATTTTCACAACACTAAAAACTAAATAACAATACTTGAACATTACTACCAAACAGGCCCTAAACATGCATATATATATTGCAAAATTCTCTAAACACAAATAAATGATGATCGTGAGGGGTAGGAAAAACTAAAAAATAGTAGTGAATCAGTGTGAAATTAATGATTCACTGATCACACTAGCACACATTATCAAGTTGTGATAAATTTGGTGATCCCAGATGAACTAACATGTATTTACGTGGGTATTAAGCTATAAGTCTATAAATCCAATGGACAAGCATAACCTATAAACCCTTTTTCAAACTAAAAAATTTATGTAGGACAGTTTTAAAGAGTGAGAAAATTTACTTTGGTGAATTGATATAAAAGTGATGGTTCACAGATCACACTTGCACATATTATCAAGTTGTGATAAATTTGGTAATCCAATATGTACTAACATGTATTTATGTGGATATTAAGCTATAAGTCTACAAATCCAATGGAAATTTTTACTTTCAGTTCCATTTTGATGCTTGAATGTGCAAGATAACTTTACCGTTATAGTTGAAAGTGGAAGGAAAATTTTCATATCGGATGTCTTGTTTAACCACAAAATAATCTTACAACATCGAGACCAAAATGTGGTCTCTAGCACACCTTGAAAATCAAAATATGTTCTCGAGGTTAAAACAAACAAACAAAAGAAGAAGAAAACAAAGTGGCTTGAGATCAGTATGAACTAGTGAGAAAAAAAAGCTATTTGGGAATTGTTTATTTCCTATAGTAGCTTATTTGCATAATGTGTGACAGAAAGTTAAAAGCTAATTTATTTTTAAAAATCTAAAAGTTAAACTATTTGAAATAAAATTGAAACAAAATGTAGTATAGGAACAGCTAATAGTACATAAAATAAGTAAAAGGCACGCTTATAATCATTCTCCAAAATACACTTCATACCAAAGTTGTAATTCCTAGTTTAACCACATATCGATAAGAACATTAATAATTGTAATTTCCAAGTCATGTTAATTTATTTAAGTGGTGCAGTTATTTAAGTCATGATATAATAACATCTAATTTCTTGTTGTCAATTACTTATCTGCAAGGAGTAGACGAGTAGTGTATTGCTTTAAAAAATGAAAAAGAAGTGTAGTAGTGTAATTTAGTTCTTCTACGTTTATATCACATTATTCGATACTTATAACACGTTCTTCGGAAAAAATGCCAAGAGACCCCTTAAACTTTTAAGTAGTGGCCAAAAGACCCCCTGAACTTTTATTTTAGCCAATTTAATCCTTGAACTTTGTTTAAAGAGCCAATTTAATACTTGACTAACATTGCTCATGTGAAACGCACATGTAGCTTGTCAAACACTTGAATTGATGGACAGAGATAGAAAAGCTAGGTTCAACATTAACAGAGTGCGGACGAAAGGAGATAGAGGCTGTGGCTCACTGGAATTTGTGGTCCCTCTATCACTGGTCTCTTCCACCGCCGATCTTGCCATCCTTGGCTTTCGCTGCCGCTAATGGTTTCTGACAACAACTGATAAATAGAGAGACAGATTCAAGCAAGCTCTTATAAATCCAAAGATTGAAAACCCATCAATCGATTAACCTGACTGTGCCAAGTTTGACAAAGATAAACTTGTGGTTGTGGCTGATGCTTCTAGAGAGATCTTTATTTTTCCCTATAAATATTAAGTAAATAGAGGAATGCAAGATTAACATCATACTGAATATTGATGCTTGTCCTAGCACTAGGAATGGCTAGCCATTCCAGCGGTGGAAAAAGAAAAGCAAAACCACTTGAACAAAAAAAATCAAAATGTGTGGGTTTGATTTGGCTTGCGATTATTCCCACGGGCCACTCATCCACAATAAGAAGAATCATTCAAGTTCAACATCAAAAGATATCAATTCGTGTTGCGATTTAATTAGTAATGGGTTTTCGGCAGAAGCCAAGACAAGACCAGTGATGGCGAGACCACGAGTCCAGGGAGCTGCATCCTCTCTCTCCTCTCAACTACACTCTATCAATGTTGAACCTAGCCTAGCTTTTCTCTCGGTGTTTGGCAAGTTGCACATGCGTGTCAAGTGATCAACGTTAGTCAGTTTTTTTTTTTTTTTTTTTGAATCAACGTTAGTTAGTTTAAACAGAAAGTGAACAAATGTCTCAATTTGGCTTTTAAGTAAAGTTTAAGGAGTAAATTGGCCAAAATAGAAGTTCAGGGAGTCTCTTGGCCACTACTCCAAAGTTTAGGGGGTCTTTTGGCATTTTTCCCCACGTTCTTCTATTAACGCAAGTTTCTTCAAAGAGAACTTTTGACTACCCTTCGTAAGTTCCTTCAATTTCTTAGTTGTTAATTTGGTTTGTATTAGTTTCATTACTATTATTATTGTGTTTTTCAATCTCTTCTTTTCATAAAGTCTTATTGATTGAGAAATAATTGCACCCATCCAATTCACTCGCACACGTATTTATTCTTCGAGTTTGAAAAAATTGTGTAAATCAAGTCTGTAAGCAACTCTAAAGTCAATATAAACAGTCTCTTTTCTCCTTTTGTTTTGGTCCTAAAGTATTTTATTTTCCTGGTTGATTAATGGTCCCGGATTTAAGAACTGAATAATGATATTGAAATGATAAATTGGGCTAGCTGGGTGTGGATCAATTGAACTTAACCCAGATCTTGACTTTTCCAATCGTAATCTAAAACATTGATATTGAAATTAATTGGCAATGAGGTTATCAGATTTTGACTTGTTCAACTCTCCCTGCATCTGCATGGAAGTTTAATCCATAGACATAGTCCTTGCTCATGCACATTATAAAGGGAGTATGATATGAAGATCGATGCACAACCATTCAATATCTATATAGTTTCATTAACAATATATACATAACATAAGCTGCCTTTGAGGATCTCATTTTAAATCATGTCTTCTTTTGCTAATAATGTCATTTTGCTATGGTTTATTGTTATCACATTTCTACCTTGTTTTTGGGGTCAATGCAGCATAGAACAGAAGAAAGCTCTCTTGGAGATCAGAAACTCCACAAATGGTTCAGTCTTCGCGGACTGGAATGGAAGAGACTGTTGTAACGCACCTGGAATCACTTGTGACGGTATTGATGGGGATGGGGGAGTTTCAAGTATTTATTTGCAAAGTGACAATGCACCATCAAGTACATGGTATCCAAATGTAACCCTGTTCACCATATTCGATGAACTGCAAGAACTGAGCCTTAATAGCATGAACATTGGAGGAGAACTTAAACGTGAGAACTCTAACTCGATTTCTCCATGATTTACTTTATGCTTCTCACATAAGTTTGGGTTTTTTTTTTTTTTTTTTTTTTTTTTTTTAATAACATTTTTGATAGTTAAAAAAAATTAAATGTATATACTATATTCTCTTTGTCTTAAATTGTTGGTCTTGTTTAGAAAACCTAATTTTTTAAGGGAACATCCATTATTTTTAATTTCCATTATGACTTGATATTATATATTTCATTGACTTATAAAATAAAATAAAAAGATATTATATTTCATTGTCAAAAATTTCAATTTTAATTTTAGGCAAAATTGAGTGTACTAAATTGCCTGGGAGAAATATTTACTCGCTCCTACCATTTTAATTCTATGCCTTCTGATTATATACGAAAAATCACAATAAGACCTCACATCTCAACTTACTTCGTTGCAGCCTTTTGTGAACTGAAGCGATTAAAAGGTCTAAGTGTGTTGGATCTTGGGAATAATTCAATGGAAGGCACTATACATCCTTGTCTTGGGAAGATTGAAAAGCTTGAAGAACTTGTTCTATCAGATAATCGTTTTCATGGTACTATAGATAAAGGTAAAAGTTAACTGAAATAGTACAGTAGAACATATGAATAGTACCAAAAAGTGCAGTAGGGCTTATAAATAGTTGTAAAAATAAGCTGAATAGTAAAATAAGCTGACAAATTTTTTTTTGCCAAACACACACTATATTTCATTGTCAACAATTTCAATTTTAATTTTAGGCAAAACTGAGTGTACTAAATTGCTTGGGAGAAATATTTACTCGCTCCTACCATTTTAATTCAATGCCTTCTGATTATATACGAAAAATCACAATAAGACGTCACATCTCAACTTACTTTGTTGCAACCTTTTGTGAACCGAAGCGATTCAAAAGTCTAAGCGTGTTGGATCTTGGGAATAATTCAATGGAAGGCACTATTCATCCTTGTCTTGGGAGGATTGAAGGGCTTTATGAGCTTGTTCTATCTGATAATTGCTTTAATGGTACCATAGATAAAGGTAAAAGTTAGAAAAAATAGTACAATAGGTCTTATGAATAATACAAAAAATGTATTGTGACTCATAAATAAGTAAAAATAAACTGAATAATAAAATAAATTAGCAAATAATTTTTACCAAACACACTATATTTCATTGTCAACAATTTCAATTTTAATTTTAGGCAAAACTGAGCGTGCATTTGCCAACAGCATTTTTGCATTTTACATTTTAAATCTTGGGTCTCACGATACTGTTCATTGACCAGCCAACTTGTGAAAAATGCAGCAATAAGTTTGCTACAATGTTTTGCATTTTAAAAATTATTTTACTATAATGTTTTCAGCAATAAGTTTTCAGTTTTTAACAAAGTAAGTAGTATTCAAACAGAACCTAGTTGGACTAAATTGCTTGGGGGAAATATTTACGATCTCCTACCATTTTAATTCTATGCCTTCTGATTATATACAAAAAATCACAATACGACCTCACATCTCAACTTACTTTGCTGCAGCCTTTTGTGAACCGAAGCGATTCAAAAGTCTACGCGTGTTGGATCTTGGGAATAATTTAATGGAAGGCACTATTCATCCTTGTCTTGGGAGGATGGAACAACTTGTTCTATCGGGTAATCGCTTTCATGGTAATATACCTCCATTATTATTGTCTAACCAAAGCTCGATTGTGTTGTTGGATGTTTCTAGTAATCAATTAGAAGGGGTATTGTCATTTTCAATTTTTGCCAACGTTACAACTCTTGATTACATTGATCTTTCCAACAACTACTTGGAGGTTGAAACCGAATCTCCCTCATGGGTCCCGAACTTTTCTCTATCTAAGCTGAACTTAGCAAATTGCAACCTCAACAAGAGGAAAGGTCACGTTGTGCCCAGCTTCATCTCCACCCAACTTTACTTGGGTTGGCTAGACTTGTCTCACAACTCAATAGAGGGAGGCATACCCTGTCAGCTGTTGTTCAACACAAGTATCCTCCAAGATTTATTCTTGAGAAGCAACAAACTCATAGGTTCTTTTCTTGATTGCAATGCTAAAAATCAAACTTCATCAATTGCATCATTTGACATATCTGATAATCAAGTCAGAGGCCCTTTTCCTGAAAATATTGGGCATCTTCTAGCATTGTTAGAGCATTGTAACATGTCCTCAAATGCATTAGAAGGCAACATCCCTTGGACCTTGGGTAATTTGTCTCTTGTAATATTGGATCTTTCCAATAACATGCTCATAGGAACAATACCACAAAGTTTGACCAAAAATGGTAGCGCACACTCATTGGTCTATCTAAATCTATCAAACAATAAATTGCAAGGAAAAATGCTCCCAAGGGACTCTATCATGCCAAGCTTGGAGTGCTTACAACTTAGTGGCAATCGCTTTGAAGGAGTCATCTCACCCACAATATCAAACAGCCCCTCCCTGGTAATCCTAGACATTAGTCACAATTACTTGTCTGGAAATATTCCAAGGTGGTTGTATAGTCATCCTAGCTTGGTAGCAGTTCGTTTAAAAGGAAATCTCTTTGAAGGTCACCTACTACGAAGAATGTGTCATATCAGAAGTTTGCAAGTTTTGGACATCTCTTTCAATCATATTTCAGGAGGAATTCCCTCCTGCATTAGTAACATTACATTCTGGAAGAAGAGCTCTCCAAGTCCTACTGGCTCAAACTATTTCACACAGAAGGGTCGATTGAGGTACCTTATAAGTTCATCTGACGTGCAATTTGTAATTGAATCGTACTTGCTAATAAAGAATATGGAATATACTTTCAATGGTATCCCACTTTTATTGATGACAGGAATCGACATGTCATCTAACCAACTAATAGGTAGCATTCCTTCTGAAATGGGAGAATTGTCACAACTTAAGTCCTTGAACTTGTCAAATAATTTTCTAACAGGTTCCATTCCCATTTCTTTTCGAAACTTGAAAAACGTGGAAAGTTTGGATCTCTCTCGCAACAAGCTGAGTGGGAAAATCCCTTCTGAGTTGGTTGAACTCACTTCTCTGTCGGTATTTTGATGTAGGACACAATTTACTATTTAATTATTGTAATTTATTATTTTTGGTATTTTTATGTAAAAAAACGTTACTTTAGGTTTAGGTGATTTATTTCCTTGTTTTTAGGTGCATTTAATGCTTTTTAGGTCAAATTTGGTTCCTGTTATGGTTAGGTATCAATTAAGAGTTATTTTAGATTATATTTTCTTGTCTGTCAAGTTTTACGGAGCCCTTAAAAAGGCCCCTAATTCTGTAAACGTTTTTCATAGTTTATTATCAATAAAAATTCAGACTTGTGTCTTTTTGTGTTCTCTGGTGGATTCCAGATCTATTACCTTGTGGATTCAAGGAACCCCTCGTGGATTCGAGGTTTACTACCTAGAAACTAATAATTTAGTTTCTGTTCTATCAAGAGAGCATCGTGTGTGCTCTTTTTCAGGCTTCCGCGACATCAGTTGGTATCAGAGCCTTGACTTACCCTGGTCTGATGGCTAACCGGCGAAACGGTAACCACCACCACAACAACGATGAATAGCTTAGCGAGTATTACGTGACGTACAACAAGCACTCACAAATATCTATGCTAGGATGGCGCCGTTGAAGAATGGAAACAATAGGGATAACTGCAGCGGAGACATAACACACGGGCAACCTATTGGTAAGCAAATTTCATATAGACCTTACAAGAGAATTGCAAGTTTTAATGGTTATTTTTTAAAAGAAGATTTTCTTGATTGGTTACTTGATCTAGAGGATTTATTTGACTATGAGAATATTTGTTATGAGAGAAAAGTTGGACTTGCTTTGTATAAACTTAGTAAGTATGCCTTATGTTGGTGGAAACGAGTACAATCTGATAGAATTCGACAAGGTAAAGACAAAATTCGATCGTGGCCAAGGATGAAAAAGATGCTTGCTATCAAATTTTATCCTTTGGATTGTGAAGAAATCTTGTCGTATACAATACAAGATTATTATTGGCCAAGAAGTTCATACTTGAATTATTTTGAAGAGCCAAATATTCCACCGTTAAAGGAAAAATTACGTGTTAAAGAAAATATCGTTCTTGAAGAATATGGAAAAGTCAAAGAAGAAAATATAGAGATTTTTGAGGAAATTAATGAAGACCTTATTATAGAAGAAGAACCTGAAATCAAGATTGTGGAGGAGATTAATGAAGACCCCATTATAGAAAAAGATCTTGAGGTTGAGATAGTAGAAACCATTAAAGAAGAAATTATAGAGGAAGTTGTCAACGATCTTGATGAAATCAAGTTAGATGATTGCAACATTCAAACTCCTATTATTTTATTGGGAGACACCGAAACAAAGTTTATTGATTTTATTGGGGTGGAAAGAGTTGATTTGATCATTGACTCTTATTTGGTGAATATTGTCAATTACATGAAGATCAAGGGAGAAGAAGTTCAAGTTGCCCAATCAATGACTTTCAAGTTTGGCAAGAAGACAAAGAAGATGAAGTATTCAACGTATTTATTCTCTTGGCATGGGAGATTCCAGATTTCAAAGATGAACTCGAGGACGAGTTTGTTTCAAGTGGAGGGGTCTGATGTAGGACACAATTTACTATTTAATTATTGTAATTTATTATTTTTGGTATTTTTATGTAAAAAAACGATACTTTAGGTTTAGGCGATTTATTTCCTTGTTTTTAGGTGCATTTAATGCTTTTTAGGTCAAATTTGGTTCCTGTTATGGTTAGGTATCAATTAGGAGTTATTTTAGATTATATTTTCTTGTCTGTCAAGTTTTACGGAGCCCTTAAAAAGGCCCCTAATTCTGTAAACGTTTTTCATAGTTTATTATCAATAAAAATTCAGACTTGTGTCTTTTTGTGTTCTCTGGTGGATTCCAGATCTATTACCTTGTGGATTCAAGGAACCCCTCGTGGATTCGAGGTTTACTACCTAGAAACTAATAATTTAGTTTCTGTTCCATCAAGAGCATCGTGTGTGCTCTTTTTTCAGGCTTTCGCGACATCATATTTAGTGTTGCCTACAACAATCTTTAAGGAAGAATCCCATTTGAGCAGCAATTTTCAATGTTCAACATGAAATGCTATGATGGCAATCCTGATCTTTGTGGAGGCCCTCTGTCAAGAAACTGCTCAACCCCAAACCAACTGGATCCTACACATAAGAGGGATCAAAAGGACCAGAAAGAAGGGACTAGAGTAATTGATAGCCCTTTCTTCTTTTATGCATTTGTTGCCGTCTCTTATGCATTTGGGTTTTGGGTTTTCTTTGGGATCCTAATCATTAAGAAGAACTGGAGGATGAACTATTTTAGAGCTGTGGACAGATATGTTGAGTCATTTTTGGATATGTTTTCCAAGTATTGGTGATATACTGTCATATTTGTCATGGAAACAGTATTATGTGAGATTTGTATTTCAAAGCAATTCTTGTTTTCTTCATAGAATTCGTAGCATTGAGCGGTTCTAAGTACAAGGTTGCAGCTTTTTGCTGCCTGTGATATTTGTGTTGTATTTTATTATACTTGATTAGTAAATTGCCCGATACATAATAATTTTATGATATTTTATGTAAAATGGTTTGGAAAATGTTGTACGTATATTATAATGAAAAGAAAACTAAATTAGAGGAAGGAAACATATACATTTTGAATAATTAGAAATTAGTTTTGTAGTTTCACTGCACATTTGTAACCTTCTCAAGATAAGATTATTATTATTTTTTTAATCATGAAATAAAAAATAAATGTAAAAGAGTAATAAGACAATGAAAATCAACTAATTTATGTTGTGTTCACTGATTGCATACCATAAAATGAATGAATGCTGTAATATAATTAAAACTAAGAAGCCAAATCAGTAGTGATTACAACATTAAGAAGTGGAGGAACACTCTCATCCACACCGCTAAATCACTAATATATGTAGCAAAATTGTGAGCGTTTAACAAATGCTATTTTTTTAGATTCAACAGTGAGCAATATAATTTCATTATCTCTTAACATGAGATAAAATAAAAACAACAAAAGATTCTACTATAACATTCGAAACCTCAATCAAATGATCAAAACAAGCAAAAGAAGTTCCATCACTACTCAAAGAATTGATAGCTCTCTCAAAGTCACCTTCAAGGATAATGGAAGAAAAACCCACTTCTTGGGCAAAACTTAAAGCTCTTATTGTAGCCAGAGCTTCAACTCCATTAACTTAGCGTAATAAGTTTTTATACACCTATGTTCATTTTTAACATTTTAGTAAAATATTATTTATTTGGGTTATACATGATACTCATTAAGTGAGATAGTATTTTGGGATTCAACTTCAATTGTATTACATGTCATTTGAAATTAAAAGAATGAAAAAAAAAAATATTTGGAATTCAAGATTGTATATTTGTTAAGATTAATATGATTTCGGATATGACTGTTGGATACAAGCAAAATTTACCTAAAACAACAAAAAACTAACTTGATTACTTACCGGGGAGTATTTGATTTAATGAAGTATGCAAATGATACAAAGTGGATAAAATAGATGAACTTCTTCAGATTTGCCAGTGAAATTCATTGGAATTTGATGACAATAATATTGGAAGGGCGAGGGCAAGTTAGTTTGAGGGCAAGGGAGCTTAGGGAGGCTGACTAGTCCTTTTGAGAGGTAGAAGCTAGGGCTCTAGGGTTTTCTATGAGCAAGTAGAATTATCAGTTTATATTTAATTTTTAGAGCATTTATAATTATATATGGTTTATATATGCTCTAACATTAAACATTTGATTTATTCACTGTAAACAGGGACAAAATTGGGAAATGCCCCATTTGGGTAAAAATAGCAGCATAATGCCCTTTTCTCCAAACTATATAGGGAAATGTCCTTCTTTTGTAACTCGATTTTCTCAAAATCGAGTTATAAAAAAAAAAAAAAAAATTCTGGAGCCCTATAGCGGCGTTTTTAAGGACATATAGTGACATTTTCAGGATTTATAGTGACGTTTTGTAACTCGATTTCTATAAAATTGAGTTATAGGCAATTTTTTTAATTTTTTTTACCTATAACTCAATTTCTTATAAATCGAGTTAAAAAACGCCACTATAGGTCTTAAAAACGTCACTATAGGCTCCTAAAAAACGCCGTTATAGGGCCTAACTCGATTTTGAGAAAATCGAGTTACAAAAGTGGGGCATTTCCCTATATAGTTTGGAGAAAATGACATTATGCTGCTATTTTTACCCAAACGGGGCATTTCCCAATTTTGTCCTTGTAAACAGTTATGTAGGTGGCCTGCCCGTGATGTGTTTCAATACAAACTTGATTATGAATTAGCCAATACCATTCCTTGCACTCTCACTCTTTGCGCACAAGATAACCAGCTCAGAATTTCAGTAATGACATCTTTTAGAAGTACTTTTGGTTCTGGTTATGCTATGGCAGGAACCAAAATTTTCTTGTGTTTCTTTTCTTGATGGGACTTCTCAATGGATCCTTTTTTTTAATGCTTGTAGAACATGTAAATATGATTTGTATCCATGGAAGTAGACATTCCCACAATCCAAGCGTGAGATAGCTCAAATTCTTTCTCAAAAGGTTAGTTTTATTTCAATGTATTTCAACATTTAAAATAGCAGTGTTTTATGTAAATTATTAATTGTTGAACTTATTATGCTCTTTAACATTAATGTTTATCATTACTATGTTTATATAGTTTTTATTTATTTATTTATACAAGATAGAAATCCAATTATAACCTAATCTAAGTATATATGTATGTGAAGCTCCCTTCTAGAGAGTTGAACCTCGATCTTTGCCCCTTGCACCCCATAAGTACTTATATTTATAGAGTGACCATTGTGCTAAGAGTGCGTTGTGGTTGTTTATATAGTAAAATACACTATTTAGAGTGAAATCCTCACTCTTTCACTAATTAGAATTTGGTACATTTGTTAATAGAAGAAATGAAGTACATAATGTTGATTTTGATTTTGGATTCACTACAAAACACGTGGGTCTATGGCCGCGTTTTTTTAGCTGCGTTTTAAAAACGTGGCTATAGAATACCTATAGCTGAGTTTTTTAAAAACGCGGCTATAGACATAACCTATAGCTGCGTTTTCAAAACGCGGTTATAAGTAAACCTATAGCCACATTTATAAGAGGTTTTAGCCACGTTTCTATAGGGTAAGTCTATAGCCGCATTCATAAATGTGGCTATAGGTCTAGCCAAATATATATATATATATATATGCATGTAAAGGAGGACCTATAGCCACGTTTTAAACGTGGCTATAGACTTACATATAAAATAAAATAAAAAATTAAAAAAAAAAAAAAAAACCCGCCGAATGCTTTTAGTGTAAACGCTTTTTTTTTTTTTTTTAAGGAGGACCTATAGCCACATTTAAAACGCGGCCATAGGTTAAGTCTGTAGCCACGAAACACAATTTTTTTTTTTTTTAAGGAGTACCTATAGCCACGTTTAAAACGTGGCCATAGTTTAAGTCTATAGCCGCATTTTAAACGTGGCTATAGACTTATATTTAAAAAAAAAAAAAAAAAAAAAAAAAAAAACGGATGGTTTCTCCGTAAACAAAAAAAATAGAATATGCCATAGAATATTCTATGGCATATTCCAAACTATTCCATATAAAAATAAAAAAATAAAAAAAAAATCTGAGATTTCATTTTGAAATCTCAGACTAAACCGGCCAGTACGCACTTGTAAGGAAAAAAAAAAAAAAAAAGCTCACTCATGAGCTCTCTCTTAACCAGTATGCACAGTCTGTGAGTCTCTCTCTTTAACTCTATCACAGTCTCTCTCTTTCAGAAAAGCTCTCTCACCACTCGTATTAATCTCAAAACTCTCTCAATCTCTCTCTTTCTTGCCAATGTTGTATGAATGAGTTTGTGAAAATATGGGGTTTTGTTCATTGTTGTTTGAGTTTTGTTCATTTTTTTCCCCTTTAACTTTCTGTCTCTCTTTGCAATAGATCTGAAGATCGAGTCTCTCTTTGCAATAGATCAATGAAGCTAAAGTGCCTCAAAAAATTATCTTTCTTTGCTTTATTTTTCTCTAACCCATGGCAGAAAATTATTTTCTTTTGTTTGATTGTGTTTTGATTAATTTTTGGTTTGAGCATATGGACTCTTTTTGGTTGTGTATTTGTTATGGGGATTTTTGTATTTTTGAGCTTGTGCTTTTGTTTTCTTTGAATAGTTTGTGTGTTCAGTTTGGGTTGATTTCATTGAAGGAGATGTTCAGTTTGTGTTCTTGTACTGTTTTCTTGTATTTTAGAGCATGTTGTGTTTGATTAATTTTGAAATTTTCTGGGTTTTTGTTTGAATTTGAATTTGCTGGGTTTGTATTTTTGTTTTGAATTTTTTAATTTAATCAAAATTGAAATTTTAAAGTTTGAAAGTATTAATTTTAAAAATTAAAAAAAAAAAACTTTTGATTACCAAAAATTAATTTTTGGTAATCAAATTTTTTTTTTTTTTTTTTTTTTTTTATATTATAAAATTTAAGTATATATAGCCGCGCTGTAGATTGAGGACCTATATCCACGTTTTAAACGTGGCTATAATACCTAGTCTTAGGCCGTGTTTTAAGCACGGCCATAGGACCAATCTTAGGCCGCGTTTTAAGCGCTGCCATAGGACCCGGTCTTAGGCCTCGTTTTAAACGCGGCCATAAGACCAACTGCCAGAGATGTTGCCCAACACTTCTGGAGATGCTGCTTAAATCCGCCACAGAATTTGCTCATTCTAAAGAACCATCGAACCTACCAGCCTCTGAGTAGCTAGAACCACCAAAAGCCACTAGAGATGTCATCACTGACCTCTAAGTTTCTTTGTTCTTGATTTTTTATCTTTTTTCCAATTTTCATTATCCAAGGAACAATCTTTTTAATTTTTCTAATTTTGCTCATGTGGGTTATAAAGATATGTTTCCAATCTGGGTTGTGTGTAAGTTTGAATCTGGGTTTTGCTCAAGATTGTAGTAATTCGGTGAGGGAAGACAAGGTCTTGGTGTCTCTGTTGTTTGTAGTGATTAAATTTTGAGGATTTTGCTTTTGCATGTGGGTTTTGGAACCAGTTTTCTTGGTCTATTGTGGGGTTTGTTTTTGTTTTTAAGGTTCTGCAAAATAAAATTTAGAGAGAGGAAGAGAGGTCACCAATTCATTGACAGCAGTGGACCGTTGGTGGAGTGGCATTCTCAGCTTCTTTGTGTCTCCGATAACATTACCACTGCCAACATCAACACAGGCATCTATTGTTTTATTGTTTTTTTTTTTTTAATGAGATTTTAATTGGGTGTTGACGCGGCATTATACTATTGGTGGCGTAAACCACGTCACATCCGGACAGAATTTAAGCTCTAATATCAAAATACAATTTTAGTAAAATATGTACGTAACAAGATTTTTCTTTACAGCAAAGGACCGTGCAAGAAGGTACCTTTTATGCGGATGAGGAAGGCCAAGTGTTTGGGGCTCAAGGAATGTATCTGGTGTGTTCTCTACTGAGTTTCACCTTTGGTTCATTGTAAACAGTTATGTAGGTGACCTGCTCATGATGTGTTTCAATACAAACTTGATTGTGAATTAGCCAATATATACCATTCCTTGCACTCTCACTTGAATCTTAGCATAAACTTTTGCGCACAACACAACCAGCTCAAAATTTCAGTAATGGCATCTTTTGGAAATGCTTTTGGTTCTGGTTATGCTATGGCAGGAACCAAAATTTTCTTGTGTTTCTTTTCTGGATGGGACTCCTCAATTAATTCTTATTTATGCTTGTAGAACATGTAAATATGATTTGTATCCATGGAAGTAGACACTGCCACAATCCAAGCGTGAGATAGTTCAAATTTTTTCTCAAACTTAAAGAAAAGAGACCTCATTAACGGTCTTTAGTGAAAGCCTTCTTATAAGAAGTTTTTCTTCAACCTTCAGCATTCGAGAACTCCATTGTAGATACCAAGAGAGTTGATCAGGCAAAAGAGAGGGATAAAGTTTAGGAAGTGAAGTGAGAGATTTCCTTGTCCGTTTATAGTACTTCTTGTGATGGACAGTCTTCCATCGACATACACTTTTGCTACGGGGGGTATTAGGACATGTTTGGTTGAGTGAATAACATTTTCAATGATTCCCTTCTGTATCATTTTCTTCCAAGTTCCAAATTCCAATCCCTACGACTACTCGCTATCATTGTTTTTCATTGGAAATTTCCACTGAAACAACGGAGCAATAGATTTCATTATTAAATTAAAGTCTAAAATCGTTTGGCATTCCTATGATAAATTTTTTTTTTTGTCATATTATCGGTTAAATAAAAAGTAGAAAAAGTAAGGGCCCCTTAACTTTTTTGCTATGAAGTAATAATCTTTAAAGGCGAAAACCACATTTTCGTCCCTACATTTTCACGCGATTCTCATTTTGGTCCCTAACTTTTATTTTTACCGTTTTTAGTCCCTATCCTAAAAAACGTGTCTCGTTTTTGTCCCTGCCGTTACATCAGAGACGGAAAATGCACACGTGGCAAACGAAATGCACTGTTGAGACACTAAAAGCTGACGTCGCCATTAAAATATTATTAAAAATAATTATTTGGTATTTTTAAATAACACATCAGCATTTTAATTAATAAAAAATTAAAAAACCCAAAAAATAAAAAGCTAGGCCAGAAAATAAATAAAAATTTTAAAATAAACATTAACCTAATTAATTTTTTTTTCTTACTTTTCACTTTTTTTTTTTTTTTTTTCCTGTAAGAACATACATCCTCAAGCCCAGAAATGAAGAACCCACAGGTAAGAAGAGAAAACAAAATCAAAAACACCCACATCACAATAACCAAAAACCCAAGTTTTAACATTCCAATCCTCAAAATTGTACCTCATTTTCTCTGCTACCAAACAAAAACACATAAAAAAAAAAAAAAAAAAAATGTCATTTAAGCTATATAACCACATCAACCTCACAAATACTTAACCTTTTCCATTACCCACATCACAAATAACCAAGAACCCAAGCTCCAAATCCCTATCACCGAAAATTTTCCCCCATTTTCTCAGCCACCAAACAACCCCACCAAATTTTTTTTTTTTTTTTTAAAAAGCTCAAAGGCGAGATTTGAGGGTCACCATGGGCTTCGAGTGTCGCTCTGGCGCTCCTCGAGCTGCTCCGCCGCGATCTCCCGAACCATCATCGACGGCTGCGCATCACACGGCGGCTGTTGGCTTGACGAAGGAACCGCGCGGCCTGGCGGAGGCTCTGGCGCTGCACGAATCGGTGTTGATGATTGGGTTTTCTCTGAGGTTTGTTGAGGATTTGTGGTCTGGAATTTATGGATTTTGGTTTGATGATTGGGTTTTGTTTTGTTTTTGATGTTGGATGATTTAGATGTTTTGTTGTTGATTTGGTTGGGTTTTTTTTTTTTTTTTTTTTAATTTTTGGGTTTTTTTTTTTAGATTCGAATCTCCCTGGGTTGTGTTCTTTGAAGTTCTTGTAATCTGGGGTTTGGTTTTTAATTTTTTTGAGATCCGAATCTCAAGGTTGGTTTTTTTTTTTTTTTTTAATTTCTGGGTTTTTTTTTTTTTTAGATCCGAATCTCAGGGTTGGTTTTTTTTTTTTTTTTTTTTTAATTTCTGGTTTTTTTTTTTAGATCCGAATCTCCCTGGGTTGTGTTCTTTGAAGTTCTTGTAATCTGGGGTTGGGTTCAAGCTCAGGGGTTTGGATTTTAGTTTTTTTGAGATCCGAATCTTAGGGTTGATTTTTTTTTTTTTTTGGGTTTTTTTTTTTTAGATCCGAATCTCAAGTTAATGTTTATTTTAAAATTTTTATTTATTTTCTGGCCTAGCTTTTTATATTTTGGGTTTTTTTAATTTTTTTTAAATTTTTTATTAATTAAAATGCTGATGTGTTATTTAAAAATACTAAATAATTATTTTTAATAATATTTTAATGGCGACATTAGCTTTTAGTGTCTCAACAGTGCATTCTGTTTGCCACGTGTTTATTTTCCGTCTCTGATGTAATGGCAGGGACAAAAACGAGACACGTTTTTCAAGATAGGGACTAAAAGCGGTAAAAATAAAAGTTAGGGACCAAAATGGGAATAGCGTGAAAATGTAGGGACGAAAATGTGGTTTTCGCCATCTTTAAATCGTTTTCACCAATTTAGTACATAAATTTTAATGCTATATTTATTAAATAGACCCTTCTTACTATTTCTTTTTCATCTATTTAGCAATTATGTTGGCACAAAATCGTTATCAAAAAAAAAGAAAAGAAAGGGTCTTTCTATAAGTTTACACAAAAGTTCAGAAAAGATTCTTACATTTTACCCTTATTCTATTACAAAAGGTCAATTTTATTTGAATGTATTTCAACATTTATTTAATGAAGTCCATCCTAATGGATTTCATTAATATGGGCTTGCACTATGAGAATTGATATCTCTTCTCATTCTTAACCAAAAAAACCGTGATAATACCTTCATTGGAAACTTCCCTTGTTGGATTTGCACTATGCCATCTCTGAGTGCTCTCCCCTTGTTAATTCCTAAATGTAAGCTACAACTACAACAAAAGAAATGACAAAGGATCTATGTGGCCTAATAATTCAAACAAAAGATGTAGTGTTTAAGAAAAAGGTTTACAGCATAAAATAAACTAGATTACGTTTTAGGCGAAAGTACCATCTTAATCTCTATATTTTGGAGTCACAATCAATTTGGTCCTTACATTTTGATACCAGTTAATTTGATCCTTGTTATTTTTAATTTGCAATCAATTTGGTTCATACTGTTAACTCAGTAACAAAAAATACATATATGGCAAATGGTGTGCACTGCTGACACACTTGAATATATCATTAGTGCAATGTGAAAGAGGTGCACCAATTAAAGGTGGCCACATCAATTAAAAAAACATAGTCAACTCCAACTCAACTAATTTGAATTTTCAACTCTAGACAGATCCAACCTCTCCCATGACCCAATCAACCCTGTCCATTACCTGTCAAACAAACCCATTCTCAGCCACTTAATCTTTGTCTTCATTGCAACGCTGCTTTTTTTTTTTGAGGCTGCTTGTCGCCATAAAATAGATTTTTATTCATATGTGTCACACTTTAATAAGAAAATAAACTTTCTTATTTTATCAATGCAGGGTTCAAAACATATAAAAGAAAAACAATGATAATGAAAAAAAGAAAAGGTAACTAAGAGACGTTACTTTAAAGTGAAGATAAACACAAGCATACAAAAATAAAATAACCTCACTATTATCTTTTAAAACTCATTAAATTTGTTATTCCTTATCAATATTTCTATATTACCAATGAAATTTAAGTTAATAACGTATATATTTATTTATTTATTCATTTAATTGTTTATTTATATTTGCAAATTATTAATTGTTAATCTAGTATGTTCTTTCGTGTTCGTATGTGTGTGTATATATATATATGTATGTATATTTTTATGTTAATGTTTGTTTATTTTTATATCATTAAATTTACACATTAGAGTGATTTGACTCTGCCATTGATTTGAAGTAAATACCTTTGTCAATAGAAACAATAAAAATATATTTTTTATGTTCAGTAAAAAAAAAAAAAAAAAAAAAAGGAAGAGAATGTAAGATAAAGATTGTAATTGTGGGGTACACAATTTATTTGTCCGCTTTAGAGGGCAGGCTTGGGCATGTTGAGGGTGCAACGTCTGCAAGCTTCTATCCCCTACACGGCTTTGTCCTCAAGTGACATGGGAAGTCTTTGAGACTTGTCCCACATCGACAAGAGAAGCGACCCACCTATGCCTTATAAGCTTGAGCTCAAGGCATAAGTGTACCACTACTACACATGGCCACGAGCATGCTTAGAGTGCAACGTCCCGAGCTTCTATCCCCTCACGGTTTTGTTGCCAATGACCGAAGTACAAGGCACGCCTCTACCATTACAACCCATTGTGGAGATAAAAGCCCAAATTTATATATTGGACCTTGGGCCCTATTTGAAGATATGGGTACGTCCGAGGAGGAGAAAATGTTTAGGAAAGGCCCCGGACTGGAGAACCATGCAAGAAAGTGATGGAAGAGTATAGTCCAAGGAGTACATCCTTCTCGAATATGAAGAATACTGGTCAAGCAGATACCTAGGGGGCTTGGGCGTAGCTCTAAGAAGTATATAAACAAAAGTTGGTCTTCTTGGACAACAATTTATACAAGTCTCAAACCTATTCTTGCATTTATCTATCTGTTAAACCTTGATTAACCGTTGTTTAATTCACAAACAGCCCAGCTCTTTCACCCACTCTCTACAAATTCATTGTATTGGGTTTGTTGGGCTCATATTCCATACCTCTGGGGTTTGGGCCATAAATAGAGACCCTACAGTAATATTAAAAAATATATTGATATTCTACATATATGTATATATATCATATTTTAGATGTATAAACATATATTATGTATTATGTATTTTTGGAATTCATAAGCATATAAAGATATTTTCTTAGATTTATAATTTTTTTTTTAGATTTAATATGTACAAACATGTGTTAGCTGTTATGTAACTATTTATAATTTGAAAATAAATATACACTTTGTACATTTTTGTACATGCAAATTTTACATTCATCAATTTAGCCGGTTAAATCAAAAGTAAAACTATATAATGCAAAAAAAAATATTTAATTTATAAACAAATATGGCTACAAAAACTAGTTGATAAAACAATAAAAAATAAAATTCACTATATTATATTTCAAGACTCATTAATTTTGTTCTTGTTTATGAATTTTTGTAGATAAACAATTAAATTTAAGTCACCCAGGTATATGTTTATTAATTTAGTTATTTTTATTTATTTAAGTACATTAGTAATTTTTGAAATTGAGTATGTTCTTCGTGAAGATATGTGTGTGTGTTATTTTTATGTTTATATTATGAAATTTATTATTTAGAGTCAAATCCTCAGTTTTATTATTGATTGAAAGTTTTAAAGCACTTCTTTCTACCCACAATTTTAATGAGAGAGAGTGCAAAGGAGAGAGAAAAATGAAAAATAATAAATAGAATAAAATTTTAATGAAATTAAATATAAAATTTTGATTTTCAAATTTTATAGCATATATAATCTTGATAAGTAAGCTAGATCACAATATGAACTCGAAGAATAGTGGTAAACAAGTTAACCACCTAGAATTGATTCATGACTGCTAATCTATATAAGCCATTTACTAAGTGCGCTACACAATAGACTTTGCCTGTCTCGTATCTCTAAAGAAGAAGAAAAAAAGTACTAAAACTTCGAATTTAATAGCAGGTGCAAGAGAATTATCCAAGGGCCTGTTTGGTAGCTATATTTTTTTAATAAAATTTTTATTTTCTAGTTTAAAAACCAAATAATGGTGGATCTTATTTCACATTTGAATTTATTGTTCGACTGGTGTTTCTTAAATACAATTTTGAAAAAACTATTTCCTAAATTCATTGTTAGCTAATTTAGGATTAAAAATATTTTTAAAGGTGTACTTGTAAATAAATTAAAAATATTGGACCTCATAGATTTGCACAAATTGTTCTCTCCCTATAATTTAGGAGCTTATCTTTGTCACAAACAATTATGTAGAAACTTATTATTATCACACAAAATTGAAAAAATTAGACCCCAAAAATTAGAGTTAATTTTTGTCACAAAAATTACTTTTGTTTTTTTAAATCAAATAGTGAAAATTGTTTTTAAAAGCAGGAGCCAAACATCAAATTCAATTTTTTGAAAATGATAACAAAAATCTACCTACCAAACAAATTCTCCTTAACTAAGAAATAATACCTAATTTTTTTTAGAAACAAGATATATCTCTTTTTTTATTTATTGAAGATATATCTCTTATTGGTTAGACATTATCCTTCGGGTTAAGCAAAAAGTGAAGATCAAGGTTTCAATGCGTTTAATTTGACTTTAACAAAAAAAATCTTAATTTTTTTTTAGTTGCTTATTTACAAAATTAAAAAAAAAAATTATGATAAAAAAGTGTTTATTGAAAATATCAAAAAAAAAAAGGTATGGTTATTTAAAAAATAATAATAATTCCTTTTAAAACATGTTTTTTTTTTTGATAAACTGTGATTCATTCAAAACTAAAAAAAGGAAGAACACATGAGGTAATCTATCTTACAGCAAGCCGAAAAGTCATGTGGCAGATTGTCCTCATTGAAGAAAAATGATAAACGAGAAACTAAAGCAAATTTAGCTACATGGTGAGCCACACCATTGCAGGACCTTCTAACCTAAACAAAAAAACAAAACTCAAAACAATTTGTTAAAGCAAGGATGTTGTAGCGAGGGGTGAGCAAAATCCAGGGGCATGGGAGTTCAAGATTATTGATGGCATCGAAACAACCTTTGGCATCACCCTCGAAGATCACATATCTCCATTTTTCGGATTTGGCCAATTAGACAGCCCAAAGCAGAGCTTCGTTGTCTACTTGTAGAGGCGAAGCTTTTTTATTGGTTTTTGCCCAGACTTTGATTGGCACCCCGAGATGGTCCCTGGCAAGGATTGCTATTGCAGCGTGAGATTCTGAGATGGCAGCATCTACATTAAGTTTGAGCCAATTCACAGAAGGGGGGGGGGGGACCTGAGCTGTTATGCTGGCAGAGGCTTTGGGGAATTTGTGGGATGAGAAATTAGGGAGAATTCATGGAATTTGTGGTTTATATGTTGAGTGGAGGCAGCCACGTCCTAGGGTGAATTGTGGTGGATAGTGTTGTTCCTTGAGCACCAAATTTCTTCAATTGTTAAGGCCATGGGCCCATAAGGGGGGAGTCATTGGTAATGAGCTACTTTGAAGCCACTTTGGGGGTCCAGCACCAACTTTACAATATCATCAGGGTGGGATATGTCTAGCTGCTCAGTTTTGAATTCCTAATAAGCAGAAAACCAAAGAGCTTTGGAGGCAGAGTATCTGAAAAAGAGATGGCTTAGATTTTCAGTTTGTTGTTTGCAAAAAACATAACTTGGGTCCTCAATCTGAAGCCTGGACATGAGGTTTTCCCTGGTGGGTAGAGCATTAACTCTGATTCTCCATAGAAGCATTTTGATCCTTTTTGGGGCATCCAACTTCGACAATTTTGTCTAATTGATGCCGGAATGGGGGAGTGGCAAGGTGGTTTCAATGGCAGCAAGATACGCCAATTTTACAGAGAAGCGGCCTTTAGAATCAAGGACCCAAATGAGCTTGTCACAATCAGGCCTAGATGGGCGGCAAGGAGAGGATGGCTTGTGCAGATTGGGGTTCAAACAACTCTTTGACTAGCATAGGTTTCTAGCAATGAAGCTCAGGATCAATAATTTGACTCACCAAAAGGGGGACCTATGTCGTATCCTCATTCCTTGGAATAGGGACAAAGCCTTGTATCCAAGGGACCCATGGATCTTTCCATACATTTATGGACGTCCCATCCCCGATGGAGTAGCATGCCCCTTTAACTACGACTTTATTTGCTTGCTCAATGGGGCTCTAGATAGGTGAAGCATGCTTGGGGGGGTCTAAGAAAAGCTAGTTGTTGCTGATTTTGTATTTTTCTCTCAAGATGCTCATGCAAAGACTGTCTCTTTTGGATGCTATCATCCAAGCTAATTTGGCCAAAATGGCGTTGTTGAAATTTAGCTTTTTTAAAGCCAGGACCACCTTGCTTCCTTGGGAAACAGAGCTTGTCCCAAGATCTCCGTGCAAGGAATTTCTCGTCCTAATTTTTGGGTTTCCACCTAAATCTTCTAGTAAGGGAATCAAGATTGTTGTAGATTTTGTTGGGAACACTAAATGTGGACATGGTGTAGTTGGGTAAGGCTTGAGCAACCGAGTTTATGAGAATCCTCCTTCCAGCCTAGGACAAGCACTTACTTCTCCAACCTATAAGTTTGGCTTCTAGCTTTGTTTGGAGGTAGGCAAAGTCCTTTGACGAGGCTCTAGATAGCAAGAGAGGTGCTCCTAAGTATTTAGCATCTTTCTTGAGGGACTTAATGTGGAGAATATTTTTTACAGCCCTTTAGGAGGATCTCTATGTGTGTTTGGAGAAAAGAATTTTGAATTTACTTTTGTTGACAATCTACACAGACCAGAGACCGTATTTATCTAGGACCCAAGAAATAGCTGTTGCATCTTCTTTAGTGGCTTTCGAGAATAGAATGATGTCATCAGCATACATCACATGAGTGATTGTTGGTCGGCTTATACTAGTCTTGATGCTACTGATATTTTTTTGCCTAAGCTTCTAGTCTAGTAGTCTTGAGAGAATTTCTTGACCTAGAATGATTAAATAGGAGGAGAATAGGTCACCTTGTCTTAGGCTTTACGAGGTTTTAAACTCTTGAATTTCCCACCATTGACCAGGATTTCAAAAGTAACCAAAGAGATGCAAGAGAGGATCCAGTTAGAGATAACCTCATTGAACCCTAAATGTAGGAGCAGGGCCGGCTCAATGAATTTGGGGGCCCTAGGTGAAAGCTTTAAATTGGGCCTTTTATTATATTTAATTATAAATTTATATTTTTTTTCAATTAAAATTTATCTTTCTTGCTTTTTGAGAGGCAAAATTACTAATAAAATTTTTGCATTCAAGTTCCGCCAACATTTCTTTTTCAATTGATAATATAGCTAATCCACTTAATCTTTCTTGTGACATAGTTGATCTTAAATAGGATTTTATTAATTTTAATTTTGAAAAACTTCTTTCCGCAGAAGCAACTGTAATAGGTATAGTTAGTAATATTCTGAGAGCAATACATGCATTTGGAAAAGATTCTAGTCTCTTTATATAATTTAGTACATTAATTGGAGAGTTATCATTTATTTGCAAAACTTCTTTTAAAACTTTTAGTTCTGAATATAAATCTAAACTATCAATATCGGAATGAGTTTCATGTGTGAGAAAACATTCAAGATTAAGACAATTTTTTTTCAAACTATCATCATCTAGTGACTTTAGTTTTTCAAAATTAAATAAAAAACCAAAAATATTTTCATATATTTGAAATTGTTCAAACCTACTTTCAATTGAAGAAATAGCTTGATCTACTATATATAAAAAATAATTAATTCTAAAACATTCTTCAGCGGATTGTGTTGTCTCATCATTGACATTCTCATCAAACTGTTTTTTCCTACGAATTATACGTTTTTCACGAAATATAGGCTCTATTTCCATTTTGGTTGCAATTTCTTTAGACGAATTCATAGCAGATGTAAATCCATCTTCTCTATATTTTTTTAAAAAAGACACGAGACCTTTTAATTGATCTATAGCAACATCAATATGCATGTCTTTCGATTGTAAATTTTTACTAACAGTGTTAACAGCAAATAATATGTCATACCAAATAGTCATAGCTAGCAAAAACTCAAAACTTCCAATCTCATATGTTGCTAAACAATTAGCTTCACTTTTTGTTTTGGGATCTTCACTTGTTTTTGCCAATTGTAACAAAGCATCTCATATTTCTAGAACTTGAAATTTTATTGCTTTCACACTTTCAATTCGACTTTCCCAACGTGTTTGTGATAATGGCTTAAGAGTTAAACCTGTCACATTATCTTGTAAAATTTTCCATCGCTTTGTGGAAGAAGAAAATAGTGTGTATATACGTTGTACTACTCCAAAAAAAGATATAGCTTTAGGACAAGAATTAGCCATATCACATAGGACAAGGTTGAGATTATGACAACCACATGGTGTGTAAAATGCTTTAGGATTTATATCAAGAATTCTTTTTTGTACCCCTTGTTTTTTCCCTTTCATATTAGACCCATTATCATATCCTTGTCCACGTACATCATTAATATCAAGTTCAAGATTTTTTATTGCATCTATAATTTCATTGAAAAGACCTTTTCCAGAAGTATCATCTACGTTTAAAAATTCCACAAAATGTTCATCTATTTTTATCGGACTTATTGAAATATCTACACATCTTAGTATGAGAGTCATTTGTTCTTGATGACTTACATCGGGGGTACAATCAAGTATAATTGAAAAGTATTTTGCTTCTTTAATCTTTTTTATAATTTTACTTTTAATTTCATTTGCTAATAATTGTATCACTTCATTTTGTATATTATGTCCAAGATAATGATTATGGATTGCACCATGTTGAATACGTTGAACATGTTCTTGCATTACTGGATCAAATTTTGTAATCATTTCAATTATACTTAAAAAATTTCCGTTATTTTCTTGATAGATCTTTTCGTTATTTCCTCAGAATGCCAAATTATTTTTACCAAGATTTTTTACCACCGCTATTATTCTTAATAATACTTTTTTCCAATGATCTTTCTCTTTCTTAATTTGTTCTTGGACATTTTTATCAATTGTTTTATTCTTCAATAATCTTAGTTCTAAATCAATCCAAGTATTCATATTAGTAATATGCTCACTAGTTGTTTCGTGATTTTAAGAATAGAACTAATATTTTTCCAATCCTTAGTTCCTCCATTAGCTAGTTGATTTGTATTAGATTTTGAATTAAACAACTTGCAACAAAAACAAAATACTTTATCTAGGTGTTTCGAATATACTAACCATTTTCTATCATGTTTCTCCCCATTTGGTAATTTTCGAATATAATGCATAGTAGAAAAATGTCTAGAGTTCTTATCTATAGGAAAGTTTAGATCATCAACTCTTATTGGACCATTTTCTATTAACAAATCTCTTAATTTTATATCAATAGTTTTCCATTGACTTGGATCAAAAATATTTGTAGGAATATAATTAGGTTGATCATTAATATTTTCACTCTCCTCTAAATTATTTTGAGCTTCATTATCAAGAATGGTGACATTACATGTTTGAACATTATCATGACCACCTTCGTTATTATCATTTTGTTGTATATTTTCATTATCTTCTAATTCTTTTTGATGAATTTCTTGTTCATTTATGAAACCTTCACTCAAATTTTCTGTAAGATTTTGTTTTTTACTAGTAATAAATTTGTTCATAGCTTCTTTTTGAGATTCAATTAATTCTTCTATTTGTCTTTTTTTTTTTCTTTTTTTCATATCCAGATAAATATTTTCTAGTAGACATTTGTAATTAAAAAATATTGATGAATAAATGAAACACAATCTATAATATAAAAAAATTAAAATTTAACTAGAATAATATAAATTTAATGTATAAAACAATAGAACCTGTTTTTATCAAAAGCACAATTGCAGCTTTACTTAATATGATCACTTTACACTTTAAACCTGCACAAAAAAAATTAAAATTAATATTAGTACAAGGTAAATTATAAATATGTAAGACTATTGAACATTTAGACCATTCAAAATGTGTAAGACTATTAAAATTTAACTTTTTTCTCTTTATGGGTCTATTGACCATCTAAATCTGATTTCTTAAATAAATAAATATAAAAATAACACACACACACATACACACACACAAAACGTGTAAGACACTAAGACTATTGACCATTCAATACATGAAAGACTATTAAACTTTTAAGTATTTTCTCTTTATAGCTTTATTGACCATTCAAAAGCCAAAAGTTCTAGAGAAATCTAAAAGAATCTAGTAGTCTAAGCTTCAGCCTTCAGCCAAAAAGAAAAAGAAAAAGCCCAGACGCTTAGTTCAGCCTTCAACCAAAAAGAAAAAGTCACGCCTCTTCTAGAGAAATCTAAAAGAATCTAAAGAGTAGATCAGGTTCAACCTTCACTCTTCAGCCAAAAGAAAAAAGAAAAAAACCCAAACACTCAAGTCACGCCTCTTCAAAAGAAAAAAAAAAAAACCTCTTCAGCCAAAAGGAAAAAGAAAAAACCCAAACACTCACTCAAGTCACGCCTCTTCAAAAGAAAAAAAACCTCTTCAGCCAAAAGGAAAAAGAAAAAACCCAAACACTCACTCAAGTCACACCTCTTATAAAAAAAAAAAAAAAAAAAAAAAAAAAAAAAAAAAAAAAAAAAAAAAATAAAAAAACCAGACACCCATGAAAAGAAAAGTGAGAAACCCTCTTCAAAAAAAAAAAAAAAAAAAAAAAAAAAAAAACCCAGACACCCATGAAAAAAAAAAAAAAAAAAACCAAGATACCCAGCAGCATTGCAGCAAACATGAAGTGATGAAGAAGATGAAAGAGAAAGGAAGAGAAAACAAAAAACGAACCTTCAGTGAACACACAAGTCTATTGCCAATACAGACACAGTTGATGAGTAAGCCGAGTGTTTTTTTTTTTTTTAGAATCAATCTATAGAGAGAGTTAGAGAATGAGTTTTTTTTTTCTTCTTTCTTTTTTCTTTCTTCTCTTATTTACCTCTTCTTTCTGCTTTTGTAATTTTTTTTTCTGGCCGTTTGTAATCTTTGCTTATGCAAGCTAAAGATTTGGTGATGGTCTGATCTGAGTCTGATCTGATGGGATTAGCTTTCGTCACATTGTCACTTCAGCTTTCTTCTCTGTGATAAACAGGCCTATGTGAGAAACGGTAATGAGATTTGGTGATGGCCTATACAATTTTTTTTTTTTTTTTTGGGGCGAGAAATGGGCCTTTATGAGAAACAAACTTTGAAGGAGAAGGCGGGTTGTAAATTTTTTTTTTCTTAGATGAAAAAATAATATTATATAATATATTATTATTATTATTTGGGGGCCCCTGATATAAGTGGGGCCTTAGGCGGTTGCCTAAGTGGCCTATAGCTTCAGCCGGCCCTGTGTAGGAGCATAGCATAGATAAACTTCTAGCTAACCCTGTCGTAAGCTTTTTGGAGATCTAGCTTGATTGCCATCAACCTTGGTTTGGCTTTGTTGGTCTTGAAGCTGTGAAAAGTCTCTTGGACAATGACTTGATTCTTTGCAATCCATCTGTTGGGTATGAACATTGCTTGCACAAGGGAAATGATTTTGTAGAGATGTGATCTAAGCTTTACACAAGAAGTTTTGAGATGAATTTATACACAACGTTGCAAAGGCTTATAGGCTTGAAATGATGAGTAATGGAGGGATTAGCAATTTAGGAATGAGAACAATGAGAGAAGAATTTACCCCCTTGAGCATAGTCCTAATGGTGAAGAAAATGTGATTGCTTTGATGACATCATTTCCTATGGTTCGCTAGAGCTACATGTAAAATGTTATAGGGTAACCGTTAGGTCCGGGAACTTTGAGATTTGGCATGTTGAACAGAGTAGACTTGATTTCATTTGGGATGGGGATCCTGCAAAGCTTAGAGTTTTCATCCTTGTTTTTGCACGGGAGAGCCAGGTGCTCAAGATGGGGAGGGAAGTTGACTTCTTCTTGCTTGAACAAGGTCTTGTAGCTGTCCAAGAATAAATTTCTTATGGAATTGGTTTCTGTGATCCAATAGTCATTATCGTCGTGTATAGTGTCGATATTATTTGTTTTTGCGTCTGATGATCATGGAAAGGTAGAAGAACTTGGTATTTCTATCTCCGAGCTTGAGCCAAAGTTCTTTAGATTTTTGACACCACAAATTTCGCTTCTTAACAGCCATTCCAAGAGTTCAGATTGAAGTGCTGCCTCAAGAACTCCATTATTCTCTGTTGGTGGTTCTTCTTAGATTACCCTGATAGCTTGGAACAGAGTGTTAATTTTATCATGATAATTGCTGAATACTTCTCTGTTTCACTTTCGAAAGGCGTCTCTGGTTGAGGCTTGCTTCTTGTAAAGTTTGATGAACTCTGATCCTTTTACATGCTCTTTCCACGCGATTTCGATGACAGAGTAGCATCGTTCATCTGTAAGCCAAGTTGCTTCGAATCTGAAAGGGCAATGAGCAAAACTAGTTTGTGGATTGGAGTCAAGAAGTTTTCGTGTGTGATTGGAGCCGATTGCTCCTAGATAGGTGATTGAAGCTCTCAGGTATCCAACCTCCATGATATATTTGCTATGCCTTTGTCCAGCTTTCTTTTGATTGAAGCTTTTCCCTATCTTCCTTTAGCCCAATTGTATTTACTTCCAGTGTACCCTAGGTCAATGGCTCCGAATTTGAACATCAACTCATTGAGATAATTGTTGGTTGATAAGCATCCTTTCCTCCCCCCTAAAATTTCATCCTTGTTGAGAACAAAATTAAAATTGCCTATACACATCTAGGGTCCTTAATGGGACTCAAGAAGAGCAATGAGATTTTCCCAAGCCTTTTCATTTTGGAGAAATAAGGAGGTCTGCAGAACCCAACCATGAGCCATTCACAAATAGAATCTGAGACCAAGACTGCAATGAGGCTTTTATTAAATTCCACTTCACTGATCGAGATACTATCTTTCCACAAAACATAAAGTCCACCTGCTTTTCCACTTGCTTCAACAACTAACATGTTATCAAATCTAATAGAGCTTTTAACAAAATCAATCCTACAGGCTAGAGCCTTAGTTTCAAGCAAGAAAATTAAATCAGGTCTAGCCCTTTTTATTTGTAGAGGCGTTGCATATGCCTTGGCAGTTCCAATCGAGAAGCTTCATGGATGGTGGGGGCATGATGAGGCCCGCCATCTTGGCCATAGAATTAGGAGAGTATTGATGATTAGAATTGGGTGTGCTGTGGGAAGAGTAACCATGGGAGAAAAACTTACGAGTATAATTTTTACCTTTCATTTAGTATGAAGAGTTCCAACCTCGACTTTGGAATGAGCGTGGCTATCTCAGGATCAAAGTAGACTGGTTCTAGACTACTTACTGCCTTTTTGAGTCACTTGGAATAAACTTCAAACTCCTTGTCCATTCCTTCCTCTTTAAGGGGTTAGATGAGGGTGGTGGCGAGGATGATTGAGTAGGTTGATGCTCCTGTGACTCTAGGATTGAGCAAGTGTTTGGGGTTAGTTGTGATTCAGTGGTCTGAGGTGAGGAGATTGGGGGCAATGTAAAACTTAGAGGCTGTTTGGTTCACTAGTTTTCATGACTCAATTCTCTGTTTTCATAACTCAATTCTCAAAAATGGTGGGACCCATAGCAAAATACTCGTTTGCCTGCACAATTTCTTTGTTTTCATAACTCTGTTTCCAATACTCAATTCTCTACTTTTTGAGTTATGAGTTGTGGAAACTGAAAACAGCTTTTGACTGTTTTCAGTTTTCAATTCTCATAACTCAATGACATTTGTGTAATTAAACACACAAGGGGACCCACAAACAGTACTAGCCGCACCTTTTGACCTCCTTTTGACTTTTTTTTTTTTTTTTTTCATTTCTTCTCCTGGTGGGTTGGCTGTTCAGATTTTTTTTTTTTTTTTTTTTTTTGCTGCACTGGTTCGGTCTGTTCTGGTTTCTTCTTCTTCTTCCTTTTTTTTTTTTCTTCTTCTTCTTGCATTGATTCGGTCTTCATGTTCTGGTTTTTTTTTTTTTTTTTTTTTTTCACTGGGTTCGGTGATGTTGGGTACTGAAAAAAAAAAAAAAAATAAAAAAAAAAAATAAAAAAACAGCAGTGGTGACAGGTATGGGGCCCACAAATAGTGTGAAAAATATTGAGTGATGAGAATTGAGTGATGGTGCCAAACAAGCATGGTATTTTAGGGTGATGGGTGATGAGTGATGAGTTATGAGTTATGAGTGATGAGTGATGAGTGATGAAAATTGAGTGACGGAAATTGAGTGACCAAAAAAATGCATCCAAACAGCCTCTTAGGTTTCCTATGAAGTGATTTGGTGTATAGGCTTGAGATGTTTTAGTAGTGTGGCCTAGGCTCAACATGTATCGGTTTGAGAAGTTGGGTTTTACGTTGGGCTTGGGTTTTAGGCCCACTTGGACGGGTGTTAGATGAATGAAATTACTCAGGCCCAAGTTCTGAGTGCTTCTTGAAGGGCCCTCGTGTACGTCTGTCTCGATGGGCCTTGACTGTGGGATGCCCTCATGTCAATTTAGTTGCATTGAACATTCATCACACGCCTATATCACCCCACCAAAAAAAAAAATCGCACTCCAGCCAGTGAAGTCTTCTAGACTCCACGTTGACTTCCAAACCAATCACAAGAATTCACACGCCAAGCCCCTTTGCACGAAGCCAATTTCGATAATTTCAAATTCCATTAATCCAAGGGTCAAGAATAAATCTAATCACCAAAACTATAAACAATCAAACGGCCAGAACGCCTCCTCCTCCTTATCTTATATTCCACACCCTCGTTTTCATCGTATTTTTAAACCCTTTTAGCCTTTTTCTTCTTTCACACTTCGTCAAATACACACTCACAGATTCCCAAAACCCAGCCTTCCCCCAAAACCCTAAATTTTTATTTCTCTCTAATGGCTCCGAAACGCCCATCTCATCTGGACGATCCACCAGCTGCTTCGTCTTCTGAAGAAGAAGAAGAAACTTCCTCTGAAGACGAAGAAGATGAAGAAGAAGAAGAAGGAGAAAGTTCATCTGAAGAAGAAGAACACAAAGCTGACGCAGCTAAAATTGATTCGTTACCATCCACTCCAGTGAAACCCCAACCCAAAAAACCTGACCCTCCTGCTTCAATCTCAAATTCCAAGCCCCAAACCCATTCTTCTTCGTCCGGGTCGGAATCCGAGTCCGAAACCGAATCCGCATCCACACCCGACCCGAATGTCAAACCCTTAGCCTCCAAACCCATGGAGCCCGACCCGACTCCGGTGAAGGCCACGAAACCCAGATCCAAGCCTTCCTCCGCGAGATCCTCCGCCACCACGAAGAAGCGTCCGAACGGCGAGGCCGAAGCCACGCCGTCGAAGCGGGTCAAGAAGAAGGACCCGGAACCGAAATCCCAAGACGTCCTCGTTTCGCCCTCGGAGGACTCGAAGAAAGGCGGCGGAGGCGGCGACGAGAAGAAGCTATTCCAGAGGCTGTGGAGCGACGAGAACGAAATCGAATTGCTTAAAGGGATGTTGGACTACACCGCCTTGCGCGGCGCGGATCCCGCCGCAGATGCCGCCGCGTTTTTCGAGTTCGTTAAGAAGAGCCTCCACGTGGAGGTCACGAAGGCCCAGCTGGTGGACAAGATGAAGAGGTTAAGGAAGAAGTACAACAACAATGCCGGACGAGGAAAGAAAGGCAAAGACCCGACCTTTTCGAAACCCCACGAACAAAAGACTTACGAGTTGTCGAAGAAGATTTGGGGCTCCGTTGAAGCTGCTACTGAGACTGAGAAAGCTAAGGACATCAACAATGGGAAAGCTAAAGCTAAGGACAACAAAAATGGGAAAGCTAAGGCTAAGGACAACAACAACAATAATAAGAATCAGAAAGGTAACAGTTTGATTAGGAGTTTGAAGGAGGAATTGACGGAGTCATCTCCGGTTTTGTACAAGTATGGTGAGAAGATGGAGATTGATGGGGATTCGGGTTTGGGGAGCTGTTTGAATGGGATGTTAAGGTTTGATAAGAATGTGTGGTTGGACGAGAGGGTCATAAAGCGTGGGCTCGAATTGATTGATGAAGAGAAGAAGGTGGAATTGGAGGAGAGGTGGAAGGAGGTGGAGTTGGCTGAATTGGAAGTGTTTGTGAAGCGGACCGAGTTGATTAAGGACCAGGCCAGGTTGATACTCGAGGCATACAAGGACCACTGAGGTAAAGTTGTGGTTCTTTATGGGGATAATCATTGATTTTGGAAGTTTGTAATATTTTGATTCTAGTCTCTTGCACTTTTTCACTTTTCATGTTAATAATGTTGTTTGCTTAAATGGTACTTAGCTATAGAGAAATGGGATAGTTGGTCCTATAATTACTGCTGTTGGGTTATGCTCATACTTGTAAGCTTGATAAGGCGGCTCCTCTTCTTGTAGTTTGACATGATGTTGCTTAATTCTCAAAAATTGTGGGTGTGGTTTCCTTTTGTTCTTTGTTGGTAAGTATCATATATTGTTCATTTTGTGTGCCATGAAGCATTTTGTAGTGTCAATGATGTTTGTTTGTGTTGTATATGAGTTGTGTATCATCTTGCATGCTGGTTAGCGGGCTTGGGAAATTGCAAATCAACTAGTTCTGGGTTTGTTAGTTGGCCACTTCACGTATGTTGTGTATATAAAAGATCATGCTTTCATTTCTACCTAGGAATTTTAGACGTGACCCTGCAGTGTGACACTAAATGAGAAGAAATAAAGACCTTAGTTTAATCGATTATGTCTTAGGTTATGTGGTTTTAGAATTTTGTTTTATAAGTGGTGGCATGATGGATGGATGTTAGCCAATGAGCTCTAGCTGATGTAGGCATGAAAGATTAATTTAATTTCATGCTACTTCACAAAATTTTCTGTCCAAGATTTATTTAATAATGCCATTTTTTTAATTGGCATTTAGCTCTAGAGAAGTGGGATAGTTGATCCAATAAAGGCTTCTGTTGGGTTATTGCTCATGCTTGTTAGCTTGAGGTCTTGACAAATTTTTTTCTTGTTCGTGGCAGTGTGATAAGGCGGCTCCTCTTCTTTTAGCTAGTTTGACGTGATGTTGTTCAATTTTCATGAATTATGTTTTTATAGTGAGTTTTCTGTGTTCTGGTGTAGATTGATACTTGTTAGCTTGAGGTCTTGACAGTGACAATTTTTATTCTTGTTTGTGGCAATTTGATATGGTGGCTCCTCTTCTTGTAGCCAGTCTGTCATGATGTTCAATTTTCATGAATTGTGGGCATGATTAAATTTTGTGTCTTTGTTAGTGAGTTCTGTGTTATGGTGTAGGTTGATAGTTGATATCAAGCCTTTTCTCATTTTGTTTCATTCATAGATAGTGTCAGTGATCTTTGGATTGTGTGACTGGTTTAAATAGAATGTGGCTGATGGAGTTCATTTCTGTTTAGATGGAGGTTAGACCACACGTTCTAATTAGTCTTATCTATATTATTATTTCGTTGTTTATCATTTATTTTTGAGGAATTCCAAACCAACTAGTTATGGTTACTAATGAAGAGAAATGAAAGGTCAACAGAATTTTTGCATATTTATTTAACAAGTTAATGCCAACTTTATTTTTAGGGCTAAACTGTAATTTCTGTAACCCTTGCAAATTAAGGGTATTTTTGTAGTTAATTGAGTCTTGAATTTTCGTGGAGATCCTTAATATCTTAGGTTTTTTATTTTCTCTGTGTCCAAGTTAGTCTTTTATTAGTTATTACTTTATTAGGTTTTTAGTTTATTGGTCAAATGAGAAGCCCTAATGATGCTACTAGTACAACAAAGAGTCATTGTGTATAATTGTGCTCGTGTACTTAAACAATAGGAGGCTGCACATTGGCCTTATTGTTCTTCCCTCCATTTCTCTCGCTTTTCCTTCTTTTTTATGTGCTGTCATTGTTAGCCTGTATTGTTCGTTCACTGATTGTGGAGAAATTTGATTTCCAAATCTTCTTACCTTTTTTCTTCCGTACAAAACCTCCTCATTCTTGAACCCTAATACTTATGTTATAAAGTTTTAAACACTAAATCCACAATTTCTCTTAAACCTTAACAGGCCACAAATACATGTAGACAAATTCTGTAATTTGTGCTACATAACTAGCTCAATTAGTGCATCCAGGAACAAGGTGGTGTGTGAGATCTTGAGTACAGAAGTCAAGGCAGACCAGTTGTGTGCGTACTAGTACAATTAAAAAAAAAAAAAAAAAAGGATGTTTTCTAATATGGTGCATGGTTTCCTTGGCATTGCTTTAGCAGGGGAATCCAAATCTATTGGTTTTTTATGCTTTTATAGGGGAATTTTAATCTATCAGTTTTTGATAATAATGTTCAATTAATTTTGAGGTTTGTAGTATTTATCTTCTTGTACATTTCTTCAATGAGTGTCTATTTCATATATTGCACATGATTTATGAACATCTAATCAGTTGTTGATTATAATCCATTTATTTGGTATGCTATGATTTGCAGTTCATTTGTCACTGTTTATTTGGGGCTGTGTGTGGTATTTCTTACTGTATTAACAATTTATGCTCACATTTTGAATTTAATTTGTAAAAAATCTGCCTAAATCTTGAGATTGGACCCTTTTTCATGGATCCAGACTTCAATTGTGAGTCAAATCAATTCTTTCTTTGTTTTTCACATGAAGGAAGCATTTGATGGTATCTTTTTATTGGTACTTTCTTTGTAGCAAAGCCTTTTATTTTACTTTAATTGAGAGGAAGATCTGTGTTACCTTACTGACTTAGGAACAGTAATGTAATATTTTGACCCAATTTTATTGTTGGATGATAACTTGTACGTGCCTATCCTGAGGAGTCATGGCTGACAACTTAATTGAATGGATCTGTTTACTGGCAGAAGCAAAACAGTTCAAACATTATAAAATTGTTTATAAATGGTCAACTTCTTATAAATTGTTCATAAAAGATATTCATAAAACAGTTCCTTATTTATTATTTTTCCAATTTTCTTGTGTGAATAATATTTGTTACGAGGTGGCAAAAATAAGAGCTTGAAACGAATATAACCTCTGTGACCTTGTATCCACAGCCACGCACCTGGGAAACATTTCACAAGTTTCTTATGTTTGGCTATGATTCATCGCTTATTCGTTTAGAACACATAAAACTTTTTAGAAGAATAATTGTCTAATAATGTGTCAAATTATTATTATTATTATTATTTTGGTTAAAAGGAGATAATATATAAAGCAAACTAAATAGCCACGGAGACCAAAGTAGCGGTTACAAGCCTACAATAATACAAACCATTCTTATTGAAGCAAGTAAGGAATCAAATTCTATTTTGGGGGGGTGGGTGTTGTGGGGGAGGGGTTAAAAAAGGACAAAATCTTCCTGTATGGGGCATCCCCTCTTTGCCAAAAGGCCAGCACATTTGTTCACTTCCCTAAATCACCTTGGCCTGAGGAAGCCTGGCTAGAAGAGTCCTGCAGTCATACAAAAGAGGGGAATAAGCTCTGTTAGGATTAGTATCAGAGTTGATCAGATCCACAATCACCTTAGCATCGAGTTTGACATCTAAATGCTGACAACCAAGTTGAATAGCTAAACTGAGCCCTGACATGTTACCAAAGGTTGTTAATTTTCTGTGGTTATGCCTCCATAACAGCACCTCTTTCAGAGATGTGCTAGCCTCAAGGGGCATCAACTGTGATAGAATTTGTCTTTTATGTAAATGTTGATATGAGACCATTCTTCGCCTGCTCAGAGATTGTGATCTGGCCCGTGACTTTTGGAGGAAACTGGAGGTTCCCCCACCTCTCATCAGTTCTTTTGCTAGAAAATTAGAGAGTTGGCTGAAGACCAACTGCTTGAGCAGTGTTGATCATAAATCTTCCTCCCCTCGGAGCATTCTTTTTCCTTTTGCTGTTTGGTCCCTTTGGAAGAATAGAAACAAGGTGGTGTTTGAGAACATCATTCCCAACCCCAACCTCCATAAAGTTTGTATTAGAGAAGCTATAGATTATATCTCCTGTGTGGGCAAATAGACATGGCAAAACGGGCGGGTCGGGTTCGGGTCGGGTCAATCGGGTTGCGGGTCACGGGTCAAAAACGGGTCACTTTAAGCAGGTCAAAATCGGGTTCAGGTCAATCAGGTTGGGGGTCGGGTCGGGTTGACCCGTATTTTCACATGAATTTTTTATTATTTAATTTTTATATAGAAAACAACATGTATCTGTCATTTAGAAAGTTATGCAACAAATTACTTAATGTAAAATGCATTATTTTGAATTCATCACTTATATCAAGAATGAACTCAATTAAACTTATTAATACTTATTCAACAATTTTAAAATTATACAAATCCTAACATTACTATCTAATACAAAATAACACAAAGATAAGTAAAACAAATACACAAGTTTTATTTCTACACAATATCAACATTCCAAATATAAAACAAAATTACAAATGACTTATTGGATAACTCATTTGATAAAAAATAAAAATATATAAGAAATTTACAATCTTGAAAATTAATTTTATAATCTATTATCAGTTGTGGTTGACACTCTATTTCAATTTGAGATATACTTTAAAATTTGATTGCTTACTTATTTATATATGGTCTCTTTTATGAATATCATATTATTGTTAAGCAACACACACTCTAGGATATATCATAATTTATTTTGAAAAGCCGTTTATTTTGGACATAAATTATTAAAAAATAGGTCTAAGTATTCATAATTTATGCTAATTTGATACTTTAGCTTCACTATTTTTACACTTGTGAATATTTCTTACATATCTACAATTTTAAATCTATGTTTTTAACTCTACTGTAACTAGATTATCTTGGCATGTACTTTGTTATTTGATATCTAAAAATATTCACTCATTACAGAATGTTCAACCATTAATCTTTCAATTAATTTGCATATAGTTATGTAAATGTATTAATTGTTTCTTTAAAGTTCACAATAAACAATTAAACTAATATTGTCTTAGTTTTACTATTTTTTTTACCAAAAAAAAAAAGTTTTTAAAAAATGGTTCGGGTTCAGGTCGGGTCGCGGGTTGGGTCGGGTTGACCCGCAAAAAACACGGGTCGGGTCACGGGTCAACCCGTTTTTGCTTCGGGTCAAAAAAAATCGAGTTCGGGTCGGGTATTTTTCGAGTCAGGTCGGGTCGGAAAATTCTGACCCGTTTTGCCATGTCTATGGGCAAATCCAAGCAGCTATCCCCAAAAGTTGTTGTCCCGATGAAATGGACCAAACTATTGGTGGGGTGGCTCAAGTTTAATACTGAAGGTGCTTCCCTTGAAAATCCAAGGAAGGTTGGGGGCAGAGGTATCATTAGAGACAGCCATGGAAATTAGGTGAAAAGATTCTCGAGTTCGATTGGTTATACCACCAAAATTATATCAAATTATTATTATATATTAGGATGCCAACGCAGTGGTATTACTAGGTGCAATAGGAGAGTCAAAACCTTCAACCAATAAGTAATTCTAAAATTTTATTATTTTTGTTGTTCACTTGGTATATTGGTAGTAGTTTTAGCATTTTGCTCTCAATTAATTTCAGAATAAAATTGAGTTGTGTTTTGTTTTTGTAAATTATTAATTGTTGAATTGTGTCTTTCAAGTTTATTTATATGTTTATGTATATGTATATGTTTATTTACCCTTTAGAGTCAAATCTTTACTCTATTACTGATTGGAATTTGATACCTTCGTTGATAGAAGCAATGAAATACGTGTTGTTTATTTCTTCCTAATGTGTTTTGAAAAAAAGAAAACAATGCCTCATATATCTTAGCCCTATAAATGAATAAAAAAAAAATGTGACTCATTAGAAATTGGATGCAGGCTATAAAAACAGAGTAAGAAGGTACAAAAATTAATCCTAAGCTTAGGATAAATTAAATAAAATTCTAGAAGTTGTGGACACCTATATTTGAAAAAAAAAAATTGTGTATATCAATAAAGAACTATGTCAATTTGTTACAAGAATATTTGATTTTGAATATCATATCCATATAATTGATTGCATCAACCCTTTAATTTACTCTAAGCAATCAATTCTTTAATTTTTGTCTTCAATTTGGGGAAAGTAAATCATACTATCCAACAAGTATGTATGTATGTAACAATTTTGAGGCATGTATAATTACAAATCACCTTTTAGTTATTTGTTTTCTCTTTATATTTTAATGTTTTATGTAATTAGTCATACACAGGAGCATGCATTGCAAATGATATTGCAATTACTCTGCCCATTGTTGCATTTTATAATTACAACTGAGATTTACCCTTTTAATTACCTCGGTATTGTGACCTTGACCATAATTAAAGAACTTTTCTTGTTAAGTTTTTATTATGTGTGGCTGCCTATCGACAAGAGCCAACTTTAAAGTAGAGCCAATAGTTAACTCAGACCAAAGTAATTTTTTATTGTCAATAAAAAAAATGTGAATGAAAGTTTAGATAAAGATTGTAATATAAAAAAAAAAAAATGATATTCTACAACAAAAAATAATTTATCTATAAACATATCATATTTTAGATATATATATATATATACATGTATTATTTATTATATATTTTTGAAATTCATCAACATATACAGATTTTTTTTCGTAGATTTATAATTTTTCTTAAGTTAACATGTGCGAACATGTATTAGTTGTTATGTAACTATTTAAATTTGAAAATAAATATACACATTATACGTTTACATTCATCAATTTAAACTATTAAATCAATCATAAAACTATACAATGATAAAAAAAATTTAAAAAAAAAAAAGATTTTTAATTGACAAAAAAATGTTATTACTATTATCTTTCAAAACTCATAAAAATGGCTCTTCTTTACGAATTTTTGAATATAAATAATTAAATTTAAGTCACTAGGGTATGCATTTATTGTTGAATTAAGTGTGTTCTTTCATGTATATGCATATGTTTATGTTTAAGTTCATGTTTGTTAATATAGACAAATTTACCCTTTAGAGTTAAATCATCACTCTATCACTGATTAAATCTTCATTAATAGAAGCAATGAAGTACATAATGTTGATTTTAATTGTTGATTTCTTGCCCATGTGTTTGGGGAAAAATGCGTCATAAATCTTAGCCTTATAAATGATTAAAAAAAATTTAGAAATGTGACTCATTAGTAATTGGATGCAAGTTTTAATTTGATATGATGACTCCTCTTCTTGTAGCCAATCTAACATGATGTTCAATTTTCATGAATTGTGGGTATGGTTAAATTTTGTGTCTTTGTTAGTGAGTTTTGTTTTATGGTGTTGGCTGATAGTTGATATCAAGCCTTTTTTTTTTCATTTTGTGTCTTGAAGCATTTTGTGTCATTCATAGATAGTGTTAGAGATCTTTGGGTTGTATATGAGTGGTTTGAGTAGAATGTGTCTGATAGAGTTCATTTCTGTTTAGATGGAGGTTAGACTGCACATTCTAATTAGTCTTATCTATGTTATTATTTATTTTTGAGGAATTGCAAACCAGCTAGTTATGGTTACTAATGAAGAGAAATGAATGGTCAAAAGAAACAAACTTAACAGACCTAACAAATATAATTAACAAGTACAAATACAACCTATTATAGATTTGACATGTAGTGCAACACCAATACTGAATATGGGCTGTAGGCTGTAGCATACTGATGCTGCCTGAGACCAATTGTATTATAAATGTACATGAAAGACTGTGTTTTCATTTCAACCCACAAATTTACAACATGTGAAACTGTAGTGTTTTGTGACATCAAATGAGAAGAAAAAAGGACCTTACTCTAATCTATTTTGTTTTAGGCTATGTGGTTTTAGAATTTTGTTTAAGAAGTTGTGGTGGGTACATCATGTATATAATAGATTGTGTTTTCATTTCAACCTAGGAATTTTCGACATGCAACCTTGTACTGTAGTGTGGAAATAAGGACCTTAGGTTTTGTGATTTAGAATTTTGCTTCAGAAGCTGTGGCATAATGGATGGATGTCTTGCTAAGCCAATGAGCTCTAGCTTATGCAGGCATAAAAGATAATTTCATACTACCTTTCAAATTAGTCTATCCAAGATTTATTTTATGGGGGCACACATGCGAAGCCAATTGAAGTAAGAGTCGTGTGGTTTTAATGCCAAATTTGTTTTTAGGGTAAATTGTAATTCCGATAACCCTTGTGAATTAAGGGTATTTTTGTCGTTTAATTAAGTCTATTTCATATATTCCACATGATTTATGAACATCTAATCAGTTGTTGATTAGAATGCTTTATTTGGTATAGTATGATTTGTATCTCTTATCATTGTGATTTGGGCTGTGTGTGATATTTCTTACTGTATTAACAATTTATGCTCATATTTCAAATATAATTTGTAATAAATCTGCTTAAATCTTGAGATTGGAACCTTTTTCATGGACCCAGACTTCAATTGTGATTCAAATAAATTCCTTCTTTGTTTTTCACATTTGCTGTGTTCTTATTTCCTCTCCTTCCTTGAAGCTAGGAAGCATTTGCTGGTATCCTGTCATTGGTACTTCTTTGTAGAAATGCACTTTCTTTTACTTTAATTGAGAGAAAGATCTGCGTTAGATGCCATATTGACTTAGGAACAGTAATGTAGTATTTTGACCTAATTTTACCTATCCCAAAGTCATGGCTGACAACATAATTGAATGGATATCTTTACTGGCAGAAGCAGAATAGCTCAAACATTTATGACATCTATTTTTATCCTTTTGAATTTTGTTTCTTAATCTGAGGAAAGCCACATAAAAATTGAATTGATAAACTTTTCATGGGATGTACCATACTGTTAAATGTAATTCTTGACTGTTAATCAACTTTCCTAAGAGGATTAGCATTTACACTCTCAGTTGTTATTTTACAACTAAAATTTCAAAAAACATGCTCCATCCGGTGTGGTATAGGGTAAAAAATTATACAACCCGTGAATAGTAAGTTCCTAAGTATACAACCCACTGTTCATGAGTTGTAAACTTAAAATCTAATTTTTATTCTTTCTCTTTCCCTCTCTTCTCTCTTCTCTCTTCTCTAACTCTCCCTTTTTTCTACCTCCATTATTCTCTGTCTACTTCTCTTTCTGTCTCTCCCCTCTTCTCTCTATATTAGATTTTTTTTCTCTCTTCTTTGTTTCTTTCTTAGCTGTTTTTGGTTGGGTTAAGTCAGTGGTTAATGGGTTTAAAGTGGTCGGTTGTTTCAGTGGTTGCTGGGTTCTGATTGGTGGTTTCACGGTGGATATCAGGTTTGAGTATAGGTCATGGTGGAGATTGGGTTTGAGATCAATGTGGAGATTGGTTGTAGGTGATGTTGTTGAATTGGTGGGTTGAATTGAAACCAATCTCCAATCGATGGGTTGAATCGTTGTAGATCGATGGTGCTGTGGTGGTGGGTTTGGTACAAGTTTTTTGCATTGTGGGTCTATGATAGTCTATGGTGGTGCTGGGTTACTAGGTCTATATTTTTTTTTTTTTTTTTTTTTTTTTTTTTTTTTTTTTTATGGTGGGTTTACTGGTGGTGGTGGTGTGTAGTGTAGTGGTGATGGGGTAAGGTTGTTGGGTTTTTTTTTTTTTGGTTAGTGGTTACTGGGGTTTGTGTGGTGGTGGGGTGGGTTTCAATTTTGGATCACTAGGTTATTTCAATTTTTAGTGATTGGGTGGTGGTGGTGGTGCTTGCTGGGTTTTGGGGCGGTGCGGTGGCAGTGTGGTAGAGAGAAATAGATGGAGGCTTGCGGTTCAGTGGTGGTTGGTTTTTCAGTGGTGGGGGTGGGTGGTGTTGATGGTGTTTTGGTTGCTGTGGATAGAGAGACAGGAACGAAGAGGGAAGGGGGAAGAGGGAAGAGAGAGAAAGAGTAGTTTTTTTTTTAATTATTTAATGTTGTAGTTTATATTATTTTAATAAGTTGTATCTAAAAATAGAAACTGAGATATTAGAGCAATTACATCAGATGGTGGAAAGTCTTGTAAAATACAAAAATGTAGGCATTTTGCACATTTTGGCCCAAAAAACATCCCACATCAATGAGTGCAAAATTGTGCATTTATGCACAATTGCTACAGTAACCGTGCATATATGCATGGTTACTGTAGCACTTGTATAAATATTTTAGTAATTTTTTCTCTCTCTTTGTCTTTGTTGCTCTCACCTCACTCTCCCTCTTGCCTCACTCTCCGTGATCAACATCACACCACTGCCGCACGAAGAACTCGCCTGATCAACATCACACCACTGCCGCTGATCAACATCAAACCACTTGTCACCGATCACTCTCCCCTCACTCTCTGTTTTTCTCATTTGATCAAGACCAAACCATTATCGCCAGTTAACTCACTGATCAAGATCAAACCACTACTGCACGAAGCCTGATTAAATCGTTGCCGGTCAACTCACTGATTTCTCGTTGTTTGATCAGTCGGTTTCTGATTTTGGGTTGCTTTAATCTTGAATGGTTTTCTGATCTTGGGTTGGTTTAATCTTGAGTGGTTTGCCGATCGGGTAGTGATGATGATAGTGGTTGTGATGGGTTGACGGAGAAGAGGAAGGAAAAAGATTCTCAAAAAAAAAAAGAAAAAAAGAAAAAAAGAAGGAGAAGACAAAGAGGCGAAGATAGAGATAAAGGATTGTACGAAGAAGAAGGGGTGTATTAAGGCATTCGTAGCAGGAGAGCTAAATAGCTATAATGCTATTTTAGTTCTACAAAAATACCAAAGTCAGCCATGCAGCAATGGAGGCATCCTTATAATTTTTAGCTGATTTGCTACAGTGCACATCTATCTATAGATGTGCACTGTAGCAGACATCTAAATTTTATTTATTTATTTTTTATTTAGCTTCGGATTAAAATAACACAACTTGCTTTATTTTTTTCATTTCTTTTATTCTATCTCACCATGCTCTCTCTCATCGTCACTCCTAACATCAATTCTCTCAAGCTCTCATCTCTCACAAGCTCTCACCTCTCTGAAACTCTCAAGCTCACTCTCACCATCTCACCTGAAACTCACCATCTCTCAAGCTCAAGCTCTCAAACTGATGCCGTCCCAGCCGAAGCTCGACCCACCACCGTCCCAGCCAACTAGCCATGATTAAACTCAGATACTCCAACACAATCAACTAACAAAACCCAAAACACAATTATGAGCTATTATTATTATGGGTGGAAACTCAAACTTATGTATTAAGCCCAAAGCCATATTTGAAGGTTACTGTGTGTCCGAAGAGGCGAAAATTGTTGAGAAGGAGTTCGCATGAAAGAAAGATACCTGGAAGTGAAGAGGATCAGTCCGAAGAGAGCACTAGCGTTCCAAAGAGATCATTCTCTTCGGATGTAAAGATTCTTAGTCAAGCAAATATTTGGGGGTTTCGAATGATCTTATTAATGACTTCAACGATCTGGATAAGATTTGGACAAGCCTAGAGATAAGAAGAATGGAAAAATATCTAAAAGAAAAAGTTGCCACCATTACATTAAATGCACTGCATCTGCTTTTCTGGCCGCATTAATGTGGAGAAGACGCCTGAACAGTGTCAATCCAGCTACCACCACTCACAGAAAGCTAAGGAAGAGATCTGACGTGACACATACTCAAGTGGACACTTAGATGAAGAAGGTGAGGAAGGATGCTATATAAAAGAAAAGCCTTTGGAGGATAAAAGATGAGGGTTTTTTTTTTTTTTTTTTTTGAGTTGTATTGATTTTTTATTCAATAATATTCCTTTTCGGACATCAAATTGAAAAGTTTTGAAGTGTGTTTTTATTTTATTTTATTTATTTTATTTTTTTTATATATCAGTTCCTTCTTGAATACCATAGTTAACTATTGTTTAGTCCACAATCAGTCTAGCTCTTTCAGCCATTCTCTACAAATTCATTGTTCTAGGTTCATTGGGCTCATAATTCAAACCTTTTGAACTTGGGCTACAAAAATAGACCCTACAATTATTATTTTTGGGTAAGAAAAAACATTTTACAGTTAAAAGGTTTTCTTATATTGCAATATGCAGTCCAAGTTGTCTCTTTAAACGACGACCCGTTTAGCTTTCTAGTAAAAAAACAAAATCACCGCACCATGTTTTTACTTTTCACTGTTTTAAGTTCTCCCTCAAATTTGAATATGCCGCATGGGGTGCGTTTCGTTCTTTTCACTCAAATTTTGCGTTTCCCGCTTCTCACAAAACCCAAAAAACCGTAGAATTGAAACGAAAACACAAAATCACAATCCAACCGTCCAAACAATTAAAAACCAACGGTCACAGATCACGATCCGCGTCACTCAACCTAATTGGCCTACACAACTCTCCACCCCATATAAAACCCCAACCACCCCAACCCATCGTCTCTCACATTCCACGCTATTGAAAGAAACTCACACACGCATTCAGTTCCCTCTCAAACTTTTCTTCGATTCCCAAAAGTTTCTCTCTCACTTTCTTCAATGGCCGGAAGAGGCAAATCTCTCGCCGCAGGCACCGCCAAGAAGAGCACATCTCGGAGCAGCAAAGCCGGTCTCCAGTTCCCCGTCGGCCGTATCGCCCGTTTCCTCAAAACCGGCAAGTACGCCGAACGCGTCGGCGGTGGCGCTCCTGTCTACCTCGCCGCCGTCCTCGAGTATCTCGCCGCCGAGGTAAGTTTGCAGTTTTTGACAGTTACAAATTCTGTTACCTCCGTTTCTTTTAGAAGTAAAAGTTTTAATTCTTTTCTATCAATTTTAAAAAAAAGTTTCGTGTCGTGAATTTTGTTAGGTTTTGGAATTGGCTGGGAATGCAGCGAGAGACAACAAGAAGACACGTATAGTGCCACGTCATATTCAGTTGGCGGTGAGGAACGACGAGGAACTGAGCAAGCTTCTTGGGTCTGTGACCATCGCAAACGGTGGCGTTTTGCCCAACATTCACAACATGCTCTTGCCTAAGAAAACCGGCGCCGGTTCCAAGAGCGGCCCAATCGATGACTAGACCGGAGGAACTTTTCTCAAAGATCTATAAAAAGAGAATTGTGGACAGTGGTATAGATAGGAATTGTGGTTCTTAGATTTGGTGATTGTAAGAATTGTTAGGCATAGGATTTGATTAGATTAGGATTTTCTATTGTCATTCTGTTTGGTATTTTAGATGGTTTTTTTTTTTTGCTTTTTGACGATTCAAGATTTGAATTTGATGGTTAAAAGATTTGCAAAATTGAAATGTGAATGATCTTTGCAATTGTCTAAATTATGATATGTGCTTTTTTTTGGGCTTGGGCTTTTTTAATGAGTAAAGATTGATGCACTAACAGACTGCATTGGTTTCTTTTCAATGAGTAAATTAGATAAAAATAAAGTTTTAAAATCACAAATTATTTTATAGATATTTTTGTTATAATTTTAGTATGGTAAATTGTGAATAGATAATTATTATTTACATATGGGCTTAGTATTTTTTTTTATACCAATCATGCTTTATTATATCATAATTATAGCAAAAGATTATGTAATTTTTTGAACTTTCAGATTTTTTTTCATAAAAATCTTATGGTTTGTTTAATAATATGAGCTAATATGAATGGGAAAATGTGTTGTATAATTGAAATATTTGTTCCAATATTTTCTTTGTTATGTATCTCATATTTAATTTTTTAAAAAAATTATTGTTACATGTAATTCTACTTTGGTTAGCAATTGCTTCAGACAAATATTAAAGTGCGTTAAGTTTGAAAAAAGTACACGTCAAAAAAATAAAGACTGAAACTTTAAAGAGTTCTCCCTAAATACACAAATATGAAATGAACAAGAGCAAATTATGTAGGTTTTTTCCTTCATATTTCAAAAGGTTACCGCTAAAAAGGTAATTGAAAAACAATTTCAAACAATCATCCTACAAATTACAAGCAATTAAATAAAGGCACTCTTGTGCTTTGATGTATGTAAAGCTTATTTCAATTAAAGAATTCAAACTTGACAAAAAGAGAAAAATATAGTACTGTAAAATTAAACAGAGCCGGTGTTTGTAGGGCCTGCAGTACCTCCAGCAGGGTTTCTTTGCTGTTGTCTCTGTTTTTCTCTTTGGGCAGCAGTGACAGATACATAATAGGAAACTGCAAATAGTCCATGAACAAAGCATAAAATCCCTCCTATAGACAGGAATCTATGGTGTGCTATCCCACAAGATTTTCTTGATCTTGAATTTGACATTGTTCCTATGATGAGCAGCGAGAATGCGACGGCTAATATGATCCTGATATGTCACAAAGGTTAAGCATTAGAATGCCCTTGTTTGGGCTATACAATTATCTTTACAAATATTATTTCCAAATTCATATACATATTTACAACATACTTGAATGTTAATTTGTGATTAAATTACAGTACTTACATGCAAATCACTACAAGTACTTGATGAAAAGTTGATTTTGGTGTAACAATCGTAAGCTGACACTTAAGTATGTTATCTTAGTTACCTTAATTAAGGCTCTTATGTTTCCATGCAAATATAGTTGTATCATAATCTAAATTCTGTTTGAAAACCTTTATTAAAAAAAAAAAAAAAACTTCTCGTTAATGGTTTTTTTTTTTTTTTTTTTTTTTTTCAAATAGTCAATTTTAAAAGGTTGAAAAATAAAATGTATCAAATGAGCACAACTATCAAAGCCCCATCATTTTGAACATGTAATTTTGCAATTGTAAGGGAACTAAGATCTATGGAGTGTAGACTATAGAGGGGATATTCTTCAATACAACGGAAAATATGCTCTCTCCTTTCGTATGATTAATAGTGAGTCTTATCATGATAAAATGAGAAGAGAGTATTGTTTCCGGGATATTGAATAATTACTCGGTGTAGAAGGGATTGTGGAACGTTGAGCATGCAACACATACCAAGCGAAAATGAGAGAACCAACAGCTAATTGCTGGTTTGGTGTGGAATTTGAGAACTCCGCCTTGGACCCAACGCAAAGGCAACCACCAAGCAACTGAGCAATAACATGAGCAAGGAGTAGAAGTATAATTGCAGCCAGCCCTAGCTTGAAAGCCTGATAGCTTGGGTCTCTACACTCAAAAATCCACATCCTCAAATGTTTCACCTACGAAATAAAGACAACAAAAGAGCAAACAATAAGTTATTAATTAAACTTGGAATTGAAATTGTCACTATAAATTCAATTATATGGTTAGAAACTTAAAAACACCTTGTTTTGAGCGATTTCAGCTTCAATGCCAAGAATCCCAGCAATAATGTCCAAAATCATGATCAAGAGGCAGACAAGAAAGCCATAGTTTCTGGCCATTTTTTTCTCCTTTCTCTGAATTCAGAGCTTTGGTAGCGGTGATTGTGGAAAAGGAGAAGGGAGTGGTTCTAATTCTATAGGCAACTTCCCACGCTTTTTATTAGCAAATCTTTATGAGATTTAGCTGAAGAAGGGAATACGAATAAAGTTGAGACATGCATGCAGGCCTAGCTATAACATATATATATATATATATATAAGAAGAAGAATTAGCTGTGCTCTCAGGGTAAAGGCTTCTTTTGTTTTCACATTTTTTTCTTTATTCTTATTTTGCCTCAACCTTTCTTTTTAAAGTTGGATTCCTTTCATGGGGAACAAGGAAAGCAGAGTATCACCAGCAGGATGTATCTTGTATGGACAGCTGATAATAGATCCCACACTGAGTTCCAAAGTCATATGGTTTTGAGCTCTTATTCCTCAATAAATTATTATTCATGACTCAATTAGTGTTAATGAATCAGGTTGTTTATATAATAGTATGGTGATCGAATTTCCGCTAGAGTCTAATTCACAATGGAATACATGATCTCCTATACATAATTAGCTAGGTCTTTGAAAGTTCTAGTAGTATTGGGAAAGAAAAGAATCATAGCTAGTCCGAACGAGTTTTAGAGGTACGTACATACTAGTTGTTATATATATAGGTATATACAAGGATAAGTTGTAATAATGATGATATTTGAGTTCGAAAATATTGTTTCATAAAATTGTTAAAGTGAAAATTCAAGTTATGGAATTTTCTAGGTGAAAATTCGAAGTTAAGCATTTTCAATCGGTCGAAACTTTGGCTCGATCGATCGAAATGGTAAAGAAAAAATCCTGAAGTTTCTGGATGGCTCGATCGCCATTCGATTCCTGTTTGATCGGTCGAAAAGAGCATTCGATCGATCGATCAAAAGAACTTCTCGATCGATAGAAACTTGAAAACTGAATTTTCTACATATTTTTTCTGGTGATTGTTCGGAAAGGTTGAAGAGGTTTTAAGCTTTGTGAATGGTTTTATGAAACATTTTAACTCTCTATATGTACCTTTTGATGAAATATATCCCTGTAGGTATAAATAGTGGCTTATGTTCACTTGAAAAAAATAGTAAGTTAGAGAGAAACTGAAGAAATCTTGTGGTTATTCTCTAGAGTTGCTATCTGTAGAACCTAACATCTTGATTGTATCCTGGGGACAAATTTACGATAACCCTTTAGCAACAATAGTGTGGGGGGCAAATATTGTCTAAGGAAAATGATATTGTGCCTCTAAATTATCTATTTTCTGTTTGTCTTTTGTGTTAATTTTATTCTTCCATTATTACTTTGTATAATATCCCTAACACTAGTGATTTCTCAGCAGTTATTTGTAAGGGTCCTTTTTTGGACAGTACCCAAGCCCAAGTTGAAACAAGGACATTGGGCCCTCTTACATGTTTTTTTAAGGGACTAAGCTTGGTTCACCGTAGCAAAATGGGCTGATTACGAACCAGATGGTGCACAGAGCAGGAATCTTACAACACATACATACTAGCAAACAAAGAATATATGCATTGAATAGCAAGAAACAATAAAGGGGCAATATGATAGAGAAAGAAACAAAGTAAACGTTAGGGGTCCTTAAGATACTGTATAATATTTCATTAATTTCTCAATTGTGTAATACATCATGCTCACTAGGACATATCGCAAGGTCTAAATAAGTTCAAAAATCATAGACTTAGATGGCTTTTCAGGCCTCTATGACTTACAAAGTTTGAATCCCTTTAAATTCAAGTGTGTTCGCTAGTGGCTGTTTAAGGATATCGGGCAGTGTTTCCCTTTCTTTTCTTACTTTCTTTGAATTCTAACAAAGTTTTCTCAATGATTCTACTCTAATTCACCATTACTGAATGCCTCCTTTTACTGTTGGTTGCTTCCTTTTTTTATAGTGTCATTTTATGGTTCTAGGGTACCACTGATTCCCTTCATTTGCTCTTTTGGGTACCAGAATCAATGTTGTGCCAGCAACATTAGTGGCTGGTCCTTTCCTTATTTCTCATAATTTTCTCCTTTTAGCACTTCTTCCCCAAAAGTCTCTTGTTGACCTTCCATTCTAGGGTGTCCTTAAAGAGCTGACTTTTGGTCATTCTTCCTTCACGGCCTCTCACCTTTTTTAGATTCAGCTTTTGGCTGCCTTTCTTTTTGTCATTTTTTCCAAGTGAGCCGATTCTTTCCTGCCAGATTGAAAGTCTTCCCAGCTAATTCCCTTCAAGGTTCTTCTTTTTGGGTTCCCCGAGGTAACCGAGGTACTAGCCCCTGCTCAAGAATTATTGGTTTCCAAGCTTTTTGGTTCCATTTTGTATCATTGGGTGGCTGCTAGGGATGTATCTGTTCTTGTTCCTTGTGTTTCTTGGCACTCTCTTTTGAGTTGTCTCAATCTCATCCCTGCGTTGCTGCACGTCCTGAGGATCTTGAGCCCCTGGCAGTCCCTGGGTATCCCGGCCTAGTTCTTACCACTGGACTACCTAGTGATTTTATGACCTTGGCGGGCTAGGCTTTTTCTTCTTCCCTTTGTTTCATGAATTCTAAGGCCCATCAATTTGTGGGTCTGAGTTCTTCCTTAAATCCCTTAATGAAGTTGGGCTTACTGTCTTTTTTTTTTTCTTTATTGCGAGCTCAAGTCTCTTATTTTTCTTTTTTTCATGGAGTTCAACTCTCTATGCCATTTTGGGCCTTGGTGTGACAATGTGACTTTTTTAGACCTCAACATTATTAAATGCAATTTTCTTGCTTTGAAAAAGGCCTAGAATCTATCCTTAGTAGGTTTTTGTAAGTCAAGTACTAGTTCCCCATAACTCCCATTAATAACTTCCAGTAACTCTCCTCTTTAAAAATTAAATTTTGGCAACTGGCATGCCTTTCCATACATCGTCTTCTCCAACTGCTCTTTGCACCATTATTGCATTCACTTCATACTTTCTTTTCACTTTCCAGAGACCTTCATTTCCAAACTCATCACCTTTCTTCCAATCACTTGGTTTCTCTGTTTTTTCTTCTGTGTTCTTCACTCTTTTGACTTTCCTATTTCCCAGTGCATTTGCCGTTCCGTGGCTTCCTGTTCCTCACAAAAAAGGAGGGAGCATACTCCCAGTCCTTTTGAGGGTGAAAGCTCTACTGGGTCTGCTCAGAGCGAAACATTGGAGGTCACAAAGCGCCGAGCTTTCCCTTTACAGGACCCTTAGTACACTTCCAACCTATTTTTTCCTCAGGCGTTTCATGGTGAGGCCCATCCTTCCCCTCATACTTGGGTGATTTTCGACTAGTCGTGGTATGCCAGTTACGCATACGTTCCAGATCCAAGGGAGATTTTAGATCTCCAGATTGGGTGGGGATCTCGAAAGGCGGTTCCCATTTTCTTTGACTTCGTTCCGAGGAAGATCATTGGTTGCCTTATTTGGGTGGATAGGGAGATTTCTGATGGTGAATTTGTTAGTTGTCTAGAGCGTGCCGGGATCCTGAAATCAGTAGCAATTTTCAAGAACCTTGAAGGTTTTAAAGACGCCAAGGGCCTTAGACACTTGGTACGCCGTTGGTGCCATTCTCTTCACACCTTTCTCTTTTCTATTGGTGAGCTCACTATCACCTTGGAGGATGTGGTCAATAACTTCCTCCTCCTGGTGTTTGGTGAAGAGAATCCTTTCGACATCAGTCTTTCTAGTGAGGATCTCGAAGTGGAAGACAAACTATTCAGCCACTTTAGCAGGCGTATTGCTTCTCCTGGTGGGAAATCGGCAAGAATGGGCAAGTGGATCATGAACCTTTCTCGAGAGAAGGACAAGGTAGTTAGGCGAGCTGGGTTCTTGGCACTTTGGCTTAGTAAATTTTTATTAAGTGAGTTCCATGGGTACGGGGTTAAGTCTGCTTTCTTTCCTTTGGTAATTAGACTGGCCCGGGGTGCTTAGTATGCTTTAGCCCCTATGTTCCTAGGCCATGTTTACTCCTAATTAGACTTGCTTCATGGAGATGAAGTTGAGGGCGATTCTTGCTATGCTATTACTTCGTCCCTTCACTATGCCATTCTCTAGATATTCATGTGGGACTGCTTTTCTGTTACTTTAGCAAAGTGTAGGAGTTTGAAATTTGTAAAAGATAAGTTCCAAGGATCCCCGGAGGTGATTAAGGGTTTTTGTGGTAGTTCTATTGATAGCCACCTCATCATTTTTCGTCGGGCCAACTTGAAAGGTGGCAGCCACAATTTGGTTGAGTTGTTTGATCAAGCAGGGCACTTGAGTTGGCGTTCTCCCCGGGAGTTCAACCTTGGGTTTGCTTGTAATTTTGTGTTGGCCTATTTTCTCAACTCTCCAGGGAATACCTTTGATCTGCGTCATGGGGACGAAGGCAGTTTGGCGTACTTGGCTTGCATTAGTCCCTCATGGCTTCTAGTGCTCTCATTAAGTGGTCCCAGGTACACCCACTACTCTACACACCGGGTACTCCGAAAATTTGGCTTTGATTAGGACATCCCACTAGTGTTTAAAGATATAGTACCTTCTCTCTCTTCTCTGGATCATTTCCTAAGGCTCCAGGCCTTTTCTTACTGGTCGCGGAGGAGCTCCCAGTTTGTGGTGCCAAACTCCCAGAGATGAATCTTTGCTTCTAGTGGCTTTGCTGGCTATTGGAGAAGAGTTCAAAAGTCCTTCTCAGACTATGTTGGTTCTGGTAATGTTGTGAGGGTTCCCGTTCCTAGTATTCTCTTGGCCCCTACCTCCAACAGATGCCTGAGCCTCCCTACTACTGGCATTGTGTCTTTTGCCATAAGTAGCAAGATGTGATTTGTGGAGTGGCATGCTTCTAGGGGTGGTTGGGTATGTTATGCGCAAGACTTTCCTGAGACTTGGTTAGGGTGTGACCTTATTGTGGGTACCTCTTCTGGTGTGCCAATCAAGAGAGGGGCAGTAGAGGCAATTGGTGCTGCCATCTATAGGCAAAGGTAAAGAGAAAAAGATCAAACAGGAAGCTTCCAAGAGAGCCAACCTTGAAGAAAGTGTTGAGAGAATTGAAGTTGATCTTGAGATTAAGAAAAGGAAGATTGCAAAATTCAAGAAATAGTTGGTCATTTTTGAGGAACCTGAGAGAGTGGACCCCTCTACAGTTGGAAAGGAAGTTGGCCACCCTTTACTCCAAAAAATTCGAGTGAAGACTAAGGTAGAGTCTTCTCTCTCTCAAGTTCTTGTGAGTTCCTCAACCTAGGGTTTTTCAAGGTCCTTTGATTTCATACCCCAATCTCCCTTAGGACCCTTTAGGTGTACCCATAGTAGACAAAAGATCATTGGAGAATTTGTGGGGGGAGAGAGAGAGAGAGAGAGAGAGAGAGAGAGAGAGAGAGAGAGAGAGAGAGAGAAGGGCAAGGCTTCTTTCTTTCTTCTCTCTTTTATTTGTAGTAGTTCACTGTTCTTGTTGTGTCTCTCCTTTTCTCTTTTAATTGATGAATGGTCATTCCTTCCTTGCAGTCTAAATGCAAGTCAAACCCCAAGAGAGGTAAGAGTCAGTCATCTGGTGATGATGTGGTACGACCTCCTTCTATTTGTGCCTTTTATTGTTTGCTTCTATTCTTTTTCGATGCTGTGTACGCATTTTGTGATATTCTTCTACGTACTCTTCTTTTTCTTTTACAAGTGGAGGTACCTCCTCCCATGATAGGTGGGACTCTGGTGAAAGAAGTGATGATAGCTCCATCTGCTATTCCCTTAGGCGTGGAAAAGGTGCCCCCTGGTGGTGATGTGACCAAAGAAGTTGGGTAGGCAGTGAAGGATATCTAGCCCACTCTGCTTTCTGTTCCCCTAGTTGTTCAGGACTTTGAAGCTTCTCAGCCTTCTGTTCCCCAAGATCCCAAGCCCATGTAGACTCTCAGTTCTACCAAAATTGTGTCATTTGAGCCCATGACTAAGCCTGTGTTGAGCAAAAAGTCTTTGGGGGGTGCGTCTTCATCCATACAAGCAGGTAAGCCGCATTCACCCTTTATAAATGCTTAATCTTATCTCTTTTATCCTTTCTTCCTGAGAGTTTTTGTTTTCTCTTCCCTTTTTAGGTCAAACCAGTGTTCAATTTGCCTATGAGGTTGCCTTTTCCTTGGAGTCAGAGGGTTTTGAAGGTGCGTATTGTTCACCCTCGTTGAACTTCTCCCTCCTCCTTTTCTTTTTACCTCTCTTCCATACTTCTCCCTTGCCTTTTCCTTTTATGGCGAAGTCGCCAGTATCCTTCCTTTCCTTTAGCAATTTTGTCAAATTTTCCTCACCTTTTCTCCAACGTGCTACGTGTTCTTTCACAGAGTCCTCCAAGAAATTAGAGGGGTAAGAGGAGGAGGCTTTGCCACAGGTGATGACACAGGTGCTAAGGATCCTGAGCCCGTAGTTCATGAGGTAGTTGTGGAATCTACTTCTGACGTCTAGGCTGTTGAAGCTCAGGTGGGATCCCCCAAACCATCCAGAGGGTTAAAAGCTCTCTAATTTCTGAGAGTGGAGACACAATAGTGGGGGAGGCTCCAGGGGTGACTGTCTCAGATCCTAGCTCAGAGTTCCCCGCTTTTCTAGCCCTCTTTGATCTTCTAGAGTTCAATAGCCTTCCTACAAGGCACTTCCATCGCTTTGGGCCTCCCTTTGGTAACTTCCTACACTTCTCTGTGCCTGTGGAGGGTCTACCACTCTTGGAGGAGTTGATCAAAGTCCATGGGGACTTCACCAATGGATTTAGGGAAGGTGTATTCTTAGGCAACATTCTGATGGAACTCTTGTGTGCTGTGTTGATTTCCCTGAGGGACTCCTTTCCTGATTCCCTATCCAAGGAGAGGCTTTTGGATTGGAGAGGGGTGGTACAGGATCTTGTGGATGCCAAGTTCAATCTATCTTTCCTGCTGGAGTACTTGCAATCCTTAGCCCACATGCTATTCTAGAGGAAGGCTTCTAAGGACCTTGATGCCGAGATTGCTGCTACTGAGGAGGCCCTGGCTCGTGCTCATAAGGTTCTGTAAGATTTGAAAGTTAAGAAGCAACGATTTCTTTCCTCATCACCTGTCCCTGTGATTCCCTCAGGAGGCTTTTTGCTAGCCGGCCTTATACCTTAGTTCCTTACTTCCCTTTTTTTTTTTTTTTTTTTTTTTTTTTTTTAAATTTAATTAAATTTAATTTTTTTTATGGTTCAAATGTATTAGTTTCTCCTTTTTCTTTTTTCTTAGACAATTGAGGCTGTATAAGTTTATCTTTACTTCTTGCTTTTGAACAATACTGTTTTTTTTTTTTTGGTAATGCGGATTTGTTTTCTTTTTAAGACTACTTCTAGCTTTAACAGTATATGGATCTATTCACAATGTGCACTCTGCTCTTTATTTTGTTGTTTTTTTTTTTTTTTTGAACTGAGTCCTAAGCCATGGTCCCTACAAGTTTTGTAGTAGGTCTTGGACCAAGTACCCTGGTAGTTGTGTGTTTGCGTGGGTATTGAACTAGGTACATTGGATGTTCTCCTTTTATATTTTATTTTATTTATTTATTTTAAAGAAGAAGTCCCAGGTCATAAACCAGGTAGACCCTTTTGGACAAGTATTGGGCTAGGTATCCCAGGCACTTATTTTTGCCTGTGGTCCCAAGCCATGTACTTGAACTAATTGTGATGTGAGTCCTGGGTCATACGCTAAGGTTCTCCTTCCCATTTTTTTTTGCATAGGCTCAGGTACCACTCCCAAACTTGCCCACAATCGAGTTATGTAATACTTTGCAATTATAAATCCTAGCTGTAGTTCAGAGAAAAAGAATAAAAAAGGAAGTTTCATTGAAACACAACAAAGTTATCATACTACGGAACACAAAAGGGGTTGACAAAGATAATAAGGATTATAAAATGTTCTCCTACCATGGGTTCCTAAACAAAAAGGGAACTTAAATAAAACTCATGACACAAAAAAGGTATAGAACGATGAATACTTTTTTGGACAGTACCCAGGCCCAAGTAGAAACAAGGACCTTGGGCTCTCTTACTTGTTGTTTTAAGGGACTGGGCTTGGTTCACCGTAATTAAATGGGCTAATTACAAACTAGATGGTGCACAGAGCAGGAATTCTACAACACATACATACTAGCAAACAAAGAATATATGCATTGAACAAGAAGGAACAATAATGGGGCAATATGACAAAAAAATACACAAAGTAAACGTTAGAGATCCTTAAGATACTGTATAATATTTTATTAATTTCAAAATTGTGTAATACATCATACTCACTAGGACGTATCACAAGGTCCAAATAAGTTCAAAAATCACAAACTTAGATGACTCTTCAAGCCTCTAAGACTAGCAAAAGTTGAATCCCTTTGAATCCAAGTGTGTTCTTTAGTGGCTGTTTGTGGATATCGAGTGGTGTTTCCCTCTCTTTTCTTACTTTCTTTGAATTCTAATAGAGTTTTCTCAATGATTCTACTCTAATTCACCGTTGCTGAATGCCCCCTTTTACTGTTGGCTACTTCCTCTTTTTATAGTGTCATCCTAGGGTTCTGGGGTACCACTGATTCCCCCCATTTACTCTTCTAGGTACCAAAACTAATGTTGTGCCAGTAACATTGGTAGCTGGTCCCTTCTTTATTTCTTATAATTTTTTTCTTTTAGGACTTCTTCCCCAAAAATCTCTTACTAACATTCCATTCTAGGGTGTCCTTAAAGAGCTGACTTTTGGTCCTTCTTGCTTCAAGTCCTCTCACCTTTTTCAAATTTAGCTTTTATCTGCCTTTCCTCTTATCATTTTTCCCAAGTGAGCTGATTCTTTCCTAGTTGAAAGTCTTCCCAGCTGCTTCCCTTCATGGTTCTTCTTTCTTGGTTCCTCGAGGTACCAACCCCTAGTTCATGAATTGTTGGTTTCCAAGCTTTCTGATTCCTTTCTGCATCATTAGGTGGTTGATAGAGATGTATCTTTTCTTGTTCCATGTGTTTCTTGGCACTCCCTTTTGAGCTTTCTTAATCTCATCCTTGCGTTGTTGCACATCCCGAGGATCCCGAGCCCCCTAGCAGTCCCTGGGTATCCCGACCCAGTTCTTACCACCAGACTACCTGGTGATATTCTAACATTGGTGAGCTAGGCTTTTTCTTCTTCCCTTTGTTTCATGAATTCTAAGGCCCATCCATTCATGGGTCTGAGTTCTTCCTTAAATCCGTTAATGTAGTTGGGCCTACCATCTTTTTTTTTTTTTTCTTTATTGCGGTTTTAAGTCTTTTATTTTTCATTTTTTTCATGGGGTTAAACTCTCTGTGCCATTTTGGGCCTTGGTTTGACATTGTGACTTTTTTGGACCTCAACATTATTAAATGCAATTTGCTTGCTTTGAAAAAGGCCTAGAATCTATCCTTAGCAGGGTTTTGTAAATCAAATACTAGTACTTTATTCCTTTAAAAATGGCACTATTGTAAGGAATTAACTTGAAATTCCCAACCTATGAGAAACAAAAAATAGAGAAAACACACGTCAAAGAAAAAATAATCAAACATACAAGACAATATTTACGTGGTTCGACAATTTGCCTACGTCCACTGAGTTATAGAGATTTCACTATTATCGTGGAAAAATACAAAGTGCGGTTACAATTTTTTCACTCTCTCAAAAATTACAACAACAAAACCCTAATCACCAAAGCTACGTTTTCTATATCCTGCGCACAAGATTCATAATGGGCTACAAAACGGGCTAAAAACTTTTCCCATAAAAACCATGCAACATTATTTCGGGTCGGGTTGTCAACTGGATCAAATACAACTAGGCTCAACAAAGCTCAACATCTATACACCCTGGAATCTACATATGGCATTGATATTGAACATTTATTTATGTAAATCTTAATAAGAATTCATATGGCACTTCACTCTTAGTGTTAACAATAATGTTGAATACTTGTAGGGTTATTGTGTAATCAAATTTGGATTTGGAGGCCAGAAATAAAATTTTGTTTAAGAAGTTGTTAGGTTCTAAGGAATTAGGAACTAATGTATTAGAACTTTAATTTGTAATGTTGGCAAACCATGATCAAAACGTTTTAGTCTTGTTTAGACTTGCTCAAGGTATATGTTTCTATGTGAAGTTGGAATCGAGTTACTGCAGGATTTACTGTGTAAATCTGCCTGGCTCGATCAATCGAAAATTAGGCTCGATCGATTGAAAGTAATGTAGATTGTTTTTTTGCAGAATTTTTCAACTCAGTCCAAGCTCGTTTGATGTGTAGGATTTTATATTTTGCCCTAGGTATAAAAGGGCAAATCCTAGTCACGTTTTGAGGTGGCTCTTTATGCTGTGTGTGTGAATCTTTTGTGAGATCTAGAGGTATTTTCCTTCACACATACTTAGGGTTATCAAGAATTAAGACTGTCAAGAACTTTGTGATCAATTTAGTTGCAGATTCAAGAGCTTAAAGATACACAAGCGGGATGGGAATCCAAGGAAGAAGTAGTTCGTGGACTTGGAGTTGTCACGTGGTCATGGTAGTAAGTTTTTTACTCAAAGTAGCAATAGGATGTTAGTGGTCTAAGTTGCTATTGTGTAAACTTCAATTCTTTCATAGTGGGTTCAATTTACCTTGAGGATAGCTAGGTTAAATCCTCCCCAGTTTTTTTACCGGTTTGATTTTTCTGAGTCATCATATCTTTGAGTTCTTTATTTTCCGCACTTTACATTGATATAATATATTTGTGTTAACTTAAATTTGATTATTTGACTAAGTAATCATTTGGCTAATTAGATGTTAATCTGGTTGTATTTTAAGGGGTCTAAAAAACGTACAGAAGTGCAGAGTGTATCCTTCTCAATTTAACCGCTTGTTCCTTTTGCATTAACTGTTTAACTTTAGAACTCCATCCCTATTCAAATGCTGTTTTGATGTAGCAATTAAACATGACAAGATGTTATTGGCAGTCATATATGTACAAAGATGCAAAGGCAAAACCATCCACGTCCAATCTTGGATTCCAGAGAAGGAGAAGAAGGGATCTCTCTTTTTGGGCGAGCCTCATGTAGCCCATTTTGAAGTTTCATCTTTAATGTGCTCTTTAAGTTGCTTTTTTTTCTTAAAAAAAAGAAAAAGAAATTTAATTTGTGCTCTTTAAGCTTGTTATAGCAATATTTCACTTAAAAGAGGGATGTGCAATGAATGTGTTGTCTTTGTCTAAAGAGTAATTCTTTAATGTGCGCTTTAAGATCATTAGTTCCATCTTAAGAGTAATTCTTAAGTATTTTTGGAGTACGGAGAATGATGTTCCTTCTTCTTACATTTATATTGGGTCCACTCATTAAATTTATAGTAGAGTTCACTGTGAATGTGAAAGAAGGGAGCACTATTTCTTTGTATTCTAGGAGTACTTAAGAATTTTCCCCATCCTAGATGTCTTTATGGCTTTGGTTTGACAACTTTGATTGTTGGTCCATAAGGATAAATCTTAGGTTATTAATAAAATTAAAACACATAATTGAATAACAATTTTTTTTTTTGGGAAAGATAATAATATTTGTGCTATATTAGTCAAGACAAGTATCTATATAATATCTAAATTAAAGATTATCATAGTGAATTTGATCATTTGTGTCATGATTATCCCTCTTCATTGGTTAATAAACAAATAAACAAATGAGTAAATGAGTTAATCAAACGGACGCTTACAAAATAAAAAATTTTAACATGACACGGATTGTCTGAATGAATTTAGAATTTTATTTTAGAAAAAATTTTCTTTGAGATTATATGGTGCAATATAAATTTATATTATAAACACATAAAAATTGATAAATATTATACACGTTTGCATTGATATATACAAGCCAACAGCTTATAGGCAGTTCGGGTGGTGAAAACCCAGAAGCCGTTTTAGACCAAATTAGACGGTCGTATGGGAGATTAAAGCTCAATGGGATACCCAATATAATCTTTTTTTCTTTTTGGAAACCGACACTCAATATAATCTTAGATTCATGCGGCAAAAGCAATTGGTGGATCACATGTGCAGGATCGAGACCACTCACCTTGGCATCGGGTGGAATGTTGGGGAGAGGTGAAACAACCGTTCTATAGCATTGGTCAGGGAGCCATTCTTCCCCTTTATGCTAACCATTCTATAGCATGGCGCCATTTTTTATAGTTATTTAAGAATAAGGATTATATAAGTAGATTGAGGATATTTTTGACATTTTATTAAATGATAATTATCTTTTTGAACCTTTTTAATATAAAGAAATTATATATATATTTTTTGTAAAATGTGTATAATAATTATATGTTATATAAATAATGTTATTCTAGTAATATTATTTTAGTAATGTTATTTATATTTTTTAAAAATATATACAAGTCAAAAGGTGTGTGAAAATATATATAATATTAAATATTGAAAACTATTATTCAAATAATGTTATAATACTGTTATTTTGTGTGAAACGAGAGGATGTGCCACGTGGGCACAAGTCAAGGACGCGTGTCAGGATACGATTTTAATATGAACAATGAAGCATTGTCTGGAAGCAACTGGAACATATATCCAACACTTTTCTTCCAAAGTTTTCGAGAAAGAAACAATCATTTTATCAAAAAATCCAATTAATCAGACAGACAGCCCAGGAAATCGATCAAGTTCGGAATTAACATGTCGGGGCTCCAATGGAAGAGTTTCGAGGAGAACGAGGATCGCCCCGACAAGCCTCGACGCTATGGAGTCACCGAGATGAGAGGCCCCCATTACACACTCTTAACTCAAAATGTTCTTCAGGTACCTTCCTTCCTTTTCTTCTTCTTCTCATAATTAAAATGCCTTATGAATGTGATCATCTTTATTATTTGTCCTAACAAATTAATGGTACTGTGCATGTAAAAGGAAAACGAAATTAAAAATGAAAAAAAAAAAAAAGGGACAATGAGATTAGAGAATTTGATGGGTACAGATTTGGAAACTGAAGGGGAAGATAATGTTGGAACTTGGAATTACTCGGATATTGCCATATTGGGCATTGACGGTACTTAAATACAATTTTTTGGGCAAATTTCGCTTCAATGTAAAACTGCTATCAATGTTACTAGAAGAGGCTTACTAACCAAGAAAAATCACTAGTAGGATTCATTTTTTTTAAAATTTTTGACACCTTAGTTTATAAGCATTATGAAATAAAATTGTAGTAATTTTGGCATCATTCCTTCCCCTCTAAATATGGTATTATTACAATTTACCATTATTTTGTAACCGAGCAGTGTCTCAATTTTACCATTGTCCATTGGTAATAAGTACTTTGTCAGTAGGATTCCAGTCAAATAATAGATATTCAAATTGTTGTTAGATATATTTTTCAAAAAGAAAAATTTCCCTAGCAGTGGAGGATAAAGTAGTTATAAGTTTCAGTTAGCTTAATTAGTAAAATTTCTTGTTGTCGAACATGGGACCCGAGTTCAAACCCCGCTTACCCCAAAAAGAAATCCATTGGTTTCTTGACTTGATGATAAAGAGTGATCATCATTGATTGGATGTCATAGATTTCAAATGCTATCGTATCTATAAGGAAAAAAAGAAAAAGAAAAAGAAAATGTTCTTATTAAGTAGGGAAATTATTCAGTTTTAAAGAATAGGAACATTGCAACTTCACCATTAAGAGGGAAAGTGCGATTAACCCCAAGCTTTAGGATGTTCTTTGACAATGTGTCCCATACTGCTAAGGAGTGGGTTGCATGGTGGTTTTATATGTTTCAAAGCTACATTGTGAGTCAACCTACTTTTTTGTTGTAGATGCTTATTTCATACATCTGCAGTGGGCTAACCGATAGTCTAGAACTTTTACAATTCTTTTTCATATGATATGGAATACCAGCACTTGGAAGATGAAGGGAGCAGATGGGGTTTCCTGATAAGTTACAATTGCAAATTTCTGTTTTGCAGGATATTTTTGAGTCTATGGGGCAGTTTGTTGATGGATTGAAGTTTTCTGGGGGATCTCATAGCCTGATGTCAAAGGATTTCATTAAAGAAGTGACTAACATGGCCCACCAACATGATATATATGTTAGCACGGGTGACTGGGCTGAACATTTGCTTCGCAGAGGTCCATCAGCTTTCAGAGAGTATGTGGAGGTGAGGTGTGCTAGAGGGTCTATATTTATAAGTTATTTGTCTTTTAATGTTTATTACAGTTCTTACTCATGCCCTGCTATGATCACTTTAGGAATGCAAGAACCTGGGGTTTGACACGATTGAGCTGAATGTGGGATCGCTTGAAGTCCCTGAAGAAACTCTACTAAGATTTGTTCACTTGATTAAGAGTGGTGGTCTGAAAGCCAAGCCTCAATTTGCAGTGAAGTTTAACAAGTCTGACATTCCTATAGCTGGTGATAGAGCATTTGGAGCTTATATTGTTCCAAGACCTCGTTCAACTGGTATATGAGCTGCTTACTAGATATAAATTTGATAAGTTTTATCATCATGAATTCCTACTCATTTGGATGAGCTTATTTGTATAAGTTTATTTTGTTTATTTCTTAACTATACCTTTTTTTTAATGACAAATTTACTTTTACACAAATAAACAAAATACAACAAACAAAGAATCTAGTCTTTTTTGTAAAGAAGGATAAACTATGAATATAATATTCAAGATTAAAGTTGACGAGCTAATGAGGTCATCTGATGTGGGCACTCTTTTTGCTGTCCATATAAACTTAAGAGCTAGAAATGCTTGGTTGGTGAAATAAGCATTTATCATCCTTATCTCAGACCATCTTGGATTAATGTGTAATAAATTGTAGTAGTGAAATTAAGTATAATCTAGGCTGATTGGCATTTGTGCTCCAGATGGGTTTTCCTGCGGCTGTTTTAACTGCACTGATTAATGCTACTACTAAAATAGTTCTTAAACACCATTTGTCTCTTTAGCCAAAGCTGGTGGACCATACATGAAACATGTTGTTATGTCTTTATATTTGTAGGATGACCTCTTAACTTATGAAAAAATTAGTTGTTTTATAGCTATACATTTGGGATGGCAGTTATACATTGTTAGGTCATCTGCATTTTTAATTTGTAGTTTCTCATCATGAAACATTGGTTCATTTGTTGAAGGAGTCAAATTATTTTTATAATTCATGAATTTCCTAGTTTAACATTTTCTGTTCAATTATGTGAGTGCAACATGGATATTACACTAGGGAGACCTAAATTGAAATTATGAGCATTGCTCTGTGGCATTGCTGTATGTACTTTAACCTGGATACCAATGTTGGAGGTACATTGGTGTTTAAGTGCTGCATTCTTTTAATCCACATTCTATATTGTTTTGCTCCGTACATACCATACTACATAGAAACAGTTGAACATGAGAACAAATGAGAAATGTCAGACTTACTTTCATTAAACTAGAAAGGAGGAAGTAGTACTAGAGGATCCCTTCTATTGTTATAACAATGAGCTTTCTTTTTGGTTACACAGAATTTGTTGAAGATGTGGATCTTTTGATCAGACGGGCTGAGAGATGCTTAGAAGCTGGAGCAGACATGATCATGATTGATGCAGATGATGTCTGCAAGTATGCTGATTCTTTACGGGCAGACATAATTGCTAAGGTCATTGGGCGTCTTGGTCTTGAGAAGACCATGTTTGAAGCATCAAATCCCAGAACCTCTGAGTGGTTTATAAAACAGTATGGTCCCAAGGTATGATGCTCATTATTTCATCCTTCTCTTCATTATGAAATTTGGGATCTTGCATTGGATGTTCTAAAAATCCTTGCTGATGCCCTCTTCTTCCAGGTGAACCTCTATGTGGATCACTCTCAAGTCATGGATCTGGAATGCCTCCGGGGACACAACCTGGGTAAAAATCATGCATCTGTCCTTGGCTCCTCATATTTTCTGTTCTGAACTGGTGTAACTTGTAGAGAAATATCACTTGTATGGACTGTTTATGTTGTAATTTGTGCTGTTATATGTCCGTATGATGTTAAATATATATATATATATATATCTTCAGTCCACCAATGAGTAATAGCTCAAGTAATACGAGCTGTAATGCCCATCATAGCTATGAAACTTAAATTTTGTGTGTGCTCAGTAAGTTCTTGGACCTGTGTTCATCAATAATATTTAATTTGCGATAAGCAGCTTATCTTTGTTCATTCATTTCCTAGTGAACCATTGAATGTGTCTGAATTATCATATGAGAATGTAATGCATGCTCTAGATCTAGTTTTCCTGCCTTGTATCACAACCAGGCAAGTAGAACTACATGTAGCTTGCAGCTACTTTATGTCATTGGGAGACTGTAGAGCAATGAAGTGATGAAGCAAGAAGGCAAAGAAGAGGGATGGCGAATACGCGTTTGTGTGTGCGCGCTAACTAATTGTAAAAGGGAGAGGAGGGAGAGATGAGGCTCATTAGTGAAATTAGCTTGAATTCTGTATGATGGCCTAGTGAGCTTTTAATGAAAGAGGTGGAATAATTGACCAACTATTGCTTTAGAGGACCAGTAGAAAGCTGAGGGTGCTAACCTTGATGCTTTTGTTCTGAACCTTACCAGTTAATATAAAAATCCATTGTTGGTAAATGGTAATGCACTATAAACTTTAGCAACAAAATTGCTTGACTCATCTTATTGCATTTCTAATCAAATCAAATTAAAACTCTTTCAGATCTTTGACTGGTCCACCTGATTCAAGTGTTTCACAAATCCAAATTGTCTGTAGAGGTCACAGACTCACAAATGAACGCAGTCACTAGTGTCACATGATTCTCATGGTTGGATGTAACTAGGGTGGCAAATGACGCAGTCACTATTGTCACATGATTCTATGGTTGGATGTGAATAGGGTGGCAAATAGGCAGGTTGGGTCATAAATAGGTTGAGTATATAATTACTCATTTATCCTTTTATAATCCGTTTATATATAAATTAATTATCTATTACTCGTCCAACACATTTAATTAGTAACCCACCCATTTAACCCAATATAGCCCAAATAAATAAATCCTTTAGAAACTCAAATCCAACATTCTCCACACTTCTATCAAATGCAAAACACTTCGTTCACTTAAAACCTTTTTTTTTTTTTTTTAAAGTCTTTTAACCAACTTTTATGTAGTCAACAAAGCAATATATCAACACCCAAAATCTTTAACGTAGAACACAGAAGAAATCTGTTTGGCTGCCCAGAAAAACATAGAAACAGAAATTAAAAAAAAAAAAAAGAGTAAAATTTTGAAAATTAGCATCTCAGAATGGATTTGCTAGAAACATGGAATTCAGTTCAACTATAGCCAATTCAGTAGCACAGCAACAAAGAATTGAGTAAAGGGGACCGCATTATAGTCTTAAGAATTATAAACAACCAACAATCATATTTACAATCCAATTCTTATTATTTTCTTTTCTTTTCTTCTCTTAACCCTTATTATTTTCTTGGGAACCAAACAGAAGTGAAGTGAATTTCAAACAACAATTAATTTTTAAAAGATAGAGATTTGTAATTGAATCAAACCCTAAGAGAGAGAGTACCTGGAGAAAGCAGAGAGATAGAGAGAAACATTGAAGAGAATACTACAAGAATTCCGGTTGAGAAAATTGCTTTTGGGTTAGTACACTGCTTTGTGATTTCTTGAATTGTGGTGTTCATAAAATTGCAACATTTGGCCATATCAAGGTCTCCTCTACAAAGTGCTTGCGCATAAACTTTGTTGAGGCCTTGGCCAATGGTGGCATTGTAAAAGCCGCCATTGTCCGCAACGTGGGAAGGCAGAGAAGAGAGTAAAAGATTGAGATTTTTGCGGTAGGTAATGTTAAAAGATTAATTTTTCTTTTCTTCTGTTAACCCTTATTATTCTCTCTAGAATTTCCTTTTGTTTGGTTACTAAGAAAATCTGAGGGAAAGTGTTTGGGCTTAGAAATCTAGATGTTAAAGTGTTTGGGAAAGTGTTTGGCTATTGATAAAATTTGAGGGAGAAAGAGATTGAGGGCTTGGTTATACTGTTTATTTAAGTTTTAGATTTTAGAAGGGTATTAGTGGCTATTGGTTTATTTAATTTTAATTTTAAATGGGTTTAGTGGGTATTAGTGGATCTATCTATTTAGACCCATTTAATTAAATAACCAAATGGGTTATTATCCATTTAACCCAAATACTCAAATGGGTTGGGTTAAGACTTATCCAATAAATTCTTATCCCAATAAATCCAGCATCCAAGATGAATCTTGAACCTTTTGAACATATCTCTTTTTTAGGAAAATTGGTTTGCATGAGTATATGGTGGTGGCTATGGAAGGGAAATGATCCTTCCAATTGAATCCTTCAACTCTCTCCCAAGTACAAATTCATTTATCACCTAATCGAAATATCTCTTATTTCTCTCTATCCACAAACGATTTGAGTCCACTAATTAAAAAAAATATGTCATTCATTATTGGGTTAGAAAATCATTAAACATAGCTGATAAGATCGTCCAATGCATCGAATAATTTCTTGGTTTCCTTCACTAAATAAATGGCATAGATGGTAGGTTACACTTTTTTAATAAAATTTTTTTCCATGAGAGTCAAATGTGGGAACCCATCACTCCACTTTCATGAACAATAATGAACTTTCCTCTTCATATGTTTTGATGAAAAATATTTTATTTTTTATTTTTTATTTTTTTGGAAGAATTTTTTTTTTTTTACCATTTAGATATCTTAAATGAGAAATCGTTTTCCAATATAACATGGTGCTCTTTTTGGTTAGGATCACTTCACATTAGAAAATTATTTCCCATTTGAGATTTCTAATGTGGCATCAGGAATGCATGGTCCACGTCTGAATACAGTGTTTCAATTCAAACTTGGATGTGATTCGAGTTTGAGGTAAGAATGCTTCTTTATAACCTGTATATGTTGTGTATCTCTCATGAGCCTATTTTAACGTTTCTATAATTGAAATTGTTTGGCTAAGCTAGGAAGAAAATAAATTTTGATTCAATATAATAAATTGTTTTGCTATTGATTAAGAAATGTTTATTTATTTATTTATAACCCCTTACCAAGCCAACAAAGGGCAATGATTTTTTTTTTCCCCTAAAATAAATGTAAGGACCAGATTTGTGTCCCTAGCCTAAAAGGTGGATGGACTTAGGCCCAAAAAGTCCAAAACAATAAATTTGTAGAGAGTGAGTTGGAAAACTAGATTTTAATGAATCAGACAACCACTAAAGTAGATTTAGATGACAAGAGAATGAAGATAAACAAGTTTACACTAAAGAAAATTGTTCTCGGCACAATCTGAGGAGATTGGTTCTTATATATTTATTTCAAGTTTGATTACAAAGTCAGTTCTTGAGGGCTACAATGTTTTTCTTTTTGTTTTTCGATCAACTTTACCATTGAGGGTCTCTTTTATTATATAGTTCTCTTTAAACAATCTTGGTTCTCCACTTGTTGATCATCCAAGTTACTACTTGAGTGCTTGTCCCATCGGACACCCTCTCAGGCTCTCTATGCGTTGGGGCAGCCAATACAATACTGTTCAGGAGTTTTCTCCACATTAATATAGTTAGAAAGTTAGTTGCAGAGCATTCAATGCAGTAATAGCAGCCTTCTCCTTAAATATTTTAGGACTCCCCCTTGTCCTATGTTTTCATAATGCTTATCTGTATCAACAGAATTTCCTGTAATGTTCCCTTAGGCGGCAGACCACCCCTTCAGACCTCGGCTTTGGTTACCCGAGGAGGCATTCATTTTTGGACTACCCTTCTAGATGACCTTAACTGGATTTCACATCTTTACTTACTAACACGGATCCTTATGAAAGTGTTTACCCATCTTCAGACTGTTTAACGTCCTCGGATTGGGCCCTTGGCCCAGTATATATATATATATATATATATATGGGCTCCTGGGCCCAACACCCTTACAATAAATGTCATATTGCTTTTATTTTTTAAATAATGAATTTTGTGTTCTCTATAAATAAAAAATTATATATATTTTTTACTTTCTTTTTATATTAAAATTTTCATCTATTCATATTATGAGCTAATTTGCTAGTGATAGAATACATGAGGGATTTTAGTTTTCCAATGGCAATAGTTAGAAATGAATGATAAAAAAAAAAATTTTCCACCATTAAAAAAAATTCAACTTATATTTAGTCACAAACCAATCTAGTTCTTTTGAAGTATACAAAGTCGGATCATAATATTTCTTCTTGAATACAATGCTTATATCAATACATTCATAAATATATACTGAATCAAAACATACCCATATGAAGATGCTTTGCAAAACAGAATGTCATATCAGTCATTGCTTAACAATTATTAATTAGACCAATTAGGGAAATAATTTGTTGTTGATAATCTATTGAGATTATTTTCTTTGCAGAAATTGTTAAATTGTCCACCCAAAAAGATTACAAATAAACAATTATTAATAAAATCTCCTAATTAAGTTTCTATATGTATAATAATAATACATACATACATACATACATACATACATAAAAAAAAATACAACATTTATTTGGCCACAGATTGATCTAAGGGTTGTAGATGGTATCTGTGAGAAAGTAATGGAGAACTACATGCAATGGTGCCAGTTCTTAGGCCAGGAATTAAGTTTAAGGTAATATGAGAATTCTTATCCATTAAACACATTTTAGTTCACATTTATTCTAGATTATAATGTCGGCTTGTAGGGGAAAAAAAGAAGAAGAAAATTTGTGTTTGCTGAAGATTTTCAAAAAAAAAAAAAATTGCAACTAACATATTATCAAATTTTGATAAGCTGCAACAATTTGAGGGGGAGAATCATGTAAAGAGGAAGACTTTGTACCTATCATTATACTTTTTAATTTAGGGAGAGGTGGCAAATCTTATGTTCATGCTTGAGTGCCTATACTTTTTGTTTCACAATGTGAGTATGACATGAACTTTTTTTTTTGATTAATTATTTTTCTTAAACATTAAATCAATGATAATTTTGATACAATAATATATACGTTGTTGCAATAAATAATTTACTGTTTCAAATATCTTGTAATAATAAACTATTACTTCACGAATCTTATTGCAATAGATTATAAATAAGTGGCAAAAATATTTTTGATTAAATTTTTGAAACAATATATTTATTGTAATAGATAATTATATCACATTTGTTAATAGCTTAAGATATCATTGCAATAAATTGTAAAATAGTTTATATAATGTTATTGTAATAATAATTTCATTGCAATAAGCTATCATTTCAAAATTTTCATTGTAATAGATTGCAAAAATAAATGGTATCAAGTTATTGCAATGATTTCTTCATTTTAAGTTATTGCAACAAATTTTTTCTAGTTTAGTAAGGTATTAAAGACTGTATTGCAATAGAAAATTATAAGTTATTGCAAAAAAAAAAAAAATATAATTATTGAAAAAAATATTTCAGATCAAATTTTTGCAATGATATATTTATTGTAATAGATAGTTATTTCATGATTGTCATTATAATAGATTAAGATATCATTGCAATAGATTATAAAATAATTTATATAAAGCTATTACAATGATAATTTTGTTGCAATAAGCTGTTGTTTCTTGTGGATGAGATGTTCTATATGATTTGTCTAGCATATTTGTCACTAGCTCAGTTCTTCGCCTAATTTTTGGTTTAAACTATAGCAAACTGTTGATTCAAAGTTCTCTTGTTTCTCTTATGATTTTCCACTTCTTCTGGTTAGGTTTTTTGGATCTTCTCCTGAACTTCTCAGTTTGTCTCCAATGGGATATCTCAGAGATATTGAGAACTATTATCCACATTATTCTCCACTTTATGATGGCAATCATTTTTGTATTGCCTCATGTATGTGCCTTCATATCTGCATTATTGGCAATTCTACAGGTATACGACTCCTACTTGAAATTTGCTTTTAGAGGTCTACTTTATATGAAAGCTTCACTCAATTACCATTTAAAATGGGCTATATTTAAATCTCTACATATCTTTTTTTTTTTTAAATCTTTTTATTTACTCTATTTTTATATGAACATATATTGCTAGTAAGTAAGACATCGCTGATGCACCTTTGGATGTGAAAAGTGGTTGTTTCACTTACCTTGTTTTGCAACATGCTGATGGGCTTGGTCCTCTTTCTACCACTGGCCATATTGGCTTGGTTCCCCTTCATTTCAGTTTTTCAATCTCGATTGCTGTACAATACTACTTACAGCCATGGACATTCACTACAACAAAAAAGACCTGTTACAACAAGTAATATTGCAACAACAAAAATAATTGGAGTAATATATATACTATTGCATCTGTGGATTATTTTTTTGTTGTAATAGTAACTTAAATTTATTACATCAATTAAGATTGTTGCAAGAATTAACTTGTTACATCTAAATGTGTTGTTGTAATAACTAAACCTTATTTTATATTGAAATATGTTGTTCCAATAAGTAACCAATTATTTCACATCAAAGTATATTGTTGTAATAGGTGAAAAAAATACTTGTTACATGTGTTTGATCGTAAACTCAATGTTTTATGTATATATTTGTGTTTTTGGACATATTAGTTTGATGGAGTACTTCAATTTTTGTATTTTTTTATTTGTATCTTTAATTTGTTATTGTAGTTCCTAAATATAGTTTATATTGTCTCATAATGTGTATAATGCAACACAAGGCAATAGACAAATTAATAATAATAATAAAAAAACTCAACCTATTGCAATAAGGTTGTTTGTTGTAATAAGCTATGACAATTTTCACGTATTACAACAAAACCTTTGAAGCAGTAAAATATTGCCACAAAATTGTTTATTGTAATAAAGATATTATTGCATCAACCTATTTATTGCAATATGTAGAATTTATTGCAACGAAATCTTTGTGTTGCATAAACCTATTACCTCGAAGTTTATTACAACGGCTCACAATAACTTTTTTGACATTGCAATAACACCTTATTGCAACGATTTCTCCTGTCGTAACAGGTCTTTTTTCTTATAGTGATTAGATTCAAAGTATTATAGCTGGAAGCAAAAAAGCATGAGTAAATGTTTTTGTTTGTTTTTTTTATTTTTTTAAGACTTGGCTTAATAAGGATAGAGAAATACTGTTAAACACACCCTTATGCTTTATAATTTATTTTAATTAGTTGAGTTCTCGCATAATGTGCGGTGTAACTTATTATTAGTTTTTCCCAATATTTCAATAAGTTTTGGTAAGAATCTTGTAGTTTAACAGGTTGGCACCTTATATTGTTTTCAATAGAGACATCTAAGGTTTAAATCTTCCACCCCAAATATCGATGTATAAAAAAAATTTTCTATAAATTTCATTGTAAAATATTTGTAATCTTTGCAACAAACAATGAGGGTGTGAGAAGAGAGAAAAAGCAAAGGAAAGAGAATAGGTGAGAGAGCTTATCGTGAGAAAGACTAAAGGTGTGAAAAAAATATTGTTTCCCATGGCTAGAAGAAGATAATATTTATAAGAGTTATGCGCCGTGTGAAAAAGAGATTGTTTTCCAAATATATTTTTTGGAAAACAGCTTATAAAAAATAAGCTTTATTTTTATTAGAGCTTTCCATTAACCAGTTGTTTTTATGTTGCCAAACATTGGAAAATGTGGAAAACTGTCTTTATAGAAAGTTTTCCAGTGAAACAAACAGAGCGTAATTATTTTATAGAAAAAATAGAAAGAAACTAAGGTCCATTTGTATATAGCTGAAAATTGAAAAACACTGTAGCAAAATAATTTTTAAATGTGTGAATAGTATCGTGAGACCTATTTTTAATGAAAAAATTGTTAAAAAAATGAGATTTGTGGGTCCTATGACTGAAAAGTTGCTAAAAAATTCTGTAAAAGGTACTGAAAAGTTGATTAAAATAATTTTTAAATGCTGAAAAGTTGATTAAAGTGCTGACAAGTTGCTGAGGTGTGCAATAAGTTTGGTACCAAAGTCAACAATCACGGCACAGCTGAGAAAGGGAAAAAAAAAAAAAAGGCTGAAACGCGTTTGCATCCAGACGTGGACGCAAAACGCACAAACCAAACATACACTAAAGAGTAGTTTACGGTGATTTTATCATACATACATTTTTTTACATTATTGATTGTGTATTACTATATTTATTTAGTTTTTTTTTTTTTTAGACATTGTTTCAATTGTTGCAAAAACAACTAAATTTAAGTAAGAATACCATATTTCAAATTAATTGTTTCTCACATAACAAAAAATTCAATTGTTTCTCGTATAAATCTTAGAAAAATGATATTAAAAATTTAATTGAGTTTATTTTCCTTTTATGGTTTTTCTTTTGTAATTTATAAAATAAATCCTTATCCTAATAAATCCAGCATCCAAGATAAATCTTGAACTTTTTGAACGTCCTTTTTAGGAAAATTAGTTTGCATGAGTATATGGTGGTTGGTGTAGAAGAGAAAGGATCCCTCCAATTGAATCCTTCAATTCTCTCTCAAGGAAAAATTCATTTATCACTCATCGAATTATCTCCCTATCCACAAGAACAATCACAGTCCACTAATTAAAAAAAAATGTCATTCATTATTGCGTTAGAGAATCATTAAACATAGCTGATATGATCGTCGATGCATTATTGCATTAGAGAATCATTAAACATAGCTGATATGATCGTTGATGCATTGAATAATTTCTTAGTTTCCTTCATTGCATAGATGGTAGGTCACATTTTTTTTCTTTGGTTAAAAAATTTCCATGAAAGTCAAATGTAGGAAACCCATCACTCCACTTTCATCAACAACAATGAACTTTCCTCTTCACATGTTTTGATGAATTTTTAATTTTTTTTGGAAGAATGACCTGTTATGTGTGACCTTCAAATTAAGTCAAAAACATTTTTTATTTTTTGGCTTGCACGGAAAATCATTTATATATATATATATATATTTGTAATTTTGTATAATTATATGAATAAAAACTTTCATTTCCGATGGAAAAACATTTTTTATTTTTAACTATTTAGAAATCTCTATTGGGAAATCATTTTACAATGTGACATGGTCTTTTTTTTTTCTTAGGATCATGTCACATTAAAAATTATTACCCATTTGAGATTTTTCTATAATTGAAACTGTTCGGCTAAGCTAGGAAGAAAATAAATTTTTGATTCAGTATAGTATGCCAAAAGAGGAACAATGTTATTGGCAAAAACTGGCTTTCCTTGATTGTTTTCTTGTCTTTATATTCCAATGGTGCAAAAATGAATTTCCTATCTAAGTTTTAAAGCTTTTTTGAAGATTGAAGTCATATATAATACCAAAGAAATACTAAGACCGACGAAAGAGACACGGAATGCCAGCAGTTTGCTGTGGTCTTAAGAGTTCATGGGACTGCAAATCCCAGGTACAATTAGATGTGTTTGATCCCAAGGCCAATGGTAATCTAAGCTCTATGACAATAAAAAGAGAAAGGTTAAGGCGCTCAAGATACACATCAAATTTCAAAGATATTGTGAGAGACACAGAGAAGCCACTAGGCTGCAGTACAAAATCACTAGGGAGCAGTGAATTTTGCAGTAAGGGCAAAGATAGAGAAAAGGATGGTCCAATGTTTTTGGGCAAAGTAAGCCCAGAGACCACAAATAATAGAGGCCACAATTTGGTGCACCAGTATAGGCCCATTGAAACCCATGGTGGCTCTATTATCTTTTATGGTGGTGGTAGCAGTGATATTCCATCAAGGACATCTATTGAGACAGATTTTTATTGTTCTTCAAATTTAATTTGCCAGATATGTGGTGAGAAGCTTAGAAAATTGGATGCTATTCAAGCACAACATCTCTCCAAGCCTTCAGGTGAACACTAATATCCAAAGTTATATCTCATATATAGGTTTAATGTAATTGTTGTGCCATTGTTTAAGGCCTAATCATACTTCACTAACTAAATAAAGGACCTTCGATAAAAAAATTCCATTGTTTAATGTAATATGGCACTCTGATTGTTTTCCTGGTTGATGTAATTGTTACTAGCTAGGCTTCGTCATTGTTTCACTTGTTGGTTGCTATGTTACATCAAGTTCATCATGTCCATGCTCCACTTTTAGTTACAAATGATTTTCATGTAGCTCATTATCTGCATTCAAATCTTTATTAAATTTGCAATTAAAATGAAAAGATGTTTAGTTTCCTTCATATAGCTCAATATCCAAACTTAAAAATGGTTTTCATAGAGGTAATTGATTTCTTCTTGTTTTCATATTGATGACAAATGTTTACAAATTTTGAGGTTGCCTAGTTTCTAAAGAGACCTCACAATGTCGTATCTTGTGTGTAGTAATTGAACTTGATGAAAGAGACTCATCTAGGAAGATAGTAGAAATGATTTGCCAAAAGAGTTGGTTAAAGTCTGTGAACAGTTGCAGGAGGATAGAGAGGGTCTTGAAGGTCCACAACAAGAAAAAAACCATTGCTTTGTTTGAAGAATATAGAGAAAAGGTGAAGAATGAAGCTAGCAAACAAATCAAAACGCATCCACGCTGCCTGGTTGATGGTAATGAGCTTTTGAGGTTCTATGGCACAACTATTGTGTGCTCTCTTGGCATGAATGGCTCTTCTAGCTTGTGCACTTTGGATAATTGTGGTGTATGTCAAGTTTTAAGACATGGATACTTCACCAAGAAGGAATTCAATGGTTGGTTAGGAGTTTTTACCACTTCCACAAGTAAAAGAGCATTCCAATCTATTGAATTATATGAAGAAGAGCAGTCTCTTAGAAAGGCTTTAATACTGTGCAGAGTAGTGGCTGGAAGTGTTCAGAGGCTTTTGGAAAGAACTCAAGAATTGTCTAGTCCAGAATTCGATTCATTGGATGGGACAATGGGTCATCATTCGAATATTGAGGAGCTCTATGTACTAAATCCCATAGCTATCCTCCCTTGCTTTGTGGTAATCTACAAACCCTGACTGAGAAGGGATTATGCTAAGGCTAAAACCCGTGGCGCGCGCACACATCCGTACTCACAAGTTTTTAGTTGTTTTTTTTGGGGTGAGGCAATAAATAATTGATTTTTAATAAAAAAAATATGTGAGCTGTATTTTTTTTTTCCTCCACTTGTAAGAAGGCCCAAAAAACTGAGTGATACTAGAAATGTTACATATTTTATAGGGTAAAATATCATTTTCGTCCCTAAACTATTACAAAAGTTTGTTTTTCGTCCCTAAACTTTCAAAAGTTCTATTTTCGTTCCTAAACTATCACAAAAGTTCATTTTTCGTCCCTAAACTTTCAAAAGTTCTATTTTCGTCCCTAAACTTTCAAAAGTAATGACGGAGTGCTGACGTGGCTTGACAGAGTGCTGATATGGGAGGGACGAAAATCAATACGTTTGGAAAAGTTTAGGGACGAAAATAGAACTTTTGAAAGTTTAGGGACGAAAAACGAACTTTTGTGATAGTTTAGAGACGAAAATAGAACTTTTGAAAGTTTGGGGACGAAAAACGAACTTTTGTGATAATTTAGGGACGAAGTGTCATCAATTACATTTATAAACTTTTCATGGTAGCATTTGTAGTAAACTTAGCATTTTTCCAAAAAAAAATTCTGGATTAATTGAAATTCGACCCAAATAACATTAAGTGAATTGACTATTAAGACTTTAAGAGTAAGAATAATGAATTTTAAAAAATAATATTATGAAATAGAATATTAACTAAATATTATTTAAATTCTTATAAAAAATAATAAATATTATTTAAATATAAAAATGTTAATTTAAAGTTATTATGTTTTACCTCAAACTGTATTTAGCGGCATTCATTGAACTATTATAAAGCAATGCTTATTTGTTAGCCATCATTTACATTTACAAGGTTTTTCATTTTTTTTTTTTGCCTGTAATTTGCCTTGAAATTTTGATCTAACTTTAGCACATTTGTATTTCAACTTGTAGAACACCAGAAAGGGTGATGTTTTTACACATCCTATGTTAATCGTTCGACTGACAATATTCAGAGATCGTCTTTGGTTGATCTAGCTAATCATAGATATGACGTTATTTTATCTTCTCTTTTTTCCTCTACATAATCATAAAGACACCATTTTTATATTTTTATATTATTATTTTCTGATCAATCTATTTGTACATAAATATAATATAATATTTTATTTCTTGTTTCTTTTTTATTATGACTGTTATAATTATTTCTTGTTTCTTTCACTCATTACAAATATTTAAATATTAGCATATGTATATAGAGAATAAATACATTTACATGGTATTTCCTGTCTCACTTTTAAGTGGCCAAGTACAAATAGTCAAATATAATATTGCATTTCTTGTTGGTTTCACTCCCCAAAAATATTAAAATATATCAACATGTGTATATCAAGAATAAACACACATATACATGGTATTTCCTGTGTAACTTGTAATGTAAGAGCATTCGCATCAGCTCTTGTAAATTTTGTCTATTTTACACGAATAAACTTACTTTTTCTATTTTACACATCTACTCTTACAATTCATCTACATCAGTTTATCTATTCTACATATTTATTCAATAAAATATTCTTTATTTTATAATTTTTTATTATTCACTCCTCTCTCTCTCACTGACCCACAGCCACCATCGCCACCATCATCACCGCCCAACCACCGTCACCACCATCATCAGAAACGCCGATCAAAACGCCGATCAACGTCGATCAACCCATACCGATCAATCAACGCCGATCAAAACGCCATCGTCTCAATGTGATGGTAAGATCAACCCACAAAACAACATCAGATCAAGCAACAATCAACCCACACCGATCAATCCACAAAAAAACATTAGATCAACCAACAACAATCAACCCACATCGCCAATCAAAACGCACAACCCACAACCCAAATCAACCCAGACCAAGCAAACCCACACAAACCAAGACCAACCCACACCATAAACTCAGATTAAACCACCATCGAGACCTCCCCACGTCGCCGCCACGTTGTGAACTCCACGTCGCCACCACGCTGTGAACTCCACATTGCCACCACGCTATGAACTCCACGTTGCCGCCACGTCGCCGCCACGCACAACCCACGCCGATCTCGCCACGCTGTGCATGCTTTGAATGAGAGAGAGAGATGTGAGAGAGGGAGAGAGAACTGTGGGTTTTTTGTGAGAGAAAGAGTTTGTGAGAGAGAGAGAGAACGCAGCGCTGAGACAGAGAAAGAGGGAGGTGAGAGAAAAAACTACTAAAAAACTAAATAGGTGAGCTACAGTGCCCGTGTAAATTTACACGGGTACTGTAGCTCGTGGATAATTTTACACTGGTTTACACATTTTTAAATAGACAGATGTAGAGTGTTTTTTGGTTCATAATGTGCAAAAGTGGTTAAAATGTGTATTTTACACATTTATAAAAGAGCTGATGTGAATGCTCTAAGAGCATTTGCAGCAGTGGTGGTATAAAGCAATAATGCTATATTTTAGCTCCATATTCATTAAAATAGTGTTCCAGCAATGGAGCTAAAGCAAAAAAATATAGATGATTCGCTACAGTGCACATCTAAAATAGATGTGCACTGTAGCTCACATTTAAAAAAAAAAAAAAATTTTTTTATTCAACCCCCCTATTAAAATAATCTCACCGTCTCTCTCATCAGCTCTCATCTCTCTCATCAGCTCTCATCTCTCTCATCTCTCTCTTCAAGCTCTCATCTCTCAATCCACGCCGTCGCCGTCACCATCCACGCCGTCGCCGTCGCCGTCCACGCCGTCCCAGCCCACGCCGTCCCAACCCATGCTGTCCCACGCCGTCGCCCTCCCAGCCCACGCCACCGCCCTCCCAACCCACGCCGTCCCACGCCATCCCGTCCCAGGCCGTCGCCGTCCACGCCGTTGCCGTCCCACGCCGATTAGCACTTTTTGTTTCACATCTAAAAATAAATGTGCACTGTAGCTCATATCTAAAAAAAAAAAAAAAAATTTTTATTCAACCCCCCTATTAAAATAATCTCACCGTCTCTCTCATCAGCTCTCATCTCTCTCATCTCTCTCATTTCTCTCTTCAAGCTCTCATCTCCCAGTCCACGCCGTCGCCGTCGCCCTCCACGCCGTCGCCGTCGCCGTCCACGCCGTCCCAGCCCACGCCGTCCCAACCCATGCCATCCCACGCCGTCGCCCTCCCATTCCACGCCACTGCCCTCCCAGCCCACGCCTCAGCCCACGTCGTCCCATGCCATCCTGTCCTAGGCCGTCGCCGTCCACGCCGTTGCCGTCCCACGCCATCCCGTCCCACGCCGATTAGCACTTTTTGTTTTTTGTTTTTTTTTTTTCCTGGTGTGGGCTGTGGTGTGGTAGGTGGTTGGTTGATTTTTTTTTTTCTTTTGTTGTGGGTGGTGGTGGTGGTGGTGGTGGTTGTTGTTGTGGTTGTGGTTGTGTGTGTGGAGCTGTGATGTGTGGACTTGGTTAATTTTTTTTTTCTTTTGTTGTGGGCTGTGGTGGTGGTGGTGGTGGTGGTGGTGGTGGTTGTGATTGTGGTTGTGTGTGTGGGGTTGTGATTTTTCTTTTGTTGTGGGCTGTGGTGGTGGCGGTGGTGGTGGCGGTGGTTGTGGTTGTGGTTGTGGTTGTGTGTGGCTGTGATGTATGAGTGTAGTGAATATATTATTTTATTATAGTGAGATATTATTTTATTGTAGTAGATATATTATTTTATTGTAGTAGATATATTATTTTATTGTAGTAGATATATTATTTTATTGTGATGTTTATATTATTTTATTGCGTTGAAAGCTAAAATAGATTGACTGCTGCAGCATGGGAGTAGCTAAAATAGATAAAGTAACTTTTATTAGTGCTAAATAGCTAAAATTATAGATGCACTGCTGTATATGCTCTAAGTGGCCAACTAATACGTAGCAAAATCAATTTTATTTCTTTCTTATCTTTAGAATATAAACTATAAAGCTCAAATGCTAATAAAAAACAGGTCCAAGCCCATTGTAGTATTTATGTAGTATACTGCACTCCCTTTATACTTTTGAAGCCTTAGGTAGTTATAGGAAATTTATTCTTAATTATGATTTGGTATATTCACAACATTTTATTTTTAAATACTAAAATTTCTATTGGATTGGGTTTTTGCTTGCCCACAATTTTAGTGTAATTCTTTGGGAATGGGAAAATAGTGTACATATCCCACTATTTTCCCCCTGTTAAAACTATATTGGTCTATATTTTTTTTTTCTCCTAATGAGACCTCTAATCAATATTGGCCGAAATGGTCTAACCCAAGAACCTGCCTTGAAAGGGTTAGAGCCTTAGAGGGTGTTTTACCGCTTCCATGAGTAAGAGAGTCTTTCTATCCATTTAATTATATGAACAGCACAATTCTTTAAGAAAGACTTTAATAGTTGGCACAACAATTAATGAATTTATATTTTGTGTAATACTTAAGATATTGTATTGGCCCTATTGGGTGCAATAACAACCAAGGATGAGATTTAAAGTTAAAAATACCTTTTTACCATAGAGCTTAGACTAGAAAAGTTAAAAGGTAAAAAAATAGTCAGTAGACTTATTTAGTTTTTTTTTTTTTTTTGGAGGGATTATTTAGGGTTAAATTTAATTGTTGGACAAGTAGATTGCTAATCAAATGTTAAGAAAGGGAGAGGTTTGTGGTCTCAAAATTGTACCTTATACAACAAATATGAGACTCACATGAATCCCACTCCCACAAGCATAGAAAAATGACTTTTGTTTGTTTGTTTGTTTGTTTTGACATCCATACAAGAGTGATGTTAATATACTTGTTACGTATGCAAGATATCTCACTTATTGTCTTAATTAATATAAGTTTTCACACCTATATATGCAAGATTATATTAACTCTTCAGCCAAAATGATCATCATATCAGGGGTGGAACTAGAATTTTATGAATGGGCAAAATAATAATAAATATAAAATTGAACCAATTTAATAGTGTTATACAAGAAATATGAAAAGTTTGGGGGCTAATCATATAATTTTTTTTTGAAAATTTTAGATAAATTTAGGGGTAAAAATCTAATAATTAAGAATTCTGGAGCAGCCAACCATATATTTGAAAAATCTAGAAAACTTTAGGGGTAATTGTATAGATTTAGAAAAGTTTGGGGGGCCTACCCTTCTAAGTAAGTCCACCCCTGCATCATATATATGCTCACTGAATTGAATGAAAGTGGACTAAGAAAAGGTTTACAATAATATATTTTCTTTTGCTGAATAAGAAAAGGTTCATAGTGTAATTTGGAAAGTTCACGTTCTAGAACAAAACAAATCAATTCCAAAGTTAGAAGGCTAGATTTATAAGTTAACAAAATATATGCTTTCTACTATTGTGGCAAATCTTAAGAGAATCCATTCCCATTACTCATTAGCCTTTCAATCTACGCTCAAATGAGTTTAAGGATCTTTTTTTCAATATATTTTTAGATAAATAAATAACAAAAAAGAAGAAGGTGAGATTTGAATTGCAGACACGAAACATTACCAAAAAATATATATATATATATATATATATATAAAATGTCACTGTTATTAGACTATTGCTCAAACCCATACAAGTCCAAGGTCTTGAAGTCATATTTTTGTACATACATTTCGAGAGATATAAAAAAAAAAAAAAAAATTATTTTCATAAATAGGAGCACTAGCATTGGTGGTGCTAAAAAACTATATTGCTATTTTTAGCACCACCAAATACCAAAATGTGGCTACTTTGGTGGAGCTAAAGTCATATTTTTTGGCTCTACAGCTACAGTGCACAGCTACTATAGCTCATATGTTAAAAAAAAAAAAAAAAAAATGTTGTGTCCACACTGCTTTTTAATAATCTCTTTTTCTCTTTGCTTTCTTTTTTTTTTTTTTTTTTTTTTTTGTTTTTTTTTGTTTTGCCACTCATTGCTTCATTTGTCCTCTGCATTTCTCTTCTCTCTCTGCATTCACATTGCTTTAATAACTAAAAACTTAGGTACAATACATTTAGTGTTGTTCCTTAGGTTCCTCCTTTAAGATTTAGCCATTTGGTTATTTAACTAAAAAATATACTTTCATCTCATGAAAAAAAATTCACATGGCAGAATTTTAAAAAGTGAACCTAAGGAACGATACCTAAATATTGTACCTAAGTCTTGCCCATAATATAAAATCTCTTTTATATTATTTTAATCAACTAGCTAAAAATATAGATTTATTGATAGTGTATATTATAAAGTGAGAAGGTAAAATAGATAAAATAGCTTTTTGTAGAGTCATATTGTTAAATTTATGGCTTTGCGAACGTAGATGCTCTATTGTCCGAGAAATTATTGGGACCTCCACGAGGATCATTGATGTGGTCCTCCTGGGTCCTGCCACCCAATAAGATTATGCCACCTAGCCATTTTATAAAACTCAGCTCCACATCATCTTACCCATTAACTTAACTATAGTTAGCAAATCAAACCAAGGTTAAAACTTAGCTCCACTTACCCACAGCCGGATTTAACCCAAAATCAATTAGCCAAAATCAACTCTATTTCCTCTTTTTGCCTCTTTAACTCAAAGACTTGATTCTCAAAAAAAAAAAAAAAAACTCAAACACTTAAACCCTATCTGCTTCTTTCTTCCTCTCTCCCTCTAACTCTATTTCCGCAATGTGAGGGTTTGGATAAAGAGTTTTGTTGCGTTGCATTTTATAAGTTGCGTTTTCAGTTTTTTTTTTTTTTTTTTTTTTTTTTTTTTTTTTTTTTTTGCTTTCATGCGGTTTAGGAGACAGACTTTATTGTGCAGGGAAAAAAAAACACTGTTCACGCACTGTTCATGGGACCCACAGCCACTTTATTTAGAAAAAAAGGGTCCCACGACACTATTCATATATTTAAAAATTATTTTGTTATAGTGCTTTCAGCAACAATCAGTTTTCAGTAACAATAAGTTGTATCCAAACGAACCTAATATCTCTTTAGAGAAGATATTGGGCAAATCCAATTGAAAACATCACTGGCGGATTCAATAACAACAGCGATCCAGATGGGTGGCTCGTTAGATTCGTATAGCGGAATCGGGAAATGTCCTCAGAAACCATCACCGGTGGCAACAACAATAGTGATCCATTATCTGCTGCTACTTCTTCTGCCTCTTCTTCTAACCACACGTGTCCCGACATCTCGGCTGGTCACCACCAGAGCTTCACGAATTCCTTGGGACAAGTCCAGAGCTTCACGAATTCCTTGGGACGAGTCCAGAGCTTCACGAAATCCTTGCGATGATGTGTTTCAGTGATAACTCCTCTTCTTTGTCCTGCTTTTCCGTTTCGAAAAGGCTGGAGATGTCGACAATGTCTTGAAGGACCATTGATGAGATGAAGGCATATGAGAGTTCTTTTCAATTTGTAATGTGGGGAAGATTGTGATTGTGAGTCTTTTAATTGTTGGGTTCCATGATTTTTGCATTTGACCGTTATTGTTGATGCTACAAAGATTAATGTCCCATAGTTTTGAATAAATATTGTATTAGTGGTATTTGGTTGTAGGCTTGCTGCTGACTTGGAGGAATTGGTTTTGATGTGAATTGTTTATGTGGTTTTGGTATAGTTATTGTATTTGCAAATAAATTTTGTGTTTATAGATGACCTTCATCTTTTTGTTTTGGTGTTTGGATCTCATTGTAAATTTTGTTCATTTTGACAATAAAATTTCTCATTTGTTACACTATTAGTGATGTTTTTTTGAGAGAAATGTTAGAAATTTTATTGATGTAAAGCTGAAACTTCATTAAAAAAGTGCAGAACAGGGGGGGGGGGGGGAGTTTGCCTTACAAACTTTGACTAACACCAATGGTAGACTATCCTTAGTGAAACACGTAGACCAAGGGGTTCTTAGAGCTAGCTTTGCAGCTTCATGGGCTGCTGAGTTGCAGGCTCTTCTAACCCAAACAAAAGAAACAAAAGAAAAGACCCTACTATTGAGTTGCAAGTAATAATGTTATTTTCATAGGACTTATGGGCTACATATAGTACTTTATTGATAGCTATTTCAAAGGCAATATAGACAAGATAACATGTATATAAGAAAAATTGTAAGTGTCTATAATTAAAGGGCAGAAAAAAAAAAAAAAATTGACCAATGCAAACTTGGGTTACCCAAGTTTAAAAAGTCACTTGACTGTGTAAAATTATTTATAGATAAAAGCCAATACCTTCTCTAACATGACTAGAGTTTGCTGGAAGTCCTCTCGTGGGCAATTGTTCTAAAAAAAGAGAGGAAATATTGGGCATTATTCACAACAAATAAATAATTGAATCATTGAACTAGCATTTTTTTTTTCAATTTAAAATTTAAAAACAAAAATACTTACTTGATCTTGTAATATCTTTTAATGCCTTCCTTTTATGCTTCTCCATGTTGCTTTTCATTCTCGCATTTGTTACTCCTTTTGGTCGCACACATGGGGGGTCTAATATAGGCGAATTATTGAGTGGGCAATTTGTCTTCTCAACATCACCAGAGATGGTATTATCAACAAAACTATTTTCTCTTTCACCATCATCTCTTGCCACACTTAACACCTCCATATCTTTCTCAACTAATTCTATCATCTCTCTAATTTTTCTTTTGCACATTTCAGTATGTTGAGTTGTTGCTGCACTTCTTCTAAAAATTTCATAAACTGAGCGCATTCATTCATTACGACGTGATGTCATTGACAACTCATTATTTGCATTGGCTGATTTTGCATGATCACATATAATAAGTATTTGCAAAGCATGTCGACATAGTAACCCCAATGTTTCAAACATTTTACAACTACATGTTACAACATTATTTGAGGAGTTAAAATGGACAACATGAACCGTTCGATCACCTCCTTTAATGACTTCATAGGTGGAAGACACTCCGTCAGAATTAACATCTCGGTGTGTGACTCCCCAAGGTAGAAGTAATTTTTAACTCAAATCTTTTAAACATTGTATGAATATAAACAGATGATGCATGTTGCAAAAGTCCACAATTTTAGACTATTTGAAAAGATGTACCTTGTTTGCAACGAAAATCTTCTTTTAACTCTTCCGTGCGAATATTTTTTGAAGCTTTCTCATACTCATGTACAAATTCTGTTAGCCTCATTGTTTTGCATACCATATGTTGAAAAACATTATTTGTACTCTCGCTCTTGGATGAAGCTTTTATTTGGCAAGAGAAAATGTTATGACTAAAAACTGAACACCGCCTTTCACGATTTTCATATAAGGTGCTAAGTCACTTATTGTCCACCAAATTGTAATCTCTAAGCAAGGCATCCCAACAAGACTGAAACTCTATTTCTGTCTTGCAATTATAAAGAATCTTATTAAATCTACTCTTAAATTCAGGATTTCCATAATGTCTTGGTATATTTTCTGCAAATTTTTTTGAGATATGCCATAAGCATGGGCGATACTTGACAGGAAGAACAACTCTTATGGCATTCTTCATTGATTGAAATTGGTCAGTAAAAATTGTATTTGGTTTTTGATTTCCCATTAATTCCAAGAATGTTTCAAACAACCAAGTAAATGAAGCAGTTGTTTCATCCAATAGAAATGCACAACCAAAACGTACATTCTTCCAATGATGGTTGACACCTACAAATGGGGCACATATCATATTATACTTGTTAGTTTGATATGTAGTGTCAAAGCATATTACATCTCTAAAAGAGTTATAATCAATTCTTGATCTACCATCTCTCCAAAAAAAATTTGTCATTCGATTTACTTGATCAACTTGAATTGCATAATAAAACATAGGATCTTTTGCTTGCTTTTGTTTAAAATGGTTTACTAAATTTTGAGCATCTCCAGCCTCAACATTGATTAACTTCTACTTGTTCATCACATTATAGCAATCTCGTTTATAAACCCAACATTTTCAAATCCCCCAGCTTCCTTAACTAAATAGGAATATGTACTTACTGTTGTTATGTCTGCTTCAGGCTTAAAAACAGTCTTTCTTCAGGCTTTGCAAGCTCATGATTATGATTAGGATTGAAATGAGTAACCATGCACTCACCATTTGTCACTGAAAAACAGGATACTAGCTTCACAACCAGTCCTAATTTGTAATCTTTTGAATTTCTTATCATCCAAATGGTCACCATCTCGTGGAAATCCTTCTTTCGAAAACACATACTCTCGTTGTCTTACACCATTTTTTGCATATCTGAGTTTTTCTTTTCGAACACTAAACTCAATTCGTATAGCATAATCATTTTACAATTTATATGCTTCCTCCTCACTATGCACCACCATTCCAAGCAAATTTTCAACATCTTGTAGTTCTTCATTGGCTCTAATATCTATAATTAAAAACATCACAAAACACATTTCTAAGGAAACTCAAATCAAAAGGATAATAAAAAATAAAAATAAAAATGGTTAGAATGGTGTGTGCGTATAAACTATTAATAGTAAGAAAAAAAAATTGAACTATTTTTACATTTTGGACTTTAAGGTTCGTTTAGAACTTGTGCTTGTTTCAAGAACAAAGAAACAAAGTGGCATCTAATAAACCCAAAAAAAAAGAAAAAGAAAACAGCACATAAAAATTCCATTATTTTAATTATTTCTCATCTTGGGCTTTTATCAAACACATAGAAGACAACATATTTATAAACTACATAAAAACAAAACAAAGCTAAGAGAATGATGCATTGAAAAGTAAAATGAGTCTTTGTAACATATATACCTTGATCAATCTTGTTTAGTTGCAATGGTGGTGTGTGGATTCTAGCAACCACTTCAGCCATAGCTTACAGTTAATTGTACTCATTATTCATCCAAGGAAGAAGAAAGAAAGCCTAGCATAAGATTGTTTGAAGGATTTGTCCAATGATGTAGAAAGGGAGAGGGAAGAGGATTGAGCAGGTAAAATAAAATTTTGAGTTTCAAAATTTGGGTGAGAAGTGGCTAATACAATGGGTTAACATGGTTTGATTTTGACTAATTGATTTTGGATTAAATCCAGCTGTGGGTAAGTGGACTGACTTTTAACCTTGGTTTGATTTGCTAACTATAGTTAAGTTAATAGGTAAGATGATGTGGAGCTGAGTTTTATAAAATGGCTAGGTGGCGTAATCTTATTGGGTGGCAGGACCCAGGAGGACCACATCCTGGAGGTTCCAGTAATTTCTCCTATTGTCCTAGCCATTCAATTCAAAACGACGAAACTTTCTGTTGTGGAGTATTGCAAATTGCATTCATTAGAGAATGAAAGGACACGTTGTATTGCAAGTTTCCAGCACCAACCTAACAAGTGCCGCACGTGATGCACCAGCTGCAGAAGCCAACTAACACCCTTTATTTTATTTTATTTTTAAATTTTCCAAGGCAATTACAGATATCTTTTTATTTTATGCATTAGCTCTATTGCTACGAAAGATTATTTTGCTGTAATTTTTTAAAATTTTGTAAAATATACATTTTTTTTTTTTGCAATTTGCTAAAGTGATATTGCTGTAATTTTAACAATTTGTTACAAATACAACTTTTTTTTTTTTGGTTGCAACTTGCTAAAGTGGTTTTTTTTTTTTTTTTTTTGAGAAGCTGATATGCTGTGGTTAGTAGACAATCATATTTAAATAAAACACGATATCATATAAAGAAATAAAAATAAAATAGCATTCAATATATTTTTAGATTTATAATATCTAATATGAATTATAAAATTAATTCATTTCAAATGAAAAAAAAAAGTCTTTTATAATGTTCCAGCAGACTTAGGATGTGGATTATGTTCAATTATACCTAATATTTCCTTGTTAATGAATTCATAGATTTAGTGCCTTGTTTCTTAGCCAAAAAAAAAAAAAAAAAAAACACAAATTTTTACATTTATTCTCAAAATTACTAAAGTGATATGTTGTTATTGACATATAACAAAAGGAATAATGCAAGAAATACAAACTATTTTACAAAATTTTTATAAAGTGCTTATGTGGTAAGTGATTATTAGTAAATGAAAATGTGATATTAATAGTGAGACTAAATAAAAACCAATAAAAAGTTGAATATATCAATATTTTGTAAAAACATTGTAAAATAATTGGACTGTATCATTACTCTAAGAAAAGTGGTGTTAATGATGGCTAAGTCTAAGAGTATGTTACATCAATTACATTTTATCATCTCTACAAATTATAAAATAATATAAGTGGTAATGTCACCAAACACAAATAACGTTACTAGAACAATTACCTAAGATTGCAATGTGGATGGTAATATCTAAAATAATGTGCAATGCTTTATCTTATCTACCCATCCCAAGTTGTTTGGTGAAGTCAATGGTATTTTGATTATTCTAGTGAGTGACATAGACAATACAATAGTGATAATTTAAGAGTCCTCCAGACTCCTCAAAAATGGTTTTCAAGGTAGTTGGTGGCGCACAAGCAATATCACGTGCTCACCTTCTTCTTTTTCTTCATCTTCTTCTTCTCTATCTTCTTTCTCAATTTCGAAATCAACGAAAGTAACTCCGTTTAAAAAAGCCAAACCCCACAACTCAAATTCAAAGACTATATATATGTATAACTAACACTAAATTTATTTTCCATAAGACAAAACTAAGTATCGAAAGTAGTGTTACCAAAATCAAAGAAAGTAGTTTTGAATTTCGATAATGGCCACCCAAAACCTCGGAAAGAAGACTGCGTGTGTTGTGGGCGGCACTGGGTTCGTCGCTTCTTTGCTCGTTAAGCTTTTGCTTCAGAAAGGCTATGCCGTCAATACCACTGTTAGAGACCCTGGTTAGTCTTTTTCTTTTTTAATTAAAAAATAATTTTATCACTTTTTATTTATTTATTTTGCATTCCCTGACACTCATGTGCTCTCTGTATTTAATTTAATTTAATTTAATTTATTTATATTTTAAATATACACTTTTTGTCTTCTACAACGTACACACCACCTGTTTGTGATTGTATTGGTCCCTTTACTATTGCATATTTACATTTTACATATATTTACCTGCATGTGAGTAATTTGTATTTGCTTCCCATGCTATTTGCATTTTGTTGCGCTTGCACCCTTATAGTTTCTATCCTTTTTTTTTTCTTTTAATTTTTTTTTTTTTGTGAACAAAAAATGGAAAAGGGGTGACTTAAGTTGGAATCTTCTACTTGAACGTGGTTAGAGTGACATTTTATCTATTGGGCCCGAGTTTGAAAGAGCCAAAAATCTAGATAAGTCATTGTTATGCACCTAGTCTCTTAGTTCTTATATTTGGGACTTGGATTTTAGTTTAAATTATTTCAGGCAATTTTTTGTTGAAATGATTTTTTTGTTGAAAATGTTGCTACTAACTCTTACACCAATCATCACTCTCAAAAAAAAAAAAAAAAAAATTACACCAATCACAATTATCACTTTAATAACTTGTGAAATAAGTTACAAACTCTTAAAATATCAACCTGTTGAGATAGCTGCTAGAAGTTGAAAGAGTGACAAAGTTGATGTGTGGAAGTTGAGTGACAAAGTTGATGCGTAGAAGTTGAGGGACGAATGGAAAAGGCCTTTTGGCCTTTTTTTTTTTTTTTTTTTTTTAAGGTTTTTATTTTTTTTTTGGCAAAAAAACTAACTTTTAGATACACATTTAATGCAAAAATTACTAAAAACTGGAGTATATTTTTAGATAATCACTATATAAATAAGCTACTGAAAATTGGGGATACCAAAACAGACAAGTCATTCTGTCTCCCTATCATAACCTCACAAAAATAAAGTAGATAAAACGGCACTTTCATAAATATATATGCAGATCAAAGGTTTTTTCTTAAGCAATATGGAAATTAAAGTTAAAGGTTCACATTTTTCCAGATGGTATAGAAAAATTTTCATATAAAATAAAAATTTGATGGTGACTTTTACTCACCAACAAAAAAAAAAAAAAGATGTTTAGAGGTTAGAACACATCATTTATATAAGAGAGAGTTTAAAGACAAAAAAATATTGACATTTTTTGACGCAAAAAATTGTTAATGGTAAATAAGAAAAATAATATTTACAATAGGTCTAAATAAAAACCAAGAAAAGTTTGCCAACTTAATTGTGTGTGATACAAAGTAAATTGGTTGATCCGTTGAAAATTGAGATGAATTGCTTAAGACTTGTAACCTATTCTCAAAAATAATTTTATAATATATATATTAGGTGCAATAACTAGATTTCAGTCCGATACACAGCAAGTGGTGGGGCTTTTGAAGATTGAGATGAGTTGCTCAAGTCCTCAAGTGTCATACTCTCAAAAAGTTACAAAATAATTGAAGATGAAACAACAAAAGGAAAATGAGGGGCCTTGTTTTCCTAAATTCGAAAGTTTCTTATATGTTACATAGAGCCCACTTTTCTTATATTGCACTTCACAGAACAGAACATTTAAATTGATGAGAATTTAGACTACACGGACCCGGTTGTTGGCAAATTTGTGGTTCTAAATCAAATCATCAAATCAACAAAATGCATCATAATATAATCTCACAACACCAACAGGCTAATGTATCTAGGACAATAAGGGTAAGATCATGCTATAGTTGAACTCATCTGAGGTCTAAGGATATTAGAGTCACACTCAAGTAGGCCCATACCAATTCAGCCAAAAGAAAAAGAAATAGTATCATCAAACAGTAATATAATCTATAATATATATAAAATTAAAAATATTCATTTTTTTATCTTATAATAATTACATGTAAAATTATGAGAGATCATAATTTTACACACTATTATTTTATTATAAAATTTTAATTGAGTTTAAATAATATTCTATATTTAAATCTTCCATTAAATTTTTTTTTCAATTTATATTTTCTTCAAATAGTATAATATATAGTTTCATATACAAATACAATCATAATAAATATATAGTTTCATATTTTTTTTTTCCTTCTTTGGTCTAAATATTAAGACCAAAAAAAGAAAAAAGAATTTTTTTTTAATTAAATTTCCCCGTGCATTACTCGGGTTACCAACTAGTTACTAAGCAAAAGCAAATAATTTTTAGAGTAAATTGCAAATTACACCCCTAAAGTTTGGAGGTGATCAGATTTTACACCTTGAAGTTTCAGAATTTGGATTTCATCTCCTGAAGTTTGGAGTGTTTGGATTTTACACTTTGACATTTAAGAACTTGGATTTTACAATTTTACACCCTCAAATTCAAAAACTTTAAGGTGTAAAATCCAAACCATCCAAACTTTTAAGAGTAAAATCCAAACACTCCTAAAATATAGCGGGTAAAATCCAAATTCTGAAACGTCAGGGTGTAAAATCCAAATATCACCAAACTTCAAGGAGTAAAATCCAAATTCTGAAACTTCAAGGTGCAAAATCCAATCACCCTAGACTTTAGGGGTGTAATTTGCAATTTACCCTAATTTTTATTTTACTACAAGATTTGATGGATATACAATGAATTTGTACTTGTTGGCCAATTTGTCTCTACCATAGATAATTGGCTTAGCAGGAATATGCCTCTTCATAAATCATAATATCTTTAACAAGGTGCATTACGTTTTAAATTATAGATGAGAATGAACGTTATTAATCAAGTATTTTAATGTGCAGAAAATAAGAGAAAGACCTCTCACCTCATAGAACTACAAGGTTTGGGGGACCTAAAAATTTTTGGAGCAGATCTAACAGATGAAGTAAGCTTCGATGCTCCTATAGCTGGATGTGACCTTGTCTTCCACATTGCTACACCAGTTAACTTTGCTTCACAAGATCCGGAGGTAAAAAAAATAAAGAAATGCATCAGTAATTTCAGTAATGTCACAGTTTTTGAATTTTTAATGACACAGTTAGCTAATTTTGTGACATGTATAGAATGATATGATAAAGCCAGCAATCCAAGGGGTACATAATGTGTTGAAAGCATGTGTGAGAGCAAAAACTGTTAAGCGTGTCATTTTGACATCCTCAGCAGCTGCTGTAACAATCAACAAGCTCAATGGGACAGGTTTAGTCATGGATGAAAGCAAATGGACTGATGTTGAGTTTTTGAGTACTGAGAAGCCACCTACTTGGGTAATCACTGAATTACATCAAATCATTAAGGATAAATGTTTTCTCTTAAGCTCTAGCAAGAAAAAAGGCCTATGTCAAAGCAATTTTAACAAAAAGATTTAAGTATTTTCTGAATTAATTCTTCAGGGTTATCCTGCCTCCAAGACATTAGCTGAGAAAGCAGCTTGGAAATTTGCTGAAGAAAATAATATTGATCTCATTACTGTGATCCCTACTCTCATGGCTGGTGCATCTCTCACTCCAGACGTCCCTAGCAGTGTTGGTCTAGCAATGTCTTTAATTACAGGTATAAATAAGTTGGACTACATAATATGTTGCAATTTCCACTTTAGGCCGTGCAGTTGGAACGAAAAATTGCTTGCACCATACCCGAATTGACAGATTAGTGTTTTGATGGCTTTTTTGACCATTTTTCAGGCACTGAATTCCTCATAAATGCATTGAAAGGAATGCAAATGCTGTCAGGTTCAATATCTATCACACATGTGGAGGATGTTTGCCGGGCTCATATATTTTTGGCTGAGAAAGAATCTGCCTCTGGTCGATACATATGCTGTGGTATCAATTCCAGTGTTCCTGAGCTTGCAAAGTTCCTCAATAAAAGATATCCTCAGTACAATGTCCCAACTGAGTAAGCTTCTAATCTAATTAATCAAGGCACATAGTCTTTCAAATTAGCAAATTGGTTAATAAAAAAGGTCGTATGCATAACAGTCCTGCTTGAAATAGAAGTCAAAACTGCAAATAAATGAGGTTGAAGCAATGTAGAATAAATACAAAGCCAAATTTGGTGGCGACATGCTTCAAATGAGCCATTAGCTTGTAGAAGAATTGAATTGGTTGCTGAATTATTTCAATTATGGTTTTCAGATATATCTCACTTTCTTCAGTGGTGAAGTGTTGTTTGACTTGTGTCATTTGGAAATTGCAGTTTTGGAGATTTCCCCTCTAAGGCCAAGCTGACCTTATCTTCAGACAAACTTATAAAAGAGGGGTTCAGTTTTAAGTATGGGATTGAAGACATTTATGACCAAACTGTTGAGTACTTCAAAGCCAAGGGCCTGCTGCAGATATAAGACCTAATGGATTAGGAGCCTAGTGATGCTCTGGCTTGGTTTTTAGCCCTATTGTGTAATAACATCTAAATTTGCTTGAGTTCAGTATAATAAATAGTTCATTTACCAATAATCTAAAGCAATCAAGCAACTCAGCTGGAAGATGTCAGGAAACTAAAGCAATTTAGTAAGTACGCTTGAAGACATCAAGCTTTTGAAATACATTGCATCTGCTTACCAGCCAAACCAGTGGCAGATAAGCATTTGCTTGGTAAGTGTTGTAGTTTATTTCAAATTGCTTGGACCCATCTCCTCCTAACACATATTTCTATTTCAATTTACTGTAAACCACTAAAACTAGCCTAAACTGGGGGCGTTAAACGGGATTCCATCTCATTTGTGGATCAACTATACCAAAAAAAAAAAAAAAATCTTGATTCACCAACAAAGGCACAATTAACTGCATTAAAAAGGAAAATTGATTCTGTATAGGATGTAGATGGTCAGATTTGGGCCAAACGGCTCAGTCATAGTCTATGATTACCATTGTCCCAACATGCTTTAACTCCATAGGTTGATTGACATTTGGACCACATCACCATCCCCATATTCCATTTTAATTATTTACAATAGAAATATAGCTGCGAGCAAGAACAGAATCAGTAGAGAAAAGGGGGAAAGAAGAGTAAGCAAAGAACTTTTGCTGGTAAAATAAATTTTCATATAGAATCTGAACTACCAAATTCTACACTGGTTGTCAATGTGGAGATATTATTAGGTCTACAACAACTAAAGTGGTCCTCCAACCAATAAGATTCTACTATTTCACCCTCTTATTTTATTTTATTTTTTATTATTAGAAAGCTAACCAACACACCTATATAGGCAGTATCGCTTCATTAGTTAAGAAGACCAATTTAGCCGTCATTACCTTAGACCTAATAAAGTATTGTCAAGTTTTCGTATGTTTTCTATTTTTTTTGGTGACAATAGACACAGACGTGAGACAAAATGACCATATTAAATGCAATTTGCTACTGCCAAGTCTGCCATGGCCAATTCTAGTAGTCAATCTCATCCTATTGGATAGTCCGCTAACAAGGAGGCCGAAAAGAGGGTATCAATTGTGCAGCCTGTGTTTCTTTTTACAGCCTTTGACTAAGCTAAGGTCCTAGACTTCTAGTTGGGCCATGCCCATTCTAGGTTTGTCATAACTATAATGTAATATTGATCCCTCCTTCCCCCACATCATGAGAAATAATACAATAATAAAGTGGTAAACCAATGGGTTTACTTGGTTTTGAACAAGTTATCTCTGTATATTAAGTGTGCGTTTAGATTTACATGAAAATTATAAATTATTTTATTATTTAGTTTATTTTTACTACTATTCTTGGATTTTACTGTACTTTTTAGTACTATTTATGGTCTCACTATATTATTTCAACTAACTTTTACCTTTGTTTATAGTATTTTCATTAATAAGTTTTCAGTTTTAGCAAAATAAATGGTATCTAAACAGACCCTAAGAGGATTAATTTTTTTTAATAGAAGGATTAAGAAAGTTAATAATTTCCTTTTTAATTTCCAAAAATACCTCTAATTTAATTAACTTATCTTTATTTCTAAAACATAAAAAATGGGTTTAAAACCGTAAAGTTAAACATACAAAAATTAAAAACAAAAAACCTATACTAGATAGAAACAAAGTTCCTATCCAACTTATCACAAAAAAAAAAAAAAAAAAAAAAAACCTACCCACATCACATTAAAAAAAAAAGAAAAGAAAAAAACCACATGAGCCTTTGAGCACATTTGGATTGTTAATAATCTCAATTTATCAAAATTTGGATTGTTATCTTTTCTAATCACAAAATACCTAGTCATTGAGCACGCACTCATTCATCCTTTTTTTTTTTTTTAAAGATTAATAGTTTTCAATTTTTATAATTCGAAGTTGCTACATTAAAAAAAAAAAAATGAAAAAGAAAAAGAAAAAAGTTTGCCACTGGTTTTGGCTGCCACTGATGTATTAGGCTGGCAAAGCAGATGCAACGATTAAAAACAAAATTTTAAGTCCAAGCCCTCCCCCTCTCCATAGCTTCCGATTGCCATAAAAAATATCTCTAAATAGATTAATAACAGACAAAAATTTTGTTGATCAACGAATACCTTTTACTTTTATTATTTTTAAAGAAGAGTTATAAGATTCGTTTTTTCCTCTCCCATTAGCCAATCTAATCCTATTGGATAGCCTATCAGCAAGGAGGCCCAAAAGGGGAGCATGGGCTATTTTAAAAACCAATATCCTAATTTTTTTGGGGCTATTTATTGTGCAGTCTGCGTATCTTTTTACAACCTAGCTTTAACAAAGGATCCTAGGTTCCTAGCTGGGTCAGGTTCGCTTGGGCTGCTTGTTATTATGTCTCATCTTTAGAGCTACAATCTGGACCATTCCCTCATAGAAGGCCGTAGTTAGGAAACACGATTGACCCATTTGATGTACTTCAAGTTCAAGGCCTATAATCCATATATACAAGGTTTTAGTTTTACATTATAAGAGCATCTACAGTAGTTGAGCTAAATTTTCAACTTTTTAGTTCTACAAAAAGTCACTTTATCTATTTTACTTTCTCACATCCTACAACAGTAATTTTATTTTAGCTTTTAACATAATATTTCATTCAACCACCAACACACAACCACAAGCACCATTAGACCCATAAAAATCACTACACAGCCACAACCCCAGCGTGCCCATCAAAACCAATGAAGAAGAAAAAAAAAAAAAAGCAAAAAAATTATCACAGCCAAATTGAAACCTATGCTCGAAACAAAAACCCAGCCTGAAACATAAGCACAGCCTGGAACATAAAGTTGAAACACAAGCACAGCTTGAAACATAAAGCCGAAACAGAAAGCCGAAACACAAGCACAGCCCAAAACACAAAGCCAAAACACAAGCTGAAACGCCGAAAATAGAGATGAGAGGTCAAGATGGGTTAGGTCGGTGGCCGAGCGTGGGTCGATGGTGATGGGTCTATGGAGGAAGAATGAAGAGATGGAGAGGCAGTGAGGAGAGAGACATGGAGAAAGGATAATGAAATGCAGAAAGAATAAAAAATAAAAAAAGTAGTGTGAATGCAAAATATATTTTTTATTTTTTATTTTTTTAGCTCTCAGCTACCGTGCACAGCGATATATAGTTATGCACTGTAGCAATGAAAGTAAAAATTTTACCTTTAGCTCCACTACTGTAGTATGAATTTTTGTGTTTTGGTGAATCTAAAATAGCTATACAGTTATTTAGCTTCACTGTTGTGAGTGCTCTTAGAGTGTTAGTATTAATGGTGCTAAAAAGCTAAATTGTTATTTTTAGCACTATCTTATACAAAAAGTGTATAACATTAGTGGTGGTATAGATAAAATGTTTACCTACTTACACTATAGCTCAAGGCTAAAAGCAAATAATATTTTTTATTCCCACTGCTCATTAAAATAATGTTTCTTTCTTTCTTTTTTCTATTTCTTTTTTCCTTTTGTCGTTTCACTTATTCTCTCTTTCTCAAAAACAAAACTCACACCTCTCTCTCAATCTCTCGCCCATCATCCTTCTCATCAAAGTCTCACCTCCAATTCATCCATCATCCTCACTGTTTCGATCGGCATGAAGCTTTTTTTTTTTTTTTTTTTAAGTAATGGAAAAGAGAGAGTTAGCGAATTGAGGGAGGAAAGTGAAAGAACTTTTACAAAATGAAGACGGTGAAAATAGCCAAATACCACGTTTTGGCAAAATTTGTGGCAAACTAGTATTGTTTCTGAAATATTTAGCAATCTATCACTTTTTTAGTACTCGAGTTTCACAAAATCGAGTTCTAAATAGTACTCGAGTTTAGCGAACTCAAGTTCTTAGTGAGTCGCCAGTGTGACACTGCTGACCTGAAATTTGTGTAATTAAAAAAATAATGTGGTACTCGATATTACTGAAATCGAATTTTTTTTATAGTACTCAAACTTCAGTTCTTTTTTTTTTTTTTTTTTCCAAAAACTTTTACTTAGGAAAAGCTAACTTGTTTTCCGCACAACTATCGTGTTGACTCTATCTATATATTCAGCTATATATGCTATATGCCATTCTTATCCTTGACACATATCTAACTCATGGCTTTCTTTATTTGCTTCTAACTCTTGTGATCATTGTGTCCACCAAACTAAGGTTGCCTATTTCTCTAAAGCTTCAACACTTTCATGAAACTTGTCAAGTCAAAGAAAATGACAAGCATTTATGGCCAGTGTCATCCATTTCGGCCAAAAGAAAAGAAGCATGAATTTGGTTTGCATGTCAGGTGTTGTTCTTGGCCATCTTCTTTGACAATTCATGAAGAACATTTAATGCAAGCTCTTACAGAAGCATGAATTTGGTTTGCATGTCAGGTGTTGTTCTTGGCCATCTTCTTTGACAATTCATGAAGAACATTTAATGCAAGCTCTTACATTTCTTCACGCATGAAACTTCTTGAATATCATGCATCTTCCTGACATGGGTATGCAAGCCATTTAATGGTTTGTTGGCTAATGTCAAGCCACTAAGTTTGACTATTTAAGCCATTCTAACAGAAACAAAAAGTAGAAAAAGGAAAAAAAAAAAAAAAAAAAAAGAAGAGAAAAGAAAAACAAGGTACTCGACTACATTAAGCTCGAGCACTATAAAGAGATACTTGATTTCAGTAATATTGAGTACTAGATTATTTTTTTTAATTACACAAATTTTAGGTCAGCAGTGCCACGCGGGCGACTCACTAGGAACTCGAGTATTATTTAGAACTTGATTTTGTGGAACTCGAGTACTAAAAAAGTGGTAGATTGTTAAATATTTCTGAAATAGTGCTAGTTTGCCACAAATTTTGCCCAAACGTGGTATTTGGCTATTTTCACCAAATGAAGACTATAAACTCACCTGTTTCTAGTCTTTGATCAAAGTGCTGTTGCGTAAGCTTGTAAACTGTAGGAAAGAAAAAGAAGAATGGTGTGAACTGGGAAGAAGGAAACAAATAATTGAAGAAGAAGAATGAAAAAGGAGAGAAGTACATTATATTATTATGGAGTGGAGATTTTTTTAAGGTCTTGTGGTGCAGATTAAACATTGGAAAGTGAGCATTATATTTTTTCATCAATTTAGTTAATGTTCTAGATTATTATTTTTATTTAAAATTCATTATTCTCATGATTTAATATAATTAATTCATTTGAATGATACTAAGGATTTTAAAAATATTACTTCATAAGCATTACAAATTTACGTGTTAATTTTATCTAGTTGGATAGCCTACTAGCAAGGAGGCCGAAAAGAGGTCTGCAGCCGTCTGCTTCCCCAGATAATGGGCTGAATTGAAAACTAATCCTACGTTTAAGTTTTCTTTTGCATAACATTTAATTAAGGCAAGACTTACGTACAATATTTATGTGCTATTTATTAGGTTTTTTTCTTAAGATTTTGTCATGTGGCACTTTTCTCATGAGATGAAAGTGTATTTTTTAGTTAAATAGTCATATAACAGAATCTTAAGAATAGAACTTAAGTAATAGCACTGTACATAAGTTTTGTACTTTAACTAAGTTAAGGATCCTAGGTTCCTAGTTTGGCCATGCAACCATGCTCATGCTAGGTTTTTCATAAGAATAAGGTAATCCTAAATCTTAATCCCGCTTTCCCCACATCTTAATGAGAGAAATAATACAAAAAATAAAGTGGTAAACTTAATCCAAACCATTTATAATTCAAGGGAATCGGCCTCACTTATCGACGCCACTAAAATCAATGTGTGATTTGTTACTGCCATTACCATTGGCCCGTTGTCATCCGTTGTCAATTCTTCTATCCAATCTAATCCTATATATTGGATAGCCCATCAAAAAAGAGGCCTAACTTGTGAAACACGATTGACCCATTAAATGTAGTTCAAGGCCTATATATAATCAATATATATAAGGCTTTACGGTTAGACTTCAAGGCCTCCCGATCTCTTAGCCAGCCCAGACAAAACTAGGTTGTGATAAAGACCAGGATAATGATATCATGTACTATCCCTTGGGTTTTTGAAACCATGTCAGCTAAGTCACTTTCTTTTTTTTCTTTTTTGGATAAAGTTAAGTCACTTACAAATTTCAATCACCACATTTCTATACTTTTCTCTGCTTGCCACCTTGATTCAGCCACTACAGGCGGGAATTTGTTTCAGCCACACCAAGTCTCTCTAACACACACATGAGATGGACTTAGGGGTGTTTGGTGGAATAGTTTGAGTAATATTGTTTGTAGTTTTTTAAAATACGTATAGGTGAAAAAATATGTGAAAATATGTATAATGTTGTTTAAAATGCGAAAATGTAAGTTTGAGCTTGCCTACCAAACAGGCCCTATCCCATAGTTACCTAGTAAATAATAATAATAATAATAATAATAATAATAATCTAACAATGAATGTCACGTACACAACATACATGCAGTATAATGGAAATATTAAACAATTACGTAACATATTTCAGAAGACTACTACTTTTTTTTTTTTTTTTCAGAAATATTATATAAATACTTCACCACTCTCTTTGAGGTTCAAACTAAGCCCCTCACGTTCCCTATTTGATTAGGGCATGAGGAGGTACCATCGAGTTTAATTAATAAGGCAAATCTAAAGGGACAAAGTCTAACTCTATGATCAATAAAAAAAAAAAAAAGATGATATATGTCTCTGTCAGATTTGTAATGCACATAATTCACTTAAAATAATTGTGTAAAATGTCTTAAACTAGCTTTAACAACCATATACATTGCATCTATCTGTGCATGATTTTGAGTTATCAGTGTAGGGGCCTTTTTTGTATTGTGCATTGGGCTGGGCTATCTCCTGCGGTGATGGGCTCGAGTATTCTGAGTAGAAGAGTTGAGACCGGCCCAACTATAACTCACTTTGGGTCGGCTTATGCGCAAACTTGGCCTCGTTTGCCAGGAGAGTACTTATGGTAGGCAGGGCTGTTTTTTAATAAGTCACGGCAGGCAGATATAATAACAACCAAAAAACAGACTATAGTGATCTTTCCTCGATGGAAAAATAAGCAAGTAATCTCTATTTTTATGACAATCACAGTAATGATAATAGCTTTATGAAAGAAGTGAAAGATTAAGTGACGATATGAATTAATCAAAGAAATAACATCAAGTCAAGTTTGGGTTCGTAGTGACAAAGACAATGAAAATATCCTGCCATGGGGATTAATGACTTTGCGGGAACCAGACCTAAATGATTAGTGCCCAAAGGAATCCCTGTTGTTTAATTGTCTCCAAGAGAGTGGGATTTCAAGGGGGAGAGAAGGGAACTGACCTACTGGTGCATGCCCATTATATTATCTTTTCCTTTCTTTTTCTTTTGTTTTCCTTTCACTTTGTGATACCTCTGTTTTTCGATCCATTTTACAAGGCACAACAAGGGTCCTTTTATAGGGCCTGTCATGACCGGATTTTACTATTTTACACCCTTAACCGCCTTTGTTTGGTCTGGGTGTACTTGTCGACCACGTAGAGGCTCGTTTGTGTACCACTTACTCTCACCAGACAAAGGCAGGTTTGTGTTGTTTGTTAGTCCGCCGTGGCACCCTCTCCTGCCATGGCGTAAATTCTTTTTCTCTCTCTCCATGGCATGCACCCAACGGTCCCCCCCTCAACATTGTCTCTTTTAGGCGGTCTGTCATCCTAGCAGGACGCACCTCCCAAAAGGGCTTGGGCAGGAACCGCAAAATAGATCTTTTTCCCTTTCCCCACCACCAAACCACACCCCCCTTACCTCTTACCTCTGACCCATAGCCCCACCACGTCCCATATTGGCTGGGTACAGGCTGGTGGTACCTGGGCATTGCATGTGCCTTCCTGTTATGTATGTTCAAAATTTGCTTGCTGCTCATGCATTTGCTGCGATCTGGAGCTTTATCTGCATAGTCTATCGCGCTTCTTTGTTCTTTTACGTAGGCTGTTTGCATAATTCACTGTTCTTTGTTGGGCTTCGTTCAATACTGAGTTTTACATTTCTCTTGGCCCATTTCTTGATTGCCATTATGTCCTGCCATATTATTCTGTCATTCCTGCCATAATGACTTGGTCTTGCTGGTTTTCTTTTAGACCTGCCGTTTACTCTCTTCCCCAAATGGCTTTGCAAGGCCATGGGCTTTCTTTCTTAGGGGCTCCTGTGTCCCCTTGGGCATCCTTGGCCCATTTTCTTATTTTGGGCATCCTCGGCCCATTTACTAACTTTGTGTTCCCATGGGCTTTTACTTACTTCATTGGGCTTCCCCGGCCCAATTACTTCATACTCATCCTTGGGATTTGTGAGCCTGCCAACAATCCCTTACTCTCTTTGCTTACATTACTTTGAGCCTGCCTCGGCTCATTCTTACTTTTTCACATCATATACAGCCCATAGGTTTGTTATTCTCTCTTTCCGGGCCTTTCGAGCCCACTTGCTTCTTCAAGGCCCATCTATTTATTTTATGGACCTGCAACCCATTATTCCTGCCACTTGGGCTTAATGGTTTTAGTCTTTGCTTGCCACTTCTATTTGCTGCCTGCGATGCTGAGTTGGGCCTTCTTCTTGTTTTACAAAAATAAACCTTAACAATCAGAAACATATAAAACGTGTGTTTGGATACTGATTATTTTGCTGAAAAATGAAAACAATAAAAAAAATAATTTCCGGTTATTATTCATACTAAAAAACATTGTTCATATGTCTTGATGCACTGTTCATGTCCCATGAACAATGCACTAGGCGCTGGTCTAAAAAAAAAGGGGCTAAAATGCAAAACGTCTAAACGTGGACGTGATCCAAATGCTCACAAAGTATTGACTTTATTACATCTTTGTTCAATCAGAGGAATTAAATTTCGTTCAAAATAAAATGACACATATATAAAAGTTTGCAGGGCCTACTGTTTCATGCACACATGCATAAGATTGGCATGGTCTGTGTCTGTACTTGATACATGATAGGAACATCACCGGTGAATACAATACGACTTATTTAATAATTATATCAATTTTTTATTAATTCTTTTATGAAAGGACAATACTCAAAATCCATCAACCTAGAAGCTCATTTGGAATTTGATTATAACATTTTGGAAGTTTTTGAACCAACGAACCATATTTCCTCAAGCCACTGAAGATGATGTTCTTATATAGCTACTAATAGACCTAGACCAACATTTCATTAATCATGATAATGACACAGGGGCGGCTGCACTCTGTTTTCATCACCCATAACTTAAAATTGGAGGGTCCCACAGCTGTTTGGTTTTTTTGGGATTTGTTTTCATTTTTTGTTTTCATCACTCAACTCTCTGATTTTTGAGTGATGAGTTATGGAAACTGAAAACAATTTTTAGGTGTTTTTGAGTTATGGAAATAGAGTTATGATGACATTTTGGTAAATACACACATATTTGAGGGAGCCATAGTCAGAGAGTAGTCAAATCTAGTCTGGTCCTTTTTTTTTTCCTTTCACGTTGGGTCTGGTCTTCTTCTTCTTTTTCTTCTTTATTTATTTATTATTATTTTTTTCCATGCTAGGTCTGGTCTCCTTCTTCTTCCTTTATTTATTTATTTATTTTTTTATCCATTCCTTTTCACTGGGTTTAGTGAGTTTGGGTATTGGGGATTGAAGGGAAAAAAAGAAAAAAAGAAAAAAGAAGTAAAAGTTGCACCAAATTAATCTGTGGGTCCCACAAAAAGTAAATTTTTTTGAGTTATCAAAATTGGAAACAAGTGCCAAACATGCCATCTTAAGAAGTTGTAGTATTTTCAGTGATAAATGATGAGTTATAGAGTGAGGAGTGATGAAAATTGAGTGAGGAGTGATGAGTGATGGTTTTTTTAAAACCAAACAACCCCTTATTTCTTGAATTTGAGTTTTAGTTGGTCAGGACAAGTGTCACTCTTTGTTGTTGACACATCATAGTTTAGAGACTCACGTCTTTGTTCAATCAGAGGAATTAAATTTCGTTCACAATAGAATGACATGTATATAAGAGTTTGCAGGGCCTACTGTTTCATATGCACACATACCAGATTGGCATGGTCCGCGATTGTACTTGATACATGATAGGAACATCATCGGTGAATACAATATGACTTATTTAATAATTACATCAATTTTTTTATTAATTCTTTTATGAAAGGACAATACTCAAAATCCATCAACCTAGAAGCTCATTTGGAATTTGATTATAACATTTTGGAAGTTTTTGAACCAATGAACCATACTTCCTCAACCCACTGAAGATGACGTTCTTAAATAGCTACTAATAGACCTAGACCAACATTTCATTAACCATGATAATGACACAGGGGCGGCTACACTAATGAACCTCGACTTGAAAAAAAAAATTTTATATATATATAACTTATTTTTTTTTATTAATTTAATTACCCTTAAAAATATATTTGCACAATTTGGCTTAAATCTTGCACACCTTGATCACAAATCAATGCCTAAAATCAAACAACATTGATAAGCTCAACCCAAAACTAATTAACAACACAAATCACTCTCCCTTTCTCTCATGAATCTCATCTCATCTCTGTTCTCTATCTGACTTTCTATGTATCTTCGACTTTAAGAGTAAAATGTGAGTGTTAAGAATAAAATGTGAGTGTTTGTAAGTTCTGAATGTCTCTTTTTATTATAAATTTATATTATATATATGTGAGAGAGTGTGTGTGTTTGATACTAATTGTGTGCATTATTTTTTTTATTTTTATTTTTTGATATAATGTTATTTGTGTGAATTGTGAAGTGTGTGAATGTGTACATGGTATAAATATAATATAACTTTATATAATTTAATAACCAAGAAATACAGAGGATTTGTTACATGTGTATATTGTTATCATGTTATAATAACTTTTTGTTATAAAACTAGTGATTCAAAGAAAAAAAATAGTAAAGTTAGTGATTTTTTTTTAGTAAACAGTAATACTTATTAGAACACACATGAAAAAGTAATATTGGTGTTTTAAATTGGGTTTATAATACATTACATAACCAGAGTACAACTACAAAATGGCCTAATCTTTATAGTTGTAGACTGGGGTTATAAACAGTAGATACTAGACACACACAACCAATGTGAGATAAACATCCCTATTTTTTTTTTTTTTTTGAAGTTAGTGATTGTTAAATGTATTATTTATGTATGGATATGTGTGATTATGTGAGTCAATAATTTATAAAAAAAAAACAATAACAAATAAATAATGACAATTACATAAAAATAAAAATGTTATACAGACTTAACAAAATAAAATGGTCACATCTGCATTGATAATAGATAATCAAAATTGATAATTATACAGACTTAACAAAATAAAATGGTCACATCTGCATTGATAATAGATAATCAAAATTGATAATAAACTATTATGTAATTATTTCAAAATATGAAAACTTGTAAAAAGAAATTATAAAATTTCATGTACTTGTGTGTGTGTGTGTGTTTTTTTTTTTTTTTTTTTTTTTTTTGTTTTTTGTTTTTTGTTTTTTGTTTTTGTTGTTGTTGTTGTTGTTGTTGTCGTCGTCGTCAATAATACAATATATTCAAGTTATTTTTTTATTAAAATTTGTTTAATTTAAGTTTCTTAACGACCCCCTTCAAAAAATTTCCTGGAGCCGCCATTGCAATGACAAAAGGGGAAAATATTTATTTTCTTAATACTGTGTCTTTCATTCAACTCGATTATTTAGGATATACTAAAATGGAACTCTATGTTCTTTTAAATTATTGATGATTATCAATGATTAATGTTATATGAAATCTTGCAACAATTTTGTTTTAATGGACAACATCAAAAAGTCTATTAGAATATCATCTATTATTTTGTTGTGAGATCTAGTTTTGACTATATATATCTATATATATATACATACATACATATATATATATATATATATATATATATATAATCATGATTGAAAATTTCCATTTCAAAGTTATGATAGAAATTGAAAGAGTGAGAATAATCTCTCTATAAATAAATTGCTAGACTATTGATTTTTTATTCATTACTGGCCATATTGGCATGATCATGATGCTAGAGATTTCTCAACAGAAGTTCTCAATGAAAGCAGTCCTAATTTAGACTGCGACCTTGTCATCACCTATTCACCTTGCTGAACAATGAGCTTTCATCACAGTGGAGAGTGCAGTGGTTTGACATCAAATGGTACATCGACGCATATGAGAAAGACACAATTATGAATGCTATCTTAAGGACCATGCCATGGATTATTCTTTGAACTTGCTAAACTTCATTTCAACATATATAGCTCAAGCCCAACTTCAAAAAAGATCTAAGGGAATCATTCAAGGTAGCTACCACAGAAAGTGATACGTCATACGTCATACATCACAAAAGAAAAGAACTCACTTGTACTTTTATGTCATTTAGGTGCTGGTGGAATAATCTGGACCTCAAAAAAAACTTGAGCAAGAGACAGATTGAGATCTGTATAAATAACTAAGGCTATTGCAGCATACAATAGCAATGGTTAATTGCACGGCACAATAGTATATTGCTATCGCATCAGATCTCAATCAACAATAGACTAGCCAAATGTAATGTGTGCACTCAGTAGACGACTAGACGTTGCTTTCAAGCCTAAGTACACACGTATTAATAAATGGCTTACAAAAGTCACTAATTTGATACTAGTAATTGATGATATTTACTGTTTAGTTCATTAACATCTGATGTTCTAAAAAAAATCAATTTTTACAAATCAAAAAGTTATTTTTACTATTTTAGCACAGCATTTAAATTAAAGATGTACACATTATATCCAATATGCTATTTTAGCATACAATCCATTAAAATAACCTAAGATAACTTGTATAGCATATACATACATAAATACATACACACACATATATAGATGTACGTGGGTTAGATTGAGTGGGGTGAATTTTTTTTTAACAAATCCACCATTGGTATGTTGGAAAATTCTAAACCACTGCCCAACCTGCTTGGAATATATCATATCCATGCTGGGCATGCGGTGTGGAGCGGAACAGAACATGGACATTGAGTAGGTTGTTGCAAACACATAAAGTTGCCACCAATATAAATTTGTCATCATCGCACATGAGAGAGAGAGAGAGAGAGAGAGGAAAAATAGTATTGTTACAGTGATCTACTACTAGCAAATGCTAAAAAAATTGGCAAATATCACATTAAATGGAAGTCATTTTTTTGGTATTTGGTGAACCAAAATAGCATTTTGGATGTTTTGGCACACCCAATTCTAGTGCTCTTATGGTACAATGGAAGAACTAAAGCATTTCACAAATGCTATAAATAATAAATAGGTTTGTGTTGCAACATAATCCCCTTGAAAATGTTATAGGCATTTGGGCTCATGTTAAGGTTGCATTATGGGTTCGTTTGATTAGGCATTTTGAGAGTTTAAAAAAGAATTTTTAAAATCCAAAATTTTGTTTTGTCACCACAACTCCTCATAACATTTTTACAAACGCTCATTTTAAACTCAAAATATAGTTTTCCAACAATTTATACGAACACGCCCTAACCAATGAACTTGTGTGTTATAAATAACTATGCTACACAACTAATATCACAACTTAACAAGGTGGTCAATTGTGAATAGTAGAGAAAAAAGTAATAACCCCTTGAAAAAATTGGTGGATAGAAAATTTTCATAATTAACTATATCAACATGTGAAAATGAGTGTGAAATTTGTGTTATAAAAGCATAGTCGAAAAGGGACTGCAGGATGATTCTAGCACGCTCTATTAAGTACTTCTTTATCCATTGCCTTAGGACACCCATTAACCGACCCAATTATCAATATAAAATATGCACATGTTTGTTTTAGAGTAGCAAGAATTCTAACAATATTATTTAATTCAAGTCGGGTGTAAGTGAAACTCAACAACTTCTAGAGTGTATGGAGATTCGCTTCCTAGCTAGTACTCTACAATACGTCTAATGAAATTCAACAACTTCTAGGGTGTAAGTGAAACTCAATAACTTCTGGTGTATGGAGATTTGCTTCCTAGTACTGTACTACGTCTAATGAAACTCAACAACTTCTAGAGTGTAAGTTTCACTCAACAACTTCTAGAGTGTATGGAGATTTGCATCCTAGTACTCTTCAATACGTCTAATGAAATCGCTAATGAAATTCGAAAGGAGATTCGGGTTGGAACCAAGGGAGTCAATTTCGTACCGGAAGGTGTACCGGTTTAACCAATGGAACGATATATTTCGGTACCGGTCAATACCGGTGTACCGTTTCGGGATTACCGCTAATTATATAATAATTATAATATCAATAATAAGTATATAATTTATACATTAAAAAAAAAAAAACATTACTATTGTACAATTTATTTTGTTTGTTTGTTTGTTTGTTTATTTATTTATTTTTTTTTATAGACATAGTCTTTAACTATAATATATATATATATATATATATATATATATATAAATAAAAGTACTTTTTTTGAAGTTAAAGATTGGAATGGTTCTCATATTGTACAGAGTGCAAACAAGTTCTCTCAAGCCACGTGTCCATTCAGATGGGAGTGAACAAAAGGACTAGTCTCTTTCACTTCCCATCAGACCACAAGTTCCAAAATGTGCATGGATATTCACGGAGGAAAAAACAAGGAAAAGAGGGGGAAGAACAAAAAGTGAAATAGAAAAACAAAAGAAGAAAGAAGTAAAAGAAGGAGAAGCAGGTGATGAGGCGAGAAACTTGAAACTGAGAACTGAGAAACAACAGCAGCTTGGTTGATCTGCAATGACTAGTAAGCAAATTTTTCAAAGATTTTAATAAGCGTCAACTTTTTCTTCTCTTGTTATTCTTTTTCTAAGCCGTCCCTTAGAGGTTTTGGTTTCGGCCCGGTATCAAATTACCGGCCGAAATCCGGAATTTACTCCGGTATGGCCGGAACAACTCCGGTACAGCCGGTATTTTAGCCGGAACGAAATATTAGATTTTCTGTACCGGCCAAGGTTCCGGCACGGTAAATACCGGCCGGTACGAAATCAACTCCACTGGTTGGAACCAATTATTACTTTATCTTAAAAAAGCGCTAAGCTCACTGTTCATTTTTCATCATGTGAAATATAAAATATAGGTAAAGATTATTGTTATTAGATCTTCTAATGAAAATCTTTTTATTTTTTGGTTAATAGTGGACAAATTTCTGTAATACATTATTTATGGAGGCAAAGTGGTAAAATAGATTAGGATCCTCTAGAATTTTTAGGATAACTATGTAGAGTTTTTAAAATTTTGATATCCATTAATTTTAAAAAAGTAGATTATATTTAACTTCAAAGATTAAATGATAGACACATTAAAAGCTTTAAAGACTATTTCAAAACACAAGCCAAACATTTAGGAACATAATAGTAATTAACCCACAAAACAAAATAAAAACAATCCAACGAATTTTAGAGAATTTCTACGTTCATAATATTTTCATATCATAACAAATCTTAAGTGACGTATCTTTCTTAAAAGAAAAATCCACAATTGAAATTACTTTTTTTGCCTTCCTATAACAACAAATAACAAGTTAACAACCTGCTACATAGCACTTATTGTAAAAATGTTGTAAAAATACTATAAATATAGCATTTTTCATTAATTTTACTTATACAGCACACATGGTGACCAAGCATTTAATATCACATGGACGGTTAAAAAGCAGGTGTATGATTTTGAGATTTGGCAAACATTGTAAGTTTTACTTACTTCTTGTTCAATCAGAATTAGATGTACTGCAAGCGTGACTATTTGTTTCACGTACCCATGCAAGTACGCACTAGACATAAAATTAGCAATTTCAATTGCTCCTGTAATTAATGTGCTCCTATTTCACGTGAGTTCTAGTTAGCTCAACTGATAAAGTCTCTGATGGTAAAATAAAATATTTGAGGTTTAATTATCTCCTACACTAAAAATAGATTGGTATCTTGGTCTGATGATAAAAAACTATTATCATGAGTAGATGTTATAGGTTAAAACTATCTCAAAAAAAAAAAGACCTTGCCAATATTGCACTTGGTACTGTCAACTGTCGTACATGTGTATATTACACAACTATTTCATGTGTCAAACTTATCAATTTCGTACTCATACATGCATGTTGTTACTCGTACATGCATACTTTTACGGAAAAAACAATGTGCCACACCCATGTGCTCAAAAAATTAATGAATGCTCTCGAAACCAGTGGTGATGCCACGTTCAGGCCAGGGTGTTCCCAGGAACACCCTGACTTGGAAAAAAAAAATTTATATATAATAATTAAAAAAAATTTATTTGTTTACCCTTAAAAAAAAAAAAAAAATAGGAACACCCTCATCCAAAATTAGGAACACCCTCAACCAAAAACAGATTTCGGGCCTAAACAAAAACTCTTGATTTCCCATACAAAATAATGAAAATATAAACCTATAATCCAAACAAAGTAAATATAGATCAGTAATGGAGGTGAGGAGAAGTTGTGCTGGGTAGAGGCAGCTTGAGAGAGAAGCGTGGAGGTGCTATTAGGGATGAACGATGCTTGTTGAAAGAAGCATGGTGGCGGCATAAAATGATGCTTGAGGAGAACATTGAGAGAGAAGAAAAGCTATAACTAAAAAAAAAAAAAAAAAGCTGTGACTAAGAAATAAGGACGAAGAAAGAATAGAAAAAAGAAAAGAGGAAAGTGATCTGAAGAAAAATCTAGAAGAGACAGGCACGTGTGAAAGGAGAGGAAAAAGGTTAAAGGAAAAATGCACATAAGTTAAAAAAAAGAAGAAAAGCTTTGGGGGTTTCTGGAACTATAGGTCCAACGTTTTCTCTGGGCTGTACTTGTAAAGCTCTTGGGCCGGGTTTCTTTTTTTTTTTCTTTTGTTTGTTTGTTTGTTTGTTTTTTTTTTTTTTTTTTTTTCCTTCTAATTAATATACTTCAACCATTTCAGTATAAAAAAAAAAGAAAAAAAAAAGACCTGACGTAGAAAACAAAGGAAAAGAGAAAAAAAGTTATTAAAAATTAAATTAAATTAAAGGGTGGGCCTTGGTTTATGGTTTGGGTTATGACATGAGTATAATTTAAGGCTTGGGTTTATTACTTGATTGACTCACTCGACTTTTAATTACGTTATATGTATTAATTATACACATAACAAATTATAGAAGACAATTGATAAACAAATTAAACAACTAAATTATGTTAGACTAAACAATAATGAAACAATACATTATAAAAGACAAACAAATTAAATTATGTTAGGCTAAACAATAATTAATAATTTTATAATTAATGAAACAATAATATAACAAATTATTGTTTATAAAAGACAAACAAATTAATAAAACAACAATAATTAATAATTTTATTAATATTTCAATGAACTTATAGTTTATTATTTATTCTTTTGCTAAAATTATGGACAAATATTTGATAAGAAAATCACGTAAAAGGCAATTATAAACTTTATGTATTTGCGAGTTTTTTTATTGTTGTTGTTGTCAATATACAATTTTTTTTTATTAGATTGTATAATTTATGTTTATTGAGGAACACCCTGAAAAAAATTTCTGGAGTCACCACTGCTCAAAACATGATGATGCAGTACTTCTTTATCTCACATTTATAATAAATCTCACCAATTTGTGAGATTCTTTATAAAATGTAAAAGGAGCGTCTCACTATGCTCCGTAGCACGTAATAATTACTCAATTCATTTTCAGGAGTCAGGACAGCCAATTATCCATCAGTTGACAGGCCCACAAACACAAAAAACTCAAAAATGTGATTGGCAACATTGACACTAATTAATTTTCATGCATCTTTTCTTCCTTTTTCTAAAACAAAAAAAATAAACAAAAAAACAAAAACAAAAACAAACAAACCAAAACAAAACAAAAATTGCATGTGTATTCGACTTACCTCTCTATATGATGGGAAAACCACCCGTGGTTCATGACTCATTTAATAATTATGTCAAAACTCATTATTATTACTATTATTGTTGTTGTTTTGTGGATAAATGGTCAAAATCCATCAACCTACAACCTCATTTGGAAGTTGATAATATTTTGGAAGTTTTGAACCCATATAACCGCACTTCCTCAACCCGCTAAAGATGATGTTGTTCTTAATTTTAAACAACTACAATAGACCCAATTCAACATCTTCTTACAGGGATCACTTATGACCTCCTATGCACATCGTCAATCTCTACTCAAGCTACTAATTTAGATCCAAATTTCCATTATTGAGGGACAAAATTGCCCTTTGCCCTTTTTGGGCAAATTAAATAGCTTTATACTCCCCTTCCTAAACTAATTAGGGAAATGCCCCATTTTTAAAACTCGATTTATGATAAATCGAGTTAAAAAAAAAATTTTAAAGCCCATGTTTTAAGGAGCTTATAGTGATGTTTTTTAACTCGATTTCAATGAAATCGAGTTATAGGTAAAAAAAAAAAAACACCACTATAGGTCAATTTCATTGCCTATAACTCGATTTCATTGAAGTCGAGTTAAAAAACGTCACTCTAGGTCCTTAAAATGTCACTATAGGCTCCTTAAAAACGCCACTATAGGACCTAATTTGATTTATCATAAATCAAGTTTTAAAAGAGGGGCATTTCCCTAATTAATTTGGGAAGAGGGGCATAAAACTATTTAATTTTCCCAAAAAGGGCAAAGGACAATTTTGTCCCATTATTGAGTCTTTGAGTTATGAAACCTCCTTTGTGTTTTTCGTCAAGGATTTACCACACAACGAGTATAAGTATATAGGTCATGTTAATGGGTGCTCTTAGAACAATTGTTAATAAACTATATTAGAAAATTTTTAATATCAATTTTATGAAAAATATAAAAAGCCGTAAACAAAATTGCTTTATCATTTTTCCATTAAATATTTCTAAAAATAGTTCATAAACCAATGCCCTTAGGGTATTCTTTAACATTTCTCTAAGTATATTAAGCTTTACACATCTCCATTGTTTCAAAAGGCAGGAGTGCCCCCATGGTTATTGACAATGAATGTGGTCTCAATATTTGCCCTGGAAAACAAATTGTTTGAGCATTGGAGTGGAAGAATTGACACCGTCTAGCCAAAGTGTAAGGGAGTAAAGGTGTATGACAATACTAAGAGTCCATTTAGTTGGGAGAATTAAAAAGAGATAGGATAGAAAAGTGGAAGAATAAAAAATCTTTAGTTTTTTCTCACATTATTTTATTTGGTCGGGGGGTGTAAAAATGAAAAGAAAGAAAATGTGATCTTAATAAATTTACTATTATACCCTTATTACATAAGAAGATGATATTTTAAATTGTAAGTAATATGGGTAAAATAGTAAATCACATGTAAAAATACATTTTCTATCCACTTTTCCTCTCAATTTGGGAGGATGGTTTTTGGTGGGTCAAGTAAAAAATCCATTCTCCCTCTTTTCTATCCCCTTTTTTCACTATATAAAATAAGGGAAAACTCCACCATTTTCCATCCAACCAAACAGACCATAAGAAAGAATCTTTGGGAATATTATTATTGACATAACAATTTGGGTAGTTGTACAAAAGATATAATTTCAAGTAATGCACATCCCTGCTTGCTACAGCATGCTTTTACGCTGACCTTGGATCCATGAGCATAAATTAAGTAGTTCCATCATTGTTAAACCAGAAAGTAAAATTTCCTTACAAGAATTATGTGGTGACAATCCATGGAGGTACTCAAATAAGTAATTATATGTCCATTCATATAGGGGACAAAATGGGCTTTTGCCCTTTTCGGGCAAATTAATTAGCTTTTTACCCCCTTTCCCAAACTAAGTAGGGAAATGCCCTTCTTTTTAAAACTCGATTTATGATGAATCGAGTTAGAAATTTTTTTTTGAAGCCCTATAGTAGCGTTTTAATGAGCCTATAGTGACGTTTTTTAAGACCTATAGTAACGTTTTTTTAACTCAACTTCAATGAAATCGAGTTATAGGCAATTTTTTTACCTATAACTCGATTTCATTGAAGTCGAGTTAAAAAACGTCACTATAGGTTTTAAAAACGTCACTATAGGCTCATTAAAATGCCACTATAGGGCCTAATTCGATTTATCATAAATCGAGTTTTAAAATAGGGGCATTTCCCTACTTAGTTTGGAAAAGATGGTATAAAGCTAATTAATTTGCCCGAAAAGGGCAAAAGCCCATTTTGTCCTTCATATAGGATATATTTTTAATTTCTATAAAATTCACATAATGAGCCTATTTAATGTTTTAGCAAGATAATTGTAGGTATCCCATTTTGAAATCGGGCATTCTCTCAAGGCAACATTGTAATTTTAAAACAGTCTTGGTGTTAGAATGTCATTGTGACCATTCAATGAACAAAAATTCTATTCCAAAATACATATGAGTTCACAACGATAAAAATGACATGCTGAATATGATGATCAGATCATTTGATCAAAAGATCAAGCCATATCAAGTTTCAACGTTTGATATGCATTCTAACATTAAAGGCTAAAACCATGTAATTATGATTAATTTATCATGATTGGTCTTTAATTGGATTAAATAAAATGAATTATATATTAAAATCCCATTGAATTAATTTTTTTAAAATCTATTTAAGACCCATTGAACATTCATTGTTATTGCATTCAGTCAAATAAAAAACTTTCCATTCTCTATGTTGGACAAAAGGGGCTTCTGCCCTTTTGAGGAAAATTAAATAGGGAAATGCTCCCCTTCTCAAACTAATTAGGGAAATACCCCTCTTTTGAAAATCGAGTTTTTAAAAATAGATTTAGGCCCTATAGCGACGTTTTTAGAGAGCCTATAGTGATGTTTTAAAGATCTATAGTGACGTTTTTTAACTCGACTTCAATAAAATTGAGTTAGAGGCAATGAAATCAACCTATAGTGGCGTTTTTTTACCTATAACTCGATTTCTTTAAAATCGAGTTAAAAAACGTCACTATAGGTCCTTAAAACGTCACTATAGGCTCTCTAAAAACGCCGCTATAAAGCTTTAGAATTTTTTTTTCTAACTCGAATTTTAGAAACTCGATTTTCAAAAGAGGGGCATTTCCCTATTTAGTTTGAGAAGGGGGGCATTTTCTTATTTAATTTTCCCAAAAAGGGCAAAAGCCCCTTTTGTCCCTCTATGTTTGGGGTAATTCACAATTTCCTCACCTATCTTTGAAACCAATTAATTTTCCCTTTATCTACATTGGTAAAAATATAGTTGTTACACTTTAACAACATGGGTCCTTCTATTTCCACTGTCTCTATCATTTTCCTAAATCAATTTTATTTCCTTAATTACTTTAGTTTCAACATATGTTCTTTTGGGTTGGTGAAATATATATCTCCAAGTACATTGGGTGAAAGCATCCTTATGTAAAACCTTTACCAGCAAACATTTTGTTATTTTTGTAAAAGTGGAAGCTTTAATACCAATTTGTTGAGAATGACAGAAGTGTAATTAAATATCTATTTGTTGCGTATATAACCAAATAACAATGGGTAGTTTTACTCACTTTTACATGGTTCAACTTTTGGGCAACACGGTGTTGAGAAGAAAATTTCACTAACAAAAGATGGGGATTACAAAGCCAAAAGGCTCTCAATCACCAAAATCAGGTGACTAGAGAAACCTTAAAATCTCAAGATCAAAGTCACCGCTTAGAAGTTTATACAAAAATACCGGCCAAAATGAGGATATACCCATTTCGCTGAAACTTTCCAGTAAAATGCCCCACGTTTGAAACTTGGTTTTCTAAAAATTGAGTTTCAATGAAATACTCGACTTGGCAAAAATCAAGTTATAGGCAATCAAACTTTAAATATATATATATATATATTAGAAAAAAAAAAAAAAAAAAAAAACTAGCATGGAACTCGAGTTCCATTCAAGGAACTTAAGTTCCATGCTGGTTTTTTCAAGAAACTTGATTTTTTCCAAATTGAGTTTTTCATTGAAACTCGATTTTCCAAAAATCAAGTTTCAAAACAGGGGCATATTCCTAAATAGTTTCAGACGGGGGCATTTTGCTGGAAAGTTTCGGCAAAATGGGTATTTAGCCATTTTGGCCCCAAAATACCAAAGAATAGAGAAGCATATTCTAATACTGCAACACTAATATAATTGAAAAAATATATATGTGTGTGTGTGTGTGTGTGTGTGTGTGTGTGTGTAAAGTTGTGATTTACAACTATATTTTATATTGGCTTTATTCCATGACAAAATGTGTTGTAATTACTACAATTTTGTTTTTTGTATTTTGTGGGATTTTAGTGTATTAGGTTTAGTATGAAGTTGGTGAAGACGCAAGCTTAAATGAAGAATCAGTGGATTTCGCGACAAGCTAACCCGCGAAAGAGCCTTGTGAGGAACATATGACTGAAAGCTGAAGAGTCATGCCAAGCTATCGTTTTTGTGAGTGTCTGGCGGGTAAGGCCTTCCCGTGAGGTAGTCGCGAAACTCTCTGCCTAGAGAATTTTTAAGAGTGACTTTCTTACCCTTCATCCATACTATATATACCCTTATTAGCCACAAATGTATGGGAGGCCATTCAGAGATAAAAACCCTAGATAGGTTTTCAACAACACGCATCCATCCTTTTAGAGAGAGAGATACTCATCCTTAGTGAGAAATCATTGTAGCATCTTCTCATTCCCTCTCTCATTGTCATACCTTGAGAGGAGATTTGTACCCAAACACAACCCACACTTTTTTAGAGTGTAGAGAGTGTTTTGGAACTTGGGAAGCTTTGGGGAATTGCCAAAAGAAGTCGCTGAGGGTTGGCAAATGCAATTAGGCATATTGCGGGATCCGGAAAGTTAGACAAGACATGGTTTCGAGAAGCTTTGTTAGAGTAGGAGCTTGGAGGGCTTAGGTACATTGGGTAGATTAGGCTTAGAGGGTCTATTGCTAACCCATGTATCCCAACTGATTATTTAGTAGATCGATTATCGCTTGAACGACGGCAGAGAGGTTTTTCGCCGAGTTCTTCGGTTTTCTCTTTGATAACACATCGGCGTGTTATCTTGTGTTTGCATTCTCTCTTCCCTTACTCTTGTGCTTTACTTTTGATGCTTATTGTTCATGCTTATGCACTAAAGTAGTTTTATCGGTTTATTGCGCTTCATTTACTTTTGTTTCGCACTTAGATAAGTCAGATTAAAAGCAATCTAGCCATAATCTTTTAATTAGGAGTCTAAACAAGCTCTTGTATTTTAACACAATTTCAAGCTTTCAATATATGTATGTATGTATGTATTAGGTCTTGCTAAAGTACGTACAAGTGCCCTATAAGGAATAATATTCCTTAAGTCATTTAAGGCTTAATGCCTATTCAATTGGAGTCCATTACATGCCCAACATAAAACCTATGTAGCACAAGTTGATGCACCTCAAATTTAAGCCACTAGTTATAACAATTATTATCATTATTTCCCCCCAAAAAAAAAAACAATTCCAAGTTTGAAAATCCTCAAAATCTCTCACCATACACTAATTAAACTATTTCCCAACAAATACCTTAATTTCGAATAGTTTTAGGTCGAACATGTCTGTAAAAGCATTCCAACAAATGCCAAATTAAATTTTTTAGGAAAGTTAGGTTAAAGTTTGCTAGGTTCTAAGACTTTAGGAACTAAATATATTAGAACTTCATTATATATTATGTTGGCAAAGCATGATCAAAACATTGAGTTTAGGTTTAGGCTTGCTCAAAAAGTGTTTATTTGTAAAGTTGGAATTAAGTAATTGCAAGATTTGTTGGTCTAAATCTGCAAGGTTCGATCGATCGAATCTCGTGCAAATTATTTTTTTTGCAGAATTTCCAACTCAGCTCAATCCCGTTTGTCGTGTAGGATTTTATGTTTTACTCCAAGTATAAAAGGAAAAACCCTAGCTACATTTTAGAAGACTTTGATGTGCCGTGTGTTGAATCTCTTGTGAGATTTAGAGGTGTTTACCTTTATACACACTTAAGTTATCAAGATCAAGATTTATGTCAAAAACTTAGTGATCTCTTCAGTTGTTGCATAGAAAACTTAAAGAAGATCTGAAACCTTTGAGTAGAGTCTCAAAGTCACAAGTGGGAGTACTTGTGGTTGCAATGGATCAAGGAAAGAAATAGTTCGTGGACTCAGAGCTGTCACGTGGTCATGGTAGTAAGTTTTCTATTTGAGGTAGCAATAAGGTGTTAGTGGTCAAAGTCTTATTATACAAACTTCAATTTTTTTTCCATAGTGGATCTGTTTTACATTGAGAATAGCTAAGTTAAATCCTCCCCAAGTTTTTTACCAGTTTGGTTTTCTTAAGTTATCATATCGTGTGTTCTTTATATTTCCACATTGCTTACATGATATGATTTGAATGTATTAACCTAAATTTGAATAATTTATCTAAGTAATCACTTGGCTAAATAACTAGGTTAAACAACTTATATTTTAAGGGGTCTAAAAACGTATAAAGTTTCCTCCCCAAATGGATTTAAAATGTTTTCCTTTTAGTAAACTACAGTTGCAGGACGCTTAGGAACCTAAAGAGATCTCTCAAGATTCACTAGCCAACTAAATTGGGACAACATATAGAATTAATACATACTAGGGAAGTATTACGTTCATAGCATTTTCACAATACTTTTGCAACAAATCATAGATGGTTAGTTGTTATTGTTTCTAATTTGAACTTACAACTAAAATAACTTTTTTACTCCACTAATAAGAATTCGTAACAATTTGTTACTTAGAATTTGTCACGAAAGTATCATAATACACGCCACTCACAGTGAGCGGAGAGAGGGGGAAGGGACAAATGTTAAGTAACAAGTTTTTTGTCAATTTATCCCTGTTTCTCTCTCTTGTTTGATTGGTGAGAACATTTAGATTTTTTTTTTTTTTTTTTTGGGACCACTTTTACAAAATATAAAAGCAAAAGATGTGTCTTTGTTTTTATTTTGAGAATAGAGATAATACGTGTCCCTTAATTTGTTGGCTTTAAGTGAGGAGGTCATATTCCATCCCATTGAACATTGAAGTAAGAATTGCGTTTCCAACTTTGACAACTATTTTTTCCTCAAAAAAAACTTGACAACTATTTAGTCCTTCCTTTCTTTTTCATCTACTTCAAGGAGACCACGGCTCTGTGCTGACTGGAACATAAGTCTTACAACTTTGGTCTTTTATATATGTAAACATCTATGGTTTAGCTAGAGAATTAAGATTTTTTTTTTTTTTTTTATACAAAATAGAAATTCTACTTTACCTTAATCTAAATATTTATGAGAGTGTATAAGCAGAATCAGTAATACACATACAATAACTACATAAAACTTAGCTAAGTTCTACAAGAACTTGGAGTTCATAAACAAAAGAATAGAGAAAACCTCGCAAATTTAACTTTTATTGACAACAATTTAATAAATCACCACCTCCATGTAATTAAGGAGCATTTATTGAAAAAGTTCTCCTAACTCCTTTAAGAAAAAGAAATAATAAAGTGCTACTCTCTACTAGAGAAAAGAAAGCAACTTAATTAAGGAAATAAAAATAAATAAAATCCTAATTCAACTAGGAAGAGAGAAAAAAAATGTCATAACTGATTTGCATCATCTTCCCTTGGGTTGGAAAAGAACTCGTTCTCGAGTTTTGAGTCTTCATTAGAATTTAAATGTCAGATGTATAGATATGGCATTGCAAGCTTCAAAAGGTAGGTATTAGAATTAAATTTATATAAAATTTCCAAAGGATAATTTTTTGAAAAGCTAGCTTGTTTTACTCTCCCATGAGAAAGCTATGAAAATTGCCCAAACAAAAATGTTAGAAATATGTGTTTAATGATTAAATTTATCATATTTCAATAACTTAAATTTTTGGGATAGTCGGTAATATTAGGTCTCACTTATTAAAAGGGGTTAAATTTACCAAAATTTTTTGCTATTTATTTTCAATTATTACTGAAATAAACTTATAATTTTTTGTCACACTCACAACAAATACATATCGATCAATAGTACCAGTATCTCAACAGGATCCTTATTTAAAAAATAATATTAAAAGAAACTCACAATTTTTTTTTTTTGAGAATAAAAAATCTCATAATTGACAGGACAAAATTTATTTAAAAGGTGGTATAACAAGATCCAAAATTCTCCATAATTTGAATATACCATGCCTTTTTCAAATTTGAGTGGGTGCATTGCACCCACTCAACTCAACAATATGTGGCTCCGCCACTTCCTTCTAAGATAGAAGGTCTTCCGTAGTTATTAGTTATGGCCTTTTCTTATTTTTGTCGTTTTGTACGCCTCATTGCCTATATAAAGCAGTCCAAAATAGGTTTCGAAAATCCATCAACACTGCATTCCTCAACTCAAACTTTCTTAAATTTTCCTTTAGCTTTTCCTTTTAGGTGATTCCATCACTATGGATAGTAAGAAACAATTGCAATCTGTGCAGAAAACTTCATCATCCGAGATGAAGCCTCAAGCCAATGATATCGTACATGAACGACGATCTGCCAATTATAAGCCAAACATATGGAACTATGATTGCCTACAGTCTCTTTCTAGCATATACGACGTAAGAATCCTTTCTAAATATCTTATATGAGAATATTATTGTAATTAGAGTTCTTGTGCCACAACTTTTACAACTTTTATATGGTCAATATTTAGTAAACGTTTGTCCCTTTCATAAAGACTTACTATTTTTTTTTTTTCACAAGTTTGATGTTGTGTCAACAGGTCCTCTCATTTTCTATTTCGAAAAATAATTATGGCTTCTTTTTCTGTTCTATTTCATACTCTACCATAGAGAAATGATAATAACTTCTTATGCAATTAGTTTCTCTAGTGTAAAATATGACTCTTAACATGTTATTGTATTTGTTTCTCGAATTGTAACTCATCAATGGGGAATATAGGTGCGCAGAGGCGGAGTTAGGAATTTTCATTTGGGGGGCCAAGTTGCAACTCTAATATATTTATTAAAATAACCCTCACATACACTTATACACACGCTTTTTTATTATATAAATACACTTTTTTATTTGATAAGTTATATATACACACACCAAACAAAAACAAAAAGAGCTTAGTAATTTTAATCAAAATTATGTTTGGTGGCGATCTTTCATAAAATAAAATTCATTTTTACTATTTTTATATAGTGAAATTCTTAAAAAAATTTCATTTTCGATATAAATTATCAAATTTTATACTAAAGTAAAAAATATTTCAATTGAACTAATGAAAATTTTAAAAACATAAATGATCCAAAACTTGGAGGAATAAGTTAAGTTTCAAACATATTTGATGCTATCTTGCTCTAACCCATTATGTAGTAACTAAAAAAACATTTCATGTATAGTTTTAGTGACATTATTTTTTTAATGAGTCAATGACTTGTTAATTGTCACATAATTGGTTGAAAAAGATATAGATTCAAATATGTTTAGTGCAAAATTTTATCAAATATTTAACAGATATAAGAGCATATTTTACAATAAAAAAATAGAATTGTGAAAAATAATGTTATGTCTCTATAATTATTAGACCAAATTTTTTTTTAAAAGCATCATTGGACTAAATCAAATATTTGGGGGGGCCAACTCTTATTTTTGTAGACTAAATTTTGAAAAAATTAAAATAATTACACACACATATATATATATATATATATATATATTTAAAAAAAATTTTCAAAATTTTGGGGGGGCCACCACCCTTACATGTAGCTACGCCCCTGTAGGTGCGTGTAAATAAATCCCAAATATTCAAGTTATTTCATTATAGATAGAGTATTTTTCCAAATCAGTTTAAATGAATTTTTTCTTATTTATTATATGACGATCCGTAAGATCATTCATATGCCATATTTTAAAACTTTATGACTTACTAAATCAATGGAATGACTAAAAATGAATGTGGAGGTAATTGGAATTTTGTTTCCTAAACTCTATTCTTTAATTATTGTCCATTTTCATCTTCAGAGAGCCCCTCTACACGTAATTTTCACTAACACGATTAAGTTTTGGGACGATGGTGTTTTTGCAGGGCCAAGAATACGAAAGACGGGTACAGAAATTTAAAGAAGATGTAAGGATAATATTTGCGAATGCAGTGGACTCTGTGGCAACGTTTGAGTTGATCGACAGCGTAAACAAGTTAGGCCTAGCAAGCCACTTTGATATGGAAATCAAAGAGGCTCTAGACACCATTGCATCCACTAAGAAGAAAATGTCTAGTCCAGAAGAGGATCTCTACACTACTGCACTATGCTTTAGGCTTTTTAGGCTGCATGGTTACGAAGTTTCTCAAGGTAAAATAATCTTCGAATTTAAATCATGTCATTTATGTAACCAATCCTAACTAATCTGTTGAAAATCCATAACTGACCCCAAAAAAACTTAGAAATTAAAACTTGGTTGTTTGAAGTCCTAATATCTAACAACAGTACATTCTGTGCAATTCAGATATGTTTAGAGGCTTCATGGATGAAAAAACTGGTTTGTTCAAAGAAAACACAAATATCAAAGAAATGCTTGAGCTTTTGGAGGCTTCACACTTGGGTTTAGAAGGTGAAAACATTCTGGATGTGGCTAGAGATTTCTCAACTGCAACTCTCAAAGAAAGCATTTCCAGTTTAGATAGTGACCTTGCCAAGCAAGTGGTTCATGTTTTGGAACTTCCATCACAAAGGAGAGTACAGTGGTTTGACGTCAAATGGCACATCAATTCATTTGAGAAAGACAGTCACATGAACTCTAGCTTACTTGAACTTGCTAAACTTCATTTTAACATAGTTCAAGCCATTCTTCAAAAAGATCTAAGGGAATCATCCAGGTAGCTTCCAAAGAATAATGTGATTTGTGAATATATATATATACATATATCTTATACACCAAACTACTTTGCATTGCACAAAATATTAATTAGCATGAAGAAAAAGAACTTAATTACTTGTACCTTTGTCTTATTTAGGTGGTGGAGAAATCTGGGGCTCACAGAGAACTTGAGTTTTGCAAGAGACAGACTAGCCGAAAGTTTTATGTGCTCAGTCGGCCTTGCTTTCGAGCCTGAGTACACATGTTTTAGAAAATGGCTTACGAAAGTCATTATTCTGATAGTGATAATTGATGATGTTTATGATATTTATGGCACATTGGAAGAACTAAAGCACTTCACAAATGCCGTAAATAGGTCAGCATTGCAAAATATCACTGCTGAAAACTTTCAATATAAAATAGGGTTAAATATACTTTTAGTCCTAAACTTTTGGGCTAGTTTCATTTTGGTCCTCACACAGTTTTTTGTTTTACTTTGGTCCTTACTAAGTTTACTCTAAAAATAATTAAATGAAAATGAAAGTAATTTTCTTTTCTTTTTCTTCATCCCTCCCCCCTCTAAGTTTCTTTGCAACCAGACCGCCGGGGAGGGGGGTGTGGTAAAATAAACAAAGGTCAGGCAAGTAATTATTGTCAATTAGGTGTTGGCAAGGATAACAATGAAGCACACAAGTAAGAAAATGAGACAAAAAATTGTCTGAGGACCCAAATGAAATCATCCCTAAAAATTGAGGACCAAAAATACTTTAAGGCCCTGTTTATTTCATTGTAAAAACATTTAAAGGAAAATTATTTGTTTTCCGATGTTTAGTTATTTTCCTGAAAATGCTCAAAAAATATTTGTTGGAGTTGGTCTCATATGAAAAATCATAAATTTTATATTTATATTTAATATAAATATAAAAATAAAAACTTTGATTTCCCACTTTAACATATTAATAAAATAACTTAAATCAACCTGCACAATCAGAATAAAATTTTTAAAAATTACACTAATAAGCATATTCAAAATAAGAGTGTAACAACAAAAGTAAATAAAAATAATAATTAACAAAAGCTATCAACTGAACTAGCATTCACAAGGATAATTACATACGTACAAACAATTGAAACCTCTAAGTGATACTTATAATGTTTTTTTGAGAAAGTACTATTAAATGTTTGGAGTTGATTCCCATAATTTTGAGGCATTATGTGGTTATTTAGGAGGCGTTATAAGGTATTTTCATCATTTTAATGGTTTTTTAGGGGGTATATTTATTATTTTATTTTTTTTAGAGGGTATTTCAATCATATTAGATTTGAAAATATTTGGGTTGTCTTTTAGATTCAAGGCTATTTCAGTCATTTTGAAGGTTTAATGGATAATTCGGTTGTTTTAAAGGATTTAGAGGTATTTCAGTGGTATTTTGGTTAATTTGGAGATATTATGAGTATTTTTGCCATTTTAGATTTTTTTTTATGGTATTTTTTTCATTTTAGATGTTTTAGAGGCATTTTTGTGGTTAGTCGTTATTTTGATATTTTGAATGTTTCAATGGTGTTTTGGAGGTTTAAGGGTATATTTTTCATTTTGAAAAATCTGGTTATTAATTTTTATCTTATTTTTAGTTTTCTATTCTTTTAAGATTTAAATGAGTCAAAATGTTTACTCATCCCCTAAAACGAGTAATATATTTTCAATTGAAGAAAATATATTTTTTTCAAGGGAAAATGATTTCGATTTTAAAAGCTTGAAAAAAAAAAAACATTTTTCAAAAGATATTTTATGCCAAAACAAAAAGGGCCTAAATCTATAAAATTGGCAAATAATTGTTTTACAACATTAAGAATTATTCTTACCAAAATATTTAATTCAGGTGGGATGTTAGTGAAACTCTACAGCTTCCAGAGTGCATGAAGACTTGCTTCCTAGCTCTCTACAATACTACTAATGAAATTGCTAATGAAATTCAAAAGGAGAAGGGTGCTTGGAACCAAGTTTTACCTCATCTTAAAAAAGGGGTACTCATCTGTTAATTCTCCATAATAATTGGAATTTACTCATTTGGTCATTTTTCATCATGTTTAATTGGAATACATATATACACAATAGGTAAAGATCATCGTTATTGAAATTATAGTGAATATGTTTTTCTTTTTTTCTTTTTTAATAGTGGACAGATTTTTGTAATGCATTATTTGTGGAAGCAAAGTGGTACAACATGGGCTACACTCCATCCCTGCAAGAATATCTAAGTAATGGATGGATTTCATCGACTGCCCCATTACTTTTGGTCCACGAATTCTTTTCCATGGGACATGAGGTAACAAACGGGATGGAAGATTTTCTGGAGAAAAACCAAGAAATTGTGTATAATATATCTATAATAATTCGACTCTGCAATGATTTGGGGACTTCAGTGGTAATTACTCTTTTCATATACAACATTTTTACAAACTATTGATGTAGTTTTAGCATTTTCCAAATAATTATTGATAGATAAAAATGTGATGTCATTGGCAAGTCTAGATTAAAACTAGTAAGAATTCGTCACATCAATAATTTGTAAAAATATTATAAAATAGTTTAGGGCTGTAGTAGTATTACTCATTCTTTATTGGTTATAGAGAACATTGATTAATTATTATGTCCATATTAGAACAAACTAATTGGAATAGTGACTTGAAATAGGCTGAGAGAGCAAGAGGTGATGTTCCCTCATCAATCCTATGTTATATGAGAGAAGCTGATGTTTCAGAAGAAATTGCACAGAAGCACATCAAAGACATGATAAACAAGAGTTGGAAGAAAATAAATGGGCAATGCTTCAACCAATTGCCAATGCTGCAATCATTTGTCAATATTGCAAAAAATAATGCTCGTGTGGCACATAGCCTTTACCAATATGGAGATGGGTTTGGGGTTCAAGACCGAGACACTCGAAAAAATATCGTGTCCTTACTGGTCGAACCTCTCTCGTGCTCTACTGAATTGAAATGTTAAATTATGGAAAATGGGTCAATTTGTCAGCTATGAATCTATGATGTTAGAACTTAGAACTTAGAATTTGCAATAACTCACAGGATGGTGATTTTTTTTTTTTTTTTTTTTTTGGAGAATGACACAGGATGGTGACTTGAATGACTAGGTTAAGTGTATGGCTTTTTCTCTACAATAATGTGATGAACGAGTGCTTGGATTGTAACGTGTAATCAATATCCGGTTCATAATTAAATAAAAGTGCTTTTTGAGTGTCTGTGACCACTACTTTTTCCTCAATCTTGTTGATGTTTGTTAGGAAATTTAGACCCCGGTTGATAGAATTAACAAGTTTTAAACCCAAGTTGTTAATTAGATTTATTACGAATAAAATTTCTTAAAACAATCAAACATCAATATCATGTCAAAATCATACAGCGAAAAAAATAAATAAGACAAGATATGATGACCCAGAAAAACCAATGAAACCAACCAGTTTCACAGTAAAAAACCTAGGAGGAAACCTTTCCGAAAAGCAATTCACTATAGTAAAGAAAAGTTTCAGATCTAGTACAAAACCTTTGTCCCTAGACTCTACAATCTCCGTAGATGAACTCACAACAGAAACTTTCAACTACTTCAGAACCTTTAAACTCTTTAATATATAAACGCCACTCTTTTATGATGCACGAATCTCAGTAAGTGACTAACTCCTTTGCATGAATCTCAGTACGTGACTCACTCACCAACTTAAGGAAGAAGAGTGTTGGTTGCAAAGTTCTTTACTTCATCAACAATGAAGATCAAGAAGCATTTGGTTACAAAACCCTAAGGCGCAAAGACGCAGTAGCTTCTTTCAGAGAGAATAAGACATCGGTTACCTTTTGCATATGTTTTCCTTGTATTCTCTTATGTGACGGCCTTTAAAATAAGCCTTATATAGGTCTAGGGTTGTGAGAAAAGAAACCCTACACAAATACATAAGCTTGACTCAAAAACAGAAATCTGAATTCCCGTAACCTCGACAGATAGCAGCTATCGAGGAGGTGTTGAGAAGGTGTTGAAGTTTAATGAATCTCAACAGATACAGCTAACGAGAAGGTGTTGAGGAAACAGAAGTTTTCTTGATTGATCGACCAGCTATCAAGATTGCGATAAGAATCAGTTGAAGAGCTCGACAGATAGTCAAGTGTCGAGTAGCTATCGAGCTTTAAAATTCAGCACTTTCTTACTTGATTCTTGGACAGACTTGCATGACTTTAGCATTTAAACTTGAAACAAGGTTTCTTGAAGTATTAAAAACACCTACAACTACTCAATTACAAATAGAGTGCGTTTTGTCAAAAGATTAGCCAATTTACATAAATAAGTGACATATGTTCTTAACAAGTGAAACACATATGTCTTAACAATCTCCCCATTTGGCAATCCGTGACAAAACCACAACAAACAAATGAACATATGAGAGAAGTCATAAATCACTCAACTCATACTCACTTGTTGAATACAATAAAATCTATCCTAACACAAACTCTTGAAAAACTTTGCAAGAAGAGAGTTTATGACAAGTAGACTTTGACAACCTGTATTTCTAAAACACTTTAAACAAAACTCATCAAGGCATCTTAGTGTGAAACAGAAATAATAGATTGCATATAGGTATAAGAAACATGTGTATAAAGATAGAAAAGAAACAACACATGTAAAAGTAGGTGAAAGAAAACATATATCATCATATATATATCAAAGATAAGCACAATATATGTAAACATGGTCACAAGACCCAAGGTACAAGAAGAAGGAGGTAAGTACTCCCCCTAACAAGATAAAACACAACTCCCTCTTACAAAGGAATGTATTTCTCCCCCTAACATGTAGAACCTTAAAAAGAAACCACATATTCTCCACAATTTCTCCCATTTTTTGTCATGATTGACAAAAGGTACAAGAAGCTAGAAAGCTTCACTTGAGAAATATAAAGATGGTCAAGGATGATCAAGGGGGCATAAGAAATCCATATAAATGCATAAATGTAATGAAACAAGATGCTATGGATGATAAGATAACAGAAAGATGCAAAACATGTGAAAGACAAAACTCTTAATAAAAATATTAAGCACATAGATCCCAAAACACACACACACACACACACACTAAACAAGTCTAACCAATTTTATATTTCAAAAACAAGTCAAGACAGTTTAGTGAGCATACATTAGCACATGTAAAACCTTTGTGATTGCCAAATCACATTGTACCTGCACATGTATCAAGAGTAGCAAAGAATATTACGTGTTATGTGTGAAAAACATCACAAGATTGCATATGTGTATACATGTTATGACGATCTGAGATATGAGAAATAACTTTAACTCACACATAATCATAACTGTTTGATGGGGACTATCACCTTTGAGGTACATCCTATAACTCCCACATCTCTTAAAATACACGCTTGCAACCATATTTAAAGCATTTTTGATCTTTTTGCTTTTTTTTTTTTCTTGCATATATTTTTTTTTTTTTTATTTTAGCATATCATGCATGGGCATAAAAAGAGAGAAAAGAAATACCCAAGATGTTAAGTATTTGATATCGCACTTTTGTTATGCCGAAGCATACGAATGTCTTTGACACTGCACTTTTACTATGCCGAAGCATACATGTGTCATATTATGATTGGCGAGTAACAGTGGTGAGATGGTTATTTATGTCTTTCTCTTAGGATTTTCTTGTCCTACCCGTTAAAAAGAGTGATATGAGTGTTAAGTTCAAGAGATAACTTAATCTTACTCATTATAAACAAGAGTCACAAAACTCATTTGCTTAGTTGTGCATAGAGATGCTCATCTAAGTTACAAATGATATAAAGTTTAGAAAACTTTGTTTCAATGGCCATCCAAGGTACACAAGTACCAAAGTACACAAAACACACACTATTTTTGTATTTTTCGGATTTTTCCTTTTTATTTTTATTTTGAAAACAAAACAAAATAAAAACTAAACAACTAAACAAAAACCGACAAACAACATGAAAGCATGAAAGAAAGATGCATATGCCTAAAGACATGATAGAAATATACAGATGTATGAAAACATAATTTCAAAAATAGATAAGAAATCAAGCAAAAAGAGTCTTACTTTAAATAGAAAGAATTAAAGTAGAAGACAGACAAAAAAGACAATTAAGTCTTAGGCTCCTTTCTCACCCACACAGCACGAATCTTTGGCCCTGAAGATAAAAAGGCATATATCTTAATATGTCTACTAAAGGACATAGAAGAATTAAGATTCTTCTGAAATTGAGTTAAAAAGTTCAAGACTTTTAATAACTCTCCAAACAAAGTTGTAGGTCTTTAAGAGGAAACTTGTGACTGTTTGGATAATTGCTTATGAGGATACAACTTAAAGCAATTAGAACAAATGCGTCCAACAACACCACAATGATGACAAACGTGAGGTCTAACAAAGGATTTAGAATTAGCCAAATCAGTTTTGGATTTCATACCTTTATTACCTTTCTCAAATTGGGGCATAAAGACAGTCCTTGATCCAGAAGTCGAGGAAGAGGAAAGGCTGGAGGAAACAACATATCCTAAGTCAGTTTTATCAGAACTAGGCTTTTGAGCACTCAATACCTCATCAAGCTTTGCACTAGACATCTTCTTTGTTTGAGTTATAGCTTGACTAAGCTCAACCTCAAGATTCTTGACCTTCTCTTCTAATAAGGTGTTCTCCACAACAAGAGTCTCAACTAACCTTGTAGTCTCATCTAATTTGACTAATAGATCATCCTTTTCAGTTTTTACCTCGTTAAACTCTTTTCTACAAAGATGAGAAGTCTTCTCAGATTTTATAAATTCAGTGCATAGCTTATCATAGGCTTCCTGAAAGGTCATCTTCTTAAGTACTTCATCATTAGAAGAATCCTCACTGTCACTAGCACTCTCTACAATTACCTTATCAGTTGAGGCAACAAAGGCCATAACGTGACGATATTCATCCACAAACTCATCAGAATAGTCATCCTTAATATCACTCCAGGTAGCAACAACCCTTTATCTTTTGATTTCTTGGAATTTTCCTTCATGAGATAGTTTGGACACTCTATCCTCATATGACCAAAACCTTTGTACTCATGGCATTGAATAAGGGGTTTCTCATTCTTGCCCATCCTAGAGGATTTAGGTTGCCTAGAAGGTTTGCCTTTATCCTTTTTCCTAAACTGAAGAAGCTTGATAATCTCATAAGTTATGAAGGTTAGATCCTCATCCTCATTATCATCTTCATCTTCACTTTCATCTTCATCTTCACTTTCATCTTCATCTTCAAAGTCCTCAATCTCTTCCTCTATACCCTTAAGAGCCAAGTTTTTACCCTTTCCACCTTTTCCTATTGAGCCTAATCCTATCTCATAGGTTTGAAGGTTCCCTACAATCTCAGTCAAAGGAATTTGATCAATGTCCTTTGCTTCTTCAATGGCAATGATCTTGACATGGAATCTTTTAGGTAAGGACCTAAAGATTTTCCTAACAATTTTGGATTCTGCAATACATTCTCCAAGGTTGAAGGCAGAATTCACAATATCCTTGAGTTTAGTATAGAACTCATCAAAGGTCTCATCCTCCTCTATCCTTATTTTTTCAAAACTACTAGTGAGTTGTTGAAGTTTCACAGTCTTTACTGCCTTGGTACCTTCATAGATGGTTTCAAGAATGGTCCCTGCCTCCTTGGCAACTTCTGTGGATGATATTTTCTTGAATTCTTCATTAGTCACCCTACAAAACAAAGCATTCAAGGCCCTATTATTGAAATTTGCCACAATGATTGTTGCATCATCCCAATCCATCGGTGATTCCTTTAGCTTAATCCAGCCGACTTCAACAGCTTGCCATACTTGTTCACCTAGAGCTTGCAAAAACACTTTCATACAAACTTTCTAGTATGCATAATTAGTTCCATCAAATAAAGGAGGTATAAATAAAGATTGTCCTCTATCTATGACAACAGGGGTCAATGGATCACACTCAAGAAATTAATCCAATTAGAGTAAACCCGCTTTGATACTACTTGTTGGGAAATTTAGTCCCCGGTTGATAGAATTAACAAGTTTTAAACCCAAGTTGTTAATTAGATTTATCACGAATAAATTTTGTTAAAACAATCAAACATCAATATCATGTTAAAATCATGCAGCGGAAAAAATAAATAAGACAAGATATGATGACCTTGGAAAACCAATGAAACCAACCAATTTCACAGTAAAAAACCTGGGGGAAAACCTTCCCGAAAAGCAATCCATTATAGTGAAGAGAAGTTTCAGATCTAGTACAAAACCTTTGTCCCTAGACTTTACAATCCCTGTAGATGAACTCACAGTAGACACTTTCTACCGATTCAGAATCTCTAAACTTTTCAATATATGAATGCCACCTTTTTATGATACACAAATCCCAGTACGTGACTAACTCCTTTACACGAATCCCAGTATGTGACTCACTCACCAACTTAAGCAAGAAGAATGTTAGCTGCAAAATTCTTCACTTCATCAACAATAAAGATCAAGAAGCATTTGGTTACAAAATCCTAAAGCGTAAAGACGCAGTAGCTTCTTTCAGAGAGAATAAGGCATCGGTCACCTTTTGCATATGTTCTCCTTGTATTCTCTTTTATGACGGCCTTTAAAATAAGCCTTATATAGGTCTAGAGTTATGAGAAAAGAAAACCTACACAAATACATAACCCTGACCCAAAAACAGAAATCTGAATTCCTGTAACCTCGACAAATAGCAGCTATCGAGGAGTTGTCGAGGTTTAATGAATCTCAACAAATACAGCTATTGAAAAGGTGTCGAGGGGACAAAAGCTTTCTCGATCGATCGATCAGCTATCGAGAAGCTATCGAGATTGCGATAAGAATCAGTTGAAGAGCTCGACAGATAGCCAGGTGTTGAGGAGGTGTCGAGCAGCTATCGAGCTTTAAAATTCAGCACTTTCTCACTTAATTCTTGGACAGACTTGCATGACTTTAACACTTGAACTTGAAACAAGGTTTCTTGAAGTATTAAAAACACCTAGAACTACCCAATTACAAGTAGACTGTGTTTTGTCAAAGGATTAGCCAATTTACATAAATAAGTGACATATGTTCTTAACAAGTGAAAACATATATATCCTAACAATGTTGACTAGGAGCTCTAAAGTTATGGCTGTGAAAAAAAGATAAGAATCTCTGTAGTAATCTCGTACTACAATAACCACCAAAAGTATCATATTTGATTCCTTGGATCCTTAAAGAATAAAGATAGGCTGGCCTTTCTCTCCAAAAAAAAAAAATAATAAAAGGTAGGTAGGCTGGTAGTTGATTTGTGTTTTCAAACAACAATTTTCAATTTTTAAACAACATTATATGTATTTTTACACACTTTTTCACTCACACGTATTTTTACAAATATTTTCAAACAACAATTTTCAGTTTTTAAACAAATGTACAAAACGGGCAATCTCTCCACACACACACACACACACACACACAAAGAAGAAGAAGAAGAAGAAGAAGAAGAAGAAGAAGAAGATAACCACTGATGTGGCAATGTGAAACCGACTTTGGTTTTTTCTTTAAGGATCAAAGGAATCAAATATGATACTTTTGGTGGTTAACCACTAATGTGGCAATGTGAACTCGACTTTGGTTTTTTCTTTAAGGATCAAAGGAATCAAATATGATACTTTTGGTGGTTATTGTAGTAGGCAGGCCTAATTGTTAGAAAATGCCTATTTTGCTAAAAGTTTGGTTTTTGTGAATTATATTGCTAAAAAACCTAATTTCCAAGTTATTTAATTATATAATCTCTTTTGGAACTCGATTTAACCAAAGTCGAGGTATATGTAGTAACCATTAATATGGCAATGTGAACTCGACTTTGATAAAATTGAGTGCATAGTATTTAACATTTATTTGGTCTTCATTAATATGTAATATGTATTCACTATTCACAAAGTAGTACTCATGACTAATACTTTGTACAATATTGCCAAGATATATATATATATATCCTCTTTATTGAAAATTTTCTTTTTATTAAATTTTTTTTTTTTCAGTTTCTTCAATTTTTTAGTTAGAGCTAATTTAGCTAAAATTGGGTCTAAAAAATTGAGTCAACATTGGCCTTACTTTTAGTTAGCATAAACAATCACTGATGGTGGCTATGGGTGGCAGCAGTGGTTGGTACTTGGTGGTGGCTTTGGATTTGTATGGTTATCATTGATGGTTGTGGCGGTTAGCGAGGTTAGTGAAGAAGAGTGAGAGAGGCAAGAGATGAAGAAGTAGAGAGAAAAGTAATAACTAAAAAGAAAGAATAATTAGAACATTTAATTACAAATATAGAAAATAAGAGAGTTTGATGCAGGACCACTTGACAATGTGCCAAATAAAATAGAAATCATAAATGCTCCTAATTTCAAAGGGTTGGCCAGGCAAAGCTATAAAAGGGTTAATTAAGGGACCACGAGGACCATGGCCATTGCATTAATATTAAGAATGGCAACGGGCTGAGTTTGGGCTGGGCTTTTTCATACCCAAACCCACTCCCCAAGCCCAGACCTGTTACTCAAATTCGGCCCATTTAATAAATGAGTTTTTTATACAAGGCCCAGATCAGCCTCGTCAGGCCCTGTGGGTCCTACGGGCCCGGTTTAGTCCAACCAAAGTTGGACCCATTCCACGGCCCAAATTGTGGCTCAACCAAAAAATAAATTTTAAAAATTGAATTGAAGCCCAAATTCATTTTTGCCTAGATTCAAGCCCTATGATGTGCAGCTTCAAGCCCATATAACGTGGCCCAAATGTTAAATTAGTCCAAATCATAGGCTATTCATCACAAATCAATAAATCATAACTAAATCATAAATCAGTCAATCACCTATTAATTATAAATCTATAAATCAATAAATCATAGTTAAGATTATAAATAAATAAATCACCTAGCTAAGATAACTATTTAATCATAAATCAATAAATCATAGCTAAAGTCACCTGCTAAACATAAAAATAAAACAAATAGTATCACAAGTCCAACAAATTTGTAGCATTATTGACTCAGCGGCTGATAGTGAGAGTGAGAGTACGGTTGTGTGAGTGTGAAGAGTGAGGGAGAGGCAAACAGAGAAGTGAGACTAGGGTTTGAGAGAAATAAGGTATTTATACTAGGATCTTAGGGTTCAAAAAATATATACATATTAATATATATATATATATATATATATACAAGTCGGGTTTGGGTCGAATATGCCTAATACCTGAACCTGCTTCGGGTTTTTTAATGAAAATCCAAACCCGACCTTAATGATAAACGGGCCAGGTAAAACCCGACCCATTAGGGTCGAGTTGAACTGGGTACTTGCGGGTTGGGTACATTTTGCCATCCCTAATTAATATTGAAAAAGGAGTCTCATTCGGTCACTATGAAATTGACTACAATCTTTTTCTATTTGTAGGGATCTCTGAGTCGTTCTTTGGCCTTGTCATTTTGGCAAATAAAATTTTCTACTAGTATATTTAAGGTTCATTCCAAATTTGGGCCCAATAAAATTAAACTTGGCCCTCCAAACAAAATTCTTGGCCCCTTATATCAAAAAATATCCCAAATAACAACAAACAATCATCTAAAACATCCAAAAATTTAACAAGAAGCCGTAGTTTTTAGCCTTTCAAAAACAAAAACAAAAACAATAAGTTTAAAAGAAAACAAAATAATGCTAAGCTACAAGTTTGGTCCCTATTTTTTACACTATATTTTAATTTGGCCCCTAACCTTTCAATTGTGTCAATTTGGTCACTAACCTTCCAATATTGTGTCAATTTAGTCTCTGTTGTTATCTCCTAAATAGAAATTGCTAATGTGGCTAGTGACCAAAATAAAAAATTAGTTTATTACCACATCAACGAAAACTAGTTTTTTTTTTTTTTTTTAAATTTTATTTTGGTCGTTAGTCATGTCAGTAATTTTCACTAGAAAAATAATGGTATTGATTAAATTGATATGGTACCGAAAGGTTAGAAATCAAATTAACACAATTAAAAAGTTAGGAATCAAATCGAAATATGACGTAAAAAATAGAGACCAGTTTACCCAAAAAAGACAATCTTTTAAATGGAGTTGTTGAAGAGAGAGGGTGAGCTTGAGTGTGTACTGGACACCACGCCGTTGCTATCAACTAGCCGATCATATGCTTGGTATCATCTATTTTCTCGCTTCTTTGATCTTGCCCTCTTTCTACTCATGTCTGCGTATCTAACTATTGTCTGAATGTATCAAAGCAAATTATCGCTCAAAGGGCTTTGTGGAAAAAATATTAAAAATAAATAATGAAAAAAGGAATTACATTCATTATCAAAAATCAAAGCAAAGGAAACCTCAAAGGTCATGTTTTGGAGGTGTGTTAACATAAAATTAATTTGTTTATCTCTTAATTTTACTTTACTAGTTCTGTTAATTAGTCTCATATTTCCACATCATTTTTAACCTACTTTCTCAATGGTATATGTTAACATAAAATAATTTATAATTATGACATTTTAATTTGAATATAACACATTTTTAGTATGAATTAGAATGTTATTTTCATAAAATTTCTTAAAAAAAAACTTCGCTTATACATATGTTTATAAAATTATTTTATTTTATGTTTATAATAACATATAAATTAAATAAAAAAATATATAAAATAAAGTGTAAACCTATTGGATCCATTTTACTATTCTAGTGCAAAAACTTTGATGACAAAAAATTATGAAAAGTTCATGTACTAAAAATATGACCATTTGTGAAAATTGAATTATTTTTATAAACTCAGATCGAATAATTTGATAATCAAATTGTAGATAGTGATCGCCTAGTTTGCGTTGTTGCTCTAATGCCTTCTTTTCTTCGTTGCTAGCAGGGAGGATAAACAATTTTGGAGGGAGATGGCTGAAAAACCAAATGAGAGTTGTGGAGTAATACATGTTTAACTAGATAGTACAAGTTAACCACCATCAAAGCTTTAATTTTGTTTTCAACTATAAGAAATTTTTTTAGGAATACATTTTTTTTCCTTTTCCAAATTTAAATATAATCCTCCCTTCCTTTTTCTCTCCCTCTCTTTTTTCCTCCATTTTAGTGATAAACAAAAGGGTTTGCAGCCGAAACAACTGCCAGACTGACAAATCAATACTAGCAAGTGCAAAAAATTTTAACTCCACTTAAATATGTCATTTAAATCCTCTCGTTCACTTCCTCTCTCATGACTATTTTTGGTGTTAATTATTGTCTTCTCCTTCCCAAAATTAAATTTTATTGCAAATTGCTTTTTTCTTTTTCTCAAGGGGGGTCCAACTTGAGTTAGCCCCCTCCATATAGTTTTCATATATAAATTTAAATTCATATAATTATATATATATATATATATATAGGGTTTTGTATTGTACATTTATATTACTTTATAAATTTAAAATGCAATTTTATAGGAATTATATTATGTTATATTAACATAAAAGAATACATGTGCTTAAAACATATGTACATAATATACTTTCTCAAGGGCATATGTTAACATAAAATAAATTATAATGTTAATTATGACATTTTAATTAGAATTAAGCACATTTTTAACAAAATTAGAATGCTATATTTATAAATTTTCTTAAAAAAAATACTTTCCTTATAACATATGTTTATTAATTTATTCTATTTTATGTTTATAATAACATATAAATCATATAATACTATGTTATAGCAGAATGAATTATAATTATAATACTATGTTAATTCCCAAGGGTATAAAGAATATAGACCAGTTTACTCAAAAAAGAAAATCATTTAAACAAAGCTGTTGAAGAGAGAGGGTGAGCTTGAGCATGTACTGTACACCACGCGGCTGCTGCCAACTAGCCGATCATATCGTGCAAAGTAAAGGATAGCAATAAATACAGATAGACTACTTCCTAAAGGTGCCATAGTTCAAGGATAGCAATATTTGTACCATGTCTGCTTCACATTTTCATAAATTATTCTTATTATAAACCAAGGCCGTCAATGGACGTCAATTGAGGTTTGTGACCATGGTGATTTTGCAGGGGCAGGAATACGAAAGACAGGCACGGAAGCTGATAGTGAATGTAAAGGATTGCGGAAGCAGTTGACAAAGTGGCAAAGTTAGAGCTGATTGACAGCGTTAAAAAGTTAGGCCTAGACAGCCATTTTGATGCGGAAATCAAGGAGGCTCTAGACATCATATCATCCACTAAGAATAAAAATCCTAGTCCAAAAGAGGATCTCTACACTACTGCACTATGCTTTAAGCTTCTTAGGCAGCTTGGCTATGAAGTTTCACAAGGTAAAATAATCTTAGCATTTAAAAAATCCTGTTATTCTTATTCAAGTTCATCTCCAATTATACTTTGCTTTCTAAATCCAGTACATCATGTGGAATGCAGACATGTTTAGAGGCTTCCTGGATGAAAGGCCGGTTTGTTCAAGAAAAGCACACGCACAATATCAAAGAAATGCTTGAACTTTTGGAGGCCTCATACTTGGCTTTAGAATGTGAAGATCTCATGGATGCTGCTAGAGATTTCTCAACAGAAACTCTCAAAGATTGCATTCCTAATTTAGACTGTGACCTTGCTGAACAAGTGTCCCATGTTTTTGAGCTCCCATCACAAAAGAGAGCGCAGTGGTTTGACGTCAAATGGCACATCAACGCATATGAGAAAGACAAGACATATGAATGCTATGTTACCTGAACTTGCTAAACTTCATTTCAACATATATAGCTCAAGCCACACTTCAGAAAGAGTTGAGGGAATCATCCAGGTAAGTATAGCGACAAACAAATAGTAATCTGTGAATATCTTAAACATGGAACTCACCATGCACAACACATATAATATAGCAGGAGAGAAATTGAGAAAAGAACTTTTTTTTTTTTTTTTTGGAGAAATTGAGAAAAGAACTTACTTGTTCCTTTTGTGTCATTTAGGTGGTGGAGTAATCTGGGCCTCTCAAAGGACTTGAGTTTCGCTAGAGAAAGACTGGCTGAAAGTTTTATGTGCTCGGTGGGCTTTACTTTCGAGCCTAAGTACACATATCTTAGAAAATTGCTAACAAAAGTCACTAATCTGATAGCGATAATCGATGATGTTTATGGCACACTGGAAGAACTAAAACTGTTCACCAATGCCGTAAATAGGTTAGTATTGTAGCATATAAAATAGGCACATGTGGTTGTTTTAATTCTGACCAAAATATTAAAATAGGCACATATGTGTGTATAACAACATGTGAATAATTGCTTTTATCCTTCTAATAACGCACGACATTCTGATCTAGGTTAAGTCATAAGTGATGGTCTTGTCCTTACCATGCAAAATAAATATAATGGGTTTGTAAAACATTTTACATAATGTAATAAAAGTATCTTATCTTGTGTGTGGAATTCCCCTCCTTTTAAACAAATATATTTGATGTTTCGTTTTATATGTTTAAGTGTATGTATCCACTATGATTTTCGTTCTGTTGACTTGGAACTCTAAAGTTGTAAGCCTTGTGGCTGAAAAATAAAATGGCTTGAATCTTGGCTAAAACAATGAATTTCTCATGGGCAACATAACAATTAGCCCTTTAATTTATATTTAACTTATTTTTATATATAGTTTAATAAATTTTTACATATTTTGTTTACATATATACACACACAGGGATAATTAGGCTAGCTCAATACAATTTGAATCCTAAATAAAAAAAAATTAAATGGGCCGTTATATATTTGAATATCACTTAAATAATATTTAGTTTTTTTCATCAATTTAATTAATGTTCTATATTATTATTTTTATTTAAAATGCATTATTCTCATGATCTAATATAATTAATTCATTTGAATGATACTAAGGATTCTATAAATTTTACTACATAGGCATTATTTAATGTGTCAATCTTATCTAGTTTGATATATAACCCACTAGAAAGGAGGCTAAAAAGAGGCCTGCTTCCCCGATAATGGGCTAAATTGAAAACTAAACCTACATTTAAGTTTCCTTTTACAACATTTAACTAAGCTAAGGATTTTCTCACAAAAACAAACAAAAACAAAAAAAAACAAAAAACAAAAAAAAAAAAAACAAAACAAAAAACAAAAAACAAAAAAACAAAAAAACAAAAACAAACAAAAACAAAACAAGACAAAAAAACTAAGCTAAGGATCCTAGCTAGGTATCTAGTTTGGCCATGCCACCATGCCCATGCTAGGTTTTTCTTTAAGAATAAGGTAATCCTAAATCCTAATCCTGCCTTCCCCACATCTTCATGAGAGAAATAATAAATTAATTCAAGTGAAACAGCCTCACTTGTACTGACGCCACTAAACCCAATGTGTGATTTGTTACTGCCATTACCATTGGCCCATTGCCAATTCTTGTAGCCAATCTAATCCTATTGCATGGATAGCCCATCAACAAAGAGGCCTAAGTTGTGAAACAAGATTGACCCATTTGATGTAGTTCAAGGCCTACATATAATCGATTTAACTTTAAGGCCTCTCGACCTCTTGGCCTAGACAAAACTAGGTTGTAGGAAAAACCAAGATAAGATAAGGATATCATGTACAATCCCTTCAACTATCCATTGAGTCACTTTCCATCACCACATTTCTATACTTTTCTCTAATTGTCACCTTGATTTCCAATCTAATTAATAGATAATGCTTAAGCCACACCAAGTCTCTAACATGCACATGAGATGGACTTAATATCCAACGGTTTCAATTAATCTAGTTGTCTGAACGCAAATTTAGAGGGACAAAGTCTAACTCTACGACCAATAAAAAAAGATGACATATATTTTTGTCAGATTTGTAATACACATAATTTACTTAAAATAACTGTGTAAAATATTTAAAACCTGCTTTAACAAGCCATATGCATTGCATAAATTTACTGACTTTATTACGTCTTAATTTGTTCAATCAGAGGAATTAAATTTCGTTCACAATATAATTATACATAGATAAGATTTTGCGGGGCCTATTGTTTGACATGCATGCACTAGATTGGCGTGGTCCATGTGGAAGACAAATTTTTAGAAATTTCCATTTCTTGTGTTTCACATGGCCTGCTTCTATCAAATGTCCAACACGAGATTAGAGAGACAGAAGTGAGAGTGAGATGTCTTACAAACGCCAAAACAACATGCGCCGTGGCGCTCTCTGTATGGATGTGGTATTAATTATTAGCATCAATTGTATATATCTCCCTAACTAAATTAGGTGAATTCTATTTGAAAAAATGAGATATATGGGTAGATTTTCTTTTCTATATGATAGAAATATCGTCATGAATACAGTACGACTTATTTAACAATTGTATCAAATTTTTTTCCCTTCTATGAAAGGACAATACTCAACATCCATCAACCTAGAAGCTCATTTGTAAAAAAAAAAAAAAAAAATTGTCCTTATGAAAGGACAATACTAAACCATACTTCCTCAACCCACTGAATACAAATATGAGTCCGATTAATGTGTGCCCTAAGCCATCCATTTTTAGAAACATTTTTTCGAGAATTAAAAAAGCTGTCAATACTTTTTCAATTCCCGAGAAAATTATATCTAAAAATGATTAATTATTGTGTGCCCTTAGGGCACACATTAACAAAATCCTAGAAATATCACCATTGAATACAGTACGACTTATTTGACAATTATATCAATTTTTTTTCCCCTTTTATGAAAGGACAATACTCAACATCCATCAACCTAGAAGCTAATTTGGAAAAAAAAAAAAAAATTGTCCTTTTATGAAAGGACAATACTAAACCATACTTCCTCAACCCACTGAATAGAAATATCACCATTGAATACAGTATGACTTATTTAACAATTATATCAATTTTTTTTTTCCCTTTTATGAAAGGACAATACTCAACATCCATCAACCTAGAAGCTCATTTGGAAAAAAAAAAATTGTCCTTCTATGAAAGGACAATACTAAACCATACTTCCTCAATTCACTGAAGATGATGTTCTTAAATAGCTACTAATAGACCCAAACCAACATTTCATTAATCACAAAGTTGTCAAAATCGGGATCTTAAGTAAGATTGTGAGAAGTAGATGGGATCGTGGATCGTACGATTAGATCATAGATCATAAGATTCAACATATTTTCATATTTAAAGCAAAAAACACATTGATAATGACTTTGTATGTTGAATAATCACATAAATTGTGAATTTATCCATAAAAAAATAAAGATTTGCATTATACGATGTAATTTGCATGTTTTACATCGCTACGTCTACTAACGAAACAAATATATTTACGTTTTGATCCAATGTATCTAAAAAGTTCAATAAATGTTTAATTAGCAACCAAATACCAAAATATTTATCAACAATATGGAAATATTTTCCAAATTCTAAGTTTAAAATCCAAAATAAGTTATGAAATGGAAACTAACTAACTAAAATATGAAATCCAAAAGCAAGATTAATATTAAGGTGAAGTGAACATTTAATTATTCTCATTATAAGGTTCTTATGACCACCGTCCTAATTATCATCAATCATTTTATCATATATGAAGACATTCTATATTTGTATATTAGAACTGCAAAGGAGATCAAAATACAACTTCACACTCAACTATTCAAGTTATACCACTCAACAACAATTACAGAGCATGCTCAAAAAAAAAATCAATCAATCAATATACAAATACAAGCATACTAATAAAATTATATATAAGAAAAACATTTAAGTAATATTATAACACAAATTAGTATACTGATAAAAAAAACTTTTAACAACATTATAGCTTAAAATGTAGCAAAGCCAATATAAATTCTTCATTTAGAAATGATGAAGTATTCCTTCATTTTTATTACAAGTGAACTAAAAATTAGAAAACATTTGCTTAGGTTAACATAATTTTATAAAAAATAAAAATAAAAAGTCATACTATCACAACATAGAAAAATAAAAACCCTTAAAGTTTCATCAAAACCAAAAATTTACCCCTTAAAAAAAAAAAGTAGGATCCCATACGATCCTACAATCCTATACAATCTTACACGATCCTACATACAATTCTACCATTTTTACGATCCTAGTGCGATTCTAGGGCCTTGTTTGGTTGTTGAATTACCTATCACTCATCACTCATCACTCAAATTTCATCATTCATCACACATCACCTATCACTCATTTCTCATAACTTAAAAATTCTCAAAATACACCCAACCTTATTTGGCAACTAAACCCAATTTAGTTTCCTTCTTAAAAACTCAAAAAAACTCACATTTTATGGGACCCATGGACTGACACTGAGAATGGTTACCCGCGGTTAACCTTTGATTTTTTGTTTGCATTTCATCTCTCAAAATGCTTTACCCTATTTCCTTACACTTACTTTCACACTTCAGCTCTCAAACCCCAAAGTCGCCGACCACCCTTGAGCTCACCTCCTCCATCCTCGCCCAACTGCGCTGCTCCCATGGTTCCTTCGTATGTCATCTTCCTCATTCCTTGTCCCTGAAACTGAACCCACAACATGCCGCTACACCTCCGTCCTCTTGCCTTGCCCTGAAACTGAGCCGAGAAATCCACAATTTCTCCTCTGCTCCTCAAGGCTGATCTGCGATGGGTAAGGGCATGACAAATTCTACTGCTTCTCTGAAGATTACCAACACCAGTGTGTGTCAATTTTTCCCTCATTTTATATATGCAATTTTCAGAAAAAATGAGAATAAATTTGCTGGGTATGCCATGGTGTTGAATAAAATTATTTCTTTCTTGTTGCTAGCTTGTTTATGTCCTGGGTTTTTGTTTTCCATGTGGTATTGTGGATTCGTGAGGGATTTCAAGTGGGAAGGGAGTACTGTTGGACCCCTTGACTCATTTTGTTTTTTAATAATCTTCAATGTCATTCAAATCGGAGATTAGCAACGAACTCAAGTAGCGGAGCTTGGGTTGTTCAAAGGCCGAAGCTTGAAAGATCGTAGATGGGTGTGCAAGATCGGAGTTTGTGGATTTAGTTGGTGTTGCTATCGGTTTGGATAATGAGAGGTGAGCTTTGTTGTTTATGGCACTGATGAGAGAGTGAAGAGGGTAGGTTGAGTTAAAGGTATGTGACTGTTGGTTCAGGCGTGCGAATTGAGCAGGTGAGGGGACAAGACACTGTCGTGGGGCCCACATGGGTTTAGCTATTTACAAGTTTGCCATGTAAACTCAGTTTTGGTGTTTTGAAAACAAGCTTTGAGAGTTTCCGAATTTGTTATGAGTTAACTTAAAACCCAAAAATCTTAGTTTTGTTAACTGAGTTATCATCCCGAAAAAAAAAAAAAAAAAAAAAAAAAAAAAAAAAGCCAAATAGACATTATACATGTGGGGCCCATAGTTTTTGGGTTATGAGTTAACAAAACTCAGTTTTGTTAACTGAGTTTGGCAAAATCCAAACAACACCTAAACATTTTGGTGAGGTGGGATCGTAAAATCATGCGATACTATGATCCAGATTGCGATTTTGACAACCATGATTAATCATGATAATGAAAAAAGGGGAAAAATTATTAATACTATGTCTTTCATTCATCTCAATTATTTAGTTTCTATTATTAAAAAAAAAAAAAAAAAAAAAAAAAAAAAAAAAAAAAAAACTCAATTATTTAGGTTATACTAAAATGGTACTTTATGTTCATAAAAAAGTCTAACTAATTATCATCTATTTTTTTGTTACGAGATCTAGTTTTGAGTATATATATATATATATATATATATATATATATATTCATGATTAAAAATTTCCATATTCAAAGTTATAATAGAAATTGAAAGAGTAAGAATAATCTCCCTATAAATATATTGCTAGACTATTGATTTTTTATTCATTACTAGGCATATTGGCATGATTCAAAATTATTTATCAAGTCCTATACATGGTTTAGTTATGTCATTTGTTTTGTCTTATTTTCTATGTTTTAGGCCTACTCTTTAGGGTTTTGACCCATTATATGTTGGTATGCCTTCTTTTGTGTGTGTGTGTGTGTGTGTGTGTGTGTGTGTGTGTGTGTGTGTGTGTGTGGGGGGGGGGGGGGGTATTATTGCATTTTTTATTATTATTATTATAGATATCATGCGAACCTCTTTTTGTTCTCATTAGAGATATTATTAGAATGAACCTACTACTAAATTTAGTGAGGTCTAAGCATCCACTCTATAATAATTACTGTTATTATCAAACTAAGATATCAATCTATTTTTTTAATATAGACAGTGTTTATACTCCTAATATTTTATTTGAGAAACTTAATTATTTGAGTTAACTGGGACTCACTTGTATTTCTACATTCGTTAATACTACTGCACTATCCTTTAGGTTTTTTAGGCAGCCTAGCTATGAAGTTTCATAGAAAAGCTAGCACACATGAAAATATCAAAGAAGTGCTTGAACTTTTGGAGGTCTGAGGCCTCACACTTGGCATTAGAAGGTGAAGACATAATATTGAATGATGTCATGATCATGATGCTAGAGATTCCTTAATAGAAGCTCTCAACGAAAGCAGTCCTAATTTAGACTCTGACCTTGTCACCTTGTTGAACAATGAGCTTCCATCACAATGGAGAGTGCAGTGGTTTGACATCAAATGGAACATCGATGCATATGAGAAAAACACAATTACGAATGCTATTTTAGGGCATGTTTGGTAGGAGGTGAAATAGGATGGATGAAAAAAAAAAAAAAAAAAAAAAGAGAGAGAGAGAGAGAAAATAGGAGGGAAAAAGAGAAAGAGTATTGTTTGGTAAGGGGGGAGGGAGAGCAATTTTCTGGTGGGGCCCAAGAATTTTCCATGCGGGCCCTGTAGGGAATTAATCCGAAATTCCTAACCTGTGAGAAACAAAAAATAAAGAAAACATACGCAAAAAAAAAAACAATCACATGCACAAGACAATATTTACGTGGTTCAGCAATTTGCCCACGTCCACAGAATTGTAGAGATTTCACTATTATCAGGGAAAAAAATATAAAATCCACAACATTATTTCGGGTCAGGTTATCAACCGGATTAAATATAACTAGGCTCCACAAAACCCAATAGGCCCACACAAAATTTTTCTCTCCAAAATGAAAAGAAAACCGGGTGGAGGGAGTTTGATGGTCCAATTGGCCTTTTTTTTTTAACGGTTTCCTGGGCGTGAACGTTGCCTCCCTTTCTTTTTTTTTTTTCTTTTTTTTTTTTTTTTATCTTTTGATTTCCTAAGTGTGGGCGTGGTGCTTTGTGGTTTTTTTTTTTTTTTTGGTTAACTAGAAATGATTTTTTTTTTCTTGGAAATGTTTTTTTTAATAAATTTGGGTGATCTTTTCTTTTCTTTTCTTTTTTTTTTTTTTTTTGGTTTTTTGGTTGCTTATCATTTTTTTTTTTGTTTTAATTGTATATTATTTTTTAACAAGGGTATATGAGTAAATTTATACAAAATCACTTTTTCCATCGTTTTACCTTTTCACTCCAAACCAAACAAAAATGAGGGAAATTAAAATCTTTTTTATCATCCCACTTTTCCACCCTCTATCCAAACACACCCTTAAAGATCATGCCATGGATTATCCTTTTGAATTCACTAAACTTCATTTCAACATAAGCTCAAGCCCAACTTCAAAAAGATCTAAGGGAATCATTTAGGTAGCTACCAAAGAAAGTAATATGTCATACGTCATACATCCTAAAAGAAAAGAACTCACTCGTATCTTTGGGTCTATTTGGATACAATTTATTTTACTGAAAATTGAAAACATTATAGCAAAATAATTTTAAATGTGTGAATAGTACCGTGAAACCTATTTTTAATGAAAAAGTTGCTAAAAAAGTGGAGTTTGCGAGTCCCGTAAACAGTGCATAAGCCTCCGAATATGGCTGAAAGTGGGTTAAAAAGTCAAATAGTGCAGCTACTGTTTATGAACAGTAGCCATACAAGGTTATTTGCTCCACTTAAAAAAAAAAAAAAAAAAAGGTGTAAAATGTGCAAACACGCAAACATGGACGCAGTTTCAGTGAATCCAAACACATACTTTATGTCATTTAGGTGCTGATGGAGTAATCTGGACCTCATAGAAAACTTGAGCAAGAGACAAATTCAGATTTGGTTAAATAGTTAATGCTATTGTACCATGCAATAGCAAATTAAAAGTTGATTTAAAACTTTTAATTTCAACCCTTGAATAAAAAAAAAAAAATTTAACCTTCAACTTTTTATCATTTCATTTTAACACTTTATTATTTAACTTCTTTCTTATATCCAATGATTAACTGCACAGTGCAATAACATATTGCTATCCCACCGACTCTCAATCCATAAGATACTAGCCAAATGTAATCACGTCTTAATATATGGCTTACAAAAGTCACTAATTTGATACTGGTAATTGATGATGTTTGCTGTTTAGTTCATTAACATCTGAAACATTTTACTATTTTTGTAAAAGTGGAAGCTTTAATTCCAATTTGTTGAGGATAGCATAAGCAGAAATAGCTATTTGTTGCGTATATAACCCAATAAAAATGGATAGTTTTACATGGTTCAGCTTTTGGGCTATGCGGTTTTGAGAAGAAAATTTCACCATCAAAAGAAGAAGATTACAAAGCTAAAAAGCTCTCAATCACTGGAATCATGTGACTAAAGAAACCTTAAAATCACTAGATCAAAGTCATTGCTTAGAAGTTTATACAAAAATACCAAAGAATAGAGAAGCCTATTCTAATATTGCGCCACTAATATAATTGACAATATATATATATTAGGTCTTGCCACAGTACAAGTGCCCTATAAGGAATAATATTCCTTAAGTCATTTAAGGCTAAATGCCTATTCAATTGTAGTCCATTACGTGCCCAACACAAAAGTACAGCTTACCTTCCGTTCTTTTCAAAAAATAATTTCTTTTTATTTTTAATGATAGACTGTCATATCACCCATTAACTAAATAAAAAGTGGAAATTAAAACTTACTACCACTTGTCATTGTATATTTAAAATAAAAGAACATGTCCAATTAAAAATGTACTTGAGGTAAGCCAAACTCCAAAAGTATAACTTGGGAAGGAATAAAACATATGTCGCACAAGAGCACGTCAAATTTAAGCCACCAATTATAACAATTATTATCATTATTTCCACACATCAAAAAAAAAAAAAAAAGAATTCGTCACATCAAAAAAAAAAAAAATCATCACATCAATAATTTGTAAAAATATTATAAAATAGTTTGTGTCTGTAACATTTTGTGTTTGTAACATTACTCATAAGAAAAGAGTAATGTTACAGACACAAACTAATTGAAATAGTAACTTGAAACATAATGAGAGAGCAAGAGGTGAGAGAGAAAACTAATTGGAATAGTAACTTGAAACAGGTTGAGAGAGCAAGAGGTGATGTTCCCTCATCAATCCTATGTTATATGAGAGAAGCTGATGTTTCAGAAGAAATTGCACAGAAGCACATCGAAGACATGATAAACAAGTGTTGGAAGAAAATAAATGGGCAATGCTTCAACCAATTGCCAATGCTGCAATCATTTGTCAATATTGCAACAAATAATGCTCGTGTGGCACATAGCTTAACAATATGGAGATGGATTTGGAGTTCAAGACCGAGAGACTCGGAAAAATATCGTGTCTTTACTGGTTGAACCTCTCGAGCTCTACTGAATTGAAATGTCAAATTTTGGAAAATGGGTCAAATTGTCAGCTATGAATCTATGATGTCAGAACTTAGAACTTAGAATTGCAATAACTCACTGGATGGTGACTTGAATAGATAGGTTGGCTTTGTCTCTACAATAATGCGATGAAGGAGTGCTTGGATTGTAACGTAATCAATATTAGGTTCATAATTAAATAAACGTTCTTTTAAAACATTTATATTTGATGTTTTGATAGATATTTGGCGAAAATATCATTTTTGTCCTTACATTTTGTGGTCACAATCAATTTAATTCTTACATTTTGGTAGCAGTTAATTTAGTCTTTACTATTTTCAACTTGCAATTAATTTGGTCCTTACTATTAAGTAACTAACGAAAAATACCTACGTAACAAACGGTTTGCTTTGTTAGCACACTTGAAGCTGACGTGGCAACTAAAATAATAATAAAATTTTTTTATTGACATTAAAAAATGCCACTTCAGATTTATCAATGTTAGAGATATTAAAAAAAAAATTTATTGAAAACCAAAAAATAACATGAATTCAAATTTGAGAAGTGGGAACACAGATCAAATATGAGCCCAGAAAAATATATAATTAAATTTATTTTCAAATGGGAAGAACACAAACCCAGTACATACAGAATTGAACGAAATAGAAAAGTTACAAAACAAGTCAAATCAAACTCAGTACATTCACTGATTCACAAAACAAAATAACTCTGAAACTCACAAGTCACAACCAACCTCTAAAGCTCCAATATCATACACAGATATAAAAGGATAATATCAAATAATTCAAAGCAAAGAAAACAAGCATAGAGTAAAAGAAAGTCATGGATCTAAAGGATTGGACTGGAACGACGACCTTTCTGGCTAGATCTATGTTGACATTGGGAACAGTGGCTGTGACGCTCTCATTGGCCAAGGAAGTATCCCTTGCTGTTGCGGAGGTGGAATCTGATGTTGAAACAGTTACAGTGATGGTAGGTTTAAGACCCATCTCTACGCTTCTCTCTTCTTCTCAAACAAGCACAAGATTTACTGATTTCTTGCAGGAATTTCAATTCGATCTTTGTTTTCCCACTTCCCAAATAGGCCAAATCTGAATTCATATGTTTTTTTTTTTTCCCTTAATATTTTTGTTTTTCTTGTTCTCTTTTTTTCTAATATTGATAAACTATTTTTTTTTTCCAGATGCTGAGGTGGCATTTTTCTGATGATAATAACAAACTTTATTATTATTTTAGTTGCCATGTTAGCTTCAAATGTGTCAACGAAACACAATGTTTGCCATGTAGTCATTTTTCGTTAGTAATTTAATAGTAAGGATTAACTTGATTGCAAGTTGAAAATAACATGAACCAAATTGACTACTAACAAAATGTAAAAACCAAATTAACTGTAATATTAAAATGTAAGGACCAAAATGTTATTTTCACAAGATATTTTTGAGAGTCTGTGATATGACCACTACGATTTCCTTAATCTTGTTGACGTTGATTGGGAACTCTAATAAAGTTATGGTTGTGAAAAAAGATTTAGAGGTTGTTTGGCACCACTTTCTTCATCACTCAATTTTCGTCACTCATCACTCATCACTCTAAAATACCATGTTTATTTGGCACCATCACTCATTTCCCATCACTCAATATTTTTCACACTATTTATGGGCCCCATTTCTGTCACCCATTGCAACTTTTTTTTTTTCACTGGGTTCGGTGACTTTTCCAGTAAAAAAAAAAAAAAAAAGGAAGAAACCCAAGGTCGGTGAACCTAGGTGGAAAAAAAAAAAAAAAAAGGAAGAAAGAAGGACAATGAACCCAGTGAAAAAAAAAAAAAAAAAAAAAAAACCAGGGGGAGTGGAGAAGACAACCCAAGAGGAAAGGAAAAAAAAAAAGTGAAAAGGGAGTCAAAATGTGCGGTTGAATTTATGACTGTGGGTCTCTCTTGTTTGTTTTATTACAAAAATGCCATTGAGTTATGAGAATTGAAAATTGAAAATAGCGAAAAGTTGTTTTCAGTTTCCACATCTTATAACTCAAAAAGTAGAGAATTGAGTGTTAGAAACAGAGTTATAAAAACAAAGAAATTGTGCAGGCAAACGAGAATTTTGTTAGAGGAACCATTTTTGAGAATTGAGTTATGGAAACAAAGAATTGAGTCATAAAAATTAGTGAACCAAACAGCCCTCTTAGAATCTCTGCTATAATTTCATGCTACAATAACCACCAAAAGTATCATATTTGATTCCTTGGATTCTTAAATAATAAAGATAGGCAGGCCTTTCTCTCAAAAATAAAAAATAAAAGATAGGCAGGCCTACTAGAGAGGATGACGACGTGTAAAAAATTAAAAATAGAAAAACAACAGAGATAGTGAGATGCCATTGGTATTGATTTCAGAGCTCTAAAGATTTTTTCTTTTATTTTTTCCATGGAAAGAAAGGAGGTTTAAACAAATCGTTTTTTATTTGAATGAAACTTCTTAAATTTTGAAAAAAAAAAAATGCAACAATGGACACTTGAGAATTGCAGTAAAAAAATAAGGAGATCTTCTTATATCAAAACATCAATTGAAAAAATCATAAGAAAATTCTTGTACTACCTAGTAAGAATGTGGAATAAGGAACCTCGAGAGGAGGCTACAAATGTTGCAAAATGAGCAGCAATCGCTAGTTGTGGGGGAGATAGGTGCAAGGGTATGTATATAAAATATAAATAAATAAAAAACTAATGCAACGATGGACATTGTTGAGGATTTGCCATCAAGAAATAAGGAGAACTTTTTATATCAAAACATCAATTGAAAAAATTTTAGGAAAAATTCTTGAACTACCTAGTGAGAATGTGGAATAAGGAACCTTGAGAGGAGGCTACAAATGTTGCAAGAGACTAGATAAGAAAGAAAGAATTAATTAATTACAATATCTCTTCCATCTTCCGGATTTTCCAATTTCAGGCCTATTGTTTTGTGTTATCACGTTAGTGCAAATATTTGTAATCTCTAGGTCTCTAGTAAATTAATTCTCTTATCGTTTCATGTACATGAGCCATCATCAAACCACTTAAATCCTTGATATTCTCCTTTCTTATTAGACCACTTGTTCTTGGTTTAATAGGTTTTTTCTTTTTTTTTTTTGGTGTAATCTTCTAAAGTTCATACTTTCTAAGTTTCTATATGCACAACCTTGAGTAACAGGATCCTTGCTTTTCTTTTGAACTTGATTTTGTTGATAATTATTCAATTGCTCAATCTGGATTGCAATAAATGAATGCCTCACTCTCTCACATACTAATAGATCTTATTAATTAAATTTATTATGAGTTCATCAACAAACAAAAAAAGAGTAAATTACAGTCACAAACTATTTTACTGATGTGACTAACATTTTATTGATTTTCATTTAAGTACACCATTAATATCACTTCTTCATTTACTAATAAACATTCACTACATTAACAGTTCGTAATTTTTTTTTTATAAAATAGTTTATATCGCTAACATTATTTCAAAAAAAAAAAATTATACAAGATAAAAATTCTACTCTAACCTAATCTAAGTGTATATGTATGTGAAATTTCATTTTCGATACTTAAACTCCGACCCTTGTTCCACGTTCTATAAACAATTATACTTGTGAGATTTACTAATCATATGAAAGGATCGTGTACATTTATTACGCTCTGTAAAACTACTGAATAATTTTTTTTTTTTTTTAAATAATTACACTTTTGATTGCATGGTTTTGACCCTCAATTATTTGGTTGGTGGACTTTTCTTTCTTTTTTCATGCCGTCCTTGACTGCCTGGGCTGGCGCACTTAACTTATTTGTTTGATGTTCACTCGTTGATAAATACCTCTGAAGCAAATCAAGCTCGTGCAAAATGAATAGCATTACAGCAAATCTTCTGATGGATTTTTTTTTTTAATGATAATGTGATGGGAAAAAATAAAGGGTTTACGCAGTTTGTCCTTTGGGCCTATTTATATGGAACTAGAGCCTAGAAAGCTTATATTTTCACGTTCACTTCTAGCTTGTTTGAAGACCAATTTTAAAAATATTTTTCTTAATTTAAAAACAAAAAGTATTGGTCCCACACAAATACAATTTGTTCGGTAAGCTGTTTAGATAAAATAATGAAAAGTTAGAAAATGCCTATTTTGCTAAAAGTTTGGTTTTTGTGAATTATATTGCTAAAAAACTTAATTTGCAAGTTATTTAATTATGTAACCTCTTTTGAAACTCAATTTAACCAAAGTCTAGCTATATGCAATAGTTATTGATGTGGCAAGTGAGTCCAATTTTAACAAAATTGAGTTTTACTTTAAAATTTGAACTCAATTTTGGCAAAATCAAGTTTCAATAATTAAAAAGATGCTATATAAATAAATAACTTGTTGAAGTGGCTTTTTTAGTTATATAACTCAGGAAAAGCTATTATTTAACCAAAAAAAAAAGTGTTTAGAAAATTATTCTCAAATTTATTGTGCAAGACAATACTTAAAAAAAAACACCCACTCTCCTCAGTTTTTATGATTAAAATCACTCATAATTTTTTTTTTCATTTTTATTAAGATCTCTCTCTCTCTCTCTCTCTCTCTCTCTCTCTCTCTCTCTCTCTCTCTCTCTCTCTCTCTCTCTCTCTCTCTCTCTCTCTCTCTCTCTCTCTCTCTCTGGGTTTTTATTGTTAATTGTTAATTATGTTCTATTTTTGTTAGTTGTTAATTGTTAGTTTGCAATTGGTGGTTTTGGACAGTTGTGAGATGGACTACTGAGTCTGTTTTTTTATTTATTTATTTTAATAGTAGAAGGATTGAGTTTAAAATAAATAATAAATAAATAAAACGAGTGCCAAACCAATTGGGGGCATGGGAAAACACTAGAAAATTAGTTTTGAGAACAAATTCTCAAAAACACTTAGAAACCTGATTTTAAAAACTGATGAAGCGTAACCTTGCTAGTCAAGTAAGTTTGTTAGTAGAGTAAGTTCGTCAGTAGAGTTAGTTCATCAGTAGAGTTATACTGATGAAGCGTAAGCTCGTCAGTCGAGTTGGTCAGATGGAAGCAATCCTCAGCCTGTATGAATGTACTTTCAAAGGTGGTCATCGGTGTGGTGCCTACCACAATGCCTCCGATACCAAAGTCAGTATAAGAAACTCTCTTGGGAATAAACAATGTAATTGAACAGAATGAAAGAGATCTCTTAGTGTCTATGTGTGTATCTACCTTGTACTTGGAAATGTGTGGCCTTTATATATGCTTTCATAGCTTCTAGCCGTTGGGGTAGTTATGGAGTTCTTAATACTCTTTTTGGTAACGTTAGGTGTTGTGTAATGTGGCTTTAATGTGCTCCAATGATTCATATAGTTGGCCTTGTAACCATTCTGGGTCTAATTGTGCTGCATTGAATGGCCTTCCTGCCTTCATCAATGACGTGGGTATTAATTTGCTCGTCTAGGGATATCTTCGTCGGTATCATGGTCGTCGTCTTCGGTAAATAAGTTCGTCAGTCCCGTCAGTTGCCCTCCGATTCTATAGTCGTCGTGACTTATAATGACGACTGTAGAATGTGAAAGGTTTTGGGCTGTAAATAACTCCAGTTCGTGTGACCATTGGGTTTCCCGTTGGTTTTCAGTTTTCTGAGCCTTTGTTTCTAAACTTCTCCCCTTCTCTTCATCAGTACCTTTTGTCTATAACTTCGTCAGTACCTTTTGTGACTTACACCCTTTTAAGTCATGTTTGGCTTTTGTGTCTTACACCCTTTTAAGGATTTTGTCATCATCAGTAACTTACATCCATTGAGGCGGAATCTTGTTACTTAGCCATTTTTGGCTTTTGTGACTTACATCTTTCTAGGGATCTTGTTATCGTTAGTAACTTACATCTGTCAAGACAGAATCTTGTTACTTAGCCATTTTTGGCTTTTGTGACTTAAACCCTTCTAGGGATCTTGTCATCATCAGTAACTTACATCCGTCGAGACGGAATCTTATTACTTAGCCATTTGTGACTTACACCTATTTAGGGATCTTGTCATCGTTAGTAACTTACATCCGTCAAGGCGGAATCTTGTTACTTAGCTATTTTTTGCTTTTATGACTTACACCCTTCTGGGGATCTTGTCATTGTCAGTAACTTACATTCGTCGAGGCAGAATCTTGTTACTTAGATTTTTGGCTTTTGTGACTTACACCCATTTAGGGATCTTGTCATCGTCAGTAACTTACATCCGTCGAGGTGGAATCTTGTTACTTAGCCATTTGTGACTTACACCCATTTAGGGATCTTGTTGTTGTCAGTAACTTACATCCATCGAAGCGGAATCTTGTTACTTAGCCATTTTTTAGACTTGTAGCTGCTCAGACCTGCTTGTTATTAAGACATTAGCTGAATAATTCATTTATTAATTTCAATGACGAATACATTTTCTGTTACATCTATTGGTAGTATTTCTTCAAGTGCTCGATGTTCCATGCCTCGGGAGCCTTTGTCCGTCTTGGGTTTCTAGGTGATAGCTAACTTGTCTGGAGTAGTGGGTGACTCGATAAGGTCCTTCCCATGTGGGCTTACAGAACCACAGGGAAAACCCCGATGGGAGAAACCCCCTTTAGACTTACCTTTGTCACTGAACTGACGATTTGGGCGGTCTCTTTTCTGTCCTCTACGTTCGTCCTCCTTTCTTTAATTGTTCCCTAGTTTTTCCACGTTCCTTATGATAGTCAGTGCTTCTTCTGCATTCATGTACTTCTGTGCTTTCAGGAGCATCTCTGCCATTGTTTTTGGAGATTTTTTGCCAGTGAAGAAATGAATTCCCTGGATCGTAGTCCCGCTTTGAAGGTCATCAACTGCACCTTATTGTCAGTTTCGTCCGCTGCCAAGGTTTTTCGAGTGAAGTGTTTCACATAGGACCTCAAGGTTTCTTTCTCTCCTTGTTTGATGGTGAGTAAATGATCCGCCAGCCTCTTAGGACGTTGTCCTCCAATGAAATGACGTAAAAAGGCCCTGCTCAGCTATTCGAAGTTATTGATGGACGATGTTGGCAACTTGGTGAACCATTCCCTTGCTGCTCCCTTGAAAGTGGTGGGGAAAGAACGACACATTATCTCGTCAGGAGGCTGTTGAAGGCCCAGTGTCGTCTTGAAGGTGTTGAGGTGGTCTTGGGATCCTTGAGCCCGTCAAACGGCTCAAGTTGTGGCAGTTGAAACTTCAAAGGTACTGGGCATCCCAGGATCGCTGCTGTGAAAGGCGAGTCTGTTGCCCTCACCATTTCGCCCACGCTCTGGTCTGTCTTCTCTTTGATGGCATTTCTTAACTCATCCATCTCCTTCCTCATCTTTTGAAGAAGTTCTGAATTCTGTTCTACCGGAGTAATAGGTCTTCGATGGTTACTCCTTCTATGGCTATTTCCCTTGTCCTCTACATTGTTTTTGGATCGATTCTCCTCCTGTTGAAGCTGTAGCTTCATTTCCTGATTTTGCCTAGTAAGTTCTTCAATGGCGGCCGCAAGAGCTTGGACTGCGGAATCTTGATTGGACTTCATCTGAATACTAAAGTTGATGGAAGCAGTGTTTTCGAATATGAAAATGAAAACGTCACGTCCCCACAGACGGCGCCAAACTAATGAAGCGTAAGCTCATCAGTCAAGTAAGTTCATCAGTAGAGTTAGTTCGTCAGTAGAGTTATACTGATGAAGCGTAAGCTCGTCAGTCGAGTTGGTCAGATGGAAGCAATCCCCAGCCTGTATGAACGTACTCTCAAAGGTGGTCATTGATGTAGTGCTTGCCACAATGCCTCCGATGCCAAAGTCAGTATAAGAAGCTCTCTTGGGAATAAACAATGTAATTGAACAGAATGAAAGAGATCTCTTAGTGTCTATGTGTGTATCTACCTTGTACTTGGCAATGTGTGGGCTTTATATATGCTTTCATAGCTTCTAGCCGTTGGGGTAGTTATAGAGGTCTTAATGCTCCTTTTGGTAAAGTTAGGTGTTGTGTAATGTGGCTTTAATGTACTCCAACAGTTCATACAGTTAGTCTTGTAACCGTTCTGGGTGTAATTGTGCTGCATTGAATGGCCTTCCCGCTTTCGTCAATGACGTGGGTATTAATTTGCTCATCCAAGGATATCTTCGTTGGTATCATGATCGTCGTCTTCGGTAAATGAGTTCGTTAGTCCAGTCAAAAACAAAAAACCAAATAATCCATTAACTTATACAATTTTGATTACAATGACTTTGGAATAATTTAAATTTAAACAAAACTCATAATCTATGGAATCAAATTAAATGATTGATATTGTAATCGTTGCGGCATCTTGCCACACATTGATTGTTGTCGAGTGCATAATCCATAACATTAATTTGGTCTTCATTAATATGTAATGTGTATTCATAAAGTAGTACTCATGACTAATACTTTGTACGATATTGCCAAGATAAATATAATCTCTTTATTGAAAGTTTTTATTTTTATTTTTTTTATTAAATTATTCTTCTTCTTCTTTTTTTCAGTTTCTTCCGTTATTTTAGTTAGAACTAATTTAGCTAAAATTGGGTCAACATTGGCCTTACTTTTAGTTAGCATAAACAACCACGGATGGTGGCTGTGGCTGGGTGGCAGCGGTGATTGGTGGTGGCTTTGGATTTGTACGGTTATCGTTGATGGTTGTGGCGGTTAGCGAGTTCAATGAAGAAGAGTGAGATAGGCAAGAGAAGAAGAAGTAGAGAGAAAAATAATAAGTGTCCGTTTGGCATGATTAATTTTGTTAACTTATTTTATTATCTAGCTTATTTTTGTTATTATTTATGGATCTCACTACTCTTTTTGGTACTATTTATGCGTCTCATTATACTATTTCAATTAACTTTTATCTTTAGTTACAGTACTTTCAGTAAAAAGTTTTCAATTTCAATAAAATAAACAGATTCCAAACGGACCCTAGATAAAAAGAAAGAATAATTAAAAATATAAAAAATAAGAGAGTTTGACGCAGGACCAGCTGACAATGTGCCAAATAAAATAGAAATCATGAATGCTCCTAATTTGGTAGGGGCTGTAGGGCTGGCCAGGCAAAGGTATAAAAGGGTTAAGGGACCACGAGGACCTCGGCCATTAATATTGAAAAAGGAGTCTCATTCGGTCACTATGAAACACTGCAATCTTTTTCTGTCATGGCTTTGTCCCCCTGGATTTTGGCAAATAAAATTTTCCACAATTATATTTAAGGTTCATCCTGAATTTGGGCCCAATCAATTTGTAACATATATATATATATATATATAAACCAATATCCAGACTACATAGTAAAAATGTAGTCATTACGCTTTATCAACATGGGTCCTTCTATTTCCACTGTTTCTATCATTTTCCTACATCAATTTTATTTCCTTACTTTAGTTTCAACTTGGAATCATCAATATATTTAACGATACTAATATTCTTTTGGGTTGGTGAAATATATATCGCCAAGTACATTGGGTGGGAGCACCCTTCTGTAAAACCTTTACCAGCAAACATTTTACTATTTTTGTAAAAGTGGAAGCTTTAATTCCAATTTGTTGAGGATAGCATAAGTGTAAATAGCTATTTGTTGCGTATATAACCCAATAAAAATGGATAGTTTTACATGGTTCAGCTTTTGGGCTATGCGGTTTTGAAAAGAAAATTTCACTAACAAAAGAAGAAGATTACAAAGCTAAAAAGCTCTCAGTCACTGGAATCAAGTGACTAAAGAAACCTTAAAATCACTAGATCAAAGTCATTGCTTAGAAGTTTATACAAAAATACCAAAGAATAGAGAAGCCTATTCTAATATTGCGCCACTAATATAATTGACAATATATATATTAGGTCTTGCCACAGTACAAGTGCCCTATAAGGAATAATATTCCTTAAGTCATTTAAGGCTAAATGCCTATTCAATTGGAGTCCATTACGTGCCCAACACAAAATTACAGCTTACCTCCAGTTCTTTTTAAAAAATAATTTCTTTTTATTTTTAATGATAAACTATCATATCACTCATTAACTAAATAAAAAGTGGAGATTAAAACTTACTACCACTTATCATTGTATATTTAGAACAAAAAAACATGTCTGGTTAAAAATGTACTGGAGATAAGCCAAACTCCAAAAGCATAACTTGGGAAGGAATATAACATATGTTGCACAAGAGCACGTCAAATTTAAGCCACCAATTATAACAATTATTATCATTATTTCCACACAAAAAAAATAATAATAAAAAAAATTAAAAAAAAAATAAAATCCCAAGTTTCAAGTTTCAACATCCTCAAAATCTCTCATGATACACTAATCAAACTGCTTCCCAACAAACACCTTAATTTTCAATAGTTTTGACCTTTTTGGGTCGGAATTAACACGTCTGAAAAAGCATTCCAACATAAGCCAAATTAAATTTTCCAAGAAAGTTGGGTTGAAGTTTCCTCCCCAAACAGATTTAAACATTTTCTTTTTAGTAAACTACAGTTGCATGACGCTTAGGAACTTAAAGAGATCTCTCAAGATTCCCTAGTCAACTAAATTGGGACAACATTGTATTAACACACACACTAGAAAAGTGCTACGTTCACAACATTTTTACAATACTTTTACAACAAATCATAGGTAGTTAGTTGTTATTGATTCTAATTTGAACCTACAACTAAAATAACTTTTTTTCTCCACTAATAACAACCCGTAAGGTCATAACAATCTATCACTTAAGATTTGTTACAAAAGTATCATAATACACGTTCCTTATTTTGACAATTGAGGTCATACTCCATCCCATTGAACATTTAAGTAAGAATTGCGTTTCCAACTTTGACAACTATTTAGACCTTCCTTTCTTTTTCATCTGCTTCAAGGAGACTAAGGCCCTGTGCTGGCTGGAACCTAAGTCCTACAATGTTGGTCTTTTATATATGTAAACAAAATAAAAATTCTGTTCTAATTTAATCTAAGTGTTTATGAGAGTGTGGAAGCAGAATCGATAATACACATGCAATAACTACATAAAACTTAGCTAAGTTCTACAAGAACTCTAAGTAAGTAAACAAAAGAATAGAGAAAACCTCTCATATTAAACTTTTATTGATAACAATCTAATAAAGGACAAGGATTTCCTACAAATATGGTTGTAAGAGTTGCTGCATAAAAAAACAGGTGGCAAGAGACTAAAGTGACACATATGCATAAGCCATGTGCTTGCACATGACTTGTTTGTGGTTTAATTCTCTGTTAAGTGTTAACTTAATGTAGTTTCTCAAAAAAACCAAAAAATAAATAAATAAATAAACAAAACAAAACAAAACAAAAAAAAACTTAACGTTTCTCTCTATCCCTCTCCTCTTTGTGTCAAATGGCTTAAGAAAAATCAAAATCAAAATCTTCTCTCTTCAAAACCCATCAGACATTTATCTCTCCTCCTCCTTCCCTTCCTTTCATCGGAAAGACAGAAACCCCAACCACATGAACCCTTTAAAAAAAGCCCCTCTCGCCACATGCTCTTGCACTAATCCCACCTATTGCTCTCTCTCTCTCTCTCTCTCTTATTTTCTTGTTCGTTTTCTAGGAAAGCCAGCATTTGGTTGGTTAGTTTGGGTTGGCTGTTCCTCAATTCAAACCTCAACAATCATCTCTCTCTGCACGTGACTTGGAGATTGTTTAAACTTTAAAACCATAAACTACCTGTATTGTCTTTAAATTAATCAAAATTTCCCCTTTTGTTTCTCTGTACTATTTACAAAGAAAGAAGCTAAACTGTTTAGATCTGTGAATCATATAGTAAATTTTAAAAATCAGAGAAAAAAATAGTGAAAATCTCTTACTTTTTTTGTGTTCCTTCTCTTAGACTTGTCTGGGTCTTGTGTTCATTCCTATTCAAACTCAAATACTTATATTAGACTCCTAAAACAACTCAAATTTGTTTCCAACAAAATTTAGTTTAAATACTGTATAAAGGAGGAGGAAGAGATAGAGATTGAGAGAGAGTCTGGTGGGTTTTTAAGAAAGATAATGAGACAAGATGATTTTGATTTTGTTTGCCTAATATCCGTTTGCCTTTTGACAGAGAGAGAGAGAGAAACGTTAACGGGGAATTAAATCCCAAACAAGTCATGTGCCTTGCACATTATCTATGAATATGTGTCACTTCAATCTTTTGCCACCTGTCCTTTTATGCAGCAACTCTTACAACCGTGTTCGCAGGAAATCCTTGTCCTTTAATAAATCACCACCTAAATGTAATTAAGGAGCATTTATTGAAAAAGTTCACCTAACTCCTCTAAGAAAAAGAAATAACAAAGTGCTACTCACTGCCAGAGAAAAGAAAGCAGCTTAATTAGGGAAATAATTAAAATAAATAAAATCCTAATTCAACTAGGAAGAGAAGAGTAGGTACGTGTGTGTGTGTGGAGGAGAAAAAGAAAAGAGGAAAAATGAAAAATGAAAAAGAAAAAGAAAAAGAAAAGATAGAGATGATTCTAGAAAGTGAAATGTATGAATGAAAAAAAGGAAAAAAATTATTAAAAAAAGGGAGAAATATTATGTCACAATATTTTTACAAAAAAAAAAATTTAAATAATACGTTATTATTGGCAATTACTAGTAAAAAAAAAAAATTAATTAAGTAGTGGGTTCAAATTAAAACCAATAACAACTTATCACCTAAAATTTATTGTGAAAATTTTATAAACATAACACTTCTCAAAAAATAAAATAAAATATGAGGAAAAAATTTAAAAAAAAAATAATAAAAAAAATTAAAGAAATAGTTAAGAAATAATGAAGAAATAATATTTAAATGAGATGAAGAAAGGATAGAGAGTCTGTTGGAAAGTGTATTTGAAAAAAAATAAGTAGGCAAAGGATAAATGTAACTGTTTACTCTCCAAACAGTACAAAAATTTGAAGAAACTATTGAAGATGCTCTAACTATTAAAAAGAAAAAAGAAATATTAGATAAAATTTTACTCTGAAAATAAGATTAATTTTCTTTTCTTTTTCTTCATCCCTCCCCCCTCCAAGTTTTTTTGCAACCAAACATGAAGGGGGGGGGGGGGGGGGGGCGGGTAAAATAAACAAAAGAAAATAATTTTTTTTACATTTAAGTATTTTGATAGAAAATTTTTAGTTGACATAGCCTTTTTGCCAACTATGTAGTAAAATATATATATATATATATATATATTTTTTTTTTTCAAATAGGTGATACATAGGCATTATGTTAGTCATGAGAGTAATTTTTGTCAATTAGGTGTTGGCAATATTTTAAAATATAGGATATATTTTAATTTCTATAAAATTCACATAATGAGCCTATTTAATGTTTTACCAAGATAATTGTAGGTATCCCATTTTGAAATCGGGCATTCTCTCAAGGCAACATTGTAATTTTAAAACAGTCTTGGTGTTAGAATGTCATTGTGACCATTCAATAAACAAAAATTCTATTCCAAAATACATATGAGTTCACAACAATAAAAATGACATGCTGAATATGATGATCAGATCATTTGATCAAAAGATCAAGCCATATCAAGTTTCAACGTTTGATATGCATTCTAACATTAAAGGCTAAAACCATGTAATTATGATTAATTTATCATGATTGGTCTTTAATTGGATTAAATAAAATGAATTATATATTAAAATCCCATTGAATTAATTTTTTTTAATCTATTTAAGACCCATTGAACATTCATTGTTATTGCATTCGGTCAAATAAAAAACTTTCCATTCTCTATGTTGGACAAAAGGGGCTTCTGCCCTTTTCAGGAAAATTAAATAGGAAAATGCCCCCATTCTCAAACTAATTAGGGAAATACCCTCTTTTGAAAATCGAGTTTTTAAAAATCAATTTAGGCCCTATAGCGACGTTTTTAGAGAGCCTATAGTGATGTTTTAAAGATTTATAGTGACGTTTTTTAACTCGACTTTAAGAAAATCGAGTTATAGGAAATGAAATCAACCTATAGTGGCGTTTTTTTACCTATAACTCGATTTCTTTAAAATCGAGTTAAAAAACGTCACTATAAGTCCTTAAAACGTCACTATAAGCTCTCTAAAAATGCCGCTATAGAGCTTTAGAAATTTTTTTTTTCTAACTCAATTTTTAGAAACTCGATTTTCAAAAGAGGGGCATTTTCCTATTTAACTTTCCCAAAAAAGGCAGAAGCCCCTTTTGTCCCTCTATGTTTGGGGTAATTCACAATTTCCTCACTTATCTTTGAAACCAATTAATTTTCCCTTTATCTACATTGGTAAAAATATAGTTGTTACACTTTATCAACATGGGTCCTTCTATTTCCACTGTCTCTATCATTTTCCTAAATCAATTTTATTTCCTTAATTACTTTAGTTTCAACATATGTTCTTTTGGGTTGGTGAAATATATATCTCCAAGTACATTGGGTGAAAGCATCCTTATGTAAAACATTTACCAGCAAACATTTTGTTATTTTTGTAAAAGTGGAAGCTTTAATACCAATTTGTTGAGAATGGCAGAAGCTTTAATACCAATTTGTTGCGTATAGAACCAAATAACAATGGGTAGTTTTACTCACTTTTACATGGTTCAGCTTTTGGGCTACACGGTGTTGAGAAGAAAATTTCACTAACAAAAGAAGGGGATTACAAAGCCAAAAGGCTCTTAATCACCAAAATCAGGTGACTAGAGAAACCTTAAAATCTCAAGATCAAAGTCACCGCTTAGAAGTTTATACAAAAATACCAGCCAAAATGAGGATATACCCATTTTGCTAAAACTTTCTAGTAAAATGCCCCATGTTTGAAACTTAATTTTCTAAAAATTGAGTTTCAATGAAATACTCGATTTGGAAAAAATCAAGTTATAGGCAATCAAACTTAAAAAAATATATATATATATATATATATATTAAAAAAAAAAAAACTAGCATGGAACTTGAGTTCCATTCAAGGAACTTAAGTTCCATGCTGGTTTTTTCAAGAAACTCGATTTTTTCCAAATTGAGTTTTTCATTGAAACTCGATTTTCCAAAAATCAAGTTTCAAAATAGGGGCATATTCCTAAATAGTTTCAGATGGGGGTATTTTGCTGGAAAGTTTTGGCAAAAGGGGTGTTTTGCCATTTTGGCCCCAAAATACCAAAGAATAGAGAAGCATATTCTAATACTGCAACACTAATATAATTGAAAAAAATATATGTGTGTGTGTGTGTAAAGTTGTGATTTACAACTATGTTTTATATTGGCTTTATTCCATGACAAAATGTGTTGTAATTACTATAATTTTGTTCCTTGTATTTTGTGGGATTTTAGTGTATTGGGTTTAGTATGAAGTTGGTGAAAACGCAAGCTTAAATGAAGAATCAGTGAATTTCGCGAGAAGCTAACCCGCGAAAGAGCCATGTGAGGAGCATATGACTGAAAGCTGAAGAGTCATACCAAGCTATTGTTTTTGTGAGTGTCTGGCAGGTAAGGCCTTCCCGTGAGGTAGTCGCGAAACTCTCTGCCTAGAGGATTTTTAAGAGTGACTTTCTTACCCTTCATCCATACTATATATACCCTCATTAGCCACAAATGTATGAGAGGCCATTCAGAGATAAAAACCCTAGATAGGTTTTCAACAACACGCATCCATCCTTTTAGAGAGAGAGATACTCATCCTTAGTGAGAAATCATTGTAGCATTTTCTCCTTTCTTCTCTCATTGTCATACCTTGAGAGGAGATTTGTACCCAAACACAACCCACACTTTTTTAGAGTGTAGAGAGTGTTTTGGAACTTGGGAAGTTTTGGGGAATTGCCAAAAGAAGTCGCTGAGGCTTGGCGAATGCAATCAAGCATATTGCGAGATCCGAAAAGTTAGACAAGACATGGTTCCGAGAAGTTTTGTTAGAGTAGGTGCTTGGAGGGTATAGGTACATTGGGTAGATTAGGCTTAGAGGGTCTATTGCTAACCCATGTATCCCAACTGATTATTTAGTAGATCGATTATCACTTGAAGGGCGGCAGAGAGGTTTTTCGCCAAGTTCTTTGGTTTCCTCTTTGATAACACATCGGCGTGTTATCTTGTGTTTGCATTATCTCTTCCCTTACTCTTGTGCTTTACTTTTAACGCTTATTGTTCATGCTTATGCACTAGAGTAGTTTTATCGGTTTATTGCACTTCATTTACTTTTGTTTCGCACTTAGATAAGTCAGATTAAAAGCAATCTAGTCATAATCTTTTAATTAGGAGTCTAAATAAGCTCTTGTGTTTTAACACAATTTCAAGCTTCCAATATATGTATGTATGTATTAGGTCTTGCTGAAGTACGTACAAGTGCCCTATAAGGAATAATATTCCTTAAGTCATTTAAGGCTTAATGCCTGTTCAATTGGAGTCCATTACATGCCCAACATAAAACCTATGTGGCACAAGTTGATGCACCTCAAATTTAAGCCACTAGTTATAACAATTATTATCATTATTTCCGCCAAAAAAAAAAAAATTCCAAGTTTGAAAATCCTCAAAATCTTTCACCATACACTAATTAAAGTATTTCCCAACAAATACCTTAATTTCGAATAGTTTTAGGTCGAACATGTCTGTAAAAGCATTCCAACAAATGCCAAATTAAATTTTCCAAGAAACTTAGGTTAAAGTTTGTTAGGTTCTAAGACTTTAGGAACTAAATGTATTAGAACTTCATTATATATTATGTTGGCAAACCATGATCAAAACATTGAGTTTAGGTTTAGGCTTGCTCAAAAAGTGTTTATTTGTAAAGTTGGAATTAAGTAATTGCAGGATTTGTTGGTCTAAATTTGCAAGGCTTGATTGATCGAATCTCGTGCAAATTATTTTTTTTGCAGAATTTCCAACTCAGCTCAAGCCTATTTGACGTGTAGGATTTTATGTTTTACTCCAAGTATAAAAGGAAAAACCCTAGCTACATTTTACTCTAGTTGAATCTCTTGTGAGATTTAGAGGTGTTTACCTTTATATACACTTAGGTTATCAAGATCAAGATTCATGTCAAAAACTTGGTAATCTCTTCAGTTGTTGCATAGAAAACTTAAAAAAGATCTGAAACCTTTGAGTAGAGTCTCAAAGTCACAAGTGGGAGTACTTGTGGTTGCAATGGATCAAGGAAAGAAATAGTTCGTAGACTCAAAGCTGTCGCATGGTCGTCGTAGTAAGTTTTCTATTCGAGGTAGCAATAAGATGTTAGTGGTCAAAGTCTTATTGTAAAAACTTCAATTTTTTTCCATAGTGGATCTGTTTTACATTGAAAATAGCTAGGTTAAATCCTCCCCAAGTTTTTTACCAGTTTGGTTTTCCTAAGTTATCATATCGTGTGTTCTTTATATTTCCACATTGCTTACATGATATGATTTGAATGTGTTAACCTAAATTTGAATAATTTATCTAAGTAATCACTTGGTTAAATAACTAGGTTAAACAACTTATATTTTAAGGGGTCTAAAAACGTATAAAGTTTCCTCCCCAAATGGATTTAAAATGTTTTCCTTTTAGTAAACTACAGTTGTAGGACCCTTAGGAACTTAAAGAGATCTCTCAAGATTAACTAGTCAACTAAATTGGGACAACATATAGAATTAATACATACTAGGGAAGTATTACGTTCATAGTATTTTCACAATACTTTTGCAACAAATCATAGGTGGTTAGTTGTTATTGTTTTTAATTTGAACTTACAACTAAAATAACTTTTTTACTCCACCAATAAGAACCCGTAACAATCTGTTACTTAGAATTTGTCACGAAAGTATCATAATACACGCCACTCACAGTGAGCGGAGAGAGGGGGAAGGGACAAATGTTGAGTAAGTAACAAGTTTTTTGTCAATTTATCCCTGTTTCTCTCTCTTGTTTGATTGGTGAGAACATTTAGATTTTTTTTTTTTTTTTTTGGGACCACTTTTACAAAATATAAAAGCAAAAGATGTGTCTTTTGTTTTTATTTTGAGAATAGAGATAATACGTGTCCCTTAATTTGTTGGCTTTAAGTGAGGAGGTCATATTCCATCCCATTGAACATTGAAGTAAGAATTGCGTTTCCAACTTTGACAACTATTTTTTCCTCAAAAAAAAACTTGACAACTATTTACTCCTTCCTTTCTTTTTCATCTACTTCAAGGAGACCACGGCTCTGTGCTGACTGGGACATAAGTCTTACAATTTTGGTCTTTTATATATGTAAACATATATGGTTTAGCTAGAGAATTAAGATTTTTTTTTTTTTTTTTTATACGAAATAGAAATTCTACTTTAACTTAATCTAAATATTTATGAGAGTGTATAAGCAGAATCAGTAATACACATACAATAACTACATAAAACTTAGCTAAGTTCTACAAGAACTCGGAGTTCATAAACAAAAGAATAGAGAAAACCTCACAAATTTAACTTTTATTGATAACAATTTAATAAATCACCACCTCCATGTAATTAAGGAGCATTTATTGAAAAAGTTCTCCTAACTCCTTTAAGAAAAAGAAATAATAAAGTGCTACTCTCTACTAGAGAAAAGAAAGCAACTTAATTAGGGAAATAAAAATAAATAAAATCCTAATTCAACTAGGAAGAGAGAAAAAAAATGTCATAACTGATTTGCATCATCTTCCCTTGGGTTGGAAAAAAACTCGTTCTCGAGTTTTGAGTCTTCATTAGAATTTAAATGTCAGATGTATAGATATGACTTGCAAGCTTCAAAAGGTAGGTATTAGAATTAAATTTATATAAAATTTCCAAAGGATAATTTTTTGAAAAGCTAGCTTGTTTACTCTCCCATGAGAAAGCTATGAAAATTGCCCAAACAAAAATGTTAGAAATATGTGTTTAATGATTAAATTTATCATATTTCAATAACTTAAATTTTTGGAATAGCCGGTAATATTAGGTCTCACCTATTAAAAGGGGGTTAAATTTACCAAAATTTTTTGCTATTTGTTTTCAATTATTACTGAAATAAACTTATAATTTTTTGCTACACTCACAACAAATACATATCGATCAATAGTACTAGTATCTCAACAGGATCCTTATTTAAAAAATAATATTAAAAGAAACTGACAATTTCTTTTTTTTTTTTGAGAATAAAAAATCTCATAATTGATGGCACAAAATTTATTTATAGCTAGGGTGGTATAACAAGATCCAAAATTCTCCATAATTTGAATATAACATGCCTTTTTCAAATTTGAGTGGGTGCATTGCACCCACTCAACTCAACAATATGTGGCTCCGCCACTTCCTTCTCAGATAGAAGGTCTGACGTAGTTATTAGTTATGGCCTTTTCTTATTTTTGTCATTTTGTACGCCTCATTGCCTATATAAAGCAGTCCAAAATAGGTTTCGAAAATCCATCAACACTGCATTCCTCAACTCAAACTTTCTTAAATTTTCCTTTAGCTTTTCCTTTTAGGTGATTCCATCACTATGGATAGTAAGAAACAATTGCAATCTGTGCAGAAAACTTCATCATCCGAGATGAAGCCTCAAGCCAATGATATCGTACATGAACGACGATCTGCCAATTATAAGCCAAACATATGGAACTATGATTGCCTACAGTCTCTTTCTAGCATATACGACGTAAGAATCCTTTCTAAATATCTTATATGAGAATATTATTGTAATTAGAGTTCTTGTGCCACAACTTTTACAACTTTTATATGGTCAATATTTAGTAAACGTTTGTCCCTTTCATAAAGACTTACTTTTTTTTTTTTTTTTCACAAGTTTGATGTTGTGTCAACAGGTCCTCTCATTTTCTATTTCGAAAAATAATTATGGCTTCTTTTTCTGTTCTATTTCATACTCTACCATAGAGAAATGATAATAACTTCTTATGCAATTAGTTTCTATAGTGTAAAATATGACTCTTAACATGTTATTGTATTTGTTTCTCGAATTGTAACTCATCAATAGGGAATATAGGTGCGCAGGGGCGGAGTTAGGAATTTTCATTTGGGGAGCCAAGTTGCAACTCTAATATATTTATTAAAACAACCCTCACATACACTTATACACACGCTTTTTTATTATATAAACACATTTTTTTATTTGATAAGTTATATATACACACACCAAACAAAAACAAAAAGAGCTTAGTAATTTTAATCAAAATTATGTTTGGTGGCGATCTTTCATAAAATAAAATTCATTTTTACTATTTTTATATAGTGAAATTCTTAAAAAAATTTCATTTTCGATACAAATTATCAAATTTTATACTAAAGTAAAAAATATTTCAATTGAACTAATGAAATTTTTAAAAACATAAATGATCCAAAACTTGGAGGAATAAGTTAAGTTTCAAACATATTTGATGCTATCTTGCTCTAACCCATTATGTAATAACTAAAAAGACATTTCATGTATAGTTTTAGTGACATTATTTTTTTAATGAGTCAATGACTTGTTAATTGTCACATAATTGGTTGAAAAAGATATAGATTCAAATATGTTTAGTACAAAACTTTTTCAAATATTTAACGGATATAAGAGCATATTTTACAATAAAAAAATAGAATTGTGAAAAATAATATTATGTCTCTATAATTATTAGACCAATTTTTTTTTTTTTTTTAAGAGCATCATTGGACTAAATCAAATATTTGGGGGGGCCAACTCTTATTTTTGTAGACTAAATTTTGAAAAAATTAAAATAATTACATATATATATATATATATATTTTAAAAAAAATTTCAAAATTTTGGGGGGGCTACCACCCTTACATGTAGCTACGCCCCTGTAGGTGCGTGTAAATAAATCCCAAATATTCAAGTTATTTCATTATAGATAGAGTATTTTTCCAAATCAGTTTAAATGAATTTTTTCTTACTTAATATATGACGATCCGTAAGATCATTCATATGTCATATTTTAAAACTTTATGATTTACTAAACTTTATGACTAAAAATGAATGTGGAGGTAATTGGAATTTTGTTTCCTAAACTCTATTCTTTAATTATTGTCCATTTTCATCTTGAGAGAGCCCCTCTACACGTAATTTTTACTAACACGATTAAGTTTTGGGACGATGGTGTTTTTGCAGGGCCAAGAATACGAAAGACGGGTACAGAAATTTAAAGAAGATGTAAGGATAATATTTGCGAATGCAGTGGACTCTGTGGCAACGTTTGAGTTGATCGACAGCGTAAACAAGTTAGGCCTAGCAAGCCACTTTGATATGGAAATCAAAGAGGCTCTAGACACCATTGCATCCACTAAGAAGAAAATGTCTAGTCCAGAAGAGGATCTCTACACTACTGCACTATGCTTTAGGCTTTTTAGGCTGCATGGTTACGAAGTTTCTCAAGGTAAAATAATCTTCGAATTTAAATCATGTCATTTATGTAACCAATCCTAACTAATCTGTTGAAAATCCATAACTGACCCCAAAAAAACTTAGAAATTAAAACTTGGTTGTTTGAAGTCCTAATATCTAACAACAGTACATTCTGTGCAATTCAGATATGTTTAGAGGCTTCATGGATGAAAAAACTGGTTTGTTCAAAGAAAACACAAATATCAAAGAAATGCTTGAGCTTTTGGAGGCTTCACACTTGGGTTTAGAAGGTGAAAACATTCTGGATGTGGCTAGAGATTTCTCAACTGCAACTCTCAAAGAAAGCATTTCCAGTTTAGATAGTGACCTTGCCAAGCAAGTGGTTCATGTTTTGGAACTTCCATCACAAAGGAGAGTACAGTGGTTTGACGTCAAATGGCACATCAATTCATTTGAGAAAGACAGTCACATGAACTCTAGCTTACTTGAACTTGCTAAACTTCATTTTAACATAGTTCAAGCCATACTTCAAAAAGATCTAAGGGAATCATCCAGGTAGCTTCCAAAGAATAATGTGATTTGTGAATATATATACATATATCTTATACACCAAACTACTTTGCATTGCACAAAATATTAATTAGCATGAAAAAAAAAGAACTTAATTACTTGTACCTTTGTGTTATTTAGGTGGTGGAGAAATCTGGGGCTCACGGAGAACTTGAGTTTTGCAAGAGACAGACTAGCCGAAAGTTTTATGTGCTCAGTCGGCCTTGCTTTCGAGCCTGAGTACACATGTTTTAGAAAATGGCTTACGAAAGTCATTATTCTGATACTGATAATTGATGATGTTTATGATGTTTATGGCACATTGGAAGAACTAAAGCACTTCACAAATGCCGTAAATAGGTCAGCATTGCAAAATATCACTGCTGAAAACTTTCAATATAAAATAGGGTTAAACATACTTTTAGTCCTAAACTTTTGGGCTAGTTTCATTTTGGTCCTCACACAGTTTTTGTTTTACTTTGGTCCTTACTAAGTTTACTCTAAAAATAATTAAATGAAAATGAAAGTAATTTTCTTTTCTTTTTCTTCATCCCTCCCCCCTCTAAGTTTCTTTGCAACCAGACCGCCGGGGAGGGGGGTGTGGTAAAATAAACAAAGGTCATGCGAGTAATTATTGTCAATTAGGTGTTGGCAAGGATAACAATGAAGCACACAAGTAAGAAAATGAGACAAAAAATTGTGTGAGGACCCAAATGAAATCATCCCTAAAAATTGAGGACCAAAAATACTTTAAGGCCCTGTTTATTTCATTGTAAAAACATTTACAGGAAAATTATTTGTTTTCCGATGTTTAGTTATTTTCCTGAAAATGCTCAAAAATTATTTGTTGGAGTTGGTCTCATATGAAAAATCATAAATTTTATATTTATATTTAATATAAATATAAAAATAAAAACTTTGATTTCCCACTTTAACATATTAATAAAATAACTTAAATCAACCTGCACAATCAGAATAAAATTTTTAAAAATTACACTAATAAGCATATTCAAAATAAGAGTGTAACAACAAAAGTAAATAAAAATAATAATTAACAAAAGCTATCAACTGAACTAGCGTTCACAAGGATAATTACATACGTACAAACAATTGAAACCTCTAAGTGATACTTATAATGTTTTTTTGAGAAACTATTAAATGTTTGGAGTTGATTCCCATAATTTTGAGGTATTATGTGGTTATTTAGGAGGTGTTATAAGGTATTTTCATCATTTTAATGGTTTTTTAGGGGGTATATTTATTATTTTATTTTTTTAGAGGGTATTTCAATCATATTAGATTTGAAAATATTTGGGTCGTCTTTTAGATTCAAGGCTATTTCAGTCATTTTGAAGGTTTAATGGATAATTTGGTTGTTTTAAAGGATTTAGAGGTATTTCAGTGGTATTTTGGTTAATTTGGAGATATTATGAGTATTTTTGCCATTTTAGATTTTTTTTATGGTATTTTTGTCATTTTAGATGTTTTAGAGGCATTTTTGTGGTTAGTCGTTATTTTGATATTTTGAATGTTTCAATGGTGTTTTGGAGGTTTAAGGGTATATTTTTCATTTTGAAAAATCTGGTTATTAATTTTTATCTTATTTTTAGTTTTCTATTCTTTTAAGATTGAAATGAGTCAAAATGTTTACTCATCCCCTAAAACGAGTAATATATTTTCAATTGAAGAAAATATTTTTTCTATTCAAGGGAAAATGATTTCAATTTTAAAAGCTTGAAAAAAAAAAAAACATTTTTCAAAAGATATTTTATGCCAAAACAAAAAGGGCCTAAATCTATAAAATTGGCAAATAATTGTTTTGCAACATTAAGAATTATTCTTACCAAAATATTTAATTCAGGTGGGATGTTAGTGAAACTCAACAGCTTCCAGAGTGCATGAAGACTTGCTTCCTAGCTCTCTACAATACTACTAATGAAATTGCTAATGAAATTCAAAAGAAGAAGGGTGCTTGGAACCAAGTTTTACCTCATCTTAAAAACGGGGTACTCATCTGTTCATTCTCCACAATAATTGGAATTTACTCATTTGGTCATTTTTCATCATGTTTAATTGGAATACATATATACACAATAGGTAAAGATCATCGTTGTTGAAATTATAGTGAATATGTTTTTCTTTTTTTCTTTTTTAATAGTGGATAGATTTTTGTAATGCATTATTTGTGGAAGCAAAGTGGTACAACATGGGCTACACTCCATCCCTGCAAGAATATCTAAGTAATGGATGGATTTCATCGACTGCCCCATTACTTTTGGTCCACGAATTCTTTTCCATGGGACATGAGGTAACAAATGGGATGGAAGATTTTCTGGAGAAAAACCAAGAAATTGTGTATAATATATCTATAATAATTCGACTCTGCAATGATTTGGGGACTTCAGTGGTAATTACTCTTTTCATATACAACATTTTTACAAACTACTGATGTAGCTTTAGCATTTTCCAAATAATTATTGGTAGATAAAAATGTGATGTCATTGGCAAGTCTAGATTAGAACTAGTAAGAATTTGTCACATCAATAATTTGTAAAAATATTATAAAATAATCTAGGGCTGTAGTAGTATTACTCATTCTTTATTGGTTATAGAGAACATTGATTAATTATTATGACCATATTAGAACAAACTAATTGGAATAGTGACTTGAAACAGGCTGAGAGAGCAAGAGGTGATGTTCCCTCATCAATCCTATGTTATATGAGAGAAGCTGATGTTTCAGAAGAAATTGCACAGAAGCACATCAAAGACATGATAAACAAGAGTTGGAAGAAAATAAATGGGCAATGCTTCAACCAATTGCCAATGCTGCAATCATTTGTCAATATTGCAACAAATAATGCTCGTGTGGCACATAGCCTTTACCAATATGGAGATGGGTTTGGGGTTCAAGACCGAGACACTCGGAAAAATATCGTGTCCTTACTGGTCGAACCTCTCTCGTGCTCTACTGAATTGAAATGTTAAATTATGGAAAATGGGTCAATTTGTCAGCTATGAATCTATGATGTTAGAACTTAGAACTTAGAATTTGCAATAACTCACAGGATGGTGAATTTTTTTTTTTTTTTTTGGAGAATGACACAGGATGGTGACTTGAATGGCTAGGTTAAGTGCATGGCTTTGTCTCTACAATAATGTGATGAACGAGTGCTTGGATTGTAACGTGTAATCAATATCTGGTTCATAATTAAATAAAAGTGCTTTTTGAGTGTCTGTGACCACTACTTTTTCCTTAATCTTGTTGATGTTTGTTGGGAAATTTAGACCCCGGTTGATAGAATTAACAAGTTTTAAACCCAAGTTGTTAATTAGATTTATTACGAATAAACTTTGTTAAAACAATCAAACATTAATATCATGTCAAAATCATACAGCAGAAAAAATAAATAAGACAAGATATGATGACCCAGGAAAACCAATGAAGCCAACCAGTTTCACAGTAAAAAACCTGGGGGGAAACCTTCCCGAAAAGCAATCCACTATAGTAAAGAAAAGTTTCAGATCTAGTACAAAACCTTTGTCCCTAGACTCTACAATCCCCGTAAATGAACTCACAGCAAAAACTTTCTACTGCTTCAAAACCTCTAAACTCTATAATATATGAACGCCACCTTTTTATGATGCACGGATCTCAGTACGTGACTAACTCCTTTGCATGAATCTCAGTACGTGACTCACTCACCAACTTAAGGAAGAAGAATGTTGGTTGCGAAGTTCTTTACTTCATCAACAATGAAGATCAAGAAGCATTTGGTTACAAAACCCTAAGGCGCAAAGACGCAGTAGCTTCTTTCAGAGAAAATAAGGCATCGGTCACCTTTTGCATATGTTCTCTTTGTATTCTCTTATGTGACGGCCTTTAAAATAAGCCTTATATAGGTCTAGGGTTGTGAGAAAAGAAACCCTACACAAATACATAAGCCTGGCCCAAAAACAGAAATCTGAATTCCCGTAACCTCGACAGATAGCAACTATCGAGGAGGTGTCGAGAAGGTGTTGAAGTTTAATGAATCTCAACAGATACAGCTATCGAGAAGATGTCGAGGGGACTGAAGCTTTCTCGATTGATCAACCAGCTATCGAGAAGCTATCAAGATTACGATAAGAATCAGCTGAAGAGCTCGACAGATAGCCATGTGTCGAGCAGCTATCGAGCTTTAAAATTCAACACTTTCTTACTTGATTCTTGGACAGACTTGCATGACTTTAACACTTGAACTTGAAATAAGGTTTCTTGAAGTATTAAAAACACTTAGAACTACCCAATTACAAGTAAAGTGCGTTTTGTCAAAGGATTAGCTAATTTACATAAATAAGTGACATATGTTCTTAACAAGTGAAAACACATATGTCCTAACAATCTCCCCCTTTAGCAATCCGTGACAAAACCACAACAAACAAATGAACATATGAGAGAAGTCATAAATCACTCAACTCATACTCACTTGTTAAATATAATAAAATCTATCCTAACACAAACTCTTGAAAAACTTTGCAAGAAGAGAGTTTATGACAAGTAGACTTTGACAACCTGTATTTCTAAAACACTTTAAACAAAACTCATCAAGACATCTTAGTGTAAAACAAAAATAATTGATTGCATACAAGTATAAGAAACATGTGTATAAAGATAGAAAAGAAATAACACATGTAAAGGTAGGTGAAAGAAAACATACATCATCATATATATATCAAAGATAAGCACAATGTATGTAAACATGGTCACAAGACCCAAGGTACAAGAAGAAGGAGGTAAGCACTCCCCCTAACAAGATGAAACACAACTCCCCCTTACAAAGGAATGTATTTCTCCCCTAACATGTACAACCTTAAAAAAAAACTACATATTCTCCACAATTTCTCCCCCTTTTTGTCATGATTGACAAAAGGTACAAGAAGCTAGAAAGTTTCACTTGAGAAATATAAAGATGGTCAAGGATGATCAAGGGGGCACAAAAAATCCATATAAATGCATGAATGTAATGAAACAAGATGCTATGAATGACAAGATAACAGAAAGATGCAAAACATGTGAAAGACAAAACTCTTAATAAAAATATTAAGCACATAGATCCCAAAACACACACACACACACACACACACACACACACACACACACACACTAAACAAGTTTAACCAATTTTATATTTCAAAAACAAGTCAAGACAGTTTAGTGAGTATACATTAGCACATGTAAAACCTTTGTGATTCCCAAATCACATTGTACCTGCACATGTATCAAGAGTAGCAAAGAATATTACGTGTTGTGTGTAAAAAATATCGCAAGATTGCATATGTGTATACATGTTATGACGATCTGAGATATGAGAAAATAACTTTAACTCACACATAATCATAACTGTTTGATGGGGACTATCACCTTTGAGGTACATCCTATAACTCTCACATCTCCTAGAATACATGCTTGCAACCATATTTAAAGCATTTTTTATCTTTTTGCTTTTTATTTATTTATTTATTTTTTTGCATATTTTCTTTTATTTTAGTATATCATGCATGGGCATAAAAAGAGAGAAAACAAATACCCAAGATGTTAAGCATTTGACATCGCACTTTTGCTATGTCGAAGTATACGAATGTCTTTGACACTGCACTTTTGCTATGCCAAAGCATATATGTGTCATATTATGATTGGCGAGCAACAGTGGTGAAATGGTTATTTATGCCTTTCTCTTAAGATGTTCTAGTCCTACTCGTCAAAAAGAGTGATATGAGTGTTAAGTTCAAGAGATAACTTAATTTTACTCATCACAAACAAGAGTCACAAAGCTCACTTGCTTAGTTGTGCATAGAGATGCTCATCTAAGTTACAAATGATACAAAGTTTAGAAAACTTTATTTCAATGGCCATCCAAGGTACACAAGTACCAAAGTACACAAAACACACATTGTTTTTTGTATTTTTCTGATTTTTCCTTTTTATTTTTATTTTGAAAACAAATCAAAATAAAAACTAAAAAACCAAACAAAAACAGACAAACAACATGAAAGCATGAAAGAAAGATGCATATGCATGAAGGCATGATAGAAATATGCAGATGTATGAAAACATGATTCCAAAAATAGATAAGAAATCAAGCAAAAAGAGTCCTACTTTAGATAGAAAGAATTAAAGTAGAGGACAAACAAAAAAGACAATTAAGTCTTAGGCTCCTTTCTCACCCACACAGCACGAGTCTTTGGCCGTGAAGATAAAAAGGCATGTGTCCTAGTATGTCTACTAAAGGACATAGAAGAATTAAGATTCTTCTGAAATTGAGTTAAAAAGTTTAAGACTTTTAATAACTCTCCAAACAAAGGTGTAGGTTCTTGAGAGGAAACCTGTGACCATTTGGACAATTGCTTATGAGGATATAACTTAAAGCAATTAGAACGAATGCATCCAACAACACCACAATGATGACAAACGTGAGGTCTAACAAAGGATTTAGAATTAACCAAATCAGTTTTGGATTTCATACCTTTATTACCTTTCTCAAATTGGGGCATAAAGACAGTCCTTGATCTAGAAGTTGAGGAAGAGGAAAGGTTGGAGGAAACAGCATATCCTAAGTCAGTCTTATTAGAACTAGGCTTTTGAGCACTCAATACCTCATCAAGCTTTGCATTAGACATCCTCTCTGTTTGAGTTATAGCTTGACTAAGCTCAACCTCAAGATTCTTGACATTCTCTTCTAATGTGGTGTTCTCCACAACAAGAGTCTCAACTAACCTTGTAGTCTCATTTAATTTGACTAACAGATCATCCTTTTCAGTTTTTACCTCATTAAACTCTTTTCTACAAAGATGAGAAGTCTTCTCAGATTTTATAAATTCAGTGCATAGCTTATCATAGGCTTCCTGAAAGGTCATCTTCTTAAGTATTTCATCATCAGAAGAATCCTCATTGTCACTAGCACTCTCCACAATCACCTTATCAGTTGAAACAACAAAGGCCATAACGTGACGACATTCATCCACAAACTCATCAGAATAGTCATCCTTAGTATCACTCTAGGTAGCAACAACCCTTTATCTTTTGATTTCTTGGAATTTTCCTTCATGAGATAGTTTGGACACTCTATCCTCATATGACCAAAACCTTTGCACTCATGGCATTGAATAAAGGGTTTCTCATTCTTGCCCATCCTAGAGGATTTAGGTTGCCTAGAAGATTTGCCCTTATCTTTTTTCCTAAACTGAAGAAGCTTGATAATCTCATCAGTTATGAAGGTTAGATTCTCATCCTCATTATCATCTTCATCTTCACTTTCATCTTCATCTTCATCTTCAAAGTCCTCAATCTCTTCCTCTATACCCTTAAGAGCCAAGTTTTTACCCTTTCCACCTTTTCCCATTGAGCCTAATACTATCTCATAGGTTTGAAGGTTCCCTACAAGCTCAGTCAAAGGAATTTGATCAGTGTCCTTTGCTTCTTCAATGGTAGTGATCTTGGCATGGAATCTTTTAGGTAAGGACCTAAAGATTTTCCTAACAATTTTGGATTCTGCAATACATTCTCTAAGGTTGAAGGCAGAATTCACAATATCCTTGAGTTTAGCATAGAACTCATCAAAGGTCTCATCCTCCTCCATCCTTATTTTTTCAAAACTACTAGTGAGTTGTTGAAGCTTCACAGTCTTTATTGCCTTGGTACCTTCAGAGGTGGTCTTAACAATGGTCCATGCCTCTTTGGCAACTTCTATGGATGATATTTTCTTGAATTCCTCATTGGTCACCCCACAAAACAAAGCATTCAAGGCCCTACTATTGAAATTTGCCGCAATGATTGTTGCATCATCCCAATCCATCGGTGATTCCTTTGGCTTAATCCAGCCGACTTCAACAGCTTGCCATACCTGTTCACCTAGAGCCTGCAAAAACACTTTCATACGAACTTTCCAGTATGCATAATTAGTTCCATCAAATAAAGAAGGTATAAATAAATATTGTCCTCTATCTATGACAACAGGGGTCAATGGATCACACTCAAGAAATTAATCCAATCAGAGTGAACCCGCTCTGATACCACTTGTTGGGAAATTTAGACCCCGGTTAATAGAATTAACAAGTTTTAAACCCAAGTTGTTAATTAGATTTATCACGAATAAACTTTGTTAAAATAATCAAACATCAATATCATGTTAAAATTATGCAGCGGAAAAAATAAATAAGACAAGATATGATGACCCAAGAAAACCAATGAAACCAACCAATTTCATAGTAAAAAACCTGGGGGGAAACCTTCCTAAAAAGCAATCCATTATAGTAAAGAGAAGTTTCAGATCTAGTACAAAACCATTGTCCCTAGACTCTACAATCCCCATAGATGAACTCACAGCAGACACTTTCTACCGTTTCAGAACCTCTAAACTCTTCAATATATGAATGCCACCCTTTTATGATACACAGATCCCAGTACGTGACTAACTCCTTTGCACGAATCCCAGTACGTGACTCACTCACCAACTTAAGCAAGAAGAATGTTGGCTGCAAAATTCTTTACTTCATCAACAATGAAGATCAAGAAGCATTTGGTTACAAAACCCTAAAGCGTAAAGACGCAGTAGCTTCTTTCAGAGAGAATAAGGTATGGTCATCTTTTGCATATGTTCTCCTTGTATTCTCTTATGTGACGGCCTTTAAAATAAGTCTTATATAGGTCTAGGGTTGTGAGAAAAGAAAACCTACACAAATACATAACCCTGACCCAAAAATAGAAATCTGAATTCCCGTAACCTCGATAGATAGCAGCTATCAAGGAGGTGTTGATAAGGTGTCGAGGTTTAATGAATCTCAATAGATACAGCTATCGAAAAGGTGTTGAGAAGGTGTCGAGGGGACAGAAGCTTTCTCGATCGATCGATCAGCTATCGAGAAGCTATCGAGATTGCGATAAGAATCAGCTGAAGAGCTCGACAGATAGCTAGGTGTAGAGGAGGTGTCGAGCAGCTATCGAACTTTAAAATTCAGCACTTTCTCACTTAATTTTTGGACAGACTTGCATGACTTTAACACTTAAACTTGAAACAAGGTTTCTTAAAATATTAAAAACACCTAAAACTACCCAATTACAAGTAGAGTGTGTTTTGTCAAAGGATTAGTCAATTTACATAAATAAGTGACATATGTTCTTAACAAGTGAAAACACATATATCCTAACAATGTTGACTAGGAACTCTAAAGTTATGGCTGTGAAAAAAAGATAAGAATCTCTGTAGTAATCTCGTACTACAATAACCACCAAAAGTATCATATTTGATTCCTTGGATCCTTAAAGAATAAAGATAGGCTGGCCTTTCTCTCCAAAAAAAAAAATAAATAAAAGGTAGGCAGGCCGGTAGTTGATTTGTATTTTCAAACAACAATTTTCAATTTTTAAACAACATTATACGTATTTTTACACACTTTTTCACTCACATGAATTTTTACAAATATTTTCAAAAAATAATTTTCAGTTTTTAAACAGATGTACAAAACGGGCAATCTCTCCACACACACACACACACACACACAAAGAAGAAGAAGAAGAAGATAACCACTGATGTGGCAATGTGAAACCGACTTTGGTTTTTTCTTTAAGGATCAAAGGAATCAAATATGATACTTTTGGTGGTTAACCATTGATGTGGCAATGTGAACTCGACTTTGGTTTTTTCTTTAAGGATTAAAGGAATCAAATATGATACTTTTGGTGGTTATTGTAGTAGGCAGGCCTAATTGTTAGAAAATGCCTATTTTGCTAAAAGTTTGGTTTTTGTGAATTATATTGCTAAAAAACCTAATTTCCAAGTTATTTAATTATATAATCTCTTTTGGAACTCGATTTAACCAAAGTCGAGGTATATGCAGTAACCACTGATGTGGCAATGTGAACTTGACTTTGATAAAATTGAGTGCATAGTATTTAACATTTATTTGGTCTTTATTAATATGTAATGTGTATTCACTATTCACAAAGTAGTACTCATGACTAATACTTTGTATGATATTGCCAAGATATATATAATCTCTTTATTGAAAATTTTCTTTTTATTTATTTATTTATTTATTTATTTCAGTTTCTTCAGTTTTTTAGTTAGAGCTAATTTAGCTAAAATTGGGTCTAAAAAATTGAGTCAACATTGGCCTTACTTTTAGTTAGCATAAACAATCATTGACGGTGGCTATGGGTGGCAGCAGTGGTTGGTACTTGGTGGTGGCTTTGGATTTGTATGGTTATCATTGATGGTTGTGGTGGTTAGCGAGGTCAGTGAAGAAGAGTGAGAGAGGCAAGAGATGAAGAAGTAGAGAGAAAAATAATAACTAAAAAGAAAGAATAATTAGAACATTTAATTACAAATATAGAAAATAAGAGAGTTTGATGCAGGACCACTTGACAATGTGCCAAATAAAATAGAAATCATAAATGCTCCTAATTTCAAAGGGCTAGCCAAGCAAAGCTATAAAAGGGTTAATTAAGGGACCACGAGGACCATGGCCATTGCATTAATATTAAGAATGGCAACAGGCCGAGTTTGGGCTGGGCTTTTTCATACCCGAACCCACTCCCCAAGCCTAGACCTGTTACTCGAATTCGGCCCATTTAATAAATGAGTTTTTTATACAAGGCCCAGACCAGCCCCGTCAGGCCCCGTGGGTCCTACGGGCCCCGTTTAGCCCAACCAAAGTTGGACCCATTCCACGGCCCAAATCGTGGCTCAACCAAAAAATAAATTTTAAAAATTGAATTGAAGCCCAAATTCATTTTTGCCTAGATTCAAGCCCATATAACGTGGCCCAAATGTTAAATTAGTCCAAATCATAGGCTATTTATCATAAATCAATAAATCACCTGTTAATTATAAATCTATAAATCAATAAATCATAACTAAATCATAAATCAGTTAATCACCTATTAATTATAAATCTATAAATCAATAAATCATAGCTAAGATTATAAATAAACAAATCACCTAGCTAAGATAACTATTTAATCATAAATCAATAAATCATAGCTAAAGTCACCTGCTAAATATAAAAATAAAATAAATAGTATCACAAGTCCAACAAATTTGTAGCATTATTGACTCAACGGCTGAGAGTGAGAGTGAGAGTATGGTTGTGTGAGTGTGAAGAGTGAGGGAGAGGCAAACAGAGAAGTGAGACTAGGGTTTGAGAGAAATAAGGTATTTATACTAGGATCTTAGGGTTCAAAAAATATATACATATTAATATATATATATATATATATACAAGTCGGGTTTGGGTCGAATATGCCTAATACCCGAACCTGCTTCGGGTTTTTTAATGAAAATCCAAACCCGACCCTAATGTTAAATGGGCCAGGTAAAACCCGGCCCATTAGGGTCGAGTTGAACCGGGTACTTGCGGGTTGGGTACATTTTGCCATCCCTAATTAATATTGAAAAAGGAGTCTCATTCGGTCACTATGAAATTGACTACAATCTTTTACTATTTGTAGGGATCTCTGAGTCATTCTTTGCCCTTGTCATTTTGGCAAATAAAATTTTCTACAAGTATATTTAAGGTTCATTCCAAATTTGGGCCCAATAAAATTAAACTTGGCCCTCCAAACAAAATTCTTGGCCCCTTATATAAAAAAATATCCCAAATAACAACAAACAATCATCTAAAACATCCAAACATTTAACAAGAAGCCGTAGTTTTTTGCCTTTCAAAAACAAAAACAAAAACAATAAGTTTAAAAGAAAAAAAAATAATGCTAAGCTACAAATTTGGTCCCTATTTTTTACACCATATTTTAATTTGGTCCCTAACCTTTCAATTGTGTCAATTTGGTCACTAACCTTCCAATATTGTGTCAATTTAGTCTCTGCTGTTATCTCCTAAATAGAAATTGCTAATGTGGCTAGTGACCAAAATAAAAAATTAGTTTATTACCATATCAACGAAAACTAGTTTTTTTTTTTTTAATTTTATTTTGGTCGTTAGTCACATCAGTAATTTTCACTAGAAAAATAACGGTATTGATTAAATTGATATGGTACCCAAAGGTTAGAGACCAAATTAACACAATTAAAAAGTTAGGAATTAAATTGAAATATGACGTAAAAAATAGAGACCAGTTTACCCAAAAAAGACAATCTTTTAAATGGAGTTGTTGAAGAGAGAGGGTGAGCTTGAGTGTGTACTGGACACCACGCCGTTGCTATCAACTAGCCGATCATATGCTTGGTATCATCTATTTTCTCGCTTCTTTGATCTTGCCCTCTTTCTACTCATGTCTGCGTATCTTACTATTGTCTGAATGTATCGAAGCAAATTATCGCTCAAAGGGCTTTGTGGAAAAAATATTAAAAATAAATAATGAAAAAAGGAATTACATTCATTATCAAAAATCAAAGCAAAGAAGACCTCAAAGGTCATGTTTTGGAGGTGTGTTAACATAAAATTAATTTTTTTATCTCTTAATTTTACTTTACTAGTTCTGTTAATTAGTCTCATATTTCCACATCATTTTTAACCTACTTTCTCAATGGTATATGTTAACATAAAATAATTTATAATTATGACATTTTAATTTGAATATAACACATTTTTAGTATGAATTAGAATGTTATTTTTATAAAATTTCTTAAAAAAAGACTTTGCTTATACATATGTTTATAAAATTATTTTATTTTATGTTTATAATAACATATAAATTAAATAAAAAAATAATATATAAAATAAAGTGTAAACCTATTGGATCCATTTTACTATTCTAGTGCAAAAACTTTGATGACAAAAAATTATGAAAAGTTAATGTACTAAAAATATGACCATTTGTGAAAATTGAATTATTTTTATAAACTCAGATCGAATAATTTGATTATCAAATTGTAGATAGTGATCGCCTAGTTTGCGTTGTTGCTCTAATGCCTTCTTTTCTTCGTTGCTAGCAGCGAGGATAAACAATTTTGGAGGGAGATGGCTGAAAAACCAAATGAGAGTTGTGGAGTAATACATGATTAACTAGATAGTACAAGTTAACCACCATCAAAGCTTTAATTTTGTTTTCAACTATAAGAAATTTTTTTAGGAATACATTTTTTTTTCCTTTTCCAAATTTAAATATAATCCTCCCTTCCTTTTTCTCTCCCTCTCTTTTTTCCTCCATTTTAGTGATAAACAAAAGGGTTTGTAGCCGAAACAACTGCCAGACTGGCAAATCAATACTAGCAAGTGCAAAAAATTTTAACTCCACTTAAATATGTCGTTTAAATCCTCTCGTTCACTTCCTCTCTCACGACTATTTTTGGTGTTAATTATTGTCTTCTCCTTCCCAAAATTAAATTTTATTGCAAATTGCTTTTTTCTTTTTCTCAAGGGGGGTCCAACTTGAGTTAGCCCCCTCCATATGGTTTTCATATATAAATTTAAATTCATATAATTATATATATATATATATATATATATATATATAGGGTTTTGTATTGTACATTTATATTACTTTATAAATTTAAAATGCAATTTTATAGGAATTATATTATGTTATATTAACATAAAAGAATACATGTGCTTAAAACATATGTACTTAATATACTTTCTCAAGGGCATATGTTAACATAAAATAAATTATAATGTTAATTATGACATTTTAATTAGAATTAAGCACATTTTGAACAAAATTAGAATGCTATATTTATAAATTTTCTTAAAAAATACTTTCCTTATAATATATGTTTATTAATTTATTCTATTTTATGTTTATAATAACATATAAATCATATAATACTATGCTATAGCAGAATGAATTATAATTATAATACTATGTTAATTCCCAAGGGTGTAAAGAATATAGATCGAAAGACAGGCACAGAAGCTGATAGTGAATGTAAAGGATTGCGGAAGCAGTTGACAAAGTGGCAAAGTTAGAGCTGATTGACAGCGTTAAAAAGTTAGGCCTAGACAGCCATTTTGATGCGGAAATCAAGGAAGCTCTAGACATCATATCATCCACTAAGAATAAAAATCCTAGTCCAAAAGAGGATCTCTACACTACTGCACTATGCTTTAAGCTTCTTAGGCAGCTTGGCTATGAAGTTTCACAAGGTAAAATAATCTTAGCATTTAAAAAATCCTGTTATTCTTATTCAAGTTCATCTCCAATTATACTTTGCTTTCTAAATCCAGTACATCATGTGGAATGCAGACATTTTTAGAGGCTTCCTGGATGAAAAGGCCGGTTTCTTCAAGAAAAGCACACGCACAATATCAAAGAAATGCTTGAACTTTTGGAGGCCTCATACTTGGCTTTAGAAGGTGAAGATCTCATGGATGCTGCTAGAGATTTCTCAACAGAAACTCTCAAAGATTGCATTCCTAATTTAGACTGTGACCTTGCTGAACAAGTGTCCCATGTTTTTGAGCTCCCATCACAAAGGAGAGTGCAGTGATTTGACGTCAAATGGCGCATCAACGCATATGAGAAAGACAGACATATGAATGCTATGTTACCTGAACTTGCTAAACTTCATTTCAACATATATAGCTCAAGCCACACTTCAGAAAGAGTTGAAGGAATCATCCAGGTAAGTATAGCGACAAACAAATAGTAATCTGTGAATATCTTAAACATGGAACTCACCATGCACAACATATATAATATAGCAGGAGAGAAATTGAGAAAAGAACTTTTTTTTTTTTGGAGAAATTGAGAAAAGAACTTACTTGTTCCTTTTGTGTCATTTAGGTGGTGGAGGAATCTGGGCCTCTCAAAGGACTTGAGTTTCGCTAAAGAAAGACTGGCTGAAAGTTTTATGTGCTCGGTGGGCTTTACTTTCGAGCCTAAGTACACATATCTTAGAAAATTGCTAACAAAAGTCACTAATCTGATAGCGATAATCGATGATGTTTATGGCACACTGGAAGAACTAAAACTGTTCACCAATGCCGTAAATAGGTTAGTATTGCAGCATATAAAATAGGTACATGTGGTTGTTTTAATTCTGACCAAAATATTAAGATAGCACATATGTGTGTATAACAACATGTGAATAATTGCTTTTATCCTTCTAATAACGCACGACATTCTGATCTAGGTTAAGTCATAAGTGATGGTCTTGTCCTTGCCATGCAAAATAAATATAATGGGTTTGTAAAACATTTTACACAATGTAATAAAAGTATCTTATCTTGTGTGTGGAATTCCCCTCCTTTTAAACAAATATATTTGATGTTTCGTTTTATATGTTTAAGTGTATGTATCCACTATGATTTTCGTTCTGTTAACTTGGAACTCTAAAGTTGTAAGCCTAGTGGCTGAAAAATAAAATGGCTTGAATCTTGGCTAAAACAATGAATTTCTCACGGGCACCATAACAATTAGCCCTTTAATTTATATTTAACTTATTTTTATATATAGTTTAATAAATTTTTACATATTTTGTTTACATATACACACACACAGGGATAATGAGGCTAGCTCAATACAATTTGAATCCTAAATCAAAAAAATTAAATGGGCCGTTATATATTTTGTAAGGTTGAATTTAATCAACCATCTAATTGGCTTTATTCCGTGACCAATTTGCTTGTAATTTAGCACTTAGTAACCTTGTATTTAGGTGGGAAAATTGTAAGGGTAGTGTGTGAGAAGATGTGAAGAAAAGCTCAAGAGTGTGCAAGAAAAACAGAGTCTCGCGACTAGGACTTGCGGGTGGTTCGCGACTGGCAAGCCGCGAAAGGCAGTCACGTGAGAGGCACACTAGGAAGCTGAAGGGTTGCGCCAGCTATCACGCTATAGAACAAAAGTTCCAGTCTGGCCAGGCCATTACCTCGTGACTTGATTTCGCGACTTGGCCAAGTTGCGAGATCAAGTCGCCAACTTGCCCTGTTTGGCAAAAACTGACGTTTTGCATTCCCTTCTCACCCTACTATATATACACCCTTATACCCATCATATTGAGAGAGCTTCCAGAGAGAATTTTGTGAGAGAAAACCCTAGAGAAATACAAGATTGATTCATCTCCAATCTTCATCTAAAGAGACTCTACAAATTCTTCTACTCTCTTCCTCTCCATTGTCATACTCTTGAGAGGTCATTTACCAAACCCTTGTCTCACCACACCCACGTCTGTGAGAAGGTCTATTTGGTACTTTGGGAAGCAGTTTGGAAAGGAACCAATATACATTGGTTGATGCTATGGTCAAGTAGCGGAATCCGGAAAGCTAGAGAAGAAATAGGTTCGGCGTAACCTCGTTGGAGCAAGAAGCTTGGAGGGCTTAAGTACTTGGGTAGATTAGGCTTGGAGGGTCTTCTGCTGTTCATGTATCCCAACTACATTCTTTAGTGGATTATTTGACCGCTTGGGCGGCGGAAAGGTTTTACGTCAAGGACTTCGGTTTCCTCTTCGATAACATATCGTGTGTTGTCCGTGTGTTTGCATCTTCTTTCCCTTTATCTTTGCCTTATATTTACTGCTGTGGATGCGTTTATATTTGGCTTAGATTGTTCTATCAATTCAGTTATAAGCTTGTTATCATATTCCGCACATAAATTGTTTGATATAAAGCTTGAATTGGTATTTTTGTTATTTGGGGTCTAAACATTCAAAGGTGTTTCATACCCTTTTTGAACTTTCATATTTGAATATCACTTAAATAATATTTAATTTTTTTCATCAATTTAGTTAATGTTCTATATTATTATTTTTATTTAAAATGCATTATTCTCATGATTTAATATAATTAATTCATTTGAATGATACTAAGGATTCTATAAATTTTACTACATAGGCATTATTTAATGTGTCAATCTTATATAGTTTGATATATAACCCACTAGAAAGGAGGCTAAAAAGAGGCCTGCTTCCCCGATAATGGGCTAAATTGAAAACTAAACCTACATTTAAGTTTCCTTTTACAACATTTAACTAAGCTAAGGATTTTCTCACAAAAAAAAAAAAAAAACCCAAAAAACCAAAAAACAAAACAAAAAACAAAAACAAACAAAAAAACAAAAACAAACAAAAACAAAACAAGACAAAAAAACTAAGCTAAGGATCCTAGGTATCTAGTTTGGCCATGCCAGCATGCCCATGCTAGGTTTTTCTTAAGAATAAGGTAATCCTAAATCCTAATCCTGCCTTCCCCACATCTTCATGAGAGAAATAATAAATTAATTCAAGTGAACCAGCCTCACTTGTTGTCACCACTAAACCCAATGTGAGATTTGTTACTGCCATTACCATTGGCCCATTGCCAATTCTTGTAGCCAATCTAATCCTATTGCATGGATAACCCATCAATAAAGAGGCCTAAGTTGTGAAACAAGATTGACCCATTTGATGTAGTTCTAGGGCTACATATAATCGATTTAACTTTAAGGCCTCTCGACCACTTGGCCTTGACAAAACTAGGTTGTAAGAAAAACCAAGATAAGATAAGGATATCATGTACAATCCCTTCAACTATCCATTGAGTCACTTTCGATCACCACATTTCTATACTTTTCTCTAATTGTCACCTTGATTTCCAATCTAATTGATAAATAATGCTTAAGCCACACCAAGTCTCTAACATGCACATGAGATGGACTTAATATCCAACGGTTTCAATTAATCTAGTTGTCTGAACGCAAATTTAGAGGGACAAAGTCTAACTCTACGACCAATAAAAAAAAGATGACATATATTTTTGTCCGATTTGTAATACACATAATTTACTTAAAATAACTGTGTAAAATATTTAAAACCTGCTTTAACAAGCCATATGCATTGCATAAATTTACTGACTTTATTACGTCTTAATTTGTTCAATCAGAGAAATTAAATTTCGTTCACAATATAATTATACATAGATAAGAGTTTGCGGGGCCTACTGTTTGACATGCATGCACTAGATTGGCGTGGTCCGTGTGGAAGACAAATTTTTAGAAATTTCCATTTCTTGTGTTTCACATGGCCTGCTTCTATCAAACGTCCAACACGAGATTAGAGAGACAGAAGTGAGAGTGAGGTGTCTTACAAACGCCAAAACAACATGCGCCGTGGCGCTCTCTATATGGATGTGGTATTAATTATTAGCATCAGTTGTATATATCTCCCTAGCTAAATTAGGTGAATTCTATTTGAAAAAATGAGATATATGAGTAGATTTTCTTTTCTATATGATAGAAATATCATCATGAATACAGTACGACTTATTTAACAATTATATCAATTTTTTTTCCCTTTTATGAAAGGACAATACTCAACATCCATCTACCTAGAAGCTCATTTGTAAAAAAAAAAAAAAAAAAAAATGTCCTTATGAAAGGACAATACTAAACCATACTTCCTCAACCCACTGGATAGAAATATGGGTCCGATTAATGTGTGCCATAAACCATCCATTTTTGGAAACATTTTTTCAAGAATTGAAAAAACTGTCAATACTTTTTCAATTCCCGAAAAAATTATTTCTAAAAATGATTAATTATTGTGTGCTCTTAGGGCACACATTAACAAAATCCTAGAAATATCACCATTGAATACAATACAACTTGTTTAACAATTATATCAAATTTTTTTCCCCTTTTATGAAAGGACAATACTCAACATCCATCAACCTAGAAGCTAATTTGGAAAAAAAAAATTGTCCTTTTATGAAAGGACAATACTAAACCATACTTCCTCAACCCACTGAATAGAAATATCACCATTGAATACAGTATGACTTATTTAACAATTATATCAATTTTTTTTTTTCCCCTTTTATGAAAGGACAATACTCAACATCCATCAACCTAGAAGCTCATTTGGAAAAAAAAAAAAAAATTGTCCTTCTATGAAAGGACAATACTAAACCATACTTCCTCAATTCACTGAAGATGATGTTCTTAAATAGCTACTAATAGACCCAGACCAACATTTCATTAATCACAAGGTTATCAAAATCGGGATCTTAAGTAAGATCGTGAGAAGTAGATGGGATCGTGGATCGTAGGATCAGATATAGATCATAAGATTCAACATATTTTCATATTTAAAACAAAAAAACACATTGATAATGACTTTGTATGTTGAATAATCACATAAATTGTGAATTTATCCATAAAAAAAATAAAGATTTGCATTATACGATGTAATTTGCATGTTTTACATCGCTACGTCTACTAACGAAACAAATATATTTACGTTTTGATCCAATGTATCTAAAAAGTTCAATAAATGTTTAATTAGCAACCAAATACCAAAATATTTATCAACAATATGGAAATATTTTCCAAGTTCTAAGTTCCAAGTTCTAAGTTTAAAATCCAAAATAAGTTATGAAATGGAAACTAACTAACTAAAATACGAAATCCAAAAGCAAGATTAATATTAAGGTGAAGTGAACATTTAATTATTCTCATTATAAGGTTCTTATAACGACCGTCCTAATTATCATCAACCATTTTATCATATATGAAGACATTATATATTTGTATATTAGAACTGCAAAGGAGATCAAAATACAACTTCACACTCAACTATTCAAGTTATACCACTCAACAACAATTACAGAGCATGCTCAAAAAAATCAATCAATCAATATATAAATACAAGCATACTAATAAAATTATATATAAGAAAAACATTTTAGTAATATTATAACACAAATTAGTATACTGATAAATTTTTATTTTAACAACATTATAGCTTTAGATGTAGCAAAGCCAATATAAATTCTTCATTTAGAAATGATGAAGTATTCCTTCATTTTTATTACAAGTGAACTAAAAACTAGAAAACATTTGCTTAGGTTAACATAATTTTATAAAAAATAAAAATAAAAAGTCATACTATCATAACATAGAAAAATAAAAACCCTTAAAGTTTCATCAAAACCAAAAATTTATCCCTTTAAAAATAAATAAATAAAAAGTAGGATCCCATACGATCCTACAATCCTATACAATCTTACAATCCTATACAATCCTACACGATCCTACATACGATTCTACCATTTTTACGATCCTAGTGCGATTCTAGGGCCTTGTTTGGTTGTTGAATTACCTATCACTCATCACTCATCACTCAAATTTCATCATTCATCACACATCACCTATCACTCATTTCTCATAACTTAAAAATTCTCAAAATACACCCAACCTTGTTTGGCAACTAAACCCGATTTAGTTTCCTTCTTAAAGACTCAAAAAAACTCACATTTTTATGGGACCCACGGACTGACACTGAGAATGGTTACCCACGATTAACCTTTGATTTTTTGTTTGCATTTCATCTCTGAAAATGCTTTACCCTATTTCCTTACACTTACTTTCACACTTCAGCTCTCAAACCCCAAAGCCGCTGACCACCCTTGAGCTCACCTCCTCCATCCTCGCCTAACTGCGCCACTGCCATGGTTCCTTCGTATGTCATCTTCCTCATTCCTCGTCCCTGAAACTGAACCCACAACATGCCGCTACACCTCCGTCCTCTTGCCTCGTCCCTGAAACTGAGCCCAAAAATCCACAATCTCTCCTTTGCTCCTCAAGGCTGATCGGCGGTGGGTAAGGGCATGACAAATTCGACTGTTTCTCTGAAGATTACCAACACCAATGTGTGTCAATTTTTCCCTCATTTTATATATGCAATTTTCGGAAAAAAAATGAGAATAAATTTGCTGGGTATGCCATGGTGTTGAATAAATTTATTTCTTTCTTGTTGCAAGCTTGTTTATGTCCTGGGTTTTTGTTTTCCATGTGGTATTGTGGATTCGTGAGGGATTTCAAGTGGGAAGGGAGTACTATTGGACCCCTTGACTCATTTTATTTTTTAATAATCTTCAATGTCATTCAAATCGGAGATCAGCTTCAGTGATCAGCAACGAATTGAAGTAGCGGAGCTTGGGTTGTTCAAAGGCCGGAGCTTGAAAGATCGTAGATAGGTGTGCAAGATCGGAGTTTGTGGATTTAGTTGGTGTTGCTATGGGTTTGGATAATGAGAGGTGAGCTTTGTTGTTTATGTCACTAATGAGAGAGTGAAGAGGGTAGGTTGAGTTAAAGGTATGTGACCGTTGGTTCAGGCGTGCGAACTGAGCAGGTGAAGGGACAAGACACTGCCGTGGGGCCCACACAAGTTCAGCTATTTACAAGTTTTCCATGTAAACTAAGTTTTGGTGTTTTGAAAACAAGCTTTGGGAGTTTTCGAATTTGTTATGAGTTAACTCAAGACCCAAAAATCTTAGTTTTGTTAACTGAGTTAACATCCGAAAAAAAAAAAAAAAAAAAAAAAAAAAAAAAAAGACATTATACATGTGGGGCCCACAGTTTTTGGGTTATGAGTTAACAAAACTCAGTTTTGTTAACTGAGTTTGGCAAAATCCAAACAACACCTAAATATTTTGGTGAGGTGGGATCGTAAAATCATGCGATACTACGATCCAGATCGCGATTTTGACAACCATGATTAATCATGATAAGGAAAAAAAGGGAAAAATTATAAATACTATGTCTTTCATTCATCTCAATTATTTAGTTTCTATTAAAAAAAAAAAAAAAAAAACTCAATTATTTAGGTTATACTAAAACGGAACTCTATGTTCATCAAAAAGTCTATCAAAATATCATCTATTATTTTGTTACGAGATCTAGTTTTGATTTTATATATATATATATATATCTATATATATATATATATTCATGATTAAACATTTCCATATTCAAAGTTATAATAGAAATTGAAAGAGTAAGAATAATCTCCCTATAAATAAATTGCTAGACTATTGATTTTTTATTCATTACTGGGCATATTGGCATAATTCAAAATTATTTATCAAGTCTTATACATGGTTTAGTTATGTCACCTGTTTTGTCTTATTTTCTATGTTTAGGCCTACTCTTTAGGGTTTTGACCCATTATATGTTGGTATGCCAATTTTTTTTTTTTTTTTTGGGTGGGGGGGTATTATTGCATTTTTTTTTTTTTATTATTATAGATATCATGCAAACCTCTTTTTATTCTCATTAGAGATATTATGAGAATGAACCTACTACTGAATTTAGTGAGGTCTAAGCATCCACTCTATAATAATTGCTTTTATCATCAAACTAAGACACTAATTTATTTTTTAATATAGACAGTGTTTATACTCCTAATATTTTATTTGAGAAACTTAATTATATTTTAGGTTCATCCTGAATTTGGGCCCAATAAAATTAAACTTTTTCCTCCAAATAAAATTCGTGGCCCTTTATATCAAAAAATAGCCCAAATCACAACAAACAATCATCAAAAACATAAAACGTTTAACAAGAAACCTAGAGTATGTTTGGTAACTGTCTTTTTCTTAGTTTTTTGTTTTCAAAAATAATTTTCTGTTTCCTAAGGCAAAAAACTTGTTTGGTAACCTATTTTAGGCAAAAGTCAAAAACTATTTTCAATTTCCATATTGTGAAGGAAACTGAAAACTAGTTTTGAGCCGTTTTTGTTTTTTAGTTTTCAGAAGCTTTAGAAAACCCAGAATAGGTCCTCTGCATTACACGCTTTAATGAGCTAGCACATTGGTTCGAACCACGTGAATAACAAAACATGTTTCTTTCTAATATATTTTTCACTCTTTCCTGCGCTTGCAATTTTGTCTCTTAGGGTGCGTTTGGTTCCCGTAAAATATTTTCCGAAAAATACCTATTTTCCGGAAATGCTATTTTCCGAAAAAGGAAAATATTTTCAAGTGTTTGGTTATATTATGAAAATTGTTGTGGAAAATATTTTCATGTGTTTGGTTTTATTAGGAAAATGTTATTTTCCTACAATTTTTTCACATTTTCTCAGCATCCAAACAAATTTTATTACAAAAAATTTCAACATCACATCCAATTCAACAACAAATTCCAGCAACAAACAACAACAACAACAACAACAACAACAACAATGCAAATTCTAGCAACAACAACAACAACATCATCCGGCAACAACAACACAACAACAACAACAACACAACGAAAATTTCGGCAACAACACCGCAAATTCCGGCAACAACGCAAACTGAGTCGTCGATGAGATCGAGGAAGAGAGAGCGATGGGTCGCCGGCTCTGGTTCTGGGTTTGGGTCGAGCGATGGGTCGTTTGGGTCTAGCGATGGGTCGAGCGATGGGTCGTTTGGGTCTGGCGATGGGTCGAGCGATGGGTCGTGGCGGTGGGTCACCGGCTCTGGCTCTGGGTTCGTGGGTCGCTCCGTTTCTTCCTTCCTCTCTCTCCGTTTCTTCCTTCCTCTCTCTCTCTCTCTCTCTCTCTCTCTCTTCGGAAACACTTTGAAGTGAAAATAGGTACTGAAAATGATTTCCGTTGGGTAAGGGAAAATTTGGAAGTGATTTTCCGGAAAATAGAATTTTCCGGAACAGCCAAACACGTGAAAATGTGGAAAACCATTTCCGGAAATGATTTACTCCCAATTCAAACGCAGCCTTAATTTTTAGCGCCTTCCTCTCCATCCCACGTATTAGAAACCCTTATATCTACTTCCTCTGTCTACCTCTTCGCCTCCACTTCCTCACAAAGGCACAATTGAAAACCTTGATTGAGAGAACCACTTTTAAGGTAAGTGATTGGTTTTCACCAGACTCTCTTTCATGATTTCCTTTTGTTCTTCATTGGATTATACCATTCTTTATCTCGTTTTTTTTTCTTAGTCTCCTTTCTAATTATATATATATATATATATATATATATATATATATATTATGTGTGTGATTGAGCAGTTCTATGCAACTTTCAAAATTTTTGAAGAGCTTCATAATTTTGGGGAAGTAGTATTTCATAATTTTAGGGACCCAATCACTCAAAGGTACGGGTTTTTTCCTTGTTTTCTTTGTTTATGGATTATTACATAATATATGGTCAATTAAACACGTTTATGTATAGTGGTCATGCTTTAATTAATGAAATTTGGTTGATATTTGCACATGAAGCTAGCTGCAACAAACCTCGGCTTGACTGGACTATGTTATTGTTTATTAATGTATGGCAGTCTCTATCCCTGTTCTGGTAGTGGCTAAACAGGGTATACACTTATATGGTAGTCTCTATCCCTGTTCTGGTTTGTTGGTTGTTGTTGAGAATGGTTTTTTTTTTTTTTTTTTTTTTTGAGACCAAAGATAGAATATATATTACTAATTGAAAAAGTGTTACATGAAGAGTACAAACAGGTTACACATAAAGATTACACCTGACCGAGTTTACATTGTGCGCCTTGTGCAGAAATCAAAGCAATTAACAATCATGAAATAGCTCAATTATTATAAGGAAAAGCAATTGAGTGTGCCTTATGTTTCATACTTTCATTGTCTATAGATGTTGATTTATGGTATTATTGTTTGGACCTTTAGTTTATATACAAAACAATTGATTTATAATTTCTTTAGGTGTAAGGATTTTAAATACTTGGGAGCAAACGTGTTTTTGAATTAGAATAAATATAATTTAAAAAAAAAATAACCGAAGAAAAAAAAATCAACTTTTTCAAAAACAACTACCAAATAAATTTCCTAAATTTTGTTTTTTTTTTATTTTTCAAAACAACTAACCAAACGTGTTTTTCATTTTGAAAAAAAAAAAATATATATATATATATATATATATTGTTTTTTCCTTTTTCCCTTGAAAACAAGAAAACAAAAATAGAAAACAAAAGCAATTACCAAACATGCCCCTAGTTTTTAGCCATTGAAAAAAAAAAAACAAAAATAATAAGTTTAAAAGAAAAAAAAAAAAAGGTTAAGTTGCAAATTTGATCCCTATTCTTTACACCATATTTTAATTTGGTCCCATGCAAGGACACCTTCCACATTTTTCTTAAACATATGTAGGCTTGTAATAGAGTTTTGATTATTTGGAGCTCATGGTCCCTTAATTATCTCTTGACATTCTTCAATAATAGCCCACACATTACAGGGTCTGTTTGGTAATGTTGTTCTAATAACATTGTTTGTATTTTTTGAAAATACGTGTAGGTGAAAAAGTGTATGAAAATACATGTAATTTTATTTAAATACTGAAAATTGTTGTTTAAACAACAGTAACAAATGGGATTTACTTCCAATTTTCAACAATTAAGTGATTGGTCTTCACCAGACTCTCCTTCATGATTTCCTTTTGTTCTTTGTTGGATTATACCATTCTTTATCTCATTTTTTTTCTTAGTCTCCTTTTCTTTTCCTTTTTTTTTTTTTTTTTTTTTTTTTTTTTTTTTTTGTGTGCGTGATTGAGCAGTTCTGTGCAACTTTCAAAGTTTTTGAAGAGCTTCATAATTTTGGGGAAGTAGTATTTCATAATTTTAGGGACCCAATCAGTCAAAGATACAGGTCTTTTCCTTTTTTCTTTGTTTATGGATTATTACACAATATATGGTCAATTAAACGTGTTTATGTATAGTGGTCATGCTTTAATTAATGAAATTTGGTTGATATTTGCACATGAAGCTAGCTGCAACAAACCTCGGCTTGACTGGACTGTGTTATTGTTTATTGATGTATGGTAGTCTTTCTCCCTGTTCTGGTAGTGGCTGAACAAGGTATACACTTACATGGTGTAAATGGTTTGTTGGTTGTTGTTGAGAATAGTTTTTTTTTTTTTTTTTGAGACCGAAGATAGAATATATATTATTGATTGAAAAAGTGTTACATGAAGAGTACAAACAGGTTACATACAAAGATTACACCTGACCGAGTTTACAATGTGGGCCTTGTGCAAAGCAATTAACAATCATGAAATAGCTCAATTATTATAAGGAAAAGCAATTGAGTGTGCCTTATGTTTCATACTTTCATTGTCTATAGATGTTGATTGATAGTATTATTGTTTGGACCTTTAGTTTATGCACAAAAAAAAATTGATTTATAATTTCTTTAGGCGTAAGGATTTCAAATACTTTGGAGCAAACATGTTTTTGAATTAGAATAAATATAATTTTTTTTAAAAATTAATCCAAGAAAACAAAATTCAACTTTTTCAAAAACAACTACCAAACAAATTTCCTTAATTTTGTTTTCGAAAAATGTGTTTTTCAAAACAACTAACCAAACGTGTTTAAAAACAAAAACAAAAACAGTTACCAAACATGCCCCTAGTTTTTAGCTTTTCAAAAACAAAAACAAAAACAAAAACGATAAGTTTAAAAGAAAAAAAATAAGGTTAAGTTACTAATTTGGTTCCTATTCTTTAGACCATATTTTAATTTGGTCTCTAATATTTCAATTGTGTTAATTTGGTCAATAACCTTCCAATATTGTGTCAATTTAATCACTGCTGTTATCTTTTGGATAAAAATTGCTGACATGACTAACTGCCAAAATAAAAAATTAATTTATTGCCACATCAATGAAAATTAGTTTTTTATTTTGGTTGTTAGTCACGTCAGTAATTTTTATTAAAAAAATAACGATATTGACTAAATTGATGCGATATCGAAATGTTAGAGACCAAATTAACACAATTAAAAAGTTAGAAACCAAATTGAAATATGGCGTAAAGAATAGAGACTAGTTTACCAGAAAAAGAAAATCTTTTAAACAAAGCTGTTGAAGAGAGAGGGTGAGTTTGAGTGTGTATTGGACACCACACTGCTGCTATCAACTAGCCGATCATATGCTTGGTATCATCTATTTTCTCGCTTCTTTGATCTTGCCCTCTTTCAACTAATGTCTGTGTATCTTACTGTTTTCTACTCTGTGTTTTTGGAAAAATGGTAAAGTTAGTACTTTCAAGTTTGAAGTGGCTTTATTTTAAAGCGTGTCAACTATGGGTGTGGTCATGTGGGTGAGTCATGACTAGATCTGTTATACCAATATTGTCTGAATGTATCGAAGCAAACTATCACTCAAAGGGCTTTGTGGAAAAAGATTAAAAACAAATAATGAAAAAAAGAAATTATATTCATTATCAAAAATCAAAGCAAAGAAAACCTCAAAGGTCATGTTTTAGAGGTATATTAACGTAACATTAATTTGTTTATTTCTTGATTTTACTCTATTGGTTCTGTTAATTATTGTGGGAGGGAGGGATCCAAACCAAAGAAATGAAACCCATAGGTCCAATCTGAGGAAGGGAAATGGTCCAAGCAAATGCCAATCAAAGCCTGACACGTGGGCAAAGTTCAAGGAGGCTAGACTTGAATACATTGCTAGTTTGGGCTAAGTATGTGAACAAAGGTCCGAGGATGGGATATAGATAGGCCAATCGTCCGAGGAGCCCGAGGAGACATGGCACCTCGAGATGCCCCAGCTATCCACCAACACCAAAAAGCAGGACACCATAGAAGCCACCAAAGACGTGCAAATAGAGAAGAGAGGAAATATCTGTAGAAGGTAACCATCACCTTTACATTCAATGCTCTGCACCAATTGAGCTGGCCACAGTTACGAGGAAAAGACACTTCAACAATGACTCCACAGCTCACAACTCTCTCTACCACCTCCAGAAGGGTCCTGTTGGGGCAAGCATCCAAATTATTCCCCTAAGATGTACAGGTGGAGGGCTAAGATGCAATAGAAAAGACTATATAAAGAAAGAAACCCCCTCTAGAAAAGGCATGGACATTTAGAACTTAAGGAGAGAGAACTAAGTATCATATTGTAAAGAAATTGGCTTTGACTGTTAACAAACAATCTGTCCCCGAATGTGCTTGAGGAAGAGTTATCATTGAATTTGAGCTTCATTCATTCATAATTAACAGCTTTTGTCCTTTTAGCCTCAAGCTTGTAACTTACTTAGCATTCCAGTTGACTCGGAAAGCCCACTCTGTTACAAATTTATTGTGTTGGGCTTAAAGAACTGGGTACCACTATTCTAAGTGGGCTTCGGCTATCTTTTGGGTCCTTACAAGTCTCATATTTTCACATCATTTTTAACCTACTTTCTCAATGGTATATGTTAACATAAAATAATTTATAATATTATGACATTTTAATTTGAATATAACACATTTTTTTAATGAATTAGAATGCTATTTTTATAAAATTTCTTTAAAAAAAAAAAAAGACTTTGCTTATACATATGTTTGTAAAATTATTTTATTTTATGTTTATAATCCTATTGGATCCATCTTACTATTCTAGTGCAAAAACTTTGATGACCAAAAAATTATGAAAAGTTCATGTACTAAAAATATGGCCATTTGTGAAAATTGAATGATTTTTATAAACTCATTTTGAATAGTTTAATTATCAAATCGTAGATAGTGAGCACCTAGTTCGCATTGTTGCTCTAATGCCTTCTTTTCTTTGTTGCTATCAAGGAGGATAAAATTTTTTGGAGGGAGATGGCTGAACAACTAGATGAGAGTTGTGGAGGAATACATGTTTAACTAGATAGTACAAGCTGACCACCATAAAAGTTTTAATTTTGTTTTCAACTATAAGAAACTTTTTAGGAATACATTTATTTCCTTTTCCAAATTTAAATATAATACTCCCTTCCTTTTTCTCTCGCTCTCTTTTTTCCTCCACCTTAGTGATAAACAGAAGTTTTGCAGCCGAAACAACTGTCAGACTGGCAAATCAATACTAGTAAGTGCAAATGGTTTTGACTCCACTTAAATATGTCGTTTAATACCCTCTCTTGCACTTCCTCTCTTGCCACTATTTTCGGTGTTAATTATTGTCTTCTCCTTCCCAAAATCAAATTTGATTGCAAATTGCTTTTTTCTTTTTCTCGCGCGTTGGGGGGGGGGGGGGGGGGGGGTGGGGGTCTAACTTGTCTTAGACCCCTCCATAATGTTTTCATATATAAATCTAGATTCATAGAATTTTATATATATATATATATATATAAGGTTTTATATTGTACATTTATATTACTTATAAATTTATAATGTAATTTTACAGGAATTATATTATGTTATATTAACATAAAAGAATACTTGTGCTTAAAACATATGTACATACTATACTTTCTAAAGGGCATATGTTGACTTAAAATAAATTATAATGTTATGAAATTTTAATTAGAATTAAGCACATTTTTAACAAAATAAAATGCTATGTTTATAAATTTTCTTAAAAAATACTTTCCTTATAACATATGTTTATTAATTTATTCTATTTTATATTTATAGTAACATATAAATTATATAATACTATGTTATAGCAAAATGTAATATAATTATAATACTATGCTAAATTCCAATTCAATTATGACATAAAGAATAGAGACCAGTTTACCCAAAAAAGAAAATCATTTAAACCGAGCTGTTGAAGAGAGAGGGTAAGTTTGAGCAGGTATTGTATACCAATCCACTGCTGCCAACTAGCTGATCATATCGTGCATAGTCGCCCAATTTGCTTGGTATCATTTATTTTCTCACTTCTTTGATCATGCCCTCTTTCAACTCATGTTTGTGTTTCTTACTGTTATTTACTTTGTTTTTTAGGATAATGGCAAAGTTAGTACTTTCAACTTTGAATAGAGACCAGTTTTTCCAAAAAAGAAAATCATTTAAACAGAGATGTTGAAGAGAGAGGGTGAATTTGAGCGTGTATTGCATACCACGCCATTGCTGCCAACTAGGCGATCATATCGTACATAGTCACCCGATCTACTTGGGATCATCTATTTTATCACTTCTTTGATCTTGTCCTTTTTCAACTCATGTTTGCGTATCTTACTATTTTTTACTCTTGTCTTTTAGGATAATGGTAAAGTTAGTATTTTTCAAGTTTGAACTGGCTTTATTTTCTAGAGTACTGACTATGGTTGTCGTCATGTGGGTAAGTCATGACTGGATCTGTGTGGGTCATTGGATTTAGGTGTAATTTTAAAAGCATGGGGTTCTAGCTTGCAAGTATTTCAAAGTGTAACAGAGCTCATGTTTCAATGTCAGTGCTGCTGAATGTCTTTTTCTATTTTCTATTTTTTCTTTTTTTGGTAATATTAGCATACTGTAGCTTCCCGCGTGGATAATTATTGGCCACACATGCATGTGTTGAAGGCTCCACCTTGACACGAAAAATAGAGTTATTTGTACACCTGAAATAATTATTTGTTGAAGGCCATACATAAATGTGGGCGTAGAGAAGGAAAATTCCCGACCTATCACAAGCTGACACGTCACACTACAAAGTTCACAAAATGCAGCCAATTACAAAGCGCCACATACTGCTACTGGGTTTTACTATTACTATTCATAAACCAACAGAAATTTGCCAAGTGTCATGCAAGAACCAATCAAACATCAGCTCATGCAAGCGATGACATAAGCAGCCTCGCACGTGTAAGCAATGACCTAAGCAACCTCGCACGTGTAAGCAATGACCTAAGCAACCTCGCACGTGTAAGCGATGACACAATCATTCCAGCATGTGCAAGCGATGACAATCATGACATAAGCAGACCAATCAAGCTCTGCCATGTGTCACCAATCAAACTCCGCCATGTGTCGCTTACCTACCCCAAAACTCCTATAAATAGAAGCCTTCCTAAGACATTCAGAGGAGACCAAAACCATTTGAAACACTCAGAAGTCCAGAAGCTCTGCCGGAACCAAGCTCTAAAGCCTCCAAGAACTTCAAGAACTTCAACTTTGAATACGAAGAACATTCGAAGGAAAATCATCCAAATCATCCACCTAGATCCAAAAGTTTGTTGCGGGAATCAAGCCTGAAGTGTCTGAAAACACCAACAAATCACAAATCAGTGAAGTTCTGCGGATTCAAGCCTTTAAAGCACTGAAAAACTTCCACCATAAATCCAAGAACACGAAGAACACACGAAGAACACGAAGAACGTGAAGAACAAAGGATTTCTAACAAGCTCATAGCCAGAGATTTATTGTAATTCCGTTTTAGTAATCTTCGATCCATCCTTCAATTAAATTGAAAGATATTTTGTGTTCAAGTCACAATCACATTTACCACAAATCCAAATCAATAAGTCTTGCAAGGAGATCGAATCAGAGGATAACTCTTTTGTAATCACAGAGAATTATACCACAATCAACAATACAAATTCGCATTTGTGCAACTATTTTTACTTGTTTGATTTATTTTGAACTAGAAATTTAGTCGTCTACATATTCTGGCACGTCCGGTGGGACCTCTCTGCCTCTCATCTCTTTCTCCTTCAAAAGAAATTCGACATCATTTTGCTACCAACTTCAATGGCCTCTAGCAAGAATGTTCGAAAATCAGCAGTTGATGCTTCCAGTACTGATGATTATGTCGGCCCAGTCACTCGCAGTCGATCCAAAGCTCTTGATCGACTTCAACCTCAACCAACCAAAGAGAGCGAGCTTTCTACTGTCATCTCTCTAAACTTTCTTGCAAAGAGGAAAGCTACCAATAAGGATTCATCTGTCTCGAAAGATTTGGAGAACAGTAATGAATCATCCCCAACAAGGACCTTTTCTATCAACTCTTCACCTGTGATGAGAAACTTAAGGAATGAAGTACCTTTGACTCATCCTATTTCATCATTTTCTCCATCACATCTAGAGGTCATGCCAGTAATGATGACTAACTCTCTACCATGGAAGAAAAGATGGCTGAAATGGAACAACGGATCATCCTCCTCACAAAATCACTTGAAGAAAAGGACATCAAAATTGCAACCCTAATGAACAAGCTGGAGGTAGAAGATTCGGGTGAATCAAGTCATGGCCTTGAGCGCCCACCTGGCTTTACCTTGAGAGGAGAAAATGCTAAGAGTGATAAGGGAAAAGGAGGTGAAGGCATTTCTCAACATAGACATTCCGCCTCAATGGCTTCAATATCTATCCAACAATTGCAGGATATGATAACGAACACTATTCGGGCACAATATGGAGGCTCTTCTACAAGTTCCCTCATATATTCAAAGCCCTATACAAAGCGCATCGATAATATGAGGATGCCAAATGGGTATCAACCCCCCAAGTTCTTACAATTTGATGGCAAAGGAAACCCTAAGCAACATGTGGCTCACTTTGTAGAAACATGTGAGAATGCTGGGACTCAAGGAGGCCTCTTGGTAAACCAGTTTGTTCGTTCACTGAAAGGAAATGCCTTTGATTGGTATACAGACTTAGAACCCGAGTCAATCGATAGCTGGGAACAACTTGAAAGAGAGTTTCTCAACCGATTCTATAGCACACGGCGCACAGTGAGCATGATGGAACTTACCAATACCAAATAGTGGAAAGATGAGCCTGTTGTTGATTATATCAATCGATGGCCGAAGAGCCCTTTTACTTCTGGCCTTCTTCCCCCCCTCTCTTTACTTTACTCGTTTTTCTTATATAGTCCTCATTGTCCTATTTCGCTCTTCCATTTGTTAATCATCTATTCGTTTTTCTTCTGATTGTCCATCCCATCAGAGGTCTTATCAGCACTCAAGTGGTTCACTCTGATCAACGCTGCCCTGCTAAAGGGTTGTTTCACCATTAATGCGGCCAGAGGGGTTAGGTGAATGCATTAAGTGCGGAGGTGACAGCATGCCCTGGGCTTGTCCCTTCCAAAATTCATCCTTGGCATGCTGAGGATAAAAAGGTCCTCGGCCTAGATCTGAAAAAGAGGCCTTCCCCATTTTAGCCTCGGATGGTCATTCTTCCTCGGCGTGGGCCTTGGGCCTACTACACGATGGGCTGAGGCTATCTGGCCCATGGACCCCACAATAGCCCCTCAAAACCTTGCTGCACGTTCCCTCGGACGAGGAGAAGGGTTTTGATATCTATGGGCCCTCTAGACGCATCGCCCCACTTCGGTCCGCGATAATGTTGGCGACCTTTCGACTGCTCGATGTGCGTTTTTGACATTTCAAGACTTAACGTATACCTACATTAAATTTTGCCGGCACCACGTCTCCCACTTTCAACGGTGTGATGGTAATCGTTCGGTGGATATCTCCTGGTTTTATGGGCAGGCGGTTACCTTTTTGGGGAACCTAAGGGGGAGTATAAGTATCTGTTTGAACCGCCTGGTTTTCTCATTTTCGCGTTTACGACCATTGATGCGTATGATTTGAATCTGGTTCAACTTGCACACTATCTGAAGAGAATCGTCATATTTCTGTAAGTCTTCTTCTTCCGGGGACTCCAAATTTTTCTTGATTCTATTCCTTCTTTTCTCTTCTTTTTTTTTTTTTTAGAATCTTTAGTCGTCCTTGGGGAATGGGTAAGTTTAAGAAGCTGGTTGAGTCCGACGAGATGATGAACAAGTTCATTGTTGACTATGGAATACCCAATAATGTGAGTTTGAAGTACTGTGAAGAAGGGGAGTGGTACCTTAAGAGGAGAGAGGGTGAAGTTGTGATCTTGATAGTCGCTTTCGTAGAGGGAAGGATGAGAATCCCTATGAGGCCAGTGACTCTTAATTACCTTAGGCATTTCTGCCTGGCTCCTACTCAATGTGCCATGAATGTATTTAGGATATTAGGGTGTGTAGATATCTTGAATGAGAAAATGGGGTTGAGACTGACTCATCATGACGTGAACTGGTGCTACAACCTTCATCATCTTAGGGGTAAGACGTACTATATGAAGACGAGGGACGATAGGGTCCGACTCATCCAATGTCTTCCTGATTCTAATAAGGGGTTGACTCAAGATTTCCTTATAGTGTCGGGGGAGTGGCACAATGGCTTTCATTGCCCAACAGTAGAGGGGGAGCCAGGTAGGGTATCTGAAGTAGGGGTTTCAGTATTTTTATTTTTCATAGCCGTATATCTGTTTTGGTTGATTAACCACAGGAGTTTCATTCTTCTCTTCGCAGATCTGCACGCTTTCGCACGTCATTTCCACCTGGTCAATAAAGCGGATTTGGAAACCGTTCTTAGGTAAGAACTTTTCCTGAACAAAACTGATAATCAGGTTAGAGCTGCTCACAAAATCCTAGGATGCGACTCAGCTCAGAAATCATTCCCAGTCCCGAAGCACGTAATTAGGGCTCGTGACCCTCGGCTTACTCAGATTACCGTGGTGGAGGACGGTTTTACATTTTCCGATGGGTCTCACATACCTGAAGGCATTCCGTTAGCAGGTCCTTCCTCATCTCAACAAGTAACAGTGGCCGAGGAAGGACAATCTAAGAAGGCGGGGGAGGTAGTTGAACTGAGCTCTTCCGAGGACGAATATAGTGTGTTTAACCTAGCTGATCAGTCCGAGGATCCCTCTGGTGATCTAGGAGACCCTCATTTGTCCGAAGCCGACCTCTGGGCCCTAAGAGTTGGCACTCAAGCTGAGATGGGTTTAAAAAGACAGCCCCAAACCAGTCTTTTTGACTTGCTTGAAGGCGGTTCCAAGAAGGGTGCACTGGAAGAGTCGCAGCCTAAGCCTCCAACACCTCCGCCCCAGATATTAACTGTGCAAACCAGGTCATCCTTTGTCCCTATAGCATCAGACCCTCAGACCAAGTCTTACGACCCGAAAAGGAAAAGATTTTCCAAGGGTAAGGAGCCAATGGATGGGAGTAAATCCTACTCCCCGCCCGAAGAGGGTAAATCTCGCAAGCCTCCGAAACAAATGAAGTTCGGTGGTCAACAGAAAGGTAAGAAGGTCGTCCAACAGTCTAAGGCCTAAGCCTGGCTGCCCGTTGCCATGCTTCATGATTAGCCCCTGATGGATGACGCATCGATATGGGAATCTCAAGGGGCTGAGGGGGCTCTCGTAGCCGATGCCCTGGAGAAGTCTCTCCTTCTTCCCATCGACATGGCCGAGCTTGAAAATATGAGTGGGTTAGAGGTTGTCCTTGACCTTAAGAAGTATTTGGGCATGGTGGGTCCTTTGGTACCTATTTACTTTATTCGAGCGTTGTTGCTTAGTGCCCTCCCTTTTCTTTACGGAATTGCCTCTTTTTTATCGGCAGGCTATCCAGGCTCTTTTCAGGTTGGATGAGGAGGTCGATGGTCAAAACAGTGCCTTGGCACAAGAGCGTGACAAGTTCTTGAAAGCTGCCAATACCCTCAAGAAATCTGAGGCCGACCTGAAAAAGGCGACCGAGGATCTGGAAGAGATGAGAAGGACCAGGGACACTGCTGCCTCCGACCTGGCCGAGGCCAGGAAGCAAGTTGAGGACCAAACCGGTCGCTTGCAAGATGTTGAGGGCTAGCTACAGACTGCCAAGGAAGACAATGTCTACCTGAAGAAAGAGTTGACCAAGGCAATCCATGAGAAAGGTATTGTCGAGTATGCCAGGGACGAGGCTGTGAGAGCCAAAGACGAGGCGGTATTTGCAAAAATAGACGTTAAGCGCTCTGTAGAACAGGCGGAAGAGGAGGCCTTCGCAGATGGGGTGGCTAAGACTGAAGCCACTCTTCGGGCGCAAGTTCCTGCAGTGTGCAGGCATTACTGTTCTCTGACCTGGCATGAAACTCTCAACCAAGCAGGGGTTGATGCCTCGTCCGACATTAGGAGGGAGGACATGGTATATTACCCTATTGCGATTCGTGAGACTGCCCTTGATGCTCCCGAGGAGGTGTCTTCATTACCAACGACTGAGAGTCGCAATAAGACCGCTGAAGATATACCTGCCGCTGACCAACCCCCCGAGGAAGTTGAACCCCCGAGAATGTTAGGGGGAGCTAGAACTGAGGGTCAGGAAATACCACAGGACGTGCTGAGGCCTCCTGCGGATCCTTCGAGACAAGGCCCTTTGGCACTGGTTAAAGTCTTTTGATCTGTTTGTCGAATTAATTTGCCTACTGAGTTGAAGAGACTGGTGTATGACATAGGATGGTTTGTTTACTCTCTCTTTCATTTCATTCTATTTCTTGCCTTAATGGCGTTGTAAGGAGACTGTATATTTTCTGTTTAGACTAAATGCTCGATACCTTATTTCCAATTTATGGATATTTTCTTTTACTTGCTTTTCTCTATTATTCTGCTCAATACTTGTATTCTGTTCTGGAGTTAGTCTTATGAGACCATCTGCTATTCTTCATATATAAATCTAAGAACCGTATTATAGCTTGAATCTAGGTAACACTCTGGTTTTTCTACAGATAGTTATTTTCTCTAAAGGCTCAAGTCCCTGGACCATGCAAAACCTTGGTTTCGTTTAGTATTTAGGTTTAATGGTGTGAATAGTTTCACTATAGGCTTGGGTCCGAGAACCATGCAATGCCTTAGTTCTTTCTACTACTTCTATTTTTCTGTAAGTATCTAGTTTCCCCATAGGTTTGAGTCCGAGGACCATGCAATACCTTGGTTCTGTCTAGTACCCAGGTGTAACGGTGTGAATAATTTTACCATAGGCTTGGGTCCGAGGACCATGCAATGCCTTAGTTCTGTTTACCACTTCTATTTTTCTGTAAGTATCTAGTTTCCCCATAGGTTTGAGTCCGAGGACCATGTAATACCTTGGTTCTGTCTAGTACCCAGGTGTAACGGTGTGAATAGTTTTACCATAGGCTTGGGTCCGAGTACCATGCAATGCCTTGGTTCTGTCTACCACTTTTATTTTTCTGTAAGTATCTAGTTTCCCCATAGGTTTGAGTCCGAGGACCATGCAATATCTTGGTTTTGTCTAGTACCCAGGTGTAACAGTGTGAATAGTTTTACCATAGGCTTGGGTCCGAGGACCATGCAATGCCTTGGTTCTGTCTACCACTTCTATTTTTCTGCAAGTATTTAGTTTCCCCATAGGTTTGAGTCCGAGGACCATGCAATACCCTACTTCTGTCTAGTACCCAGGTGTAACGGTGTGAATAGTTTTACCATAGGCTTGGGTCCGAGGACCATGCAATGCCTTGGTTCTGTCTACCACTTCTATTTTTCTATAAGTATCTAGTTTCCCCATAGGTTTGAGTCCGAGGACTATGCAATACCTTGGTTCTGTCTAGTACCCAGGTGTAACGGTGTGAATAGTTTTACCATAGGCTTGGGTTCGAGGACCATGCAATGCCTTGGTTCTGTCTACCACTTCTATTTTTCTGTAAGTATCTAGTTTTCCCATAGGTTTGAGTCCGAGGACCATGCAATACCTTGGTTCTGTCTAGTACCCAGGTGTAACGGTGTGAATAGTTTTACCATAGGCTTGGGTCCGAGGATCATGCAATGCCTTGGTTCTGTCTACCACTTCTATTTTTCTGTAAGGAGGGGTTTATCTTCGGATTGCTTCACTGGAGACGATTCCTCTTCGAGTTAGATTATGACCTCACACGTGGCGTTTTGTCCCGCCTCTAGTACGAGTCCCACCCTTTTCATTTACGAGGCAGCCTTTGGCAGTTCGTTTTCCACGCTTGACATTTTGGTGTGCGAGATGCGCCCTCATTAATGTCCTCGTGAATTAGCACACATCCAGCGGTCTACAGCCCTTTGGAATTTGATGGCTTCGTGATTTGCACTTTCGACAATTCTCCTTTCGGATTCTGCGCGAATTAATTCCCACCAACATTTATTCCCTATATAAGACTCCTTCGGGGGGAAGGTTTCTTCACATTCCATAAACTCCCAAACGCAAACAGATAAAATACACTCCCTTAACTCCCCAAGCCCCTTAAATAACCTTGCCGAAGTTGGTAGTTATGGGGCGGCTTTGGGCGGGTGTGAGGACATCCGTGCCAAGAGCCGTCGTGGCCATAGCCCTAACTGGGTTTCCGGTACGGCAGAGTTTAGGCGTAACCTCGATGGTGCCATGCATGGTGGCCCGGAGGGAGGTCGTTGGAGTACCTAATGTCCCTCCTCGGAGCGCACCCCCAACGGAGGAGATGTGTGAATTCACGTCATGGTCGGTGCCCGAGTGTTGCCGTCTCCTACGGCCAACGCTCGTGAGGGTTGGAGAGAATCAAGGGAACATCATGAGGAAGGGTAGCCGGTGCGCCTGCATCTGCTCCTCACTTTGTTCAAGCTTTGGTGCACCTGGCCCTCCTCGTCCCCTGCTTTTATTGTCAAGCTCTCCCATTCTCTCGATGCCAATAAAAGCACGAGTTGACACTTCCCTCCGGCTAGTTTTGGGGCGGGTCCACCTGAGCCTCTGATTGTAGATCTAGCTGGTAGGGATAGTAGTAAAGCAAGCTTGCCTGAGCCTCTGATTGTAATCTGTAACTTTTTTTTTTTTTTTTTTGAAATACCTCTTGTTGTAATTTGTAAATTTTTTATGGAATAATATCAATCGTTCTCCTTTCACTGTCAAATCTTTTTTTTTTTTTTTTTTTTTAACTTACTGTAAAAAGACCACCTAGAGCAATCGCCTGGTGCATCGGCTAGCGCACTAATCCTTCCCACAGACGGCGCCAATTGTAGGGACTCAGTTTGGATTGGACCCAGAATATGAACGGGTTTTCAGTCCAACAAGCCCAAACAATAAATTTGTAGAGAATGGGTTGAAGGTTTAGGATCTGGCCGTCGTTCACCAAGCATGAACCTTTTTTTCTTTTATATAAAAAATGTTGGTAACTGTTTACAACCAGGGGATGCTCCTCGGCCCATGGCCGAGGAGCCCTTTTACTTCTGGCCTTCTTCCCCCCCTCTCTTTACTTTACTCGCTTTTCTTATATAGTTCTCATTGTCCTATCTCGCTCTTCCATCTGTTGATCATCTATTCGCCTTTCTTTTGATTGCCCATCCCATCAGAGGTCTTATCAGCACTCAAGTGGTTCACTCTGATCAACGCTGCCCTGCTAAAGGGTTGTATCACCATTAATGCGGTCAGAGGGGTTAGGTGAATGCATTAAGTGCGGAGGTGACAGCTTGCCCTGGGCTTGTCCCTTCCAAAATTCATCCTTGGCATGCCGAGGACAAAGAGGTCCTCGGCCTGGATCCAAAAAAAAGGCCTTCCCCATTTTAGCCTCGGATGGTCATTTTTCCTCGGCGTGGGCCTTGGGCCTACTACACGATGGGCTGAGGCTATCAGGCCCATGGACCCCACAAGAATAATTAATTTATTTTTTTAAAGGAAAGAATTAAAGAATTTAATACTTAATTACAAATTTTTTTTACAGTCAAATCTATTTAATTTTTTTTTTATTAAGGCTTTAAATAGTTTTTTATTTTTATCTTTAATAAAAAAAAATGTCAAATGGTTAATTCAAATTTGCTAGACTACTAGAAAAATATATATTTAGTAAACTAAGTTTAGCACAATTACTTTGAGTATCTTAGCAGTTCAGGGAGTTCTCTTAAAAAATTCCTTCATAACATCTCAAGATCAATTCTTCATACACTTCCTATATATTTTTGTTATGAATTATGAGTTAGGCCAATGGCTTGGACCAACGGGCTGGGCAATAGGTTGGACTACTAGGCTAGCCAACTGGGTACCCATGGGTATAAAAACTAGCCCACAGCCTAACCTACTGGGCTAGTAGGCTACCCATGAGCCTCAATAACAACGGGCCGGGCCGCCCATTAGCCTGGTGGGCCGTCGGGTTTCTAGGTAGGGTTATGGGCCATGGGCTATTTGATGACCCTTAAAACCAATTAATTTTCCCCTTTATCTATATAGTAGCAAAAAAAAAAAAAAAAAAATGTAGTCGTTATGCTTTATCAACATGACCCATTCTATTTCCACTGTCTCTATCATTTTCCTACATCAATTTTATTTCCTTACTTTAGTTTCAACATGGAATCCAATAGCTGCACCTTGACTTGAAAAAAAAAAAATTATATATAATAATTAAAAAAATTTATTTGTTTACCCTTTAAAAAAAAATTAGGAACACCCTCAAATAAAAATAAAAATTTTATTTGTTCTACTTTCAATCAAAAAAAAAAAAAAGTACTATCCTTTCAACTATCCATTGAGTCACTTTGATCACCACATCTCTATACTTTTCTCTAACGTTCTGTTTGTTTCGCTAAAAAACTTTCTGTAAAGATAGTTTTCCATATTTTTCAATGTTTGGTAGTACAAAAAAAAAACTTAATTAATGGAAAACTATCTTTGGTCAACAGAAAACTCTAATAAAAATAAGGCTTATTTTCTATAGGTTGTTTTCCAAAAAATATTTTTGGAAAACAATCTCTCTCTCATTTGTTGCATTTCCTATAAATATTATTTTCGTCTATAGCTATGGGAAACATAATTTTTTGGCCCCTTCTCTCTCTCATGGTAAGTTTTCTCACTTTTTCTCTCCTCACACCCTCACTGTCACTAATTCTAGTCTCTCCTCTTCCCATAGATGTGTCTCTCTTCTCTCTTTTCTCCATGTTTCGCTTCCCCTTTGTAACACAATTCTTTGATTAGATTTTTTTTTTCCCTTCATTGATCTGTCAATAGCTCCGACTTGCAAAGGAGAACAAATTTGCGGCGGTAATTATTTCATTTCTCTCTACCAAAATCTCAATTCTTTCCTTTGAATTTCAAGCTCGATTTTCTTTTTTCTCTAAGAAATTTTCAGTTTGATGGATTCCAGGTAGAAGTTACTTCTTTTTCGTACATAAAGTGCAAAAAAATAAAAATAAAATAAAATAAAAGAAGAAGAAGAAGAAAGAATGAATGAAGTAAAAGATGAAAATTTTAAACATAGTACCTATATTGCTCTAAATTTTTTTTACATGAGACAATCTTTACTGTGGACTAATAATATTGTTATATAATGAATGATAATTGTTTAGGATAATTGTATTTGTTGGCAAATACTTTTTTTGTTGGCAGATACTATGCAATGATGATATATTATACAGTACATTATGTAAATACCTAATTTAGAGTAATATTGAAGACTTGTGGTTGACCATAGTAGACAATTAGTATACCAACAAAAAGAGTAGACAATTAAAAGTTATTGTTATTTATACTTATTGAAAAGGTATTCCCCTGTCAAATTTATATATATATATATATATATATAGACAATTGGTTGATATATGTGTGTGTGTACGTATGTTACTGTCTATATATATGAGCAAGATAAGTGGTAGAGATCATGAAAATTTGACAACTAATTAATTTTGATTGTATCTACTGTCAAAATTTTAGTATGAAAACCAAATTCATTCTTGGTTTTTTATTTATAATGATTACATTAGTTAATTTACATAATATTCATGTTTTAAATTATACAAGAAATATTTTATAAAAAAAATTGCGTACCAAACACCAGAAAACATTCTCAAGCTCATTTTCAAGGTCTTTACCAAACACTAAAAAATGAGACGGTTTTCTAGAAAATACTCTTTAGAAAATGATTCCCAATCTAATAATAGCTAATGCTTCAGCCACACCAAGTCTCTAACACGCACATGAGATGGACTTAATATCCAATGGTTTCAATTAATCTAGTTGTCTGAACGCAAATCTAGAGGGACAAAGTCTAACTCTACAACCAATAAAAAAAAAATGACATATTTTTGTTAGATTTGTAATATACATAATTCACTTAAAATAACTGTAACATGGAAGTCTCTTGCAGTCTTGCTCTTTGAGTGTTTCTCTATTTCTAAGAAAGCTTCATGCTTCTCCTAGAACAGTAGAATAGTTGTCCTATCTCTTAGAAGGCAAGTTTGTACTCCTTAAAATAACAAGGTTATTTTAAGGTTTGTTGGGTTTTTCTTTGTGGGGTGGGGAAATACTTCAGTGTTCTTTTTGTAGCATCTTTTTTCAGTTCTTTTTCTCTCAGTTCGTTTCAAATCATCTGGAGGATTTGACCTCTAATTAAACAACAAAGAAGTCCAGTTTGAGGGAATAAGGTACATGTTCAGGGGGGAAGAGAAATCTTCACAAACAGGGTGCTAGATAAACTGATGTGCATGGTTCGATGAATTCATCTTAGCAGCAAAATTTCTCACAAGCAGATTCCTCAAGATGGAGGCAGTGGCATGAACCTCCAAACAAATCTAGCACTTTACAAATGGTTTCAAAATCAAGCATTGTGGCAACCATAGGGTACATGATGTCCCCTACAGATTCATGAATAGGGTTGTGGTAGAAAGTATCTATGAAACAATAGGAAGGAGAATTTTCAGGTGCCCTATGAGACTTCCGCCAGTTCAGCGACAGGAAGGAGAATTTTCAGGCACAGTGGCTGATCGGACTAGAGAGGGAAAGACAATTATGGAAATCGAAAAATCAGGAGATGACATTAATTCCAAGTCTGTTACAAATTAAAAACCTGTAACTGATAAGGAAAGGGAGTCTAAGGCAGGAAACGTGCCTAACCAAGCGAAGCCAAACTAGTTATTCTCTTAATCAATGTCCGAAAATAATTGCCACGATCATTTATTCCCTCAATCACATTTCGAAAATAAATGCCAAGGTGATTTATTCCTTTCACAACTCTCAGTTATTGACAAGGAAATAAGGAAGTTTGATACAACGGGTACTAAGGAGGCAGGGCATACAAGCATAGCTAGTAGTGAAGGGGAACGTGAGAAAATTCATAAATTCCCTCATGAAGTGGCAGGAAAAATAAATGCTTCCACGTTCAGTCTCTCTTCTCATCCACTTCCATGTGCAAGTGCTAAGACTACCACTCAACTTGAGCCAACGAATCCCCTTTGTGACCGATGTTCATGGGCCAACGAATCTGCCCTCCATGCGTTGTGGTCGTGTGGTGAGTTGGATGCAGTATGGAAGGATTTGAACATGTGGAGTTGCTGAAAGACACTCAACTTTATCACCTTCAAAGAGCTGCTATCATGGCTGATTAATCACCAGTGCCATCTGGAGCTCTTTTTAGTCACGGCTTGGTCTATTTGGACACAACAAAACCAGGTTTAACTAAATAAACCCAGCTATAGTCTGCACTTAATCACCCCATTGGCAAAGGAACGACTTCAGGAACTTCAGGATGTTAATTCTCACCCTCCATCTCTTCAGATAGCCCATTCCTTGGTGCAAAAGTGGAAACCACCAGATCACGGGTTTTTAAAAATTAATTGTGACAGCGCCAAGTTCGCAAAGGAGAACAGAGCAGGGATTGGGGTGGTCATATATAATAGTGAGGGTATGGTGCTAGGATCACTGTTTAGCGCTCTACAAATCGAGGCGATGGCCGTCGAAACAGCTTTGTAGTTTGCGGTAGACCTAGGAGTTCAACACGCCATCCTTGAGACCAACTCGCTAGTGTTAGTGAAGGCCTTGCGTGAAGGTACAGAGTTCATTTCAACAATGGGCATAGCGTTGGATGAGATTAGAAATGTGGTTAATTTTTTTACTGAATTACATTACTCTCATGTGAAGAGAGAGAGTAATATTGTTACTCACAAGTTAGCTCGTCATACTATTTGTGTTTTGGATTTTGTAGTGTGGATGGAAGATGTTCCACCACCTTTATTTCCTGTTGTATTTGCTAACATAGTTGGTTTTACTTAATAAAATAAGATACGTTCTTCCTCAAAAAAAAAAAAAAAAAACATAAAATAACTGTGTAAAATATTTAAAACCTGCTTTAACAAGCCATATGCATTGCATAAATTTACTGACTTTATTACGGCTTAATTTGTTCAATCAGAGGAATTAAATTTCGTTCACAATATAATTATACATAGATAAGAGTTTGCGGGGCCTACTGTCTGACATGCACGCGCACTAGATTGGCGTGGTCCATGTGGAAGACAAATTTTGAGAAACATCCATTTCTTGTGTTTCACGTGGCCTGCTTCTATCAAACGCGGTCCAACACGAGATTAGAGAGACAAGTGAGAGTGAAATATCTTACAAACGCCAAAACAACATGCGCCGTGGCGCTCTCTGTATGGATGTGATATTATTATAAGCATCAGATGTATTTATCTCCCCAAGTGAATTCTATTTGAAAAAAAATGAGATATATTGTTCGATGCATGATAGATTTTTTTTCTTTAAATGATAAAAATATCACCGTTGAAAACCGTATGACATATTTAACAATTATATCATTTTTTTTTTCCTTTTATAAAAGGACAATACTCAACATCCATCAAAGTAGAAGCTCATTAGGAAAAAAATTTGTCCTTTTATGGAAGGACAATACTAAACCATACTTCCTCATCTACTGAAGATGATGTTCTTAAATAGCTACAAATAGACCCAGACCAACATTTCATTAATCATGACAATGACAAAAGGGGAAAAAATTATTTTCTTAATACATGTCTTTTATTCAACTCAATTATTTACTTTCTCAAAAAAAAAAAAAAAAAACTCAATTATTTAGTATATACTAAAATAAAACTCTATGTTCTTTTAAATTCTAGAAATCGTCAATGATTAATGTTATTTGAAATCTTGCAACAATTTTGTTTTAATGGATAATATCAAAAAGTCTATCAGAATATCATCTATTATTTTGTTGCGAGATCTAGTTTTGATTTTATATATATATATATATATATATATATATTCATTCATGATTGAAATTTTCCATATTCAAAGTTATAATAGAAATTGAAAGAGTAAGAATAATCCCTCTATAAATAAATTGCTAGACTATTGATTTTTTATTCATTACTGGGCATATTGGCATAATTCAAAATTATTTATCAAGTCCTATACATGGTTTAGTTATGTCATCTCTTTTGTCTTATTTTCTATGTTTTAGGCCTACTCTTTAGGGTTTTGACTCATTATATGTTGGTATGCCAGTATTTATTTATTTATTTATTTTTTGTATTGTTGCATTTTTTACTAGATATCATGTGAAACTCTTTTTCTTCTTGTTAAAGATATTATGAGAATGAACCTACTACTGAATTTAATGAGGTCAAAGTATTCACTCTATAATAATTATTTTTATCATCAGACTAAAATACCAATCAATTTTTTTTAATATAGACAAAATTTAAACTCCTAATGTTTTATTTGAGAAACTTAATTATTTGAGTTAACTTGAACTCACTTATATTTCTACATTTGTTAATACTACTGCACTATCCTTTAGGCTTCTTAGGCAGCCTGGCTATGAAGTTTCATAGAAAAGCTAGCACACATGAAAATATCAAAGAAATGCTTAAACTTAGACTGTGACCATGTCACATTGCTGAACAATGAGCTTCCATCACAATGAAGAGTGCAATGGTTTGACATCAAATGGCACATGGGGGGAGGGAGAATAATTTTTTGGTGGGGTTGATAGAACCTGCTTGTACTATCCTCACAATCTCACAATTATTGTAGTTCTTTAGAGGGAACTAGGCCTCCAATGATTCTTTCGAGGGAATCGTCCTCCTAATCAGAATCTCAATGAGAAGCTAATCAATTGTATTCTTATTATCCTCCCAAATGATTACAATCAAATCAGCCTTTATACTTGGCTATAGTAGTCTAACAGAATTAGTAGTCTAACAGAATTACAGCTGGACTTGACAGTTAGACAATAGTACTACCCAATTAAGCCAGGCCTAACTAACTAACAATGTACAAGTAACTCATGCATCTAGTTATCAATTAGCATATATTCAGTAACCTAACATTGCACCCCTCTTTTAGAACACCTTGCCCACAAGGTGTGGGTACTGCTGTTGCAGCTTAGGTAGTAGCTCCCAAGTAGCATCCTCGGATGATGAACCATCCCAATGGACTAGGACTTCGGTTACTGGCCTCCTCCTCAGTTGGACTGTCCTTTGCTGTAGAATTCCTTTGGGTGCAGGTGAGAGGTGACCTTGACCATCCACCGATGGTAGAGTGGGAATTGGAGTGATGTGCTGTCCGAGTTTGGCTTTCAAACATGACACATGGAAGACTGGATGTATGCCAGAATCAGGTGGTAACTCCAGCTTGTATGCTACTGTTCCAATCCTTTGTAACACCTTAAAAGGGCCAAAGAACTTAGGTGCTAGCTTGCCAACTTGCTTTAGTCGAAGGGATTTCTGCTTGAAGGGTTGTAGCCTTAAAAAAACCCAGTCTCCCTCCGCAAAATACCTCTCCTGTCTATGCTTATCAGCTTGCAATTTCATTCGGTCTTGTGCAGCAATCAAATTGCTCCTAAGAAGGCTCAGGACATGCTGTCTGTTCAACAAATATTCATCCACAGCTGCTGCCTTAGTGATTCCAGGGATATAATCCAGTAATTTTGGTGGTTCAAAGCCATAGAGAGCTTCAAACGGAGTCATTTTAGCTGATGTATGGAAATTTGTGTTGAACCAAAACTCAGCCAAGGGTAACCACTCAACCCACATCTTAGGCTTATCACCTGCAAATGCCCTCAAGTACTGCTCAAGACTTCTATTAACTACTTCTGTCTGCCCATCAGATTGTGGATGATAGGATGATGACATAGACAACTCAACACCCTGCTTTTTGAACAACTCCCCCCAAAATGTAGAAGTAAAAACCGGATCTCTATCACTCACAATAGAAACCGGCATGCCATGTAGCTTAAACACATGCTGCATAAACAGAGTTGCAACTTTTGCTGCAGAATAAGGATGGGAGAGAGGAATAAAATGGACAAACTTGGTTAGCCAATCCACTACTACCAACACAACATCCTGTTTCTGAGATTTGGGCAAACCTTCCACAAAATCCATGCTAATGTCAGTCCAAGGCTTATAAGGAATAGCCAAAGGCTGTAACAACCCAGCTGGTTTAGTTGTCTCATGTTTGATTCGTTGACACACCTCACAACACCTAATGTAGTCCTTCAAATCTTTCTTCATACCCCACCAGAACCAATCTTTCTTGGCTCTATGTAATGTTTTTAAAAAACCGGAATGGCCACCTAAAGGGCTATCATGGACCAATTCAAGTACCTTACTCTTCAACTTGCATCTGTCACCCAAGTAAATTCGTCCCTTGTACAATAATAAGCCATTTGTCACACTAAACTTCCCTGTACTGGCAGTACCATCTTGAATAGACTGCAAAATCTTTTGGACTCCTGGATCATCTGCATAACTGGCCTTAAGCTCCTCAATCCAAGTGGGGCTGGGGAAAGATATTAAAAACATGCTTCCAGCATCTTGCTCAAGTGTTGAGTTACCGTGAGAGATGAAAAACAAGCAACTATCTGGTTGTTGAACCAATGAGATACCCAACTGACCCTCCTGTTCCTCCTTTTCCCCTTGCCTAGACAAGGCATCAGCCACTACATTTTCTCTTCCTTTCTTGTATTCAATAATAAATGAGTACCCCAACAACTTAGTGACCCATTTTTGCTGCATAGGAGTGCCAATCCGCTGCTCCAATAAGTGTTTAAGGCTTTGATGATCTGTTTTGATTACAAAGGGCATGCCAAGCAAATAAGGTCGCCATTTTTTAATTGCTTGGACCAAAGCTAACAACTCTTTTTCATAAGTGGACAAATGAACACTCTTCCCTTTTAAAGCTTGACTATGAAAAGCCAAGGGTCTATTGCCTTGCAGCAGGACAGCTCCAAGTCCATAACCAGAAGCATCACATTCGATCAAAAATGGTTTTGAGAAATCAGGCAGTGCTAACACAGGCGGTTGAGAGACAGCTAGTTTAAGATCCTCAAATGCTCTAGTTGCCTTGTCAGTCCACTCAAATGCATCCTTTTTGAGTAAGTCAGTAAGTGGAGAAGCAATTTGACCATAATGCTTGATAAATTTTCTGTAATAACCAGTCAAACCAAGAAAACCCCTTAAAGCTTTCACTGTTTTAGGAACTGGCCATTCTAGCATAGCTGCTGTCTTCTTAGGATCTGCTTTGACTCCCTCACCAGAAATAATATGCCCCAAATACTCGATTTCAGAACAAGCAAAGGCACATTTGCTTCTTTTGGCAAACAATTTATTATCAAGTAAGATCTGTAAAACTTGTCTCAAATGTGCTACATGATCATGCAAATTTTTGCTGTACACAAGAATGTCATAAAAAAAAACCAACACAAACTTCCTAAGAAATGGTCTAAACACTTCATTCATTAGGGATTGAAAAGTGGAAGGGGCATTTGTTAAGCCAAATGGCATGACTAGGAACTCATAATGGCCCTCATGAGTCCTAAAAGCTGTTTTTTCAATATCTTCTTCCTTCATTCGAATTTGATGATAACCAGACCTAAGGTCCAATTTTGAAAACACCCAGGCTCCACTCAACTCATCCAATAACTCATCAACAATTGGAATGGGAAATTTATCTTTCACAGTATCCTTATTAAGAGCCCTATAATCCACACACATCCTCCAACTCCCATCAACCTTTCTAACTAACAAAACAGGAGATGCAAATGGACTTTGGCTACATCTAACTGAACCTGACTTAAGTAAATCTCTAACAATAGATTCAATTTCAGACTTTTGGTAATAGGGATACCTGTAAGGTCTTTGACAAATGGGCTGAGTACCTGGCTTAAGCACAATCTGATGTTCATGACCTCTGGAAGGAGGCAGTCCCTTTGGTTCTTCAAAAACTGTAGCAAACTCATCTAACAAAGTCTGCACCTCTGGTACAAGTTGTTGCATCTGATCTGCACTAGTTTGCTGCATAATCTGCAATAAAAGACCCTTTCTAGCTGGTTTCTTGAAGAATTCCCCTCCATCTTGCATAAGGGACCCCGTTGGCTTTACACCATGTAATGTAACCTGCTTGTCTTGAAGGCAGAAAGACATCTCCATGATCTTGAAATCCCATTTGATGAGACCAAGAGTACTAAGCCATTGAGTACCCATCACCACATCACACCCCCCCAAAGTCAGCACATGTAAATTCAACCCAAAATCACTTCCTTGTATGCTTATTGATACATCTCTACACTCTCCCTTGGTTTTGATTAAGGCACCATTTGCTACTCTAACTTCAAGAATTCTTGTGGCATCTAAGGGTAAACTCAGTGTCTGTACCAAGGTGAAATCCAGAAAATTATGGGAGCTTCCTGTATCAAGGAGAATAACAACCCAATGTCCCCTAATCTGTCCCAAAACCCTCATAGTTCCTGGAGAGGGACTACCCAGCAAAGCATACAGTGTAATCTCAGATTGCTCATGCCCAAATTCTGATTGTTCCTCCACTGCTAGCACCTCTTCTTCACCACTAACCTCCATGCCTTCCATGAGGAACATTTGATTGTTTCCTGGCTGCGGAACAGAGTCGTCGTGTTGTCGCCTTGCTGGTAGTCTCTCTTCGAACACAGCTTGCAATCCCTTGAAATTGTTGTCTAAAGCTTCTAACCTTCGAGAAATCATTTCCATGGTAGAGGCATGATCATCCAGCCTCTGCTGAACCGCTGAAACCGTCTCACTCAACAAGGAATATCTTGTTTCTTGCACCATGACTGAACTGGCTCTGATACCAAATGATAGAACCTGCTTGTACTATCCTCACAATCTCACAATTATTGTAGTTCTTTAGAGGGAACTAGGCCTCCAATGATTCTTTCGAGGGAATCGTCCTCCTAATCAGAATCTCAATGAGAAGCTAATCAATTGTATTCTTATTATCCTCCCAAATGATTACAATCAAATCAGCCTTTATACTTGGCTATAGTAGTCTAACAGAATTAGTAGTCTAACAGAATTACAGCTGGACTTGACAGTTAGACAATAGTACTACCCAATTAAGCCAGGCCTAACTAACTAACAATGTACAAGTAACTCATGCATCTAGTTATCAATTAGCATATATTCAGTAACCTAACAGGGGTCTAGGCATTTTTCACACCGTCCATACAAATTCCAACTCGCCTTTTTTTTTTTAATGGTTTCCTAGGCATGAACGTTCCCTCCCATTTTTTTTTTCTTTTGATTTCCGGAGTGTGGGCATGGTGCTTTGTGGTGTTTTTTTTTTTTTTTTTTTTTTTTTTTTTTTTTTTTTTTAACTAAAAATGATTTTTTTTAATAAATTTGGGTTTTTTTTTTTAGTTATTTGGTTGCTTATCACTTTTTTGTTTTAATTGTGCATCATTTTTTAACAAAAGTATATGAGTAAATTTATACAAATTTACTTTTTCCATTCTTTCGCTTTTTTACTCACAACAAAAAAAAATGAGAGAAATTAAAATATTTTCTATTCTCTCACTTTTTATCTTCTTATCATTTTCTATTTTCTCACATTTTCACCCTTCTAACCAATCACACCCTTAAGAATTGTGCCATAGATTATTCTTTTGAACTGGCTAAACTTCATTTCAACTTTCAACATATATAGCTCAAGCCCAACATCAAAAAAGATCTAAGGGAATCATTCAGGTAGCAACCAAAGAAAGTGATACGTCATACGTCATGCATACGTCATGCATACTGCATACGTCATACGTCATGCATACTGCATACGTCATACGTCACAAAAGAAAAGATCTCACTCGTATCTTTATGTCATTTAGGTGCTGGTGGAGTAATCTGGACCTCACAGAAACTTGAGTAAGAGACAAATTCAGATTTTGTTAAATAGTTAATACTATTGCACCGTGCAATAGCAAATTAAAGGTTGATTTGGAACTTTTAATCTCAACTCTTACATAAAACAAATTTTAACCTTTAACTTTTTACTATTTTATTCTAACACTTTATTTTTTAACTTCTTTCTTATATCCAATGATTAACTGCACTGTGCAATAGCTTATTGCTATCCCACCGAATTTCATTCCATAAGATACTAGCCAAATGTAATCACATCTTAATAAATGGCTTACAAAAGTCACTAATTTGACACGGATAATTGATGATGTTTGCTGTTTGGTTCATTAACATCTGATGTTCTTAAAAAAAATCAATTTATAACACACAGACACACACACACACACACACACATATATATATATATATAAACCAATATCCAAACTACATAGTAAAAATGTAGTCATTACGCTTTATCAACATGGGTCCTTCTATTTCCACTGTTTCTATCATTTGCCTACATCAATTTTATTTCCTTACTTTAGTTTCAACTTGGAATCATCAATATATTTAACGATGCTAATATTCTATTGGGTTGGTGAAATATATATCGCCAAGTACATTATTGGGTGGGAGCACCCTTCTATAAAACCTTTACCAGCAAACATTTTGTTATTTTTGTAAAAGTGGAAGCTTTAATACCAATTTGTTGAGAATAGCATAAGTGTAAATAGCTATTTGTTGCGTATATAACCCAATTAAAATGGATAATTTTACATGGTTTAGCTTTTGGACTATGCGGTGCTAAGAAGGAAATTCACTAACAAAAGAAGGAGATTACAAAGCCAAAAAGCTCTCAATCACCAGAATCAAGTTACTAAAGAAACCTTAAAATCTCTAGATCAAAGTCACCGCTTAGAAGTTTATACAAAAATACCAAAGAATAGAAAAGCCTATTATAATACCGCGGCACGAATATAATTGACAATATATATATATTAGGTCTGGCCACAGTACAAGTGCCCTATAAGGAATAATATTCCTTAAGTCGTATAAGGCTTAATGCCTATTCAATTGGAGTCCATTACATGCTCAACACAAAAGTATGGGTTTGGCTTACCTCTAATATTTTTTTAAAATGAATTTTCTTTTATTTTAATGAGAAACTATCACATCACTCACTAACTAAATAAAAAGAGAAGATTAATACTCATTATCATTTGTCATTGTATATTTAAAATAAAAGGACATGTCCAGTTAAAAATGTACTGGAGGTAAGTCAAATCCAGTGGCGGAGCCAGAAATTTAGATCAGGGGGGGCAAGATTAAAACTAAAAAACTAATCTAAAAAAATTAATCAATATTAATAATAAAATAAATAAGCAATTATATGCTAATGTAATTGTCATATAGAATCTAACATAAAATGTAAACTTTAATTTGGTTTTTCACATCTAGCTTAATTTACTCAATTGTCTTCGATGATTTTTCATATTTTGAAACTGCTGCATGATTTTTTCACACTCAGTAGTCTTAAATATATCTTTCTAAACAATCATTCATCTATTGATTTCTCATTCGATTGTATAGTCGATTTTTAACTATGTTCATTGTTGAAATAACTCTTTCAATAATAGTTGTTGCAACTAGTAAGATCAATGCCAAGGTCACTAATGAGTAAATCAATGGATATGAAACATTATTTTTCATTTCTACCATCTTTTCAACAAGCTGTCCAATTCGTTTAAGTGTTGAATGCTTTTAAAAACTCAACAAAAACTCTAAGGTACAAATTGAAAGAGACTGGTATCAAAAGAATTTTTTTTTTTTTTAAAAAATGTGAGGCATCCTTTACTACTTTATACTATATATATATATATATATTTTTTTTTTTTTTATAGAGTCCTATTAGGTAGTGTATTCCTTTTTCATTTGGCAGTACGATCCTCTTTTTTTTTTTTTTTAATCATTATTAGGTCAGTCCCATTCCCCTATGATTCCTATTTCCTTATGGCAGTACGATTTGCATCTTCTGTGCAACTACAACCTATTGTCTTTTGTGTCGTGAGGGAATGTGTAATATATGTACCATATTAGTACTAAAAAAATTTGAAAGTTCAGGGGGGCACCCCCCCCCCCCCCCCCCCCCCCCCCTCCGCCCTTGGTCAAATCCCAAAAGTATAACTTGGGAAGGAATAAAACATATGTGGCACAAGAGCACCTCAAATTTAAGCCACCACTGATAACAATTATTATCATTATTTCCCCCAAAAAAAAAAAAAAAAAAAAAATCCCAAGTTTGAACATCCTCAAAATCTCTCACAACACATTAATCAAACTGTTTCCCAACAAACACCTTAATTTCCAATAGTTTTTTGGGTCGGAACATGTCTGTAAAAGCATTCCAACAAAAGCCAAATTAAATTTTCCAGGAAAGTTGGGTTGAAGTTTCCTCCCCAAACGGATTTAAAACGTTTTCCTTTTAGCAAACTACAGTTGCAGGATGCTTAGGAACTTAAGAGATCTCTCAAGATTCACTAGTCAACTAAATTGGGACAACATAGAATTAATACACTTTAGAGAAGTGCTACGTTCACAACATTTTTGCAATACTTTTACAATAAATTAAAAGTGGTTAGTTGTTATTGGTTCCAATTTGAACCTACAACTAAAATAACTTTTTTGTTCTACCAATAACAACCTGTAACAATTTGTCACTTAAAATTTGTTACAAAAGTATCTAATACACGCCATTCACAGTGAGGGAAAAGAGGGGGAAGGGACAAATGTTGGGTAAGTAACAAGTTTTTTGTCACTTTATTCCTGTTTCTCTCTCCTTTTTGATTGGTGAGTAACATTTAGATATTTTTTTTTCGATTTTGTCTTGGGACCACTTTTACAAAATATAAAAGCAAAAGATGTGTCTTTGTTTTTATTTTGAGAATTGAGATAATACGTACCTTAATTTGTTGGCTTTAGGTGAGGAGGCCATATTCCATCCCATTGAACATTGAAGTAAGAATTGTGTTTCCAACTTTGACAACTATTTAGTCCTTCCTTTCTTTTTCATCCACTTCAAGAAGACTACGGCTCTGTGCTGACAACTCTGGTCTTTTATATATGTAAACATGTTTAGCTACAGAATTGAGAATTTTTTTTTTTTCTTTTGTTATACAGGATAGAAATTATACTCTAACTTAATCTAAATGTTTATGAGAGGGTAGAAGTAGAATCTGTAATACACATACAATAACTACATAAAACTTAGCTAAGTTCTACAAGAACTCTAAGTTCGTAAGCAAAAGAATAGAGAAAACCTCTCAAATTAAACTTTTATTGACAACAATTTAATAAATCACCATCTCCATGTAATTAAGGATCATTTATTGAAAAATTTCTCCAACTCCTTTAAGAAAAAGAAATAACAAAGTGCTACTCTCTACTAGAGAAAAGAAAGCAACTTAATTAGGGAAATAAAAATAAATAAAATCCTAATTCAATTAGGAAGAGAAAAAAAAAATGTCATAACTGATTTGCATCATCTTCCCTTGGGTTGGAAAAAAAATTTGTTCTCGAGTTTTGAGTCTTCATTAGAATTTATCTCCATGATTGGAAATAAGATGCTTCACATTTATAGATATATGACAGATTTATGTGGTTAAAAGTCAGATGTATAGATATGACATTGCAAGCTTCAAAAGGTAGGTATTAGAATTAAATTTATATAAAATTTTCAAAGGATAATTTTTTGAGCAGCTAGTTGTACTCTCCCATAAGAAAGCAATGAAAATTGCCCAAACAAAAATATGTGGAAGTATGTGTTTAATGATTAAATTTATCATATTTCAATAATTTAAACTTTTAGGATAATCGGTAATGTTGGGCCTTACCTATTAAAAGGGATTAAATTTACCAATTTTTTTTCTATTTATTTTCAATTATTACTGAAATAAACTCATAAATCTTTGCTACACACAACAAATACGTATTGATCAATAGTACCGATATCTCAATAGGATCCTTATTTAAAAAATAATATTAAAAAAAAAAACTCAAAATTTTTTTTGGAGAATAAAAAATCTCATAATTGATCGCACAAAATTTATTTAAAGGGTGGTATAACAAAATTCAAAATTCTCCATAATTTTTTTTTTTTTAAATCTCCATAATTTGAATATACCTTGCCTTTTTCAAATTTGAGTGGGTGCAACACCCACTCAACAATATGTGGCTCCCCTACTTCCTTCTAAGATAGAAGGTCCTACGTAGTTATTAGTTATAATCTTTTTTTTTTTTTTTTTTTTTTTGTCATTTTGTATGCCTCATTGCCTATATAAAGCAGGCCAAAGTAGGTTTCGAAATTCCATCAACACTGCATTCCTCAACTCAAACTTTCTTAATTTTTCCCTTAGCTTTTCCTTTCAGGGGATTCCATCACCATGGATTGTAAGAAACAATTGCAATCTATGCTGCAAACTTCATCATTCGAGATGAAGCCTCAAGCCAATGATATCGTACATGAACGACGATCTGCCAATTATAAGCCAAACATATGGAACTATGATTATCTACAGTCTCTTTCTAGCATATACGACGTAAGAATCCTTTCCAAATATCTACTTTGAGAATATCATCGTGAGTAGAAATTTTGTGCCACAACTTTTACAACTTTTATGTGGTCAACATTTAGCGAGGGTTTATCCCTTTCATAAAGATTTTCCATTTTTTTTTCACAACTTTGATGCTGTGTCGACAGATTTTCTCATCTTCCATTTCAAAAAATAATTATGGCTTTTTTTTTTGGTTCTATTTCATACTCTACCATAGAGAAATTATAATAACTTCTTATGCAATTAGTTTCTATAGTGTAAAATATGACTTTTAACATGTTATTGTATTTGCATCTAAAATTATAACTCATCAATAAGGAATATAGGCGCGTGTAAATAGATCCCAAGTATTCAAGTTATTTTATTATGGACATAGTATTTTTCCAAACTAGTTTAAAGGAATTTTTTTCTACTTGTTATATGACAATTCGTACGACCATTCACGTATCAAATTTAAAAATTTTATGACTTACGAATTCAATGGAAGGACTAAAAATGAATGTGGAGGTAGTAGGAATTTTGTTTCCTAAACTCTATCCTTTCATTAATGTCCATTCTCATCTTTAGAGAGCCCCCCTGCACGTGATTTTCACTAACACAATTAAGATTTGGGACAATGGTGTTTTTGCAGGGCCAAGAATATGAAAGACGGGTACAGAAACTTAAAGAAGATGTAAGGATAATATTTGCGAATGCAGTGGACTCAGTGGCAACGTTTGAGCTGATCGACAGCATAAACAAGTTAGGCCTAGCAAGCCACTTTGATATGGAAATCAAAGAGGCTCTAGACACCATTGTATCTACTAAGAAGAAAATTTCTTGTCCAGAAGAGGATCTCTACACTACTGCACTATGCTTTAGGCTTTTTAGGCAGCATGGCTATGAAGTTTCTCAAGGTAAAATAATCTTCGAATTTAAATCATGTCATTTATGTAGACGATCCTAACTAATTTGTTGAAAATCCATAACTGGCCCCAAAAAACTTAGAAACTAAAACTTGGTTGTTGTTTGAAGTCCTAATATCTAACACCAGTACATTCTGTGCAATTCAGAAATGTTTAGAGGCTTCATGGATGAAAAAACTGGTTTGTTCAGAGAAAACACGCACATAAATATCAAAGAAATGCTTGAGCTTTTGGAGGCCTCACAATTGGGTTTAGAGGGTGAAAACATTCTGGATGTGGCTAGAGATTTCTCAACTGCAACTCTCAAAGAAAGCATTTCCAGTTTAGACAGTGACCTTGCCAAGCAAGTGGTCCATGTTTTGGAACTTCCATCACAAAGGAGAGTACAGTGGTTTGATGTCAAATGGCACATCAATTCATATGAGAAAGACATTCACATGAATTCGAGCTTACTTGAACTTGCTAAACTTCATTTCAACGTTGTTCAAGCCATACTTCAAAAAGATCTAAGGGAATCATCCAGGTAGCTTCCAAAGAATAATGTGATTTCTGAATATATATCTTATACTCCAAACTCACTTTGCATTGCACAAAATACTAATTAGCATGAAGAGAAACAACTTAATTACTTGTACCTTTGTGTCATTTAGGTGGTGGAGAAATCTGGGGCTCACAGAGAACTTGAGTTTTGCCAGAGACAGACTAGCCGAAAGTTTTATGTGCTCAGTGGGCCTTGCTTTCGAGCCTGAGTACACATGTCTTAGAAAATGGCTTACGAAAGTCGTTATTCTGATACTGATAATTGATGACGTTTATGATGTTTATGGCACATTGGAAGAACTAAAGCACTTCACAAATGCCGTAAATAGGTCAGCATTGCAAAATATCACTGCTGAAAACTTTCAATATAAAATAGGGTTAAATATACTTTTAGTCCTAAACTTTTGGGTTGGTTTTATTTTGGTCCTCACACAGTTTTTTTGTTTTACTTTGGTCCTTACTAATAAAATGCTTATGGATCACATAATTATAATAAATAATAAATAAACTACTTTAGGCAAAGCAACGTGTAGCTTAACTAACACTTCTCTAGTATTTTTAATAGAAATGTTCAGGGTTTGAATAATTTTTCTTCATTCTAAGAGCATCTCCAATAGGCTCTCTAAAGCTAATTTTGGAGAACAAACACACCAAAAATTCACTCCAACGGCTTCTCTATATTTTGGAATATAGTTGCTACAGTACCTCTGATGAAGTAGAAAACACTATAGCGATTACTGTAGCACCTTCAAAAATTTTTATCTGTTAAAATAATCACCTGGTTGAATAAAAAATATTTTTTTCTCTTTCCTCCGTTACTGTTTCTTCCTTGCTCTCTCTTTCGCTTCTCTTCATAAAAAACTTTCTCTCTTCTTATCAGAAACAAAGATAGACGAAGGCCAACTCTCTTTGCCGATTGTGTGTGTGAGTGAAGTGAGATGAAGAAGAAAGAAAATAAAAAACAAAAATGCAAACATAGAGAAGTCAAAAGATCATGGTCGGTTGTGTCTATGTGAAGTGAGCCAAAGAGGAAAGAAAATAAAAACAAAAAGGTAAGCACAAAAGAGGAAAAGAAGTCAGAAGAATGTGGTTGTGTGGAGAAGAAACAAAAAAGTAGATACATAGGAGAAGAGTGGGTATATGTGTGGAGGAGAAAAAACAAGAAGGAAAAAAGAAAAAGAAAACAGATGATAAAGATGATTCTAGAAACTGAAATGCATGGATGAAAAAAAAAAATGAAAAACAATTAATAAAAAAAGGGAGAAATATTATGTCACAATATTTTTATAATATTTTCACAAAAAATTCTAAATAATAGGTTATTATTGGCAATTACTAGTAAAAAAAATTAAGTGGCAAGTTCAAATTAAAACCTGTAGGGTTAAGATTTGTAGCCCAAGCCCAAAAGGTTTGAATTATGAGCCCAACAAATCTAAAACAATGAATTTGTAGAGAGTGGGTGAAAGAGCTGAGTTAGTTGTGAATTTAACAGCTATTAACTATGATATTAAGGGATAGACCAACGTAAAAACACACTTAATAGCTAAACAAATTGATGTCCGAAGAGGTATATCATTGATTGAAAGGTGAATACAGTTCTTAGAGCTACAGTAAAATCTTTCTCCTTCTCTTTTCCATTTTTTCCGATCCCCCTTCTTCAAAGGCCTCTCCTACTTATATAGCCTTCTTCTAAACTATCTTCATCATACACTTGTTCTTCATCTAAGCATTCACTTGAGTTCATGTCACATCAGGTATCTTCTTTAGTTTACTACGAGTGCTGGTAGCTGAAGTTGCACTGTTCAGGGGTTTTCTCCATATAAATGCAGTCAGAAAAGTTGTTGCAGTACATTAAACACCGTGGTAGCAGCTTTTTCCTTTAGATATTTCTTCATTCTTATCATCTTCATACATGCTCAGAGCTTATCCTTATCATTGGAATCGTTAGGAAGATCACTCGAACCTCCTAGGTATTTGCTTAATCGAAACTCTTTATATCTAAAGAGAATATGCTCTTCGGCCTGCAGATGCTCTCTTCGGACTATACTCCTCAATCCTTTCCAAATATATCTCCCCCACATGGAATCCTTTTTAATCATTTTCTCCTCTTCGGGCATATCTTAACCTCAAAATAGGGCTCCAGGCTCAATACACAATGTTGGACTTTTACCCCCACAAAACCAATAACAACTTACCACTTAAAATTTGTTGTGAAAATATTATGAATATAATACTTCTCAAAAAATAAAATAAAATATGAGGAAAAAATTTTAAAAAAAGAAAAGACAAAAAAACTTAAAAAAAAGGAATAAAAAAAAAAGATTAAAGAAATAGTAAATTAATAATGAAGAAATAATATTTAAATGAGATAGAGAAAGAATAGATAGTTTGTTGGAAAGTATATTTGAAAAAGTAGATAGACAAATGGTAAATTTAACTGTTCACTCTTCAAATAGTACAAAAATTTGAAGAAGTTACTAGAGATGCTCTAACTATTAAAAAGAAAATGACAATGTTAGATAAAAGTTTACTCTGAAAATAATTAAATGAAAATAAAAGTAAAAGTAATTTTCTTTTCTTTTTCTTCATCCCCTCCCCCGACCAAGTTTCTTTGCAACTAAGCAATTTTTTTTTTTGGGCGGGGGGTGGGGGGGGGTGGGGGAGGGAACAAACAAAAGAAAATAATTTTTTTTACATTTAAGTATTTTGATAGAAAATTTTTAGCTGATATAGCCTTTTTGCCGACTATGTAGCAAAATCATTTTTTTTTTTTTCTGTTTTTCAAATAAGTGATACGTAGGCATTATGTTAGTCATGTCATGCAAGCAATTTTTGTCAATTAGAGCATCTCCAATAGCTTAGGTAAAAGCAAAATAATCTTTATAATAGAGAATGAAACCAAAAAAATGGTCTCCAACGGATTCTCTAAATCACAATTTTTTTTTTTTTTGCTAATGAACAGTAGCTCCTCAAGTCTGATGGGCTATTGTACATTAGCAATTGGATTTTTTTATTAAAATATTATACTAGCTACTATTATATCAATTCTTTCTCTTTCTTCGGATTTCTTTTTTCTCTCATACTCTCTCTCCATTGCTTCTCATAGAACAAGTGAAAGGATGCTCTGCCTTTATATTTTTTCTTGGATTCTTCTTGTTGTCTTCTCAAATTCCAACACCGTGAGATCATTGACGTCAACCAACAAAATCAAACAATTGAAAATATATATATATATATATATATTCTCTCCTCTTGTTCTCTTTTTGTTACAAAGGGTGATCAAGTGATCAACAAAGAAAGAATAAAAAAATATTAAAAAAAAGAATAAAAAAAGAATAAAAAAAGAATGAAGAAATAATATTTAAATGAGATAAAGAATCTGTTGGAAAGTATATTTGAAAAAGTTGGTAGCTAAAAGGTAAAAGTCACTGTTTATTCTCTAAACAATAAATAGTGAACAAAAATTTGGAGAATGTGCTGGAGATGCTCTTAGGTGTTGGCAAGGATAACAATGAAGCACACAAGTAAGAAAATGAAACAAAAAATTGAGGACCAAAAATACTTTAAGGCCCTGTTTATTTCAGTGTAAAAACATTTCAAGGAAAATTATATGTTTTCCGATGTTTAGTTATTTTCCTAAAAATGCTCAAAAAATATTTGTTGGAGTCTCATATGAAAAATCATAAATTGTATATTTATATTTAATATAAATATGAAATAAAAACTTTGATTTCTCAATTTAATATATTAATAAAATAACTTAGATCAACCTGCACAATCAAAATAAATTTTTTAAAAATTACACCAATAAGCATATTCAAAATAAGAGTGTAACAACAAAAGTAAATAAAAATAAAAATTAACAAAAGCTATCAACTGAACTAGCATTCACAAGGATAATTACGCACAAACAATTGAAACCTCTAAGTGATACTTATAAAGTATTTTTGAGAAACTATTAAAAGTTTGGAGTTGATTTCCATAATTTTGAGGCATTACGTGGTTATTTTGGAGGTTTTATAAGGTATTTTCATCATTTTAAGGGTTTTTTTTTTCTTTTTTGTAGAGGGTATTTCATGAATCATATTAGATTTGAAAATATTTGGGTCATTTTTTAGATTCAAGGCTATTTCAGTCATTTTGAAATTTGGCTATTTTATAGGATTTAGAGGCATTTCAGTAGTTTTGAGCATATTTTGGTTATTTTGGAGATATTAGGGGTATTTTAAAATAGGCAAATAATTGTTTTACAACATTAAGAATTATTCTCACCAAAATAATTAATTCAGGTGGGATGTTAGTGAAACTCAACAGCTTCCAGAGTGCATGAAGACTTGCTTCTTAGCTCTCTACAATACTACTAATGAAATCGCTAATGAAATTCAAAAGGAGAAGGGTGCTTGGAACCAAGTTTCACCTTATCTTAAAAAAGGGGTACTCATCTGTTTATTTTCCATAATAATTGAAATTTACTCATTCGTTCATTTTTCATCATGTTTAATTGGAATACATATATACACAATAGGTAAAGATCATCGTTATTGAAATTATAGTGAATATCTTTTTCTTTTTTTCTTTTTTAATAGTGGACAGATTTTTGTAATGCATTATTTGTGGAAGCAAAGTGGTACAACAAGGGCTACACTCCATCCCTGCAAGAATATCTAAGTAATGGATGGATTTCATCGACTGCCCCATTACTTTTGGTCCACGAATTCTTTTCCATGGGACATGAGGTAACAAACGGGATGGAAGATTTTCTGGAGAAAAACCAAGAAATTGTGTATAATATATCTATAATAATTCGACTTTGCAATGATTTGGGGACTTCAGTGGTAATTACTTTTTCTTTATATAACATTTTTACAAAGTGCTAATGTAGCTTTAGCATTTTCTAAATAATTATTGGTAGATAAAAATGTGATATCATTGGCAAGTCCAGATTAGAGCTAGTAAGAATTCGTCATATCAATAATTTGTAAAAATATTATAAAATAGTTTATGGTTGTAGTATTACTCATTCTTTATTGTATTGAGAACATTGATTAATTATTATATCCATATTAGAACAAACTAATTGGAATAGTAACTTGAAACAGGCTGAGAGAGCAAGAGGTGATGTTCCCTCATCAATCCTATGTTATATGAGAGAAGCTGATGTTTCAGAAGAAATTGCACAGAAGCACATCAAAGACATGATAAACAAGAGTTGGAAGAAAATAAATGGGCAATGCTTCAACCAATTGCCAATGCTGCAATCATTTGTCAATATTGCAACAAATAATGCTCGTGTGGCACATAGCCTTTACCAATATGGAGATGGGTTTGGGGTTCAAGACCGAGACACTCGGAAAAATATTGTGTCTTTACTGGTCGAACCTCTCTCGTGCTCTACCGAATTGAAATGTCAAATTATGGAAAATGGGTCAATTTGTCAGCTATGAATCTATGATGTTACAACTTAGAATTGCAATAACTCACTGGATGGTGACTTGAATGGCTAGGTTAAGTGCATGGCTTTGTCTCTACAATAATGCGATGAACGAGTGTTTGGATTGTAACGTGTAATCAATATTCAGTTCATAGTTAAATAAAAGGGCTTTTAAAACATTTATATTTCTTTCTAAAAAAAAAAAAACATTTATATTTAATGTTTTGATTGATATTTTCGACTCTTTGAGTGTCTGTGACCACTACGTACGATTTCTTTAAACTTGTTGATGTTGACTAGGAAACTCTAAAGTTATGGCTATGAAAAAAAGATAAGAATCTCTGCAGTAATTTCGTACTACAATAACCACCAAAAGTATCATATTTGAGAGTGAAAAACAACAGAGATAGTGAGATGCCATTGTTATTGATTTTTTCTTTTATTTTTTCCATGGAACGAAAGGAGGTTAAAAAATTCGTTTTTTATTTGAATGGAACTCCTTACCTCGTGTGTGTGCATATATATACACATATACATTGTTGAGAATTTGCCGTCAAGAAATAAGGAGATTTTTTTATATCAAAACATCAATTGATAAAGTCATAGGAAAATTCTTGGACTACCTAGTAATTAAGAATGTGGAATAAGGAACATCGAGAGGAGGCTACAAATGTTGCAAAATGAGCAGCAGTCGCTCATTGCGCAGGAAATCATCCTAGGTGCAAGAGACTAAAGAAGAAAGAAAAAATTAGTTACAATATCTCTTCCATCTTCTAGATTTTCCAATTTCAGGCCTATTGTTTTGTGCTATCACGTTAGTGCAAATATTTGTAATCTCTGTATGATTTAGTAAATTAATTCTCTTATTGTTTCATGGACATAAGCCACCTTCAAACCACTTAAATCCTTGATATTCACCTTTCTTATTAGACTACTTGTTCCTTGATAATCTTCTAAGGTTCATAGCTTGCTTTTCTTTTTAACTTGATTTTGTTGCTAATTATTCAATTGCTCGATTTAGATCACAATAAATATGTCTTACCCTCACACATAATAATAAATCTCATTGATCTTGCTGATAATTATTTAATTGCTCAATTTAGATCACAATAAATATGTCTTACCCTCTTACATCATAATAATAAATCTTATTAATTAATTAAATTCATAACAAAATTCATAACAAAATTTACTATTCATGGTTAAGAAACCAGATTTTCAACCAAAATAAATAAATAAATAAATAAATAAATGTGAAAGAAACCTTGTATTTATTATGCTTCGAAAAACTGAATAATTACACTTTCGTTGATTGTATGGTTTTGACCCTCAATTATTTGGTTGGTGGACTTTTTCTTTTTTTCTTTTTCCTCTTTATTGTCGTCCTTGATTGATTGGGTTGGCCCACTTACCTTATTTATTTGATGTTCAACACGGATGCAATCCAAAAGGACTGGTTACAATCCAAAAGGACTGGTTGATAACTATTCAAATCAAGCTCGTGCAAAGTTAATAGCATTATAGCAATTCTTCTGATGGTCTAAACTATTTGCCGATTTAACATTATGCTCCTACAAAACTAACAAAAAACTAAACAAAAGTCCTGCTCATTTCTTGGTTTTTCCAACAACTTTGTGGCCCTAATATATTTAGATTGTGTTTTCCAATAATTTTTTGGCCTCCATGTGTTTAGCTTGTGGTACACAGTGTAGAATTTTAAGATAATATGATGAAAAAAAAAAAAAAAAAGATATGAAAGTTTACGTGGTCTGTCTTTGTGGCTTATCTCTATGGACTGAGACAAGAGTCTAAAAAATTATATTTTCTCATTCATTTCTAACTTGTTTGAACTTCGAAAACTTATTTTAAAAATAGTTTTCTTAATTTAAAAACAAAAAGTGGTTGGTCCCTTACAAATACAATTTGTTTGGTAAGCACAATGTTAGAAAATGCCTATTTTGCTAAAAGTTTGGTTTTTGTGAATTATATTACTAAAAACACCTAATTAGCAAGTTATTTAATTATGTAACTTCTTTTGGAACTCAATTTAACCAAAATTGAGCTATATGCAGTAACCACTGATGTGGCAATGTGAGCTCAACTTTGACAAAATTGAGTTTTACTTTGAAATTTGAACTTGATTTTGGCAAAACCAAGTTCCAAAAAGATATATAACTAAATAACTTGTTGAAGTGGCTTTTTTAGTTGTATAATTTGGGAAAAGTTATTATTTAACCAAAAAAAAGAGTTTAGAAAATTATTCTCAAATTTATTGTGCAAAACAATATTTAAAAAAAAACACCTAATGCCCACAATTTTTGTGATTAAAATCACTCATAATATATATCTTTCATTTTTATTAAGATCTCTCTCTCTCTCTCTCTCTCTCTGTGGGAACTTGATTTAACTAAAGTCAAGCTATATGCAATAACCATGTATTGATGTGGCAATGTGTGCTTGACTTTGGCAAAATTGAGTTTCATCTTGAAATTTGAATTCGATTTTTGTAAAATTGAATTCCAAAAAGATATTATATAACTAAATAACTTGTTAAAGTGGTTGTTTTAGTTATATAATTCGGGAAAAGCTATTAGATAACCAAAAAATTGTTTAGAAAAATATTCTCAAATTTATTGTGCAAAACAACATTTAAAAAAACACCCACTCTTCTCAGTTTCTGTGATTAAATAAGATATTTCATTTTTCACTCATAACAATATTTAAAATAATAAATAAAAAGGAATCAAAAGAACATTTAATTAAAAATATAGAAAATAAGAGAGTTTGATCATTGTTGCAGGACCACCTGACAATGTGCCAAATAAAATAGAAATCATGCATGCTCCTAATTTGGTAGGGGCTGGCCATGAAGTATCAGAGACAAAGCTATAATGGGGTTAGGGGACCACGGGCACCACGGCCACTAATATTGAAAAAAGAGTACCGTCATTCGGTCCTATGAAATTGAGTGCAATCTTTTTCTGTCGGAAAAGATCCCATGTCTCCATGTGCCATTCTTCGGCCTTGTCTCCCTGGATTTTGAGGAATAAAATTTTCTACAAGTATATTTATGGTTGATTTAGAATTTGGCTCAATAAAAATAAACTTTTCCCCCTCTAAACAAAATTCTTGATCCCTTATATCAAAAAATAGCTCAAATAACAACAAACAATCATCTTAAACATCAAAACATTTAACAAGAAGCCTAGTTTTTATCCTTTCAAAAAAAAAAAAAAATGATAAGTTAAAAAAAGAAAAAGAAAAGAAGAAGAAGATAAATTATGTATTTAGTTCAAATTCTTTACATCATATTTTAATTTGATTCCTAATATGTCAATTGTGTCAATTTGGTTAGTAATCTTTTAATGTCGTGTCAATTTAATCCATACTATTATCTTTTGAATGGAAATTACTGACGAAACTAATGGCTAAAATAAAAAATTAGTTTATTGCTACATCAAAGGAAACCTTTTTTTTTTTTTTTTTTGTTAGCCACATTAAGAATTTCCATCCAAAAAATAATAGTATGAACTAAATTGACATAACACTAAAAGGTTAGGAACCAAATTAAAATATGGTATAAAGGATAGATACTAGTTTACCCAAAAAAAGAAAACAATTTAAATGAAGTCGCTAAAGAGAGAGGGTGAGTCTGAGGGTGAGAGGGTGAGTTTGGTGGTGGCTGGGTTTTTTTTCTAGGTGTTGTGGCTGGGTTTGCTTGGTGATTGTGGTAGTGAGTTTCCTAGTGGTGGCTTAGTTTTTTTTTTTTTTTTTTTAATTATTTTTTATGAAGAGGAAGAGAGACAGAGAGAAAAAGAAGAGAGGAGAGAAAAAGAGAGAATGATGTGGTGAAATTAATATTTTAATGAATAGATGAGATAAATAAGAAATGAGATATTGGTTATATTGTAAAATAATATTGGATAATAGATAAAGTAGTTTTTGAGATGGTAAAATGAGATATTTTGTAGAAAGCAGATGTGAATGCTCTAATTGGTGGAAATAAAATGGTGAGTCCATGATTTCACCACTCACGGGTTGCTATGTGGCAAAATTGTGACAAAATTATGAAATTAGTTGTGATACTAGACTTACTCTCTTAGAAATACACTTTTCCCATTTCCCATGCCCACCCATGTGATTTTCACTTCACCCTTAGTAAATTCCTTTACTTTTGTCATATGACTCTCTACTACTCATTATTTTGTTCTCACTTTTGTTCTCTCTTCCGTGTCTTCTTCTAATTTTCACTTGCTCTGTTCAATATGTTCATAACCTCTCAATACAAAGTGCATATTTCCAGGTCTTTAATTTCGGCTAGTATTGACCAAATTGCCTGAAACAAAACCCAAATTGGACCCAACCAAAACCCAGCCAACCCAAATTGGATCCAAACAAAACCCAGCTGTGAACATCTTTATGTTGAGTGGTAAGAAAGCTGAGGTTGTCATATTGGGTGTCATAATACCATGTATTGACACCCTTTTGTTGGAGATCGAAAGAGGTTCATATTGTTGATGTTGATCGGTTCTTAAGAGAGAGAGAGAGAGAAAAAGAGTCAAGAGAGAGAGAGAGAGAGAGAGAGAGAGAGAGAATAAAAAATAAATTGATTTTATAGAAATAGTGAGAATACAAACTCGCTACTTGTGGCGAGGCAAAACTAAAAGTTAAATTTTATTTGGCAGTTTGTTGAGATTGATGCGTAGGCTTTTAGTGAGTATTTAGCTATATTTTTAATCTCAAACTAGTTTATTGAGACTGATGTAAGCGTATTGTAGCTTCCTGTGTGGACTATTGTCGGCCACACATGCATGTGGGATCATTCTTTTACGCTTTTTTTTTTTTTTTTTTTGGGGGGTAGAAATTTAATTATAGTACTTTTAGTATTTTAGAGCATTCACGGTTTTAAAAATTTTAGCATTTAACAACTCAAAAAACCACTTTATAGCATTTAACACCTTACTTCACAATACACCCAACATCAAAACTTCTATTTTTTTACTACTTCATTTAAATATTCTTTCTTTGTTATTTTTGATTCCATTTTTTTATATATTTTTTATTCTCTCTCTCTCTCTCTCTCTCTCTCTCTCTCTCTCTCTCTCTCTCTCTCTCTCTCTCTCTCTCTCTCTCTCTCTCTCTCTCTCTCTCTCAACAATCTTATGCACTGCCAACCACCACAATACCAACAACCAAAAAAAATATCAAAACCCAATCACACCTAATAACCACCACAATACCTATAGCCACCATGCCCAAAACTCAAACATTAACAATAGCCACCAGAAACCCACCACCCACAAACCCACCAAGCCACAACCCATTGTAATAATAATAATAATAATAATAATAATAAACCATTGCCACAACCACAACAACCACCATTATCAACAACCCACCACAAAACCCATTAAAATAGGCCAACACTGCTAGCTGCTACTACCACCACCAAAAAAAAAAATCAACCACAAACAAGAACCCAGCAACCCACCACCATTGAAAAACACCCCCATCGACAAAACCCATTCCAAAATCAACCCACCACTAAGATGAGAAAGAGCTGAGACAAAACCGACACCACCACACAACCACTGTCACAACCCCAACAAACCCACAATGAAAACAAAAAGGAGAGAGGAGAGAGAGCGATGGCAAGATGGAGAAGAGATCACCTTGAAGCTTTGGCTTTAGATTCAGTTGCAACCAAATAAATCAATTTTTTTTGCTAATTTACGTTACAAAGAAATCTTTTTTCTTCCAAATTCCAATTTTGGATGGAAGGATGTGAATAGTTATAACTAAAGATAATAACTCATGTTGTATGGATAACAATTGAGATGATTTAGTATATATAGTAGATTAGTAGCATATGAATAGTCATATGGTGTTTTTTTTTTTTTTTTTTTTTTTTTTGAGAAGGAGATGAATAGTCATCATAATAGAGTGCATCAACATGTTTGCCCATGATCTATATTTATTTATTTTTAAATAAAGAGAAATCATAAAGGGAAAAAGGATTTTATAAAAGAAGAAGTATGAGGTGGCTCAACTAGAGCGTAGCAACATTAAATGCTACACTTTAGCTTATAGTAATATATAGATTTTTGTCATTTTATGTGCCTAATTGTCTATATAAAGAACTGAATGTTCAATTAACACTAATGAATGTTTAGACCCCCAATTTTAACAATACCAACACAAGCTTATACACAAATAATATATGTGCGGAATGATGAGTATAATCTATAACCAAAAAGGTAAAACACTCTATACCATAATTAATCACAAATACAGCAGAAATTAAAAATAAAGAGTAAGGGAAGAGAGATGCAAACACAAAAATAACACCGGCACATGTTATCAAAGAGGAAACTGAAGAACTTGGTGAAAAACCTCTCTACCGCCCTCCAAGCGGTCAAATGATCCGTTAAAGAATAAAGTTGGGATACATGAATAGCAGAAGACCCTCTAAGCCTAATCTACCCAATGCACCTAAGCCCTCCAAGTTTCTTGTTCCAACAGGGTTACGCCTAATTTTGTCTTCTTTAGTTTCCCGAATCCCTCAATAAGCCTATTGCTTCAACCAAATAAATTGGTCATCTCCGAACTACTTCCCAAGCACCAAAATACCTCTTCACTGATATGGGTATGGTGAGATAAGAATTTGACAAAATGTACCTCTCAAAGATATGTCAATGGAGAGAGTGAGAATAGAGGAATTTGGAGAATCAAATGATGAAGATTGTGTATAAGACAATCTTGTTTTTCTCTAGGGTTTCTCTCTCAAAATTCTCTCTAAAAGCTCTCTATATTTCATGGGTACAATGGTATTTATAGTAGTGTATGTGAGAAATGTGAAAAGTTAGTTTTCATCCAAACAGGGCATTCTGGTAACTCAGCCTCGCCAGTGGAATGAGTCATGAGTTTGAATCATGAGCTAACTGCTTGGCCAGACTGTACATTTTGCCCTGTAGAGCTTCAGCTGTCGTGACCCTTCAATTTCCTGCATGCTTCACACATTTGCCACTTTGATGACTTGCCAGTTGTGAGTCAGTCACGAGATCCAATCGCGAGACTCCTTTGATTGTACACGTCTTAAGTTTTCTTTACACTCTTCTCACACACAATCCTTACATAAATCCCACCTAAATACAAGAAAATTTGGCACGAAATAAAGCCAACACTTGATTGAATAAATTCAACCTTACAAGAACTCCCAACCAGATTTTTCTAGTCCATCAATTTTGCATTCCTCAACACAAAACTTCTAAATTCTACCTTTAGCTTTCCTTTGTGATTCCAACTGTATGGATTCTAGGGAACAATTGCAAGCTGTGCAGCAAACTTCACCACACAAGATGAAGCCTCAAGCCATTGATATGATACATGAAAGAAGATCTGCCAATTTTAAGCCAAACATATGGAATTATGATTACATACAATTTCTTTCTAGCATATATGAGGTAAAAATGGGTCGCATGCAATGTTCTATTTGGGGGAAAATATTATTTTTTTGTTGCAATCCCCCCACCCTTTTTTTTTTCTCTCTCTCTCTTGTTTTATGCTTTGTAAAGTTTTATTTGTTAGGAAGATCGCAAATTTTTTTACATAAATCTTATAAATTGATATGTCAACTTTTTATTCAAAAACAAAAAATAAAAATAAAAGTTTATTTATTATGTTGTTGATGTGATTGGTACTACATATAGCTTTAGCGTTTCCTTAGAATTTTATTTGCTTGTGTATTATTTGCATAACATTCATATAGGGTCTATTTTTGCAGCCCAAACCCAAAAGATATGGGTTGAAGGCCCAACGAACCCAGGACAATAAATTTGTAGAGAGTGGGCGAGAGAGCTAGGCTGGTTATGAAGTAAACAATGGTTAGCTAGATTACTTGCAGTGATGATAACATGAAATAATGCTCAAACAACTCCATGTATGAATGTTCGAAGAGGTGTTTTATTGAGTGAACAGTGATTACAACATTCATTCAGAGCTACAGTAAAGCTTCTCTCTCCCTCCTCGTTCTTACTCTCCCTCCCCTTTCTTATTACGGACCCTTCTTCTTTATATAGCACCCTTTCCCATCATCTCCACCATCCACCTGTTCTTCATCTACGTATCCACTCAAGTGCACGTCACGTCAGGTATCTGTTTTAGCTCTTGGTGAGTGGCGGTAGCTGAGGTTGCACTGTTCAGGGGTCTTCTCCACATAAATGCGGCCAGAAAAGCTGTTGCAGCGCATTAAATACAGTGGTGGCAGCTTTTCCTTTAAATATCTCATCGTTCTGATCATCCCCAGACCTACCCAGAACTTATCATTATCATTGGGATTGCTAGAAAGATTATATGGACCTTCCTCACGTTTGTTTGATCGAGACTATTTGTGACCGAGGAGTGAGACGTCTTCGGACAAGTGGTGATCTCTTCGGACGGTACTCCCCCTCTACATCTGGGCTTCTTGCCTTCAAATGGGCCGTCCCTACCCAACTATTGCTCCTCGAAAATATGATACTTCTTAATATGGTGTCCCGGGCCCATTAAGTAGCTTTGGGTTTTCACCCCCCACAATTCATATTATTTCTTTCAAAAAATATAAATTTTTTTTTTGAATAATAATTCATATAATTCAGTATTGTAGCTATTCGCCCTAAATTAAAGGGGTATTTATAATGTACACCATACATATAAAAGTTCTACAATGAACATCTTAATTAGTTTGAGGTAAAGTTGCAATATTCTTTCCCTCAACAAAGTGATTGTCTAAATTAGTATATAATTAGTGGACAAAATCACATTCTAAACTACGTGGGCATTTGTAATGTTCAGCATGAAGTATAAATGTTCTCCAATCATACATAATTCAGATTTATTAGCTAACTAATCTATTAATTTACTTGCTAACTCAATTAGATGATAAAGTGAACATTTCGAAACAATTTTCAAATTAAGGTTTTGAAAACAATATTTTAATTTTTAGACTACATATCAATTAGGAGCACTTTTGTACTTTAGAATGGCTAACTAAAATTAATCCTCTTCTTTTATTTATGGTGTAAATGCACTTTTAGTTCTTACATTTTGCATTTTTTTCATTTTGATCCCTACATTTTGTTTTTATCACTTTTAGTTCCTAAACCAATTAACACATGATATTAAGGTCATTTCCATCACCTAACTAACGGCAAAAATTGACGTGGCTGACGGTGGAATAAAAAAAAATAATAATCGTACACATTAAGTAATTAAATTAAAAACAAACATTAAAATAAAATAAAATAAAAAAATCATTAGTTTTTGGGAAGAACATAACTATTCATGTCCTTCCCTAAACATGTTTGATTTCCCAGAAATTTAAAATATCAAAGATTTAAAATAATGCATCGATGCCCTTGAGTCCTCTCTCCAATCATCAACATTTTCCATAGAAAATCAAGATTTTCTTTCAAACTAAACACTAAATTTCGTCACATTAAACAAACAAAACCCTTTTCTCTCCCTATTCTCAAACTCTCTCTCCCTTCACCCTCCATGGATGGAAAGTCTCTCTAATCTCAAAGTCTCTCTCTCTGTTCACTGTAGCTCCATGGCTAGAGCTCACAAGCTTGGCCTTCTTCTCCACCACACGCCACCACTATCATGGTAGTGTGGGACCTAGTAGTCAGCCTCTCCGCCATTGATGTGTAAGTAAAAAGATATGAAGTGATGAACGGTTCTTGATGGGCTTTAAGGAGTCGGTGGAGACAACCTTTGGGGAAGCCAAATGCGCTGAGGAGAAAGAAGTTGACATTTCTAGACATTTGGGGTTTGGGGTTTGCTGGAGATTTGGGTTTGGCATTTGCTGGACATTTTGCATTTTGAAATTTTTTCTGTTTTTTAAGTTGTTAACTTGTGGTATTGGAAGTTTCTTTGATTATGGTTTGGTTTGGGAGTTGATGAGTTGGGTGCTTTGCTGGGTTTCTATTCTTTGGATGGTTTGGTTTGGGAGTGGTTTCGTTGATGTGGTAGTGGATGATTTGATTTGGTGGTGGTGCTTTGCTAGTTGCTGGGTTTCTATTCTTTTGCTTGGGTTTGATCTTCATGTTATTTGATTCAGTGGTGGTGATTTGGGTTTTTTTTTGGCGTAGTAAATTTATGGATTTGAAGGCTAAGGTTTTCTTTACTAGGGATATGGGTTTGGGGTTTGGTTAAGATTTGGGTTTAGGTTTTGTTTTTTGCTAGAGATTAATTATAGGGGAGAACACTATGGAAAAACACAAAGAACATGAACATGTTCTTATGAAAAAAAATAATCAAAAGAAAAAAAAAAAAGATAAGAAAGACATTTAATTAATTTATTTTGTTTTGATGTGTTTGGTTATAAAGAAAGTACAAGAAAGGAAAAGAAAATGATAAGAAAATAAAGATTAATTTGGTAAGAATATGAATCATATACAGGGAAGAACATAAAGAACATGAATATGTTCTTCTGAAGAAAAAAAAAAAGATTGGAATAAAAAAAATTCATTTTAATTAAAAGAAAGTAAAATTTTTGTTTGAAAGAAAATAAATTTTCTTTTGTTTGTTTTTTCTTAATTAAAATTGAGTAATTACTTTTTTTTTTTAATTTAATTTTGGCATTTAAAAGTGCCAAATAATTTCTTTAATAATATTTTAATGTCCACGTCAGCCACCTTAGCTTTTCCTGTTAGTTGGTTGACAGTAAGTACTTAAATGTCACATGTTAATTGGTTTAGAGATTAAAAGTAGTAAAAGCAAAATGTAGCAACCAAAATGAAAAAAAGTCTAAAATGTAAAAACTAAAAGTGCATTTACGCCTTTATTTACTTTTTATTTTTACTATTCAATAATTACCACAATGGTGAAAGGGACTTTGAAATCTAGTTCTCATTATATAGGAAAACAAACAATGACACTAAACTACACTTTAGTAATCAAAATTAGGCCTCATTTCTTTCTTATATATAAGCCTACATTTTCATGCGATTCTCATTTTGGTTTTTAACTTTTATTTCCACCGTTTTTAGTCCCTATCCTGAAAAACGCGTCTCATTTTTGTCCCTGCCGATACATTAGAGAAGGAAAATGTACACGTGGCAAAAGGAGTGCACTGTTGGCACAGTAAAAGCTGATGTGGCTATTAAAATAATAATAAAAAATGTTATTTGGCATTAAAAAATGCCACGTCAGCATCTAAATTAAAAAAAAAATTTATTAATTTTAACTAAATAAAAAAATAAAAACAGAATTAAAAACTAAAAATCACATGAATTGAGATCTAAGTGTGTCTTGAACAAGAACAACAAGAACACAATCCCAGATTTAAGAATACAAACCCAGAAATTATTAAAAAAAAAAAAAACTCTTTTACTTTACTTTCACTTTCTCGGCAACCAAACGGAGATTTACCTAGGGTTTTGGCATCCGATCTTCCAGAACACAACGTAGGACTAGTGATTCAAAGTACAAGCGTCTTGAGCACCTCTTTGAGCAGAAACCCTATGGCTTCACAAATCGGAGCTTTCAACGAACTATTTTTGGATTGAAGTTGAATAATCACACTTGCTTTAGAGCTAAAGAAATAGTAATAGTTTTGAGCTTGAGAGTCAAAAAAATACACAGAGAAGTCACCGCCGGCAAAGACTTTTTTTTTTTTTTTTCATTAATTCTGACGAGTTTTGGCGCTAACTATCGCGGCACGATCCTCGCCTCACCTGCTTTGTTCTCAAACCTCCGCTTCTCTTCCTCTTTGGATCCAAGTTTCCAACGACCATTCTCCTGTAAGCCATTCAACAAAAGAGAGAGAAAAAAAGCAAACAAGCGAAAGAGAACAAGAGTGAGAGAGAGCAAAAGCGAAGGCGAAAGCGAGAAACTGAGTCTAAAAAAAAGGTCTTAGTCCTACACTATGCCAGAAGTTTCTAGCTTGAAGACTCGGAAAGCCATTTTAGTTCAGTTCTTAGTTGAAAACTCGGAAACAAAAAAAAAAAAAAAAAAAAAGACTAAGTTGTGATTGGAAACGAAACGAGTTGAAATGATGAAGTGAGACTGTGTGAGAGTGATTTTTTTTTTTTTTTTTGTGTGTGTCTCAAAGAGTGAAAGGCCGTACAATAGAGAGAGGTTGGTGAGGTCGATTTCAAGCTCAGGGGTTTGGTTTTTTATTTTTATTTTTATTTTTTATTTCAGGGTTTGTGTTCTTAAATCTGAGTTTGTGTTTCTGTTGTTCTTGTTCAAGACACACTTAAATCACAATTCATGTGATTTTTGGTTTTTAATTCTATTTTTAATTTTTTTTAGTTAAAATTAATAAATTATTTTTTAAAAAAAAATTTAAATGCTAACGTGGCATTTTTTAATGCCAAATAAGATTTTTTATTATTATTTTGATGGCCACTTCAGATTTTAGTGTGTCAACGATGCACTCCGTTTGCCACTTGTGCATTTTTCGTCTCTAATGTAATGGTAGGGACAAAAACAAGATGTGTTTTTTAGGATAGGGACTAAAAGTAGTGGAAATAAAAGTTAGGATCCAAAGTGGAAATCGCATGAAATGTAGGGACGAAAATATGGTTTTCACCTTCATTTTATTTAAACCAAAAGTACTTATCATTCAATACTATTTCCTAAAGGTGCCATATATAGTTTCAGGATAGCAATTTTTGATTTGTACTGTGTTTGGTTTACTTTTCATAAATTATAAACCAAGGCCGTCAATGGACTTCAATTGAGGTTTGGGACCATGGTGATTTTGCAGGGGCAGGAATACGAAAGACGGGCACAGAAGCTGATAGTGAATGTAAAGGATTTGTTTGCGGAAGCAGTTGACAAAGTGGCAAAGTTAGAGCTGATTGACAAAGTTAAAAAGTTAGGACTAGGGAGCCATTTTGATGTGGAAATCAAGGAGGCTCTAGACATCATATCATCCACTAAGAATTAAAATCCTAGTCCAGAAGAGGATCTCTACACTACTGCACTATGCTTTAGGCTTCTAAGGCGGCATGGCTATGAAGTTTCACAAGGTAAAATAATCTTAGCATTTAAAAAATCCCTGTTATTCTTACTCAAGTTCATCTCCAATTATTCTTTGGTTTTAAATCTAGTTCATCGTATGGAATCAATGGCGGAGCTAGGATTTGAGTTGAGGAGGGGGGGGGGGGGGGGAGGGAATATTTATATGATATTTGCACATCGTATGAATATATAATGTTGGAAACCAATTTTAAAATTATTCATTTGGATCAAAAAATTGAGATCATATTACCATTTTTAGATTATCTCATTTTATATAATTAACTATATGAACAAGAAACCTTCACAAAAGAAAAAGATTTAAAAAATTCAAATATTGTAATAGCTAAGTACAGAGGGGCTCTATCAAGATTCATGATGGATTATGGCTTTCCAAGCAGTGAACTTTGATTCCTACATTCGTATGCAAGAGTGCATTTTTGAAGGGATTGATCAGGGCTTTTTTGCTAAGATAGGGTAGGGACTCACTAAAACTTATGTGTAAGGCATGCTAGTAGAAGACTTATAGTTGCTTATTGGTTCATTTAGAAGATGTAAGGTTGAATTTAATCAACCATCTTGTTGGCTTTATTCCATGCTAATTTGCTTGTAAATTCAGCATTTAGAAACTCTATATTTAGGTGGGAATCATGTAAGGGTAATGTGTGAGAGAGTATGAAGAAATGTTAAAGAATGTGCAGTGAAGCAGGGACTCGCGATTGAATCTCGCGGGTGGCTCACGATTGGCAAGCCGCTAGAAGATGCACACGAGTAAAGCATGTAGAAAAGCTAAACCATTATGCTAGCTGTAGCACTATAAGACAAAAAGTCCAGACTAGCCATTCAGTTAGCTTGCTGCTTGAACTCGCAACTTAGTCAAGTTGCGAGGCCAAGTCGCCAGCCGGCTCTGTTTTGGAAAAATTGACTCTTCACATTCCTTTCTCACCCTAGTATAAATACCCCTTACACTCACGAAATGTAGAGAATTTCAAGAGAGAATTTTGAGAGAGAAATCCTAGAGAAATATAAGATTGACTCATCCACAATCTTTACATAGAAACTTTTCAAATTCCTCTACTCTCACCCTCTCTATTGTTACATCCTTCAAAGGTTGTTGGTCAAATCCTTTTCTTACCATACCCATATCTATGAGAAGGCTTTTTGGTGCTTTAGGTAGCAGTTAGGAAAGGACCAATGGTTATTGGTTGATGCTATGAGCTATAACGGAATCTGGTAAGCTAGAAAAGACAAAGGTTCAGCGTAACCTCATTGGAGCAAGAAGTTTGGAGGATTTAGGTACACTAGGTAGATTAGATTTTGAGTGTCTATTGCTGTTCCAACTACATTTTTCAGTGGATTATTGATTGCTTGGAGAGCGGTGGAGAGGTTTTTCGCCGAGGTTTTTTTTGAATTAAATTAAAAGATACAAAACAAAATAAAATACATAAATAAAACAAAATACAAACACTATAGCTATCCCAACAAATTCAAAATGAAACACAAACCCACCTAAAAAAAATTCAAAATCAAACACAACATGCTCACATCCAAAAATTAAAAAAAAAAAAAAAAATAGCAACTCCAAATAGAAACACTATAGTTGCAAATTCAAAATGAAAACACAAACCCACCTAAAAAAAATTCAAAATCAAACACAAAATGCTTACATCCAAAAATTTTTAAAAGGAAAATAGCAACTCCACCCCAATACATTCAGCCGCCACAGACCAACCTGCAAAAAGAAATAATCAAATTGATCAGAAATCTCATAGACCCATGAAGCAAAGTTGATAGCAAACAAGGAATAGACCAAAACTATTATCAAAAAATAAATAGACCAAAACATTCATAATTTTTTTTTTTTAAAATGCTTACCTACAACTATACAACCAATGGCTTCAAACACCATCTACAAATTTGAACAAGATCAATAAGCTGCAACACCATCTGCAAATCCAAAACTCACAAACATTAACACCACCACAAATAAAACAAAAGAAATAAAATCAAAATGGAGAGGAAGAGAAAAGTATCAATTCAGGTGCATGTGAAGTGAAAGAAGAGTGAAAGAAAAAGAAAACAAGAAAGATGGAGGAGTGGAGACAAGGGGATAGAAAAGAATAAAAAAAAGAAAAGAAAGGAAGTCTGAGACTTGGCGTGGAGAGGTAAGGAAAAAAAAAAGTAGAAAAAAAAAAAAAAAGTCTCTGAGGCTTGGCGTGGAGATAAGGGAGAGATATGGGAGAGTGGGGGTAGGTGGGGGGTTTTTAATTTTTTTTTTAATTTATATATATATATATATATATATATCTGAAGAGAAATAATAAGTATGTAAGTGTGTGCATATATATATATATATATATATAAATGATATACCAACAATATTTTCACAACATTTTTATAATAAATTTTTAGTGACAGGTTGTTACCGGTTATTATTGTTAGGGCAAAAAAGTAATTTTAGTGTTAGGTTTAAATTTGAACCAGTAACAGCTAAGCACCTATGATTCGTTGTGAAAATATTGTAAAAATATTGTGGACGTAGCATCTCTCATATATAAAGATATATATATATATATATATATATATATAAAGAGAAATGACATGTTAACAACATTTTCATAACATTTTTACAACAAATTTTAAGTGGCAGGTTGCTACTGATTGTTATTGTTAAGGCAAAAAAGTAATCTTAGTGTTAGGTTCAAATTTGAACCAATAACAACTAACCACTTATGATTTGTTGTGAAAATATTGTGGACATAGCATCTCTCATTTAAATATAAATATAGAATAATATATACATTTAAATATATATATATATATATTCATTTATATTATATATATTCTTTACCGTTGAAACTCAATCAGTAGTGTTTTTTTTTTTTTTTTTTTTTTTTTTTATATATATATAGGAATACTATAGAATAGGGCATATTCTGTGGTGTTTGTTTAAGCTTGAGCTCATACGGCTTTTTCTTTTCTTTTTTTTTTCTTTTTTTTTTTTTTTTTTTTTTTTGCTGGACTCATTTTCTTAACGTTTTTATTTTTACTTTTATTTTTTTTTGTGTTGGGCTATAGTGGCGTTTCGCAAACACCACTATAGGTCATACTCTTGCAAATGCCTGCCAAATGCCACTATAGGTCTTACTGTTACAAGGGCCTATAGTGGTGTTTGTCAAATGCCCTACCCAACCAAAAAAAAAAAAAAAAAAGTCCCTATAGTGGTGTTTTAAAAACGCCATTATACGCCATTGGAAATGCTGCTGTAGACCCATTTTTTAAAACACTACTATAGGTCCAGTTTTTTGTAGTGCATTTAATTTCTACTGTGGATGTAATTTTAATTGGTTTATATTGCTTATCAATTCTGTTATTAGCTTATGTTCATTTTCCGCACATATATTGTTTGACATTAAGCTTGAATTGATAATTTTGTAATTAAGGGTCTAAATGTTCATAATGTTTTATACACTATTTGAATATTCAAAAAGTAGAGTTATGCTCTATTTCAAGGCCAAAGAAATAGAGTGAAGTTTCAGTTGGCTAGATTATCATTAAGTATGAGTGATTAGAACTCTTGGTTAAATGAAATTCCTCCTAGGTTAAGGAAGATAATCCAAGCTGACGTATTAGTTTTTAATAAGTATTAGCTAAGTACTAAAGGTTTTTTCCCTTCGACCCCCTTGCTCCGCCCCTGTATGGAATTTAGATATGTTTAGAGGCTTCATGAATTAAAAAGCCAATTTGTTCAAAAAATGCACACGCACAAATATCAAAGAAATGCTTGAACTTTTGGAAGCCCCAAACTTGGCTTTAGAAGGTGAAGACATCATGGATGCTGCTAGAGATTTCTCAATAGAAACTCTTAAAGATTGCATTCCTAATTTAGACTGTGACCTTGCCAAACAAGTGTCCCATGTTTTTGAGCTTCCATCACAAAGGAGAGTGCAGTGGTTTGGCGTCAAATGGCACGTCAAAGCATATGAGAAAGACAGACATATGAATGCTATGTTACTTGAACTTGCTAAACTTCATTCCAACATACTTCAAGCCATACTGAAGAAACACTCTTAATCTCTCAAACAAACCTCTCTTAATCTCACAATCACTCTATGAATCAAAATAGGAAGAAAAATAGGGCCAAGGAAAATGGTAGAGAGAGAACTCAAATATTCTTCATTTCAAAGGAATACAATACAGTAAGTCAATATGTAAATGAATAGATATATATATATATATATATATATAGTTACATCAGAGAGGAAAGGAAGGTGATGCCTAACGAACTCTGGTATAACAAACTTGTAACGGCTTCGCACGTACTGTAACAAACCTTTACACGTGCGTGGCTTTCCTCTGGTCTTCAATGATTCTTACAAACTAAAATGACACTGTTGGGTTTTAATGAGAGACGGCACCATTTCACTTTAAGTGTATTTTATATCTCATAATTTTACTGCACGACATCGTTTTGGAAGGTGAACTAGCTGTTGGAATAATTGCATCTCCTCCTTCAGTGTTTGATTCTAAGCTTGCACTGTCATCCCCCTTCAAACGAATGGGGAACTTCCACATGAGTTTGGAAGTAAGCCAATTGAACCTGGAAGAGGAAGGACCCTTAGTAAACAGATCAGCAAGTTGATCATAAGTGGAAATGAACTTAACCAGCAAGTCACGCCTGAGAACCTTTTCTCTAACAAAATGAAAATCAACCTCAATATGTTTTGTGTGAGCATGAAATATAGGATTAGAGGCAATGGCCAAAGCACTGACATTGTCACACCAAAGAAGAGGAGGTTGAGGAAGAACAATGCCAAAATCTCTAAGAAGCATTCGAAGCCAATACAACTCAGCTGCAGTAGAGGCCAAAGCACGATACTCAGCTTCTGTTGAAGAACGAGACACAGTGCATTGCTTTTTAGCAAACCAAGTGACTGGGGAATTACCAAGAAACACCACCATGCCAGTGATAGAACGTCTGTCCACTGGATCCCCAGCCCAATCTGCATCACTGTAAGCAGATAAGGAGATGGGGCCTGGAGTAAAAGCAATCCCAAAGTGAAGAGACCCTTGAAGATACCTCAAAATCCGTTTAGCAACTTGAAGGTGATTTTGAGTGGGAGTGCTCATATGCTGACAGGCTTGTTGAACAGCAAAGGATAAATCTGGTCTGGTAAAGGTGAGATACTGTAAAGCCCCAACAAGGCTCCTATAGGATGTAGGGTCAGTCAAAAGAGGGCTATCATTAGGAATAAGGTGATGGTTAGGAGAGCATGGTGTTTTACAAGGCTTGCAATCAGTCATGTTAAACTTCTTAAGAAGATCAGTGGCATACATGGACTGATGCACAAATAAACCAGTAGGAGTATAATCAATTTGCAACCCAAGAAAGTAGTGAAGCAAGCCAAGATCCTTGAGGTCAAACTCCTTGCCCAACAACTTGATAATAGTAGAAACAAATGAAGAATTATTCCCAGTGATGACAATATCATCTACATAGAGCAACAAATACACAATGAAGGACTGATGCCTCAAGATGAACAAATTACCATTAGCAGCTGAAGCACAGAAACCCACATGAAGCAACTGAGATGTAAATCTATCAAACTATGCCCAAGGAGCTTGCTTTAGACCATAAAGAGCTTTATGGAGAAGGCACACATGTGTAGGAAAAGCAGAATCAATATAGCCTTGAGGTTGAGCCATGAAGACCTCTTCCTTAAGAAAACCATGCAGAAAAGCATTTGAGACATCTAACTGCTTCAATTCCCAACCATGGTGCACAGCCAAGGCAATAAGAAGTCTAACTGTGGCAGGTTTGATAACTGGACTAAAAGTTTCATCATAATCCAATCCATATTGCTAGAGATAACCCTAGCCACTAATCTGGCTTTATATCTGGCAACTGACCCATCACTATGCCTTTTAAGCTTATAAACCCATTTGCAGGTCACAACATTCTTCTGTGGAGGAAGAGGAACCAAGGACCAAGTATTTTGCTTCTGTAAAGAAGTGAATTCAGCATCCATTGCAGCCACCCATTGAGGATGCTTGGAAGCAATGGCAAAGGAAGGAGGTTCAGCAACAGTACAGTCACATTGGACCTGCATAACTTTAGGCTTATATATTCCATGCTTAGACCTTGTGACCATAGGATGGGCATTAGTGGTGGATGGACCAAGATCTGTAGGAACAAGATTGACAGATGACATAGTAGGTAGGATAGGTTCTGGGATCACAAACAAGGATGTAGATACTAAGGAAGGAGTTTCAATGGGAGCAGGAACAACAGGAATGGAAGATGAAGAAGAAAGTAATGAGGGAAGCAAAGAAGTAACCAAGTCAGAGTCATAGGAAGGAGAAGAAGTAGGAGTAACAATAGATTGAATAGAAGCAGAAGGAGTAGGATGAGACAACCAATCAGACAATGAAGTTGAGAAAGGGATATTAGGATTGGTAAGAGTAGGATTAGCAGCAAAGGGAAAAAGAGATTCATTAAACAAAACATGACAAGCTATATAGATTCTGTTAGTGGAAGGATCAAGGCATATGTACCTTTTTGACATAGGAGGATAACCAAGAAAGATGCATGAAGCAGACCTAGGTTGTAGCTTGTTTTTAGTATAGGGTCTAAGGAAAGGGTAGCAAGCACACCTAAATGATTTAAGAGCATGAACAGATGGGAGTTTAGAAAATAATTTCTCCCAAGGAGATTGAAAACTTAACACTAATGAAGGAAGCCTATTAATAAGAAAGATTGCAGCAGTAAAAGCATATGACCAGAAATTAATAGGCAGATGTGATTGATAAAGAAGAGCAAGACCTGTTTCTACAACATGTCTATGCTTTCTTTCTGACACTCCATTTTGTTCAGGAGTATGAGGACATGAAGTTTGGTGGAGAATGCCATGAGTAGAACAGTACGATTTAAACTCAGCATTACTATATTCAGAACCATTGTCAGTTCTTAAAATTTTGAGTTTAGAATTATGTTGAGTTTCAACCATGGACTTGAAATGTTTAAACACAGGCAGAACCTCATTTTTAGATTTAAGAAGAAACATCCAAGTGAAACGAGTGTAATCATCAACAAAAAGTACATAGTAATTAAAGCCAAGTAAGGAAGTCATGGGAGAGGGACCCCAAACATCACTATGCACAAGTTCAAGAAATGAAGTGGAAACAATTGAAGCTTTATTTAAGTGAAGTCTGTGCATTTTAGCACTTATACAGGATTCACAGAAAGAGCAAGCTTCAGCAATCATTGAAAAAGTAAGAGATGAAAATACAGGTTTAAGAATAGAATACAAAATTCTAGAATGAAGGTGACCAAGCCTGTGATGCCAGAGCAGAATCTGGTGTGGTTTGATAGATACAAAGGCAGAAGACTTGAAATGATTCAATGAAGAGGAAAAGTCAGAGATGGATGGAATGGGATAGACCCCATCTTTACTCAACCCTGCATAGAGGATCTTCCCCGTGGGCAAATCCTGAATTAAGAACTTTTTGGCATCAAAATAACAAAAAACATTATTTTGGAGACACAGTTTATGGACAGACAAAAGGTTAGAAGCAAGGTCAGGCACTCTTAAAATATTATCAAGCCTAAAATTATGAGTCAATGTTTGAAGCTTACCATTACCAATGTGAGTGACTGGAAGCTCCTGACCATTTCCAACAGTAACAGTGTCATTTCCTTGAATAGGTTGCTGATGGATAGAGAGCTGTGACAGATTAGGAGTCACATGATCTGAGCAGCCTGTGTCAGTAAGCCAAGAATTGGAAGCCTGGACTTGAGCAGCATTGGCCACCATTGAAGCAAGCTTAGCAGGAGCATGTCTTCCTTGGTATGCAAAGTCCATACGATGGTAGCAATCAAGGGCTGAATGACCATTCTTTCCACATATTTGACAAGTAGGCTTACTGGATTGACCTTGAATTTGACCTTGATTCTAAGAAATCTTAGATTGATTAAAGGACTGAAATTGAGATGGAAAACCTTGGTTACCAGGACTAAAACTCTGAAACTAAGGACCAGAACCAGAACCACCAAAATTGGAGTAATTTCCTCCACCAAAATGAGAATTCATTCCACCAGAGTAAGGGCCATGTCCACGAGCACCTCTGCCTCTCTGGTTGTAATTTCTTCCTCCTCTTCCCCGAGGAAATCCTTGTGAGTGAAAGTTGGCAGCCATAGCCATAAAAACTTTATCAACACTATTAGATCTTTTCTTGATAATTCTCTCTTCAGCATTAAGTAATGCATTTAATTCTTCCACAGACAACACATCACTCCTAGTTCTAATAGCAGAGCTAAAAGAATCATAGTTAGATGGAAGACCATCCAGAACAATGTGGAGAAACTCTTCATCATCCACAAACACATGTGAACAATGTGGAGACCATTGCTTAATTTTCTAAAAATAACTATCAATAGATTCATTTCCTTTCTTAATAGCATTCAATTCATTACGGAGACTCATAACATGAGACCTCAAAATTGATGCAAATCTCTTCTCTAAGACTCTCCAAACTCCTCTAGCAGACTTTTGCCCAATTGTAAGAGCAAGAACTGTAGGGGAAAGCGTTGAATTCAAGAATGTGAACATTGCTTGTTCACGATTCTTCCAAGCCATGAATGCTGGATTGATTTCAGTAGTAAAATTTCTAGATGAATCTTTGAGAAATCTATCTGGAGCAGTGATTGAGTTATCAAGAACATCAATCATTGAATAGGTATCAAGAATTACCTCGATTTGATGTTTCCACCCCACATAATTTCCATAATCCAGCTTCACAGTCATCATAGATGACATGTTTGATAACAATAGCAACGAAGAGTTCATTGGCAAACCTGAAGAAGCCATAGCAGGCACAGCACGTGAAGAAGACGATGAACCAGACTGAGCAGAGGCCATTGATATGGATCAATGCTCTGATACCATGAAGAAACACTCTTAATCTCTCAAACAAACCTCTCTTAATCTCACAATCACTCTATGAATCAAAATAGGAAGAAAAACAGAGCTAACGAAAATGGTAGAGAGAGAACTCAGATATTCTTCATTTCAAAGGAATACAATACAGTAAGTCAATATGTAAATGAATAGATATATATATATATATATATATAGTTACATCAGAGAGGAAAGGAAGGTGATGCCCAATGAAGTCTGGTATAACAAACTTGTAACGGCTTTGCATGTATTGTAACAAACCTTTACACGTGCGTGGCTTTCCTCAGGTCTTCAATGATTCTTACAGACTAAAACGACACCGTTGGGTTTTAATGAGAGACGGCACCGTTTCACTTTAGGCGTATTTTATATCTCATAATTTTGCTGCACGACATCGTTTTGGAAGGTGAACTAGCCGTTGGAATAATTGCATCTCCTCCTTCAGTGTTTGATTCTAAGCTTGCATTGTCACATACTTCAAAAAGATTTAAAGGAATCATCCAAGTAGCTACCAATATTTGCACAACATATATATATAGCACGAAAGAATATAGCTTAATTACTTGTTCTTTTGTGTCATTTATTAGGTGGTGGAGTAATCTAGGCCTAATAGAGAACTTGAGTTTTGCAAGAGACAGACTGCTTGAAAGTTTTATGTGCTCGGTGAGTCGGTGGCCGTGGCTTTTGAGCCCAAGTACACGTCTTAGAAAATGGCTTACTAAAGTCATTACTCTGATTCTTATAAGATACTTATAATTGATGATGTTTATGATGTTTTTGGCACATTTGAAGAACTAAAGCAATTCACCAATGCGGTAAAAAGGTTAGTATTGCTGCATATCACCTCTGAAAATTTTCTCTTCTAAATAGGCACTTTGACGTTATTAACTATTCTGACCAAAATATGAAATTCAGGTGGGATGTCCTTGAAACTCAACAGCTACAAGAGTGTGCGAAGATTTGCTTCCCAGCACATTATTTGTGGAAGCAATGTGGTACAACATGGGCTACACACCATCCTTGCAAGAATATCTAAGTAATGCACGGATTTCATCAACTGCCCCCTTACTTTTGGTTCATGAATTTGTTTCTATGGGACATGAGGTAACAAAGGGAATGGAAGATTTTCTGGAGAAAAACCAAGAAATTGCTTATAATATATCAATGATAATTCGACTTTGCAATGATCTAGCAACTTCAGTGGTAATTACTATTCCCTTTAAGTGGATGAAGAAGCCTATAGTAGTTATTTTCGTATTAAGCATTCACTTTTGAACATTTATTAACTATATTTTTGTTCATTCATTATGGAGCATAAATTGGTACAACAACTTGTAACAGGCTGAGCAATAGAGAGGCGACGCTCCTCCATCAATTGTATGTTACATGAGAGAAGCAAATGTTTCAGAGGAAATAGCCCGGATGCACATTCAAGGAATGATAAACAAAACTTGGAAGAAAATAAATGAGCAATGCTTCAAGCAATTTCCGAAGCTACAATTTGTTAATATTGCTACAAATACTGCGCGAATGGCATACAGCCTTTACCAAAATGAAGATGGATGGTGTTCAATACCAAGGCATAAAGAAAAATATGTTGTCTTTGCTAGTGGAACCTTTTATGCTTTACTGAAATTTAAGATGAGAAAATACCAAGTCTCCATATTTCAAGAATACCTAATAATTTGCATTAATAAAAACGTGTCATTTTATTGTTTTGCATTCTAATAAGAATAGCGTTTATTACACAAACTTTGTTACGCACAATTATACACAAATGAAAAATCAAGTGAAATTGTGACTAGAAGTCTTAATTTTCAAGTTGAAAATTATTACTTTAGGTCCGTTTGGATAGTACTTATTGTTGCTGAAAGTTACTAAAAACTGATTGTTGCTGAAAACACTGTAGCAAAATAATTTTTAAATGTGTGAATAGTGTTGTGGGACCCACTTTTAATATTAAATATTGTGTGAACAGTGCATAAACAGTGCGTAAACAGTACACGCACAGTACATGCACAGTAAATTTTATCCCTCAAAGTCAAAAAAGCCGGCCAAAAAAAAAAAAAAAAAAGGAGAAAATGTGAAACGGAAAACGTGCCGCAGCTTATCGTGCAATCCAAATGCAGGCCTGAAGTCACAATTTCAATTGCTTTTCTTGTGTGTATAACGTCATGTGTAACAGCTTTTATCCTTCCAATAATGTAATGCATTATGATTTATAACTTGAATCGGTATCTAGGTTAAGTCATAAGTGTATGGTCATGTCCTTACCATGCAAAATAAGTGTGATGCGTTTGTAAAGCATTTTACATTATGTAATAAAAGTGTCTTATCTTGTGTGTGGAATTACCCTCCTTTTAAACAAATATGTTTGATGTTTCGTTTTATGCATCGAAGTGTATGTATCCATTATGATTTCCTACAGTTTACTAGGAACTCTGAAGTTGTGGGCCATGTGGATAAAACTTAAAATGGCATGGATCTTGGCTAAAACAATCAATTTCTCACACGCACCATAACAATTTGTGGTATTTTGCACTTTAATTTATATTTAAATTAATTAATTATATATATATATATATATATAGTTTAATAAATTTATACATATTTTGTTTATTTTCATACACATACAGGATAATCAGGTTGGCTCAATTCAAATTAAAGCCTAAGGAAAAAAATTTAAATGAGCATTTTTATATTTGAATATCACTTAAATAATATTTAATTTATTTTCATCAATTTAGTTAATTTTCTATATTTTTATTTTTATTTAAAATCTATTATTCTCATGGTTTAATATAATTAATTCATTTGAACGATACTAAAGATTTTACAAAGTGGTGAAGTGTTGTTTGACTTGTGTCATTAGGAAATTGCAGTTTTGGAGATTTCCCCTCTAAGGCCAAGCTGACCTTATCTTCAGAGAAACTTATCAAAGAGGAGTTCAGTTTTAAGTATAGGATTGAATACATTTATGACTAAACTGTAGAGTACTTCAAAGCCAAGGGACTGCTGCAGATATAAGACCTAATGGTTTAGAACCGTAGTGATGCTCTGGCTTGGTTTTTAGCCCTATTGATGTAGGACAAAATATTCTAATTAATTTCTGTAATCTTTTATATTTGTATTTTTTTTTTGTAATTTTCGTTATTTTAGGTTTAGGGCATTTATTTCCTTGTTTTTAGGCGCATTTAATGCTTTTTAGGTCAAATTTGATTCCTGTTATGGTTAGGTATCAATTAGGAGTTAATTTAGATTATATTTTCTTGTCAGTCAAGTTTTAAGAAGCCCTTAAATAGGCTCCTAAGTCTGTAAACGTTTTTTATATAGTTGATTATTAATAAACACAGACATTTTGTCAATTTTCTCTACTGGTGGATTCCAGTTTTTATCTCCTTGTGGATTCAGGGAAACCCCTCGTGGATTCGAGGTTTACTACCAGAAACTAACAATTTAGTTTCTGTTTCATCAAGAGAGCATCGTGTGTGCTTCTCTTCAGGCTTCCGCGACATCAGTTGGTATCAGAGCCTTGATTTACCCTGGTCTGATGGCTAACCGGCGAGACGGTAACCACCACAATAATGACGACGGTGACGACGTCAATAACCCAGTCCTCACTAGGGCTGAGTTCCTCAAGTTTCGTGAAGAGGCTCGTGATGAGCAACAATTTCATGAAAAGAGTCAGAAAATTATGGGTGAAATCCAACAAAAGATTGCTACTCTTCTTGCTAGGAAACTATCTTGTAACAACAATGTTCGATATATTCAAAGACGCACTCCTAGCTACAAGAAAATTCCATTCTTTGATAGAGATATGTGTAAGATGGATTTTATTGACTGGCTTCTTGATTTAGAAGAGTATTTTAATTTTTGGAAGATTTGTGATGAAGAAAAGGTGCGGCTTGCATCTAATAAATTAGACAATGAAGCAGAGGAATGGTGGGAAGACATTCAAATCGATAGAAAGCGGCGAGGTAAGCGTCCAATCTGCTCTTGGCAAAGAATGAAAAAAGTACTAATTGACTTATGGTTTCCTAATGACTATTATGATATACTAGATTATACAAGTGTTGATTATAAATCTGTATATTCATATGAAAATCAATATGTTCACAACATGAAGGGTCAAAACCAAAATTATCACAGCCAAGTCCATGTATCAAGCAAAGGAAAGAGTTTGAAGGTTGAGAAGAAGCAACCTATTTCTAAAGAAACTTTTGAAGTGGTTAAAAAAGGTCAAGACTTACAACAAGTTGTTGAATTGAAACTTGAAAAGAAGATTGAGTTGATTGTGGAAGATCACAGAAATCAAGAGATAGTAAGTATTGAGAATATTGTGGAAGATCCACTTGAGGTCAAAGGTGAGGACGAGTCCATCACCCACAACCCCCAGGTTCCGATTGATTTATTGAAGACGACTACACAATACGTTGATTTTCTTGGAGTAGAAAATTTTAATTTCATTATTAACCCATTTTTTATTGATGTTGCAAATAAATTGAAGATAGATGAGAAGAAATTTTATGCTACACTTTATGACAGATTCAAGTTTCAAAACCAGATCAAGTTATTAAAACATTCAAAGTATTTGTTTATTTGGAGTGGAAGATTTCAGATTTCAAGAATGAACTCGAGGACGAGTTTATTTCAAGTGGAGGGGTCTGATGTAGGACAAAATATTCTAATTAATTTCTGTAATCTTTTATATTTGTATTTTTTTTTTTGTAATTTTCGTTATTTTAGGTTTAGGGCATTTATTTCCTTGTTTTTAGGCGCATTTAATGCTTTTTAGGTCAAATTTGATTCCTGTTATGGTTAGGTATCAATTAGGAGTTAATTTAGATTATATTTTCTTGTCAGTCAAGTTTTAAGAAGCCCTTAAATAGGCTCCTAAGTCTGTAAACGTTTTTTATATAGTTGATTATTAATAAACACAGACATTTTGTCAATTTTCTCTACTGGTGGATTCCAGTTTTTATCTCCTTGTGGATTCAGGGAAACCCCTCGTGGATTCGAGGTTTACTACCAGAAACTAACAATTTAGTTTCTGTTTCATCAAGAGAGCATCGTGTGTGCTTCTCTTCAGGCTTCCGCGACATCACCTATTGTGTAACAACATCTAAATTTGATCGAGTTTCAGTATAATAAATAGCTCATTTACCAAAAATCTAAAGCAATTTAGTAAGTACGCTTGAAGACATCAAGCTTTTGAAAGACATTGCATCTGCTTACCAGCCAAACCAGTGGCAGATAAGCATTTGCTTGGTAAGTGTTGTAGTTTATTTCAAATTGCTTGGACCCATCTCCTCCTAACACATATTTCTATTTCAATTTACTGTAAACCACTAAACGGGATTCCATCTCGATTGTAGATCAACTATACCAAAAACAAAAATCTTGATTCACCAGCAAAGGCATAATTAACTGCATTAAAAAGAAAAATTGGTTCTGTATAGGATGTAGATGGTCAGATTTGGGCCAAACGGCTCAGTCATAATCTATGATTACCATTGTCCTAACATGCTTTGACTCCATAGGTTGATTGACATGTGGACCACATCACCATCCCCATATTCCATTTTAATTATTTACAATAGAAATATAGCTGCGAGCAAGAACAGAATCAGTAGAGAAAAGGAGGAAAGAAGAACAAGCAAAGGAACTTTTGCTGGTAAAATAAATTTTCATATAGAATCTGAACTACCAAATTTTACACTCGTTGTCAATGAGGAGATATTATTAGGTCTATAACAGCTGAAGTGGACCTCCAACCAATAAAATTCTACTATTTGTGCAAATGTGACATCAACATTTTTTTTTTTTTTCCGCTGATTAGAAAGCTAACTGTGGACGACTAAATTTCTCAGTTCGGAATGAGTCAAACAAGTAAAATAGTGTCACAAGGGCGAATTTGTATTAATGAATGTGTGGTACAATTCTCTGTGATTACAAAAGAGTGATCCTCTGATTCGATCTCCTTGAAATATTTGTTGATTGGAGTTGTAGTAATATGATTTTGATTTAAACACAAGATATCCTTCAATTTGGTTGAAGAATGGATTGAAGATCTTTGAAACAGAATTATAATGAATTTTTGGCTATGAGCTTGCTAAAAATCCTTTGTTCTTCACATTCTTCGCATTCTTCGTGTGTTCTTCATCTTCGAAGATTTGTGGTGGAAGTTCTTCGGGGCTTTAGAGGCTTGAATTCGTAGAACTTCACTGATTTGTGGTTTGTAAGGTTTCTGGAGGCTTTTGAGCTTGATTTTAGTGAACATTGAGATCTAGGAATATGATTTGGATGATTCCTCTTCGAATGTTTTTTATATTTAAAGGTTTGTTGTGGAAGTTCTTCGGTGATTTAGAGGCTTGAATCCATAGAATTTCACTAATTTGTGGTTTGTAAGGTTTCTAGAGGCTTTCAAGCTTGATTCCAGTCAACTTTGAGATCTAGGCAGGTAGTTTGGATGATTCTGCTTCGAATGTTCTTTGATTTTGAGTTTGAAGTTCTTGAAGCTCCTGGAGGCTTCAAGGCTTGATTCCAGCAGAGCTTCAATACTTCTGAATCTTCTCTAATGCTGCTTATGCTTTAGATGGCTTGATCTCCTCTCTCCCAGATCTCCTTGAAATGCCTTAGGAAGGCTTCTATTTATAAGAGTTTGGTGGTGGGTGAGCGACACGTGGTGGAGTCTGATTGGTGACACATGTCATAGCCTGATTGGTCCGTTTATGTCATCGTTTACACGCGCGAGGCTGATTATGTCATTGCTTACACGTGCGAGGCTGATTATGTCATCGCTTACACGCGCGAGGCCGATTATGTCATCGCTTACACGCGCGAGGCCGATTATGTCATCGCTTACACGTGCTAATGTGTGATTGATTTTTTGCATGACACTTGACAAATTTCTATTGGTTTCTGAGTAGTGATAGCAAAACCTAGCAGCAATATGTGGTGCTTTGTAATTTGCTGTATTTTGTGGACTTGGTAGTGTGACGTGTCAGCTTGTGATAGGTCGGGAATTTTTCCTGTCTACAAATGCCCCCTTGAGACTTATTCACGCACACAGTTTTAGAGTGTGGTGTGAGAATGAGTTTCGAAAATAGATTTTTACACTTGGCTCTTCAAATGAAGTAATTGAAGGTGGTGGAGCTTTCAACAGGATGAGATAATTTTCGAGGAGTAGACCCACCCATATGAAAGGCTTTGATGAGATCGAAAAGTGGTCTGCCAGTATTTGAATGTACTTGTGTGACCGAGCCTTCTCAGCAAAAGTTAAGTTAAAGTAACTTTAGAAGAGTGTTTTTGGATCGTTGGGCGATCACAGGGTGTAGAAGATGGGGAAAACGCGAGGATGGTGGCTGGGTACAGCATGCAGAGTCATGGGGTTGGCCTTGCGTTTTTAAGAACCGCTGGTGAAGTCATCTCAAAAGAGTATACTTCGGATTACAGCGAGGCCATGTGGGAAAGTGGTTAAGTGCGCATGCGTCATTGTTTTACTCAGGTTAAGTTGAGGTAATTTCAGAAGCTTATGGATTCTGGGGATGCTGATGTTGGTGGTGAAGAAGACGAGGATGAAGCAAAGTGAATGGGTGAAACATACACCACCATGGTACTGGCCCTGTATGTCGGGGATCCTCTAGTGTAGGTATTTTTGGGAGATACACCTTTGAATATGGGACTGACTGTATGGGGCTTGACAGCAAGTCATAGAATATGCATGCGTGATTGGACCATGCCGATAGATGTCAAGTTGAAGTAATTTTAGAAAAGTACCTTCTGAAATACTTCAAGCTAAATTTAAGTTGGAGTAATTCCAGAACGTGTGTTTTGAGGTACCAGCAATGATGACCTTTGGGTCCCACACCAGTGGGGACATGGAATATGGCTTTGGCAACCATTTACCGACATCAAAGGCTGAACTCTGATGAGCTGGTGCCTTGGAGGTTGTTTCAAGTGTTGGATGAAAGACAATTTGTAGGATACCCCAACACTTTTTACCATCTTCACCTATTGCCACTTGTTGGGAAAGCACAACAAAATGAAAGATGGAGCCAACTTATGATTCTAGTTTGGAAACCAGACAAGTTGTTGTTTGTTCTAAACCTCTACCTTTACTGTAAGACCAAACAACTTGAGAAGGGCTATGAAGTTCTCAAAGTAGTTAGGAAGCTCCTTGAGCTACGGTACAGGAGATTCAGTTGGCCTTAGATCTCCTGATTAAGTAGATCTGAGACTACAAGGAACAATGATGTGGGCTATGTTATAAGAAATTTTATGGACAAATGTAGTCGTTAAGTGGAGAAACAAAGTTTGTTTGGATCTTAAAACTACAATGATGTTGTGAAGAAGGTTTCTATTGAACTATGAGAGGGTTGATTTCAAACTAATTACAAAGCGATATTGGTTGCTAAGTGTTGAGAATGATGAAGCCATAGTGAGAAATGGCTGTGAGAAGGAGGGCTTGAAAATTTGAAAAAAACAAATCTTCATTTCATGACTCAGTATGTTTTTCTTGATGAGTTTTCAATAGACTCGACCCTTCTATTTATAGTGGAGAGATGAAGAATAATAGATGGGTAGTTGAGAATGGCGGATGAGAATTTTTGGTGAAAATGGTAGATTCCCGACTGGTAGGTGTCGAATGGTAGGTGGGAATGTTTGGCACCGAAAGGGGAATGGTAGGCGGAGGACTGGTAGGTACCAAACAGGAATGGTAGGTTGGACGAGTGACCTAATGTAATTTCAAATTCAAGACATACTTGTGAGAGTTCATTTGTACTTTGAAAGGGAAACCTTGATGGAGTCTGGAGAATAACCTTAAGGAGATCCAAACTAAATAGATGAATCTCAAATTTTGATCTTAGGAGCTTAAGTTTTGGACATTGTTAGTACTTCAAAGATGTGGGTTAGATTGGTGATTTCCAAGTCGCGAAAAATTATGCAAGACAAGTCTGGCTTGAAAATCTTAACTTTGGGTAGACCTCAACACAAAAATCAACTACCTTGAAATTGAGTCATTTGTGCAATTTTTGAGTCTCAAATGATAGAACAGACTCCAAAATTGGAATGTACACGAAAAATTGAGCAAGATAAGTCCATCTTAAAAATTTTGATTTTTGGTCAAAATTTTCGCAAAAGTCAACTTTCTGAAAATTGGATGTTTGTGTAATTTCCGAGCTTTGAATGGAGAAACGGATCCCAAAATTGGAATGTACTCGAAAAATTGAGTGGGACAAGTTCGTCTTGAAAATTTTGACTTTTTGGTCAGAGTCAAAGGTCCATTTGGTCAAAGCTTTTTATTTTATTTTATTTTTTATGCGGTTCGGACTGGGTCAGGATGAATGGGTCAAACCGGGTTGGCCTGGACAAACGAGTCGAATCGGGTACAGGATGATGGCGTCATCATGATGTCATACACTTGTTGTTGGCGAGTGCACGAGTGCCTTATCCATTAGTGCGTGTAAGCGAGTATGAACGCGTGAGGATTGAGGATGGTGTGTGAAAGCGCGTGCTCAGTGACCACCGAAACTTCTGGTGGCGCGTGGTGGCGTGTGCCTCACTCTTTGGGCATGAAATTTTCAGGTTTTGTCGAGAAAAGGCCGTTGGATCTAGTGGTGGTTCCTATTTTCTTAATCTGTGGGCAGATTTGCACAGATTTGAAGGACTAGGCCGTTGGTCATCGCGAGCTTATGGCAACGTGTGGTGGCTCCTTTGAGGATGATCTTTCTGGCTTTTTTAGATCGAGGGCCGTTTGAGATTTCTGTAGGGTCAGTTTTGTGAAATGATGTCTAGATTTTCACAATTCTGAATGAGAAAGCCACAGGTCTTTGTTGGACTTATGGCCTTTTTTGGTCTAATTTTGCAGTGGCTGCCCTGACAGGATGGTGCCAGGATTTAGATTTGTGAGGTAGGTAATGAGCCAATATCTTCTGTCTCCATGGCTGAATATCCTCCGTCATTTCAAAATTTGAGGCAGTTTTCTTTGACTTCGAGTGCATTTAAGTTTGCAAAATTTGACTTTGAACTTCAATTGTTTTCACATTTCTGAAATGTGAATGTAGTTCTTGCCACTGGTCAGTTGGTGGAATCATTTAATGGTTTGCTAACTTTCTTCATTTTTCTTACCTGCTATCTCAGAAGTTTTCTATATAAAAGCATGTTATTTGCCTTCCTTCGTCACTGAGGCACATGCTTGACCTTTAGCTTTTTTCTCCTGCTTCCAAGAATTTTTTTTTTTTTTTTTTAAATACGTACTATGAGATTTTCTTCTGACAAGTTTTTTGTTTTTGTTTTATAGCACAATTTTCTTGATCTTTGAGTTTTTACATCAAACTTTACACTGACGTTCTCATAGAAGTGTTTGCTTTCATTTGGCTTTGCATAGCAACGTTCTTGCGGTGACGTATGCCTTCATGTTGTTACATTCTTTTCCTGCAACAACAATTTTTTAGTGATATTCGTCTTTGCAACGATGTTTCCATGAGGATATTCAGCTAGGCTACAATGCTATCATCGATACTTGTCTTTGAAGTCGTATTGGCTCTGGTGTTGGCAATGAAGGAATACTAGTGCTGGTCGTTAAGGGAACTATGCTAGCACTTGTTTTTGCATGAACGTGTTCCACACTTGTCTTTGCAACGTAGCCACACCAATTGTTACATTAGACGATTATTTATAATTAGGTGACAGTGGTGGTGGCAGTGGTGGAGGCAGTGGCGGTGGCAGTTGCGGTGGCGGGGGCGATTACAAAGGCAGTGGCAGGGCAGTTATGGTTGTGGTGGTTGTGATTGTTGTTTATTGTAGTAGATATATTATTTTATTGTAGTGGATATATTATTTTATTGTGTTGTTTATATTATTTTACTGTGTTGAAAAATAAAATAAAATCACTGATGTTGGATGTTTTGTAAAGTGAGAAAGTAAAATAGATAAAGTAACTTTTTGTGATGTCAAATAACTAAAATTATAGATTCACCAATGTGGATGCTCTAATGTCATTTTGTCTTTATTAAGAGACTGATACTGTAGCTGTTGTAAAAATGTTAGGATAATTTGTTGTGTTTGCAAACAACTCATGAAAATGTTATGCTATTTTTTTGTGTTTCTAGACTTTCTTTTTAATTTTTCCATTAACAACCACTTTATGGAAAGACTATTTTGACAAAGTACTAAAATGTTGTAGACTAAATTAACACATTAAAAATGTTAAAAAATATTTTAACATACAAACCAAATATCAAAATAGTAATTAAACCCCAAAAAAAAAAAAAATTCCCATAATTCCCTTGATTTGCTACTGTTATTACCATTGGTCCATTGCCAATTCTTGTGGCCAATCTAATCCTATTGCATGGATAGCCCATTAACAAAGAGGCCTAAATTGTGAAACAAGATTGACCCATTTGATGTACTTCAAGGCCTATATATAATCGATTTGACTTTAAGGCCTCTCGATCTCTTGACCGAGACAAAACTAGGTTGTGAGAAAGAGCAAGATAAGATAACGATATCATGTACTATCCCTTCAACTATCCCTTGAATCACTTTCAATCACCACATTTCTATACTTTTCTCTAATTGTCACCTTGATTCCCCATCTAATTAATAGCTAATGGTTCAACCACCACCGGAAGGAATTTGTTTCAGCAACACCAATTCTCTAACACACACATGAGATGGACTTAATATCCAACAGTTACCCAAGAAATATAATAGATATAATAATAATAATAATAATAATAATAATAATAGTACCTATATGAAAGTTTGGTTACATGTGGGGAAGGTGTTAGGTACCCCACAACGTCTATCTGAAAATAATACCTTATTTCAATTTATCCCAAACATTATCTTTTTGTGAAAAAATAGGACACTTGGCATTTTTTTGAAAGGTTTTAAAACAATATATATATATATATATATATATATATATTCACACACACATATGTGAGTGATTATTTACCATATAGCTAGCACGTGAATATTAACTTCAAAGGATATTTACAAAGAAAACATGTGAGCTATATATGTAAATAACATGTGAGGGAGAATACAACTTTTTATTCTTTAGAAAAATAGTTTTTTTTTTTTTTTTTTTTTGAAAAGTGCCATGATTCTGATAAAAAAAGATTTTACGAGAAAAGATTTCTAAAAAACGTTCTTGGGTTTTTATTTTGAAAGAAAAACAGTTTTGGGTTTCAAGAAACAAATCCCATGATTTTTATACAAAAGCAAGTTTAAAAGACTTTACTTGTTCAAAAGATCATTTTTTTTTAATGAAAGAAATCCCATCACGGTAAAAGAACATTTTTTAGACACAATATCTTTTTTAGATTCAATATTTTCGGATATTTTGCAAGAAAACTAGAAATTATTTTTTGAAAGCATTTTCTTAGAAAAGTTTGTAAAGAAACTGTTTTACCCAAAAAATTTTATTTTATGGCAATATTATCAATGCAGGAAAATAAATAACAGGGAAAGTAAAAGCAATCAATTTTATTTTATTTCACCTACTACTTCTTACAAACATCATTGTGTACTAAAATAAGAAACCCGTGCAAAGCATGGGCCAACAGCTAGTGACGATAAAAAACAATAGAGTGGATAAAAATGACCATAGTTGTCTTCTATAAATGAAATAGGATAAAGTTCAGTCACATGTAGCTGGATGTAATATTTTTGGCTCACTTAAAATAGTTAATACAATACACATGCCTCACTTATCATATTCGTGAAACGTCAACCAAATATGTCAACTCACTTCTATCTTAAAATAATTGTACTACAACCAGTGGATGCTTGGCGGCCATACGTAGGAATTATGCGGAGCCACCACTGTATGAATGAAACAATTGAGCAAAAGTCCTGTGAGTTGATGGCGTGAGTAAACTCAGTGTCCACGGATTTGAAACCATGCTATTGTGGCGCTGTTGTTGTGGGGTAATCAGGTTCTTGAATGCAGATTTGTGGTGGCATTGTGGAGGTGGCCACAAAGAGAACCCCAAGCAGGGATAGAACCAGGATTTGAACCTAGGGGGGCGAAAGCATGAACCAAAAAAAATTTAAGTTACATGGTTTATTAAAAAAAAAAAATCATGGCAAACAAAACAATTGCACTTTATTACCATAAATATTTAAGTCAAGAAGGAAATAATATGAATGAAAAAAGTTGAAAGGTATAATATGATATTCAAACATTTTCAAAGAAGAATAAAAAAAGAAGAGGATTTCGGATCTCCAAATTTTGGATAATTTGAATTAATATGTTGATTTTATCACATTGACTAACTCACCAATATGATAAACCCATACTTTTGGATGCAACTAAAATCACACTAATGAAGTTTTTAAAACTTTGCTTAAGGATTTAAAAAAAAATTGGGATATTAATATTAGGCAAAATTACAATATTGGTCCCTCAAGTTTACCCTGTGTGCGCAATTGGTCTCTTAAGTTTCAACTGAGCATAATTGGTCCCTCAAGTTTATAAAATGAGTTGTATTAATCCTTTTACTAACTGTCATTAATGATGTTACTTATGTGGCTAACGGAAATATGACCTGACATTTTTTTAAATGACATGACATTTTTTAAATTAAACAATTACAATAATTAATTTCCACATTAGATTTTAGTGTTCAAGTTGAAATCAAATTTTAAATTATAACACGATTACAAATTAAACCCATTTTATTATCTAATTTTGGTTTAACAGAAACACACGACGACGCCAGGGGGAGAAAGGGGAAGGAGAGATTGACACTAGCCTGCACGACACCGCCTCCCTCTGACCTGCCGCCAGTGGAGACCCAAGCCTTAGCCACTGTCGGTGACAGCCCAAGCCTTAGTCACCACCAGTGAAAGCCATTGACCCGCGTCCCTGCTTCCCTCGTATAATCACTGATCCGCCTCTCTCCTCCCATCTCAGGTATTACACTTTTTCCTATGGTATCTCACCTCAATTCAAGTCCGTGTATGATTGAGATCTAAAGTTTTTGGGATAATTTGCACTATAGTTTGGTGACCATAAGATTTGGACTTGGTGAATTTAACAACAACAATGTTGTCAATGCTCCAATAGATTTAGATAGATTAAAGTTAAAACAAATGCTCAAGGATTGTTTTTTTGCTAGTTTTACTACTGTTCGTCATAGTCCTCTTATGTTTCTTTTCTTTTAGTAAGTGTTTATTTCATTTTTAAATTTTTTATGTTAGTTGTATATATTTATTTTTTATTTTATCTTGGTTTGGTTGCATGAGGCATGTTCCTTATGCTATCTCTGGCACTGTTTCTTTGAGTCAGGAGTTGAATGAACCTGTGCTTTCATTCCATAAGTCTTCAGCTGAAAGTGTTTGAAGGCCTCAGACATTGCTTCCACCTGTATGTAACATTTGCATATAATTCATGGTCATAAAGAAATATCCTAACCATATAGTGGTGGAACCTTTGTGTCTGTTAGTGAGTTAATACTACCCAGGGAGAAGGACCATATACTGTTTATTGTTTAAATTCTGTTATGTTCATGCATAGTATTAGATATAATTCCTTGCTTATCAAATAATTCAACCATTTGTCAAATAGTTCATTGTTTAAATTGTATAATAACTTTTTTTTTTTTTAAATAATAATTGTTAGGACATGTGTTTCACTAGTTAAAGAACATATGTCATTCTCTTATGTAATTGGCTAATCCTTTGACAAAACGTACTTTAGTTGTAATTGGGTAGATCTAGGATGTGTTTAATACTCCAAAGAACATGTTGTTCAAGTTTAGTATTAAAACCATGAAGATTGGACCAAGAAACAAGTGAAGATAAGATGTTTTCTTATCGCAATCTCAACACCTTTTCGACAGTTGGTGGATCGATCGAGAAATATTTTGTCTTCTCGATAGCTTCTCGACAGATAGCTATCTATCGAGGTTTAAAGCTTGATATCTCCCAATCGATCGAGGTTATCGAGGTTTAAAGCTTGATATCTCCCAATCGATCGAGGTTACGGGAAATTAGAATTTTTAGATCTGATTTTTGGGCCAGGCTTATGTATTTGTGTAGGGTTTCTTTTCTCACAACCCTAGACCTATATAAGGCTTATTTTAGAGGCCGTCACATAAGAGAATATAAGAAGAACATATGCAAAAGGCGATTGATACCTTATTCTCTCTGAAAGAAGTTACTGCGTATTTGCGCCTTAGGGTTTTGTAACCAAGTGCTTCTTAATCTTTATTGTTGATGAAGTGAAAACTTTGCAGCCAATATTCTTCTTCCTCAAGTTGGTGAGTGAGTCATGTATTGGGATTCGTGCAAAGGAGTTAGTCACGTATTGAGATCCATGCAACATCAAAGGGTGGCATTCATATATTGAAAAGTTCAGAGGTTTTAACGCGGTAGAAGGTTTCTGCTGTGAGTTCATCTACGAGGATTGTATAGTCTAGGGACAAAGGTTTTGTTTTAGATCTGAAACTTCTCTTTACTATAGTAAATTACTTTTCGAAAAGGTTTTCCCCCAGGTTTTTTACTGTGAAACTTGTTGGTTTCATTGTTTTTCTTGGGTCATCATATCTTGTCTTATTTATTTTTCCACTGCATATGATTTTGACATGATATTGATGTTTGTTTGTTTTTAATAAGTTTTATTCATAATAAATCTAATTAACAATTTGGGTTTAAAATTTGTTAATTCTATCAACTGGGATTTAAATTTTCCAACAAATGGTATCAGAGCGGGTTCATTCTAATTGGATTAATTTCCTAAGTGCGATCCATTGACCTCTATTGTCATGGATAGAGGACAATCTTTATTTATACCTCATTTATTTAATGGAACTAATTATGCGTATTGGAAAGTTCGTATGAAAGTCTTTTTGCAAGCTTTAGGTGAACAGGTATGGCAAGCTGTTGAAGTTGGCTAGATTAAGCCAAAGGAAGCACCGATGGATTGGGATGATGCAACAATCACTACGGCAAATTTCAACAGTAGGGCCTTGAATGCTTTGTTTTGTGGGGTGACCAATGAGGAATTCAAGAAAATATCATCCATGAAAGTTGCCAAGGAAGCTTGGACAATTCTTGACACCACCTATGAAGGTACCAAGGCAGTAAAGACTGTGAAACTTCAACAACTCACTAGTCCTTACCTAAAAGATTTGATCAAATCTACTCCTTAGGTCCTTTACTCCTTAGGTCCTTACCTAAAAGATTCCATGCCAAAATCACTGTCATTGAAGAAGTAAAGGACATTGATCAAATTCCTTTAACTAAGCTTGTAGGAAACCTTCAAACCTATGAGATGGGATTAGGCTCAATGGTAAAAGGTGGAAAGAGTAAAAACTTGACTCTTAAAGGTATAGAGGAAGAGATTGAGGACTCTGAAAGTGAAGATAAAAATGATGATGATGATGAGGATCTATACTTCATAACTGATGAGATTATCAGACTTCTTCAGTTTAGGAAAAAGGATAAGAGCAAATCTTCTTGGAAATCTAAATCCTCTAGAAAAAGCAAGATTGAGAAACCCTCATCCAATGCCATGAGTGTAAAGGTTTTGGTCATATGAGGATAGAATATCCAAACTACCTTATGAAAGAAAAGACTAAGGAGTCAAAAGATAAAGGGTTGGTTGCTACTTGGAGTGACACTGAGGATGACTCTTCTAATGAGGTTTTGGATGAATGTCGTCACATTATCACCTTTGTTGCCACAACCGATAAGGTGATTGTGGAGAGTGCTAGTGACAGTGAGGATTCTTCTGATGATGAAGTACCCAAGAAGATGACCCTTCAAGAAGCCTATGATAAGCTATGTACTGAATTCATAAAATCTGAAAAGACTTCTCATCTTTGTAGAAAAGAGCTTAGTGAGGTAAAAACTGAAAAAGTTGATCTGTTAATCAAGTTAGATGAGACTACAAGGTTAGTTGAGACTCTTGTTATAGAGAACGTCTCATTAGAAGAGAAGGTCAAGAATCTTAAGGTTGAGCTTAGTCAAGCTAGAACTCAAATAGAAAGGATGTCTAGTGCAAAGCTTAACGAGGTCTTGAGTGCTCAAAAACCTAGTTCTGATAAGATTGACTTAGGATATGCTGTTTCCTCCAGCCCCTTCTCTTCCACGGCTTCTAAATCAAGGACTGTCTTTGTGCCCCAATCTGAGAAAGATAATAATGGTATGAAATCTAAATCCTTTATTAGATCTCATGTTTGTCACCATTGTGGTGCTTCTGGACACATTCGTCCTAATTGCTTTAAGTTGTATCCTCATAAGTAATTGTCCAAACAGTCACAGATTTCCTCTCAAGGATCTACACCTTTATTTAGAGAGTTATTAAAAGTCTTGAGCTTTTTAACTCAATTTCAGGAGAATCTTAATTCTTATATGTCCTTTAGTAGACATACTAGGACACGTGCATTTTCATCTTCATGTCTAAAGACTCGTGCTGTGTGGGCGAAAAAAAAGCCTAAGACTTAATTGTCTTTTTTTGTTTGTCCTCTGCTTTAATTCTTTTTATCTAAAGTATGACTCTCTTTACTTGATTTCTTATCTGCTTTTGGAATCATGCTTTCATGCATCTGCATTTTCTATTATGTTTTCATGCATATGCATCCATCCTTCTTTTATGCTTTCATGTTGTTTGACTGTTTTTGTTTGGTTATTTAGTTTTTATTTTATTTTTTTATTTTCAAAATTAAAATAATATTGAAAAATTAAAAAAAAATATATACAAAAATAGTGTGTGTTTTGTGTACATTAGTACTTATGTACCTTGAATGGCCATTGAAACAAAATTTTTTAAACTTTGTATCTTTTATAGCTTAGATGAGCATCTCTATGCACAACTAAGCAAGTGAGCTTTGTGACTCTTATTTGTGATAAGTAAGATTAAGTTATCTCTTGAACTTAATACTCATATCACTCTTTTTTATAGGTAGGACTAGAAAAATTCTAAGAGAAATGCATAAATAACCATCTCACCATTGTTGCCCGCCAATCATAATATGACACCTGTATGCTTCGGCATAGCAAAAGTGCAGTGTCAAAGACACCTGTATGTTTCGGCATAGCAAAAGTGCAGTGTTAAATGCTCAACATCTTGGGTATTTCTTTTCTCTTTTTATTCCCATGCATGATATACTAAAAAATAAAAGAAAATATGCAAAGAAAAATAAAAAGCAAAAAGATAAAAAAAAAAAAAAAAAAAAGCTTTAAATATGGTTGCAAGCGTGTTTTCTAGGAGATGTAAGATAGTCCCCATCAAACAGTTATGATTGTGTATGAGTTAAAATTATTTTCTCATATCTTAGATCATCATAACATGTATACACATATGCAATCTTGCAATGTTTTTCACACACAACATGCAATATTCTTTACTACTTTTGATACATGTGCAGGTATAATGTGATTTGGCCATCACAAGTATTTACATGTGCTAATGTATACTCACTAAACTGTCTTGACTCATTTTTGAAATATAAAATTGGTTAGACTTGTTTAGTGTGTGTGTGTGTGTGTGTGTGTGTGTTTTGCATATTTCTATTATCTTGTCATCCATAACATCTTGTTTCATTATATTCATGCATTTATATGGATTTCTTTGTGCCCTTTTGATCATCTTTATGTTTCTCGGGTGAACCTTTCTAACTTCTTGTACCCTTTGTCAATCATGACAAAAAGGGGAAGAAATTGTAGAGACTTTGTGGTTTCTTTTTAAGATTCTACATGTTAGAGGGAGAAATACATACCTCTGTAAGGGGGAGATATGTTTCATTTTGTTAGGGGGAGTGCACCTCCTTCTTCTTGTACCTTGGGTCTTGTGACCATTGTTTACATACATTATGCTTATCTTTGTTATATGATATGTTGATGTATATTTCTTTCACCTATCTCTACATGTGTTGTTTCTTTTCTTTCCTTATACACATGTTTCTTTACTTGTATGCAATCTATTATTTATGTTTCACACTAAGATGCCTTGATAAGTTTTGTTTAAAGTGTTTCAAAAATACAGGTTGTCAAAGTCTTCCATGCTATGAATTCTCTTCTTGCAAAGCTTTCCAAGAGTTTATACTAGGATAGATTTTATTGTATTCAACAAGTGAATACGAGTTGAGTGATTTATGATTTCTCTTATATGTTCATTTGTTTGTTGTGGTTTTGTCACGGATTGCCAAAGGGGGAGATTGTTAGGACATACGTGTTTCACTGGTTAAAGAACATATGTCATTTTTTTATGTAATTGGCTAATCCTTTGACAAAACGCATTTTACTTGTAATTGGGTATATCTAGGATGTGTTTAATACTCCAAAGAACATGTTGTTCAAGTTTAGTATTAAAACCATGAAGATTGGACCAAGAAACAAGTGAAGATAAGGTGTTTTCTTATCACAATCTCGACATTTTTTCGATAGCTAGTGGATCGATTGAGAAATCTTCTGTTTTCTCAATAGCTCCTCGATAGCTTCTCAACAGATAGCTATCTATCAAGGTTTAAAGCTCGACACCTCCCAATCGATCGAGGTTACAAGAAATCAGAATTTTTAGATCTAATTTTTGGGCTAGACTTATGTATTTGTGTAGGTTTTTTTTTTTTTTTTTTTTTTTTTTTTTTTTTTCTCACAACTCTAGACCTATATAAGGTTTATTTTAGAGGCCATCACATAAGAGAATATAAGGAGAACATATGCAAAAGGTGACCGATACCTTATTCTCTTTGAAAGAAGCTACTGCGTCTTTGCGCCTTAGAATTTTGTAACCAAGTGCTTCTTAATCTTTATTGTTGATGAAGTGAAGAATTTTGCAGCCAATATTCTTCTTCCTCAAGTTGGTGAGTGAGTCACGTATTGGAATTCGTGCAAAGGAGTTAGTCACGTATTTGGATTCGTGCAACATCAAAGGGTGGCGTTTATATATTGAAGAGTTCAGAGGTTCTGAAGCGGTAGAAGATTCTGTTGTGAGTTCATCTACGGGGATTGTAGAGTCTAGGGACAAAGGTTTGTACTAGATCTGAAACTTCTTTTTATTATAGTGAATTGTTTTTCGGGAAGGTTTCCCCTCAGGGTTTTTACTGTGAAACTTGTTGGTTTCATTGGTTTTCTTGGGTCATTATATCTTGTCTTATTTATTTTTTCGCTGCATATGATTTTGACATGATATTGATGTTTGTTTGCTTTTAATAAGTTTTATTCATAATAAATCTAATTAACAACTTGGGTTTAAAACTTGTTAATTCTATCAATCGGGGTCTAAATTTCCCAACAATAATAATTCAGCCCTTTATAATGTCACTTTTTAACAGTAAATTCCTTGCTTTTTTTGTAGGGATGGACGACTTTGACTTGACAATTGCTCTTTATTATTGGGGAAGATTAGGAATAATCCATATAGATACGAAGTAAGGGAGGTAAAGATATACGAAGACAATAATTCCGATGAAATGTCACTTGTTGAGATATGGAATAAGGCCAAAAATCTTGGGTATGGTGAAAAAGATGTATTTATGTACAGAGTGCCTACTATGCCATTTGCAGGTGGTTTAAAACCTTTAGAGAATGATGTTGATGCAATGAACATGGTGAAGTGTATTGGAGGTTATAATGAAGTGGAAGTGTATGTTATGTTCTTAGATGATTATGAGAATGCTATTGGTAATGAGGGAGATAAGGGAGGTAGTGATAATGAGGATAATTTTAATGAAGGAGACAAAGTAGATGGGGTTGTTAGTGAAGAGAATAGTGCTCATAGGGTTCATTTTGGATGCAGTGAAAGTGATGACAATGATATGCTTGCATAATATATTAGCAGTGATGAAATAGCCTCCAAAGTAAAAGGCTTACCTGATGAGACCTTGTATCTTAGAAAAGAAAAGCAAGTGAAACTCAAAGAGGGGAGAAAGGGAAAGGCTAGTGCATGTGGGGTTAGTCCTAGTAGGGTTGATGGTAGTGGGGTTGATCCTAATGGTGTTGGTTAAAGTGAGGTTGGTGGAAGTGGTGTTGGTCCTACTAGGATTGATGCAAGAGGTGTTGATCCTACATGGGTTGATGCAAGTAGGGTTAATCCTAGTGCAAGTGCGCCTGTTGCATTTGGAGCTGATAAGGATGAAGATAAGTGGGAGTCAGAGACGTCTGCAAGTCTGGTTAGTTCATTTGATGATGAAACTAGGCGTACGTATCCTCAATACCTTCCACCAGAATCCTTCTCTGAGGTGCACTTTGAACTTGAGATGCAGTTTGCCACCAAAAAGGATGTCATGGATGTTATCAAACTCGACTCTATTTTTAAAGGGGTTCCAGTAAAGTTTAAAAAGAATGACAAAGTAAAGGTAAGAGTAAAATGCATAGATAGATGTCCTTTTGAGTTGTATTGTGGAAAAATGAAAGATGAAGATACTTGGGTAGTGAAGAAATTGAATCCAGAACATAATTGTGGGAGGCGATTGAGGAATAGATTTGCATCTTCAAATTGGCTTGGGAAGCATCTAGTGGATGATGTGAGGAATGACCTTGTCATGCCCCAAACCCAACTATAAAGATAGGCACGTGACAATTGCCGTATGCTTATAAGGTAAGAACCTTACAAGTGTGCAAGGCCTTTTCAGCAACTAAAATTTTATCCTCAAAAAATAAAATCAAATAAATCCAAAATACCTCAACAATTCCTTTATGAATAGATCTCCAATAATTTAATAGGAACAAAATCCAAACCTCATGTACATAATGCCAATTGGCCGATAAATATAAAACTATTAGAAGACCATCCTATCCCGAAATCACTAAGCTTCTTTTCCTGCTCACAACACAACATCAAAACTTCTAAAACTTGCTATTCTTAACAATTTGAAACTGGGGGGAAAAGGGGATGAGTTGACAACTAGTAAGTAACCAAAAATCCTAATAAGTTCTATCAAACAATAGATTTGTAAAGTAATAAGATGTAATATGAGTCTTCAAAAGTTATAATATACTATGAGTTTTCAAAAATAACTAAAGGAGTTTCATAGTCATAAAATAATAAGTTTACAAATAGATCACATACTTTAATGTGATAAATATATCATAGAAGGTTTAGAAAGTAGTCAGTTTTCCATATATCAAGCTATAACTTACAATATGTTGCAAAAAGATACATAAACAGTTTTAGTGACTTCAAATAGTTCAAATATTCAAACATTTCCAAAATCACATATGTAGTTATAAGGACTCAAAATAGTTCAAATATTCAAATGTAATTCATATTTTTAATAATCTTATGACTATGGTCACGCTATATCCCTGTAATTGGGCATCAGAGTACCAATGAATAACCCCTATTGGCTTGGGAATACCAATGAATAACCCTCATTGGTTTGGGTATCAGAGTACCAATGCATAACTCCCATTGGCTGGATATCAGAGTACCAACGAATAACCCCCATTGATTTGGGTATTAAAGTACCAATGAATAACTCCCATTGGCTGGGTATCAGAATAAATTCATAGTCAAATTGTTCTTAATCATTTATATGAAATCATATTTTCTAACAAAACTATATCTTATTCAAATACATATATATATAATCATATATTGAATATTCAAATCTATTTATGATATTTCTATAATTCTTTACTTTAAATCAATATAGCTAAAAAAAAAAAATAGTTATAAATCTTATATTCAATGCTCATGTATATTTGTGAAAATTCTTTATTCTTTACTTTGAATCAGTATCGCTAAAAACCAATTAAATGAAATATATCATATATTCAGTAATCAAATATATTTGTGATAATTCTTTACTTGAAATCAATAATACAATAAAAATAAAATTGTAACAATTGTAAACAATTTTCAGTAATTAAAATACGCAAAATAAAACCAATTAGGATAATGTTACTTACCTCCAAAAGCTATTTCAAAATTGATTTTTCCCTAACAATTCCTCTAAAAATCCTTAAATTTCACTTAAAACAATTTTACAATTATCGTTTACTCAATAATTAAATAATTTAAGAACTTATATCGGTATCCGACCAAAAGAGAAATTACTAAAATAAACTAATAATTTCTCATTATTAACTCACAAAAAATCCACATATTCATAATATATAATTTCCTTTACTCTCCTGCCACGTGCCACCTTTAGCTCACTTTTGAGGTAAGGACAAAACTAAATACATGACTATATCATCTCTATCAAAGCACCTAGGCTTTTACGGATACACAATTTATTTATTTATTTATTTTTAACTTGTCAGACCTCAACTCCAATAATTCAGTACTATTCCTTTAATAAAGGGCTGTGCAAAAACTTGTCTCCCGAGGTCTAAAGTCTGCAAATTCCATTTTCGTTCAACGCAACAAAAGGCATAAATAAAGATTAAGTTACTGAACATAGAAAAATCTGTTGTAACAATGTCTAGTTTACTGAAAATAAATCCAAAATTTTCTTTGTTTGTATTGAAAGCTCGAAAACGTGTTGAAAACACAAGAACTGTTTAGACCCCCTAATAAAAATTATGGCTCGATAGATTTTACACAACTTTAATATAGAGTGCGGAATAGTGTAAAAGCGAGCGGATGAACAAGTAAGCTACTCTAATCCATAAACTAAGCAACACAGCAGTATAATAGAATAAAACAAGAGTAGGGAAGAAGGATGCAAACACAGAAAACACCGAGACGTGTTCTCGAAGAGGAAACCGAAGAACACGGCGAAAAACCTCTCCGCCACCCTCCAAGCGGAAATCGATCCACTAGACAATCAGTTGGGATACATGAGTAAGCAAAAGACCCTCCAAGCCTAATCTACCCGATGTACCTAAGCCCTCCAAGCTCCTACTCCAACAAGGCTTCTCGGAACCGTGTCTTGTCTTAGTTCTCCAGATCCCGCAACAAGCTCCATGTTGCATCTGGCATTTTAGGCTTCTTCCAATGCTTCCCAGTAGCACCAAAACGTCACTCAACACTCTCAAAAGGTGTGGTAAGTGTTTGGGCTATCAACCTCTCAATGGTGTGGAAAATGGAGAGGGAAGGGTTGAGGAGATACCACAAGCAAATGTATAGAGAAAGGTGGGGATGAAAATCTCTAATTCCAAATGTGTTTGGCTAGGGTTTTCTCTCTGAAGCATTCCTCAACATTTGTGGGTAATGGGGGTTTATATAGGATATGTGCAAAATGTGTGAGTCAGTCAGTACAGGCTGGCAGAACAGCATGTCTCGCAGGTGTCTCGCAGGAAGGCCTTACCCGCGAGATACTCGCGAGAGACAGCTGTCTCCACCTGGCCTGACTCTTCGCATTCCAGCATGTACAGGGCACATGCCTCACTTCGTGGGAAGCTTAGTTGCGACATACCCGTGAGATTCCTTCAGCTTCCAATTTTGCTTGAGTCTTCACACACTCTCTATCACACACCCCTTACATCAATTCCCATAACAAATACAGGGTATAAACAATTGATATTAATTACAATCAAATTTGGCACGGAATAAAAGCCAACAAAACACATAGTTGTAAATCACAACTTTACAATCTCCCCCTTTGGCTATTCCGTGACAAAACCCTAAAACAGACTCTAGACTTAAACGTGAGTTTGGGAACACAGGCAAAACTCACTCACACCTAATTCTAGATTCTGATAAGCTCTTGAAACATATGAACAAGTAACTCCTGAAACACAACAACAAAATATTAACATTGTATGCAGAAAACTTGAAAAACATATGGAGCAATAATAGCATGATCAAGCAAAATGAAATACTAGATCATGGCAAGATCAAACAAGTAATCACTATACACAAGCAATTACTATGCTCATTCACACAAGGAATGAACATCCGGATATGCAAGATGATAAGCTCATATGAAGAGTACCATTTACAAATCCAGCACTCAACCAATGCAAAATACTTGAAGTATTTGCATCTAGGAACAATCCTACTAGGGCACAAGAGTGTTCATCACTCAACCAATGCATAGAACGTATATGCATCTAGGAACAATCCTACTAGGGCACAAGAGTGTTCATCACTCAACCAATGCATAGAACGTATATGCATCTAGGAACAATCCTACTAGGGCACAAGAGTGTTCAACACTCAACCAATGCATAGAACGTATATGCATCTAGGAACAATCCTACACGGGCACAAGAGTGTTGTACTGAAGTAAAATGTGTGACATTGAACTTCAATAACACAAGCATAGAGGCTGCATAAACAAAGTACTGAAAATGCATGGCACATACCATATAAGCGTACAAACTTGCAATGAAACAAACCCTTAAAGTTTACAAAAGCAACATGGGTACATGCAAAGTATGCTACAAAGCATAGAGAATATCATAAAAGAAACATCTGAAATAATACTTAAATAAAGCATAGTATCAAAGTCTTAAACCAAAAGCAGTAAAACAGTTATAACCACTAAAAATACTGAATAAAAACCATCTTTAAAACCAATAACCAATGTTACTAAGTTGCTAGACTATGCTCCTCCTAAAGCTGTGCAAGCTTTTCTCTAGCTCCCCCTCAGAATTTTCTCCCCCTTTTTGACTGGAATGGCCAAAGGGTCAGAACTGTTCTGACTCTGAATCTGAGCCGTGCTCCATAGATAAGTCTTGTACTTGAGAGGAGAGCGCGGTGATCTGTCCTTGAAGGTATGCAAACTGGTCCGCGGTGTACTGCACATGGGAGTCAAGCACCGTAGACATCTGATCCATCTTAGCAAGCAACTGATCCAGTTTGCTTAAGCCTTGTGGAGGAGCCGAAGATGATGGCTGTGTAGAGTGCTCAGGAGCCGAGGTGAACCTGTCAATCTCTTCCTCTGTATCTTCACCTTCATCCTACTGAACCCGTCATGGTGGCGGTATGGTATGCACACTGGTCTTCGATCCCTTGATGTGTGCAGTGCTCCTAGTCAGTGTATGACCACCAATGGGATAGTCCCTCTGAACAACCGTGAGGCCACTGGGTAGCTTGAGCTTTGCCTTGGCAATCAATCCCATGATCAAAGAAGGGAACGGCATCATAGTCCGTGAATTCTGCTTTGTGATGCTCTTCTTCAGGACATGCATGATATGGCCACAAATGTCAATCTCCTTATGTGTAAAGAGATCATACAGGAATCTTGTTCTTGGAGCAGAGAGAGTGGTGAGATTCGTGACCGGATAAAGATTGTGAATCATCACATAGCTTAGTGTCCTCATTTCTGGAGAGAACTTGATGGTGTTCATGGATGATTTCTTCGGTTCACCACCAAGGAGTTTAATCATCTCATTAGTAGAACCCATTCTGTCCTCATAAGCAACAGTGATTGGCTAAGATGGAGGACGAGTTTCCAGAAAATCTTGAATGCTCTCTCTTGTAATCACAAACTCCTTGTGTCTTACCCAACACTCAATACATTCTCTGTTGACAATGGCATTGGAGAAGAACTCTTTGATAATCTCTGAATAGACCACTCCAGTTGGGTTCAGCAACTTAGTCCAAGTTCTATCTTTGAACACTTCAGGGATGAAAGTGTCCTCAAGCGTCTCTAACTGGACTACACGTTCCATGATGATTGTCTTGTCCTTGTAGTAGTCATTGTATTTCATATTAGCTTCTATAGACTTGGAATGATCAGAATCAGTTCGAGCTCACTTTGAAGACGATTTCTTCTTGGCAGCATGTTTGGTGGGAGACATCTGCAGAATTTTACAAAGCAAAGAAGGAAAAAAAATATGCACCAACACAAATTAGAAGACAAACTTCATTAGATTCAAATTAGTTCCAAATTAGACTTACACTAACTTAAAACATAGCATGGTAGACACTAAATAACATGCTCAAAGAATCCAACCAATAAAGCATAACCACAATGCAACAAATTAGGAGATAATGCAAGTGTGTGTGTCTATGTGCATGTGCTGATGAGTGTGTGCGGCATGAGATGCATGAGGGTGCCTAAATGTGCCTAGTTGTGTGTCAAGAGTGTGCAACCTAAGCAAAGTGAGTGAACCACACAAGCAAAGATCAAACCAAGTGCAATTAGAATAAACAAGTGAAAGTCCATGGATTGAAATCACTTGATTCCATTTTAGCACAAAAATGTCACTCGGACATTTTGACAAACACTTAGCGTGCACAAATGCAAATATGACATGAAAAATACATGAACATGTGAAAATCTATCCTCAATACATGATAAAATGCCACAAGGGGCCAAAACATATGCAGAAACAACTAATGGGACACAGCCCATTCAAAATAAATGAGAAAAATTCACCCAATTTTGAAAACCAACCCAAAGTTTCGAAAATTCCCAATTTTGAAAACCCTAACAAAAATTTTGCATAATCTAAGCAAAAACTTAGAAAGAAATGGTTAACAAAATACCTTGAGGAAGAAAATGCAGAAAAAAATGCTTGGATTGAAGGGAAATGAATGGAATAGTGATTTTGGGTTGAAAAAGTTTGAGAGAGGTTGAGCGAGGGAAGTTTGATAGTTTTGAAAAAACTGTCACATCAGCTATATAAAAACTGAAAACACGCGTTTTTCGCGGGTTAGAGAGTGGCGAAACAGTTGTGAGACAGTCGTGAGAAGGGTCACTAAAGCACAAAATTTTCGCGAGAAGCATTAGGTCGCGAGACAGTTGCGGTAACCTCTGTCTGAAATTGAAAAACTCCAATTTTAGCCAAACAGAATTTCACGAGAAGCTTTTGGTCGCGATACAGTCGCGAAAGTTTCTGTGTGACATGTTAAAAGAAAAATTTCCTTTAACCCATTTTCGCGGGAAGCTCTAAGTCGCGAGCTTCTCGCGAAACAACCCCTGAACCAATTTTTGAAAAGACATAAAAACTTGCATTTTAATCAAAAACAAATGACAAGAAAGTATAAAATCACTTTCAAAAACAAATAAAACACTCAAAAATCTTTTTGGGTTTGATCAACAAAGATTGAGCATGTGAAAAACACATTTAATCAAGTACAATCACACAAATGATTTGACATTCATTGAACATAGACTTGTGTGTTGTGTGTGGATATCAAAAATGAGATAGTCCTTAGTCCAATGTGAAGCTTCAATGATCAATTCAATCAAGGCATACACAACTAGCACTAGATTATGCGACCTATCTCAATTATAGAAACATGCATATATGACCTCCCACATGTACTTGATAACACTTCATTGAAGCTTTTCATTTGGCTCCATATTTAACATATCATTTGCAACTTTTGAGCAAAGAGAATCTCATTTAGAGAAAGATGCCTGAAATTTTTGATATTTCAATATATGAGTTAGCTTTTGGCTTGTTGAGCATCATACATTTTTATTTTGGTCTCTTTTCCTTTTTTCTAGTCGAATACTAGTTTGTGCGACAGGCTTTTGCAACTCTATACCTCTCTTCATTTGGAGATTTACAATTAGAGAGCTCTTTTAAGCAAAAAAAATAAAAGTGGGAAGATATATAGGCATGAGTCTATGCATGTCTCAAGATTAACAAAACCATTCACTAATCATTCATGACAAGGTTGAAGATCTATTTACAACAGTCACATAGATTTCAGAATTTCTTCCACAATGATATGAGTGCATGAGGGACAAGCTAAGCTCGTTAAATGCACAAAGCCATAGGTACAAAGGTACAAGGCAAAACAAGTTTTGAGACAAAACTCAACAAAGTGATCAAACTTTTTGGATTTTATAATTTTTATGAGTTTTTGAATTTTTGAACACACTCAAAACATAACAAAAAAATTAACAAAGACAATCGGTACAAATCAACCGGACAAAATAACAACAGTAAAAATAGAGCAATGCATGAAAAGATGCAACAGCAAATGTCCCTATACATTGAAAGAATTTATGCGTGGACATGTTATAATGCTTATGCATGAGTACCCCTTTTCACCCACACGTCACGTGCGTTTGGGGTGATATCCTTAACGGATTGGGTACAAGAATTTGGACTATCAAACCTTCTAGTGAAACTCTCCAAGCAGGTGGTGAAGGCACCAATCATTTTCATCACCTCCATCATGCCAGGATCATGATTCTGACTTCTCGGTTGTTCACCACCCTAAGACCTCATGTCATTTCTCCTTCCTCGTGACTGAGGTGCGCTTGAATTGTTGTCTGATCTCAGCTTTTGACAGTTGGGTCTTGTATGTCCTTGCATTCCGCAGTAGTGACACACATAGTCCGTTCTGGGACTCCGTTGTGATCTTGGGAGAGATCTTCCTCTGGTTTCATGTCTACCCATGGAATGATTTCGGGGTTTATTCACCATCCGTTGCTCACTCACATTCTTCTTCTCAGCTTTAACATTCTCAGGGATGGTTTCTTCTACCATAGGTTCTATGGCCTTCACAAATTTCACTTCTTTGGTAGCTTTGACTGATGAGCTGCTTCCTCCGGTGTATCCCAACTCGGACTTGTCTGAAGAAGGTTTTTGAGATGAGATAACATCATCTAACTTCTGGGAGGAGACTCTCTCTATCTTGGCATGAGCTTGCACTACCTCTTGCTCAAGAAACCTCACCTTCGTATAGGCTTTAGACAACTCGCCATTTAGTGTCTCAATCTCAAACTTAGCCTCTTTATATCTGACCATGAGACTTCTGTAATCTTCCTCAGCCTTCTTCATTTTCCTTACAGCTGCCTTGGCTATTCTGGTATACTCTCCAGACTTCCAAAGAAGTAAAGAGTAATTTTCTTGAAGATTAGCTGTATTCTCTGAATCAGAATGCTCACCAAGTTCCTTTACAAGTGCACCCAAATCATCCGATGACTCCACATGAGAAATGGTCATGAATGCGGAGTAGTTTCCCTCTCCGTCACAGCTCTCTTCCGAGTCAGAATCAGAAGAATCTGAATCACTGAGTGTCATGGCATAAGCCTTGCCTTTTCCCCTCAGAAAATTTGGACACACATTTTTTAGATGTCCAATGCCATTGCACTCATAGCACACAACGTCTGCAGGAGGTTGAAAATCCTTCCCTTCTTTCCTCTTAAACTCTTTTCTATCACCTCTTGAAGATGAAAATTTTCCTTTGTTGAATGATTTCCCACTGTTCTTCATCTTCAGAAATTTGCGGAAGTTTTTCACAAGAAATGCTACTTCCTTCTCCACCCCATCTTCTTCGGAGGAATCATCCATCCTTTCGGTGATGGTTTTAAGAGCAAGTGATTTACTCATCTTATGGGAAGGCAGTCCCATCTGATATGTTTGGAGAGACCTAACTAATTCTTGAATTTTAATCTCATCCAAATCCTTACTTTCCTCTATGGCTGTAACTTTTGCTCTAAAACTTTCAGGCAAGGACCTCAATACTTTTCTCACCACCTTAGCATCTTCAATCTTCTCCCCAAGATTGAGTTTAGCAATTACAATTTCATTGAGCTTCCCATAGAATGAATCAAACGGTTCATCATCACCCATCTTGAGCTCTTCAAATTTGGTGGTAAGCATCTGAAGTTTTGTGTCCTTAACTTTCTTTGTACCCTCATAAGTGGTCTCCAAAATCTCCCAAGCTTCTTTGGCAACAGTCATATGAGAGATCCTGTGGAATTCATCAGGAGACATAGCACAAAAAATAGCGTTTAAAGCTTTGCTATTAGCATTGGCTGCTGCTAGAGCTGCCTTATCCCAATTAGCCTTGGGTGCCTCCGGCTTAGTCCAGCCTAGCTCTACCGCATCCCAAATGGTATCTTCTATAGAGCATAAAAATGCTCTCATTCTGACTTTCCAGAATGCGTAATTGTTCCCATCAAAAAATGGAGGAACATTGAGCGATTGAGACCGGTCCATCTCAAATAGGGTCAAGGATCACACTGAGGTATTTAAACCACAGCAAGTGTACCCGCTCTGATACCAATTGAAAGCTCGAAAATGTGTTGAAAACACAAGAGCTGTTTAGACCCCTCAATAAAAATTACGGCTCGATAGATTTTACACAACTTTAATATAGAGTGCGGAATAGTGTAAAAGCGAGGGGATGAACAAGTAAGCTACTCTAATCCATAAATTAAGCAACACAGCAGTATAATGGAATAACACAAGAGTAGGGAAGAAGGATGCAAACACAGAAAACACCGAGACGTGTTCTCGAAGAGGAAACTGAAGAACTCGGCAAAAAACCTCTCCGCCGCCCTCCAAGCGAAAATCGATCTACTAGACAATTAGTTGGGATACATGAGTAAGCAAAAGACCCTCCAAGCCTAATCTACCCGATGTTCCTAAGCCCTCCAAGCTCCTACTCCAACAAGGCTTCTCGTAACCGTGTCTTGTCTTAGTTCTCTGGATCCCGCAACAAGCTCCATGTTGCATCTGCCATTCCAGGCTTCTTCCAATACTTCCGAGCAACACCAAAACGTCACTCAACACTCTCAAATGGTGTGGTAAGTGTTTGGGCTATCAACCTCTCAATGGTGTAGAAAATGGAGAGGGAAGGGTTGAGGAGATATCACAAGCAAATGTATAAAGAAAGGTGGGGATGACAATCTCTAATTCCAAATGTGTTTGGTTAGGGTTTTCTCTCTGAAGCATTCCTCAACATTTGTGGGTAATGGGGGTTTATATAGGATAGGTGCAAAATGTGTGAGTCAGTCAGTACAGGCTGGCAGAACAGCATGTCTCGCGGGTGTTTCGCGGGAAGGCCTTACCTGCGAGATACTCGCAAGAGACAGCTGTCTCCACCTGGCCTGACTCTTCGCATTCCAGCATGTGCAGGGCACATGCCTCACTTCGCAGGAAGCTTAGTCGCAACATACCCGCGAGATTCCTTCAGCTTCCAATTTTGCTTGAGTCTTCACACACTCTCTATCACACACCCCTTACATCAATTCCCACAACAAATACAGGGTATAAACAATTGATATTAATTACAATCAAATTTGGCACGGAATAAAAGCCAACAAAACACATAGTTGTAAATCACAACTTTACATGTATCATTAAAACTCTTGAATAATTAAATAGTTTTGCTACTGGCCAAAATACCCACATTAAAAAAAAAAAAAAAAAAAAAAAAAAAAAAAAAAAAAAAAAAACTCTAATTCTAAATAAACCTTAAATTTGACAAGAAAGAGATTTTTAGACTCTTAACTCAAAGGTGTAGTAAATCCTTCTCTACTTTAGTTTTTTGGGTAGTCTCCTCTTTCAAAATATCTCTCCCTATACGTTGACTTAATAATCTTATATATAGCTAGGGTTTCAACCTTATTTTCTTTAAAAAAAAAAAAAACTCCCTTATAATTGTAAATTATAAAATTGACCCCACAAGAGATTTACTTAAATACCTTTTCTTTTAATTTTTTTTTCGGGGTATTACAGACCCAAATGTGAAGATGTCCGTTATTAAAGACCGAGTTGTAAATAAGTTTAAGGTTCATATTAGTCGGTATCAAGCATCTAGAGCAAAAGGTAGGGTGAGAGAATTAGTGCATGGAACTTTTACAAAACAATATGCTCAGTTGGGGGATTACTGTAAAGAATTGTTGAGAAGCAACCCTGGGTCTACTACACTAATCTCTACCAATAGACCTCAACCACACTTGCAACCAAAATTTGAGAGATTATATGTATGTTTGGATGCTTGTAAGAGAGGGTTTTTAGCTGCTTGTAGGCCTTTTATTGGTGTTGATGGATGTCATTTGAAGGGTGAGTATCTAGGATAGATCTTGACAGCAGTTGGCAAGGATGGCAATAATGGTGTTTACCCAATTGCATTTGTCGTGGTTGAGGCAAAAACAAAGGACTCGCGGACATGGTTCAAGAAAAGGTTGCTTGATGATGTTGGAAGTTTAAAGGATGAAGGGTGGACCTTCATGTCTGACCAGCAAAAAGTAAATTGAACTTTCATTTTATTTTATTCTTTAAATTTGGATGATGGACCTTGCTATAAATTCACACCAAATTAATTGTATTCTAACACATCCAATAATTTTGTATTTTATGTCTTTGTTGTAGGGATTAACACAAATGTTTGATGAGCTTATGCCAGGTGTGGACCATCGATTTTGTGTTCGATATCTATATAATTACTTTAGTAAGGATCGTAAAGGTAACCTACTAAAGGATCGCATATGGGCAGTTGCTAGGGCCACTAACATGTTTGAGTTTCAATTTGAAATGGGGAAGATCAAGAAATTAAACATAAAGGCATGGGAATGGTTGGTAGGAAAGGAACCTAGGTTTTGGACAAGTGCATCTTTTAGAAGGTATCCTAGGTTTGATGCACTAACCAACAATGGATGTGAAAATTTTAATTCTTAAATATTAGAGTTTAGGGATAAACCAATAATCACTATGTTGGAGGAGATTAGATTGCATCTGATGGCTTGTTATATTAAGAAGGATGAAATTGCAAGGTATCTTGAACCTATATGTCCTAGAATCCAAAACAAGTTAAAGTTTGAAAAAATTAGTAGTACAAATTGGGTTCCAGTTTGGTGTGGGGATAGCAATGAATCAAAGTTTGAAGTATCAAAATTGCTTGACAAGTATGTAGTTGACATAAAGCAACGTACATGCTCATGTGGATCATGGGACCTAACTGGGATTCCTTGTGCACATTCTATAGTTGCATTGGGATATATGGGTCATACGATTAAAGATTATGTGCATCATTGCTATAGTATGGAATCCCTAACCCAAACTTATGGGTCATGTATATAGCCTATTAATGGTCCCAAGTTGTGGCCACAAAGTAATAAAGAAACCATACTCCCTCCTAAAAAAGTAAGACAAGGGGGTAGGCCTAAAAAGAAGAGGAAGAAAGAACTTGGTGAGGTAAACAATCCATATAAGATGAAGAGGAGAATTGGCGGTGTTAAATGTAGCCAATGTGGACCAGTAGGCCACAACAAGAGGAGGTGCAATCCCGCTACTTAAGCTAGCAAACAATTACAAGTAAGGCTTGTAATGTTTAGATTTTTTTTTTCTTCCCCCCCCCCCCCCCCCTGTTGATAATGCACTACTAAGTTGTGATGTACCATTTATAGATGAGAGAGCCAAATGTGACAACACAATGTTTGGAAAACCAAGAACATGGGACATCTTCAAGCCATGTAGAACCTACTAATAGGGCAGCACCACCGTCACAACCAAGCCATGGAGCATATGCAAGCTAGCATAGTCAAAAAATACCTGTGAGTGATTGTAAGTACATATTTATATTTGTTAGTATCATATGAAAAAAATCACAAATTTATAGTTAATGTACTGAAATGAAGCTATAATGCATTTTCAGGTTAGGCAAAAAAAATGTCACAACACAAAGTCAGCCAACACCCCAATGTGAAGGAGTCCATCGAAGTCAACCAGCATCTCAAGTTATTATTATTACATTTTATATGTTACAACAACATTGCCTATGTTGTTTCTTTATGGTAAATATCACTGTGCACCTTATTAGGTTGGACCCAACGAAGTTACAATAAGTTACAGTTTTGGAGTATCAGTAGAGACAATGGCTGCTGCAAGTGAGACATCCAGAAGAATTACAAAATTTTATAAGAATGCACAACTACAAAAGTGAACAATGAACGACATTTGTTGTGGTTAAATGTGCAGAAGTGAAGGTGCTTGTGGAGATAAATGTGTATTTTGAAGTTGATGGAACACTTAGATATTTATTTTGTTATTATTTGAAATAGTTCAAGGATTACTACTATTTGGAACAATTTGAAGTATAGGTTATTTAATGTTACTATTTTGAACATGTTAATCGGTGCAATTTAATATGATTTTTATTAGAAACCTTGTCAAATTATGCAGGTCGGCTAGTGTTTCATTTAAAATTGATCAATTGTTTAGAGATATTGTTATGCCCTGGAATGGTTTAATTTGCAAGGCTCTTGAATGGAAGAGCATATTGTACAAATATACCCAATCCAATTTTGGTACAAAACTATAGTGAAATCACTATTGTCTTGACTAAGATTTATATTTTGATGGTCTCATATTTCAAAGAAGGCAAGAGTTTTTATTAAACTTTGCTTTAATCAACAATTAACAAATTTGGGGTTTTACACATTGTACCTCTATTTTAGAGTTTCACAATTCTCTTAGTTTTATTGTGTAATTTTTCTTAATCCCGTGTTCATCATTGTGAACATAACGTGTTTTTATTTGAATAAAGCAATTCTACTAATAAAAAAAAAAATACATTAAGCAGATTAAATTCAATTAATGAAATGAACAAAAGAGGGGGGAGGGTGTAGTAGAGAAAAGGTTAAAAAAGAGTTGTATAAGCCATGGATTCTGCATTTGTCAGTAGGAAAAGTCCATGAGTTGCTTTTTCAAGTACTTGAAAATGAAGAAGATGTCATAATGAAACATGGAGCACCATCACAAACTAATCAACATTTAGCTTCACAAGGGATGCACTCATCAAAGTTCTGCTTAGATCTTGTTCGTTCCACACCAGCATCATGTTGGCCTTTTGCAATATTTGTAGATTCCACCTCTGCTGTAAAGCAGGGAATTTTAGTTACAATGCTGAAAAATGTTACCACAGAAAGGATTCTTGAATACTAGAAAGAGCTGAAACTGGTAAGTTCAATTTGCATAATTTTCTGAAATTTTTGTTGTTATACGGGTACTAAAATTTTTTAGTGTCTCTAATTTTCCATAAAAAGTGAGTGAAATTACAAATATCAATCAATCCATTTACACATCACTTCTGAGTTTAGAGATACATATATAAAAACAAATGAAATTATATAATAATCCATGTGTCTAGTTAAAAATCTTCTACCTTACATGAAAATTTTCCAGTCTCTTAACTACACAAAACCTAATACATATCAAAAATACATATTGGTTTCTAAAATAGAATACCAAACTTCAAATTCTTTCAAAGCTTTTGATATCTAGGAAACACCTCCCTTTGGTCTTTGTTGATACTTCCACTTTAGTTACGGTTCTTACACTTCTCCATGGCCCTTGGAGCTGCAATCAAAGCATATTTCTTAGATCATTTTGAATGTACATTTAAACTACAGAGACAAAAATCGTCAATTACGCTGACAACAAGTCCATGATGTTCAATCACACTATATATTAAGCTGACAAATTATCACATTGAATATATTATGATAACACATACCTAGCCCAATTGTCTCTGAGCCCTTCATGATCCTTAGCCTCCTACAAGAGTCGGTGAACATTCTATGACAACAATCAACAAAACAATAAGGGAATATATTTATGGTTGAAAATGACAAATCTTCAATAATTCAAAGTAAGATATCATATCAGAACATCTAGATCAAGTTGTCAATATCTAAATAAAAGTAGAGAATTCAATGCCAAACCTATGTTAACATTCACAACTGGTAACATTTGGATAATCATACATAAATAACAAATTTAAAGGCACTGCTTTTAAATATTAATCCTTCTTGAAGCTGAATTGGTTTGACTAATAATTCATGAACAGTGACTAATAATTTATATGGTAAGGATATTTCTTTATGACCATGAATTATATGCAAATGTTATATACAGGTGGAAGCAATGTCTGAGGCCTTCGGAAACTTTCAACTGAAGACTTATGGAATGAAAGCACAGGTTCATTCAACTCCTAACTCAAAGAAACAGCGCCAGAGATAACATAAGGAACAGGCCTCACGCAGCCAAACCAAGATAAAATTAAAAAATAAATTAAATTAAAATAACATAAAAAATTTAAAAATGAAATAAACACTTACTAAAAGAAAAGAAACATAAGAAGACTATGACGACCAGTAGTAAAACTAGCAAAAAAACAATCCTTGAGCATTTGTTTTGACTTTAATCTATCTAAATCTATTGGAACACTGAAAATGTTGTCATTGTTAAATTCACCAAGTCCGAATCTTATGGTCACCAAACTATGATGCAAATTATCCCAAAAACTTTGGATCTAAATCATACACGAACTTGAATTGAGGTGAGATACCATAGGAAAATGTGTAATACCTGAGATGGGAGGAGGGAGGCGGGTCAGTGGTTATGCAAGGGAGGCAGGGACGCGGGTCAGTGGCTTTCACCGACGATGACTAAGGCTTGGGCTATTGCCGGTGGTGGCTAGGGCTTGGGTCTCCATCAGCGGCAGGTCAGAGGGAGGTGGTGTCGCACAAGCTAGCATCAATCTCTCTTTCCCCTTTCTCCCCCTGGCACCGTCGTGCATTTGTGTTAAACCAAAATTAGATTATAAAATGGGTTTAATTTTTAATCGGTGTAAAGTTGTTATTTACAACTATGTATTTTGTTGGCATTTATTTCGTGCTAAATTTGATTGTAATTATTATCAATCGTTTATACCCTGTATGTGTTGTGGGAATTGATGTAAGGGTTGTGTGATAGAGAGTGTGTGAAGACTCAAGCAATTTGGAGGCTGAAGGATTCTCGCGGGTATGTCGCGACTTAGCTTCCCGCGAAGTGAAGCATGTGCCTTGCACATGCTGGAATGCGAAGAGTCAGGCCAGGTGGAGACAGCTGTCTCTCGCGAGTATCTCGCGGGTAAGGCCTTCCCGCGAGACACCCGCGAGACATGTTGTTCTGCCAGCCTGTACTAACTGACTCACACATTTTGCACATATCCTATATAAACCCTCATTACCCACAAATGTTGAGGAATGCTTCAAAGAGAAAACCCTAGCCAAACATATTTGGAATTAGAGATTGTCATCCCCACCTTTCTCTATACAATTGCTTGTGGTATCTCCTCAACCCTTCCCTCTCCATTTCCACACTATTGAGAGGTTGATAGCCCAAACACTTACCACACCCTTTGAGAGTGTTGAGTAACGTTTTGGTGCTGCTGGGAAGCATTGGAAGAAACCAAGAGTGGCAAATGCAACATGGAGCTTGTTGCGGGATCCGGGGTGCTAGACAAGACACGGTTCCGAGAAGCCTTGTTGGAGTAGGAGCTTGGAGGGCTTAGGTACATCGGGTAGATTAGGCTTGAAAGGTCTCTTGCTTACTCATGTATCCCAACTGATTGTCTAGTAGATCGATTTCAACTTGGAGGGCGGCGGAGAGGTTTTTTGCCGAGTTCTTTGGTTTCCTCTTCGAAAACACGTCTCGGTGTTTTCTGTGTTTGCATCCTTCTTCCCTACTCTTATTTAATTCCATTATATTGCTGTGTTGCTTAGTTTATGGATTAGAATAGCTTACTTGTTCATCCACTCGCTTTTACACTATTCCGCACTTTGTATTAAAGTTGTGTAAAATCTATCGAGCCGTAATTTTAATTGGGGGTCTAAATAGCTCTTGTGTTTTCAACACATTTTTTGAACTCATAATTGGTATCAGAGCGGGTGCACTTGCTGTGGTTTAAATACCTTAGTGTGATCCTTGACCCTATTTGAGATGGACCGGTCTCAATCGCTCAATGTTCCACCATTTTTTGATGGGAACAATTACGCATTCTGGAAAGTCAGAAGGAGAGCACTTTTATGCTCTATAGAAGATACCATTTGGGATGCGGTAAAGCTAGGTTGGACTACGCCGGAGGCACCTAAGGCTAATTGGGATAAGACAGCTCTAGCAGCAGCCAATGCTAATAGTAAAGCTTTAAACGCTATTTTTTGTGCTATGTCTCCTGATGAATTCCACAGGATCTCTCATATGACAGTTGCCAAAGAAGTTTGGGAGATTTTGGAGACCACTTATGAGGGTACAAAGAAAGTTAAGGACACAAAGTTTCAGATGCTTACCACCAAATTTGAAGAGCTCAAGATGGGTGATGATGAACCGTTTGATTCATTCTATGGGAAGCTCAATGAAATTGTAATTGCTAAACTCAATCTTGGGGAGAAGATTGAAGATGCTAAGGTGGTGAGAAAAGTATTGAGGTCCTTGCCTGAAAGTTTTAGAGCAAAAGTTCCAGCCATAGAGGAAAGCAAGGATTTGGATGAGATTAAAATTCAAGAATTAGTTGGGTCTCTCCAAACATATCAGATGGGACTGCCTTCCCATAAGATGAGTAAATCACTTGCTCTTAAAACCATCATCGAAAGGATGGATGATTCCTCTGAAGAAGATGGGGTGGAGAAGGAAGTAACATTTCTTGCGAAAAACTTCCGCAAATTTCTAAAGATGAAGAACAGTGGGAAATCATTCAACAAAGGAAAATTTTCATCTTCAAGAGGTGATAGGAAAGAGTTTACAAGGAAAGAAGGGAGGGAGTTTCAACCTTCTTCAGAAATTGTATGCTATGAGTGCAATGGCCATGGACATCTAAAGAAGGAGTGTCCAAATTTTCTGAGGGGAAAAGGCAAAGCTTATGCCACGACACTCAGTAATTCAAACTCTTCTGATTCTGACTCGGAAGAGAGCTGTGACGGAGAGGGAAACTACTCCGCATTCATGACCATTGCTCGTGTGGAGTCATCGGATGATTTGGGCGCACTTGTGAAGGAGCTTGGTGAGCATTTTGATTCAGAGTCTATTGGGATTGTGGAAGAATCAGATGCTGAAGAAGAAGAAGAGAATACAGCTAATCTTCAAGAAAATTATTCCTTACTACTTGAGAAGTCGGGAGAGTATACCAGAGTAGCCAAGGCAGCTGTAAGGAAAATGAAGAAAGTTAAGGAAGATTACAGAAGTCTCTTAATCAAATATAAAGAGGCTAAGTGTGAGATTGAGACACTAAATGGCGAGTTGTCTGAAGCCTATACGAAGGTGAGGTTTCTTGAGCAAGAGGTAGTGCAAGCTCATGCCAAGATAGAGAGAGTCTCCTCCCAGAAGTTAGATGATGTTATCTCATCTCAAAAACCTTCTTCAGACAAGTCCGGGTTGGGATACACCGAAGGAAACGACTCATCAACCAGAGTCATCAAAGAAGTTAAGTTTGTGAAGGCAAACGAGACGGTTGTAGAAGAGCCCATTCTTGAAAAAGTTGAGGACGTGAAGAAGAAGAAGAATGTGGCTGAGCAACGAATGGTGAATAAGCCCCGAAATCAATTTGTGGTTAAACATGAAACCAGAGGAAGATCTCTCCCAAGATCACAACGGGGTCCTAGAACGGATTATGTGTGTCATTACTGCGGACTGCAAGGACATACCAGACCCAATTGTCAAAAGCTAAGATTAGACAACAATTCAAGCGCACCTCGGTCACGAGGAAGGAGAAATGACATGAGGTCTTGGGGTGGTGAAAAACTGAGAAGTCAGAATCGAGATCCTGGTATGATGGACGTGATGAAAATGATCGGTGCCTTCACCACTTGCTTGGAGAGTTTCACCAGAAGGTTTGACAGTCCAAATTCTCGTACCCAATCCGTTAAGGATATCACCCCAAACGCAAGTGACGTGTGAGTGAAGAGGGGTACTCATGCATAAGCATTTTAACATGTCCACGCATAAATTCTTTCAATGTTTAGGGACATTTGCTGCTGCATCTCTTCATGCATTTTTTTTTTTTTTTTTGTGTACCAGCTGTTTTTGTTGATCTTTCTTTTCCTGTTCTGCTTTGGGTGTGTTCAAAAATTTCAAAAAACACATAAAAAATAGAAAATCCAAAAAGTTTGATCACTTTGTTGAGTTTTGTCTCAAAGCATGTTTTGCCTTGTACCTTTGTACTTATGGCTTTGTGCATTTAACGAGCTTAGCTTGTCCCTCATGCACTCATATCATTGTGGAAGAAATTCTGAAATCTATGTGACTATTGTAAATAGATCTTCAACCTTGTCATGAATGATTAGTGAATGATTTTGTTGATCTTGAGACATGCATAGACTCATGCCTATATATCTTCCCACTTTTATTTTTATTTTTTTGCTTAAAAGAGCTCTCTAAATGTAAATCTCCAAATGAAAAGAGATATAGAGCTGCAAAAGCCTGTCGCACAAACTGGTATTTGACTAGGAAAAAGGAAAAGCGACCAAAACAAAATGTATGATGCCCAAAAAGCCAAAGGCTAACTCATCAATTGAAATATCAAAAATTTCAGGCATCTTTCTCTAAATGAGATTTTCTTTGCTCAAAAGTTGCAAATAATATGTCGAATATGAAGCCAAATGAAAAGCTTCAATGAATTGTTATCAAGTACGTGTGGGAGGTCATATATGCATGTTTCTATAATTGAGATAAGTCACATAATCTAGTGCTAGTTGTGTATGCCTTGATTGAATTGATCATTGAAGCTTCACATTGGACTAAGGACTATCTCATTTTTGATATCCACACACAGCACACAAGTCTATGTTCAATGAATGTCATATTCATTTGTGTGATTGTACTTGATTAAATGTGTTTTCACATGCTCAATCTTTGTTGGTCAAACCCAAAAAGATTTTTGAGTATTTTATTTATTTTTTTTTTAAAGTGATTTTATGCTTTCATTTTTTTTTTTTTTTTTTGCTTTTTGATTAATAATGCATGCTTTTGTGTTTCTTGAAAAACTGGTTCATGGGTTGTTTCGCGAGAAGCTCGCGACTTAGAGCTTCACACGAAAAGGAGTTGAGGGAATTTTTTATTTTATCATGTCACACAGAAACTTTCGCGACTGTCTCGCGACCAACAGCTTCTCGCGAAATGCTGTTTGGCTAAAATTGGATTTTTCCAATTTCAGACAGAAGCTACCGCGACTGTGTCGCGACTAGTTCGCGACCTAATGCTTCTCGCGAATATTTTGTGCTCCAGTGGCCCTTCTCACGACTGTTTCGCGACTGTGTCGCCACTCCTAACCCGTGAAAACGCGTGTTTTCAGTTTTTATATAGCTGATATGACAGTTTTTCAAAATCTCACACTTCCCTCGCTCAACCTCTCTCAAACTCTTTCAACCCAAAATCACTATTCCATCCAAACCCCTTTAATCCAAGCATTTTTTTTTGCATTTTCTTCTTCAAGGTATGTTTGTTAATCATCTCTTTTTAAGTTTTTGCTTAGATTATGCAGAATTTTTTGTTAGGTTTTTAATAATTGGGGTTTTTCGAAACTTTGGGTTAGTTTTCAATATTGGGTGTTTTTTTCTCAAATATTTTGATTGGGCTGTGTCCCATTTGTTGTTTCTGCATCTATGTTGGCCCCTTGTGGCATTTTACCATGTATTGAGGGTAGATTTTCCCATGTTCATGCATTATTCATGTTATATTTAAATTTGTGCATACTAAGTGTTTGTCAAAATGTCCGAGTGAAATTTTTGTGCCAAAATGGAATCAAGTGATTTCAATCCATGGACTTTCACTTGTTTGATCTTATTGTACTTGGTTTGGTCATTGATTGTGTGTTTCACTCACTTTGCTCATGTTGCACACTCTTGGCACACAACTAGGCACACTTAGGCACCCTCATGCATCTCATGCTGCACACACTCATCAGCACATGCACACAGACACACACACTTGCACTGTCTCTTAATTTTCTGCATGGTGGTTAAGCTTTATAGGTTGGAGTTGTTAAGCATGTTGTTAAGAGTCAACCATGCTATGTTTTCAGTTAGTTTAAGTCTGTTTTGGAACTAACTTGAATCTAATCAAGTTTGTCTTCTGGTTTGTGTTTGTGCATTTTTTTTTTGCTTGTGAAATTGTGCAGACGTCTCCTACCAAGCATGCAGCTAAGAAGAAACCGACCTCAAAGCGAGCCTGAACTGAGTCTGACCATTTCAAGTCTATCGAGGCTGATATGAAGTACAATGACTGCTACAAGGACAAGACAATCATCATGGAACGGATAGTCCAGTTAGAGACTTTTGAGGACACTTTCATCCCTGACGTGTTCAAAGATAGAACTTGGACCAAGTTGCTGAACCCGATTGGAGTAGTCTATTCAGAGATTATCAAGGAGTTCTTCTCCAATGCCACTGTCAACGGAGAATGTATTGAGTACTGGGTAAGACACAAGGAGTTTGTGATTACAAGAGAGAGCATTCAAGATTTTCTGGAAACTCGTCCTCCATCTCAACCAATCACAGTTGCTTATGAGGACAGAATGGGTCCTACTGATGAGATGATTAAACTCCTTGGTGGTGAACCGAAGAAATCATCCATGAACGCCATTAAGTTCTCTCCAGAAATGAGGACACTAAGCTATGTGATGATTCACAATCTCTATCCGGTCACCAATCTCACCACTCTCTCTGCTCCGAGAACAAGATTCCTGTATGATCTCTTTACACATAAGGAGATTGACATTTGTGGCCATATCATGCATGTCTTGAAGAAGAGCATCACAAAGCAGAATTCACAGACTGTGATGCCGTTTCCCTCTTTTATCATGGGATTGATTGCCAAGGCAAAGCTCAAGCTACCCAGTGGCCTCATGGTTGTTCAGAGGGACTATCCCATTGGTGGTCATACACTGACTAGGAGCACTGCACACATCAAGGGTTCTAAGACTGGTGTACATACCATACCGCCACCACGACGGGTTCAGCAGGATGAAGGTGAAGATACAGAGGAAGAGATTGACAGGTTCACCTCCGCTCCTGAGCCCTCTGCACAGCCATCATCTTCGGCTCCACCACAAGGCCTAAGCAAACTTGATCAGTTGCTTGCTAAGATGGATCAGATGTCTACGGTGCTTGACTCCCATGTACAGTACACCGCGGACCAGTTTGCATACCTTCAAGGATAGATCACCGCGCTCTCTTCTCAAGTACAAGACTTATCTATGGAGCATGGCTCGGATTCAGAGTCAGATCAGTTCTGACCCTTTGGCCATTCCGGTCAAAAAGGGGGATAAAATTCTGAGGGGGAGCTAGAGAAGAGCTTGCACAGCGTTAGGGGGAGCATAGTCTAGCAACTTAGTAATATTGGTTATTGTTTTTTCAGACGGTTTTTTATTCAGTATTGTTTAGTTTTTATAACTGTTTTACGGCTTTTGGTCTAAAGCTTTGATACTATGCTTTATTTAAGTATTATTTCAGATGTTTCTTTTATGATATTCTCTATGCTTTGTAGCATACTTTGCATGTACCCATGTTGCTTTTGTAAGTTTAAAGGGTTTGTTTCATTGCATGTTTGTAGGCTTCTATGGTATGTGCCATGCGTATTCAGTACATTGTTTATGCAGCCTTTATGATTGTTTTATTCAAGTTCAATGTCACACATTTTACTTCAGTACATCACTCTTGTGTCCGTGTAGGATTGTTCCTAGATGCATATACGTTCTATGCATTGGTTGAATGATGAACACTCTTATGCACTAGTAGGATTGTTCCTAGATGCAAATACTTCAAGTATTTTGCATTGGTTGAGTGTTGGATTTGCAAATGATACTCTTCAAATGAGTTTATCATCTTGCATATCCGGATGTTCATTCCTTGTGTGAATGAGCATAGTAATTGCTTGTGTATAATGATTACTTGTTTGATCTTGCCATGATCTAATGTTTCTATTTCATTTTGCTGGATCATGCTTTTATTGCTCCATATGCTTTTCCAGTTTTCTGCATACAATGATATTAGTTTGTTGTTGTGTTTCAAGAGTTACTTGTTCATATGTTTCAAGAGCTTATCAGAATCTAGAATTAGGTGTGAGTGAGTTTTGCATTTGTTCCCAAACTCACGTTTAAGTCTAAAGTCTGTTTTAGGGTTTTGTCACGGAATAGCCAAAGGGGGAGATTGTAAAGTTGTTATTTACAACTATGTATTTTGTTGGCTTTTATTTCGTGCCAAATTTGATTGTAATTATTATCAATCGTTTATACCCTGTATGTGTTGTGGGAATTGATGTAAGGGTTGTGTGATAGAGAGTGTGTGAAGACTCAAACAATTTGGAGGCTGAAGAATTCTCGCGGGTATGTCGCGACTTAGCTTCTCACGAAGTGAAGCATGTGCCTTGCACATGCTGGAATGCGAAGAGTCAGGCCAGGTGGAGACAGCTGTCTCTCGCGAGTATCTCGCGGGTAAGGCCTTCCCGCGAGACACCCGCGAGACATGCTGTTCTGCCAACCTGTACTGACTGACTCACACATTTTACACCTATCCTATATAAACCCTCATTACCCACAAATGTTGAGGAATGCTTTAGAGAGAAAACCCTAGCCAAACACATTTGGAATTAGAGATTGTCATCCCCACCTTTCTCTATACAATTGCTTGTGGTATCTCCTCAACCCTTCCCTCTCCATTTCCACACCATTGAGAGGTTGATAGCCCAAACACTTACCACACCCTTTGAGAGTGTTGAGTGACGTTTTGGTGCTGCTGGGAAGCATTGGAAGAAGCCTGGAATGGCAGATGCAACATGGAGCTTGTTACGGGATCCGGGGTGCTAAACAAGACACGGTTCCGAGAAGCCTTATTGGAGTAGGAGCTTGGAGGGTTTAGGTACATCAGGTAGATTAGGCTTGGAAGGTCTCTTGCTTACTCATGTATCCCAACTGATTGTCTAGTGGATCGATTTCCGCTTGGAGGGTGGTGGAGAGGTTTTTCGCCGAGTTCTTCGGTTTCCTCTTCCAAAACACGTCTCGGTGTTTTCTGTGTTTGCATCCTTCTTCCCTACTCTTGTTTAATTCCATTATACTTCTGTGTTGCTTAGTTTATGGATTAGAGTAGCTTACTTGTTCATCCGCTCGCTTTTACACTATTCCGCACTTTGTATTAAAGTTGTGTAAAATCTATCGAGCCGTAATTGTAATTGGGGGTCTAAATAGCTCTTGTTTTTTCAACACATTTTTCGAGCTCACAATCGGGTTATAATTTAAAATTTGATTTCAATTGGATCACTAAAATCTTACACGGAAACTAGTTATTGTAATTTTTTTAATTTAAAAAATGCAATGTCATTTTAAAAAATGCCAAGTTATATTTCCGTTAGCCACGTAAGTAACATCACTAACGGTAGTTAGTAAAAAGACTAATACAATTCATTTTATAAAATTGAGGGACCAATTATACTCAGTTGAAACTTGAGGGACTAATTGCGCAGACAAGGTAAACTTGAGGGACCAATAGTGTAGTTTTGCCTTAATATTAAGAGTTGACAATGTTACATCATCAATATTGGCTTCTAAAATAATTTTGCATTTTATCTTTTGAAAAAAATTTAAATATTGTAATTGACTTTTCCATAATTTATAAATCAATTAAAAATTTATATAAATTATTGTCACCCCCGTAAGGGAATTTTTTTTTTCCTATGGGATTTTTTTGGTTATGAGTTATTGAATTATGATATTGGGGATTTGTGGATTTTTTGTTATGTTGTATTTGGACTATGGAGGGGCCATGGTTCCAAATCAAGGGTTAAGTGATTAATTTCTTTTAGGCTATTTAGATTAATCCAAAAATTTGAGGGGGGCCAACTATAAACTCTAAAATATGGGCATGCAAATAAAATAGCTAATTTAAAGGGGGAAAAGAGGGAGAGAGAAAGGGGGGGGGGGGGGGGGGGGCAATGGCCCCCCTTGCCCCTTAGTGGGTCCGTCCCTAACCCCAAGGAATCATGAGTGTGCCGATTTGGCCAACGCACCCAAGTTGAATTTGCGTGGACGCGTCATGCGGCCGTGGATGAAATATATATTTTTTTCAACGTGGCCCGATTCAGTCTAAAACGGTCTGAAATAGGACCTGATTCAGTCTGATATGGGCTGATACGGTCTAATTCGGTCCAATATGGGCTGAAATACTTGTTAAAAAATTTAAAAAAAAAAAAAAAAAAAAAAAAAAAAAAAAAAAAAAAAAAAGCGTAAAAGATTAGATCAAAACACACTATTTTGTTGGCTGCCTTTAAAGGAAACAACCCCCTAAAATCATCTAAATTCTCACTTTATTATCTATTATTGTTCTTAAATTGATATATATTTACCATTCTGTGAAGAAAAAAAAAAGCTTAGAATATATAAAAAAATATAAATAAAAATACATTTAATAATTAATTAATAAATGTATCTCACTGCACCTGCATCCTACTTTTTCAAAAATTTCCCTATTGCCGCATTGCACCCACACGCACCCTTGAACCCAAATCCGCACTTATGCTTCCTTGGAGAACCCAATGAAGGTTGTTGACTATGAAAAAGGAGGTGCAACGACATGGATGAATATTGGTACCAAATCTAGTGGTAACCATGAGGAAGCAAGGGTTTATGGAATCAAATATATCAAGAGTAACTTGAGCAAGTTGGTTTGTATGAAGATCCTAACAATTTAGTATCCCAACCCTTCCATCTAGCAAGTTATAGAAGGAGAAATAACCAAGAGTGTATTTATCCAAAATACCCATCTCATAGTGGTGGTTCATCATCGCTTGACTAGGGGTTTGTTTCATTTCTTATTTCGTATTTCATGTGAGTTTGGGGATTGAAATTATTTTGTCATAATGGTTTTAAATATGTTTGGCAGCCAAGAAACTGAAAGAAAAAAAAAAAAAAAAATTCTTGGTGTGAGTTTGGATAGCGCGTTTTATGCGTTTCATTTATGTGGGTCCTATGCACTATTCATGGGACCCACAAGTACAAAATCTGGCAAAATCAACTTTAAAACTAGGTCTCACAGCACTATTCACACATTTTAAAATTATTTTGCTACAATATTCTCAATTTTCAGTTTTCAGCACTAAGTGGTATCCAAAAATTATTTTGTTATTGTTTTTATTTTTCTTTAAATTAGCAATTCAATTTTTTCACTGACATGAATTTTTATGAGGTTGACGTGCATTTTAAATAATAATTAAAATCTTTTATTAGCTACGTAGTGTGCCAACTATGTAATCCGTTAGCCACGTAGATATTTTCCATTAATGAGTTAATGATAGGGACCAAATTGACTACAAGTTAAAAATAACAAGAACAAATTGACTACTACTAAAATGTAAAAACTAAATTGATTGTGACCCCAAAATCTAGGGACCAAAATGGTGTTTTTGTCTAATTTAAATTTAAACAAAACTCATAATCTGTGGAGTCAAATTAAATGCTTGATATTGTTATCGTTGCGGCATCTTGCCACACTTTGATTGTTATTGAGTGCATAGTCCATAACATTAATTTGGTCTTCACACTTTGATTGTTATTCACAAAGTAGTACTCATGACTAATACTTTGTACGATATTGCCAAGATATATATATATATATATATATAATCTCTTCATTGAAAGTTTTCTTTATTGTTAGCGAGGTCAGTGAAGAAGAGTGAGATAGGCAAGAGATGAAAAAATAGAGAGAAAAATATTAAATAAAAAGAAAGAATAATTAGAACAATTAACTAAAAACATAAAAAATAAGAGAGTTTGATGCAGGACCACTTGACAATGAGCCAAATAAAATAGAAATCACAGATGCTCCTAGTTTGGTAGGGCTGGCCAGGCAAACCTATAAAAGGGTTAAGGGACCACGCGGACCACGGCCATTAATATTGAAAAAGGAGTCTCATTCGGTCACTATGAAACTGACTGCAATAGAATTATGAGAGAACATTGATATAATTCTACGATAGAATGAAACCAAGAGTGCTCTCTAGGGAGGAAGAGGCCGAACTAGCCCACAGCAACAAGAAGGTTAAGGATTGGCACTATGATGGGTTCAAGGATGGGCCCAGTGATCGGTCCGGCAAGAACTCTCCACCCATCGACTGTCCAAACCCTCCAAATGCCAACATAACTTCTTTCAGAGACACACTTATAGGTGCTATACCAAGGGCTTTCGCTAAAGCTTTTGACTTTGCTGACCAAATGGACGAGGACGAAGACTTTGATAACGACGAGGCCAAAGTACCTAGGGTGCAACAAGAAGGGATGGTGGCGGTCAAGCTTACCAAAGAAACCAAAAATCGCATCAGGAAACCTTGGTCTAAAACCATTATCGCAAAACTGGTGGGAAGGTCAGTAGGATTTAGCTACATGCAAAACAAACTTACGCAACTTTGGAGACCATCAGGGCAAATGGATTGTGTGAACCTTACCCATGGTTTCTTCCTAGTCCCTTTTTATTCTAAGGAGGATCTGGAGTCCATGTTGGAAAAAGGGCCATGGTTCATTGGTGATTTCTTCCTGTCACTAAGACCGTGGGAACTGTTTTTCAAACCATCAATGGCAAACGTGTCCTCCATTGCAGTCTGGGTCAGGCTTCATGAGTTACCCATTGAATTGTATGAGGCCGAAGTTATTAAACATTTAGGTGAGTCCTTAGGAAAAGTATTGAGGATCAATGTGCACACAATCATGGATGCTCGTGGGAAATACGCCAGGCTTTGTATTCAGATTGATGTTAACAAACCTTTGATTAATAAATCCTTATTGGACGCTTCAAGCAATCGGTGACCTATGAGGGTATTCACAAGCAATTGGTGACAGAAGAAAATGAAATCATATAGCCTCAATTAAGGATGAAACAGGTGAATGGATCACCAATGATAGGGAAGTTATAGAATACTTTCGCGGGGGTTTCATTTCTCTATATTCTACATCGCATGAAGCAGCCACCCGCATTCCCCACCACTCTGTTCAGTGGCATGGCCGAATACTTGAGGAGGTAAAATGCTTCCTCAGTATCATGGTGTCTAGCGAGAAAATTAAAGGTGCTCTTTGGTCCATGAAACCTTACAAAGCCCTGGAGCTTGATAGGCTGCACGCGGGGTTTTTTCAAAGATTTTGGCTCATAATGGGTGACTCTGTTACAAAGGAAGTTGATAGGGTTTTTGCTACTCCAAGAGTTCTGAATTATCTTAATAAAGCCCTTATTGTTCTCATCCCAAAGATGCAGGGTCCGGAAACATTAGGAAATTACAGGCCTATAAGTCTTTGCAACACGGTCTACAAGATCATTACCAAGATTATTATTGCCCAGATCAGACATCACTTGGATAGCACTATCTCTCCCTACCAAGCTGCTTTTATCTTGGGAAAAAAGGGTACAGATAAAATCATTATAGCCTAAGAGCTCATCCAGTCTGTGAGATGAGCTAAGAGGGGAAAGGGCTATATGGCTATCAAAATTGACCTCAAAAAGGCATACGATAAGATTGAGTGGGCCTTTATTAGAGAAATACCTTTTCAGTTCAACTTTTCGGATAATATTATTGACCTCATCATGAGCTGTGTGTCGTCTGTTTCCGCTTCCCTACTTTTTAATGGGGGCTGCTTGGAGTCTTTTTGCCCTTTTAGAGGTATTAGGCAGGGAGACCCCTCTCTCCCTGTACCTTTTTATCCTCTGCATGGAGTATTTAGGGTATCTTATTGAGAAAAAGTGTGCAGCCAAGTTGTGGTCCCCAGTAAAAGCCTTTAGAACCAGCCCTACTTTCTCTCATATCTTCTTTTTGGATGATCTTGTCCTCTTTGCAAAGGCTGATCAGGTTAATTGCCATGCCATAAAGGAGGTCCTGGAAGCATTTTGTAAGAAATCTGGGCAGATCGTGAGCGAAGCAAAATCTTGGGCATACTTCTCACCCAATGTTGATCCTAATCTAAGGGAGAATCTAGCTGGCATCCTTGGTTTTAGATCAACTCCAAATTTGGGTAAATATCTTGGCTTTCCCCTTAAGCATTCAGGAAGTCAGGGGCAGGACTTTGGTTTTGTATTGGATAGAGTCAAAAAGAAACTGACTGGCTGGAAAGCAAGTTTACTCTCCATGGTGGGTAGAATGGTTCTCATTCATGCATCTTCATCACCATACCCACCTATGTTATGCAGAATGTTCAGCTACTCGAGAAGATCCTAAAGGGCGTAGACAGGGTTAACAAGAATTTCCTTTGGGGGTCTACTAATAACTCAAGGAAAATGCACTAGGTTAGTTGGAGAAAGTCACCACCCCAAAGGAATTGAGAGGTTTAAGGCTCCAATCAGCAAAGGGTAGGAATACGGCACTCTTAGCTAAGCTTAATTGGAGATTCCACTCAGAGAGTAATGCACTTTGGGCCAAGGTGCTCAAGTTGAAATATGGGACTAGACAACGTATAAATTCCAGAGATGAAACCAAGTTGCCAAGATCTCCTATTTGGAGGAGCTTAAAGAAAGGAGAACATGTTTTTAAAGAGGGCATGAAATGGATTCCTGGGCATGAAAGTCAACTTGATTTTTAGAGGGATAGCTGGTTGGATTTGGGTCCTCTATGGTCCATTCTTCATGGCCCAATCCCTCTAGAATCCTCCAACCTCAAAGTTAAGGATGTCATTTCCCCCCATGGCTGGTTATGGTCAGTCATTCCTTTCGATTTACCCCCTGATATCAAAGAGAGCATTCAAGCTATCTCATTCCCAATTGCAGCTAGAAGTGTTGATAAGCTAGCATGGAAAGGATCCTCCAAAGGTGGTTTCAACTCAAAGGGTGCCTATAGACTTGCTACTCAACCATTAGACTCAATTTCCTTTTTGGGTTCATGGATATGGAAAACATGTACCCTTTCCAAGATCCAAATGTTTATTTGGAAATGCATGCACAATAGTGTAGGGGTGAGAGTTTGTTTGGCCGAGAGAGGACTACACATCCCTCTAGACTGCCCTTTATGTCACACCGAACCTAAAACAATTAGCCATGCTCTTCGTGATTGCAGGTTTGTCAAGCCTATATGGCAACAACTGGGGCAGCAAAGGGGGAATCAAGCCTTTTACTCCCAAGGCATCAGAGATTGGCTCGCGTCAAATGCTAAGGCTAAGACTTCCTATAATGCTAATGGAGTACCATGGAATATTGTTTTCCCATTTACCTTATGGCTGATATGGAAACAACGCAACCATGTGGTATTTAATCATAAAAGCCCCAACTTGTGCCTCACCAAGCTGATCAAGATGCAAGCCACAAAATTTTTTCTTTGTATTAATCGCCCAAAAGGCAACCGTCACATGATCATAAAACAGATCAAGTGGGAAAAACTAGCCCCGAGTTGGCTGAAACTTAACACTAACGAGTCCTTTGATGACTTATTGAGAAATGCTGGAGGGGGTGGGCTGATCAGAGATGAACAAGGAAATTGGGTGGCGGGGTACACTAGGAAAGTGGGCAAAGCCAATAGTTTTATAGCAAAAGCTTGGACACTCAGTGATGGACTCGTGCTTTGCAACCAGTTGAACATGTCAAGTGTTATTGTTGAACTAGATGCAAAAGCTCTTGCTGATGCCTTGAATAACCTAGATTTTAATAACTCTGGGATTTCTCCTCTCTTTGATGATTGCAAGCAGTTGGCTTCCCAAATTCCCCAGCTTGTTTTTAGGCACATCTATCGTGAAGCAAACTCATGTGCAGTTCATTTAGCTAATGTAGGTCATCTGCAAAGTCTAGATTTTGTTTTGTATACCAGTCCACCTATGGACCTGGTTCCCCTTATAGTGGCTAACTGCCAAGGATTGTATTTTGAAAGGCACTTCCTTGACACTCTGTCTTATTGTTAGTTTAATGATATTTCCCTTTTACCCAAAAAAAAAAAAAAAAAAGACTGCAATTTTTTTTCTATTTGTAAGGATCTCTGAGCCATTCTTGGCCTTGTCATTTTGGCTATATTTAAGGTTCATCCCGAATTCAGGTCCAATAAAATTAAACTTTGCCCTCCAAACAAAATTTTTGGCCCCTTATATCAAAAAATAGCTCAAATAACAACAAAAAATCATCTAAAACATCAAAACATTTAACAAGAAGCCTAGTTTTTAGCCTTTCAAAAACAAAAACGATAAGTTTAAAAGAAAAAAAAATAATGTTAAACTACAAATTTGGTCCCTATTCTTTATATCATATTTTAATTTGATCTCTAACCATTCAATTGTGTCAATTTTGTCATTAACCTTCCAATGTTGTGTCAATTTAGTCTCTGCTGTTATCTCTTAAATGGAAATTGCTAACGTGGCTAACGGCCAAAATAAAAAATTAGTTTATTACCACATCAATGAAAACTAGTTATTTATTTATTTATTTTGGTTGTTAGTCACGTCTGTAATTTTCACTAGAAAAATAGTGGTATTGATTAAATTGATACAATACAGAAATGTTAGAGACCAAATTAATACAATTAAAAAGTTATGAATCAAATTGGAATATAGTGTAAAGAACAGAGATCAATTTACCCAAAAAAGAAAATCTCTTTCAACTCAAGTATGCGTATCTTGCTATTTTCAACTCTTGGGATAATGATAAAGTTAGTACTTTCAAGTTTGAACGGGCTTTATTTTAAAGGGTGCCGACTATGGTTATGGTCATATGGGTGAGTCATGATAGGATCTGTTATACCAGTATTTTCTAAATTTATAAAAGCAAACTATCACTCAAAGGGCTTTGTGGAAAAAGATTAAAAATAAATAATGAAAAAAGGAATTACATTCATTATCAAAAATCAAAGCAAAGAAAACCTCAAAGGTCAAGTTTTGGAGGTATGTTAACGTAAAATTAATTTGTTTATCTCTTAATTTTACTCTACTGGTTCTGTTAATTAGTCTCATATTTCCATATCATTTTTAACCTACTTTCTCAATGGTATATGTTAACATAATATAATTTATAATTATGACATCTTAATTTGAATATAACACATTTTTAGTATGAATTAGAATGCTATTTTTATAAAATTTCTTTAAAAAAAAAAAGATTTTGCTTATACATATGTTTATAAAATTATTTTATTTTATATTTATAATAACATATAAATTAAATAAACAAAAAATAATATATAAAATAAAAGGTAAACCTATTGGATACATTTTACTATTCCAGTGCAAAAACTTTGATGACAAAAAATTATGAAAAGTTCATGTATTAAAAATATGGCCATTTGTGAAAATTTAATGATTTTTATAAACTCAAATTGAATAATTTAATTATCAATTATTGCTCTAACGCCTAGTTCGCATTGTTGCTCTAATGCCTTCTTTTCTTCGTTGCTATTAGGGAGGATAAACAATTTTGGAGTGAGATGATTGAAAAACCAAGTGAGAGTTGTGGAAGAATACATGTTTAACTAGATAGTACAAACTGACCACCATCAAAGCTTTAATTTTGTTTTCAACTATAAGAAATTTTTTTAGGAATACAGTTTTTTCCTTTTCCCAATTTAAATATAATCCTCCCTTCCTTTTTCTCTCCCTCTCTTTTTTCCTCCATTTTAGTGATAAACAAAAGGGTTTGCAACCGAAACAACTGTCAGACTGGGAAATGTGTACTAGCAAGTTCAAAAAAATTTGACTCCACTTAAATATGTCGTTTAAATCCTCTCATTCAATTTCTCTCTCCCCACTATTTTCGGTGTTAATTATTGTCTTCTCCTTCCCAAAATTAAATTTTATTGCAAATTATATACTTTTTTCTTTTTCTCAGGGGGGGTCCAACTTGAGTTAGCTCCCTCCATAAGGTTTGCATATATAAATCTAAATTCATATAATTATATATATATATATATAGGGTTTTATATTGTACATTTATATTACTTATAAATTTAAAATGTAATTTTATAGGAATTATATTATGTTATATTAACATAAAAGAATACATGTGCTTAAAACATATGTACATAATATACTTTCTCAAGGGCATATGTTGACATAAAATAGATTATAATGTTATAACATTTTAATTAGAATTAAGCACATTTTTAACAAAATTAGAATGCTATATTTATAAATTTTCTTAAAAAATACTTTCCTTATAACGTATGTTTATCAATTTATTCTATTTTAGGTTTATAGTAACATATAAACTATATAAAACTATGTTATAGCACAATGAATTATAATTATAATACTATGTTTATTCCCAATGGTGTAAAGAATATAGACCAGTTTACTCAAAAAAGAAAATCATTTAAACAGAGCTGTTGAAGAGAGAGGGGGAGTTTGAGTATGTACTGTACACTACGCTGCTGCTGCCAACTAGCCGATCATATCGTGCAAAGTCAAGGATAGCAATATATACAGATATGCTACTTCCTAAAGGTGCCATAGTTCAAGGATAGCAATATTTGTACAATGTCTGCTTCACATTTTTATAAATTATTCTTATTATAAACCAAAGCCGTCAATGGACTTCAATTGAGGTTCGGGACCATGGTGATTTTGCAGGGGCAGGAATACGAAAGACGGGCACAGAAGCTGATAGTGAATGTAAAGGATTTGTTTGCGGAAGCAGTTGACAAAGTGGCAAAGTTAGAGCTGATTGACAGCGTTAAAAAGTTAGGCCTAGACAGCCATTTTGATGTGGAAATCAAGGAGGCTCTAGACATCATATGATCCACTAAGAATAAAAATCCTAGTCCAAAAGAGGATATCTACACTACTGCCCTATGCTTTAGGCTTCTTAGGCAGCTTGGCTATGAAGTTTCACAAGGTAAAATAATCTTAGCATTTAAAAAATCCTGTTATTCAAGTTCATCTCCAATTATACTTTGCTTTCTAAATCCAGTACATCATGTGGAAAGTAGATATGTTTAGAGGCTTCCTGGATGAAAAGGCCGGTTTGCTCAAGAAAAGCACACGCATAATATCAAAGAAATGCTTGAACTTTTGGAGGCCTCATACTTGGCTTTAGAAGGTGAAGACCTCATGGATGCTGCTAGAGATTTCTCAACAAAAACTCTCAAAGATTGCATTCCTAATTTAGACTGTGACCTTGCTGAACAGGTGCCCCATGTTTTTGAGCTTCCATCACAAAGGAGAGTACAGTGGTTTGACGTCAAATGGCACATCAACGCATATGAGAAAGACAGACATATGAATGCTATGTTACCTGAACTTGCTAAACTATATACATTTCAACATAGTTCAAGCCACATTTCAAAATGAGTTGAGAGAATCATCCAGGTAAGTATAGCGACAAATAAATAGTAATCTGTGAATATCTTAAACAAGGAACTCACCATGCACAACATATATAATATAGCAGGAGTGAAATTGAGAAAAGAACTTACTTGTTCCTTTTGAGTCATTTAGGTGGTGGAGGAGGAATCTGGGCCTCTCAAACTTGAGTTTCGCTAGAGACAGACTGACTGAAAGTTTTATGTGCTTGGTGGGCTTTGCTTTCGAGCCTAAGTACACATATCTTAGAAAATTGCTAACTAAAGTCACTAATCTGATAGCGATAATCGATGATGTTTATGGCACACTGGAAGAACTAAAGCTGTTCACCAATGCCATAAATAGGTTAGTATTGCATGCAGCATATAAAATAGGCACATATGGTTGTTTTAATTCTGACCAAAATATTAAAATAGGCACATATGTGTTTATAACAACATGTGTATAACTGCTTTTATCCTTCTAATAATGCACGACATTGTGATTTGTAACTTGAATCGGTATCTAGGTTAAGTCATAAGTGATGGTCTTGTCCTTACCATGCCAAATAAATATGATGGGTTTGTAAAAGTATCTTATCTTGTGCGTGGAATTCCCCTCTTTTAAACAAATATATTTGATGTTTTGTTTTATATGTATAAGTGTAGTATCCACTATGATTTTCGTACTGTTGACTTGGAACTCTAAAGTTGTAAGCCTTGTGGCTGAAAAATAAAATGGCTTGAATCTTGGCTAAAACAATGAATTACTCACAGGCACCATAAAAATTAGCCCTTTAATTTATATTTAAATTATTTTTATATATAGTTTAATAATTTTTTACCTATTTTGTTTATATATATACACACACAGGGATAATAAGGCTAGCTCGATACAATTTGAAGCCTAAATCAAAAAAAAAAAAAAATTGGGCCTTTATATATTTGAATATCACTTAAATAATATTTAATTTTTTTCATCAATTTAGTTAATGTTCTACATTATTATTTTTATTTAAAATGTATTATTCTCATGATTTAATACAATTAATTCATTTGAATCATACTAAGGATTCTATAAATTTTACTACATAGGCATTGCAAATTAATGTGTTAATCTTATCTGGTTTGATATATAACCCACTAGAAAGGAAGTTAAAAAGAGGTCTGCTTCCCCGATAATGGGCTAAATTGAAAACTAATCCTACATTTAAGTTTCCTTTTACAGTATTTAACTAAGCTAAGGATTTTCTCACCCAAAAAAAAAAAAAAACCTAAGCTAAGGATCTTAGGTATCTAGTTTGGCCATGCCACCATGCCCATGCTAGGTTTTTCTTAAGAATAAGGTAATCCGAAATCCTAATCCACTTTCCCCCCATCTTCATGAGAGAAATAATAAATTAATTCAAGGGAACCGGCCTCACTTGTCGACGCCACTAAACCCAATGTGTGATTTGTTACTGCCATTACCATTGGCCTATTGCCAATTCTTGCAGCCAATCTAATCCTATTGCATGGATAGCCCAGCAACAAAGTGGCCTAAGTTGTGAAACAAGATTGACCCATTTGATGTGGTTCAGGGCCTACATATAATCGATTTGACTTTAAGGCCTCTCGATCTCTTAGCCTAGACAAAACTAGGTTGTGAGAAAAACCAAGATAAGATAAGGATATCATGTACTATCCCTTCAACTATCCATTGAGTCACTTTCGATCACCACATTTCTATACTTTTCTCTAATTGTCGCCTTGATTCCCAATCTAATTAATAGCTAATGTTTCGAGAAATTATAAGGTCTTCATGATGGACAAGTGACGTGGCTCACTATTCCTCTAAAAGATTATCATCTATTTAAAATTGTTGAGTTAAAAAACTTTTTTAAACAGAAACTAATTATTGACCCAACAATTTTAAACAAATGGAAATTTTTTAGTAAAATTGTGGATCATGTCACTTGTCCACTATGAGAACTGTATAATTTCTCTAATGCTTCAGCCACACCAAGTCTCTAACACGCACATGAGATGAACTTAATATTCAACCGTTTCAATTAATCCAATTGTCTGAACGCAAATATGAAGAGACAAAATCTAACTCTACAACCAATAAAAAAAAAAAAAAGATACATATGTTTCCGTCAGGTTTGTAATACACATAATTCACTTAAAATATCTGTGTAAAATATTTAAAACCTATTTTAACAAGCCATAAGCATTGCATAAATTTACTGACTTTATGACGTCTTAATTTGTTCAATCGGAGGAATTAAATTTCGTTCACAATATAATTATGGGTAATGTTAAAGAGTGTCATACGACATTAGTTAACAATTCAATTAAAGAAAGTTTTTATAGAAAAAAAAAATAATGTTTTAACAGTTTTTTTCATTCTCATAAAAGTGATATCAAAATTTTCTTAAAATAAATTTTTATCTAATTTCTCAACAGCACTCGTTAACATTTTCCTATAATTATACATAGATAAGAGTGTGTGGGGCCTACTGTTTGACATGCACATGCACTAGATTGGCGTGGTCCGCGTGGAAGACAAATTTTTAGAAACTTCCATTTCTTGTGTTTCATGTTGTCTGCCTCTATCAAATCAAATGTCCAACACGAGATTAGAGAGACAGAAGTGAGAGTGAGATGTCTTACAAACGCCAAAACAACATGCGTCGTGGCACTCTCTATATGGATGTGGTATTATTATAAGCATCAGAGGTTTATGTTTCCCGGATTTACATCAGGTGCAATGGGATATTGCATCTGGTGCAATACCTCAATTTTCTTCACAATTTTTTTAATTTTTTTACTTTTTAATTTTAACTATTTTACTCTTTTTTAATATATTTTATTTAATAGCTAAGATTGAAAGTTGCTTTTTCAACTTTCAATTTCAACTTTTAATAAGGTATTGTACCAGGTGCAATACCCTATTGCACCTGATGTGAACCCATATCTCCCCAACTAAATTAGATGAATTCTATTTGAAAAAATGAGATATAAGTATTCAATGCAGGGTAAGTTTTCTTTTCGATGTGATAGAAATATCATCATTAAATAAGTTGTTTTTTCAACTTTCAATTTCAACTTTTAATAAGGTATTGTACCAGGTGCAATACCCTATTGCACCTGATGTGAATCCATATCTCCCCAAATAAATTAGGTGAATTCTATTTGAAAAAATGAGATATAAGTATTCAATGTAGGGTAAGTTTTCTTTTCGATGTGATAGAAATATCATCATTAAATACCGCATGACTTATTTAACAATTATATCAATTTTTTTCCTTTTACAAAAGGACAATACTCGACGTCCATCAACCTAGAAGCTCATTTGGAAAAAAAATTTGTCCTTCTATGGAAGGACAATACTAAACCACACTTCCTCAACCCATTGAATAGAAATATCACCATTGAATACAGTACGACTAATTTAATTATTATATCAATTTTTTTTCCCTATTATGAAAGGACAATACTCAACATCCATCAACCTAGAGCCTCGTTTGGAAAAAAAAAAAAAAAAGTCCTTTTATGAAAGGACAATACTAAATCATACTTCCTTAACCCATTGAAAATGATGTTCTTAAATAGCTACTAATAGACCCAGACCAACATTTCATTAATCACAAGATTGTCAAAATCGAGATCTTATGTAGGATAGTGGGAGATAGGTAGGATCGTAGATCGTAGGATCGAATCGTAGATCGTAAAATTCTATATATTTTCATATTTAAAGCAAAAAGCACATTGATAAATCACATAAGTTGTGAATTTATCCATTAAAAAAATAAATAAAGATTTGCATTATATGATGTAATTTGCATGTCTTACATCGCTACGTCTACTAACGAAACAAATATATTTACGTTTTGACCCAATGTATCTAAAAAGTTCAATAAATGTTTAATTATCAACCAAATACCAAAATATTTATCAGCAATATGGAAATATTTTTTAAGTTCTAAGTTCCAAGTTCCAAGTTTAAAATCCAAAATAAGTTTTTAAAATGGAAATTAGCTAGCTAAAATATGAAATCCAAAAGCAAAATTAATATTAAGGTGAAGTGAACATTTAATTATTCTCATTAAAGGATTCTTATGACCACCGTCCTAATTATCATCAACTATTTTATCATCTATGAAGACATTGTATATTTGTATATTAAAGCTGCAAAGGAGATCAAGATACAACTTCACACTCAACTATTAAAGTTATACCGCTCAGCAACAATTATAGAGTGTGCTCAAAAAAATCAATCAATCAATATACAAATACAAGCATACTAATAAAATTATATATAAGAAAAACATTTTAGCAATATTATAACACAAATTAGTATATTGATAAAAAAAATTAACAACATTATAGCTTAAAATGTAGCAAAGTCAATATAAATTCCTCATTTAGAAATGATGAAGCATTCCTTCATTTTTATTACAAGTGAACTAAAAACTAGAAAACATTTGCTAAGGTTAACATAATTTTATAAAAAATAAAAATAAAAAGTCATATTATCACAACAAAGAAAACAGAAAACCCTTAAATCTTCATCAAAAACAAAAATTTATCCCTTAAAAAAAAAACAAAAACAAAAACTGTTGTTTTGGTAGAATTAGCAAGATCTCATACAATCCTATGATCCTATACAATCCTACACAATCCTACATATGATCCTACCATTTTTACGATCCTAGTGAGATTCTAAACGTTTTGGTGAGGTGGGATCGTAAAATCGTGCGATCCTACGATTCAGATCACGATTTTAACAACCATAATTAATCATGATAATGACGAAAGGGGAAAAATTATTTTCTTAATACTATGTCTTTCATTCAATTCAATTATTTACTTAAAATAAAAATAAAATAAAATAAATAAATAAAAAACTCAATTATTTAGGATATACTAAAATGGAACTCTATGTTCTTTTAAATTCTAGAAATCATCAATGATTAATGTTATATGAAATCTTGCAACAATTTTGTTTTAATGGATAACATCAAAAAATCTATTAGAATATCATCTATTATTTTGTTGCAAGATCTAGTTTTGATTATATATATATATTCATGATTGAAATTTTTCCATATTCAAAGTTATAATAGAAATTAAAAGAGTAAGAATAATCTCTCTATAAATAAAATGCTAGACTACTGATTTTTTATTCATTACTAGGCATATTGGCATTATTCAAAATTATTTATCAAGTCCTATACATGGTTTAGTTATGTCATTTGTTTTGTCTTATTTTCTATGTTTTAGGCCTACTCTTTAGGGGTTTGACCCATTATATGTTGGTATGCCAGTTTTTTTTTTTTTTTTTTTTTTTTTTTTTTTTGTTGGTATTGTTGCATTTTTTTTTATAGATATCATGTGAAACTCTTTTTCTTCTCATTAGAGATATTATGATAATGAACCTACTACTAAATTTAATGAGGTCAAAGCATCCACTCTATAATAATTGTTTTTATCATCATACTAAGACACTAATCAACTTTTTAATATAGACAGAGTTTAAACTCTTAATGTTTTATTTGAGAAACTTAATTATTTGAGTTAACTAGAACTCACTTGTATTTCTACATTTGTTGATACTACTGCACTATCCTTTAGGATTCTTTCGCAGCCTGGCCATGATGTTTCATAGAAAAGCTAGCACACATGAAAATATCAAAGAGAGGCAAAACCCCACTGGGTGATTTTAAGATCACCACTTCTAAGAATCAAATATTATCAAAACAAGCGTTTACAAGTAAAAGGAATCTCAGTACCTAATACCAACCTAAAGTTGAACCCTTACCTCAATACCCAATTGGACTTGTAATGTAGTGACAATCTCTCCTTTCAATACACGACTCACAGTACATGACTAACTAATCGATGCACGGATCCAAGTACGTGACTAACACACCAACTTGAGGAAGATATTAGTTGTAAGGTTCTTCAGTTCATCCAAACGATGAAGATCAAGCTCTTTGGTTATAAAACCCTTGGCACAAAGACATAGCAGCTTCTACAAGAATATGATGAACTAGGACAATTGTCTTTGGTTACAATTTGCATGCACAATGACTTTGCATCAAGTTGCATAACCTTGCATCACCTTTTATAGCCCTTAAAATAATCCTTATATATGTCTAGGATCGTGAGAAAAGAAACCCTACACAAATATACTTGGATATGCGTGAAAACAAATCTGGAAATCTGAATTTTGTAATTCTCAATAGATACTGTTTCTGTCGAGCATAAGCATTAAACCTCGATAGATATTATCTGTCGAGCTTTAATGAACATCACTTCTTCCCTTATTTCTTAGACAGACTTACATGACTTCAATACTAGACTTGAACTCTTGTTCCTTGAAGTACTAAACCTGTTTTAGATCTACCAAATTACAAGTAAAGTGTGTTTTGTCAAAGGATTAGTCAATTTACAATAACATATGTTCCAACAAGTTCCACATATGTCCTAACAATCTCCCCATTTGGAAATTTCGTGACAAAATCACAACAAATAAATGAATTATAAGAGAAGTCATAAATCACTAAACTCATAATCACTTGTCAAATACAATAAAAACTAATCCTAACACAAACTCTTGAAAATTTTTGCAAGAAGAGAGTTCATGGCACGATAGATTTTGACAACCTACCTTTCTGAAACACTTTAAACAAAACTCATCAAGGCATCTTAGTACGAAATAGAAATAAAGGATTGCATACAATAAAGAACACATGTGTATAAAGAGAAAAAAAAAAAACACATGGAGAGGTAGGTGAATAATAACATACATCATCATATATATAAAAGAGAAATAAAAGTACAATGTATGTGATCAATAAATGGTCACAAGACCGGTGTACAAAAGGATAAAGTAACTAAAAAGAAAGAAAAGAAAAGTACATATATCCTCACTACATCCCTCAAAAACAAAAGACACTCTCCTTATAAAAAATGTCCAATGCTAACTCTCCTCCTAAATACATGACTACTCTCGTCCCAATACTACTTCCCCTTTTTGTCACGAATGACAAAGGGTAAGTCACTAGAAAGCCATCATCTTCTCATCACTGGAAGAGCTAGCATCCTCATCCTCATCATCATCATCATCACTGGAACCATCATCAACATCCTCGTCCTTAGAAGCCTCAAGAGAAGGAAAGGGAGATAGAGATGTGGCGAAGCCACCCATGCAAGCTTGTCATCGTGCAATACGACTAACATGGGTGTTCACCTGATACAACTCAATAGTGAGTGTATCAAGGTGAGCATTCATACACTCAAGCTGCACCATGACGGCCTCAAGTGTCACACCACCACTCGAAGAAGAAGGAGTAGCGGTAGATGGAATGGAATGGGCTAGAGGAGTCGTTGTCTCGGTCCGTGGCCACTTTGGTCAAAGTTGGGCCTCGCTCCATCGAATAGACGCTACGTTGATGGCACCTATGACAGTAAAGAGATGAGAATCAGGGATAGAGATAGAAAAATGACAAATGATTTGCATGATAGCCAAAGAGAAAATAAGCTTATCATGGGTCACCATATCTCTATAGACATCGATGAGAGAAAGAATGAAGTGAGAAGGAAAGTCTAAAGAGTGGTCCTTAATGAGGGATAGGAAAAGGCGAGCATGAGGCTCTGTAATGGAGTTATAGTAAGACAAGGGATAGAGAACAAAAGTCATCACCATGTTTAGGAATCTCGGACCTTTTACAAAGCCAGAGCATGAGGTGTTTTAGCGCTCACCCCATGAAAATGGTGTCTCAAAGAAAAGAAATAGAAGTTCATCCTTGGACACAGTCCCCAGACATGAACAAGCGGGGTAATCAGGATGCGACACCCGCGGAACATGTAGTATCTTGAAAACAATCTCTGGAGTGACTACAATATGTGTACCTTGAATCTGCGTAGCACACTGAGGTATAGAGGTATTGATACCATGCATGTTGGAGTAGAACTCTTGTATGATCACGATGTGACATCTCATGAGTATCTCACATAGAGATTCCCATCCCCGACTGTGAATGAAAGTTGGTAGAGTAGTATTAGAAAAGTCCGATAGAACAACGTGGCATTTCGAATGAATACCACGTTTGGAGAAGTTCTCCAGGAAGTCCTAATGGGCCTTCCCATCATGGAACCAAACAGAAATGGGGGTAGGATTAGAAGAAGATGTCCTAGAACAAAGAGAGTTCCGAGATGGAGTGGATTTGTGCTTGGGTGCCATGCGCAAACTATCCGAGAGAGAGAGAGAGAGAGAGAGAGAACATTAAACATAACATCACAACCCAGAACAAAAAAGATAGAAAAGAAAGGGTACGTATGCATGAAAAATGCATGAACATGTGACATGTTAAATGAAATTGCATCATGGGTTCATCCCAATCCAAACCTAGCAACACACAATTTTTCAACATTCAAACACACATCTAAATGCATGAAACATTGTGAAAATGCAAGTGGAATGCAATGCATGAGCATATACCAACAAGTAAGCAACACCCAATCCAAATATTTCATAAGAATCTCAAAAGTTTTCAAAAACCTCAAAAATTTCAAGAAAACCCAAAATCTAGGTCTAAATGCGTAAACTGCATGAAGAATTAGGGATTTAGAGATCATACTAGAAATGCACAAACTAGGCTGAAATCCAAGTAGGGAAGATGAAAAGAGTGAGAAAGGAGTGTTTGGAGAGAGAGAGAGAGAGAGAGAGAGAGAGAGAGAGAGAGAGAGAGAGAGAGAGAGAGAGAGAGAGAGAGAGAGAGCTTTTCTATCGAGAGAGATATGAAAAAGTGAGTTCTGAGATCTGAGATTACTTTTCTGTTGAGTGTTTGGAGAGAGTGAGAAAAGATATTGCGTGTTGTGTGTGGAAAAATATCATAAGATTGCATAAATGTATACATGTTATAACGATTTGAGATATGAGAAAATTAGTTTAACTCACACACAATCATAACTATTTGATGGAGACTATCACTTTCAAGCTACATCCTATAACTCCCACATCTCCTAGAATACATGGTTGCAATCATATATAAAGCATATTTATTCTTTTTGTTTTTATTTTTCTTTGCATATTTTTTCTTTTAAACAAACCATGCATGGGCACATAAGAGAGAGAAAAGAAATACTCAATGAAGTTAATCACTTGACATTGCACTTTTGCTATGCTGAAGCCATACGGATGTTATTACATGATTGGCGGGCAATAGTGGTGAGATGGTTATTTATGTTTTTTTTCTTAGAATTTTCTAGTCCTTCTCGTCAAAAAAAGTGATATGAGTGTTAAGTTCAAGAGATCACTTAACCTTGCTCGTCACAAACACGAGCCACAAAGCTCACTTGCTTAGTTATGCATAGAGATACTCATCTAAGCTACATAAGATACAAAATTTAGAAAATTTTGTTTCAATGGCCATCCGAGGTACACAAGTACCAATGTACACAAAACACACTGTTTTTGTATTTTTCAATTTTTTAATTTTTTTATATGAAAAACAAAATAGAACAAAACTGAAAACTAACCAAACAAAAATATGTTAAAAAAAACAAAACAATGCATAAAACTAGACTCACTCAAAACAATAAAGCAAAATACACAAGTAATGCAAAGACAAAAACAAGAAAGGGAGAAAGAAAAGAAGTGACAGAATTACTTGGAGCCTTTTTCCTTCCACACCTTGAAAGAACCTTCTCACTTAGAGAACCCTTGATCCGGCGGTGAGGGGGAAGAGTTAAAACTGTTCAAGTTTGAAAGGAACGTGAAGGCTTTGAGAAGATCCCCAACAGGAGCGAAGGACAATGGAAGCTGATTCTGATCTCACGATGCAATCATGTTATTGCTCTTTTAAGTGGCTAGTATGTCCAACTGCTCCACAATGATGACAGTAATGCTACTTTTTCTATTTAGGCTTTTGATTATTTCCCTTCTTAGCCCTAGGGTTTTAGTCTCATTCTTAGCAAGTTTAGGGGGTGCTCCTAAGATAGACTTACTCTTATCTATGTTCTCACTAGCTAATTTATTTTTAACTTTATTGTTCTTAGTTTCAATATTATTTGCAGAAGGAACAAAAACAATAGCACTTGGAGAAGCAATACTAGGAGAAGAGAAATCATACCCTAAACCGGTTCGATCGGAAGCAGATTTCTGAAGATTAGCATCTCATTAAGCTTAGCACTTGAAGTCCTTTCCAGCTGAGCTCTGACTTGGAACAGTTCTGCCTCAAGCTTCTTGGTCTTCTCAGCCAAGAAATTATTCTCAAACCTCAGTGCTCCAATAGTCTGATTGGCTTCATCAAACTTTGTAGAGATTTCTTCCCGCTCAAGCTCCACATCACTAAGCTTCTTGGTGGTCAGCCTATACAACTTCTCATGCTTTTCTGAGACCTTATATAACTTTGCATAGGCTGTATAGATGTCATCTTGTTCATCCATCTTCTTAAATTTAGACTCCACCAAATCCTCCTCTTTATCCACATCTTTAACAATCCCCTCAGTAGGATTGACAGTGGCAGTGAAGGCATTCAGGATTCCGTAATCCTCATTGTCGGAATCATCCTCAAGCTCGGTGCCACTCAATGTAGTAGGAAGTGTCTTGCTCTTCCCAATGGTCTTGAGATATGTGGGACACTCTTGTTTCATATGACCGAAACCTTAACACCCAAAGCACTTTAGTCCTAAGGGAACAGTGTACTGACCACCATCCCTAGCATCCTTCTTTCCTTTGTCTTGGCTCTTAAATTGAGAAGAACATGACTTTCTACAGCCCTTGTCGAAGCCCTTTGCATTGGCATTCTTCATGAACTTCTTGAATTATCTGGTGATGTAGGACTTCATCTTAGAATCTTCATCATCAAAAGACTCATCAGTATCACTACCCTTGGCCTTCAATGCCATGCTCTTACTCTTGCTCGATTTCTCGATCCTTGTCAAACCTAACTCATAGGTCTACAGATTGCCAACTAACTTTGTCAAAGGAATTTTGTCAATATCTTTTGATTCCGCAATCGCAATGACCTTGGCATGGAATCTTTTGGGTAGAGATTTGAGTACCTTTCTCACAATCTTGGGTTCAAGAATGGTTTTCCCAAGATTAAATGCTAAGTTTACTATGTCCTTGAGATTGGCATAGAACTTATCAAATGACTCATCCTCCTCCATCTTGATCTCTTCAAAGTTAGTAGTGAGCCTCTAAAGCTTTGAGTTATTGACAGCCTTGGTTCCTTTATAGGTTGTCTGGAGAATGGTCCATGCTTTCTTTGCAGTTTCAGTGGAGGATATCTTCTTGAACTCCTCATTAGTGACTGCATTGAATAGAGCATTCAATGCTCTGCTGTTGAAGTTTACCGCCTTGATCTTAGCATCATCCCATGTAAGGTTGAATTTATTCAGTCATTTTGTTAGTTTTATTTCGTGCCAAATTTTCTTGTAATTTAGCATTTAGAAACCTTATATTTAGGTGGGAATCATGTAAGAGTAGTGTGTGAAAGAGTGTGAAGAAAAGTTCAAGAGTGTGCACTCAAGAAGGGCCTCGCAACTAGATCTTGAGACTGGCTTGTCGCTAAAGGCGGCACATGTGTGAAGCATGCAGGGGAGCTGAAGAGTCACGCTAGCTATTGCACTACAGGACAAAACTTCAGTCTAGCCAGACTGTTAGCTCACGACTCAAACTTGCAGCTCGTTCCAGTCATGAGCTCGAGACACCAGAATACCCTGTTTTTTACAAAACTGACTTTTCACATTCCATACACACCCTACTATAAATGCCCTTATACCCACGTATTGCAAAGAGCTTCTAGAGAGAATTTTGAGAGAGAAGACTTAAAGAAAAACAAGATTGACTCATCCATAATCTTTATCCTTTAATTCTCCAAATTTCTCTACTCTCACCATTTCCATTGTTATATCATTGAAAGGTACTTTAGCCAAATACTTATCTCACCATACCTATATTTGTGAGAAGGTTTTTTGGTGCTAAGGAAGCAGTTAAGAAGGGACCAATTCATTTTGGTTGATGCAATAGGCAATTGCAGGATCTGGTAAGCTAGAGAAGACAAGGTTCAGGGTAACTCTGTTGAAGCAAGAAGCTGGAGTGCTTAGGTGCACTAAATAGATTAGGCTTAGAAGTTCTTCTGTTATTCATGTATCTTAACTTTATTCTTTAGTGGATTATTGACCACTTGGAGGGCGGCCGAGAGGTTTTATGCCGAGAACTTTGGTTTCCTCTTCGATAACACATTGCTGTGTTGTCTTTGTATTTGCATCTCTCTTCCCTTAATCTTTGCCTTTTAATTACTGTTGTGATTGTGATTAATTTTAGTTTAGATTGTTTTACCAATTCTGTTCTAGCTTATTTTCATATTTTACATATACATTGTTTGATTATAAGCTTGTGTTGGTAATTTGTAATTTGGGGGTCTAAACGTTCATAGGTGTTTTACACACTATTTAAACTTTCATCTCAATCGGCCGACGCTTCTATAGGCTTGGTCTAGCCTATCTCCATAGCTTGCAACACTTCCTCATCTAAAGACTACAAGAAAACTGTCATGTGTACTTTCCAGTATGTATAGTTAGTGCCATTAAATAAAAGAGGTATAATAAGAGACTGTCTTCTATCCATGACAAATAGGGGTCAATGGATCACACAACAAATATTAACCCTAATCAGAGTGTGCCTGCTCTGATGCCACTTGATAGGCCAAAAAACGTATTGACCCCTTATGATGAATTAATTGATTAATTAGCCAAGTTTATTAATTAATCAAATTAACATGCAAAGTGCATGGTAGCACAAAAAAATCACCAACTAAACTAAGTATGCAGCTGAAATTAAATTGACATGGTGATTTTTTTATGAATGGGGAAAACTTACACGGCGAAAACCCTACCGGATGATTTTAAAGTCACCACTCCCGAGAATCCACTATTATCAAAACAAGCGGTTAAATGTAAAGGAATCCCAGCACCTTATACCAACTTACAGTTGAACCCTTACCCCAATACCCAATTGGACTTGTTCTGTAGTGACAATCTCTCCTTTTCAATGCACGGCTCCCAGTACGTGACTAACCAATTGCGCAGATCTTAGTATGCGACTTGATCACCAACTTAAAAAGGATGTTGGCTGTAAAGTTCTTCAGTTCATCTAGACAATGAAGATCATGAAATTTCTTGGTCACAAAACCCTACGGTGTACAAACTAGTAGCTTCTTGAAGAACTAGGGCAAACTAGGTTTCTAGTCACACTTTTCTTAACACTTGTGAAATTTGCTCTTGTACAACTTGTGTCACATTTTTCGGCTCTTAAAATAATCCTTATATATGTTTAGAGTTGTGAGAAAAAAAAAAGCTCAAACATACATTCACGGATTGGATGAAAATCAGAACAGAAAATCTAAACTTCATAAACCTCGACATATAGCCTATCTATCAAGTAGTTGTCGGGCCTCGGGCTGAAACAGCTCTCTTTAAATCTCGATAGATGCTACTTGTCGAGTTTTAAAATCTTGCACTTTTTGACTTAATTCTTGGATAGACTTGCATGGTTTTAACACTTAAACTTGAAATAAGGTTCTTTGAAGCATTAAATACATTCTAGATCTACCTAATTACAAGTAAAGTGCGTTTTGTCAAAGTATTAGCCAATTACATAAAATAGTGACATATATTCCTAACAATGAATCACATATGTCCTAACACCAGGCATTTTCCATGCAAGCCCACACAAAATTTGTCTCTCCAAAATGAAAAGAAAACCGGGTAAAGGGAATTTGATGGTGAAATGACAAAATTGCCCATGTGTAGTGCACATGGTAGACTCCAGTTGGCCTTTTTTTTTTTTTTAATGGTTTCCTAGGAGTGAACATTGCCTCCCATTCTCTTTTTCTTTTGATTTCTTGAGTGTGGGCGTGGTGCTTTTTGGGTTTTTTTTTTTTTTTTTTTTTTTTTTTGCTTATCACTTTTTTGTTTTAATTGGACATCATTTTTTAATAAGAATATATGAGTAAATTTATACAAACTCACTTTTTTTAAGGAAATTAAAATCTTTCATATCCTCCCACTTTTTTTATCCTCTTACCATTTTCTATCCTCCCATTTTTAACCACTCCAACCAAATACACCCTTAAAGATCATGCCACGGATTATTCTTATGAACTCGCTAAACTTCATTTCAACATATATAGCTCAAGCCCAACTTCAAAAAAAATCTAAGGGAATTATTCAAGTAGCTACCAAAGAAAGTGAAACGTCATACTTCATACATCACAAAAGAAAAGAACTCACCCGTATCTTTATGTCATTTAGGTGCTAGTGGAGTAATCTGGACCTCACAGAAAACTTGAGCAAGAGACAAATTCAGATTTGGTTAAATAGTTAATGGTATTGTACCATGCAATAGCAAATTAAAGGTTGATTTAAAATTTTTAATCTCAATCCTTAAATAAAAAAATAAAAAAAAGTTAACCTTCAACTTTTTATCATTTTATTTTAACATTTTATTTTTTAACTTCTTTCTTATATCCAATGATTAACTGCACAGTGTTGAAAGGATAAACATTTTGAAGAGTTTCCTTGAGCAATTAATATAACATATAAAGACACTTTAACCCAAAAAGCCTAAATCCAATGGGTATGTGTTCAATTATATTATATTAACCACTTATTCTTCTATCTTTATTTAATGTGGGACTTTACTCACACGTGTAACCCAACAATCTCCCCCTCACGTGTGAGTCTCTACCTTTCTATGGGCTTCAAGACCTCTTTGTGGGCTATGAACAAGTCCTACTCACTCCCCCTTGCCTAATGGGCTTTTCAATTCATCAATGCATCATCCATGAGTCTTTCATATGCCATCCATGGGAACCACATGTCAACCCCGCATGCATATCCATGGGAACCCTGCATTTATATCCATAAGAACCTCGCACCACACCATATTTAGCACCATTAGCGATATTCTTTTGTTGGGCTTTTCTTTTCTTTTTTTTCTCCAAGATCTTTGTGTGTGGAGTATTTAGGCTTTCTCTGTCCTTGTTGGGTAGGGACCATGAACACCTCACCACTTTTGCCGCACACCGCCATAGGCTCTAATACCACTTGTTGAGTCCCAAATAATATTATCAATAATATTAGCAATCCAAAAATAACAATCACACACAAGAACACAAATATTTACGTGGAAAATCCTTTCTCTTTAAAGGGAAAAAACTACGAGACAAATTCTGAATAATTTCATTATTATCAAATCAATTACAATAATTCTTGTGTATGTTTCACGGATAAAGAAAAATCTCTCTTATTTTTCTTTGCTCTCTCTCTCTCTCTCTCTCTCTCACTAATTATCTCTTTCAAAAGCAACAACACTTTACTCTCTCCTCCTTGGCTATCTTCTTGAAAGTGGCAACCCTTTACTCTCTCCTTCCTCTTGCATTCTTCCCAAGTGAAAAACTTTTTTCTCTCTTTTAGTTTTACGCTCTATTTTCCCTCTCCCTATAGGAAGGACCCTTGGGCCAAAATCATCAAATTCTTTGTAATATTGTCTATTTATAAGACACTTTTGCTATTCCCTCTTGGACTAAGAATACATTACCTCTTTAACAATGAATCTATTTCCTCTTGAACTATGAATATATTACCTCTTAATAAGGAATAGACTTCCTTCCACACCAAGGAATAGTCTTTCCTTCTACAACAAGGAAACTCAAATTAATTTTTGCTTCTTCAACTAGGAAACCTAATTGACTTTCCAAATTACAATTGAAATTTGAGGCAATTTCCCAATAATCTCCACCTTAACTCAATTCCATCAATTGTCCTCTATTATCTTCTTTCCTCTTAGGATAGCTCCTATCTAAATCAAGTAGTCCTCTTTTCCTTTTGGAATAGCTCCACCTTAATCAAAGCAATCCCTTCTCTTCCATCTTAATTCACACAAAGAGTCATCCACTAAATCAACCAAGCTCCAATACCACTGTTGGTCTTTTTTTTTTCTTTTTCTTTATCTCACAACATTGTGCGTAGTTGATCTTGACAGAGTTAATCAAATAATTCCCAATACTTGTCTATTAAGAAGGCTCCATTCTTCATCCTTCATAGTATCAGGTTTCTTCCCCAAAAGAGGTAAATGCAATTTCTTCCCATAGAGATAATATTCAATTTGCATCCTCCAATATTCAAAGTCTGTTCCATCAAATTTTTCAATTCCTGAAGCCTTGCCTCTTTCTCTGGTCATCGCTTCTATTCTAACCTTTTATTTGATCCACTTGTTGGGTCCCAGATGATGTTATCAACAATATTAGCGATCCAAAAATAAAAATCACACACAAAAACACAAATATTTACATGGAAACCCCTTCTCTTTGAAGGGAAAAAACCATAGGACAAATTTCGAATAATTTCACTATTATCAAATCAATTACAATAATTCTTGTGTATATTTCACGGATAAAGAAAAATCTCTCTTATTTTTCTTTGCTTACACATACACGCTAATTATCTCTTTCAAAGGCAACAACACTTTACTCTCTCCTCCTTGACTATCTTCTCAAAGGCGGCAACCCTTTGCTCTTTCCTCCTTTGCTATCTTCTCGAAGGCGGCAACCCTTTGCTCTCTTCTTCCTCTTGTGTTCCTCCCAAGCGAAAAACCATTTTCTCTCTCTTGGTTTTACGCTCTATGTTCCTCCCAAGAGGTAATGTATTCCTAGTCCAAGAGAAAATAGATTCTTTTGTTGGGCTTTAACAATGAATCTATTTTCTCTTGGATTAGGAATACATTACCTCTTTAATAAGGAATAGACTTCCTTCCACACCAAGGAATAGTCTTTCCTTCTACAACCCAAATTAATTTTTCCTTCTTCAACTAGGAAACCTAATTGACTTTCCAAGTCACAATTAGAAGTTGAGGCAATTTCCCAATACACAATGCAATAGCATATTGCTATCCCACTGAATCTCAATCCATAAGATACTAGCCAAATATAATCACGTCTTAATAAATAGCTTACAAAAGTCACTAATTTGATACTGATAATTGATGATGTTTGCTGTTTAGTTCATTAACATATGATGTTCTTAAAAAAAATCAATTTGTAACATATATATATATATATATATATATATATAAACCAATATCCAGACTACATAGTAAAAATGTAGTCATTATGCTTTATCAACATGGGCCCTTCTGTTTCCACTGTTTCTATCATTTTCCCACATCAATTTTATTTCCTTACTTTAGTTTCAACTTGGAATCATCAATATATTTAACGATGCTAATATTCTTTTGGGTTGGTGAAATATATATCGCCAAGTACATTGGGTGGGAGCTCCCTTCTGTAAAATCTTTACCAGCAAACATTTCGCTATTTTTGTAAAAGTGGAAGCTTTAATACCAATTTGTTGATGATAGCATAAGTGTAAATAGCTATTTGTTGCGTATATAACCCAATAAAAATGGATAGTTTTATGTGGTTCAACTTTTAAGCTATGCGGTGTTGAGAAGAAAATTTCACTAACAAAAGAAGGAGATTACAAAGCCAAAAAGCTCTCAATCACTGGAGTCAAGTGACTAAAGAAAACCTTAAAATCTCGAGATCAAAGTCACCGCTTAGAAGTTTATACAAAAATACCAAAGAATAGAGAAGCCTATTCTAATTCTGTGCCACTAACATAATTGACAATATATATATATATATATATATTAGGTCTTGCATAGTACAAGTGCCCTGTAAGGAATAATATTCCTTAAGTCGTTTAAGGCTTAATGCCTATTCAATTGGAGTCATTACATGCCCAACACAAAATTACAGCTTACTTCCAATACTTTTTAAAAAATAATTTCTTTTTATTTTAATGATAGACTACCACATCAACCACTAATTAAATAAAAAGTAGAGATTAAAACCCACTACTACTTATCATTGTATATTTAAAATAAAATGACATGTCCAGTTAAAAATGTACTAGAGGTAAGCCAAACTCCAAAAGTATAACTTAGGAAGGAATAAAACATATGTGTCACAAGAGCACCTCAAATTTAAGCCACCAATTATAACAATTATTATCATTATTTCCACACACACACACACACACACACACACAAAAAACCCAAGTTTCAACATCCTCAAAATCTCTCACGACACTAATCAAACTGTTTCCCAACAAACACCTTAATTTCCAATAGTGCCCTTTTGGGTTGGAACATGTCTATAAAAGCATTCCAACAAAAGCCAAATTAAATTTTCCAGGAAAGTTAGGTTGAAGTTTCCTCCCCAAACAGATTTAAAACATTTTCCTTTTAGTAAACTACAGTTGCAGGATGCTTAGGAACTTAAAGAGATCTCTCAAGATTCACTAGTCAACTAAATTGGGACAACATAGAATCAATACAAACTAGAAAAGTACTATGTTTACAATATTTTTATAACACTTTTACAACAAATTATACGTGGTTAGTTGTTATTGGTTCTAATTTGAACCTACAACTAAAATAACTTTTTTACTCCACCAATAACAACCCGTAACAATTTATCACTTAAGATTTGTTACGAAAGTATCATAATACACGCCACTCACAGTGAGGGGAGAGAGGGGAAAGGGACAAATGTTGGGTAGGTAACAAGTTTTTCGTAAATTTTTCCCTGTTTCTCTCTCTTGTTTGATTGGTGATTAACATTTAGATTTTTTTTTTTTTTTTTTTTTTTTGGATTTTGTTTTGGGACCACATTTACAAAATATAAAAGCAAAAGATGTGTCTTTGTTTTTATTTTGACAATTGAGACAATACGTCCCTTATTTTGACAATTGAGGTCATATTCCATCCCATTGAACATTGAAGTAAGAATTGCGTTTCCAACTTTGACAACTATTTAGTCCTTCCTTTCTTTTTCATCTACTTCAAGGAGACTACGGCTCTGTGCTGACTGGAACCTAAGTCCACAACTTTGGTCTTTTATATATGTAAACAAGGTTTAGCTAGAGAACTAAGAATTCTTTTTTTTTTTTTAATGCAAAATAAAAATTTTACTCTAGTCTAATCTAAGTATTTATGAGAGTATAGAAGCAAAATCGGTAATACACATGCAATAATTACATAAAACTTAGCTAAGTTCTACAAGAACTCTAAGTTCGTAAACAAAAGAATAGAGAAAACCTCTCAAATTAAACTTTTATTGGTAACAATTTAATAAATCACCACCTCCATGTAATTAAGGAGCATTTATTGAAAAAGTTCTCCTAACTCCTTTAAGAAAAAGAAATAACAAAGTGCTACTCACTACTAGAGAAAAGAAAGCAGCTTAATTAGGGAAATAAAAATAAATAAAATCCTAATTCAACTAGGAAGAGGAAAAAAAAATGTCATAACTGATTTGCATCATCTTCCTTGGGTTGGAAAAAAACTCGTTCTTGAGTTTTTTTTTTTTTTTTTTGCTATTTATTTTCAATTATTACTGAAATACTCCGCCACTCAACAATATGTGGCTCCGCCACTTCCTTTTAAGATAGAAGGACTTCCGTAGTTATTAGTTATGATCTCTTCTTATTTTTGTCATTTTGTATGCCTCATTGCCTATATAAAGTAGTCCAAAGTAGGTTTCGAAAATCCATCAACACTGCATTCCTCAACTCAAACTTTCTTAATTTTTCCTTTAGCTTTTCCTTTTGGGTGATTCCATCAATATGGATTGTAAGAAACAATTGCAATCTGTGCAGAAAACTTCATCATCCGAGATGAAGCCTCAAGCCAATGATATCGTACATGAACGAAGATCTGCCAATTATAAGCCAAACATATGGAACTATGATTACTTACAGTCTCTTTCTAGCATTTACGACGTAAGAATCCTTTCTAAATATATTCTATGAGAATATTATCGTGACTAGAGTTCTTGTGCCACAACTTTTACAACTTTTATGCGGTCAATATTTAGTAAACGTTTGTCCCTCTTATAAAGACTTACCATTTTTTTTTCACAACTTTGATGTTGTGTCAACAGATTCTCTCATCTTCCATTTTGAAAAATAATTATGGCTTCTTTTTCTGTTCTATTTCATACTCTACCATAGAGAAATGATATTATGCAATTAGTTTCTATAGTGTCAAATAAGACTCTTAACCCATTATTGTATTTGTTTCTCAAATTGTAACTCATCAATAGGGAATATAGGTGTGTGTAAATAGACCTCAAGTATTCAAGTTATTTCATTATGGATAGAGTATTTTTCCAAATCAATTTAAATGAATTTTTTGTTACTTATTTTATGACAATTCATAAGATCATTCACGTGTCATATTTGAAAACTAAATCAATGAAATGACTAAAAGTGAATGCGGAGGTCGTAGGAATTTTGTTTCCTAAACTCTATCCTTTCATTATTGTCCATTCTCATTTTTAGAGAGCTCCTCTGCACGTAATTTTCAATAACACAATTAAGATTTGGGACGATGGTGTTTTTGCAGGGCCAAGAATATGAAAGACAGGTACAGAAGCTTAAAGAAGATGTAAGGATAATATTTGCGAATGCAGTGGACTCTGTGGCAACGTTTGAGCTGATCGACAGCGTAAACAAGTTAGGCCTAGCAAGCCACTTTGATATGGAAATCAAAGAGGCTCTAGACACCATTGCATCCACTAAGAAGAAAATTTCTAGTCCAGAAGAGGATCTCTACACTACTGCACTATGCTTTAGGCTTTTTAGGCAGCATGGCTATGAAGTTTCTCAAGGTAAAATAATCTTCGAATTTAGATCATGTCATTTATGTAGCCAATCTTAACTAATCTGTTGAAACCGACCCCAAAAAACTTAGAAACTAAAACTTGGTTGCTGTTTGAAGTCCTAATATCTAACACCAGTACAGTCTGTGCAATTCAGATATGTTTAGAGGCTTCATGGATGAAAAAACTGGATTGTTCAGAGAAAACACAAACATAAATATCAAAGAAATGCTTGAGCTTTTGGAGGCTTCACACTTGGGTTTAGAAGGTGAAAACATTCTGGATGTGGCTAGAGATTTCTCAACTGCAACTCTCAAAGAAAGCATTTCCAGTTTAGACAGTGACCTTGCCAAGCAAGTGGTCCATGTTTTGGAACTTCCATCACAAAGGAGAGTACAGTGGTTTGACGTCAAATGGCACATCAATTCATATGAGAAAGACATTCGCATGAACTCGAGCTTACTTGAACTTGCTAAACTTCATTTTGACATTGTTCAAGCCATACATCAAAAAGATCTAAGGGAATCATCCAGGTAGCTTCCAAAGAATAATGTGATTTGTGAATATATATACATATATATCTTATACACCAAACTCACTTTGCATTGCACAAAATATTAATTAGCATGAAGAAAAAGAACTTAATTACTTGTACCTTTGTGTTATTTAGGTGGTGGAGAAATCTGGGGCTCACAGAGAACTTGAGTTTTGCAAGAGACAGACTAGCTGAAAGTTTTATGTGCTCAGTGGGCCTTGCTTTCGAGCCTCAGTACACATGTTTTAGAAAATGGCTTACGAAAGTCATTATTCTGATACTGATAATTGATGATGTTTATGATGTTTATGGCACATTAGAAGAACTAAAGCACTTCACAAATGCCGTAAATAGGTCAGCATTGCAGAATATCACTGCTGAAAACTTTCAATATAAAATAGGGTTAAATATACTTTTAGCCCTAAACTTTTGTGCTGGTTTCATTTTGGTCCTCACACAGTTTTTTGTTTTACTTTGGTCCTTGCTAATAAAATGCTTATGGATCACATAACTATAATAAAAAATAGATAAACTACTTTAGGCAAAGCACCGTATAGCTTAACTAATACTTCCTAGTATTTTTTATGAAAATGTTTAGGATTAGATAAAAGTTTACTCTAAAAAGGTAATTTTCTTTTCTTTTTCTTCATCCCTCCCCCCTCCAGGTTTCTTTGCAACCAAAGATTGGGGTGTTGGCAAGGATAACAATGAAGCACACAAGTACGAAAATGAAACAAAAAATTTGTGTGAGGGCGCAAATGAAATCATCCCAAAAAATTGAGGACCAAAAATACTTTAAAGGCCCTGTTTATTTCAATGTAAAAACATTTCAAGGAAAATTATTTGTTTTCCGATGTTTAGTTATTTTCCTGAAAATGCTCAAAAAATATTTGTTGGAGTTGGTCTCATATGAAAAATCATAAATTTCATATTTATATTTAATATAAATATATGAAATAAAAACTTTGATTTCCCACTTTAACATATTGATAAAATAACTTAAATCAACCTGCACAACCAAAATAAATTTTTTAAAAATTACACTAATAAGCATATTCAAAATAAGACTGCAACAACAAAAGTAAATAAAAATAATAATTAACAAAAGCTATCAACTGAACTAGCATTCCCAAGGCTAATTATGTACATACAAACAATTGAAACCTCTAAGTGATACTTACAAAGTTTTTTTGAGAAACTGTTAAAAGTTTGGAGTTGGTTCCCATAATTTTGAGGCATTACGTGGTTATTTTGGAGGTTTTATAAGGTATTTTTATCATTTTAATGATTTTTTAGGGGGTATTTCAATCATATTAGATTTGAAAATATTTGGGTCATTTTTTAGATTCAAGGTTATTTCAGTAGTTTTGAGCATATTTTGGTTATTTTGGAGATATTGGGGTATTTTTGCCATTTTAGAAATTTTTACGATATATTTGTCATTTTAGATGTTTTAGAGGCATTTTTGTGGTTAGTTGTTATTTTGATATTTTGAAGGTTTCAATGGTGCTTTGGAGGTTTAAGGGTACATTTTCATTTTGAACAATTTGGTTATCTGTATCGTTTTTTAGTTTTCTATTCTTTTAAGAATGAAACAAGTCAAAACGTTTTACTCATCCCCTAAAACGAGTAATATATTTTCAATTGAAGAACATATTTTTTCTGCTCAATGGAAAATGATTTCTATTTTATCAAAATTTTCGACCATTCTAAAAGCTTGAAAACCCAAAAAAAAAAAAAAAAAAAAAAAAAAAAAAAAAAAAAAAAAAAACATTTTTCGAAAGATATTTTATGCCAAAACAAAAAGGTCCTAAATCTATAAAATAGGCAAATAATTGTTTTACAACATTAAGAATTATTCTTACCAAAATATTTAATTCAGGTGGGATGTTAGTGAAACTCAACAGCTTCCAGAGTGCATGAAGACTTGCTTCCTAGCTCTCTACAATACTACTAATGAAATTGCTAATGAAATTCAAAAGGAGAAGGGTGCTTGGAACCAAGTTTTACCTCATCTTAAAAAAGGGGTACTCATCTGTTCATTCTCCATAATAATTGGAATTTACTCATTTGGTCATTTTTCATCATGTTTAATTGGAATACATATATACACAATAGGTAAAGATCATCGTTATTGAAATTATAGTGAATATCTTTTTCTTTTTTTCTTTTTTAATAGTGGACAGATTTTTGTAATGCATTATTTGTGGAAGCAAAGTGGTACAACATGGGCTACACTCCATCCCTGCAAGAATATCTAAGTAATGGATGGATTTCATCGACTGCCCCATTACTTTTGGTCCACGAATTCTTTTCCATGGGTCATGAGGTAACAAATGGGATGGAAGATTTTCTGGAGAAAAACCAAGAAATTGTGTATAATATATCTATAATAATTCGACTCTGCAATGATTTGGGGACTTCAGTGGTACTTACTCTTTTCATATACAATATTTTTACAAACTATTGATGTAACTTTAGCATTTTCCAAATAATTATTGGTAGATAAAAATGTGAAGTCATTGACAAGTCTAGATTATAACTAGTAAGAATTCGTCATATCAATAATTTATAAAAATATTATAAAATAGTCTATGGCCATAGTAGTATTACTCATTCTTTATTGGTTATAGAGAACACTGATTAATTATTATGTCCATATTAGAACAAACTAATTGGAATAGTAACTTGAAACAGGCTGAGAGAGCAAGAGGTGATGTTCCCTCATCAATCCTATGTTATATGAGAGAAGCTGATGTTTCAGAAGAAATTGCACAGAAGCACATCAAAGACATGATAAACAAGAGTTGGAAGAAAATAAATGGGCAATGCTTCAACCAATTGCCAATGCTGCAATCATTTGTCAATATTGAAACAAATAATGCTCGTGTGGCACATAGCCTTTACCAATATGGAGATGGGTTTGGGGTTCAAGACCGAGACACTCGGAAAAATATTGTGTCTTTACTGGTCGAACCTCTCTCGTGCTCTACCGAATTGAAATGTCAAATTATGGAAAATGGGTCAATTTGTCAGCTATGAATCTATGATGTTACAACTTAGAATTGCAATAACTCACTGGATGGTGACTTGAATAGCTAGGTTAAGTGCATGGCTTTGTCTCTACAATAATGCGATGAACGAGTGTTTGGATTGTAACGTGTAATCAATATTCAGTTCATAGTTAAATAAAAGTGCTTTTAAAACATTTATATTTCTTTCTAAAAGAAAAAAAAAAACATTTATATTTGATGTTTTGATTGATAATTTCGACTCTTTGAGTGTCTGTGACCACTACGTACGATTTCTCTAATCTTGTTAAGAACCACTGATGTGGAAATGTGAGCTCAACTTTGGCAAAATTGAGTTTTACTTTGAAATTTGAACTTGATTTTGGCAAAACCAAGTTCCAAAAAGATATATACTAAATAACTTGTTGAAGTGGCTTTTTTAGTTATATAATTTGGGAGAAGTTATTATTTAACCAAAAAAAAAATAGTTTAGAAAATTATTCTCAAATTTATTGTGCAAAACAATACTCATTTAAAAAAACAACTACTCTCCTCAGTTTTTGTGATTAAAATCTCTCTCTCTCTCTCTTACTCTTTCTCTCTCTCGGAACTTGATTTAACCAAAGTCAAGCCATATGCAATAACCATGTACTGATGTGGCAATGTGTGCCTGACTTTGACAAAATTGAGTTTTACTTTGAAATTTGAATTCACTTTTGGTAAAATCAAGTTCCAAAAAAACTTGTTAAAGTGGCTGTTTTAGTTATATAATTCGGAAAAAGCTATTATATAACCAAAAAAATGTTTAGAAAAATATTCTCAAATTTATTGTGCAAAACAACATTAAAAAAAAAAAAAAAAAAAAAAAAAAATAAAAAAACACCCACTCTTCTCAGTTTTTGTGATTAAATAAGATATTTCATTTTTCACTCATAACAATATTTAAAATAATAAATAAAAAGGAATCAAAAGAACATTTAATTAAAAATATAGAAAATAAGAGAGTTTGATCATTGATGCAGGACCACCTGACAATGTGCCAAATAAAATAGAAATCATGCATGCTCCTAATTTGGTAAGGGCTGGCCATGAAGTATCAGAGACAAAGCTATAATGGGGTTAGGGGACCACGGGCACCACGGCCACTAATATTGAAAAAGGAGTACCGTCATTCGGTCCTATGAAATTGAGTGCAGTCTTTTTCTGTCGGTAAAGATCCCATCTCTCCATGAGCCATTCTTCGGCCTTGTCTCCCTGGATTTTGAGGAAAAAAATTTTCTGCAAGTATATTTAAGGTTGATTTAGAATTTGGCTCAATAAAATTAAACTTTTCCCCCTCTAAACAAAATTCTTGACCCCTTATATAAAAAATATAGCTCAAATGACAACAAACAATCGTCTTAAACATCAAAACATTTAACAAGAAACCTAGTTTTTACCCTTTCAAAAAAAAAAATGATAAGTAAAAAAAAAATGGATAAACTACGTATTTAAGCCATATTTTTTAGATCATATTTTAATTTGGTTCCTAATATTTCAATTATGTCAATTTGGCCACTAATCTTTCAATTTCGTATCAATGTAATCCATACTATTATATCTTGAATGGAAATTACTGATGTAACTAATAGCTAAAATAAAAAATTAGTTTATTGTCACATCAATGAATTTTTTTTTTTTTTTTTTTAGTTAGCCACATCAACAATTTTCATCAAAAAAATAACAGTATGAACTAAATTGACATAATACTGAAATGTTAAGAATCAAATTAAAATATGGTATAAAAGATAAGTACCTGTTTACCCAAAAAAAAAAAAAAAAAAAACCATTTAAACGGAGTTGCTGAAGAGAGAGGCCATGAGAGGGTGAGTTTAAGCGTGTACTGGACACCATGCCGCTTTTGCCAACTGGCCGATCATCGTGCAGTGACACCTTGTCCACATAGTCGTCCAATCTGCTTGGTATTATCTATTTTCTCACTTCTTTGATCTTGCACTCTTTCAACTTATGTATGCGTATCTTACTTTTTTTTTTGGGATAATGGTAATTTTAGCACTTTCAAAGTTTGAATTGACTGAAATATTTTAAAGAGTGCCGACTATGGGTGTGGTCATGTGGGTGAGTTATGAGTGGATCTGTGTGGGTCAATGAGTTTATGTGTAATTTTAAAAGCTTGGGTTCTATAGCTTGCAAGTATTTCAAAGCGCAACAGAGGTCAAGTTTCAATGTCAGTGCTGCTGAATGTCTTTGGTTTTTTTTTTTTTTTTTTTTGTAATCTTAGAGCATTCACATCAGTTTCCTCAGATTTTTAGCTAAACTAACCCAAAAATCTCTAATTTTTCTAGTTGGGATCCTTGTATACAAGGAACCTTCTTATAAAGAGTAAATCTAGTGTCACAATAATTTCCACTACTTTTGCCACAACTTGCCTATGTAGCGAGTTGTAACAGCATTAGTATCCGGTCTCTCAAATGTAATATGTTGGTATATTTTAGCATCAAAGTCCCAAAATGAATCCTTATTCGGTCTTGTAATTGGAAAAAATTTACAATTGAGCTACAATGCCATCAAAAATTTATGATGGCATTGTAGCTCAATTGTAAAAATAAAATATTCATTTTTATTTCTTCTTCCTCTTTCTCTCTAACTCACTTCTCTCTCTTTCTTGTACTCATTCCTCTCTCTTCTTCATCTTCTCTATTTTCTCTCCGTTTCTCCCTCTTCTATATCTGTTGGCGTGGTGGATTTGCTACCATGGGTAATGGGTTTGTTGGTCAGTGTGGTGGCATGGTTGTCGGCGAGATTGGGGTGGTGGGTTTGCTGCCATGGGTAATGGGTTTGCTAATCGGTGTGGTGGCGTGGTTGCCAGGAAGATCAGACTAATTGGTTCCTAGATCGACGTGGTGGCATGGTTGTTGGCAAGATCAGTGGTGGTTTTTTTTGTGGTTCTTGCAGTGGGTTTCTCTTGGTGGTTGTCGGCATGGGTTTCTCTTGGTGATTCTTGTGATGGTTGCTTTTTTGTGTTTTTGTGTTTTTTTTTTTTTGGAAGAAACTTTTGTGGTTCTTGTTGGTAGTGGGTTTGGTGGTTTTTTTAATGGGTTTTGGTGGTTGGCAAGGTGGTGGTTGCTGGTCGGTGCCGTGATGAGTTTACTTGGTGGTGGCTGGGTTACTTTTCAAGGTGTCGTGGCTGGGTTTGCTTGGTGATTGTGGTAGTGAGTTTTCCTAGTGGTGGCTTAGTTTTTTTTAATTATTTTTTATGAAGAGGAAGAGAGATAGAGAGAGAGGAGAGAGGAGAGAGGAGAGGAACAGAGAGAAAGCGGTGGTGAAATTAATATTTTAATGAATAGATGAGATAAATAAGAAATGGGTTGTTGGGTATATTGTAAAATGGCATTGGATAATAGATAAAGTAGTTTTTGAGATGATAAAATGGGATATTTTGTAGAAAGCAAATGTAAATGCTCTAAGTGGTGTAAATAAAATTGTGGGTCCATGATTCCACTACTCACGAGTTGCCATGTGACAAAGTTATGAAATTAGTTGTGATTCTAGACTTACTCTCTTAGAAATACACTTTTCCCATTTCCCATACCCACCCATGTGATTTGCACTTCACCCTTAGTAAATTCCTTTACTTTTGTCATATCACTTTCTAGTAGGGTTAGGTAGGGCACATGGGAACCCAAAAATCTAATCTTGACTTTTCCATTTTTTTTTTTAAACTGACTGGGACGTTACATTGACACCCTCTTGTTGGAGATTGAAAGAGGTTCATAGTGTTGATGTTGATCAGTTCTTGAGAGAGAGAGAGAGAGAGAGAGAGAGAGAGAGAGAGAGAGAGAGAGAGAGAGAGAGAGAGAGAGAGAGAGAGAGAGAGAGAGAGAGAGAGAGAAGGAGAAGAAGAAGAAGAAGAAGAAGAAGAAGAGTCAGTGGGAAAAGAAGAGAAAAATAAATAAATTGATTTTATTGGAATAGCGAGAATACAAACTCACTCCTTGTAGCAAGGAAAAACTAAAAGTTAAATTTTATTTGGCAGTTTATTGAGATTAATGCTTAGGCTTTTAGTGAGTATTTAGCTATATTTTTAAGCTCAAGCTAGTTTATTGAGACTGATGTCAACGTACTGTAGCTTCCCGCGTGGACAATTATTAGCCACACATGCATGTGGTATCATTCTTTTACTTTTTCTTTTTTTCTTTTTTTTTTTTTTAATTTTTTTGGTAGAAATATAATTCTAGTACTTTTGGTCTTTTAGAGCATTCACAATTTTAAAAATTTTAGCATTTAACAACTCAAAAAGTCACTTTATAGCATTTAACACCTTACTTCACAATACACCCAATATCAAAACTTCTATTTTTTTTTACCACTTTATTTAAATATTCTTTCTTTATTATTTTTTATTTCATTTTTATATATTTTTTATTCTTCCTCTCTCCCTCTTTGTCTCTCTCTCTTTCTCAACTCAACAATCCTACGCACTGCTAGCCACCATAATACCAACAGCCATCAAAAATATCAAAACTCAATCACACCCATAACCACCACAATACCTATAGCCACTATGCCCAAAACTCAAACATTACCATTAGCCACCACAAACCCACCAAGCCACAACCCATCACAAATATAAAAAAATTAAAAAAAAAAAAAAAAAAAAACCCCCACAAAATTTCAACCATAATCAAGAACCCAGCAACCCACCACTGCTGAGAAACACCCCATCGACAAAACCCATTCCAAAATTAACCCACCATTAAGATGAGAAAGAGCTGAGACAAACTGACACCACCACACAACCACCGCCACAACCCCAACAAACCCACAACGAAAACAAAAATGAGAAAGGAGAGAGAGTGATGGCAAGATGGAGAAGAGATCACCTTGAAGCTTTGGCTTTAGATTTGGTTGCAACTAAATAAATCATTTTTTTTTTTTTGTTAATTTACGTTGAAGAGAAGAGAATTTGGAGAAGAGGGATGGTTTTATGTGATGAGAGGGAAAAAAGAGAGCTGTTGGGCAAGGGCACGGTGATAGAAGAGAGATGGGTAGTAGGCACGGTGACAGAAGAAAGAAGATATAAAGAGGAAAGAAAAATAAATATTTTTTTAACAGAGAAGAGAGAGGCAATGAATAAATTAATTATTATTATTATTATTTTTTGTATAACTTCTAGCTACAGTAACTGCTATAAATAGTAGTTTATTGTAGGTAGAGGCTAAAATATTTTAGATTTAGCTCCTTTGATGTAGTGGGCTTTTTAGTGTTTGTGGTATTAAAATGACAACTTAGCACTTTTATGAGCCTTGATGTGAATACTCTTAGAGCATTAGCTGTTTCAAAAAAAAAAAAAAAGAAGTCATTTTGACACACTAAAAGCCTACTTTATTATTTTACTACATCATTTTATAATATCTCATTCATCAGATGTTTTATCCTTCAATTCTATATATTAAAATAATATTTACAACACATTAAAATAATATATTAAACTACTCCCCCATCATCATCATCATCATCATCATCATCATTATCATAATCAACAACAACCACCACCATGACTGTAACAACGCTGACAGCCACCATCGGCACAAACCCACATCGACCAACACCACCTTATAAAATAAAAATAAAAATAAAAAACCACAACCAGAAAAATTTTTGCGGCCCCCAAAAAAAAAAAAAAAAAAAAAAACCACCAAAATCAACCCACATCTGCTGCCACCCACCAACATTAACCCATCACAACCCATGAAAATCAACCCACAATTCACAACCACCAAACACAAAAAAAAAAAAAGAAAAAAAAACAAAAAAACAAAAACAAAAAACAAAAAACTTAACCCACCACCAACCCACTGCATCCCACACACCTACCCACTACCGCTGCCAACCCACCCACCCACCGATCCATCCTTTGGAACCCAGTCACAGGTCGACCCTCCCACCATCGATTCCACACATCAAAACCCACCACCACCGATTCACCCATCACCAGCCGACCCACCCACCCACAGGCCGACCTAACCACCACTGAATTTGACCATCGCAACCCACCACCATTTATCTGCCAATCACCATCTCAACCCACACACTGTCAAACTAGGTATTAAAAAAAACACACACACACACAGTAACTAGAGATCTGAGTGAAAGAAGAAAAGAGTGAGAAAAAAAAAACTAAGGGTGATGTCTGAGAGGAAGAGAGAAAAACAATGAGATTGAGAAGAAAAGAATAGAGAGGTTTGATGACTGAGGAAGAATGAGAGAGAAGAGAAATGAATAAAGTGACGAGAGAGGAGAGAGAAAAGAGAATAAAAAAAATATTAAATCATTATAGCATTTCTATCCGTACACTCTTATATTTGAGAGCGTATTGTTCACTCATGCCAAATTTTTTGGCATTTACAACACCTGATGAGATGGGCTTTTTGGTGTTTAGTGTGTCAAATGCCAAATATTTGGCATTTGACACACCTGATGGGGATGCTCTTACACACCTATTGTTTCTTATTTCATCCGAAGAAATAAAGTTCACTTAGGTTGGAGCATGGGTGAGTTTTATCTTTTAGTTTAGTCGAATAATTAATTACATAATGAAATAAAAGTGTAACGTAAATTATTGCATAATAAGAACAAATAAATTTCTTTCAATATTTCATAGTTGAATAATGTCACATAAATGTTAATTATGTAGTTGAAAATTTATTGCGTTTGATATCTGAATTCCAAATTTGTCAATTTCTTAATTATAGAAAATGTTAATATTCCAATTTCAAAAAAATTCTCAAACAACATTTCCAAATGTTGATATTAAGTGGATTTTCATTTTTTTTTAATACTCCGTGACTCCCCTCCCTCCCTCCAACATTCTGGCTCAGTCTCTGATCCCATGCCAGGACAACTTCTACTTTTTCCTTAAACATATATACTATATAGGTTTGTAATAGAGTTTTGATTATTTGGAGCTCATGGTCACTTAATTATCTCTTGAACATTCTTCAATAATAGCCCACACATTACAATTTTCTTCCAATTTTCAACAACTAATTTCTTAGCCAAGTAAAATATGAAAATAAAAAAAAAAAAAAAATTTATAGCGTCCTAGTTTTCTTGTGACTAATCAACCCAAAAAATCAAAGATATCTACCCCTATGATTTGATGGATTCTCAATCTCTCTCCGTTCCAAAGATACCTTACATTTTTTGTATACACTTCATTTAGGAGACTAAATAAGGTCATTCATCTTTTCTTTTTCTTTTTTCTTCTTTTCTTTTTCTAGATTTTGTTTCTATAAGTTGTAACCAATGGTAAGGTCTCACTCTCACCACACATCATTCACTCTATAATCTCACTCCCACATCAATCCTGTAAGAATATGTAAATTTATTCTCCAATTGCTCTTTTTCTAATCAAATATTTTAAATGTTGATGTTTTTATTGATCCTTTTTTTTTTTTAAGTCAGTATATATATATATATATATATATATATATATATATATATATATATATATATAGAGAGAGAGAGAGAGAGAGAGAGAGATGGGTTCAAGTTACACTTGGTAGAGTTACACATTTTTTAAACCATTAGATTTAAATCCAATGGTTAAAAAATTAAAAAAAAAAAAAAAAAAAACCTCTCATTAATGTTAATATTTTAATTGATCTCATTTATTATCGCTTATTTAATATATTCTATACTTATTTATTCCATACCTTTTTTTCTCTCTCCATTGCACGTCTCTCTCTCTCTCTCTCTCTCTCTCTCTCTCTCTCTCTCTCTCTCTCTTTTAGCACGTTTCTCTCTCTATCTCCTCCATGACTCTTCCAGCTCCACGGCTAAGTCGCCAACTGAAAAGAAAAAAAGAAAAAGTCATAGCCTGCCTAACTTTGATTAATAACAAAACTATTACTATGCCGTTTTGATGTTATGGATGAGAACCAATTATGCACAAATACACATGGTTTTGCTATGCCGTTTTATTGCTTGGTTCTTTGACATGTAGATGATAATTATATCATCTAGGTCACTAACTATTTTTCTAATACAAGATTTTAAATTAAAAAATTTTCTTCTACAGAACCATAATGAATGTCCATAGATCATACAAATAGTATTGGAAACAACATAAATAGCAAGCCATGATGGGATTTATACATCAACTATTACCATCTTTGAACAATCATGGAACTTCATTTTCTCAAAGGACTTCCTTAGTTCCTTTACCTGAATCATCCAGCATGAGTTCTCAGGAATTAGAATGGGCTAATTAGGCATTGCTGACAGTTTTTATTTTTTATTTTTTTATTTTATTTTTTATTGAGCTTTTTCTACTGAGCAACAACAAAAATAGGACCTAAACTGCAACCAACAAAACATACACATTATCAGCCAACATGCTATAAGGCTCAGAAAGACAATGTGAGAGCTAATAAAATTTGAAATAGCGGGGGACCATCCATTACTAGTGTATGAAGTCATCTATAAATTTAAGGTTCTGGTTGTATACCCCTTTAGATAGTTATGTGTGTGTGTGTGTGTGTGTGAGAGAGAGAGAGAATTAGTCCAATTGGCTATCCCTCGCTTAGCCTTTTTCTTTTAAGTTAAGTTTTGCATCTCATGACCCACTATGCATTGATAAGGGACTTGGGCTTCGATGAAGAGTGTCATGGGCTTCAAGTCTAATATGCAGGGGTGAAGAAATCTAGGCTCTTAGGCCTAACAAGTGAAGAAACAAACTTTGGGCCTTTGGCGGGCTTTCATACCCATCTCAAATAGTAATGTTTGTGTGGTGCTGAGTCTCATACCCAACCCATTTATAGATTAGAAGACTTTTGGGCTTAAAAAATAAATCCTCTAGGCTTCATTTTCAGTTTGAAAACACTTGACCCATGCTTGTTTCATGTATTTTCCTTGTGTAGGCTATTTTGCTGACGTGGTTTGATTTTTCTAATACAGTAATCCAGTCTGTCACATGAAAAGTGAAATTTCGCAACCCAAAAAAAAAAAAAAAATTGCTCATCATAGGATCAAGAACTTTTACTTGTTCTTTTTAAATAAATAAAAACCTTTTACTTGTACATGACTTTCACATCTACTCACAACTTCTATTTAATCAATTGTATATGATAGTTGATATATATATATATTTGGATAGAAACAAATACTTGAATTATTTCTTTATAATAGATGACACATTGATTTATAAGTGTTAAATATAGTTAGTGCCTTAGTGGCATACAAAAGTTAGATTGGGGGAGTGTTTCAATTCAACCCACCATGGTTAGATTGAAAAAAACACAATCCAACTCAACACATAATAGGGATGAATTGAGTTCAACCCATGAGAAGGACAGTTATAAAAAGAAAAAGAGATGAGCATAAAAACAACAAATTTATAAGATTACCAATACAAAAATCAACACAAACTATTTTATAAGTGCATCAAATCAACACATAAAAGCATATTTATAAGATTATAAATTATAAATTTGTTGATAGTTCATCAAACAAAAAAGAATAAATAATAAAATCATATATATATATATATATATATATTTTAAAATATAGGTAAGTTGGTACGGGTCAGATTTATAAATTTACCGACTTACTCATTGTAAAATAAAATTTGACATCCTAATCCAATCTACTAACCCTTACAAACCGACCAAAATTTAGGTAGCTGTACACTCCTAAAAATGGTAAACAAATACTACGGGAGCCAAAGATTGTGATCCGAGAATTATTGTTAAACTTATCCTTTTCTTTAGAAGAAAAAAAAAAAAAAAAGAGGGTCACGTTATAAAAGAAAAAAGAAAAAGTGGGTGACGGGGCGGGATCTGATTGAGAAGTAAACAAACTGTAGAGGCGTAACCGGGTACAAGCGAGAAAGCCCTCTCCTCTCTCTAGTGTTTATAGAAGAAGAGAAGCGGAGAATTGAATTGGGAATTTGATGTCCGTGACGCGAGGCTTCTGAGGCGCCAGATAGAGAGATAGAGAGCGCAGCGTGCAGAGGCAAAAACAAATCGCTCCAATTCCATTTCCTCCCTCCCAATAAAATATCCAATAATAAAAACAACAACTCTATATATATATATATATACACAGAAAGAAAAAGAAAGAGAAAGAGAGAGAGGAAAATGTCGAAGAAGAAAGGGAGTGGAAACACGATGACTCTCAAGGACTTTCACGGTGGCTCTATTCCAACTGATCTCCCTCTTCCCTCTGCTCCTGGTGTGTAAGTACCTTTTTACCCTTTCTCTCTATTTAGATCTGCCATCCAATCCCACTAGATCTGTATATTCACAAACCCTAGTTACTTTTCCGAAATGTATTAATTTGTTGCTTTTTATTTATTTATTATTGTTTTAGAATTGCGAGGCCGTCGGATCGTCCGGGTTACGACCGCCCGAACCCATGGGGGAACCCGATGGGGCGACCCGATCACCGGTCGCGGCCGCACTCGTCTCCCGCGACGAGGCATTTTGATGACAAGACTCCGTTTCTCACTCACGCTGCTCACATTGGGCGGAATTTCGATGAGGATGAGCGGAAGCCGCTTGATGGGGTGTCTGCCCCGCGGCGGACGATTAGTGATGATAATATTCGGGTCCCGTCTGCCCGTGTTGAGCTGAAGCCCGAGTATGGGCCGAGTAGGCAAGGATTGGGTGGAGGTGGAAGTGGAAGTGGAAGTGGGAATGTGAATTCGTATGCCGGGAAGGTTAATGAGGCGGGTAGTGTTGTTGGGGTTAGTTCGCAGAATTTAGGTGGGAATAGTGGGGGTCATACCAATGTGTGGGCAGCCAGGAAAGAGGCAATGGGGGTTAATGAGCCGGTGCAGCAAGCTGCATTGGCCGGACAAAATGCTGTTTCCAAGTTTGCTCATGCTAGTGCACTTGATAAGGTGTCTTCGGGTAGATGGCAATCCAAGCTACCGGCCCCTTATCAGGGTGATGTTGAGGCAGCTAGGTCGCCCGAAAGGGAGAGTGGCTTTCAGTCTAAGAACTTTGGCGCCGGCGGCTATGATAGTGTGGATGTTGCGAGTGGGAGAGAATATCATGATACTACGTTGGCGAGACAAGCTGAAAGGGGTATCAATATTGAGGATGGGGTTCGGGTTGGCAGGAAGGAGTTGCCGGATTATGAAAGAGCTGGGGCTCCTGTGTACTCGGAATTAAAAGAGAGGAACCCAGTGATTCATGTGGATAGGACTCAGCTGGCTCGTAATGATGGAAAAATTGGTGGGTCTGAATTGCATTCGCCAGTGCCTTTGGAGCCATCCGAGCGGCCTAAGTTGAAGTTGCTTCCAAGAACTAAGCCATTGGAAAGTTCAGAACAACCTGTTCCTGTTGTCGATCATACACAGGTATTGGCAAGGTTACTCGATTGGGTGTTTGTTAAAAATATAAGATAAAGAATGTATAGCTCACTTTACATTCCTTGAACTTAATTCCTGTTATTTCATGTACCATACAGGGCTATCAGCGGGTGAGTGACACTGCTCATGCTGAAACTGTTAATGAAGTGTATGGAAATACGAGTCCTGCAAAACCTAGCATAGCTAGCACTGAGAGTGTGAAGCAAGCTGTGGAACGTCCCAAATTGAATTTAAAGCCTCGGTCACAGCCTCCTGAGCATTTGGAAGGAAATGCTGAAAGAGAGAGGTCAGTAACTGATTTTGGGTTTCTTATTGATTCTCCCTTTTTAAAAAATATCATATGGACTACATATCAAAAATGTATATTTTTGTGATTAAGATGACAAATGCAAGAATACTATTTTATGAGGGAACAAGAGATCTGTGGCCTGACATTAGCAATCATTTGAGCATAAAGGTTTTAGCTAGGTAAAGGCTTGAGGGAGAAGGGGGCAGGTGGGGTGGGGTTTTAACCCCATACTTGCCCACTATTTTATACTAATGGACACAAGGGCCATTGGCACAATCTTTAGAGCATAAAGTAATCCACAGGGTTGACTGATGTAAGTATAAAAATCATACTCTGAATCACGAAAAGGAAACACCAAAATTGATGCCTTAGACATGATTGTGACTTATTTTCTTATTGGACATAATGTTAGATTTCTATCTTTTTAGTTTTTTTTATTGACATCTTGTTTGTATTTGTCTCAAAAGTCTGTGGACATAATCCTAACAATAACCCTGCAAATTTGTAATGAGTCTTCTGGCCAAAACACAAAAAATCATTGAATCTTGAGGTGAGACCTTGCTTTTCCATTCAAAGTCAGTCCCATACATTATCATATTGTGTCTTTGAATGTCATAAGCACAGATCTGTTTTATATTCTAAGATGCCATTATCAATTTATATTTTAAATATGGCATCATTAGTGATGTTAATAAAGTAATATGAGGCAATCGATTGCTAGGAGTGGCATGCTAATTAAAAATTTTGAACTTGGTTTCTCTTTCTTGGACTTCCATGAGTATTATTTTGGTTGTTTTATCCTGGAAAGAAGAAGAAGAAGAAGAAGAAGAAGAAGAAGGTGGTCTTGTTCAAATTGAAGTATTGGGCTTGTGTAGTGGCCATTCACGGTTGCCCTCTCCCAATCCATTACATTGGTTCAACCTCAAATTGTCCCCATTTGGTAGGGGAGAGATTTTTTTTGGCCACAAAGGTTGAGGGTAACATCATTTTTGTCAATTTATTGGGACTTTTGAGCCTCACTTGTTAGGGTGACTGAACCTCAGGAGTAGTTTTCAATCACAAATAGACAAGGTTGTAATAAAATGTCTTTGTGTCAGGCATGGAATAGGTACACTAGAATGTGAGTGGCAACATCATTTCAGTTATTTACTGGCACTTTTGGGCCTCACTTGTCAGGGTGACTGAACCTCAGGAGTAGTGTAACAATCAGAACATAGACAAGGTTGCAATAAAATGTCTTTGTGTTGGGCATGGAATAGGTACACTAGAACGTGAACATCTTATCGATTTCATTCTTCTGGGTTTGGTTCAGTATTGAATGCACATGTTCAACTATTTGTTTGGGATGTTATGATCAGTGCAAAGATGGGTTTTGTAAAGTTTGAGGGAGGCCTTGTATTCTTCAAAATCAATTCATCATAAGAGTTCTGTTCTGGGTTTGAGAACGTTATCTTGGGTGACCTAGGTTATTTATGGTAGTCATGGCTCAATATCTGGTTGGGATGTTATGATCAGTGCAACTATGGGTTTTCTAAAGTCTGAGGAAGGTCTTGTATTCTTCAAAATCAATTCATCATAAAAGTTCTGTTATGATCCTAGTGTCCCACATTGGCAAAGTGTAAGCTTAACCATGTGTTTATAAGCCCTCGGGCACTCTCCCCTTGCAAGCCGGTTTTCAAGGGTGAGTTCTACCCATGGGTTTGTAACATTTGATATCAGAGCCAACCACCATCCTAATTAATCTAGTGTAGCTCATTGAAAATGAGATCAAATGAGTTGCGGTTTTATGCCCAGATCCCAAAAGGGGCGACCTAGAGGCTGGATTAAAATTACTGATAGTTAAGTGGAGCCACCAAAAAGAGAAATGGCTACCAATGGGTCAGTGTCACTATAGTGAGCCGTTGTGGATGTCTGCTGTGGAGCATGGTGGTATGTTATGATCCTAGTGTCTCACATTGGCTAAGTGTAAGCTTAACCATGTGTTTATAAGCTCTTGGGCACCCTCTCCTTGCAAGCTTGTTTTCAAGGGTGAGTTCTACCCTTGGGTTTGTAACAAGTTTTGATCTGGTTTTGAGAATGTTATCTTGGGTGACCTAGGTTATTTATGGTAGTAATAGTTATCATGGCTTAAATGTAGCTTATGGAGATATTTACTGATAGTATTCTTCCTGTCCTCCCAAATATAAAAAAAAAAATCTATCTAAAGAGATTTTTTTATCGGGGGTGGAGAGAGATGCCTTGGGTGCTTGAATTGTTTTTATAGGCATTTAATAGACATTTATGAAATAGGAATGTCAAAGTGTTGAACTGGGTAATTTGGGATTATTTGTAAAATCAAGTTCTTTAGCCTCAAATTTGGTTGCAGTATTGGTGACTCAATAAAAAGTTCTTGGAATACGTTGAATCTGTCAATGACAAGACAGCAAAATTGACACTTTTTTTTTTGGTAAACCTGGGAACATATTCAATTAAATAGAAATAGGAGAATAGGAGTGTCAATTACAGGGCAGAATCTGATCTGAGTCAGACCATACAAATCAGAAAGAAATTTTATTTTGGGGGGGGGGGGGGGGGGGGGGGGGGAATTGAAGAACATAACATTCAGAGATTAATGCAGCCTAGTCTTGCGAGGGCATCGGCATAACGATTTGCTTCTCGGTAACAATGGGAGACTTTAAATTGGGGAATTTGAGATAAGAGCTGCCTGTAGTCAGCCACAATGGCTGCAAACTCAGCATTCAAACTTGTGGTATTGTTCATCAAGTTAGCGACCACTTTAGTGTCTAATTCAACTTCAAGAGCTGGAATCTGCATATCCACACACATGCTAAGACCATCCCTAAGCACCCAGAGCTCAGCTACAAAGCTGGTGGTTGTACCAATCTTCCTAATGAACGCTCTTATCCAACCACCCACCTCATTTTGCAGAATACCCCTTCCACTAGCCAAACCAGGATTGCCTAGGGAAGATCCATCTGTGTTTAACTTATGCCAGCCTCTATTAGGCCTCTCCCATCGAATGCTTCTTTCAATCTGAGGCTTGCAATTTGAAAAGTTTTGAGCAATGAATGAATACTCTGCTGCTCTGTGAATAATCTCCTTGTGGATGGAGTGGCTGATTGGTTTGTTTTTAAAACCACACTGTTACGGTGGTTCCAAATAGTCCATATCCCAAATGCAAATAATGTGCTCCAAGGAATTTGAAGATGGTTGGAGGTTTTAATAGATTTACAATTATTTTCCACCCAAATTGGAAGGCTCAAGGAGTAAAACTCAGGAGTACAGACCCCTATACCAAGGTTCTGCCAGCAGTTTGCAGTTATGTGACAGTCCCTCAACAGATGGATGATGGTCTCTGGATAGGAATTACAGAGAGGGCAAAGCAAGGACATTTGCAAACTTCTAGAGACTAACCTTTCCCGAGTTGCAATGCTGTAATGGAGGCACATCCAAATAAAGAATTGAATTCTTGGCAGTACCTTTAACTTCCAAATCCACTTACCATTAAAAGATTGAGGAGCTTCCCCATTGGCAAGGGTATATGCACTATTGAGGTTGAACTCTCCATTGTAAGAAGCATCCCAAATTATTCTATCTTCCCCATTAGCCACATGAGCTCGGGGCATCGCTTGAATTTCTAGACAGATTTTTGTTGGCAGAACCATAGAAAGTTTCTAGACACACTTTCTGTCGTTAGCATATGAGGTGTTTGGGGAAAATAAATGTCTTTTTTTTTTTCTTTTTTCTTTTTGGGTGGGTGTTGGGGGGGGGGGGGGGGGGGGGTTCTGCTACTCCTGTGCCTAAGAGTTATCTTAAATTTTCAACGTTCTAGAAGTGTCCATAAGAAAGATGTGACCAAGCTGGTTTTTATGTTTGGTTAGAAACTGATTTCAGTCTTACTTTTATCAGCCTTTTTATTTTTTTGGTAGCCTTGATGTCTAGATGGTCATATAACTGCTTAGGAAGGCGCATGGGTTAGTGGTAGTTCTTATTTTTATTTTAAAAATAAAATCAGGTATAGGTAAAGTTTTTATGATATGATTAATGGAGAGTATATCTTTTCCTTCTTGATTGTGTGTGTGTTGATATAAAAGATAAACTTAGAGTGGATTGTGCTTGTGTTTTTTTGTTATGCTATACTGCTCATAAATAGTCAAGAATAGATAAAAAGCACTTTTAATATAATACCAGACTGAGCGGGCCTTGGTATCTTTGACTGATTAAAAGAAATTAGTTTTGGGATCTAGTGAATGGTGAAACCACATTATCATGTCCACTTATTCTTTTCCCATTTATTTTTGAGTTCCTGACTTTCAGATAAGAAGCTTTTCATCTCTTGCTGTTATGGTAGTTTGCAAAATCAAATATTCATGGAATAAGGGTTGCACGAAATTTTGAATATGGTAGAAGTTGGTTTAACTTTCTGCTTTCAATTTTGGTGCTATATCTCCCTAGGAAAAGTAATTTAATGTACTATTCTCCCTACTCAAACAATTGGCATGTAATTGCTTTTCTGTGGTTCCATTTTATTGGATACTGGGCTTTTTCTATGGTACTGAGACAAATTATGTGAATGATGCAGGAATATGTTGTTTGGTGGTGCTCGCCCACGAGAACTGGTGAGTTTTTCATATTTAGTTCGCTAATTTGCAATGTCATATACAAATTTTCTTTGTTGCATCTTCATGCTGCTGTTGACAATTAAATGTTATCACATATGGTTTCCCTCTGTGTGTGTGTGTTGGGGCTTTTGGGGGGAGGATTAATACTGGTTACTAGTTTGACAATATTGTTTCTCTTGTTCCTCCTTCCCCTTCCCCCACATTTTCCACTATTTCCTAGTCTCTGGAAGGGTACCGTCCTGTGTTGATCTCTTTCTTTTCTGTTATTCAGTCATCAGTGGCTTCATGTTCCTACCTTGACAGCATAGCTAATCCACTTCTCAGGTTCTGAAGGAGCGAGGGGTTGATGATGTTGGAATCAACAACCAGGACTTGGTTCAACAATCTGATAGGTAGTGACTTTCTAATCCTTTTCTTTTTGATTTATTACAACTCTATTGTCTCTTACCATTTGAATTTCAAACTAATTCTAACTGATGACTTATTGTTTTGTGAAGGGTTGAACAAAATGTTCCTAGGACTGAAAGAGTACATGGGCATGCAATTCCTGCTCGCCACAGTGAAAAAACTGAGAATTCTCATCTTGATCAAATGACTGGAAAGAGATATGAGAGGAAAGATCACAGGCAAGACTCTGAGAGAGTTGATATGCAGAGGAGGAACTGGCGTAATGAGAGCAGGAGGAATAACAACAGAGAGACTGAAAGACAGCAGCAGCAGCCTCAGCAACCGCAGCAGCAAGTGGAGAGGCCACCTTCACCTGAGACTTGGCGCAAGCCTGTAGAGCAGCCAAAACCAGCCTCCCCTGATGCTGGTGGTCTGCGCTATGGGAAAGCAGCTTCAGCTGTCGAGCTTGCCCAAGCATTCTCTAAATCAGTCTCTGATCCAAAGATAGCAGATCAGTTTTCTGGTCAAAAGGCCCTCCCTGGCCGGACCCAAATACCTTTTTCAAGGCTGACTGGTCCAACCCCAAGGCCTCAGATAAATGGTTACTAGATTTATGAGTGGTTTGGTGGGCAATTGGGCATCCATTGTGATAAGAAAAATGTGTGGTGATGTAACATTGGGTATGTGCAAGCTGCAAAAAATACTTAGCAGCTTGTTAGTGATGATACCCGCACCTGATTCTTTTCTTGGTTTTCTTCAGAAAAATGATTTGTCATACAAAATCAACTTCAATAATCTAGCTGACTGGTGCCATCTGCTTTTACAACTACACATTATTTTTAATTTATTGCTGTGCCTTTTCTCCTTGGACAACTCTGTACTTTTCCTCATCTTTTTAGAGGAGAAAGTGTTCTGTTGTCTTTTTAACTTGAGATTTGAGGCCATTTTAGCATCAGTTTACAATTTGCATTCATGGTTTTGGTGGTGTTATTTGGTAGTTTACAATGAGAATGGGCTTGTTTCGTTTCTTTTCTTTTTTTTTCCCTTTTGGGCAGTTCAATGAGAGCCTACTTACCCCACAAAAAAATAAAGGTCAAAGAGAGTGGTTAAAGTTGCTTGAAGTTGATTTTTATTTATGGCTTAAATATTATAACCTGTTTTAAGATAATGGTAAATTGGCCCGAAGGGTTCCACTGTATGGTATAAGAGGCAAATGTGGGGAAATGATTTCAAGAGTTAATTTTTACCGTAGGTTTTCATTGACTTACAGCAACTCCCGTTGTAGATTGAACCCGATTCAACTGCTGTTAAAACACTGTATTGTATCAAAATCTTAATTTTTCTTTAACCACATCTATTCTCTTATTAGAATGCGTTCTTTAATTCTGACTCTCAGTGGTGGGATCCAGTATCCACTAAGCGGTAGTTTTCACTTTTCACTAGAGTCAAGCCACTAGGAAATTGGCGGCATAAGTAACGGAAAAGGAAAGTGCTAGCTGGGTCAAGCAAGAATTCTCACGTGGAATAAAATATTTATGTTGAACCGTAAAAGTTGGTCAGAGTTTTGGGTTCTGAGCTTGTAAATATTGGTTTCTTGGCTTTCCCACATCCACATATGCTCTAATCCATTCCCATAATATCTTGCAGCAAGAGTTTTGCAATGGCAACTATTTGATCTCCTAAGTGAAGTCACAATGCCTGCTGTGAGGTACATGAGTACTAGAAAAAGAGAGTTTATCGACGCAACTTTTGTGCCACAATCTTAACATGTCCAACTGTGAGTATATCGAGAAAAAAGAGTAGATTCATGTGAAAGTGATGGTTCACCAATTATAGTTGCATATGTCATCCAGTTATGGCAAATGATGTGGTCCTAGAAGTGTAATGTATATATCGACATTAACTACTTGGTCATAATGTTTTATTACCTGCTTCCAAGAAAGAGTTGGTTCTCTCCTAGAATCTTTGTTAGTCTATATATTATTTATATCATTTTAAAATGCCTTAGTTGCTTCTTATTCCCTCCATTGTCTCTTTACTAGTAGGAACAAACATGGTTTCTATACTTGTCATTGACTGAGCAACAGAAAGTTCAATGACAAATAGTTCCACTATTTCTCTTTCCCTTCTTGGTTCACAACTCTTTATATCCCTTTTTATCCTTCTGGATCAGTCTGAAAAGTACATCTTTTCCAAACCTTTTCAAGTTGCATAACGTTTGTTTTAGGTGAGCTTTCAGATTTGTTTATGTGAACAATGGAAGGGTGCTGTGATCTTGAGGTGAATGTCAATGGGGAAGAAGTTTTTATGGTCCATAAGGTAAACACTTCACTTTGTTTGGCATTCATATCTGTTAAAAGTTGACTTCTTTTAACCTTAATCTCTCAAAGCATTAGAAAGATTTTTAGACCTTCCTGCTTTGTTTGTCATTCATATCTCAGAAACTATTGCTAATTTTTCTTAGTGGAATGAAAAGCTTCTTGAGTCAGTAGCCTTTCAAGCTCTAAGATGTCAAAGTGTTGAGTCTTGTGAACAAGTTTTCTTTATTGGTTCATTAATCAAAGAATTTTAAAATGAAATCTTTTGTCTTTTGCTCCCATTTCTTAAACGATTTCCTTCTTGTAGAAAACAAAACAAGAACATGCTTTTCTTTTCTTTTTCCCCTTAAGTGTGAGGGTAGTTAATTTTCTGAACTTTTTGCTAGCCATATGACTCTGTTGTGTCATACATACTTGCAGAAAATTCTCATGTCCTTCTCAAGTCTATTTAGCAAATTATTTGGTGATTTGAAGGGCACAGTGAGGAACTTGAAAGTGATATTCAATGAATTTCCAGGTGGTGCAAAGGGTTTTGAGCTCATGGCAATGTTTTGCTACGACAATGGCAGAACTATGATAACACCCTCGAACATATTTCTCCTAAACTGTGCTGCTCATTTTTTGGAGATGGATGGTAATGGTTCTAGTAGACATAGTTTAATAGACCAAACTGAGAAATCTCTTAAAGGGATCAACTTTTGGACTTGGTCTGAGCTCTTAGAAGCTTTGAAACAGTGCCAAGATTTACTTCCTGCCGCAAAATCTTCAGTTATGCTTCAGTGTATCTTGGATTGTCTAATAGGACGGATTGCTTTGCCTAGTATTGCAAGCCCATATACATGTTCTTCAGATAGTTCTAGTTTCCAATTTTCCTGTGATACAAGCATCGACAGCCTGAAAAGCAGCTCTTCTCAACTAACCTGGTGGTTTGAAGATCTTTTGTTCTTGAATATTGATTTGATAGACAAGTTAATCAAGACAATGGTCTCCCTGAAAGTCAACCATGCTACAATCTATAAGTTTCTCTTCTATTATCACAAATCAAGATGCATTGGTGCAGCAACAGCTGAGAAGTGCAAAATCACAGAGGTTGTAATTAATCTGCTTTCTTTGCTTGATAGGAGTTCTCTTTCTTGCAAGGGCTTATTTGAAATTTATCGAGTGGCTTTAGGCTTGAGAATAAGTAAATTTTACAGAAATAATTTAGAGAGCCTGATGGGTTCACGGTTGGATCAAGCAACAATTGATTATCTGCTTGCCCCATCTCCACATAGACGAGCTTATTTCTATGATGTTAATTTGGTTTTAAGGCTTGTACAAGCATTTCTCCTTGAAGGCGGTAGTTTGTCATTTACAAGTCGATTAAAAAAGGTTACCAACTTGTTGGATTCATACCTTGTGGAAGTGGCTCCGGATTCCCATCTGAAACCTTCCAAGTTTACTGCATTAGTATTGCTGCTGCCAGATTATGCTAGAGCATCTTATGATCGTGTTTACCAAGCCATGGATTTGTTTCTAGAGGTATGTACCATATTGCAATGTTTCATACACTGATAGATGGAATTAGCACATTACATTCAATAAAAGCTGAGCTTGTTTGGTGCTTATTATGGAAATAGTGTTCAAGTATCATTTTGTTCCTCTATTCAAATTTTAACTCTCACAAAATGTGGTATACTCCATGTGTTCACAAAATTTCAATCCTTGTACTGACTTCAGGTTTCCACAGGTTCATGCTGGATTATGTGAAGAAGAAAAGAGGAGTGTATGTTGTGCACTGAACCATGAGAAGCTCTCAGAAGAAGCTTTGAAAGATCTATCTCGGAACTCAAAATTTCCTTCACAAACTGTGCAAAAGGCTCTTACTACACAACAATCCATGATCAAATGTTCACTTTCAGACACCCACCATCTCTTAACTTTTTGTGACTCTTTATTTTGTAGCAACACTAAGGAAAATTTAGGTAAGGAGGATTCTGAGACCAAGAAGCTTAGAGCAGATTTGCAAGGAATGCATTGGAAGATGATGGGGTTGGAGAAGGTTTGTGGTGCAATGCAGACAGAGATGGCAAACATAATGAGATCAAGATTATCTATCCTTGGCAATGCTAGATCCTTACCAAAGCTTTGTTCATGACAAAACTTTGGATACTTGCTAGTTGCTACTCAATTTCATGTATATATTTTATTTGCACTTTCTGTCAAAATGATTTGTTGAGTAATAATAAAGGGCTAAATTCTTATTTCTTTTCTTTGAAGTAAAACAAGGATAAAAACTTTTCATAACAAGTGCAAGCCAGCAAATGGGAGCATTTTATAACTTTATAAACGTGAAATTGATCATCTAGCACTATCCAAGTGAAAGGACAAAAAGATTGTTGAAGTCCAATCATAGCTCTTGCTCTTGCTCTTGATGCTTCTTTTGCAAACACAATAATATTGTTGCTCATGATAGAAACGCCAAAAAGCACTCATAACAGTTCCTTTCTGACCTCGTTAGTATACACCACTTTTCCCTTGAAGGGTGTCATGCTCAAGTCCAAAAGGGATGCCTTAAACGGAGCATTTGGATTTCTTCATTGTAAATTGGTAATCTTTGTCAAGAATTCTGAATGAAACAAATGATACAATTGTCGCATCTTTTCAAGTTCAAATGTCCAATAAACATTGCTTTAACTGCTGTTTCCTCAGTTTGAGACTGTATTTTTTGTCCCACTCCCTTGGAGTTACCCTTTTGACTAGTGATGTAATGTTAATGTATAAAATTGTACAACTAACAAGCTAATAGATAAAATATAGTGGTTGAAACTTGAAACTTGGAAAAGATAAAATTGATTTTCCTGTATTGCTCAATACAATTACGGGGTTGAAATCAACTGAGGAAATTAAAGCATAGTATCCAAGTTTTGTCTTATACAATTAAGTGTTGTATCTTAGATTTCTCAATTAAATTCAACTATATAGACGTATTAATCAATGAACCAAATGATTGAATCTAATTCATTAACATACCCCAAGTTTTGTCTTTTTTCTCAAACTGCTTTTAAAAAAAAAAAATCATAATCTGATTGTGTAAATTTAACAAAGATAATTTAAACACATAGTAATGTTGAGTAATGGAGACAATGTGGGCATCAATGTCCTTTCCATAAACCGAGGATGATGAAAATAGGCATTAAAAAAATCAGTGGATGTTTCTAAAGAATATTCATACAAACTAACGTCCAAGTCTATCGCCGACTGCGTCAGCGAGCTATGCGGCAAAGTGCACGCGTAGTTGTGGGGCTCGCTAACACCAACGTTAATAGTTGCAAATTGCAATAACCAAAGTGATTTTTTTTGTTTGTTGTCATCCCCATTTGTTGTTGGAAAATCAAGATGAACACTTTGTCATGCCCATATTGTGATGGAAAAATGCACCATGATTTACCATGACTTAAATCTTATTGGGCTGCGAGGTAATTAAGTAATAATGGCCAAATGATTAACAATATAGTAAGTACAACACAGTCAACTTAGTGTGGCTATTAATTGCAATTGGGGTTTGTGAGCCTTAAATGCAAGCTATGCAGCAAAGAGAAGAGTGTCATGAACCAACATACTTGTAATCACCTTTGAATCTTACCATGAGAGAAACACAATGATATTGATAATGGGGTTGTTTTTTAGACTTCCAATTTGTTGGAAGCAGGGAGCATTAAATGAATCGACAAAGTCCAGGAGCTCCTTTATAGAAATATTCCAAACTATTTGTATGTAAATTCTAAATGGAAAAAGTTTAGCTTTTAACTACTTTTGAGCTATTTCTTAATTTTCCTCCCATCTATTATGTGACAGTTTATAAGGTTTGAAGTCATTACATTTAACTTATTATGTAGTACTAATTTATAAGACTATTTATCTATATTATATAAAAAGATCACATGATATATTAGAAAAATCATATGACTAAAATTACACATAAATAATCTCTTTAATCACTGCAATATATGGGTTGAAAGAATATTGTTTCAGACCGGTTTGAAGCTAAACTCATTGTAAATACTCACTAGTCAGTCAAGATTCAAGAAGCATTCAATCTTCCCTCAAGATCTATATATTTGTGTTTTAAAACTGGGGTGTATGAACCCATAATGGTTGGACTCCGGTATCTAACATGTATAATCAATGTCACTAGATTCTCTAATTAATATACACATTGTTTTTGTCTTCTTTTTCAAAGGTTTCTTTCCATTTAAAATTGATTATTTTATGTTTCATATTAAACATTACTACTCTAATTTTATATCCAATGTCATGTTATTTTTTAAATAATGTGACGCTCTATACAATATCCGATCAAAAAAATAAAATCTTAAAATGTGAAATGAATTCTATTAATTTCCAGTGAAATAAAGAGTATTGTATTTCCCAATTGTTTTATTAATAATTTGCATTGGTTTAAAAGTAATTGGTGCTTTCGTGACCCTTTGTAGCTAATCATATTAAGCATCAAGTCTTTCCGAATTATATTTGATTTATTTATTTATTAATAATAAATATGATATGATTTGAAATTCTGTCATTAGTTTTAAGATTCTTGTTTTTTACTATCATATTCATGTTATGATGTCAGTGAGTATCTTTTGTTGCACACAAGATTCGATTCCAAATTTCTTATTTGATGACAAAATATTTTACCAATTTAGCTAATCGAATGCATGTACTCTATCTTAATTTCCTGCTGCAATTGCAAATGCTTTTTAAACTTTCTCAGAGATCAGTTTAATAATATTTCTTTTCTATGCTTTAGATACAAATATGAAATATGGGCAACATTGTAGGGCCATTCCCTATATATGAGGATCCGTGAGAAAATATGAAGTCCGCTATACTTAATAATTAAAAAAAAGAAAAAGAAAAAGAGTGTTTAGAAGGTTATACATAACCAAATAAGTTGAAAAAAAAAAGAAAAGAAAAGAAAAGAAGAAGAAGAAGAAGAAGCTCATCCAAATCCACTTGCCAAAGAAAAAGATATTGAGGAAAAGAAGAAGAAGAAACCAAAGGTGCACATGAAAGGATGAGGTAGCTATTAATTGCAATTGGGGAGTGTGAGCCTTAAATGCAAGCTATGCAGCCAAGAAAAAGGTGTCTTGGACCGACATCCTTGTAATCACCCTTGAATCTTACCAAGAGAAAAACACAATGATATTGATAATGAGGATTATTTTAGTCTTCCAATTCGTTGGAAGCAGGGAGCATTAATGGATTGACAAAGTCATGGAGCTGGAACTCTTTCAGAGAAAAATTTCAAACTATTTGTATGCAAAAAAGCAAGAACTTACTAGGGCTATCAAGAGTAGTCAAGAGGCACATACTCAAGGACTAGATCGAATTTGTATTTTAAAATCGAATACTTGGATGAATACTCTATACGTGACTTGATTCTCTCATTTATATGTGCAACGTTTTTTGTCTTCTTTTTCAAGGGTTTAAGGCTCAAAGTAACTAGCATTGTGAAACCAATTGTTTTGTTTGCAACTCACACTGGTCTGACAGTACATTCTTACGATCTGAAATGTTTTATACGATTCAAATGGTACAATTTTTTTTTTAATTTATAGAACTGAACTGAGATCGAGATTTTGATTAGAAAATCAAATTGGTAGAATTAGGAGTCAATACTGATTTTAGATTAAACAGGCCCAAATGTCAAATTAACTTAAATAGACCCAAAATAATAGTATTTGCTCTATCAAGGTCTACCTAACAAAACTAATTTACAAAAATTTTGGTTAGAAGCTTAGGAAATGACTTTGGCAATTACAAAACTTTGGCTTTTAAAAGCATGTATGTAATTGACTATTAAACTGGAAGACGAATGCCTGGGCTGATGCTCTGGCCAGGAAAGCTGTTTCCCTTCAATAAGAATTTTCACAGCCTCTCTAGTCTTTTTTGTAACAGACTATGTAACACCTCTGCCCATGTGGCTAACTCTTAGTTTCTAACCCTTCAATAAGAATTCAAATGACTACTATACTAAGTAATACGAAATATCAATGTGTCATCAATTAAACATTGATATTATAATATTCTATTACTATATATCTATCACTTTGATTTTCAAGTAAAAACATGATAGGATTTGAATTCGCAATGAACGTATTATTATTATTATTATTCTTACTTTTAGTTGAATGAGAATCTGACATTTTTATTCATACTTAGTTGAGATTAATAATATTATCTAAAAATGAAAACAAAAAAGAAAGAATAATTTAAAATGTCAAAATTTGATAATAGTTGTTATTTTATTTAATATTGATTTTTGCATTTTATCTTATTATATGTTGGCTTCTAGATCTAAAATGGCTGCTATACCTTTTAGGTTACATAGCCATTAATTTTAAGACCATAATTTGTGCTAAAAATGTAATTTCTAAGATTTGGATAGGACTTCTTAACATATAGTATGTATTATATACATAACTAAATTTCATATTCCACAAAATCTTACTATATTTAATTTGATTTTCATTTTTATTTTTTAGATTTCAATAGTTATAAGCAGCAACAATGGGGAGGGAGATTTGAAACCTTGATTCACTTAAAAAAAGAAATCAAGCAATATAACTGAATTTCACTCTTGACCACTTTTATAAACCTTCTTTCCAACTCAAAGCAACATCCCAATTTTAACAACTTTGGTGCTAATCATATTACCTATTAAGTCTTTCAAAATTAAATTCAAGTTTTAGTCTACGGTTGCAATTGCTACATTTTCAAAAGCATGTTTAAAATACATTTTTCTTTCAATTTTAAATCACAAATAGGGATGACATTGCAATATAGTTGATTGTACAACTTGATCCCAAATCCATGAGAACTTGCGTTGAAAATAAGAATAAGAAGAGGTGCACTGTCGTTAGACCGAGAAGAGAATCCCTGATGCTTAAGTCAGCAATGGTATGAATATGTCATATGTACAAAAGCGGTAGTGGAATGGTGACAATGCAATACTTATATAGAGAAGGTAGAAGAATAGTTCCTAGGGTCAATAAGATCTCTTTGTTTTGGAAGTTATTAGGATTTAATTGGAGGAGAAATTCTTGAAAATAGGATCTTAGAGGTAAAATCTCCCAATTTTTGGAATATCTCTTGAGAATCCAAGATAGTTGCTTGGACCAAGGTTATCAGACCCGGATTGGACCGAGCGGTCCGACCGAGTAACCAAGAACCGGAATGAAATTTGGTTTTTTAAGCGTAGAGAATTGGACATGCCTGTTAATTTTGTGAACCCCTTAAATTGGGTTTGGACCGCACGGTTCATGAAGAACCGGTGGCATAAACCGTGCAGTGCATGAACCAATGGCATGAACTATGCAGTCCAACCCCGGTTCAAGCATGCCTCTTGAATAAGAAAAAATCAAAAAAGTGTGCTTACTAGGTTTAGAACCTAGGCATGGTCAGAGTTAAAGCTAGAGCCTAACCACTGAGCTAAGCTTGCAATTTGATGCTCAACAATAACAAAAAAAATACTTAAAGTAAACTTAATGCATTTTTTTTTTTTTTTTATAAAAACCACTTAACACAATTCTATTCTACTTAATTAAATTATCCATCTCTTACAAGGAATATAAAAAAAAAGTTATAATTAAAATCCTTCAAAGATATTCAACTTTACTTAAAAAATTAATCATAAATTTTAATATTTTCATGGTTAATATTTTATTTTATTAACTTTCTTATTTAATTATTAAATATATGCTTGAAAATCATTAAATTTTCAAGCATATATAGATATATTAGTCAATTTTGTTAGTTTTATAAATTTAATATCTATATTTAGGCTTTAATTAATTATTAAAGTAATTATGTCGTCATTGCAGTTCGACCTCGGTTGAATTTCGGTCCAACCTTTAAAAACCTTGAATCTCTCTCTTTACCGGTTTTTTGAACAGTTCGGGTCTAAAAACCATGGCTTGGACCATAACTTGCTTAACTTGGCATTGACGTTGCTTTAGGTCAGGTGCACAGATATCGCATCATTCCTTTGTCCATAATTTGTTTTGTATACATGGTTAAAAATCAAACTTGAATAAAAAACCAAAAAAGAGAGTGAATTTTGGTTTAATGGATAAGTTGAGCTTTGAATAGTCATCAACTATGGCATCATAAGTCATAAATAAAAAACATTGTAATAGAATATATATATATATATATATTATATTTATTGTTTAACTTAACTTGTGAGCTTCATTGCCCTTAAACTTCCATCTTCATTTTGAGGCCCATCTAGTCTTACTTTAAATTGGGCTTCCATAAAATTTGTAAAAACTCTATGGACCAAAACTCTTTGCTAATAACTGAAAAAGTCCAGACCCAAAGAAGAGATGAAAAACAAAAGAGAAAGTATAAAGTCCAAATGAAAATTTCTTTCTGGACAAGAAGGGCTAGGTTGTGTGTGGGTCCACCAGTGGGCTATTTTACACCCAACCATGAAGGCCCATTGCTCTTCACCTGAAACGACGTCGTTTGCTCTTCCAAGTTCCGACAATGGCAAAAACGAAAATTAATTGTCCTCATCGTCATCAATAGAAGTCAGTCACAGCTTTCCTTGCAACTTTTTCTTTACTTCCTTCCTTGCCAAACCCAAAATCAAAATCTAAGTTTTCTTTCCCTTATAATAATAATAATAATAATATTAAATAAATAAAAACCTGTGAATTAAACATTCTTGATTCTCTATTTGATTTTTCTCTTTCCTTTGAAAACTTAAAATTTTCCCGGAAAACAAACAAGGCGAAGAAGATGTTAGAGAAGATCGGATTGCCTGCAAAGCCATCACTGAGAGGGAACACATGGGTGGTTGATGCTTCACACTGTCAGGGATGTAATTCTCAGTTCACTTTCATCAATCGCAAGGTTTTGTTTTTGTTTGACTTTCCCTATTCTTGTTTTTATCAATTTTAATTTTAATTTTTTTTCTCTCTATGATCCCAACACCCAATTGATATTTTTTGATTAATTTTTATGTTTCTTCAAAACCCACATAGCAAAATTTGTTCCTTTGGTTGTAAAATGTGTACTTGAACATGATTAGGCTGAAAATGCATTGGTTTGGGGTTTGTGCGCGTGTGTGTGGTGGTCTTAGGATACGTTGGAATAATAGAGTGTTATTGGAGCAACACATGATTGTTATTATTTTTGGGAATTTGCAGTTTCAGTGGATGGGACTTATTAGTCTTGTATGCTTGCTTGCTTGCTGTTAATTTAAATTTGGAAAAGATTTGTTTATGGTTGTTTTAGATTAGGATGGATAAGTAGAGTTATGAAGGATTGGATTTTCTTTGATTGGTCAAATAAAGGCTTAAAATTGAGGATGATAGAGCAGTATAGAAGGGTTTGGTTTTTGTTTAGTAATTTGGAAATGAGTTTTGGCTCCAATGGCATTTCTTTCTCCTATTAGAATAGATAGAGGGTGAAGTCTCGGATTTGAAACTCATTTCATACTTGTAGCTTACCAATAGAAAAAAAAAATTTGTGACGAATTTCTTGAATTTTTCTTTTACTCATTTTATGCTTGGGGGTCATTAAAATCTTTATTTTAAGTCTTTACTAGTTCTTGATGATTTGCATTCTGGATTTTCAGCATCACTGCCGAAGGTGTGGAGGCTTGTTTTGCAACAGTTGTACTCAGCAAAGAATGTTTTTACGTGGCCAAGGTGATTCACCTGTGCGCATATGCGAGCCTTGTAAGAAGCTTGAAGAGGCCACACGCTTTGAGATGCGACATGGGCACAAGGGCAGAGCTGGTAGAGGTATTTTTGTTGTTTTACTGTAGTTGGAGCTTCTTCTCCCCCTTGGGCCCAAACGTGTTTAAAAAATGAAGTTTCTATTTCATCGCATAGCAGTGATACTCACTGGGTCACCAATTGCATGGCCTTGCCTCATTCAAAGAAGCACATGCTCATTCCATTTCTTTGTTCATTTCGCGCAACCCCAAAATGCCCAATTTTTTTTTTTTGTTTTTTTTTTTGTCATTCTTTTTATAACTTATAAATTACTCAGTTTTTTTTATTATTTATTTTTTAAAGTTATCAACACTTTAAATCTCTTTGCAGTTGAAATTGGTTCTATTATGAACTTCTGTATTACCTGAATACGTTATTGGTATCATTAATTTCTTATTAAAAAATAAAGTTTTGAAGCAATATATGAGAGTGATATACTTTGAAGAATTATTCTGCTGGCTATCAATTACAATGGACAAATCCAGTTGAGACAAGTTAAGCTGTTGCATTTGTACTTTCTTAAAACTCTGGGGACCTAAGTGCAGATTAAAAAATTTGAAGTGCAGATTAAAAAATTATGGAAGGACCTAAGTGCTCTAGAGAATTTGGAAGAGAGTCGGGGTTTATCATTGGAGGAAAAGGTAGAAATGAGAAGAATACGTGATGAGTTAGAGCGAGTTACTCTGTTGGAAGAAATAAGTTGGAGGCAAAAATCTAGAGTTCTTTGTGTTAGGGAAGGAGATAGGAATACGAAATTTTTTCACCGCATGGCTAACTCTCATAGGAGGGTTAATTCTATTGATAGGCTTATGGTGGATGGGGTGTTGTCTTTGGATTCGGCTGCTATAGCAAATTGTATCTCTCAGTTTTATAGGCGGCTTTATTTGGAGGATGTGACTCATAGACCTGTCCTAGATGATGTGGATTTTGCTAGTATTTCTGTGGAAGATGCGAGTTGGCTAGATAGGCCTTTTGAGGAAGAAGAGGTGTTTGGGGTGATCACTGACTTTAATAGTGACAAAGCACCTGGCCCGGATGGCTTTTCAATGGCATTCTTCCAATCTTGTTGGGGTGTTTTGAAAACAGAAATTATGGCGGTATTCCACAATTTCCATACTCAGGCGGTGTTTGAGAAGAGTCTTAATGCTACGTTCCTTGCTCTTATTCCTAAGAAAGTGGAGGCTGTGGAGGTCAAGGACTTTCGACCTATCAGTTTAGTTGGTGGGATTTATAAGATTATTTCTAAGGTGTTGGCTAATCGGCTTCGTAGGGTGGGGCATGAGATTGTTTCGGATTCACAAAATGCTTTTGTGAAGGGTCGACAGATTTTGGATTCCGTCTTGATTGCTTCTGAATGTATTGATAGTAGATTGAAGTCAGGAGTTCCAGGTGTGTTGTGTAAGTTAGATGTGGAGAAGGCATATGATCATGTGAGTTGGGATTTTTTATTGTATATGCTTCAGCGTTGTGGTTTCTCAGAGAAATGGAGAAAATGGATTAGGTTTTGCATTTCAACAGTAAAGTTCTCCGTCCTGATCAATGGTAGCCCATCAGATTTCTTTGGAAGTTCTAGGGGGCTTCGGCAAGGGGATCCTCTATCTCCTTTGTTATTTGATATTGTGATGGAGGCATTAAGTCGTATGTTGGATGGGGCTGCCTCCGATGGGCAATTATCAGGCTTTTCTGTGGGTAGTACGGCTGGTCCATCAGTGACGGTGTCTCACCTTTTATTTGCAGATGACACTCTGATTTTTTGTGATGCTGAACCTTCTCAGATTGCTAATTTGAGAGCGATTCTTGCTAGATTTGAGGAGGTGTCAGGGCTTCATATTAATTTGGGGAAATCTGAACTAGTACCTATTGGTGAGGTTCACAATCTGGAGGAGTTGGTGGGTCTATTGGGGTGTGGGCAGGCTTCTTTGCCTTTGAAATACTTGGGCCTTCCATTAGGCGCAAAATTTAAGGATCTTTCTGTTTGGAATCCTATTTTAGAGAGAATGGAGAGGAGATTAGCAGGTTGGAAGAGAATGTATCTATCTAAAGGGGGTAAGGTGACACTCATTAAAAGCTCACTCTCTTCTTTACCTACATACTTTCTTACCCTTTTTCCTTTACCAGGTAAGGTGGCAAAGCGTATGGAGAAATTGCAGAGAGATTTTCTTTGGAATGGGATTGGTGGTGAACCTAAAATACATTTAGTTAATTGGGCAAAGGTTTGTAGGCCTCTGCAGGTTGGGGGGTTGGGTATAAGACGGTTGGAGAATTTTAACTCTGCTTTGCTAGGTAAATGGTTGTGGAGGTATGGCATGGAGACTGAGGCTTTATGGAGGAGGGTTATAGAGGCAAAATATGGGAACATTTGGGGTGGTTGGTGTACGAAAAAGGTGACAAGTCCTTATGGGGTCAGCTTGTGGAGGTATATTAGAAGCGGCTGGTTGAACTTCTCTAAATTTCTGGTTTATGAGGTGGGGGATGGTACTAGAGTGAAATTTTGGAAGCATGTGTGGTGTGGAGAGTGTACTTTCCAAGAGGCCTTTCCGGAGCTTTATTGTCTTAGTAGATCAAAGGATTCTTCGGTTGCTGAAGTTATGGGTTGGTCTACTGGGAGGTTTCACTGGAATGTGCAATTTCGTCGTCCACCACAAGATTGGGAAGAAGAAGCTTTTGACCGGTTTATGGGGTTGGTCTATTCTTCGACAGTGCGAGGGTTTGGTCCAGACAAGGTTTGTTGGAAACCTGCAAGGAATAGAGGTTTTGAGGTTAGAGGTTATTATAGCTCATTCTATCCTCCTACTTTTGTTTCCTTTCCATGGCGAATGATTTGGCAATCGAAGGTTCCTCTCAGGGTAGCTTTCTTTTCTTGGTCTGCTTCCTTAGGAAAGATCTTAACAACAGATAACCTTCGTAAAAGAAGAGTGATAGTGCTTGACTGGTGTTATATGTGTAAGAGGTGTGGGGAGTCGGTGGATCATCTTCTTCTTCATTGCTCCATAGCTTGGGAGTTGTGGTCCTTGGTTTTCTGTTTGTTTGGTATTCAATGGGTTATGCCTCGCACTGTTTTGGAGTTGTTTGAGGCTTGGCAAGGAAAATTTGCGCGTCATCGTCACATTGATGTTTGGAGATTAGTGCCACATTGCTTGATTTGGTGCATTTGGCGTGAAAGGAATGCTAGAAGCTTTGAGGGTTGTGAGCGACCTTTGCTGGAGATTAAGTCTTTTTTCTTACACACTCTTTTTGAATGGAGTGTGGTTTTTTCTCATTTTTCTTGTTCTTCTTTTTCTTCTTTTCTTGACCGTTGTTCTTTTGTTTTCTGATTGTGCCTCCACAGTACATTCCCAATGTACTCGGTTTGGCAATCTTTTTTATTATTAATAATATTCTTACGTTATTTATCAAAAAAAAAAAACTCTGGGGAAGTGAGATCAGAAATTTGTTGGATGCTGTGCAAAATTCTTGTTTCCATTATGAAATTTATAAACATAGATATTTAAGTTGAGCGCCTGCATATTAAGGATTGTTGTCAAAAAATGTATCATCTAGTTGAATTGTATGTCTCTGGGACAGATGTCTTATTTTTTTTTCCTTTTTAGTAACATCAGCAATCATTTTAATGCCAAATTTCTTATCTTGCAATATTTCACATAGTTATAGAACAAAATAGATATTTGCTATAATTTTATAGCTCCGTTCTCAATATTTTCGTACAGGCAGTTCAAAATTGACATCAAAGGATGAGGATGAAGTTCTGAACCAGATTCTAGGTAGTGCTAGAGAGGAATCTTTTTCATCGGCACGGGAGTCAAACAGTGACTTGGTGTCCAGTGTTCAAAGGACCACTAGCAGTGCATCCTGTTCGAATGCTCAAGAAGTTTCTAATCGGGATGGGGCAGGAGAACTAAATAGAAGTAGATCTCTTGATGAGCCTAATCATTTAAAGAGTGAAATGGGATCTGCTAGTCCTGAGGAATTGCGTCAGCGAGCTTTGGAAGAAAAGAAGAAGCATAAAATTCTCAAAGGAGAAGGAAAATCAGAGGAAGCTCTAAGAGCTTTTAAGAGAGGGAAAGAGCTTGAGAGGCAAGCTGAGGCTTTGGAACTCTACTTAAGAAAAAGTCGTAAAAAGGTCTTGTCTTCTGGAAACATGGCTGATAGCCAGAATAAAGATGGTCCTAATGAATCTGGTAGAAAAAATACGATCATTCCTCGTGCAGGTAAAGAAAAGGACGACCTTGCTGCTGAACTCAGAGAACTGGGATGGTCTGATAAAGATCTCTTTGATGAAGGTAAAAAGTCTGTAAGTTTGAGTTTGGAAGGTGAACTGTCTTCTCTTATTGGAGAAGTCTCTCAGAAGACTAATAAAGATAAGGGTGGTGGTGGCATTGACAAGACCGGGGTTGTTGCTCTTAAGAAAAAGGCACTTATGTTGAAGCGTGAGGGGAAGCTAGCAGAAGCCAAGGAAGAATTGAAGCGAGCTAAAGTTTTAGAAAAACAGCTTGAAGAACAGGAACTCTTGGCTGGAGCTGAAGAAGATTCTGATGATGAGCTCTCTGCACTAATCCGCAGTATGGACAATGATAAAGAAGAAATTTCTGTTCAACATGAGAAAGGGCATGGTTTAAATTTTGATCACCTAGTGGGGGCTTCTGATGACTTGATTGTTGATGGTAATCTTGAAGTGACAGATGAGGATATGGAGGACCCTGAAATAGCTGCTGCTTTGCAATCATTTGGTTGGACTGAGGAATCTGTTCATCCTGAAAACATTTCACACCAATCTGTTCCCGTTGACAGGGAAGCAATGTTAAGTGAAATTCATTCTTTGAAAAGAGAGGCTCTTAATCAGAAAAGGGCAGGTAATGTGGCAGAGGCAATGACACAGCTTAAGAAGGCCAAGGTACTTGAGAGGGACCTTGAAAACTTTGACTCTCAAGAGGATGACTTTATTATACAGAATCCCAAAGTAATTCAGAAACATTCAACTTCTCTATCTGCTGATAAATTTTTGAACTCAACAAAGGTAGATGATGCAAATGTTAATGCAAGGAAAGATTTTGATCCCAAACTTGCACCAAAGAATAGATTAACAATTCAGAAAGAGCTTCTGAGTTTGAAAAAGAAGGCTCTTGCTTTGAGAAGGGAAGGAAGATTGGATGAGGCAGAGGAAGAATTGAAGAAGGGTAGGGCTCTTGAGCTTCAACTTGAACAGATGGATAATAGTTTTGAGGTGAAGGCTACAGGGGCTACTGTTGGTAGGAAAGACCTGGATTTTTCCTATAAACATACAGATATTAATAGAAATCTTCCACTTGGAGAAGGAGAAGGCGAAGATGATGTAACAGATAAAGATATGCTTGATCCAACATATCTATCAGTTCTAAAGAATTTAGGTTGGACTGATGAGGATAATGAGCTTGCAAAATCTGCATCTAAACCTTCTAGGCAAGATGATAATCACTCTGTGCAGATAATTGAGCCTTCTTCAACTCAGACCCCATCTAATACTCTAGTCAGAACATCTAGAAGTAAAGCTGAACTCCAGAGGGAACTCTTAAACTTAAAGAGAAAAGCTCTTGCTCTGAGACGCCAAGGGAAGGCAGAGGAGGCAGAGGAGGTTCTGAGCAAAACTAAGGCATTAGAGGCTCAGATAGCGGAGATGGAAGCTCCAAAGAGAGAAGTTCAGATTGAATCTAATAGGTCTAAAGACGAAAACTTCAAGACCCTTGAGGGGAGTTCATTGGAAGAAGTTGCTGAAGTGCACGTTACAGAACCTCTTATTAATGTGATCGAGGATAAAAGGCCTGAGCCTTTTGAATTATTGGTAACTCATGAAAATCATGGGAAATCAAAAGATATGTTCGAAGTGAATAAAGGGTCAGCCCCAGCAGCAGAGAGTACAAACAAACAAGTTGTTGAGTCATCAATGGGTTTAGGAAGATTGGAAAGTGACACAGTTAATCCTCCCTTGAGGAATGCTGATGTTTCAATTTCTCTAGTCTCTCAGTTCACTGAGGAAAATGGTTCATCTTCTGTAAAATTGGGTACTCCAGGTGAAATGAGTCCTCCAAAAAATACCAAAACAGAAGGTGCTGATTACGTTCCTCCACCTGGCCATTCTCTAAACTTGATGGATCTGCTGACTGGTGATGATTGGAGTTATTCTCACAAGCCTGATGAAAAGCAAGAGAAGAAATTAAATTTTGGTTCTGACAATTGGTCTACTACTAGTTCCACTACTCATTTGGGGTCCCTGACAAGTGCCAAAGGAGATCTGGTACGGAAGGACAATGTTACAACTGAGAAAAGAGAAATGGTGCATGCTGATGAGAAGCCAAATATATATAATGCAAGTTCAGTTCAGGGACTTGCTTCTCGGAAGAATGACAGCTCCCTTCATCAAGAAATTTTGGCTCATAAGAGGAAAGCAGTTGCCCTAAAGAGAGAAGGGAAGTTGACAGAAGCTCGAGAGGAACTTCATAAGGCAAAGTTGCTTGAGAAGAGTCTTGAGGAGGACAATTCCCCACCGAAAACTGCGCCTAGTGATGTGTCTACATCTAACATTCATTCTGTTGGAAAAAAGGATCGTGGTACATCAAATTTGGCTCCGAAACCATTGTCCAGTCGTGACCGTTTCAAATTGCAACAGGAATCTCTTGGCCACAAGCGTCGAGCTTTAAAGCTGCGGAGGGAGGGTTTTACAGAGGAAGCAGAAGCTGAGTTTGAGTTAGCCAAGGCACTTGAGACCCAGTTGGAGGAGTTGGCTGAGTCTTCTGGGAGTAAATCAGAAACGGTAGATGATGTGGTTGTTGAAGATCTTCTCGATCCTCAACTATTATCTGCCTTAAAAGCAATTGGACTAGAAGACGCTAATATGGCAGAAGCACGTGTCCCGGAAAGACAAGAGCCTTCGAAACCCAATGTTGGTAAAAGTGAAACCTCTACTCTAGAGAGAACTCAACTGGAGGAGCAGATCAAGGCAGAGAAGGTAAAGGCAGTAAACTTGAAACGTTCAGGAAAGCAAGCTGAGGCCTTAGATGCTCTTCGGCGTGCCAAACTTTTTGAAAAGAAGCTGTTGGCTTTACAATGAAGAAATAAGGATATTCCATTTTGAAGTTGAGAAATTCTATTGTAAGCTTGGATGATTCTGCAGGTGAGGTTGCTATTGGAAAATAACTTCAAAGCAGGATGAGATGGAAGATATTTATGAATCTTCTCTTCCATTGTTTGATTGTATTGCAAATTTAGGTTGATGAATGGTAGGTGAAAACTGTATAATCACTTATAAAGAAAACAATTTTTGCTTGAAAGTTGAAGATGTGTTTTTTAGCAGGTTCTTGCTAAACCTCTCTGTGGTTTTCTTTTGTTTTATTGTCTTGAGAGAAAAGGTATAAGGTACTATAATTTTGTTCAAATTTGTCAAAAAAGAGAGTTCTGAATTTTATTTTAATCATTATTATTATACCAAATCAAGGACTTTGACCTCCATGTTAAACTTTGAAACTGTATTTCATTTTGCTTGGAGCATTTGGTGGTGCTCGTCCATTAGAAGTGGTAAAGTTGTTTTATTTTGTTAATTTAGGATATCAGTTACCCATTTTTGTCATTGATTTCTCATGCCAATTTCTGATAGTCAAATGGTTATATATATATATATATATATATATTAAGACCAAAAAAAAGGTTAAGACCTTTTTTATTAGTCTGGCTTGTTCATATAATTAAATTCTTTGCACTTGGATCAGTTCTTGGGCTCTAATTTCTAATGGAACTCAACCCAGCCTGAACCCAAATTAATCTCAGCCTAGCAAACTTTGGGCTGAATGAACGATTTCGGTTGTCACAGCCCATTTAACAGTCCAAACTCCAAACTACAACCAGCTGGTATAGGGTACAACGGCACGACCAAAACACAAGCTGGTATAGCAGCGAAGAGCATTGCAATCAACCAAATCTATTTATATATAATTGTTAGAAATGTACGAAGGGACACACTCCATAGACCAAACTCGCATGATAACCACACAACCGGTTTATGAGATTTTCACGGTATCTTATGGGTATCTTATGGGCAGGAGCATACTCAGGAATTTTTATTTGGAGAATGATTTGTTGTATTTTTTTATTTATTTATTTTTTTATAGAATCTCCACAACAAAAATTATAGTATTAATACAATAATCATAATTCAAAAATCTATTGAATACAAAATTATCAACTTTGATACATAAACATATTCTCAACAATTATTTAGTTCACTATAGATATATACAAAAATTTTCACTATTATTTTAAAAACTATCAACCCATCATTATTTGTAATATTGAAAATTTCCTATATTTTAATTTTTAATGAATTATTTAGCACCTAAATTCAAAAAAAAAAAAAAAATCAACTTAAAAAAATGATGACATAGAGAGATAAAATATAGGCAAAAATGCAAAACTCTCCTTCTAACTTTCACATTTTTTTCATTTCAGTCTTTTAACTTTTAGTTTTATCAATTCAGTCCTCTAACTTTCAATTTTTGTCAATTCAAGGCTCCGTTACTGCTTCTGTTACTGTTGCTGTTAAACCCACTAAATGATGCTGTTTTGCATGTGGTTTTTTTTTTTTTTTTTTTTTTTTTTTTTTTTTTTTTAATTCGAAATTAAAAGAAAATTTTGGAAAAAAAGAAAAAAGAAAACATGTCGTCGTTCCCCTTCCCAAATTCATTTCACAGTCTCTTTGAAGCTTTCTCCTCCTCCCCAATTCAACTTTTTTTCTTATCAAAACCCAATAATTCAAGCACAAATCAAATATCAAACACAAACCAAACATCAAACCCAAATTAGCCAAACCAAATCTAGTATCAAACCAAGTTACCAAACATATCAAACACAAATCAATAAAAAATCAGCCCAGCAAAGCCAAGCCATAGCCACCACCCACAACCCATTAATCAAACAAACCCATGACCCAACCTGCCACTACCAAAAATCAAAACAAAACGAAGTGGGTTTAATTCAAATCCCTAACTTTGAGAGAGAGAGAGAGAGAGAGAGAGAGAGAGAGAGAGAGAGAGAGAGAGAGAGAGAGAGAGAGAGAGAGAGAGAGAAGCTGAGTTCACCCTTATATGCCATGTGAACCTCGCCACCCTGCCTTGATTGAATCGGTTATGGAGTTCTGAATCGGTGATGGGTGTGCCATGAAGACTGTGAGGACAGAGGGGGTTATGGCTTTGTATAAGGGTTTCATTCCAACTATCTCAAGGCAAGGTCTATTTACTGTGGTGCTATTCACCCTCGCTGCTCTGCCTTGACTGAATCGGTGATGGAGTTCTCTCTCTCTCTCTCTCTCTCTCTCTCTCTCTCTCTCTCTCTCTCTCTCTCTCTCTCTCTCTCTCTCAAAGTTAGGGATTTGAATTAAACCCACTTTGTTTTTTTTTTTTATTATTCAAGGGAAGGGGAACGTCGTTCCCCTTAATGTTTTCTCTTTTCTTTTTCTTTTTTAGATTTTTCTTTTAATTCCCAAAAAAGAAAAAAAAAAAAAAAAAGGGCGTCGTTTAGTGGGTTTAATGGCAACAATAACAGAAGCAGTAATGGAGCCTTGAATTGGCAAAAATTGAAAGTTAGAGGACTGAATTGACAAAACTGAAAGTTAGAGGACTGAAATGAAAAAATGTGAAAGTTAGAGGCTCAATTTTACATTTTTTCCTAAAATATATTATAATATAGCAATACAAAAATTAAACAACAAAATCTTGATAAACGAAACAAATTCATTACATTAATTAGAAAGCCAAAAACTCATATAGTCAGATTCATATTATAATAAATAAATTATTATTATAAAAAAAAAAAAAAAAACCATATGACCATTATCATATGTATAACAAAACTTAAATCTAAATGCCCATATGGTTGAGGTTATTTGGTAGTATTGAAAAGAGAGTTAACGTGTTGACTTGAGAGAGGGCAATGTAAGCTGGCAGAAGTAGGGAGAAGGACTAAAGGTAGCTTCTTGAGATTGAGAAAGATGGAAAAAAGGTAAATTTTTGTTTGAAGAAATTATTAAATGATGCTCTTTTGAAATAGTATGTTATTATCCATTGGGTTTGCAATGAATCATTTGGACAATTGGGGAGCTAGCTAGTATATTATTTAAGTCTCTGGGCAATATATCCATTGGACTGTTGAGATCCTAGGAATTAATTTGGGGGGAGGGGGAGGGGGAGGGGGAGGGGTCATATTTTTTGAAGAGGCTCATTGCCTATTACTTCCTTGTTGGATTAGACCTATAGCCTAAAATTACCATAATAATAAAAGAAAATTAAAATTTTGGGGGTCCATGGCCTCCAAGCAATAAGGTAGCTCTGCCTTTGCTTGTGGGCATAGAATGGAATAATTTGGTCAAAGCCTGAAGCACCATTTTCCTATATAAAAAATAAAAAGCATTGCATAATAACTTGTACTAGTCAATTAACAATGATCTTAGTCCAATTAATTATTAGCAATACCATCTTCAAATTAATTACTAGTCCAATTAACTAGTTGCAATACCATCTTCAAATCCAATTAATTATTACGCGGATGAAGAACAGGTGGACGATGGAGATGATGGGAAAGGGTGCTATATAAAGAAGAAGAGTCCCTGATAAGAGGGGAAGAGAAAAAGAAAAGAGAAACTTTACTGTAACTCTGAATGTTGTAATCACTGTTCACTTAATAAAACATCTCTTCGGACATTCATTCATGGAGTTGTTTAAACATTATTTCATGTTATCATCACTGTAAATAACCTAGCCAACTATTGTTTACTTCATAACCAGCCTAGCTCTTTCGCCCACTCTCTACAAATTCATTGTCTTGGGTTCATTGGGCCTTTAACCCATATCTTTTGGGCTTGGGCTACAAAAACAGACCCTACAAAACCAATAACAACTAACCATTTAAGATTTTTTGTGAAAATATTATGGATGTATAATCTCTCATTTAAATATAAATATATAATAATATATATATATATATATTTAAATATATATATATATATATATATTATTCAAATATTCTGGAATATGTTTATAAAAAAAAAAAAAAAAAATTCTAGAATATGTTTACGCTGAAGCCCATCCAGAGTTTTTATTTAATTTTATTTTATTTTATTTTTAAGGAATATTTTAGAATATGCCGTAGTATTTGTTTAAGCTGAACACGTTCAACTTTTTATTTTTTATTTTTTAGGAATATTGTAGAATATACATTCTACGGCATATTCCTAGAATATGCCAAAGTATTTGTTTAAGCGGAACACCTTTTCTTTTCTTTTTATTTTATTTTATTTTATTTTTTTTCAAAATATTTTTATGGAATATTGTAGAATATGCACTTTTGGACCTATAGTGGCATTTGACAAACGCCGTTATAAGCACTTTTTTTTGTTTTTCTAGTTGGGTAATAAGTGCTAAAAAAGGCCTATAGTGGCGTTTGTCAAATGCCACTATAGGAGGGGACTATAGTGGCGTTTCACAAATGCCACTATAGGTCTTTTTTCCTCCTCTAGTCTTTATTAAAAAAAAAAAAAGTGCTTATAGTGGCATTTGACAAATGCCATTATAGTCCTTTTTTAATTTAATTTAATTATTTTTTTAAGACCTATAACAGCGTCTGTAAGACCAGGACAAACGCCACTATAGGTCATTGTAAGACCAGGACCTATAGTGGCGTTTTAAACACGCTGCTATAGGCCCTTGAAAACGCTACTATAAACCCATTGTTTTAAAACGCCACTATAGGGTACCTATAGTGACGTTTTTTCCAAACGCCACTAAAAAAAAGCTACTATAGGTTGTAGTGCGAATATTTGTTCTTCCCTTTGAAGCCCAAAAGATTTTAGCAATTCCGTTATGTATGACCATGCAGGAAGATGTTGCGATCTGGCCGACAGAAAAATCAGGGGCTTACGCCATCAAAACAGTTACCAACTTCTCAGTGAATTAGATGATAGGGAGAGGACATTGAGTTCAGGTAATGAAGCGTCAAAAAAGTTCTAGACACGAATATGGAAGTTGGATACTTCGAGCAAGGTCGAAACCTTCTTGTGGCATGATTCATCTAAGGCACTACCAACAAAAACAAATGTACATAAATGCAAGATCTTGGATAATTCTCCGTGTAGTCAGTGCCCCAAGGCTGAAGAGAACACCCTCCATGCTCTTTGGGACTGTGAAGCTCTCCATTGTATTTGGGACTGATCCTTTGACTGGGTTCGTCAAGAGTTTCCACACCTCGCCTCCCTCTTTAACTTGGTAAGTGTGGTCGGACAACAACCTCGTAAATTGGAATTGTTTTCTATGGTTGCATGGTCCATTTGGTTCAGTAGAAATAAGTTTCGATGTAACAAACCAAGCTTTGCTCCACAAAAAGTCTTTGAACATGCATCGGCTTTACTATCAGAATTTCAGTTAATAGCCACTAATCGGCCCCAACAACCGAAACCTCTTAGAACTTCATGGGCACCTCTAGATAGAGACTCTCTAAAGATCAACTATGAAGGGGCAGTGTTTATAGATACACTTGAGGCGAGAATCAGTGTAGTTATTAGAAGCAGCAGTGGGACAGTGTTGGTTGCGCTATTAGAGAAAATTCCTATGCCTCCATCAATGGAAGTGGTGGAGATTCTAGCTACAAGGAGAGCTGCCCAGTTCACAGTGGAACTTGGTTTGGATCAAGAAATTTTTGAAGGAGACTCGGAAGTGGTCTTCAAAGCTCTCTCAGAGGGGCGGGATGCTCTCTCACCCTTTGGTCATCTTACTAAAGATTTTTAAGTCTATTGCGGGTTCAGTAAGAGCCTATTCCTTTTCTCATACTAGGATACAAGACAATTCTGTCGCTCTTTCTTTAGCAAGGAGAGTTAAGCCTTTGTTTCCATTATTAGTCTAAATGAAGTCTATTCCTTAAAAATTTTTAATTTTGTAATTTTTTTATCTTCTTTAGTTTTTGAATAATATCGTGTGGTACTTTTTCACCCAAAAAAAAAAAACACTATGTCCTTATCACAATTACTCAACTTGAATTTTAGATCCTGCATAATGGTCTTCAACATAGTTGTAAGTTTAAATCTAGTATAATTTTAAGTAATACTACTCTACTTAAGTAAGTTTTTATTGAACTAATGTTTTGAAAATTTGGATTATATGTTCTCTATTTTTTTTTTAATATGCATGTCAATTTTTGTATTAGCCGGATGTCATTTATTATTTGATTTATAAACTTATCTTTTATGCAGAAATTTCAAAATAAAGAATTTGAAATTTAAACATTTTATAGATAAAATAGTTATTGATGAAATGATACTCACCTCCCTTGAAGTTTGTGAATGAATAAACATTCTCCTCCTTAAGGTATGTATAAAATAATAATATATTTTTTTAAATGAAATATTTCATTATTGAAAAACTAAGTTTTGCATTTATTTAAAATTCAAGGGTAATGTCATTCACGAAACTCATTTTGTAAAATCGCACGAAGGTAAGGTGTAATTTGTCTTCTTTTCTTTGGCAAGTGTAAGTAGAGATCGGAACACAAATATTAACTTCTTTTTCAATGTATTAATTTAATTTTCTTAACATTAAATCAAAATCTCATAGAAAAAGTCAAATATCCAAAAAGAAAAAAAAAAGAAAAAAAAGAAAAAAAATGTACTTATCATTTAATTTTTTAAATATATTTTTTCAAGAAGAGATCTCCTTATCATCTGATCCACATGATCTAATTTTGTCCCAGGGATTCCTTAAATTCAGTTATAACGATTTCTAGCCATTTTAAACTATTTTCAAATCTATCTAAAACTACATCCGGCAGTCCTACACTCCTACTCGAAATCAATCTATAGCTTCTTCCAATTGTCCAAGTGTCCAACATATTAAAACTAATCCAAAGTTAATTTATTTTTTCTCTTCAAAAAATGAATATCAATGATCAGGTATAAAATTCAATGAAGAATTTTTCCATGTTCTAAAACATTTGTTGTTGTTGTTGTTGTTGTTGTTGTTGTTTTTTTTTTTTTTTTTTTTTTTTTTTCATATATATCAATAGGAATTAAATTTTTTATAACTTATTTGAAAATAATGTAATTATAATTTCATTATTACATGCTCATAGCACATGTGATGAGGTTTTTTATTTAATATCATAATTATTCATTTATTTCAATTTGAGTTTTACACTTTTTTTTTTTCCCAAAAATTGAGCATTTAGAATTATTAATACAGCTAGAAGTGTCATAAGGTTAGCTTCAAAAAATAAATACTAAAATAGCATTGAAATAAAACAAGGTTTATTAACAAATATTTTGCGCTTCAATTGTCTATGGATATAGCACACTTCAACTATCTATAGGCGTAGCACTCAATGAATCTTCCTTGTATATTTTTAAAAAATTCTAGTTTTTGTTATAGTTCTCTTATATTCAATTAAGCCACGCACACTACTTTTATATAAGGGCAAAACTTAGGTACAGTACCTTATGTGTTGTTTTTTAGAATCTCTTCTTAAAATTTAGTTATATAGTTACTTAATTTAAAAATATATTTGTTTCCATGAAAAAAATTTACATGACCGAATCTTAAAAATAAAACTTAAGAAGCAATATCTAAATACTGTACTTAAATCTTACTTTTTATATATAAAAAAAAAAAAATAGCCGCTTGACAAAGATTGTATTTCAATTAAGAATAGAAATATTAATCTTTGTAAAAACAATTGAGGAGAGATTTTGTACACGTATGACGTAACAAACGTAACAAAGATTCTAATTCATTTAGGAATAGTAGGAATAATAGTTCTTGTACACGTAACAAACTACTAGACGTGAAATTGAATTGTTCACACGTGAAACAACCAGTCTTGTCACTTTCACTTTTGAAAGACTACTTTTTTTTTTTTTTTTTTTCCCCCTTTTTTCTTTTTTTTTTGAGAAGACTTTTGAAAGACTACCTGATGTTACTACATACCATGCATTAATTGAATCAGAAGACTTTATGGTTTGTAGTATCCTTCATGATGAATGGTCGTTATCTCATACATTGTTCAAAGAGATTCTATCTCCATATTTTTAACTGTAGTCTGTGGCGTTATCTAATTATCTCTCTGGCTGCGCAAGTATTCACACTTGTATGTATGTGATAGAAATAATGGTCGTTATCTCATACATTGTTCAAAGAGATTCTATCTCCATATTTTCAACCGTAGTCTGTAACGTTATCTAATTATCTCTCTGGCTGCGCAAGTATTCACACTTGTATGTATATGATAGAAATCCTTTATGTTGAATGGTCGTTATCTCATATGTTGTTCAGAGAAATCCCAGTTCCATATTTTCAACAGTAGTTTGTAGCATTATCTAATTATCTCTCTTGCTGCGTGAGCATTCATATTAGTATGTGCATAATAGAAATGCTTCATGTTTAATGGTCGTTATCTCGTATGTTGTTCAGAGAGATTTTATCTCCATATTTTCAATTGAAGTCTGTAGCGTTATCTAATTATCTCTCCTGCTGCGCGAGTATTCACATTTGTATGTGTATAATAAAAATGCTTCATGTTGAATGGTCGTTATCTTGTATAAGCCGATGCAAATGCTCTAATGATTAATGATGATGCGATTGTCTCATGCAAAAGTAACAAATTTAGGATATTTTCCAAATTCCCAAACATAGAGTGAGATATTATTAACTACCTCAAAAATAAAAAAGAGAAAATATTTCTTTTTCCTTCTAATTTTTAACACATTTTAAAGATGTTTAAACTTTTAAAGGCTTTAAAGCACGATTGTCTCTTACAATCTATGAGACAATCGTAGGTTGTAAGAGACAATCGCGCTTTAAAGCCTTTAAAAGTTTAAACATCTTTAAAATGTGTTAAAAATTAGAAGGAAAAAAAAAATATATATATATATATATATATTTTTTGAGGTAGTTCATAATATCTCACTCTATGTTTGGGAATTTAGAAAATATCCTAAATTTGTTACTTTTTCAGTTAAATCTTACAAAATCACAATAATTACAAATGCAATCCAAGGAAGCAACATTGTAATCCTCAATTTTTTTTTTTCTCGTTCTTGTGGTGTATGACTAATAATTTCTTCAAAAGATTTCGTTGGATTTTAGTAAAAAATAATAAATTGGGGATATATGTTCATTTTCCAAACATGAATCGGTTGGTTTTAAAAGGAAGGAATTGTGAACCACCCTAAACATAAAGGGGGAAGGTTGAAGTGATTTGTAATTCATTTGGGAGGAGGAGGGAAGTTAGGGTTCTAAACCTACATGCTACAACTGGACGTTACTTTATTTGGTTGCATCTAAAGAAAATGAAGAGAAAGGGAAGCCATAAGAATAAGAAAAAGAAAAAGAAAAAGAAAATGTTTTTCTATGTGTGTTTGCCTTGGATGTAAAAAGGAAAAGAAATGAAAGAAAGGGAAAATGCTTTTACCTTCGTACCTTTATTTATGTTTAGAGAAAATAAATTCTAGGAATTGTTTTTTGATAAATCTAGAAAGTAGAGAATTTCTACTAAAAAAAAATATGGAGAATTTAAGGCTATATGAGTAATTTACAATATATATATATATATATATATAAACCAAACTTTGAAATTACTTTTAACATATCTCTCTTCCACACTACTAGGCTAACAACCAAGTGTGGGTATCACAGAAAATGTACACATCAATTAATCTCTCTTCTTTGGTGTCAACCAAATGAAGGAAATCCACATACTGATTCCACTCCTCCTTCATAATCTGTTCCCTTTTATCTCTCTCTCTCTCACCCCCCCCCCCCCCCCCCCCACAACACAAAAAAAAAAAAAGAAAAAAAAAAAAGAAAACACGCAAATGGTGTGTACGTAGTTGGGTTAACACTTGACTTAACACTATCGATTTTATTGTGACTAAAAAAATTTAAAAATCAGTTTATTTATTTTTATTATTATTTTTAATTAATAGAAAAGAATAATTTTTATTGAGATTAAAAAAAATAAAGAAGGAACATATAATAACTTTGAAAAAAATCCCTCGAACCCTATAATCAAACTTCCATCTTATTGGGTGTTGTATATATACCTGGCTTGATTTTTATCAAAAGGCATCAATTTTCCCACAAGAAATTGAGATTTATATTACTTATCAGCTGGCTGGAATATAGTTTGATTTTTCACAACTAAATGAAAAAAATGATGATGGGAGTGTAACTGTTGGCTGCTAGCAATTGTTCGGTTTTGGGCCTTATGGCTTGTAGACTTGTAGTGCTTGACAGCTTTAGAATGACTTGAAAATATGTTCGTTCAATATCGATTTTTCGTCGTAACTGAAACTGCTCATTGCACCTCCATAGTTGCATTATTGGAGTCGATGATGAATGAAAATTTATGGAATTTCTTGTCAGATTGAAAATTTATAGAGAAAAGATGAAATAAAAGATGATGCGTCAAAATTAAAACCACACACAAAAAAGTAAAAACATGCATTTTAAAAAAAATGTTTTATTGACTCAATGTATGACTTGTGTGCATTCCAGAACAGGAGGCACACAGTCAAGAACAGAGCTATGTTTGTACCAAGGGGGCCAATGGGCCCCCCCTGGCCCAATGGGAAAAAGAAAGGTCATAATCAAACTTGGGCTTGCACATAATCTTGACTAACTTAAAACCAAGAAATAGCAAAAATAACAACACAAAATCAGCCCAAAGCCTTGAAAATTAAACCCAAAAAAAAAAAAAAAAAGGGTTCAATGCCTGAGTTAAAGAGAGACAAAGCATCATTGTTGCTTTAGTGGTGACGACGACGACGACAACAAACCATAGAGTCCAATAGTTGAGGAATTTACAAATATAGATCCTCCTGGTATTTACTAGTACAATTTATTTGGTCTTCCATCCTCATCTCTGTCTTTGCAAGTTTGGGTTTTTGAAGGTTCTGTCACACACTCATACATCCATTTTTGCTCAATACTTCTACGCTTTCACAAAAAGTACACTTTAATTATTCAAATTTTCATTAAAGTTTGATTTTTTTTTGTTGGTTTTTGTTTGGGTTCTAAAAGAGTTATGAAATTTATCTAATTTATTTCATGGCATTATCATAAGATAATTGTAGCTTAAGTGTTTGATGAAATTCCCTAAAGAAGCTTGGAATAAAACACTAACACACATTGTGAGGGTTTAGGCTATAATGAGTTTGTTAAGTATTGGAGTTTAAAGTGTATCTCACCCCCCCTTACTCGAAGTTCTAGTTCTGTCCCTACACACAGTGAGTTCAAAACCTTTCTACAACAAGAGGTACACAAAGCTAAATAATGTGATATTGGTTTGGTCTACCCAAACACAGGAATAGCACCACAGCCAAGAGAAGAGTCTATACATGGACGAAATTGGCCATGGCGTTTAGGGGGAAAAAAAATATCTTCAAATTTATAAAAAGAACTTAATCATTGGCCAAAATTGTCAAATATTATTTTTGGCCTAAATAATTAATAATTTACTACTTTTTGAAAAATATTTAACAATTTATAATTTTTTTTTTAACTCAAGTTTCATAATGGCGCCTGCTGAGTTTCTTGTAAATAAAACTCAAGCTTTATAAGCTCGAGTTATGTAAAAAAATTTATGCGTGCGAGTGGCAGATTAAACTAATTGCAAGAGAGTACCAACGCCAGTGTAAGTAGTTGTAGTAAAGAGCAACAAGTGTTTCTGACGATTCAGGGGCAGTGGCTGAGAGGTTACGGACTTCTAGTTTTTTGAAAAGCATTAACTAATGCCATACAGCTTGGTTTTTTCTTTTTTCTTTTTTATTTATTTATTTTTTTTTTATGGCTCTCCTTCTCTCTTTCTCTGTTTGTTAGAGAATTCTCTATATGTTGCAGTTCAGTGCTTTACAACTGTTTTAAGTGAACAGATGCTCTACAATTGTTTATTCTTTTACTTATTATTTATATATTATAAGATAATTTAAAAAGTTAGTTATTATTATTTTTATTGTTAAAAATACTCTTAATTTAATTAATTTAAACCAATTAAAATAGGATTAAAATAGTAAATTTTTTCCTAAATAAATTTCTACTCATGTTAAAACACTATTGATGATGCTATAAAATACCACGTTAAAAATTGTCCATATGGCTCATCTACAGGGAAGAGAAAGAAGCATGGGCACAGCCAAAGTACCTCGTCCGTCATAAACTGGATAAGGACGGACGAGGTCTCGTCCGTCCCGAAGGACGGACGAGGCAAGCGTGTTTATGCTAAGGCACGTCCACCTCTAGCTAGGGACGGATGAGCCAAGCATTCAATGACTTGAACCTTACCTACAAATCAAAATCTCCATTGCTCGTAATAAGGCACCGGTTCGGATAAAGTAACTTCTATGGAAGTTATGGAAGTTACCTCCGATTTTGGTGAACTCCTCGACAATAGGAACGGTTATCAGAGCAAATAACCATTCCATACACTATATAAACACGACTCTGCATAGAGGTAAAGGATTCAGATTTTTTCATTTTGAGAAGGGAATAAACACTTATAATTTTTCCTCTCTATTCTAGCCCGCTAACTTCATCATCGGAGGATCATAGGTTGGTCTCCACCAGTCTTTTCTCTGATTGAATTTGGTTTTACAGGATTTAACTCTCAAGATTGTCGAAGTCCGAAAATTTTCAACCCACTGATTTTCCAGAATTATTAACTACTTTTTCTTCTAAGGGTCCGTTTGGTTCCCGTAAAATATTTTTTGCAAAATACCTATTTTCCGGAAATGCTATTTTCCGGAAAAAAAAAAAATATTTTAAAGTGTTTGGTTGTATTATGAAAATTGTTGTGGAAAATATTTTTATGTGTTTGGTTGTATTAGGAAAATGCTATTTTCGTAACCATTCAACAATAAATTCCGGCAACAACAACACAACAACAACAATAACAACAACAAATTATAGCAACAACAACACAACAACGACGACAACAACAATCAAACTTAAAAAAAAAAAAAAAAAAAAAAAAAAAAAAAAAAAAAACTGAGTCGTCGACAAGATCGAGGAAGAGAGAGCGATGGGTCGCCGTCTGGGTTTGGGTCGACGACGAGCTCCGGGTCGAAGGGCTGGGTCGTCGAAGGCAATGGTTCGAAGGTCGAAGGTCAAAGCCTCGTGGGTTCGTCGGTGGGGTGCGATCTTCGTTGGATCGGTCTTCGGTGGTGATCTGGGCTCTGGGTTTGCCGACGAAGTCGAAGATCAGTTTGTGGCGCGAAGGCAAAGTCGAAGATCGTGGGTTCACGCCGCCGGCGAAGTCGAAGATCGTGGGTTCGTCCGTTCGTGGGTTCGTCCGTTCGTGGCGCCGACAAAGTCGAAGATTGTGGACGTTGGCGATGGGCTGTGGTGGTGGATCGGAGCTCGGGGTGGTTCGTTCTCTCTCTCGCTCTCTCTCTCTCTCTCTCTCTCTCTCTCGCTTGTGATTCGTTCTCTCTTTGGCTCTCTCTTTTCCGGAAATGATTTGAAGTGAAATTAAAACCGTAAAATCATTTCCGGGTCAAAGGTGAAAATTTTGGTCAACTGAAGCTTATTTTCCGGAAAATGCTATTTTTCTTGTCTTCCAAACAGTGGGCTGAGGTGGTAAATGATTTCCTGAAATCATTTACCACCAAAACAAACACAGCCTAAGTTGAAATACTATCCCACGTTCTTTTAAAAAAAAAAATATATATATATATATATATATATATATATAATACCCCGGCCACCCATTATTTTGTTTCAAATTCAAAGTATAAAAACTGTAGAAATTTGTGGATCACAGCACATTTAAAAATTCAAGTAAAAAAAAAATAACCTAATTAAAAAAAAAAACGCACACACACACTATCAATTATCTACCCACGTTCCTATTGAAAAAAAAAAAAAAAACGTTCTATCAAAACAAAAAAATAAATTACAAGTACAAACCAAAAACACTTCCCACGTTGAAATAACACTCTCCACCCACTACAAACAAAAGCTTCTCAATAGCTGAACTTCTTACAAACACAAACTCTTACTTCTTAAAAAAAAACCTCCCCTGCATATACAAGAACTATTATTTCTATTCCTAATTGAAATAGAATTTTTGTCGGTAGTCTCAATTGTTTGTTACGTCTATTCCTATTCCTAATTGATAACCAAATTCTGCCATGTGACTACTTTTAGCCCGTTTGGCCTCAGCGTCCACGTTTAAGATCTCTGCGTTTTCCCTTCTTTTTTTTTTTTTTTTTCGCGTGAACAGTAAAATTACTGTGCAGGAGACATAAATTACTGTTCACGCACTATTTTTTACTGTTTACGTAATAAAAAATATTAAAAATGGATCCCACAGTACTATTTACACATTTAAAATTTATTTTGTTACAGTGCTTTCAGTTTTCAGTTTTCAATTTCAGCAACAATAAGTTCAATCCAAACAGACCCTTTATATAAAAGTAAAGTAAAAGTAGAGTGCATGTGGTTTAATTGAATAGAAGAGAGAAACACACCAAAAACTAGAAGAGAAAAAACGCGCTCTTTGAGTGCTTCGTCTATTGAAGTGTGCTACAGTTGTAGTGAAAAAAATTGTTCTACAAACCTTTCTTTATTTCATTAAAAGGTATGTAACTTTTCTTCAAGGTATCATTATTATTTTTTTTTTAGGAGAATTTGTTTATGATTGCTAAATCCACTAATCACTACAAATTTACACATGCTATAATTAAGAATTGGTGCATCATTTTTACTTTTACTATTTTTATTTATTGTGTTATTTTGGTGTTTGAACTTTTTTTTCCTTTTAATTATAGACTTTTCTCTGCACTAATTTCTAAAGTGGTCAAAAAAAGAAAAAAAAAAAACACAACAACCATGCATTTGTTTCATTGTCCAAAAACATAAAACAAATTTAACTCATATAATTTTTGTTTTTTAATGCAGGGTGACTTTTTTAGTGGATTGCATAAAGGCCAAAACATCACAATTTGGTTTTAGTTGAGTTCAGGTGAGAGAAGTTAAAACTTGCATGCAACCATGCACAACTCCTTAGTAATTCTTTGTTTTGTAAAATAAATACTTGCTTTATTTCATTAAAATTAGTATTTGCTATTTATTTAGAGTCCATCTATTGCTTCTTTTCTTTTTTTTTTTTTAATTGTTGCAAATTTGTATAATATTTTGTTATCTAATTTTTATAAACTTACTACAAAATATGTCACTTTTATTGTCTCTTAATTCACTAATGGGAAGCATTGATTTAAATTTTTAATCAAATTTGTATTACCTAGATATGAGTTCTGGAAGTATACAAGCGCATCCTATCAACTAGCCTCTAAGCACAAAGGCTCTTCTATTTTTTAGGTAAATTTCTTTCTTTTTTATTTCAATGGATGCGTTAATAGATCTACCATGTTTGTTTCTCAAATTAAAAAAAAAAAAAAAATGCCAACCATCTTGTTCCATCGTTAGCTTAGAAGAAGACACAAATCTCAAGTACCCAAATCCTTACCTAAGACACACAAATCTCAGAAGCAAATCTCAGGTACACAAACCTTGGCTAACAGCCTATATGTCTTTGGGTCGAACCATTCTTTCGTCCGTTCACTTGGTAGAATACCATGTTCTGTTAGACTTTGTGAAGACCTCATGAATCCATTTAGTGGCTTCGAGGACAAAGGATTTGTGGATGAAGTTAAAGGCATGGCATGATTTTCTTTCAATATGGCTACATCCTCCATTGTGAGCTTTGTAAGAGACCTTCTCATGTCTACTATAGATTGAAGGCATTCCGCGAATGGTGATTGTCATTTCTTGGGGCGTGATAATGGTACATAATGGAGGAATGGAGGATTGTTGGAAGGCGTTGAAATTTCTACTCTCACTGAATTACTGGTAGATTCACTAGAATGATTGTTTCCACATTCTGGACCTTTTTTTGGGGAAAGAATATCCTTTCTAGTGATGAATCTAACATGCTTCTTTTGACCTTGCTTGCTTTCTGTGAACGAGATCTCAACTGGGAGAACTTCATTAGGAACATCATCTTCCACATAAAACTTTCCGTTAGCAAAGTGAGCTTCAGTCTTAGTAAAAGGTTTCAAGTCGGCATTGACCTTTTTTATTCCACTTTGAATGTACTTGAAACATTGATGCAAAGTAGATGGTACTATTTGGTTTCCATGGATCCATGGACGTCCTAACAACATGTTGTAGAATGTCTTGGCATCAATGACATGGAACAAAACATTGCTTGTCAATTCTCCAATAATTAATTCCAAGTGTATCGTGTCGATCGTGCGTTGTCCTCCTTGGTTAAAACCATGAATGACCAAATGACTATGCAATAATTCCTCCATAGTAAGACCAAGTTGTCTCATTGTCATTTTTGATAGTATATTAACAGCTGAACCTCCGTTAATGAGAATAAGATCGATATTTTGTTCACAAGCGTAACCAAAGACATAAAGTGGATGATTGTGAGGCTTAGACCCAAACAATAGATCCTCATCAGTTAAAGTTAAATTTGGAAATCACACGTAACATTCCTGTGTTTGTTGAAGCGTGTTGGTATAAGGGGTGTACATCTCTGGCTCTTTAAGAGTCTGGGTGAGCACTTCTTTTGGTGAGGTGGAGGATTGCAAGGGTTTAACTTCATCAACTTGAGATTGAAGTTCCTTCAAAGATGACAAAGTCTCATCTGGACCACCATGATGAACATCCTCCTTTCTGTCATGAATTTCGTAATAAGAGACCGTGTGAATAGCCTTTGTTGAGTCATTTTGAAAGAATTTTCTAGGGAAGAATTCTTCCTATGTGATGAGATTTGGAAGTTTTTGGGTTTGTGCTGAATCGTTGTACATTTTTGTTCCCAGTCTTTCTTGCCTTTTGTTGCTCCTTCCTCTTGACCGAGGCTGAATCTGGTTTTGTGCTTTTCTGGACTCTTGGGTGATTAAATGAAAAGGGAATGTTCGTTTTAAAGAACCAAACTAGACGAGTGTGGTATTTGCCCCTTACTCAGTAGTTGGAGACATGCAACTAGGTAACCCAGAAGCAAGTGTTGCAAGGTTTAACTTGGCAACATCCTCAAATCTAAGTCAATTTTCCTTTCCTTGGCTAGCTTCATGATGAGTTCTTTAAGAACAAAGCATTTTTGGATTGGATGGCTTATGATGCGATGATACTTACAATAGTATAGGTCATCAATTTTTCCTATCTCTTCCGGTCGTTTGCATTTTGGCAATTCAATTAATTTTAATTTGAGTAGTTGTTCTAGAATTTTGAGCATATTGGCATCTGGGAAAGGATATACCTTTTGTTTCCATTCCCTGAGAGACGAGCGACGTATCTCAAGCTGTTGACCTCCTTCAGGCCTTTTCTCATTAGCCTTCACATTTCTTGTTGAAATTTTGATTGAGGTAGAGTTGACATTCATTGAGTCTTTGATGCTGCTTTTCGCATTCCTGTCATTCTTCCTTATTTCCCTTCTTTCTTTCTTTTCCTCAAGTACGAGAGGTCTTGTATTTCCACTCAACTCCATGTCATACACATGAGTTGCTAACTCTTTAAATGTTTGAGGTTTTATCCCTTAAAGGATGTAAAGAAGTCCCCAATGCATGCCTTGGATGAACATCTCCATAGCCTAGATTTCAGAAAGTCTGTCTTTACAATCTAAACTCAAAGAACGCCATCGAATCGATTGATATAATCAACAACATGCTCATTCTTCCATTGCTTGGTATTAGTAAGTTCCATCATGCTTACTGTGCGACGTGTGCTATAAAATCGATTGAGAAACTCCCTTTTGAGTTATTCCTAATTGTTGATTATCAAACGCATTTCCCTTGAATGAACGAACAAATTGTTTTACAAGGAGGCTTCCTTGAGTTCTTACATTCTCACAAGTCTCTACGAAGTGAGTAATGTGTTGTTTTGGATTGCCCTTCCTATCGAATTGTAGGAACTTAGGAGGTTGGTACCCATTTAGCATTCTCATATTGTCAATGCACTTTGTGTAGGGTTTTAAATATATGAGGGAAATAGTGGAAGAACCCCTATACTGTGCTCGAATGGTATTTGTTATCATGTCTTGCAGTTGTTGGACAGATATCGAGGCAATTGAGGTGGAATGTCAATGTTGAGAAGCGCCTTCACCTTCTTTCCCTTTATCAACCCTAGCATTTTCTCCTTTCAAGGTAAAGTCAGGTGGGTGCTCAAGGTCAAGACTTGATTTACTTGAATCTTGTACCTCCAGTTTGTTCATTAGGGTTGCAATTTCGACGTCCTTATCTTCTTTCAAGGTAAAGTCAGGTGGGTGCTCAAGGTCAAGACTTGATTTACCTGAATCTTGTACCTCCAGTTTGTTCATTAGGGTTGCAATTTCGACGTCCTTATCTTCAAGTTCTTTTGTGAGAAGGATGACCTTTTGTTCCATTTAGCCATCTTTTCTTCCATGGTAGAGGTAGTAGTCATCATCATTGGCATGACCTTTAGATATTGTGGAGAAAATGATGAAACAAGATGAGTCAAAGGTACTTCATTCCTTAAGTTTCTCATCATGAGTGAAGAGTTGATAGAAAAGGTCTTTGTTGGGGATGATTCATTATCAAGACAGATGAATCATTAGCGGTAGCTTTCTTATTTGCAAGAAAACCCAAAGAGATGATAGTATGAAGCTTGCTTTCTTTGGTTGGTTAGGTTGAAGTTGATCGAGAGGTTTGGATTGATTGTGAGTGATTGGATCAACATAATTATCAGCAATGGAAGCATCAACCACTGATTTTCGGACATTCTTGCTAGAGGCTATCAAAGCTGGCAGCAAAATGATGTCAAATTTCTTTTCTTTTGAAGGAGAAAAAGACGAGAGGTCCCACTAGGCGTGCCAAAATTTGTAGACGACTAAATTTCTAGTTTGAAATAAATTAAACAAGTAAAATAGTTTCACAAATGCAAATTTGTATTGATGAATATATGGTACAATTCTCTGTGATTACAAAAGAATGATCATCTAGTTCGATCTTCTTGCAAGACTTGTTGATTGGAATTGTGATAATGTGATTTTGATTTGAACACAAAATATCCTTCAATTTGGTTGAGGAATGGATAAAAAAATCTTTGAAAAGGAATTACAATGAATCTCTGGCTATGAGCTTGTTAGAAATTCTTTGTTCTTCACATTCTTCATGTTCTTTGTGTGTTCTTCGGGTTCTTTGTGCATTCTTCTTGTTTGAAGGTTTGTGGGGGAAGTTCTTCGGTGTTTTAGAAGCTTGAATTTATAGAGCTTCATTGATTTATGGTTTGTTAAGGTTTTGGAGGCTTTTGAGCTTAATTCTAGCAAACTTTAGTATCTAGACAAATAATTTGGATGATTCTACTTCGAATGTTCTTCGATTTTGAGATTGAAGTTCTTGAAGGCTTTGAGGCTTGATTCCTGCATAACTTCTATACTTCTGAGTGCTTTTGAATCTTCTCTGATGCTGCTTGTGCTCTAGATGGCTTGGTCTCTTGAAATAGCTTAGGAAGGCTTCTATTTATAATAGTTTGGGGGTGGGTGAGTGACACATGGCAGAGTTTGATTGGTGACACATGTCACAGCCTGATTGGTCTGCTTATGTCATTACTTAAACTTGCTGGATTGAATATGTCATTACTTACATGTGTTGGACTGCTTATGTCATCACTTAGATGCGTTGATGTGTGATTGATTTTTGCATGCATTTTATGCCTCTATTTCAATGACACTTGGAAAATTTCTATTGGTTTTTGAGTAGTGATAGCAAAACCTAGCAGCAGTACATGACGCTTTGTAATTGGCTGTATTTTGTGGATTTGGTAGTATGATGTGTCAGCTTGTGATAGGTCGGGAATTTTCCCTCTCTATACCTTTGTTCTCATAGATATTCACCAAATTGAACATTATACCCATTACATGTAATCTTGCAAAAATACAGGTAAATGATTGAATGCATTACAATTAAATTTGATACGAAATTTAAGCCAATAAACACGAACTGAAAATTACAACTTTATAGTACTTATTTGTATTTACTGTGAAATGCCTTTGTGTGTATTCATGAAATTACAAGTTAGTAGTTATGATTCATGAACACTTGTACAACGCTATCTAAAACCTTCTATATATAGTGAGTCCATAATAATATAGTAATTTTCAATATTCAAATGGCCCAATATTGGTGAAGTGGTACCTCCCCTTATTATGAGAGCTTGGGAGTTTTCCTTGGGCTTGCTAGTTTAAGCCCCAGAGGGTGGGTTTGGGGTGGAGTTTTGGTAATTAGGTCAGAATAGAAAATAATGTAGTTTTAGACTTGAAAAAAGAAACTTTCAATATCAATTATTGTATAAAATAAATGAGAAAAAAAAAATTAAAAAGCGAGAATGAAAAAAAAAAATTATGAGAGATATGGAGTAAATATTGCATCATATTTAAATCCCAACAGTGTACAACAAGTGGAAGGTGTTTCTTTGATTTCATTTCGGAGGTAAAGTATGTTGCTACAATAAATGAAATTACATTATTAACATAATACTCACTTCATCTCAGTTTGTTTGTCTTCTATTCTATTTTAGAATGTCCCAAAATTTTGTTTTTTTTCTAAAAATAAAAATTTTTAATTTACTAATATTTCTATTATACCCTGACTGTATTTTCAAAACCATTTGAAAAGAAAACTAATAAATATTTTAAAAAATCAATCTAATTAGGGCATCTTTTTAGTTATCTTATTAAGAATAACTCTTTTTAAAAAAGAGACTGATAAATTTATTTAAAGATAGTTTTATAAATTTATATATTTTTAAAAAGCAGACAAAATAATAAATGATATTTTTTTAAAAAATTTTAATTTTTTAAATAAGACAAACAAATTAGTACGGAGAAAATATTAAATACTACCACAAATGGGCGTGTAATTGACCCAACCCAACGCCTACCAAACATATCAAAATGAAAGAAATATCGTGCAAACTACAAAGTAATTCCTACCACTGAAAGCAACATATATGGAGGCCACAGGATTATTGGACAAAGTATTAGTCATGTCGCTTAAAAAGTATTAGTCATGCTTATCAAAAAAAAAAAAAAAGTATTAGTCAAGTCCATTTTTTGTTTTTTTTTTTTTGATGGGATTCCTAACTGTAGTCTGTACCACACAAAATGCTAGATAGGTATGAAAAATGAAAGCCACGAACGTCACGTTAAGTGATGGAAAAACCAAGAAATGAGCAGTACTTTTAAGTTTGTTTTGTTAGGACACTCGTGTTAATGGGTATATAATAAAAAAAATGCGTAAAATTTATACACCTGAGTTAAAAAATAACTATTTAAAAAAAAAGTTCAAAAATTATCTGCATCAATAAATTTATAAATGTGTATATCTTTATAAGTTAGTATAATGTTATAAATCCATTAGAACAATTATTTTTCTTGTACACAGGAATGGAGCCATTCATTGGCTTTCGGGGGACAAAATGGCTCCCCGCCCCCCCCCCCCCCCCCCCCCCCCCCCCAAATTTTGAAAAAAAAAAAATTCAATAGTGTGTATATATATATATATATAGCTATCTAATTTTTTTCAATTTGATTCAATAAAATTAAACTTGCCCCTTTAAACCAAAGAAAAGAAAAGGCCCATAAAAAAATTACTGATCTAAAAATTCAAAAAAAAAAAGAAAGAAAAAGAAAGCCCAAAAATATTAACTCAACAACAAAATCAATAATAAGAAGTTAAAGAAAACTTAGCCCAATCAACAAATTTTACCAAAAAATTAGCCCAGCCCTTAAAAAAGTATTTGAAACAAAATCAATGTGAATCTTACATACCAAATCATTCCATCAAATTCCAAAAAAGGGGGGAAAAAAAAACTGAACTAAACTAAACGTCAGAGACAAAGAGAGTGAAATATGCAGTAGCTGTGAGCTTGAGTTTTGAGACTTGAGCTCTTGACAATGAGTTTCGAACTTGTTAGGTTGCAGTGTATGGATGCAACAACGATAAGCTTCTTAGATCCAAAAATTAAGGGAGTAAGGGAGTAAGAAAACTTTTTAATTTTGATTTAATTTATAAGTGAGATAGCAATTGATAAGCTTTGAAAAGGTTGTCTAAAAAAATAATTTTCATCTAAAACCAAGATAATGGGTAATGGGTGTAACCCACTAACTATCAATATCATGTTTTTTAACTTGACACTATTTTTTGTTTGTTAACCTTTTTTTTTATAAACAAACATTTGTTTGCTTTAAACTTTATTTACATTTTTTGTTTTGGTTCGTGGGGCATATTTATTTGATTTTTTTTTGGTTAGGTATTAATTTCTAATAAAATATATTTGGAAGATATGAAAATAATGAAGCATCTTAAAAATAAATAAATAATGGTTTTACTTTTATTTTTTTGAGAAAGAAATAATGGGTTTACTTCAATGAAGTTGGTATTACTTCATTGTATCGTAATGAATATAATGAAAGTGGATGAGCTTACATTAAGCTTGTCCCACAAAATTCGATTTCTAGTTCTGTCCCTACTTGTATAATAATAATAATAATAATAACAACTAAAATACTTGACTTTTTGTTGTTCGTGTCTCATTGTGCCACATGGCAACATAAATTTCTGCCACATGCTTATATTTAAAAATTGAATAGTTGTGTCTTTTATGCTTGGTGTTCAGCTATATTGCTCTTGGGCAGTAGTTACAGGATTTAAAAAAAAACTTTTTTTTTTTTTAAAATCATGATAAATTACTTTCGTGGCCTAATGGAACTAATTTTAAATCATGATTATATTAATTTTAAAATCAATATAATCACGCTTGTGTACAATCTAAAGCCACCAATGTTTTGTTTTTTTTTCCCAAGAATCAAGACTTGTAAAATCATTTAAGTAATCTTGCCTTCATTTGGGAGCACTGGAGGCCCACTCGGTTTGTAGTCTTTTAGGTTTGGACGATATTTGTAATATTTTTCTAGCAAGTCACAATTTATATGAAAATTAATAAATATTATGGATAAACTATCACTTATCCAATTTTTAATTAATTGATTAAGTGAATTTATAAACTTAAACAAACATGCCCTCTATCTTTATTCCGATTATTACAACATTAATTATTTTTGTTTTTGGTTTCTAGCTATAAACTAAGAGATCATAATTAATTAATCTTATTTTCAGTTTAAGTGAAATTGTATTGGTGTGAAACAACTACTCTGTCACCAGGGGCGGCTCAACAAATTCGGATTCCTTAGGCGATATATTTCAATGAGACTTTTTTGTTATCACTTAAACAATATTTAACTAGTGTTTAATATCATTAATTTTTTTATAAAAAACTATATTCTTTTTATTTTTTTGGAAGAATGCTAAAGTTATAACAAATTTTACTAAAAAAACACTTAGAAATGATATAGTAATGAATATGATTAATGACACTTCAAGAAGATAATAAACAAATATTTGAATGAATGATGTTAAAAATATTATAAATTTTACAATATGAGGCTTACAAAGATGTATCACCAATTACAAATTTTTTTTCAAAAATGTATTTAATAAGTTGTTGATATCTACAAATCATATTAATTCTCACATCAATTTGTAAAGGTCTTTGAAGTAAAACTCATAGTACATATTTCTTGCATTTTTCTATCTAAATTAGTTCTTGTAATTAATGACATATATATTTGTAAGACTCATGTATTTAAAATTGTATTATTTCTAACATTATTTAATTATTTGAGACTTCTTAAAAGTACAAAAAAAAAATCTATATCTCCAAAAATGTATTTTTTCAAAAAAAATATATTAATATTTACCCCAAAATTTGGGAGCTTTTCTCTAATAGTGGGCTCCAGGGATGGCTTAAGTGACTTAGGTCTAGGGCTGGCCCTGCCTGTCACCTTCACTTTTGAAAGACTTCCACTACCATGCATTAATTGAATCAGAAAGACTTTGCAGTTTGCATGCCTCACGTGGATGATCATTATCTCGTACATTTTTTGAGAGATCCCATCTCCAGATTTTCCAATGTAGCGTTATGACTTATTTCTCCAAGATGGAATTCAAAATACTGATTTATTATCTAATTGATTTTACCTTATTTTATCTGTAACATTGATCTTATGCATTTGCATTAATTATTATTGGGTTTTCCGCTTTTCTAAAGTGGAAAAAATCAGGCTAGGGATTACCTTTTTAGTTTTTTTGTTGGGCTGCTTAGTTTGTAAGCGATAATAGTGTTTTTAAAGCCTTTAAACACTTAAAAAACTATTAAAAACCAAAAGAAAAAAAGTACTCCGCTATCTTTATATTTGAGGTAGTTAACAATTTCTTTTTTTATGTTTGGAATTTAGCATATATCTCAAATTCGTTACATTTTCAATTAAATTTAACGGAATCACAATAATTACAAATGCAATCCAAGAAAACAACATTGCAATTCTCAATTCTTTATTTTTCTTATAATAGTGTATGACTAATTAATAATTTATTCAAAATAATGCCATTTGATTTAACTAAGAAAATAACAAATTGAGAGAGTATTTGCTCATTTTTCAAACATAGAAGGGGAAATTGATTAGATTCAAAAATAAGGAATGAATTGTTAATTATCCCAAACATAAAGGAGCAAAATGTTTTTTTTTTTTTTTGAGTGTTTGGATGTAAAAAAGAAAAGTAATGAAACAAAGGAAATAAATATTTATTTTCCTTGTTTGGTTCCCAAAGAAAATGGAAAGGAAACAGATGTTTTACCTTCATTCCCTTTTTTATGTTTAGAGAAATTAAATACTACAGTAGATAATATTTTTTGATAAATCTAGAAAGGAGAGAATTTCTACTAAAACAAAATAATGGAGAATTTAAGGCTATATATGTAATTTTATACTATAAAAAACTTTCAAATTACTTTAATATCTCACTCTTCCAATCAATAGGTCTAACAACCAAGTGTGGGTTTCACTAGTGCGACAAAAAAATTTAAAAAATCAGTAGATTTATGTATTTATTTTATTATTATTTTTAGTTAATAGAAAATCATAATTTTTATTGAGATTAATAAATTAAAGAAGGAATACATAACTTTGAAAAAAAGCCTCGAACCCTATAATATAATCAAGCTTCCATCTTATTGGGTGTTGTATACGTGGCTTGATTTTTATCATAAGGCATCAATTTTCCCACATGAAATAGAGATTTATATTACTTATCAGCTGGCCGGGTGGAATATAGTTATATTTTTCACAACTTAATGAGAAAATGAGGTCTTCCTCAAAAAAAAAAAAAAAATAATGAGAAAATGAGGATGGGAATATAAGTGTTGGCTGCTAGCAATTGTTCGGTTTTGGGCCTTATGGCTTGTGGTGCTTGACAGCTTGAGAATGACTTGGAAATATGTTCATTCAATATTGATTTTTTGTCGCAAGGGGAAATACTCGTTGTATCCATATTTGCAAGTGGAAATTTATGGAATTTATTGTCAGATTGAAAATTAATAGAGAAACGATGAATAAAATATGGGGCGTCAAAATTATACCACAACACACACACACAGGAGTTGGGTGCATGCATTTTTGTTTTTTGTTGGGGGGGGTGGGGGGAGGGGGGGGGGTGTGAATGCTCTAGATCTGGAGGCGCAATGTGAATTCAAACTTCAAAACCTTTCTACAACAAGAGGCCCACGCTGCTAAATAATGTGATTTGGTTTGGTCTACGGACGAAATCAGCTGTGGCGTTCAGTGGGCCGGAGTTATTGTTGTTAGAGAGACAAGGACGAATGGAGAAAGCGAATGAAGAATTGACTGAGGTTTAGTCTACTCATGAGACAAAAGGAGTGACTACATTTTGTTACTTTGAATTATGTATTACAATACAGTTGTGATGGCTTTAGAAATTTTTTTGAGGGTGGTCATTAAGAAACATAAATTATTCAAAATTTAATAAAAAGAGAACTTCATATATTGACAAAAAAAAAAAAAAGTGCGTGCACACACACAAACACAAAGTCTTACAATTTTCTTCTACGAATTTTCTTATTTTGAAATTGTTATATGATAGTCTTATTAATAATGTTACAAGCTATATCTTTTTTAAAATTATAGTTAAATAAAATTTTTCTTGGACTTTTTATTTTTATTTTATTTTTATGTAAGGATCTAATATATTGTTAAGGGAATTAAAGTTTAAGGATAAAGTTTGGCTACAACTCTCACTAAACAAATTAACATTACTACATATTTTGTAAATTTAACCGTAAAATTGCATGTTCTCTTGTTCTTAAAACACATGTCAAGTTTTATATCAATCGAATGTTATTTATTATTTGACCCATAAACTTAGGCTGTGTTTGTTTCGTGTAAAACGTTTTCCAGAAAATACATATTTTCCAGAAATTCTATTTTCCAAAAAAGGAAAATATTTTTAAGTGTTTGGTTGAATTATGAAAATTGTTGTGGAAAATTGAGTTCATGTGTTTGGTTCTATTAGGAAAATGCTATTTTCCTACCATTTTTTCACATTGATTCCGGTAACAACAACACAACAACAATAACAACAAATTGATTCCGGCGACAACAATGCAACAACAACAACAACAACAACAACAACAAATTGATTCCGGCGATAACAACGCAACAACAACAACAAAAAATTGATTCCGGCGACAACAACAACAATCAAACTTTAAACAAACAAAACTAAGATGGGTCTGGGTCTGGGTCTGGGTCTCGGCGATGGGTCGACTTAGTCACGAAAAAAAATCAGACCTCACTCTCTCTCCCTTGTCGATCAACCTACCTTTGAATCGTTGTCCATCACGCCGCCGCTGTCCTCCGATCTAAGGCTTTACACCGTCCAATCCGCCGCTGCAGCTTTTCCCACCCATCTTGCCATCGCTGTCCTTCATCTCCACTGGGAATCGGGCCTGTATAATCAGTCCTACCCTCTGCCGCTGACACCAACAACCTCCACCACAGCCACCGCGGCCATCCCCGGTCTGGGTCGAAGGTCTGGGTCGTCAGTCGAAGGTCGAAGGCGATGGATCGAACGTCTGGGTCGAACGCCTGGGTCTGGGTCGAACACTTTGGGCTTTGGGTTCGTGGGTCGCTGGCAGAGGCGAGCTCGAGCAGAGGCGAGATCGTGCGGTAGAGGCGAGCTCGAGCGGAGGCGATCGAAGGCGAGATCAAGCGAAGGTGACGAGCTCGAGCGAAGGCGACACGGTGCTTGGTGTGGATTGGAGCTTGGAGCTTGGAGCTTGTCAGAGAGTAGATCGGAGCTTGGAGCTTGGAGCTCGTCGGTGTGTGGATCGTCGGTGTGAGCTTGGAGCTTGGAGAGCAGTTGGTCGAAGAGTGCGTGTGAGAGATGAGAGAGTTGTTTTCCGGAATTTGTTTGAAGTGAAAATGAGAATTGAATTCATTTTCCACCTTCATGTCTCTATTTTACGGTCAAAGGGGAAATGAATTACAGTTGACCGAATTTTACAAACTAACCAAACACACTAATTTTCCGGAAATGCTTTTTCGGAAGTGGTTTGAAGCCAAACCAAACGCAGCCTTAGTTTTTATGTCTAATTTTAGACTACAAAAATTTAAAATTTAAACATTTGATTAATGGCATAGCTATTGATTTTTGATCTTTTTTGAAATTTTGCAAGTATAGAGGATATAAGAAAAAAATATAATTAAATGGTAGATTTGTTGAAATTCACAACCAATAAAAAAAATATTGAATGAAGTTGTAGTCTTAGCTTACAACTAAGTTTGTTGTCGAATTTTGTCCAAAGTTTAGTTAAGTTGGGCATAAAAAAATTTAGGGTTGTCACAAAGTTTAGTTTGTTGCCAAATCATAAAATTTTTAAAATTTATACATAATAATAATTAATTTTTATAGTTCAGGGTGGTCTTGTGACCACCTTGGACTCTATTTAGAGCCACCAGTGAATACATCCATTGGAAGGACTTAACCGGTTAACCCTAAGCTAATCATTGAGTAACCCTAAAGTATATAAGTCAAGATGTGGAATACAAGTAATTACATGACTACATGTAACATGACAATATTATAAATTGTATGGGTAGTGATGTACTTAGGATTTAAAACTAGAGGGGCTGGAGTATAAGCAAAAAAAAAAAAAAAAAACTCCAAATAGGCATCCATGATTCCATATAGTATTAATAAACTATTAATTATAAGAGATTTAGGGTTCAATTCTCATCTACATTAAATATTGATTGATGTCTTGGTTTGGTAATAAAAAATACAATCATTAGAAATGAAAACCATAGGTTGTGAAGCTTTATCCCCAAAAAAAGAAAAGAAAAAGAAATTATCAACCAAAACAAATACACAAAATCATTGTTTCTTTACACATTAAGATGAAATCATCTACCAACAAAGACAAAAAAGAAAACACAAAATAATATTGTTTCTTAATACTAGGCTGGCTAGGATTTTTAAATTTTTTTAAAGTTTTATTTTCGTTAAATTTTTGGGTTGAGTAGTTGCTAGTTAGGCTAATTGGAGGGGAGTGGCCTAAGGTTTTGGAATAGGAGACGAACAACAAAAATGAAAAAAATATAACTAATAAAATAATTTTTTTCTTAGGACCAAGGGTGCCCGGGCTAGCTCCCTTAGGCCCTCCTCTAGGTTTCCCTGTGTATGGGTATAATGAACCTAAGACTGAAATCTCTTACATCCATCCTCAAACTTAAGGTGGAAGTTTGAGAACATCTTGATAGGTACGGGTCCTATATAAAATAGTCCGAGCATAACTTAAATTGAAACAAGTAAGATGGTTGTTGTCTATAGTGATCAATGACAATTAACAATGCTTAAAGGTTGGAAGATGCTAATACAACCTAAAGATGAATGTTTTTGTGACCAGGTTGAAGGATGGTTGTACGGTGCTCAAGTATGGCAAATGGAAGATAGATGTTAGCAATTATGGTGATTAATGCTGAACGGTGGTTAGAAAATAATTTATTTCTAACACTTTCTAAGTTTTCTAACGGAGACATACATAATTTAAATTTCTCATTCCTTAACTATCAAATTAAAAAAAAAAAATAATAATAATAGTAGTAGGACAAAGACAAGTGCACGGTATCAAATTGAATACGTGCATTTTCAAGAATGGTCCTACGGTCTGAAACATCCTATGTCCCACGATACCTATCAACGCATTGAATTCAGAAAATTGGATAAAGAATTCCACGGTATCAAATTGAATACGTGCATCTTGAAGCATGATAAACATGGTCCCACGGAATTTAATGTATCTGAAACATCCTAATGCTTATCAACGCATTGAATCCTATAAATTGGATCAAGAAATCTCCGAAGCATTAAACTCTCCACAAGAAAATTTTCCCTCCCACTCCTCTCTCCCATTTACTTTACTTGTGATACTCATTCTCTATGGCTTTGTCTTTTAAGCCCCTCTTTCCTTCCTACAATCCTCCAATTGCTCCTAAGAGGATTCCACAAGCTACCAATTCAGACCACTTCAGCCAGAATTCTTTGCCTAGTGCTCACAAATTGAGCATTGCCCATGATCACACATTGTCTCTCCCTTTAAAACATCACAACTACAGAAGCAAACATGATGCTGTAAGTTTGTGTCCTTTTTAATGCCACCAATATGATTGACTATCATCGAGAAAGTATCCGTTAAAACCATCTCATGAGGTGTCCTCATATTTGATGAGCCTCACACATTAGTGGGATTCACATGTTTTGAGAGGGTGGTCCATGAAACCTTCTCATAAGTTAATCTTTCCATCGTTATAGTCACTAAACTAACCACTATTCCCTTGAGAGTAAAATTATTTATCCATTTTCTTAGGAGTTTCACTTAATGTTCTATCAAGTGTTGTATACTATGTGTTTGAATTTTTTATTTTTTATTTTTCATTTTAATTTTTAATTACTTTATAAGGGTAAGAAATGATACATATGACAGACTTCAGTTAGTAAAATATAAATTGAAAAACTTAGAGTGGAATAGTGGATTTTTATTCACCCGTGGAGTCTATTTTGTATATGATAAAACCACTTTTGTTAGGTTGTGATCAGGAGCCATGAGGTCACTATGCAAAATTTTCATCACTGCCACTTGTTCTCCTTGAGTTTTTGTTTTTTTTACCTTGTAATATTTTGATATCTTCCATTCTTAATTAACAGAAAAATTAAGTAAAAATATGATAATCTTTCTTAAACTTTATGCTAACTGTGATACAACCTTTAACAAAATAACTTTACTTAGTCCCCCCCCAACCCCCCCTCCCCTCAAAAAAACTTTAAAGTAATATAAAAACGAATTTTCATTGATATATTATTTTTTACCCAAAACTTATCATGTTATCAAATTAATTGGTTTTGATTTTTTTTTTCTTTTTATTTATTGAAACAAACACATACACACACAAATGAGAGAAAATGCGGTTCTAAATTCTAACACAAAAGTATACCTCAAACTTTACTAAAAAACCATGATTAATCAGTCTTGAATTTAAACCATGACTTTGCTCACCTTAGCTTCTATCTACTCGAAGCATTATATAGTTTGTTTCTGAATATAATACACTATAATGATTTAATTGAATACATTAAAGATGTCAATTGGCATTTAGTTACACACTTTTTTTTTGCTTCTGGTTTTCATTGTGCCCGATATTTTATTTTATTTTTAGTTTTAGTTTTTGACAGATTGCTCCCTTCCCTTCCAGGATAAAATTCACAGCCAACATGCACAAAAGTTGAAAGAAGTTAAGCACGTGCTGAACAAAGCTGGAGAAGATCCATTGGAAGGTTTATATATGATTGATGCGATTCAACGCCTTGGCATTGACTACCACTTCCAAGAAGAGATTGAAACAATTCTACAGAGGCAAAATATGATATCTAGTGCTTGTGGTTATAATGATATCAACAATCAACCTTACGAAACTGCTCTACGCTTTCGATTATTGCGACAAGATGGTTACTACGTTTCTTCAGGTTGGCATTAATTTTCTTTTCTATAATTCATATATAAAGCCAATGGCATTGCTCATGGCTATAAAGTCATCGTCAAGGGTGAGGGAGGGGTTTGGGATTTAGATTCTCACAAAGATCCAATAGCCGAGGGCTCATATATCGAGAAATTATTGTAGTGTACTTAGTAAGCTATGCCTGCGTTTGGATTGCACGGTAAGTTGTGGCACGTTTTCCGTTTCACGTTTTCTCCATTTTTTTTTTTTTTTTTTTGGCCGGCTTTTTTGACTTTGGGGGACAAAATTTACTGTGCATGTACTGTACGTGTACTGTTCATGTACTGTTCACGCAATATTTAATATCAAAAGTGGGTCCCACAACACTATTCACACATTTAAAAATTATTTTGGTACAGTATTTTCAGCAATAATCAGTTTTTAGCAACTTTCAGCAACAATAAGTACTATCCAAACGGACTTTATATACTCCTCTTCCATAAATATGAGTATGTAAGAGAAAGGTATAGTCCATGAAAGGTGAGGGCTGAGGGGTCTGGGATTTATATTCTCACAAAGATCCAATAGCCAAGGACCCAAATGTTGATAAATTATTGTAGAGTACTTAGTAAGCTCCATACTCCACTTACATAAATATAAGTATGCAAGAGAATAGAATAGTCCATCAAGAGTGAGGGTTGAGGGGTCTGGTATTTAGATTTTCACAAAGATCCGAATGGCCAAAAGCAAAAATGTCGAAAAATTATTGTAGTGTACTTAGTAAGCTATATACTCCTCTTCCATATATGTGAGTATGTAAGAAAAGGGCATAGTCCATCATGTGCACTAAATGATTTTATCTAAACACCCCTACCCTACCTCCTGCTCTCCTTGTTAATTTGGTTTAATGGGGGAATTTGTCCAATACTATGACTCAACCGAACCAAACTAATTACACCTTTAACTAAAAGCCACCCGAAAATTTTATGTAAGAAAATATTTTAGAAATATTATCAAAACTGTATGCCACTTGATGCACCTACAATATGCATTTTGCAAGTTTTAGTACATCAAAATACAAAATTATGATTAATTACTAATTGTTAAATTTTATTATAATATCTTGAATTTTTTGTAATAGAATTTTAGTTGGAATAAAATTTTTAATTTCTTGAAAAATTAGGTACTATAGTTTTAACTAAATTACACTATCAATACAATTAATAAGATAAATTATTTTAATAATTATTGAGAGTGTAGCTACTTGTTAGCAAGAGAAAATACTCATTTGGTAGAACCATGATTTATAGGACTTGACTTTTATTTTATAGTATATGATTATGATATATATGTTATGGGATCCAACCTTTTTATAAAATTAAAAAAAAAAAAAAGACCCCATTAATAATTCAACAAACGTTTTACACGTCTGCAATATATATCTATCATTTGTCATGAAATTATAGTTCTATCATTTTTTTTTCTGCTTTCTTATTTCATTTTATAAATTCCTTTTACAATACAATACTATAACATCCTTTTATGGTTTTATACTATCCAAAAATTTTCAATAATTTGAAACTAAATTTATGATAGAAGAAATATATTGAACACTATAATTACATTAAAAAAAGGAAAAGAAAAGAAAAAAACTAAGTCACGTATAGAGCTTCTTGTATATTTATTGATACATTTTCAAAATTTTATACTTGTACGTTGATTTTCTTATTTATTATTCTTAAGTAATTAATTAAATTATCGTTCTTGAATATTTTTTATAAAAGTATTTGGATTATACTTTTAGACAGATCAACTGATGAATATATATAATATTTTTTAATATCTTTTACTATTCACTATGCATAAAAAATAAATTGATTTTATAACTTTTATATTTACATGACAATTAAATAATTTAATTTCTTACTGGCTAGCTATGACCTTTTTTTTCAACATCGATTTTGCTTTCAACTTAGTCTTTTAATCTTTGTTCTCCCAACTTAAAGCCTAATCCCACCACTAATTATTCAAAGCAATAAGGATACAAAAACTAAAACTAAGGGGAAAACAATTTTGTTCCCATTTATAATCCTTTACATTTGATTTTAGAACAAAGCTATATACTCGCTAAATGAATATTGTATATACACTTGTACAGCGTTGTTTAAAAACTTCAAGGACAAGGAGAGGAAGTTCAAATCAAGTCTAGTCGGAGATATAAAGGGATTGAAGGGCTTATATGAAGCTTCTCAGTTAAGTATTGAAGGAGAAGATATACTTGATGAAGCTGGAGAGTTTAGTCGCCAATATCTAACGGAATGGGCGACCCATCTTGATCATCAACAAGCCATTCTTATCACGGATACACTGAAGAATCCACATCACAAGAGCCTGGCAAGGTTCACGACTAAAAACATTCAAACTAACATTCAAGGGAAAAATGAATGGATCAATCTTGTGCAAGAACTAGCTCAAATAGATTCCAACATCGTTCATGAAATACACCAAAAGGAAATTCATCAAATTTTGAAGTAAGTTGAGCAGTGATGTTGAGGATTTAGTTTGTATTTTATAGTATATTATTAACGATTTACTTAAATCTTTTTATTTGTTTTAGATGGTGGAAAGACCTAGGCTTGGCCAATGAGTTGAAATTTGCTAGAGACCAGCCACTTAAATGGTATATGTGGCCCATGGCATGCCTCACAGATCCAATCATGTCGGAGCAAAGGGTTGAGCTCACAAAACCATTGGCACTACTCTACATAATAGATGACATATTTGATGTTCGTGGAACCCTCGATGAACTTAAACACTTTACAGAAGTTGTCAATAGGTATGGATCAGTAGTTGAATAATATAAGAAAAATGTTAAAACTATAATGAATTTTACTATGAATTAACGTAACTATAAAAATGATTGATTTCACTTCAATATAACATATAATAATAAATATCTTAATTAGTATTTTGTGATTAGTGATGCATCATTATATAAAATTAATGCAGTAAAACTTGTTATACCCCCATATTTATTTGAAAAATAAAAATAAAATTGCATGCAGATGGGAACTTGATGCTGCTGAGCAACTACCAGACTACATGAAGATATGCTTCAAGGCTCTTTTTGACATTACCAACGAAATCTGCTACAAGGTCTACAAAAAGCATGGATGGAACCCCATGGAAAGCCTTAAAAAAACGGTATAAAATAATTTAACACTGAACCTAGCAAGAATTTATTAATTGAGTATGGATTTAAGAAAGTTTATTGAGCTATGTGTTTGAGAATTTATATTAATATTTACAGTGGGCGAGATTGTGCAACGCATTCTTAATAGAAGCACAATGGTTGGCTCATGGGATCTTTCCAAAGACAGAAGAGTACTTGAAGAATGCCCTTATCAGCACAGGAGTGCATATGGTGCTTGTTCATACTTTCTTTTTCTTGGGTCAAGGCATAACCAATGAAACTGTAAATCTTCTTGATGATGTTCCGGGCATTATATCTTCTACTGCGAAAATTCTTCGTCTTTGGGATGACTTGGGAAGTGCCAAGGTAACATATAATTTAGTGATGAACCTTTTCCTTTTTTAACAAAGAGATTTTCATTCCCTATTGTGACCTTTTAGGTGGGTTAAATACAAGAAAGAAAAGAAAACTTAGATTACTTCGAACAGAATCCAGCATCCTAACAAAACTAGTGTCGGAGTTTTTAGTTAAGAGCACAGACTTGAAGGAACTGTACACTTGCCTTCTTTTACACGCTTGACCAAGGAACAAAATTATAAAATAGATATCACTTGCACCACTATGAGTCTATGGCACTAAATTGTTCTTGGTCCTAAGAAATAGAGACTGATAATGGAACAAGTAATCAATTGGGACTCAGGTATTTGCTAAAACCTAGGACTATCAGATAAGCTTAATATTTTCAAAACAACTTTAGCTAGCAAATGAACAGAGTTTCTTTTTAAACTAGTTTAGAGAAAAATTATTCAAATTTCTCATATACTTCTTTTATGGGTGTAAATTTTGAAAATTTAACAGTTAAATTTCATGTTCCTTATATTCTTAACATGAATATAAAATTTCTTTCGAATCGGATGTTATTTATTATTCGAAAAATAAATTTATTTTTTATACATAATTTTAGATCACAAAAAGTTGAAATTTTAACATTTATTTGATGATATAGCAATTAATAATTGATCTTCTTGAAATTTTGCAAATATAAGGGATATGTTAAGAACATGCAATCTAATGATTAGATTTCAAAATATACACTCAATATAAAGATATATGAAGAGTTTGTAGGGGTTTTCTCCAAACTAGCGAGAAACTTTATTCTAAGCAGATGCTTTCTATAAAGTTAAACTAATTAACTAAAAGATCATTATTAAAGATTTTCAGATGAAATAATACACCTAACAAACACAATAACAATCATCTCCATGAGGCATTCCCGAATGGAGATGGTCTAGCTTATGTTTACTTAGTTATTACTAATCCCATGCATGGTGAAGATTAAAGGAAAAAATTTGACTTCAAGTAGTTTTAGAAGCATTTTTTTTCCAACCCATTAGTGATGAATTATAATGCTAGTCATTGGTGTTATTTAAACAAGTTATACGACTTATTCAAAAAGTCATATGACTAAAACTGCACATAAATAATCTCTTTAATTGTTACATATTAAACCTTTGTTTGGATACATATTATAAATGAAAATTATTTAACTATTCAGTTTATTTTTGCTACTATTTATGGGTCCCACTATACTTTTTGATATTATTCATGAGTCTCACTGTACTATTTCAATTATCTTTTACATTTATCTACAGTACTTTTAATAATAAATTTTTAATTTCAGCAGAATAAACGTGCCAACAGACTTTAAGTTTGTGCCAAACATTTTTCAAGACCAAATATTTATGTTATATCGTTGTTCTTAGTTACAATGAAATTAAGAGGGTTCATTTCACAATTAGGAAGATGAGACCTTTTAGGGTGACTTTATATATATATATACAATTAATAGGTCTAAGGCTAATAGTACAATTGTGCAGTAATAGTACATTGATGGGACAATTGACAAATAATTCTATAAAATGAAAACATGTATAAATGTTATATGTTAAAAATGAAATAAAGTTAAATTACCTATAAAAATAACTAAGTCTGTAGGGGGTAAGAAACTCCTTTTTGGAAATTTGAATCTTTATCTTTGTTTCCACATTTCATAAGTACTTATATTTGTAAAGTGAAATATTATTTATTGAAAGTTAGTCAAAGTATAATTATATTTAAAAAATTAAGGTTTTAAAACATTTTATATATGTGCCGTGTGATTTTTTTTTTTTTTTTTTTGTATATGTAAATAAAATAACAATTATGAAAAAAATGGTAGATTGTTTTTTATCAAATATCTTTCTTTGTTGAAGGGGCAACCTAGCTAGGTAAGATGTGTTTTCAAGGGTCACAGGTTTAGCTAACCAAGAGCTTTTAGGGTCATCCAAAATTTTGGGGGCACCCCCTAAGCTACAACGCGGATCGATCCACCCCTTGATAAGGGAAGTCGTGTGCTATTCATAAAATTTATCTTCTTAAGTTGTTTGTTGCCAATAAAAGTGAGTGAGAAAATTATATGGACAGAAAAATGAGGGAGAAAGCTATGGACAAGTTATTTTGTGAAACACAAAATTATAAGATTAGTTTGTTTCGCTGCTATTATCAAATTTTGCAGAGCAAAACTGAAGCTTATTGTGAACGAAATGGAAAAGAAAACTATTCATTTGTTTTACTGTGGGCCCGTGACATAAAGGAGAGAAGAGTGGCTATAGATAGATGGTTTTCCTTTACTCAAAGAGGACATGTTTAATTTAAGACAAAGAGTACTCCATTGAGGCCCTTAAAGTTTATGGCATGCTGCTCCACTCCTTGGTTGGCAGGTTACTTTTTGCAATAATTCTCTGGGATCTGGGTGTATAGAAGAGGAAATAACAAAGGTTCTGTTGCTCTAGGATAGTGAGTGTATGTATGTGTGGCTAGTATCATTCTAGCTTTTTAGGCTGGCTAGCAGTATTAGACATTTGGACCTACATTTGCCAATCATTACCTGAAGGTTCTATGGCACACCAATTAATGCGGAGACCCACAAATTGTTGGCTAGCGCAATAATATGATCTTATCTATCAATAGTCACGTAGTAAGGAGGAAAATTTTCTTCCAAACCAGTTTGAATGTAAACACAAAGCACAAAGTTTTTCTCTTTGGTTGAATTTCCTCTGAAATATGTGTAATAGCCATGTGTATTATTTAAGTAAATCAATCACCACATAGTGAAGAGAATTAGAGAAATTTTTCTTAAGACCAGTTTGAAGGTAAATTTGTATTTGTTTTGATCTTGGTGGACTTAGTACACATTTGGATTGCGTTTGTGTTGCAACTTTTTTTTTTTTTTGCCGGGGGGGGGGGGGGGGGGGAGAGAAGCATGTTTTTGTGGTTTTATGTTACACCAGTGGGTCCGTGCATTATTCATGGTACCCACAGATCAATTTTTTCATTAAAATTAGTCCCACAATATTATTCACACATTTAAAAATTATTTTTGCTATAGTGTTTTTAATTTTCAGTTTTCAGCAAAATAAGTAGTATCTAAACAGATCTTTAGTTGGTCAATAATATCACGTTCGGTTTCGGTTTTAGTCCATAAAGTCCATTTGTTGATTGGATCCATACAAACTTAGGCCCAGAAACACTTATTATTAGTAAAGTTTTAAATATTGTTTCAGCTGAAATGAACCTAATATGAAGTGATGCTAGATCAATAACAACTTGTTATGGTTTTATAGTTGAGTGGTATTGACTAATTTTTATAGGGAAAAATAGAATTCAAATCCTCATCCCTTTATTGTAAAAAAAAAAAAAAAAAAAAAAAAAATCACTAGCTCTACAAATTACCAAATAATGTCACTAGTACAACACTAGTTGATCCAGGGTGCTAGAAATTGGCTTTTAATTAATGTTTGAATCTTGCTCTTTCTAGTCACTGAAATAAGCCTGGTTTTAATTGCAGGACGAGAAGCAAGATGGGCGTGATGGATCTTATTTAAAGTGCTACATGAAAGAACATCGTGGCTCTTCAATCAAAGACACAAGAGAACATATAATATCTATGATTTCAGATGAATGGAAGTGCCTCAACAAGGAATGCCTCTATTCATATCCATTCCCTACGTCTTTTAAGAATGTTTCTCTCAATGCTGCAAGGATGGTTCCTTTGATGTACAATTACGATGACAATCATCGCCTTCCAAGTTTAGAGGAGCATATGAAGTCGCTACTAATTGGTGGTGTTGTTACATAACAAAATGAACTAACTATTGTATCACGAATGAAGGCTGAAGGATAAGGAAGCCAGATTAGAATCAGAAGTGAGCAAAGATATAGAGAATGAAGAAAGACCAGGCTAAACAACATTTAGTATTGTTTCTATTACTAGTGTTGGTTAAACTATATGTAGTTTAGTCTAGTCTAGTCTAGTAATGGGCATGTGCTGTGCATGTGTGTGATTAGTTGTAATCTTCTTGTTTGTTAGAAATCTGTTATAGTTGTTAAGTTAGTTAGTTAGTTAGCTTCTCTATTGTATATAAATTACAGTAGTAGTGTATCATTATTCAAGTTAATGAGAACCCTAATTTTTAAATTACAGCTAGATTTCTTTTAATCTACTCTAGATAAACAGAACAAGAGTAATAAATAGATAATCAACCAGGACTACTAACTAGTGTAGGGACATACGTAATTGAAAATTAAGTAAAAAGTACAAGTAGTAAGAGAAGAGAGAAGTAAATACAAGATAATACTGTGATGTGTTATTGAAGAGGAAAATTGAAGAAACTGGCTGAAAAACTTGTCCGTGGCCCTACAAGCCGAATTGATTTACAAGTAAATTAGTTTGAGTACAAGAATTACAAATGGACTCTCCAAGCCTAGGCTACCCTCTGTACTTGAGCCATCTAAGCCCTAGCTACCAATGGGCTTCACCAAACCTTGTCTTCACTAGCTTTCCAGGTCTCATAACTATCCCCAGTTGCTTCCACCAAAGACTGGCATGACCCAATGCTGTCCAATTGCTCCAAATCAATTCACAACACTCTGAATGAGTGTGGGTTGTTTTTGGGCTAAGAACCTCTCAAAGGATATGGAATTAGAGAGGGAATAGAGTGAAGAAAACTAAGAGAAATGTGTAGATGATTGTTGGTTTGTAATCTCTAACTTTTATATGGATTTTTAGGGTTTTCTCTCTGAAACTCTCCTTACAATTTCGTGGGTAATGTTGGCTTTTATAGTGTGGGTAAAGATATAAGGGAAATACAGAATTCCAACTATCAGTGCATCTCGTGACTTAGTTCGAAAGTTGGCCAAGTCACGAGCTACTTGTGAAATACCTTTGACAGTTGAGTCATTTGAACTTCCAACATGTGCTCCTCATGTGGCCTTTCGCTAGTTGTAGTAGTTAAGAACCAGTTGAGAGTAATTCATGAAATCCTTTGTTCTTCATATATCTTCACCAAATTGAACACTATACCCATTACATGTATTCCCACAAAAATACAACTAAATAATTGAATGAATTACAATCAAATTTGACATGAAATTTAAGCCAATAAACATGAACTAAAAATAACAACTTTACTGTACTTATTTGTATTAATTGTCAAATGCCTTTGTTTGTATTCATGAAATATCAAGTCAATAGTAATGATTAATGAATGCTTGTACAATTCTATCTAAAATCTTCTATACATAGTGAGTCCTTAATAACAAAATAATTTTCAAGGTTCAAATGGCTTAATATTGGCGAAGTGATACTGCCTCATTATGAGGTAGGGGTGAGCATGGGTCGGGTTGAGAAGATTTTTTGACCCAACCCACATGGATCGGGTTGGTTTAGGTTGAACCCATGGGTTGGAAATTTTTTATTATTATTACTGTAATTATTAAATTGTGCAAAAAAATATATCTTACTTGCCATCTGAGTTGATAGACAAAATATACATGAATTATATTCCAATTCAGTTATAAACAAAATATATCTAACTGAGTTAATACACAAAATATACATGAAGTAGTATCCCAACTCAATTATAAACAAATAAGAGGGGGGGGGGGTGAGAGAGTGGGAGTGGGAGGCAATAGTGAGAGAAATAAGATTGTTAGGGTTCGCAAGGTAATTGAGTTTTATATAGGAAGAGTTAAATAGGAGAAAAAAATTAAATAAAAAAATTATTATTTATATAATATAGTTTTAAATATATATTAAATATATATAATTTAAATTTTAAATATATTGGTGGGTCGAGTTGTGTTAGGCGGATTGTGATTGTTATGTCCCAAATCTAACCCAACCCACTATTAGCAAAATTTTCATAACCCAACCCAACCCAACCTAACCACCCCTAAAAACCAACTCAACTTGGCGGATTAGGTCAGGTTGGGTCAGTTTTGGTGGATTGGCTGCACACCCCTATATGAGGGTTTGGGGGCTTTCATTGGGCTCATTAGTTTGAGCCCCAAAGGGTGGGTTTGGGCTGGAGTTTTGGTAATTAGGTAAGAAGGGACAATAATGTAGGATTAAGACTTGAAAAAAGAAACTTTTAATATCAATTATTGTATAAAAAATGAGAAAAAGTCAAAAAGTGAGAATGAAAAAAAAAAAAAAAATTTGTGAGAGAGATATAGGGTAAACTAGGGGTGTGCTCGGTTCGGTTTTGGTTAGTTTTTATGAGTATGGCCAATCGAAACTGGCCGAAATGGCTAGAAATCAATAGGTTTCGATGTATTTTGATTTAAGTCGATTTCGGTCAGTTTCCAGTTTTCCAAAGAGAGAGTTATTGAGAAAGAAAGATTTTTTTTTTTTTTTTTTTTGCATAAAATGAAGATATTATTGAAAGACAAACATAGACCCTATTTTCAACACAAAATACAGAGCAACACATTAAAAACCATAAAACACAAACTAAGATTAGTAGCTACAAAGTTTCTTTAAAACAAACATACGGGATGACATAAAACCCATGGAATCCCTGTACAAGCATGGGTGATTTCGGATGAGAAAAAAAAAATTAAAGAAGAAGACATACCATAGCAAGAAACGAAGAGACCAAATCGGTGCTGGAAGAAATCAGAAAAATAAGATGTATGTGGATATCAAAAAAAGAAAAGATGCAGGGTATGTGTTTGCGAGAGGGAGAGAAAATAGGGTGAGGGACTGAGGGGCGTGTGTTTGTGAGAGGCAGAGAAAATTGGATGAGGGGTGGCTAGAGTTATAAGTTTATATATAAGATGCTATTTTTTTTTTTTTTTTTTTTAAACTCAAAATGAAGAGGCAAAGGCTTGAACTAGTGAAGAAGTGGCTGACACGTCCGCGATTTTCCACTAAGCTACTTACTATGATATGTTTTAAACTTACATATATATATATATATCGGTCGGTTTGGTCAGTTTTGTGGTGAAAAAAATCTAGCATCAAAACTGAAACTGAAATATTTCAGTTACAAAAAATTCAAACCGAAACCAAACTGCACAATAATTGAACCGAAAAATTGAACTTGGTTCGACTGGTTTCAGATGATTTTTTTTGTTTATTGGTTTTTTGCACACCCCTAGGGTAAATATTACACCAGATTCAAATACCACTAGTGTGCAACATGTGGAAGGCATTTCTTTGATTTCATTTCGGAGGCAAAGTTCATTGCAACAATAGATGAAATTACATGTGATTGACCCCAACCCAACACCTACCAAACTAACAAAATGAAAGCAATATGGAACAAACTACAAAGTAATACCCACCACAGAAAGCTGTTAAAGATTGTAACCCAAAGCATTCAATGAAAATGGAAAGAGTAGACTCAGAGCCTTCAACGGCTAGTTTCTTATTAGAAACGATGCCATATAACTTAGCCTATTTATATTTTTAATGAAACAGATCGTTTTGGGTGTGCTGAGTGTTGGTTTAATGAAATGGAGTGTTTTAGTGTGTTGGTTATACTTTGTCTTGTTTAAGACTTCTTCCAGTCCTCTGCTCCTATACTGAGTTTCAGAGTTTGCTTCAGAGAGCTCCAACTGCCTTCAAGCTTTCCAACTATCATTCCTTAATTCACGGAGCATAATGCGGAGCAGAATGTGAAGTAGGTTATTTTTAGTTAGAACGGTTATAGTCTCTGAAATGTTCTTGATGTAATTATACTATATAAACAATTTTGGGGGTTGTAATTCATTTGAGCTTTTGTGAAGTATATTTCTCTGAGTCTCTCATTGTTTGTTCTTATTTCCGCCATTCTCGTACACACTCACAAGCTTCAAAATATTTCAAAAGCAACATATATATAAAAAAAAGAAAAAAAAAGTTTCTTATCTGTACCGCACAATAAGCTAAATAGGTATGAAAGCCACAAATGTAAAGGTTTTTTATTTATTTATTATTTATTTATTTTTTATTTTTTTTTTTTAAGAAACCACAAACGTAAAGTTAAGTGATGAAAAATCAAGAAATGAGCAGTACTTTAAGTTTGTTTTGTTAGGACGCTCATATTAATGTGTGTATAATTGTGAAATGCGTAAAATTTATGCATTTAAATTTAAAAATTACCCACATCAATCAATCTATAAATGTGTATATTTACTCTATAAGAGCATTCACACCAGTATGTGTATTTTACACACTCATTTTTACACTAAAAACATACTTTTTTCTATTTTAAACTACCACTTTTATAAAATACCCACATCAGTTCATTTATTTTACAAGTTATTTCAATAAAATATTCATTCTTCTCTTTTTTTATTATTTCCCTCTACTGACTCTTATATATGCACGTTATCTCTCTCTCTCTCTCTCTCTCTCTCTCTCTCTCTCAAAAACTACAACCCAGATCAGTTCTTCACCGGGTCCTTACTTCATCGGCCGAACCGAGCTCCGGCGACCCACAAACCGAGCTTCACGGCGACCCACGAACTGAGCTTCATAGACAGCCGAACCAAGCTCTGACAACCCACGAACCGAGCTCCATAGACAGCCGAACCAAGCTCCGGCGACCCAGATTGTGTCTCACCTGCTGATCCATGAACCAAGCTTCGGCGACCAACGAACCAAGCTCCAAAGACCCAGAACCAAGCTCCGGCGACCTAGATCGTGTCTTCACCTGCCGATCCACGAACCAAGCACCACAAGCATCGATCTATCTCTCCGTTGGTTTGTCTGTGTGGGTTTGTTTGTGCGTGGGTTTGTTTGTGTGGATGTGTTTGTGTGTGGGTGTGTTTGTGTGCATCTGAGAAAAAGAAAATGTGTTTCTGAGGTAGTTGTGCATCGGAGAAGAGAGAGAAAAATTGGTGCGAATGGAAATCATTAAAATAATATACAGTACCTGTGTATATTTACACGGGTACTGTAGCTCATGGAAATATATACATGATTTTGCCCATTTTTACACCCATTGATGTGGGAGGTTTTTTGCTCAAAATGTATAAAATTTACATTGTACATCTATTTTAGAACATTTTAACTGATCTGATGCGAATGCTCTAAGCTAGTATAAAGTTATAAATCCATTAATAATTTAAGCCATCAGAAGAATTGTTATGCATTTTACGCTAGCTTGTATTGCATGCAACCCTTAATTTGTCTTGTTATATGTATAAAATTATAATGAACTTGTTGTGGACTAATGGAGCTAAATATATAAACCATGTTGTATACAATCTAAAACAACCAATGTTTTGTTTTTTCCCCAAGCATCAAGACTTGTAAAATCATGTAAGTAATCTTGCCTTCATTTGGGAGCACTGGAGGGCCACTCTGTTTGTAGTCTTTTAGGTATGGATGATATTTGTAATATTTTTCTAACAAGTCACAATTTATATGAAAATTAATAAATATTAGGGATAAACTATCACTTATCCAATTTTTTTAATTAATTGTTTAAGTGAATTATTTTAATACTTCTTCTAGTTGGGACTTCTCATCATTTGCTATATATAAATTGAGATTAAATTTAATAAGGACAAAGTGTAAACCCTTTAGTTTACATCAGCCAATAAGAACATGTCACATCAAATTTTTACTTAAATTTATTGTAAAATCGATACATCTTAATACGCCTAATAACATCTCAAAAAAAAAAAAAAAACTATTTAACGTTTTTCATAAAATTTCAATCCCTCCTCAGCTCTTGCGTCTCCAGCCACAGTCCTCGCTAGACCTCCATTTGCCGTTGCATTATCTCACCAAACCTCCATCTGCCGCTGCACTACCACACTGGACAACCCATTAAAAACCAGTATAATTCAATATTTATTTTAAAAAAAAATGCAAATAAAAAAGGGCAAAAAGTACATTTTAGTTCCTACATTTTTAGACAATTCCCATTTTAGTCCATACATTTTATTTTTACCGCTTTTAGTCTCTATCTTGAAAAACGCTTCCCATTTTGGTCTCTACTATTATATCAGAGATGGAAAATGCACATGTGGCAAATGGCAGAATTAAAAAATATTAAAAATATTTTATTTTATTTTAAAATAAAATAAAATTTTAGTTATCAATAATTTTAAAATAAAAATATTAAAAATTTTAGTTAAAAATATTTGTTCTTAATGATTGCCTAGAAATTCCCCCAAGAACATGATTGCCCAGAAATTCAAGATTTTTTTTTTTTTTTTTTCCTTAGCATCCAAACAAGCAAAAACATATACAAAACCATGATCAAACTCAGATACTCTGACACAATCAACTAACAAAATCCAAAACACTTAAGCAGTCCCACATATTATTATCAACCCAGAGTTAACGAAACGAGGACATTGAGACAGACATCGGTGAGGACTAGAGCAACAATGGTGACGATGGAGAGCAAGGCAATTAAATACACCAAAACACAATTATGAGAAATCGGCGATCTCGGCGGTGCAGATCTGATTGCAGAGAGAGGGAGAGTGAGTGAGTGACTGAAAAAGACACGAAACGATGCCATTGCACGCGGATCTGGACAGTCAGATTGAGCATCTGATGGAGTGCAAGCTGTTACAGGAGGCGGAGGTGAAAATGCTTTGCGACCAGGCTAGGGTGATTCTTGTCAAGGAGTGGAACGTACAACTGGTGAAGTGTCCGGTGACAGTGAATGAACCCACAAGCAGCTCCTCATTTCTGTTTGTCATCGGTGTGATGTCATCGGTGAATGAACCCAGATCGAGCTATCTCGGTGTGATGTTTTAGATTTGGCCACCAACAAAACAGATAGTTGAACTAGGTGTGGGTTTGGTGAAACGGGATGGGTTTGTGTCTGAATTTGGCCTAGGTACCATTTGGATTTGGATGTTCATGGTTGAAGTGGATTGGTTTTTGAGTTTGGTGGGTGGGTGATATAGGAGGCTTATGTCATTCAAATGAATTGGGTTTCTGGAATTTTTTGTGTTCATGGTTTAGTGTGAAGTGATTTGGGGGTTTATGATGTGGATTTTGGAAGCTAATTTTTTTTTTTTTTCGTTGAGCAATATTGATATGCATTTGGCTGATGGCATTGTTAGTTGTTCTTTTTTTTTTTTTTTTTTCTTTTCTTTTTTTCGAATCATTGTTAGTTGATTGTGTCAGAGTATCTGAGTTTGATCATGGTTTTGTATATGTTTTTTCTTGTTTGGATGCTAAGAAAATGAAATAAAAGAGAAGAAAATCTTGAATTTCTGGGCAATCACGTTCTTGGGGGAAGAACATGAAGAACAAATATTTTTAACTAAAATTTTTAATATTTTTATTTTAAAATTATTGATAACTAAAATTTTATTTTATTTTAAAATAAAATAAAATATATTTAATATTTTTTAATTCTGTCGTCACGTGTATATTTTCCGTCTCTGATGTAACGACAGGGACCAAAACGAGAAGCATTTTTTAGGATAAGGATTAAAAGCGGTAAAAATAAAATGTAGGGATTAAAATGAGAATCACCTGAAAATGTAGAGACTAAAATGTGCTTTTCGCCGTAAAAAGGAAAACCTATTGCCATATGAAGTCTGAGCACACTGCCTCACCGAACTGGAGAAGTCGCCTGAAAGCTACTGAGACTGAAATGTGTTTTTATATGACAAGACTCAAATCAAATGTTTCTGTCCAAGACTTCCATGGAAGTCTTCTAAGTAATCCGTAATAAACAAATGAAATAAAAGGAAAACTTAGATTAACAATACTCCAAATACGAAATCATACCTAATCACACTTAGATGCATTGAGATTTGAGATTCATACCTTTCACTCCAAATATGAATCTGAAACTCAATTTTTCTTCTTCTATTTATTTTTAATTTATTTCAAAGGTTAGAAGAATGACACTAAAGATTTGAGGTTCATTCATATAAGATAAGATTCACTGGTGATCGTGCCGATTGCGGTTACCAACAAAGGAGTGAGGTAGTGGGAACAAAGAAGAGTAGAGAGACAAGACCGGTGTGGACAATAGATCAATGATGGTGACCTCTGGTGAGCAACGGCAGCGGCGAGCAAGGGTTGCTTAGCCATGGCAATTGGTTTTTGCGGTTAGAGAAAGGGTCTGAAAGAGACAATGAATGAGGTTTTGGGCTTTAATCAGGTGTTTTTCAGATGTATTAGTCTTTAGTTTACTATCTTAAAAAGTCTAATGTGGCCCTTGTTTTATTGGATGGTGTAAATAAAGGGTTTTCCAATCCCTTCTTATTGAATTTAATCTCATATAAATTAACCGGTATTCCCCAAAGCTTATGGTTCTAACAAATGCTAACTTTAGCATCGCATATTATTGAAGTGATAGTTACTTCATAAGCACAAAATTTTTATAGGAGTGTGGAGGGCAAATACCAATGTTGATGTTTTTAGGAGAAAATTTTGCACATATATACATTTAAATTAAAGATTTAAGCTAGAGTTGGATTTTTATTTTTTATGTATATATATTATAAACTTAAACAAACATACCCTCTATCTTTATTCAAATTATTACAACATTAATTATTATTATTATTATTATTATTATTTTGGTGGCTAACTATAAACTAAGAAATCATAATTAATTAATCTTATTTTCAGCTTACGTGAAATTGTATTGGTCGTGAAACAATCACTCTGTCACTTTCACTTTTGAAAGACTTCCACTAACATGCGGTAATTGAATCAGAAGACTTTGTAGTTTGCATGCTTCACGTGAATGATCATTAATTATCTCATACATTGTTTGAGAGATCCCATCTCCAGATTTTCCAATGTAGAAAAGTAATAAAACAAAGGAAAGAAATAGTTATTTTCCTTGTTTGGTTCCCGAAGGAAATGGAAAGGAAACGGATGTTTTACCTTCATTACCTTTTTTATGTTTAGAGAAATTAAGTACTATAGTAGATTATGTTTTTTGATAAATCTAGAAAGGAGAGAATTTCTATTAAAACAAAATAATGGAGAATTTAAGGCTATAATTTAATACTATAAAAAAACTTTCAAATTACTTTAACATCTCACTCTTCCAATCAATAGGTCTAAAAACTGTGGGTTCCAGTTAGTTTAATTGGTAAAGTCTTTGATATTTGAATAAGAGATTTGGGGTTCAATTCCCTCTTACACTAAAAACTGATCGGTATCTTAGTCTGATAATAAAGTGCTATTGTTAGGAGTAGATACTATAAGTTGAAACTATCTCATTTAAAAAAAGAAAAAAAGAAAAAAAAGGTCTAACATCCAACTGTGGGTCTCACTATCGATTTTATTGTGACTATTTTTTTTTTTTTTTTTTTATAAAAAAATCAGTAGATTTATGTATTTATTATTATTATTATTATTATTAGTAAATAGAAAAACATTACTTTTATTGAGATTAATAAATTAAAGAAGGAACATATAACTTTGAAAAAAAGCCTTGATCCCTCAGTGGCAGCTCCATAGCCAGCTTAGCGGGTTCATTTGAACCCCCTGGCCTGGCCAAAAAAAGTAGTTATATATAAAATTATTTGTTTTTGACTCCTAAAATAAAATTTTGAACACTTCGACTCTAAATTTTGTTTAAACCCAATTGAAATAAACTTGAAATATGATTATTTTAGTGCTGTTTTCATAATATTTTTACAATAAAAGTTAAGTGGCAAGTTGTAATTGACTGTTTATCTGAACCCACAATTGATGTCACTTTTTTACATACCTTTAACAACTTGACACCTAGATTTTTTTTGCATAAATGTTGTGTTAGTAGCACTACCATTAAGATTGCTCATTTGTTAATAAATAAATTTGCTCTCCGGACTCTATCTTGCTTTACATTTGATGATAAAATGAAATTGTTTTTTCTTGCACTTTTCTTATTCATCAGCAAAAAATTACACCAAACCTACTATTTTGTATTTAAATATATGATTCTTTTCTCATTCTCTCTTTCTCATTTCTATATTTTCTTTTTGTCTAATCAAGTAGTTTGATAAGTATTCTACAGTTTTTTGAGTCCAAAAAGTCTTTAGTATTTGCTTCAATTCCAAGAGAATGACCACTTGTTTGGTTAAAAATCCATACACTTCAAAATATTATATCAGTTACTATTTTTTTTCTTAGTTTCACATTTACTCCCATACCTGGTCTTGTACATGTTACTATTCTTCTTTGTCATATATTTTTATTTAATTGGTATTGCATACGATTATAATAAATTATTATTAATTTGACAAATTTTATAATTATTTATTTAATTATATTTATTTATGCATTTAATTGTTATTGTCTTACTGATCTTTAAACTATTAATAATTTTTTTAGACTATTATATAGTATAGTTGCATTGTATACTATTTAGAATATTATGTTAGATTATTGTATGTAATATGAAAACTTTATATAAAAAAAATTAATTATTTTATTTTTTACTCTCCACAACAAAATCCTAACTCAAGACATTAATAACCCCCCTAGAAAAATATCCTGGAGCTGCCACTTCGAACTCTATAATCAAGCTTCCATCATATTGGGTGTTGTATACGTGGTTTGATTTTTATCATAAGGCATCAATTTTCCCACATGAAATTGAGATTTATATTACTTATCAGTTGGCTGGGATATAGTTAGATTTTTCACAACTTAATGAGAAAATGATATGGGAGTGTTAGTGTGTCGGCTGCTAGTAATTGTTCGGTTTTGGGCCTTATGGCTTGTGGTGTTTGACAGCTTTAGAATGACTTGAAAATATGTTCATTCAATATCGAATTTTTGTCGTAAGTGGAAATAGCCATTGTACCTCCCTATTTGCATTATTGGACTCAGTGAGCTCAAAACCTTTCTACAACACAGGAATAGTACAAAAGCCAAGAGAAGAGTCTATGGACGGAATCGGCTGTGGCGTTTGGTGGGGCTATTGTTGTTAGAGAGACAAGGACGAATGGAGAGGACGAATGGAGAAAGCGAATGGAGAAAGCGAATGTAGAATTGACGAGGTTTAGTTTAATGGCTCACGTTCATGATACAAGAGGAGTTAACCAGCCATTGGGAGGACTTAACCAGCTAACCCTAAGCTAATCCTTGAGTAATCCTAAAGTTAAGATGCGGAATACAAGTAACTACATGACTACATGTAACATGACAATATTATAAATTGTATGGCCGCTAACAGGGCTAGGATTTCAAACTAGAGGGGCTGGAGTACAAGAAAAAAAAAAAAAAAAACTCCAAATAGGTATCCATATAATATTAATAAACTATTAATCATAAGAGATTGAAGGTTTAATTCACTTTATATCAAATACTGATTGATGTTTTGGCCTAGTGATAAAAAATATGACCATCAGAAATAGAAACCATAGGTTGTGAAACTCTATCCACTCCCCCCCCCCCCCCCCACCCCAACACCCCAAAAAAAATCAACAAAAAAAAAAAAAAAATACAAAATCATTGTTTTTTAATATATTAAGATGACATCATTTACCAACAAAGAATTTTTTTTTTTTTTCTTTCTTAATACTAGGCTGGCTAGAATTTTTAAATTTTTTTAGAATTTTATTTTTGTTAAGTTTTTTGGTTCAGTAGTTGCTAATTAGGCTAATTTGGGGGGGGGGGGGGGGGAGTGACCTAAGGTTTTGGAAGAGAGGAACAACAACAAAAATGAAAAAAATATAACTATAAAATATTTTTATTTTCTTAGGACTAGGGGGCCCGGGCCCCTTGGACCCCCACTAGGTTTCCCTGTGTATGGGTACAACGATCTTAGACTGAAATCTCTTACATCCATCCTCAAACATAAGATGGAAGCTTGAGAACATCTCGATAGGATTGGGTCCTATGTAAAATGGTCCGAGCATAACTTAAAGTGAAACAAGTAAGATGGTTGTTGCCAATAGTGATCAATGACAATTAACAATGCTTAAAGGTTGGAAGATGGCGAATACAACCTAAAGATGAATGTTTTTGTGACCAGGTTGAAGGATGGTTGTACGGTTCTCAAGTATGGCAAATGCAAGATAGATGTTAGCAATCATGGTGGTTAATGCTGAACTGTGGTCAGAAAATAATTTATTTCTAACACTTTTTAATATTTCCAACGGAGATAAACATAATTCAAATTTCTTCTTTCTTAACTATCAAATTAAAAAAAAAAAAATAATAATATTAGGACAAATACAAGTGCATGGTATCAAACTGAATATGTGCATTTTCAAGAATGGTCATACGCTTTGAAATATCCTATTTCCTACAATACCTATTGTACATTCCACCAACCAAGGCATGGGGAATGTCTATGTGGTTGGAACTGGACCCTAGAAGTGGCTGTGAGTAGAGGAAGAGGAAGCGTTAGCTACAAAATCTCATCCTTGGCCCATGCCAAAGGCGTGACTGCCTTGGGAATGAAGGAAGATATGCACTTGACATGATACTCAAGCACTCACAAAAAGGGAGATAGTGACTTTCTAAGGGCAGTAGCTATGAGAACACCCTTTATTTGTTGAGTGCATGTTGGACCATGTCAGAGACACGTATATCACTTACAGTACTCCTGATGTCCCTTTCATTGTCCAAGAGTTGTCCCCCAAGCAGTGGCAGAGTCACCTACCCACATGCCACAGTGCCATGTTGGTGCATTCTTTCTCCTACGGTCACCAAATAGTACCCTAGCTGTGGAAATGTCCAAAAACAAGAAAATGATGACTTGACATCTGTCTTTGTACTCAGTTATGTTCCTTAGATTATAAGAGGAATATGCAACTGGAATTTGTAGGTAAGAACCCAAGTAGATCTTTTGAGGAGAGAGTAGAAATTTGATAAGATAGGAAGGTAGAAAACAGGGTCTCCCTTTGAAGGAAGAACACCCTTTTTTTCATATAATACAAAGTTGAACAGAGCAAGAATGTTCTATTACATTCTTGCTCAAACCATGGTTTTTCATCCTTTTTTTTAGGGTTTTCCACGTGCATCTTGTGTTAACTTTACATTCTTGCGATCACTTTCTTCGTCTCTAAACTTGATGATGTCAAAGCTTGTACCTTTGTCACTCTTAAGCTTTTTCATGTAGATGTACTGTTAGATAACTTATTTTATCTCTCATATAAGCTCAAATCTAACTTGCACATACACCTATCAACGCATTGAATTCTGAAAATTGGATGAAGAATTTCACGGTATCAAATTGAAGACATGCATCTTGAAGCATGATAAACATGGTCCCACGGAATTTAACGTTTCTCAAACATCCTAATACTTATCAACGCATTGAATCCTATAAATTGGATCAAGAATTCTCTGAAGCATTAAACTCTCCATAAGAATATTTTCCTTCCCACTCCTCTCTCCCATTTACTTTACCTGTGATACTCATTCTCTATGGCTTTGTCTATTAAGCCCCTCTTTGCTTCCTACAATCCTCTAATTGCTCCTAAGAGGATTCCACAAGTTACCAATTCAGACCACTTCAGTCAGAATTCTTTGCCTAGTGCTCACAAATTGAGCATTGCCCATGATCACACATTGTCTCTTCCTTTAAAACATCACAACTATAGAAGCAAACATGATGCTGTAAGTTTTATGTGTCCTTTCTTAAAGCCATCAATACAATTGACGTCCATTAAGAAAGTATCCGTTAAAACCCTCTCATGAGGTATCTTCATATTTGATGAGCCTCACACGCTTGTAGGATTCACATATTTTGAGAGGGCGCTTCATAAAACTCTCTCATAAGTTAATCTTTCCATTGTTATACTCACTAAACTAAACACTATTCCCTTGTGAGTAAAAGTTATTTATCCCTTTTCTTAGGAGTTTCACTTAATGTTCTACCAAGTGTTGTATACTATGTGTATGAATTTTTTATTTTAATCTTTAATTACTTTTAAGGGTAAGAAATGATACATATGAAAGACTTCAGTTAGTAAAATATAAATTGAAAAACTCGTGTGGAATAGTGGATTTTTATTCATCCCGCGGAGTCTATTTTGTATCTAATAAAACCACTTTTGTTAGGTTGCGATCAGGAGCCATGAGGTCACTGTAGAGAAGGAAAATTCCCGACCTATCACAAGCTGACACGTCACATTATCAAGTCCACAAAATGCAGCCAATTACAAAGCGCCACATATTGCTGCTAGGTTTTGCTATCACTATTCAGAAACCAACAGAAATTTGCCAAGTGTCATGCAAGAACCAATCAAAAATCAGCTCGTGCAAGCGATGACATAAGCAGACTCGCACGTGTAAGCAATGACCTAAGCAACCTCGCACGTGTAAGCGATGACACAATCATTCCAGCCTGTGCAAGCGATGACATAAGCGGACCAATCAAGCTCTGCCATGTGTCACCAATCAGATTCCGCCATGTGTCGCTTACCTACCCCAAAACTCCTATAAATAGAAGCCTTCCTAAGGCATTCAGGAAGAAATCATTGGAAGCACTCAGAAGTCCAGAAGCTCTGCCGGAACCAAGCTCTAAAGCCTCCAAGAACTTCAAGAACTTCAACTTCGAATACGAAGAACATTCGAAGGAAAATCATCCAAATCATCCGCCTAGATCCAAAAGTTTGCGGGAATCAAGCCTGAAGTGTCCGAAAACACCAACAAATCACAAATTAGTGAAGTTCTGCGGATTCAAGCCTCTAAAGCACCAAAGAACTTCCACCATAAATCCAAGAACACGAAGAACACACGAAGAACACGAAGAACGTGAAGAACAAAGGGTTTCTAACAAGCTCCTAGCCAGAAACTCATTGTAATTCCGTTTTAGCAATCTTCGATCCATCTTTCAACTAAATTGAGGGATATTTTGTGTTCAAGTCACAATCACATTACCACAAATCCAAATCAATAAAGTCTTGTAAGGAGATCGAATCAGGGGATAGCTCTTTTGTAATCACAGAGAATTATACCACAATCATCAATACAAATTCGCATTTGTGCAACTATTTTTACTTGTTTGATTTATTTCGAACTAGAAATTTAGTCGTCTACATATTCTGGCACGCCCGGTGGGACATCTCTGCCTCTCATCTCTTTCTCCTTCAAAAGAAATTTGACATCATTTTGCTACCACCTTTGATGGCCTCTAGCAAGAATGTTCGAAAATCAACAATTGATGCTTCCAGTACTGATGATTATGCTGGCCCAGTCACTCGCAGTAGATCCAAAGCTCTTAATCGACTTCAACCCCAACCAACCAAAGAGGGTGAGCTTTCTACTGTCATCTCTCTAGACTTTCTTGCAAAGAGGAAAGCTACCAATAAGGATTCATCTGTCTCGAAAGATTTGGAGAACAGTAATGAGTCATCCCCAACAAGGACCTTTTCTATCAACTCTTCACCTGTGATGAGAAACTTAAGGAATGAAGTACCTTTGATTCATCCTATTTCATCATTTTCTCCATCACATCTAGAGGTCATGCCAGCAATGATGACTAACACCTCTACCATGGAAGAAAAGATGGCTGAAATGGAACAACGGATCATCCTTCTCACAAAATCACTTGAAGAAAAAGACGTCAAAATTGCAACCCTAATGAACAAACTGGAGGTAGAAGATTTGGGTGAATCAAGTCATGGACTTGAGCGTCCACCTGGCTTTACCCTGAGGGGAGAAAATGCTAGGGGTGATAAGGGAAAAGGAGGTGAAGGCACTTCCCAACACGGACATTCCGCCTCAATGGCTTCAATATCTCTCCAACAATTGCAGGATATGATAACGAACACTATTCGGGCACAATATGGAGGCTCTTCTACAAGTTCCCTCATATATTCGAAGCCCTATACAAAGCGCATCGATAATATAAGGATGCCAAATGGGTATCAACCCCCCAAGTTCTTACAATTTGATGGCAGAGGAAACCCTAAGCAACATGTGGCTCACTTTGTAGAAACATGTGAGAATGCGGGGACTCAAGGAGGCCTCTTGGTAAAGCAGTTTGTTCGTTCACTGAAGGGAAATGCGTTTGATTGGTACACAGACTTAGAACCCGAGTCAATCGATAGCTGGGAATAACTTGAAAGAGAGTTTCTCAACCGATTCTATAGCACACGGCGCACGGTGAGCATGATGGAACTTACCAATACCAAACAATGGAAAGATGAGCCTGTCGTTGATTATATCAATCGATGGCGTTCTTTGAGTCTAGATTGCAAGGATAGACTTTCTGAAATATCTGCTATAGAGATGTGCATCCAAGGCATGCATTGGGGACTTCTTTACATCCTTCAAGGGATAAAGCCCCGAACATTTGAAGAGTTGGCAACACGTGCGCATGACATGGAATTGAGTATCTCAAACCATGGAAATACAAAACCTCCTGTACCTGACGAGAGGAAAGAGAAACAGGAAATGAGGAAAAATGACAGGAATCCGAAAGGTAATGTCAAAGACTCAATGAATGTCAACCTTGCCCCAGTCAAAATTTCAACAAGGAATGTGAAGGCCAATGAAAAGAGGCCCGATGTAGGCCAACAGCGTGAGACGCGGCGCTCATCACTCAAGGAATGGGAACAAAAAGTGTATCCTTTCCTAGATACCGATATGCCCGAAATGCTAGAACAATTGCTCAATTTGAAGTTAATTGAATTGCCAGAATGCAAGCGACCGGAGGAGATGGGAAAAGTGGACAACCCGAACTATTGCAACTATCATCGCATCATAAGCCATCCAATCCAAAAATGCTTTGTTCTTAAAGAACTCATCATGAAGCTCGCCAAGGAAGGGAAAATCGACTTGGATTTTAATGATGTTGCTCAGTCAAACCTCGTAACCTTTACTTGTGGGTTACCTAGTTGTATGTCTCCAACTACTAAACAGGGGGCAAAGGCCACTCTCATTCAGTTTGGTTCCCTAGAACCTATTCAAGTTCAGCTCTCACAAAAGGCACCTGATTATGATTCGAATGACAATGAAAGGTCAACAGTGGATGAGGAAGAAGGTTGGACGGTGGTTACTCGCAGGAGATGGAAGAAGAAACGTACATTCCCTCTTCATTTGATCACCCAAGAGTCTAGAAAAGCACAAAACCAGATTCAGCCTTGGTCAAAGAGAAGTGACAAAAGGCAAGAAAAACTGGGAACAAAAATGTCTGACGATTCAGCACGAACCCAAAAACTTCGAAATCTCGTCACATTGGAAGAATTCTTCCCTCGAAAATTCTTTCAAAATACCTCAGCTGAGGCCGTTCACACAGTCTCTCATTGCGAAATTCAGGATGAGGAGGAGAACGTTGGCCATGGTGGTCAAAGCGAGACTTTGCCATCTCCGGAGGAACACCAATCTCGAGTTGAGGAAGTAGAACCCTTGCAATCTTCCATCTCACCAAAAGGAGCACTCGCTCAAACTCTTGAAAAACCAGAGATATGCGCTCCTTCTACCAACACGCTTCAACAAACCCAAGAATGTTACGCGTGCTCTCCAGACTTAACTTTCACTGATGAGGATTTGTTGTTAGGCTCTAAGCCCCACAATCGTCCACTTTATGTCTCTGGCTATACTCGTGAACAAAAGATCGATCGTATCCTCATTGACGGAGGATCAGCTGTTAATATATTACCAAAAATGACAATGAGACGACTTGGTCTGACTATGGAGGAATTATCACACAGTCGTTTGGTCATTCAAGGTTTTAACCAAGGAGGACAACGTGCAATCGGCATGATACATTTGGAGTTAATCATTGGAGAATTGACAAGTAACGTTTTGTTCCATGTCATCGATGCCAAGACAACCTACAACATGCTGTTAGGACGTCCGTGGATCCATGGAAATGGAATAGTGCCATCAACTTTGCATCAATGTTTCAAATATCTTCAAGGTGGAATAAAAAAGGTCAATGCTGATTTAAAGCCTTTTGCTGAGACTGAAGCTCATTTTGCTGACGCAAAATTTTATATAGAAGATGACATTGCCAGTGAAGTCCTCCCAGTTGAGATCCCGCCAATGGAAAGTAAGCAGAGTGAAAAGAAGTATGTTAGATTCATCACTGAAAAGAATAATCCTTCCTCAAAGAAAAGTCCAGAATGCGGGAATGATCGTTCTAGTGAATCTACCAGTAATTCAATAAAAGCTGAAACTTCAACACCTTCCAATAATTCTCCAGTCCTCCGTTATGTACCATTGTCACACCGCAAGAATGGACAGTCACCATTTGTGGAATGCCTTCGACCTATAAAAGACATGGAAAAGCCTTTTACAAAACTCACGATGGAGGATGTAGCCATATTGAAAGAAAATCATGCCATGCCTCTAACTTCATCCACAAATCCTTTGCCCTCGAAACCACTAAAGGGATTCGTGAGGCCTTCACAAAGTTTGACAGAGCATGGTAGTCTACCGAGTGAGCGGAGGGAAGAAGGGTTCGATCCAAAGGCATATAGGCTGTTGGCCAAGGCGGGCTACGATTTCTCAAAACAAGGAGACTTAGGGGAGCTAATTCCAGAAGCTACCGGAGAAAAGATGCATGGCCTTAGCAAAACACAAAGGAAAATGCGACTTGAAGGGCATAAGATTCCTATCCCAAAGACCGGATTAGGTTATACTCCAGAGCAACCAGCTCAGATATGGATCAAAAGGAGAACCAATGCTTCAAGTTCCCAATACATAACAGTGGAGGTCGATGAGTGCTCGAATCAAAGAAAAGATCACCCTCCATCACGGGTCTCAGTGTTTGATCGCATTGAGGGCTCATCATCACGAGTTACAGTGTTCGACAGGTTAAATACAACTTGCTTAACACAAAATTGTGACACTCTTGCTTGTAAATCAGTCTTTGATAGATTGGGGGCAAAAAGGCCCGGTGATAATCATTCTCAAAATTCAATAAATCTTGAGAATCAAAGGGAGAAGAAAGCCAATGATGAGATTCGCAGTAGCATTCCCTCGCGCATGAAGCGTAACTTTGCCTTAGATATCAGCATTGAAGGATCGCTCAAGGTCAAAAGGCGAACGATTGTACACACAAGTCAGTCACTCGCCCACAATGAGCAAATTGAAGAGGTATCATCCTCGTTTCATATTACAATAGAAGAGGATACAATTTCAGATGCTGAAGATGAAGAGGTCGAGGAAGCTCCACCAGCCTTGGAAGATGGAGGACAGGCTACAGTTGATGAACTTAAAGAGGTCAATTTAGGGACTGCTGAAGAACCTCGGCCAACTTTCATCAGTGCGCTTCTCACCCCTGAAGAAGAAGAAGAGTACCTCAAGCTCCTAGTAGAATACAAAGATGTGTTTGCTTGGACTTACAAGGAAATGCCCGGGCTCAATCCAAGTATTGCTGTACACCATTTGGCAGTAAAGAAAGGCGTGCGCCCAGTTAAACAAGCCCAAAGACGGTTTCGGCCGGAGCTTATCCCTCAAATAGAAACTGAGGTCAATAAGCTAATCGAGGCGGGTTTCATTCGTGAAGTGCAATACCCGGAATGGATCGCTAACATCGTCCCGGTTAAAAAGAAGAATGGGCAAATCCGAGTGTGCGTTGACTTTCGTGATTTGAACAATGCATGTCCTAAGGATGATTTTCCATTACCCATCACTGAGGTCATGGTTGACGCCACTACTGGTCATGAAGCTTTATCTTTCATGGATGGTTCTTCGGGTTACAACCAAATTCGAATGAATCCTAAGGATGAAGAGCTCACAGCTTTTCGTACCCCTAAGGGCATTTACTGTTACAAAGTAATGCCTTTTGGATTAAAGAATGCCGGTGCTACTTATCAACGGGCCATGCAAAAGATCTTTGATAATGTACTTCACAAATACGTGGAGTGTTACGTCGATGATCTGGTGGTTAAAACCAAAAGAAGGGAAGACCATCTGGTAGATCTGCGATCCGTGTTCAACCGCCTAAGAAAATATCAGCTTAAAATGAACCCACGCAAATGCGCTTTTGGCGTAACGTTTGGGAAATTTCTTGGTTTTGTTGTAAGGCATCGCGGTATTGAAATTGACCAGTCCAAAATTGAGGCTATCCAGAAAATGCCAGAGCCCAAGAATCTGCGAGAACTTAGAGGCTTGCAGGGAAAACTAGCTTACATCCGACGATTTATCTCGAACTTGGCTGGTCGATGTCAACCTTTCAATAGATTGATGAAGAAGGATGTGCACTTTGAATGGGATGAGGCTTGTAGCAATGCTTTTGCACGCATCAAAAAATACTTGCTTAACCCTCCAGTTTTGGGTGCTCCTATTCCAGGAAAGCCTTTAGTGTTGTACATCGCGGCACAAGAAAGGTCTTTGGGTGCTCTTATGGCGCAAGAAAATGAAGAGGGGAAAGAAAGAGCCCTTTACTATCTAAGTCGAACTCTCAATGGAGCTGAATTAAATTACTCTCCTATTGAAAAGATGTGTCTTGCTCTTTTCTTTACTATAGATAAACTGGAGCACTATATGCAAGCATACACGGTTCGTTTGATAGCAAAAGCGGACCCAATTAAGTATGTCCTTTCTAGGCCAGTGGTTTCGGGTCGTATAGCTCGATGGGCGGTTTTACTACAACAATATGACATTACATATGTCCCACAAAAAGCTGTCAAGGGACAAGCATTGGCAGATTTCTTGGCTGATCACCCAGTTCCGTCTGATTGGGAGTTCTCCGATGACTTCCTGGATGAAGACGTGTTCTATATTGAAGTAATGCCACCATGGATGATGTTTTTTGATGGGGCTGCACGTCGAGAAGGAGCGGGAGTAGGTGTAGTGTTTGTTTCTCCACAACGGCAGATACTTCTGTACTCGTTCTCATTAAGCGAACTTTGCTCTAACAACGTAGCCGAATATCAAGCATTGATTATTGGTCTACAAATGGCCATTGAAATGAGCATATCGCAACTTGAGATCTTTGGGGACTCCAAATTGGTTATCAACCAAATCTTGGAGCAGTATGACGTCAAAAAGGAAGACCTCATCCCCTATTGCCAATATGCGAAGAGATTGTTAAAAAATTTTGAGGCCATCACATTGGAGCATATACCAAGAAAGGAGAATAGACAGGCTGACGCTTTAGCTAATTTGGCTACTGCCTTGGCATTATCCCAAGAAGAGACCACCAAAGTTGCTATTTCCCAGAGGTGGGTGGTACCTCTCGTAATTGAAGAAGAGGAAGAAGAGCAAGCCAACATCATTTCGGTATGCCTTGTTGAAAAAGAAGATTGGCGACAAGCAATCATTGAATACCTTCAACATGGAAGACTCCCGGATGATAAATGCCACAAGACTGAAATTCGGCGGAGGGTTGCTCGGTTCATTTACTATAAAGACACTCTCTTCCGCCGTTCATTTGATGGATTGTTTCTTCGTTGCTTAGGAGAGGAGGAGGCTAAACAAGCCTTAGAGGAGGCTCATTCTGGAATATGTGGCGCACATCAGTCGGGTCCTAAGTTACATTACAGGATTAAACGAATGGGTTACTATTGGCCTACAATGGTGCAAGATTCCATGGAGTGCGCTAAGAAATGCGAAGCTTGTCAGTATCACGCAAACTTCATCCACCAGCCGCCAGAACCTCTACACCCAACTGTAGCTTCTTGGCCTTTTGAGGCATGGGGGCTCGATGCAATAGGACCATTACCAAAGTCATCCGGTGGTCATTTGTACATCTTGGCCGCAACCGATTACTTCTCAAAGTGGGCGGAAGCTGTACCCCTCAGGGAAGTGAAAAAAGAGACAGTAGTCAATTTCATTCGAACTCATTTGATCTATCGGTATGGTGTCCCTCGTTATATCATAACTGATAATGGGAAACCGTTCTACAATAGGTTGATGACGGAACTATGCGAGAAGTTTGAGTTTAAACAATACAACTCCTCCATGTACAATGCCCCGGCAAATGGCCTAGCTGAAGCGTTTAACAAGACACTTGGCAGTTTGTTGAAAAAGGTGGTCTCCAAGACGAAGCGAGACTGGCATGAAAGAATCGGAGAAGCATTATGGGCATATCGAACAACATTTCGAACGCCCACTCAAGCGACGCCATATTCTCTTGTCTATGGAGTGGAAGCCGTCCTTCCTTTGGAACGTCAAATCCCATCATTACGGATTGCCATTCAAGAAGGATTGACTGGAGAAGAAAATGCCAAGCTCAGATTGCAAGAATTGGAGGCACTTGATGAGAAAAGGCTCGAGGCCCAACAACGCCTTGAGTGTTATCAAGCTCGTCTTTCAAGCGCCTTCAATAAAAAAGTTAAGCCACGATCATTCCAAGTTGGTGACTTAGTCCTCGCTGTTCGAAGACCTATCATCACAACTCATCGTACAGGCAATAAGTTCACTTCAAAATGGGATGGCCCTTATGTTGTGCAAGAAGTCTACACCAATGGAGCTTATAAATTGATTGATAATGATGGTGTAAGGATCGGCCCCATCAATGGGAAGTTCCTCAAACGCTTCTATGCCTGAAAATTAAGGATTGCTCCTCGGCAAGAGCTTAAACTGCCCACTGTAATGCTGCAAGGGTACATGATGTCTTCCCATTACCTTTGAAAGCATACCAATAAAGAGAAATCAATCCCACTCTATGTCACCAATTGCTAGTGTGGTGTAGTGGTTGGATGCCCAATTCGCCCTTGAGAGGTCTCGGGTTCGATTAGTGGTGATACCCACTATTACACACTGAGCCCCCCTTTTTTGCAAAAAAAAAAAAAAAAAAAAGAAAAAGAAAAAAAAAAAAAAACATTTGAACTACGTGATGACTTGATCCCTCTCAAGGGTACGTAGGCAACTTAGTATTTCTTTTGCTGAGTTCAGTCATGCACTAAAAAAAAAAAAAAAACAAAAACAAAAACAAAACAAAAAAAAAAAAAACAAAGAAAAAAAAAAAGAAAAAAAAAAGAAAAAGAAGAAAAAAAAAAAAAGAAACAAAAAAGAAAACAAAAACAAAAAACAAAGAAATCATCCAAAAGGAAAATATCAAAAAAAAAAAATCATCAAAAAAAAAAAACATTTTGAACTACGTGATGACTTGATCCCTCTTCGGGGTACGTAGGCAGCTTCGTGCTTGTCACTAAGTTCAGTCACATGAAAAGAAGAATGATTGTCAGTCTGGCTTGAAGAATTTTGCAATAGTTGTCAATATGCTTTTAAGGCCCCTTTGGTCGGCAAGACATTACTTGAAGGTAGTCAACTACTCAACAAGATGATTAAAGATCGTTGTAGTCGAAGATAAAGACTGCAAGGAGCTGATGTTGCTTAGCTATCCTTGAAATGACGATGAACATAAGTTGATTCTTGGTTGTGAAGCAAAATGAAATCTTCAACCACTTTTGCAAGAAATGAAGTCTGCATGGCATTGCCTATCTTCCATGGACACTCTCCCACGTTGCTGAAGTATCTTTTGCATCACTTATCTCTTGGGGGCATTTTCTTGTACCTTGCAAGTCTAAGCTACATCGTCCCTCTTCTAAGTTGTGTCATTTCATAGCTCTAGAATCTGAACCACATCATCTCCCTTCTGAGTGGTGTCATTTCACATCATATTTCTGAAATCTGGATGACGTCATCTTTCTCCAGGATAAGGATAGATTATTGGTGTTGCATCACTTTGCTTCTATAGGCATGTTCGTGCAATGTTGAGTTGTTGATGGTATTTCCTTGCATCTTCAAAGTCTTAATAAGGACTCTTTGCATCTTCAAGATTTGGTTGGCTTCTCCTTGCATCTTCCAAGTCTTGACGGGGATTCCTTGCATCTTCAAAGTCTTAATAAGGACTCTTTGCATCTTCAAGATTTGGTTGGCTTCTCCTTGCATCTTCCAAGTCTTGACGGGGATTCCTTGCATCTTCAAAGTCTTAATAAGGACTCTTTGCATCTTCAAGATTTAGTTGACATCTCCTTGCATCTTCAAAGTCTTGACGGGGACTCCTTGCATATTCAACGTCTTGAAATCCCGATGTTTAGCTCCAGTGCTAATGTTGACATGGCTTCATGACAAAGATGAACGTTGGCACAGCTTCGATGTGAAGTGTTGTCGTGGCTTCATGACAAAGATGGACGTTGGTGCAGTTTTGGTGTGAGTGAAGTGTTGACATGGCTTCATGACAAAGATGAACGTTGGCACAGCTTCGATGTGAAGTGTTATCGTGGCTTCATGACAAAGATGGACGTTGGTGCAGTTTTGGTGTGAGTGAAGTGTTGGCGTATCTTCATGACAAAGATGAACGTTGGCACAGTTTCAATATAAAGTGTTGTCATGGCTCCATGGCAAAGATGAATGTTCGCACAGCTTTGATGCCAATGAAGTGTTGACATGGCAAAGATGGATGTTGGTGCAGTTTTAGTGCGAGTGAAGTGTTGATGTAGCTTCACGGCAAAAATGAATATCTTCACGACCTCAGTGCAAGTAAAGTGTTGTCATAGCTTCATGAAAAAAAAAAGGTGTTGGCATGGCTTTGGCGTGAATGAAATATTGGCATGACTTCAATACAAAGACAAATGCTGGCATATCTTCATGGTAAAAATTCTTGATGTGGCTATAACTCATGAGATGGCTGCGTGGAAAAGACAAGTGTTGGTGCGGCTTAATCGTTAAAGAAAGCATGCTGCATGACAAAAACAAGCAACAACAAAAAAAAACTTGTTAGAAAAAAAATCTCACAGCACGTCTAAATAACCTTAAAAAAGAAAAAAAAAAAAAAAAAAAAAAAAAGAAAAGAAGAGAGAACAGAGAAAGAGAGAGCTTCAATTGTAATGTCTAGCCTGTTAAAAAAAAAAAAAAAAAAAAAAAAAAGAAGAAGAAGGTGTTAGTACAAGCTGAGTATGTTAAAAAAAAAAAAAAAAAAAAAAGAAAGAAAGAAAGAAAGAAAGAAAGAAGAGAAGGCATAATTTCTCTATACTTCAGAGTATTATGCTACTCACAAAAACTCTACTTGCATAAATTAGTTCATGCCCGGATGGCCTTATATAGAGAGGTTTATGGAGTTCAAAGTCAGATTTTGCAAGCTCAAATGCACTCCAAGTCAAGGAAGGCGGCATAAAATTTTGAAGATAGAAGGTGATATTCAACGCAAAGATGTTCAGTAATCACTTAGAACCATTCCTTGCTGAGTTGTGAAGCAATGTCAGAATGGCCACCAGACCAAAATGGCAATAATTCTAACAATACCAACCATCTGCAATCCAAATTTCTAAAAGCTTCTGACAAAGTTTTACAAAATTCAAAACTCACAAAAGTCTTCTGCAAATTTTGACATGCCTAAGCTGAAAAAAATCTATGTTCAGATTATTGGCCACGCTCCACCAAAAGCTTCAGAGGACCACGGCCTACTCTTTCATATTTGTACAAATCCAGACTTCATTTCAAGGAAATGGCATTACCACTCGATCCAGAGGCCCTCGATCTACAAAACCCAGAAATATCATCATCAATGGAGCCACCACGCGCCGCCACGCGCCGCCAGAAACCCGCGATGACCAACGGTTTAATCCTTGAAATCTGTGCAAATCAGGCCACCAATTCAGAAAACGGACCCTACCATGGTCTTCTACGGCCATTAATCTGCAAGACCCAAAAATTTCAAGCCCAAACGATGACCCACGCGCCGCCAGAAGTTCCGGCGTCAAGCTCACGCGCCACCATCATATCTCACGCGCTCACACGCGCCGGATCCTCTATCCCACGCGCCGGTTGGCCTCTCACGCGCATGCACGCGCCAGCCTCAGAGCATGACGTCATCAATGACGTCATCCTCCACTACCCCCGGTATGACCCGTTTGACCCGAACCGACCCGAAAATCCGACCCGGTCCGAACCGCCACAGATCATGACGTCATCAATGACGTCACCCTCTACTACCCGGTCTGACCCGTTTGACCCGGACCGACCCGAAAATCCGACCCGGTTCGAACCACCTTAAAAAAAAAAAAAAAAACTTGACCAAGTTTGATCTTTGACTTTGACCAAAAAGTCAAAATTTTCAAGACGGGCCTGTCTCACTCAGTTTTTCGAGTACATTCCGATTTTGGGATCCGTTTCTTCATTTGAAGCTCGGAAATTGTGCAAACGACCAATTTCTAAAAAGGTGACTTTTGCGTAAATGTTGACCGAAAGCCAAAATTTTCAAGATGGACCTATCTTGCTCAATTTTTCGTGTGCATTCCAATTTTGGAGTCCGTTCCATCATTTGAGACTTGAAAATTGCACAAATAACTCAATTCCAAGCTAGTTGATTTTCTGTGTTAAATTCAAGCCAAAGTCAAGATTTTCGGGCAAAGTTTGTCTTGCATAGTTTTTCATGACTTGAAGGTCATCCATCTAACCCACATCTCCAAAGTACTGACAATGTCCAAAGCTTAAGCTCCCAAAATCAAGATTCGAGATTCCTCTATTTAGTTTGGATCCCCTCAAGGTTATTTTTCAGACTTCATCAAGGCTCCTCTTTCAAAATATAGATGAACTCTCACAAGTGCGTTTTGAATTTGAAATTGCATCGGATCACCCGTCCAACTACCATTCCCCTTTCGGTGCCGAACGTTCAAACCTACCATTCCCATTTCGGTGCCAAACATTCTCACCTACCATTCTGCATCTCTCACCTACCGTTCTCGTTTTCTACCGGTCTCCAACCTACCATTCTCATCCATCAGTCTCACCAAAAATTCACATCCGCCATTCTCAACTATCCATCCACCATTCTTCGTCTCTTCGTTATAAATAGGAGGGCCGGATTCATCAAAAACTCATCCAGAAAAACACTGAGTCATAAATGAAGATTTGCTTCTTTCAAATTCTCAAATCCTCCTCCTCACGGCCATTTCTCACTATGGCCTCATCATTCTCAACACTCAACAACCAATATCACTTCATAATCAGTGAGAAATCAACCCTCCAATGGTTCGACAGAAACCCTCTTCACAGCATCATTGTAGTTTTGAGATCCAAACAAATTTTGTTTCTCCACCTAACGACCACAGTCGTTCATAAAATTATTCATAACAAGGCCTGCATTGCGGTTCCATGCTTCTTCAGATTTGGTTGGCCAGGAAATCCAAGTCCAGCAGAGACACCTGTTCCTAACCTCAGGGCTTTTGTAGTCTCTCTCCAATTGCTTGGTCTTCCAGCAGAAGCAGCAGTTCGAAACAAACAGCAACTCGGCTGGTTTTTAAGACCAGAATCACGAGTTAGCTCCATCTTCATCTTTGTTGTGCTTTCCCAACAAGTGTCAAGAGGTGAAGGTGGTAAAAAGTGTTGGGGTATCCTACAAATTGTCTTTCATCCAACACTTGAAACGACCTCCGGGGCACCAGCTCATCAGAGTTCAGCCTTTGGGGCTGGTAAAGGGTTGCCGAAGCCGTATTCCATGTTTCCATCGGCGTGCAATCCAGAGGTCATCGTTGCTGGTACCTCAAAACACACTTTCTGGAATTACTCCAACTTAAATTCAACTTGAAGAATTTCAGAAGGAACACTTCTGAAATTACTTCAACTTAATGTCTGTCGGTTTGGTCCCTTTCCACACGCACATTCAATCACTTACTGTCAGACCCCAAGCAACATACAGGGTCAGCACCATGGTGGCGTATGTTTCATCCATTCGCTTTGCTTCATCCCCGTCTTCTTCACCACCAACACCGTCATCTCCAGAACCCATAAGCTTCCAAAATTACTTCAACTGGGGTAAAACGATGACGCATGCGCACTCAATCACTTTCCCACATGGCCTCGCCGTAATCCGAAGTATACTCTTCTGATATAACTTCACCAGCGGTTCTTAAAAACACGAGGCTAGCCCCATGGCTCTGCACGCTGTACTCATCCACCATCCTCACATCTTCCCCATCTTCTACACCATGTGATCACCGCCAACAATCCAAAAACACTCTTCTGAAGTTACTTCAACTTAACCTCTGCTGAGAAAGCTCGGTCATGTAAGTACATTCAAATACTTGCAAACCTCTTCCCAGCCTCATCAAAACCTTTCATATGGGTGGGTCTACTCCTCGGAAATTATCTCATCCTGCTGAAAGCTCCGCCACCTTCAATTACTTCATTTGAAGAACCTGGAGTAAAAGTCTGTTTTCGAAACTCATTCTCACACCACATTCTGAAACTGTGTGTGTGAATGAGTCTCGAGGGGGCATTTGTAGAGAAGGAAAATTCCCGACCTATCACAAGCTGACACGTCACATTATCAAGTCCACAAAATGCAGCCAATTACAAAGCGCCACATATTGCTGCTAGGTTTTGCTATCACTATTCAGAAACCAACAGAAATTTGCCAAGTGTCATGCAAGAACCAATCAAAAATCAGCTCGTGCAAGCGATGACATAAGCAGACTCGCACGTGTAAGCAATGACCTAAGCAACCTCGCACGTGTAAGCGATGACACAATCATTCCAGCCTGTGCAAGCGATGACATAAGCGGACCAATCAAGCTCTGCCATGTGTCACCAATCAGATTCCGCCATGTGTCGCTTACCTACCCCAAAACTCCTATAAATAGAAGCCTTCCTAAGGCATTCAGGAAGAAATCATTTGAAGCACTCAGAAGTCCAGAAGCTCTGCCGGAACCAAGCTCTAAAGCCTCCAAGAACTTCAAGAACTTCAACTTCGAATACGAAGAACATTCGAAGGAAAATCATCCAAATCATCCGCCTAGATCCAAAAGTTTGCGGGAATCAAGCCTGAAGTATCCGAAAACACCAACAAATCACAAATTAGTGAAGTTCTGCGGATTCAAGCCTCTAAAGCACCAAAGAACTTCCACCATAAATCCAAGAACACGAAGAACACACGAAGAACACGAAGAACGTGAAGAACAAAGGGTTTCTAACAAGCTCCTAGCCAGAAACTCATTGTAATTCCGTTTTAGCAATCTTCGATCCATCTTTCAACTAAATTGAGGGATATTTTGTGTTCAAGTCACAATCACATTACCACAAATCCAAATCAATAAAGTCTTGTAAGGAGATCGAATCAGGGGATAGCTCTTTTGTAATCACAGAGAATTATACCACAATCATCAATACAAATTCGCATTTGTGCAACTATTTTTACTTGTTTGATTTATTTCGAACTAGAAATTTAGTCGTCTACAGTCACTATGCAAAATTTTCATCACCGCCGCTTGTTCTCCTTGAGTCTTTGTTTTTTTACCTTGTAATATTTTAATATCTTCCATTCTTAACAAAAAAAAAAAAAAAAAAAGTAAAAATATGATAATCTTTCTTAAACTTTACGCTAGAGCTGGTACAATCTCTAACAAAATAACTTTATTTACTCCCCCCAACACCCCACCACCCCCCCCCCCCCCCCCCCCCCCCCCCAAAAAAAAAAAAAAAAGTGATATAAAAATGAATTTTCATTGATAAATTATTATTTACCCCCAAAACTTATCATGTTATTAAAGTAATTGGTCTTGATTTTTTTTTTTTTTTGGAAATAAACACATACATACATGAAGGAGAAAAAATGCGGTTCTAAATTCTAACTCAAAAATATACCAGAAACTTTTCTCAAAAACCGTGATTAATAAGTCTTGAATTTAAACCTTGACTTTGCTCACCTTAGCTAGCTTCTATCTACTCGAAGCACTATATAGTTTGTATCTGAATACAATACACTATAATGATTGAATTGAATACATAAAAGATGTCAATTGGCATTTAGTTACACACTTTTTTTTTTTTTTTTTTTTTGCTTCTGGTTTTCACTGTGCCCGATATTTTATTTTATTTTTAGTTTTAGTTTTTAACAGATTTCTCCCTTCCCTTCCAGGATAAAATTCACAGCCAACACGCACAAAAGTTGAAAGAAGTTAAGCACGTGCTGAACAAAGCTGGAGAAGATCCATTGGAAGGTTTATTTATGATTGATGCGATTCAACGCCTTGGCATTGACTACCACTTCCAAGAAGAGATTGAAACAATTCTATAGAGGCAAAATATGATATCTAGTGCTTGTGGTTATAATGATATCAACAGTCAACCTTAGGAAACTGCTCTACGCTTTCGATTATTGAGACAAGATGGTTATTACGTTTCTTCAGGTTGGCATTTTCTTTTCTATATTTCATATATAAAGCCAATGGCATTGCTTATGGCTTAAAGTCATCATCAAGGGTGAGGGAGGGGTTTGGGAAATTATATGAGTATTTAAGAGAAAGGTATAATCCATCAAGGGCGAGGGTTGAGGGGTCTGGGATTCATATTCTCACAAAGATCTAATAGCCAAGGGCCCAAATATTGAGAAATTATTGTAGTGTACTTATTAAGCTACATACTCCACTTACATAATATGAGTATGCAAGAGAATGGAATAGTCCATTAAGGGTGAGGGCTAAGGGTTCTGGCATTTAGATTCTCACAAAGATCCAAATGGCTAAAAGCCAAAATGTCGAAAAACTATTGTAGTGTACTTAGTAAGCTGCATGCTCCTTTTACGTAAACATGAGCATGTAAGAGAAGGGCATAGTCCATCAGATGCACTAAATGATTTTACTTAAACACCCCAACTCCCTCCCATCCCCCTTGTTAATTTGGTTCAATGGGGGAATTTGTCCAATATTATGACCCAACCGAACCAAACCAATTACACCTTTAACTAAAAGCCACTTGAAAATTTTATGTAAGAAAATGTTTTAGAAATATTATCAGAAATATGTATGCCACTTGATGCAACTACAATATGCATTTTGCAAGTTTTATTACATCAAAATAAAAAATTATGATTAATTACTAATGGTTAAATTTTAGGGGAAATTACAAAAAACGCACTTGTCGTTAGGCCCGTTTTCACTTTGCCTACATGTGGTTTAAAACTTAACATTTTGCCCACCTGAGGTAACTTCCGTTAGTGATTTATTACCCACCCCTCCCTTTGCCGTTAGAAAAACATATTTTTAGAAAAAATAAATAAATAAAAAAGTTAAGGTTTTTGATTGCTTAAGAACTTTTATGAGAACAAAGTGAAGGCACACACATCAAATATGCTATAGTTCTAAAGTTCTAAAAAAGATAATCCATTATTCAAAAAATAAAAAAGATAATCCAAAAACCCAACCGGTTTTAAAAACTACCAAATAAAAATCAATTTCATTTTCAAAGCATCAAAAAATTCCAAAGAGAGAAGAAGCAGATCCATCACTAATCTCTGATCTGCCAACTCTGATCTCCGTTGATCTCCCAAATTCAATCTCTACTGATCTCCAACTCCGATCTCCCAAATTAAATCTCAGACTTTGATCTCTGCTGATCTTTGTGGTTGTCAATCTGTGTCGCCAAGCTTGCCCTTCATTGGTGCTGACTTATTCTCCTCAACAACTAAAGCCACCACCCATAAATCCACTTGTTTCTTCAAAGATCAAGCCCCAAATAATACGTTGTTAACTAGGTAATTTGTGGGTTATTAGCAATTTAGATACTTGATTTTTTGGATTTGATGATTTAAGTGTTTGGCTACTGTGGTTGAGATTCAGAGTGGGTTTAAAGTTGGAATTGGGGGTGGGTTTGCTACTATGGTTAGGATTCAGAGTGTGTTTGAAGTTGGAATTGGGGGTGGGTGGGATTTGGAGTGGGTTTGAAGTTGGAATTGGGGGTGGGTTTGTTGTTGTGGTTGTGATTCGGAGTGGGTTTGAAGTTGGAAGGTTCCTTCCCTTTCCTTGATTGGTAGTGTTTGGTTGTGCAGAAAAGGACTGAGAATTAGGAGAGGCACAAGCAACACTTAGAGTCGCCACCACACCACCAAGCCCATGACTGATCTACCACAATCCAAACCCACAGCTAGATTTCTCTTTACCTCATTCTTTGGTTGTTATTGCTTATCTATATCTCACTCTCTTTTGTTAATAATGTTGCTGGTTGTTTTGAGATTGTTGGTCTTCCTATAAAAACTGGTTCATAATTTTGAGTTGTTATGAAATTGTTGATATTGATATAGATTAAAAGTGATTTCATTGAGCCCTTTGATTTGTGTGCTATTCTTCCACTTTGTTCTCATAGAAGTTCTTAAGCAATCAAAATCCTAACTTTTTTTATTTTTGTTTTGTTTGATTTTCCCTAAAAATATGTTTTTGTAATGGCAAAGGGAGAGGTGGATAACAGAGCCCTAATGGAAGTTACCTTAGATGGATAAAGTGTTATAAGTTTTGCACTACGGGTAAGTAAAGTAAAAACGGGTTTAATCATAGGTGGGTTTACTATAATTTCTCCTAAATTTTATTATAAATATCTTCAATTTTCTGTAATAGAATTTTAGTTGGAATAGAATTTTTAATTTCTTGAAAAATTAGGTGCTATAGTTTTAACTAAATTAAACTATCATTACAATTAATAAGATAAAATTATTTTAATAATTATTGGGAGTGTAGCTACTTGTTACCAAGAGAAAATAATCATTTGGTAGAACAATGACTTATAGGACTTTACTTTTATAGTATATGATTTATGATATATATGTTGTGGGATCCAACCTTTTTATAATTAAAAAAAGAAAAAGAAAAAAGAAAGACCCCATTAACAATTCAACAAACGTTTTACACTTCTACAATATATAGGTCCGTCATTTGTCTTGAAATTAAAGTTCTATCATTTTTTTTTTCTGCTTTCTTATTTCTTTTTATAAATTCCATTTACAATACTATAACATCCTTTTATGGTTTTCTACTATCTACAAATTTTCAATAATTTGAAACTAAAGTTATGATAGAAGAAATATATTGAACACTATGCGTACATTAAAAAAAAAATAAAACACTAAGTCACGTTTAGAGGTTCTTGTAAATTTATTGATACATTTTCAAAATTTTATACTTGTACATTGATTTTCTTATTTATTATTCTTAAGTAATTAATTAAATTATCATTCTTCAATTTTTTTTTTATAAAAATATTTGGATTATTCTTTTAGACAGATCTACTGATGAATATATATATATATATATATATTATTTTTTTAATATCTTTTACTAGGCACTATGCATGAAAAATAAATTGATTGTATAACTGTTATATTTTATATGAAAATTTAATAATTTAATTTCTTACTAGCTAGCTATGACCTTTTTTTCAACATCAATTTTGCTTCCAACTTTGTCTTTCAATCTTTGTTATCCCAACTTGCAGCCTAATCCCACCACTAATTATTCAAATCAATAAGGATACAAAAACTAAAACTAAGGCGAAAACCATTTTGTTCCTATTTGTAATCCTTTACTATTTGATTTTAGAACGAATTTAAGCTATATACTCGCTAAATGAGTATTGTATATACTGTTGGGAAAAATTCTATATAACAGTGAATAAATTCCAGCAAGCACAGCGGAAGCACACATACACAATAACACAAAGATTTACGTGGAAACCTTTTTTCTTTGAAGGGAAAAACCACGGGACAAATTTCGAATAATTTCACTATATCAAGTAGAGATTACAACACTTAGAGATACAATTTGAGTAAAGAAAAAAACTCTTTTTTTCTTTTTACTCATTGCTCTCTTACTCACTATATATTTTCACTCACTCTCTTTATTTTTCTTTTCTCTTTTTTGCTTGCTCTTACACACCAGTCCTCACACTTTTGGGATTTCACTTCTTTTTCTTCTTTGCCCAAATGGCCAAATGGCCTCTCCCTTTTATTTCTTTCACCTTTTCTTCTTTTCTTCCTTTCACACTCTTCTCATCAAATCACAATAAATGTAAGCTACTTACTTTCACTTTGCTTCATCCAATTTCTGCTCTGCCATCCGAATGACTTGCCTTTTGCTTCTTTCTTTCTTTCTTCCTTTAGTGTGTCCAACACGCTTAAGCCAACCAACCATGCTGAATTTTGTACATAATGAAGAAAAGTTAAGAAACATGAAGACATGCTCATTAAATGAGCATGTTTATTACGTGGGCTGGATTCATGGTGCAGTGCACCCAACAATCTCCCCCTCCAGCGCACTTATAGAGGAGATCTTCAACTCAATTTTTCAATTATAATCCATGCCGGACAAGTCACTACCAAACTTAACTTTCTTCATTATCTTCACTAACACTGAGAAAATTTCATCAAAATTAATAAATTTCTTTCTCAGAGAATTTATATCACATTCTTTTCATCTTTCTCTTCATTTTGTTCTTTATTCCAATGCCAGCAATTTCTTTTTATGTGACACTTTTTCCCACAATGGAAACAATCTCTCATTTCTTTAAACTGAGATCTACCTTTTGACTGTGACCTGTCATTGGATTTGGCTCGATCATCAAGCCCTCTACTTCTATTTCTGCCCCTGTTCTCCATAATAAGAGCTTGATCTTGTGCATTGTTTATACCAGCATCTCTTTTGCGAACCTTATCACTTATAATCAAATCTCAATTATCATCATATTTGTTTTTTCTTGTAGAATTGCTCACTGCCATTCTCATGGCCTCCCAAGTGTTTGGCAAAGAAGCCAAAACAATTAATGCGCGGATCTCATCGTCAAAATCAATCTCCAAAGAGGACAATTGATTTGTGATGGTGTTAAACTCATTTAGATGTTGAGCCACAGGAGTACCTTCCACCATCTTTAGATTAAACAACTTCTTCATCAGATGCACATTATTGTTAGCCAAAGGCTTTTCATACATACTAGATAAAACCTTCATCAAATCTACTGTTGTCTTTTCCTTCATAACGTTGTGTGCAACTGATCTTGTTAGAGTTAATCGTATAACTCCTAGCACCTGTCTATCAAGAAGCCTCCATTCTTCTTCTTCCATACTATCTGGTTTCCTTCCCAAAAGAGAAAGATGTAATTTCTTCCCACACAGATAATCTTCAATCTGCATCTTCCAATAGCCAAAGTCTGAGCCGTCAAACTTCTCGATTCCTGACGTCTTTCCTTCTTCTCTAGCCATTGCTCCCAATCGAACCTATGCGCTGATACTACTTGTTGGGAAAAATTCTATATAACAGAGAATAAATTTCAGCAAGCACAGCGGAAGCACACCCACACAATAACACAAAGATTTACGTGGATACCCTTTCTCCTTAAAGGGAAAAACTATGGGACAAACCCCGAATAATTTCACTATATCAAATAGAGATTACAACACTTAGAGTTACAATTTGAATAAAGAAAAAAAAAACTTTCCTTTTCTTTTCACTCACTGTGTATTTTCACTCACTCTCTCTATTTTTCTTTTTTCTTTTTTGCTTGCTCTTACTCACGCACCAGTCCTCACACTTTTGGGACTTCACTTCTTTTTCTTCTTTGCCCAAATGGCCGAATGGCCTCTTCCTTTTATTTCTTTCACTTTTTCTTCTTTTCTTCCTTTCGCACTCTTTTCATCAAATCACAATAAATGCAAGCCACTTACTTTGACTTTGCTTCATCCAATTTCTGCTTTGCCAGCCGAATGACTTGCCTTTTGCTTCTTTCTTTTCTTTCTTCCTTCAGCGTGTCCAACACGCCTAAGCCAACCAACCATGCTGAATTTTGTACATAATGAAGAAAATTTAAGAAACTTGAAGACATGCTCATTAAATGAGCATGTCTATTACGTGGGCTGGATTCATGGTGCAGTGCACCCAACATATACACTTTTACAGCGTTGTTTAACAACTTGAAGGACAAGGAGAGGAAGTTCAAATCAAGTCTAGTTGGAGATATAAAGGGATTGAAGGGCTTATATGAAGCTTCTCAGTTAAGTATTGAAGGAGAAGATATACTTGACGAAGCTGGAGAGTTTAGTCGCCAATATCTTACCGAATGGGCAACCCATCTTGATCATCATCAAGTCATTCTTATCACTGATACACTAAAGAATCCCCATCACAAGAGCCTGGCAAGGTTCACGACTAAAAACGTTCAAACTAACATTCAAGGGACAAATGAGTGGATTAATGTTGTGCAAGAACTAGCTCAAATAGATTCCAACATGGTTCATGAAATACACCAAAAGGAAATTCATCAAATTTTGAAGTAAGGCTGCGTTTGGTTCAATGTAAAATATTTTCCAAGTATAAAATGTTTGGTTCAATGTAAAATATTTTCCAAGTATAAAATATTTTCAGGTGAAAGTATTTTCAGGAAAAGAAAATATTTTCAGGTGTTTGGTGGCATTTTAAAAAATACTTTGAACAATATTTTTAAGTGTTTGGTTATACTCTTGAAAATACTATGGACAACACATTTTTTACTTGATGCTCACATTTTCTCATCTTCCAAACAAATATATAATATTAAACCAAACCAAAAAATTCATCAAATTTGGTCAAATTAAGATAAGAAGGAAGAGAGAGAGGCGAGGGGGTTCAATCTAGAGGCGGCAGGTCGCTCGTCGACGAGGGTCATGGTGGGTTCGATCTAGAGGTGATGGCGATGAGAAATGGGTTTGATCTGGGTTCGACGGTGACGAGGGTCACAGTGGGTTCGATCATGGTGGGTGGGTCTGAAGGATGCGACGATGAGGAGATCGGTGGGTGGGTCTGATTCCCGCGACGAGATCGGTTGTCTTCTTCACTTTCCCTTCTAGCTCTCTCTGTGTCTTCGGGTGTGTGCTTGAGCTTTCTCTCTTCGGGTGTGTTTTCTGGAAACGCTTTGAAGGTAAAATCAAAGCGTAAATGATTTTACACTTAATGTGGCTTTTTTCCGGTCAAAGTGTATTTGATTTTCCGTAGTTGCCAAACACATACAAGGGTGTAAAATGATTTCCTAAAAGTGTTTTCAGGCGAAACAAACGCAGCCTAAGTTGAGCAATGATGTTGAGGATTTAGTTTGCATTTTATAGTTTATTAGTAACGATTTACTTAAATCTTTTTATTTGTTTTAGACGGTGGAAAGACCTAAGCTTGGCCAATGAGTTGAAATTTGCTAGAGACCAGCCACTTAAATGGTACGTGTGGCCCATGGCATGCCTCTCAGATCCAATCTCGTCGGAGCAAAGGGTTGAGCTCACAAAACCCTTGGCACTACTCTACATAATAGATGACATATTTGATGTACGTGGAACCCTCGATGAACTTGAACACTTCACAGAAGTTGTCAATAGATATTGATCAGTAGTTGAATAATATAAGAAAAATCTTAAAACTGTAACGAATTTTACTACTACAAAATTACAAACTAACATAACAATAATTATGATTGATGACGTTTCAACATAACATATAATAACAAAAAAATATTTTAATTAGTATTTTGTGATTATTGATGCATCATTATGTAAATTAATGTAGTAAAATTTGTTACACCCTCATATTTATTTGAAAAATAAAAATAAAATCGCATGCAGATGGGAACTTGTTGCTGCTGAGCAACTACCAGACTACATGAAGATATGCTTCAAGGCTCTTTATGACATTACGAAATCTGCTACAAGGTCTACAAAAAGCATGGATGGAACCCCATGGAAAGCCTTAAAAAAAGGGTATAAAATAATGTAACACTGAACCATACATATGTTGACTTTATATAGAACCATATAATTGGCCTTAATGACTTTATACAGACAAACATAATAGGTCTAATAGTAAGATAGAATAGTAAAGGTACATGAATGAGACAATTGAACTTTGACAGATAATTCCACAAAATATGAAATGAAAACACAGAAAAATTGTGATACATTAAACATGGAATGAGTTAAATTACCTATAAAAATTACCAACGCTCTGCATGTTTTGATGTAAAGTATTTTTAGAAAAATATTTTTATATTTACAATTTTTGTTTTACAGTAAAATAATTAGCCAAATGTAAATTATTTTCGGTCAAAGGAAAAATCAAAAGCAATAACTGTAAAATATTTTACACTAAAAAAAAGGGTAAAACGTTTTACAATTTCTTCTCCTCTCTCACTCCTGACACTTTATCAGCTTCTGCTCTCTTAACTTTCTCAGTTCTTCCTCTCTCCATCTCTCAGCTCTCTCACTAACAAGTCACAAGGCCAAAACTCTCTCATCTCACACCGTTGCCCACCCACTGACCAGCCCCAACCGCCATCCTCGGCACTACCAATCTCATCGTGTCTCTTCTCCATTGCACCGCCTTGGATCTGACGACGATCTTAAGTTTTTGGTGGCTACCCGATCTTGCCTCCGCTGGGCTTAGATTTTTAGATTATGTTCTTTGTTTCTTGGGTTTTCAATCTGAGTTCATGGAGGTTTTTCTTGGTTGATGGTGGTTGTCTTTTGGCTGGTCTTTCAAATCTTTTTTTTTTTGGTTTTTTCGATCTGGATTTTTGGTTGATGGTGGTTGTCATTTGAGTGGCCAGTGGTGGTTTGTTGGTTGGTGGTGTTTTGGTGGCTGTTTTTCCTTCCGATGTGGAGTTTTGGGGGGTGGGTGGTGGTGGTGGTTGTGGTCTGTGCACTAGATTTTCTTTGTTGAAGGTCTGTACACACTGCACAGGTTTGTGCACCAGTTTTGTTGTTGAAGGTCTGCGCACACTGCATAGGTTTGTGCACCAATTTTTTTTTTTTTTGGCTAAGGTCTGTGCACTAGTTGAGTTTTGAGAAGTATGAAAAAAAAAAAAATTTACAGTGAAACATACAATTGAAGAATGATTTTCACTGTATTTTCATGTAGACAATCAAATACAGTAAGATGAAAATATTTTACTCAAAATATTTTATATCTACAAATATTTTACTTCGAAACAAAACACTATTCGTTGAAAGTTGGTAAAAATATAATTAATATTAAAAAAGAATTAAGGTTTCAAAACATTAATTACTAAAAAAAGGAATAGTTAAAAAAAAGGGGTAGATTGTTTTTTATCAAAACTTTCTTTGTTGAGGCCCTTGAGGGGGCTACCTAGCTAGGTAAGATGTGTTTTCGAGGGTCATCTAAAATTTTGGGGGCACCCCTAAGCTACAACGTGGATCGATCCACCCCTTGATAAGTCGTGTGCTATTCATGACATTTATCGTCTTAAGTGGTTAATTGAGCGCCAATAAAAATGAGAGAGAAAATTATATGGACAGAAAAATGAGAGAGAAAACTATGTACAGAAGTTATTCATATGTACAGAAGTAAATTGAGTGGTTAAGTGCTATTCATTTGTTTTACTGGTGGCCCATGACAAAAGATAGAGAAGAGTGGGTAGAGAAAGAGATAGATGGCTTTCCTTTATTCAAAGAGGACATATGTTTAATTTAAGACAGAGTACTCCATTGATGCCCTTAAAGTTTATGGCATGCTACCCCACTCCATGGTTGGCAGGGTACTTCTTGCAATAATGCTCTGGAAATAAACAAAGGTTCTGTTGTTTCAGAATAGTGATAGTGTATGAATGAGTGGCTAGTATCATTCTAGTTTTTCAGGCTGGCTATAGCAGTATAAGCCACACCAATTAATGCGGAGAACCACATATTGTAGGGCAGCACAATAATATGATCTTATCAATAGTCACTAGTATGGCGGAAATTTTTTTTCCAAGCCAGTTTGATTCTAAACACTAATCACAATTTTTTTTCTCTTTGGTTGGATCTCCTCCAAGTTACATGTGAACATATAAAATCATTCACGTGTATTATTTAAGTAAATCACATAACCTATTATATAGGTCATATAATCAATCGCCACATAATACTGATAATAGAGTAGATTAGAGAAATTTTCTTAAAATCAGCTTGAAGGTAAATTTTTATTTGTTTTGGTCTTGGTGGACTTAGTCGGTCAATAATATTACGCTTAGTTTAGGCTTTTGTCTATTAATTAAGTAATTTAAGTCCATTTGTTGATTGGATCCTCACTGGATCCATACAAACCTAGGCCCAATTTTAATGCTTATTATTAGTAAAGTTTTAAATACTGTTTAAGTTGATATAAACTTTTTGTAAAAAGACTAAAAGTAATTGTTGATCAATCACAACTTGTTGTCAAGATTTGATTAAAAAAAAAAAACTTCTTGTCAAGATTTTATAGTTTAGTAGTATTGACTGAATTTTTATAAGGAAAATCAGGATTCAAATTCTCCACCTCTTATTGTAAAAATTTATAAAATTTTAAAGAAAAATTAAAAAAAAAAAAATGGAATCTCTACAAGTTATCAAATAATGTTCACTAGTAGAGCACTATCCATCTATGGTGCCAGAAATTGGCTTTTAATTGTGGTTTGAATCTTGCTCTTTCTAGTCACTAAAATAAGCTTGGTTTTAACTGCAAGACGAGAATCAAGATGGGCATGATGGATCTTATTTAAAGTGCTACATGAAAGAACATCCTGGCTCTCCAATCAAAGACACAAGAGAGCATATAATATCTATTGAAGAGGAAAAATTATACACGACGGATGGGCTCATATGGACGGACCCTTATATGGACTGGACGGATCCACACATGGATGGACTTAGTACGGACGGGTGAGGGATCCATGAGGCATCCGATTTTGTTATCTCATGATCTCCAAAAAACCCTAGATGGGAATACTTGCGGCGCACACCATAGAATCTTGAAGTAAATAGAATCCTAGCGCAAAAAGGATTCTAAAAGCTGCGTGTATTAATGAAGATCTTCTCTGTAAGGAAAGGACTTGGCCATCACGTTTAGAACTTCTCAAAAAGGATTCCTAGATGGAAAGGACTTCGATTCCAAGGGAAAAAGGTCAATCTTTGACTACTATAAAAACCCCCAATACCCTTATAAATCAAGGTACGCATAATTGACCCTCTCTAACACTATGGAGTTGTAAGAGATTCTAACTTGACCTTCGAAGGGTATTCGGCCGGCACCATACTAGTGCTCTCTATTAAGGTCTTTCTCCTTTCTTGTGTTGTGCAGGTTACATTTTGAGTGTGCGAGTATCGTGTGGCTCACTTGTGATTTTTTCGGCATCATCTATGATTGCATACGAATAGTAGTGCCTCAACAAGGAATGTCTCTCTTCATATCCATTCCCTACATCTTTTAAGAATGTTTCTCTCAATGCTACAAGGATGGTTCCTTTGATGTACAATTACGATGACAATCACCACCTTCCAAGTTTAGAGGAGCATATGAAGTCTTTGCTAATTGGCACCAAGAGTATGAAGCACATGGATAAGCCGAAGAACATAGGGTTGCCTAGGGTTAAAGAGGCAAGGCTTTATATGTACCATATAAATTTAGATTGAATTGCAGCAGCTTGACTGGACTGAGTTGCAGCAGCTTCTGGGGCTTAGTCCTTAGATTATGAAGGGGTTTTCTTTTTTCCCAAGCCCTTGCCCTTATCCTTGGGTGCCTTAGCTGGTTTGCTCTGATCACCAGGTTGACCAGACTCCTTGGAGGCAAAATGAACCGACTATTACTTGACTTGCATAAATCTTATTGGTTTTAAGAGGGGGGAAAAAGTGAGGATCCATCTAAGCTTGTGACAATAAGTACAGCCACTTACTTAGGAGGCTCGGAGCTCTACTTGCTATATATATATATATATATATATAGTGTGTGATCATAATTAACATGGAAGATGATAAACCTTCTCACAGCAAAGTGATTCTTATTGATATGTATTTTCCTTTTTATTACTGTACTAAGTCTCCAATATCCGACTGTGCTCGATTTTACTTTACTAAGTCTCTAATATCCAATTGTTCCAGTAATTAAAAGAATCACTTTGCTCTATTGTAGAGCGCATTCAATAATTAAATTTTACAATACTAAGTGTCTAAAACCAGTTGTTCCTTAATGTCAGCAAATTCTTGTGTTAAAACATGTATTAAAGAGGATTGTTATCGTTGCAAATTAGTTAGGAAAATAATTTAATTGCTGATTGAAGACTTGCTCGAGGGATCGTTGGAATCAAGCAAAAAGTTCGTTTGGCCCTTTCTTGAATAAGATTTTTGGATATTGTAAATTAACTTTGCTTGACCACGTTTAAAGTTTTTATTTAGACCCTAAAGTTAATTATGCAGTGGACTGCGCTCAAAAAAATATTATGCAACGGACTATTCATAAAAAAAAAAATAATAAAAAAATAATAATAATAATTATGCAGCGGACTAAACTATTAAGCGAATTAACCAATTATGTACTCAATAGACTCAAGGGTTATTTACCACAAGCATGCTAATCAACATATGTAAAGTAGTAAACTGTGAAATAATAAACACAACATACAGTGACAAAGTGGAAAACCGACGGACACATCCAAAGGAAAAACTATTACAGCGATTCCATAACCTTAAGAAGCAGTTCACTATAAGTCTATAATAGAATTGAAGTTTATAATCAATAAGCCTTATTCCTATATACATTGTGGAAAACTTACTAATGTGACCCCAAAATCAGCTGTAACTTCTACTATGAAATCCTTCTACGAACCACTTCCATGACCCTAAGGACAACACTGAAGATTTGATTTCCGCAGAAACATTGGGATGGCTCTGAACTAACGGGTTTGATTTGCTCTATGGCAGCAACAACACTGTCTTGATTCTTTTCATGATGCTTTGAACTAAAAGGTAAATGCTATTAGTTTAGATTTTTTTTCATTGAAGTATAAAATACAAGCTCTCTGAACCTTAGAATAAGTCATGCATAATAGGCCATTACATAGTTTTTCATGTAAGTATCACAAATTGATTCAACAACCAACTTATTTAACATACATTAAATACAAGTTTCTCAATCTCACTTGAGCAAGACACTATCGCGAAGTGTCGAGACCCCTATTTTTGATTGAGCAACATGTGATTGAAATTCTAATGAATCCAAGGCTTTGATTGATTGAGACTTGATGAAAGGGAAATCAAAATTACAAAATTCTTCTTTCTTTAAGCCACTTCTTGGGCATTGATATTAAAATTATGATGATATAGCAGAAACTCAATAAATTTACAATGTCATAGAATTTGCCAACCTCAATGTCTAACACACTCGTTTAACATAGATTCTTCCTATAAAAAAAAAAATGGCCAATGTTCCACAATTTGAAGGGACAGATATAAAGATGAACCAAAACCTAAGTCTGAGTCCAAAATTCCTTTAGCCTAAACTTTAGAAATACTCCCAAATCTGTTCCTTTTAGTGAGTTTTTTTATTCAAACCAGAGAGAGTAAAGAACCTTTTACCAATGAGCTAATTGGAGAACAGAAGCTTTGGTTGATGCGGATGAGTTCATTTGAGTGTTGGGTCCCAAATTATATTATCACCAAATTTAATAATTCAAAATTGCAACACACAAGAACTCAAATATTTACATTAAAAAACCCTTTCTTTTTTAAGGAAAAAACAGTGGGACAAATTCTCAAGTTTATGCCTAACTTAAGATTTCCAAAATGCAATAACAAATTCTCTTGTGTATGTCTTAGCTAAAGAAAATCTTCTTTTTTCCTTTGTTCTCACACACACTAATTATTTCCCTTAAAGGCGGCAATACGTTGCTCTCTCCTCTCTATTTTCTTCTCCATGTACAGTTCTCACTCTTGGCTGTCTTTTATCTATGCGGCTCCCTATTAGCTGCTCTCTCTTTTTTCTTGTGTGGCACCCTTTTTCTCAGTTTTCTATTCCATGCGGCACACCCTAATTGTAAAACCACATAAAGCTTATTTAAATAGCCTCACCGACTTTGGTACTTCTACAAACACACGGATTCAACTTTAATTAGAATTCTCACGTGGTCTCCTATTTCTAATAGGAACTGGCAAAGCATCCACACAATGTGCAGATAATGCTTTAAACTGTCATGTGAAAATACTTTGCTCTCTCCTCTCTATTTTCTTCTCCATGTACAGCTCTCACTCTTGGCTGTCTTTTATCTATGCGGCTCCCACTTGGCTGCTCTCTCTTTTTTCTTGTGTGGCACCCTTTTTCTCATTTTTCTATTCCATGTGGCACACCCTAATTGTAAAACCACATAAAGCTTATTTAAATAGCCTCACCGACTTTGGTACTTCTACAAACACACGGATTCAGCTTTAATTAGAATTCTCACGTGGTCTCCTATTTCTAATAGGAACTGACAAAGCATCCGCGCAATGTGCGGATAATGCTTTAAACTGTCATGTGAAAAGATTATAAAGAATGTTCAAAATATGTTAAAATAATAACATAAAGTAATGTTATGATAAAATAAAGAGTTTTTTTTATTGAATTAAATTAATACAAAATTAAGGGGATAAATAAAATTTTATTTTATTTTATTTTAATCTCAAGAGGACAATGAATTTAGACTATAGCATAATAGTCATAGAAATTAGTTAAAGCAACAAATTCATCGTTGAAAAGTGAAAATTTAAAATTGCACACACATTAGACATTTTTCACTTAAAGTAAAGAGCCATTAAAATATAAAAGAACAATGTAGGAATATTGTAGTTTAAATAATGATAAAAACATCTATTCAATATATTAATGTTTATTATGTGGTGTAATAAGTTATTTGCTTGCTTAATCATAGTTTTTGTTTATTTAATACATTAGAGTTAGCATAAGATGTTTATGATATCATATTAATGTTTAGTTAGCTTATGAAAATATCATAGAATTTTCATGATATCATGTTTATGTTATTAGAGTATAATAGTGGTAGGTTAAATGAAATATCATTCTAACAAATTTTTAATATGAAATTTACATATATTTCTATGAAATATGGATATTTTATTGTTCATGTGTATTTTCAAATATTAAAATATTCTTATTAAAAAAAATATTAGTTCTCAACTTGGGGTTATTTTATTGTTCATGTATATTTTGAAATATTAAAATATTCTTATTAAAAAAAAAAATACTAGTTCTCAACTTGGGGTCGTATATTGCAAAGTATGTTGAAAAAATCCAATGTTTTCAAAGACAACTTGAAAAAAAAAAAATTAATTAATTTTTAAAGTTGAATGGGTTTGGACTTTAGGAGGGACAATCGTTCACCAAAGATAATTTATATAAGACTAACCTAACCTTAACATTAAAAAAAAAAATGGAAAAAAGTGCAAAAAATGTGAAATGGAAGGCTAAATAAAAAATTAATATAGCTAAGTGCTATGTGATAGAACCTCATGGTCTCCCACATTAGGATTTTGCTTTATTATATATATATATATATAAATCAAATAAACTATATAATTAGTACACACCTATAACAAAACCTCATTGTCTCCCACGTTAGATTTTTTTTCTTTCTTATATAAAAAAAAATCAAATAAACTATATATTTTCTCTACTTATATACTCAAAACAAAAACTATCTAGTCAAATTACTCAAACCTAAATCATAGTTAAACCCCTAATTTGAAAAGAAAAAATATTGATAAAAAAAAAAAAATTACTCATAAGGGTTTCAGCGGTTTGATGGTGGTGGAGGCTAGCATGATGGTAGTGGCGGAGATTCCTCTCTTTTTCTCTCTTATAAATGTTTTTTTATTCTCAGGTCTTTTATTTTGGTAATAGTGAACTAATGCTTTTCATTTAACATTTTACAATATTTTCGTGTCACTCTATCTCTACCCATGGCTTTATCTAGTTAGTTATTAGTCCTTAAATTTATATTTTATATTTTTGGCTTTTGTTTTTAATATTAAAACGGTGGGTATGCTAAACAGGGAGGGAACCAGGATTTGAATCTAGGGGGGGCCAAAGCATGAACCAAAAAAATTTCTTGTGATATGGTTTATTAAAAAAAAAAATCATGGTAAATAAAAAATGCACTTTATTACCTAAATATTTAAGCCAGGAATGGTATAATATGAACAAAAAAAGTTGAAAGTTATAACATGATATTCTAACCTTTTTTGAAGAAGAAGAGGACTTCAGATCTTCAGATTTTGGGTAATTGGAATTAATATATTGATTTTATCATGTTAACCAACTCACTAATATGATAATCCCATACTTTTAGATGCAACTAAAAATCACACTAATGAAGTTTTTCAAAACTTTTTTTGAGGATTTAAAAAAATTGAGATATCAATATTAAGAGTTGGTAATACTACGTCATCAATATTGGGTTCTAAAAGAATTTTGGCATTTTGTCTTTTGAAAAAAAATATAAATATTGTAATTCACTTTCCCATAGTTTATAAATCAATTTAAAAAGTCATATAAATTGTTGTAAACCCCGTAAGAGATTTTTTTTTCTATGAGATTTTTTTGGTTATGAATTATTGAATTATGATATTGGTGAATTGGGGATTTTTTTTTTTTTCATCCTATATACTATTTAAAATTTTCAATAAAATTGGGGTGGGGGGGGGGGGGGGGGGGCAGGGCCCCCCCCAACCCCTTGGTGGGTCCGTCCCTGATGCTAAAAGATATGAAGAAGAGAGAAATGTGTTGTGTAAGCTAAGGCAATTAATGAGAAATTAATGAGATAATAGTAAAAATAAATTAATGTGATATTTTGGGTAACAGAAAAAAAAAAAAAAAAAAAAAAAAAAAAAAAAAAAAAAAAAAAAAAAAAAAAAAAAAAAAAAAAAAAAAAAAAAAAAACTTAATGAAAAGTAAAAAACTACTAGATGCAAAATTAGAGAGTCACATGGCAGAACCTCATGCACTCTCGCATGAGGTCTATGGTTTTATATATAAATAAATTGATTGATTGTACATCATGTATTCATGTGGTTCTCTTGCCACTAAAATGGGCTGAACCCTCAAAAATCTCTCCCCCCCCCCCCAATGGGAGGAGACCTTCGATGTAGCTCTTCAGTTTGAATCCATGCCAGTCAAGCTAAGGCTAAGCTTGACCTCCTTCAATCAATAAATAAATAAGTCCATTAACTATTAATCATATCAATTTAATCCTTCAATTAATAATGTATAAAATTATATTCGAAGAACATAAGCACACAACTATGCTATCAAATTGAAATACTGTAAGCGAAATAATCTAAAATTTAGTTTGTTTAAAATAAAATAAAAAATCAAATCATTCATTTAAACAATGTTGCATGTGAAACCTAGATTGGACCACATGGTTCAACCTGGTTATTTGTGAACCTTTCATTAAGATGGTTCTTTAACCTCAGAAACCAGCCTATGCAAAAAAGTTAGTGAATCGTGAAAACCAAAGTCGAACCACCAACGTTTGATAACTGTGACTAGATCGGACTACTCGAGTTTGAATTATTTTTTTAGAAAGAAGTTCTATGTTTTTGTAAGAAACAATGTTTAACTTGGAGTTTATTTGCTTATTTATGCAATTGTACTTTCTACTTTTAAGGATTAAAAAACTCAATATCTATTTATGTTTGCTTAAGATTTAATATTTCTTATTTTTCTTGTAAAAGTTATGAACTTAAAAGATACATTTAAAATACATTTATATTTAAAAGATAGATCTCGATATTTAGTTGGACTATTTTAGTAAATTTTTATATTTTTACTAATTTAATATTTTTTATTTATATTTTAAAAAATTATTAAAGTAATTATGATATTATCACGGTTCAACCTCAGTCCAACTTAAAAAATTTTAATATCTTCATTTTATTTTTCTTTAAAGAGTTTAGGGGTTTGAAAACCATGCATTTAAATCCTTAAAATATGAGTACGAACTAGGGGTGTGCGTGGAGACGCCGTCACCGATCCCGCACCGCCATTGCAACTGACTGACAGAGCCAACGCCAGCGATCGAAGTGTGAAGGGAGTTCCGATGCTGGTGTGGTGTAGTAATCAGAGCTTAAAATCTAAAACCGAGTCTCGCCTAACCAAATCTATACATGTATGTAATTTTTACATGTTTGGATACGGCGTCATTTTACTGAGTATCCATTTAAATTTTTTTTTTAATAAAATGTCATCATATTGGGTGTTATTAAAAAAAAAAAAAAAAACAAAACAAAAACAAAATGGTGCTGTTTTATGCTAGGTTTTCAAATTTCTACCCTAAGTATAAATTCATTCTTTCACTCCTAGAACCCTTAACTCTCTCTCTCTTGCTCTTGCCTTTCACCTCTCGCCAGCCTAACATCTCGCCTTTGAGCTCTTGCTGCTCGGCTTGGCTAGCCTCTGTAACAAGCACTCACCAATCACCGACTTAATGAGGCAAACCACCAGTAAGCCACTAAGCTTATAGTTTATAGCACTTGTTTCAGTTGTTTGGACTCAAAACAAAAAGTTTTTTTTTTTATTTTTTTTTTTTATCATTATTTCAGCACTTGTTTCAATTGTTTGGACTCAATGGTAATAGTAATAGTATAAACTACAAACTTAGTAATACTTATCATGTTTTTTTTTTTTTAAATCATTTTATCAGCACTTGTTTGGACTTTAGAGTGTTACATTGTTACTTTAGTTCCACTTAATTCTTTAAGTAACTTACTTGCATAGTTGCATTGTATGAGATAGCTAATTAGTGACTCGGTGTGTCACAGGATACTAAGTACTAACCTTTTTTTTTCTTCTTCAGTGTTTTAATTTTTGAGGGAGACAGAGATTGAGAGAGTTCTCGTTTTCAATCTTTCATGGAGAGGTAATCACTAATCACTCACTATATTTAGCATTTTGATTCTAAATTTTTAGTACTTAGTAACAACTGCTTTAAGTTTATATATATAATGTAGGGTCAATATTTATAGCCCAAGCCCAAAAGATCTGGAGTATGAGTCCAACGACCCAAGACAATGAATTTGTAGAGAGCGGGTGAAAGAGCTGGGCTGATTGTGGATTAAACAGCGGCTAGCATGGGTTTTATTGATTAATCAGTGTAAGAACAAACTTGAAACTTAAATACATTCATGTCCGAAGAGACAAACTACTGTATATATCACTCTTAGAATTATCATCGACCGTTTTTTTTTTTTCTCCTTCCTCCCTCTTTCTGTACAAGGTCTCTTAAATTTATATAGTGTTCTTTTAGACTATCTTAATCATCCGCTTGTCATCATCTAAACATTCACTTGAGTACCTGTCCCATCAGGTAACTTCGTCAGTTCTCCATGAGTGGCAGTAGTTGAGATTGTACTATTCAGAGGTCTCCTCCACATTAACGTGGCAAGAAAAGTTGCTGTAGTGCATTTAATGCGGTGTTAGCAGCTTTTCCTCTAGATATTTCTCTATTCTTATCATCTCCATGCATGCTTGAAGTTTATCCTTATCATTGAAATCGCTAGGAAGGTCGTTTGAACCTCCCAAGTACTGGCTTGACTAAGATTCTTTATATCCGAGGATAACACACTCTTCGGACTACTGATGCTCTCTTCGGACTAGGCTCCTCGATCATTTCCAGGTATATCTCCCCCACCTGGGGTCTTTCTCAATCGTCTATTTCTTTTCGAACAAACTTTTAGTCTTCAAATAGGGCCTTAGGCTCAATACATAAATTTGGGCTTTTTACCCCCACATATAAAATTAGCTTTTATTTTATATTTATATTGAGAACAATATAATGAATTCCATGTTAATATTAGTGACATGAATTGTTGAGTAATGACTAATGATTGTTAGTCTGTTATTGTTGCCTTGTTGCAACTAAATTGATTAGTTATTGCTATGATTGGATCTAGTTGTGACATTCATTGATTGAGAGTGAGCTATTTGATATTGTATTTGCTGGAAAAATTATAATTTGATATTGTTATGGAAATGTTGTTTTTTTGCTGGTTGGAAATTTTTTTATTAGATGAATGTCGATGCTCCATCTAGATTTGGTGCCCTTGGGGACTTTAACCAACCACCTCCTATTCTTGGTAGTGCTAACCCTAACCCACCTGAACTTGTAGCACTAATTGGACTTGGTGCATCACTTCCCACACTGTCACCTAAACAAGATGGTAAGGACCCATCTATAGTATGGCAGCACTTCATTAAGTTGGCTAGTCCAGATCCCAAGAAGCCTAGGTCTGAATGCAAGTATTGTAAAAATTAATATACTTGCCATGGTAAGAAAAATGGTACTTTGGGCTTGTTGCAACACATGAAGGTGTGTAAGAAGTGGCATTTTCCTTGTGATGATAAGCAAAAACCTTTGTCTTTCCAAGCTAAGAGGGAATGGGAAAATGGTTCAAATATGTTAGTGGTTGCAAACTATAGTAAAGAGAGTATAAGGTTGGCGTTGGCAAGGATGATCATTATTGATGAATTACCTTTTAAATTTGTGGAGTGTCAAGACTTTCAAGAATTTATGGAAATAGTTGAGCCTAGGTTTCCTATTCCCCATCACACTACCATTGTAAGGGCTTGTACGAAGATTTATTTTAGTGAGGTGGATATTTTGAGAAGGGTTTTTGTTGGGCAACGGGTTTGTGTAACAACAAATACTTGGATGTCCATACAAACCTTGAACTACATGGTAGTCACCACACACTTCATTGATGGGGATTGGAATTACCAAAAGAAAATCTTGAATTTTTTCCCTATAGCTAATCACAACGGGGACACCATAGGTAGAGCTATTGAGTCATGTTTGTTGAAGTGGGGTATAGACTGGTTGTTTATAATTATTGTGGACAATGCTAGTTCTAATGATGTGACAATTGATTATGTGAAGAAGAAAACAAAAGAAAGCGATAGTAGCATATTGGGTGGTGAATTCATGCATATGTGTTGTTGCGTGCATATCTTGAATTTGATAGTGCAAAGTAGGTTGAAGTCCATTCGTGAATCAATTGCCAAGATTTGGAATGTGGTGTGATATTTGAGAGCCTCTCCCACGAGGTTTTAGAGGTTTCAAGAATGTGTTGAAAATGAGAAAATTAAAGCCAAATGTTTGTTGTCCCTTGATGTGCCAGTCCCTTGATGTGCCAATAAGGTGGAATTCAACTTATCTCATGTTAGATTGTGCTTTGAAATTTGTGAGAGCATTTGATAGGTTGAAAGAGGAGGGTGGCATTACAAACTTTATTTTTGTGAAGCGGATGGAAATGGGAAAAAGTCCATTGGTCCTCCTAACTATCTTGATTGGAAAGATGTCAAGACCCTTGGGATATTTTATGAGAGGACACTTAGTTTTTCTGGGTCTTTGTTTGTCACTTCTAATACATACTTCCATGAGCTAATTAGCATTGAAAATCAATTGTAGCAGTTGTGTAGTGTTGATAGGGATCCACTTTTGAGTAGTATGGCAGTACAGATGAAAAAAAATATGATAAGTATTGGGGAAGTATAGATAATATTAATTTGATGCTTTTTGTTGCTGTTGCTCTTGACCAAAGATTGAAGTATGTCAAGTTTTGGTTTAGGGAGTGGTATAGAAAGGACATGGGGGATGCGATGAGCTCTAAGGTTTGGGATGCATTGAAGAGGTTGTATGTGGAGAGAGTGGATCAAAATGGAGTTTCGAATTCTAGTGTTAGTGGTAGTGGTGCTTCATTGTCTAGGGACTCCAGACCAAGTATTGGTAATGTTTCATTGTCTGATCGAATTAAAAGCTATAATAATAGGTTTAAGCAACACTTGGCGAATGAGGATAGTGTGGAAAGCAAATCTGAGTTTGATAGGTATTTGATGGAATCTTCTGAGGACCCTAATGTGGAAGATTTTTACATCTTGATGTGGTGAAAAATAAATTCTTCTGGATATCGAGCCCTTTCCCAAATTGCTCTGGCTATTCCTGTCTCTACAATTGTATTCGAGTCTACTTTTAGTAAGGGGGCGTGTTTTGGATTCATTTCGCAGTTCTCTATCTCCTAATACAGTTGAAACCCTTATTTGTGCCCAGAATTGGTTGAATGATGCAAAGAAAAAAGACCAATAAAGCTTTGGGAGTGCATGGATAATGTGGAGGATATGGATGGTTTTGAAATTGACACTGGTAAAAATATATATATATATATATATATATATGTTCATTTTGTTTGCTGTATATATCAATTGTTTATTTATTTGCTCAATGCTTAAGAATCATTTTGTTTTGAATGGGATTGTAGAAATTGCATCGGTTTGCTCAATGCCTATGGAAGAGGATCAACCACCGTTGTGTTGGATGATGATGAGTGATGTGCTGCTCTTTGCTTGGAGTTAGTTAGTAGTTAGTATTATGCAAGTATCCTTGCTATTATCATTCATTTGTGCTAATTATAAATATTTTATTATTCATAAACATTTTATTGTTATTAACACGTGTTTATTTTGTTTTGTTTAGTATTTTGTAAGAGTTCTAGAATGATGCATAGTGCATGGACTTATTGGACAATGGACTTACAGGAATTAGCATTCTTTTACCTATATGCTAATTATATTTATGCATGTTATTGGTAGTGAACTTTTCACTAATGGTAGTTATTTAGGTACTCATAGGTGGGATTATCATTGGGGATACAAGAAATTAGCATTCTTTTGCCTAAATGCTTATTTAATTTGTATATCTTTCTTTTGGCATTTGTAGACAGCAATAAATGGTTTTGTAATATGTTATTAAGTGGATACATTAATGCTTAGTGTTATTGACACTAACACACACAGTGACACTAATGATATTATATGCCACATGATAGTGTTTTGGGAGTTGAGCTCTTATTGATGCAATTTTAAAACATTTTTGCATGGTGAATGAAATGAAAAAATTTGGACACCTTGTCTGTGTGAAACTGTTTGGACAGTTTGCTGTGTAAAATAATTTGCACAAATTGTTTATGTGTGAATGAAATGATGAAATTTGGATCATTATTGTTTATGTGTGAACAAATTTGAACATATTAAACGGATTGAGTAGATTTTTGAATAGATTGAATAGGTTTTTGAATAGATTTTATGTATGAACAGGTTGAACAGATTTTTTTATGAAGTTTTTGAAAAATTTGAACAGATTTTGTTGCTGTTTTTTGAACAGGTTGAACATATTTTTTTATGAAGTTTCTGTAAAATTTGAACAAATTTTTTTTGTTGTTTTTTGAACAGATTTGTGTGAACAAGTTGAACAAATGTTTTTATGAAGTTTTTGTGAAATTTGAACAGATTTTGTTTCTATTTTTTTATGAGATTGTATAGATTTTTGAATAGATTTTATGTGTGAATACTGAATAGGTTGAATAGATTCTTTTTTTTTTTTTTTAATAAAAAAAACAAATAGAATTTTTAATGTTTCAAACTGACCAAACTAATTAAACTGAGCCGACCAAACTGCACTGCTATAGGTCGGAAAACTAACTGTATGCATTGGTTTTAATTATGAGAAAACCGATTCTTATCGGTTTGGTAACAAATTTGAGAAAAAAACTGAGCTGACCGAACTGCGCACCCCCTTGGTATGCACTCTTTTTCATATTTTTTATATTTTTTTTTTTTTAGTTAGAAAATTTTAGGAGCAAATGAAATATGTATGTAAGAAGAAAAAAAAAAAAAAAAAAAAAAAAAAAAGAAGAAGAAGGGAAGAAGAAGAAGAAAAAAATAAAAATAAATTCACGTTTAAAAGGTGGTAGGAAAATCAATTTAAACATATACCAATCAGAACAGCTTTCCTAGCAACAAACGAAGAATTGTGGACACCTATTAGCTAAACCACGCCAAACATTATCTATTACATGACCGCGTTAAGTTGGTATGATGTCACTTATTAGCTAAACCCAAATGGATGCAGGGACTAAGAATAATGTTCTGGACATATAAAAATGCACAAAGTCATGTGAAGATACATTTTCACTGCTCACAATTTGTCGAATTATGGTGTAAAGTTTTGCATTTTTATATGTCCTTAATATTACTCAAAACCTTTTTTTTTTTTTTTCTTTTTTCATTTAATAAAGAATTTAGGTATAAATTTTGCTTCCATGAAAAGTAAAAATCATCACAGGTCGAACAACATTAAGCCATTTTTGTATGGATATTGTTAGTGGATGAGGCTCAAGACGCTTGTGCCAATACTACACACACGCTTAAAAAAAAAAAAAAGGCAATAGGGAGCACATGTTTAAAAGATTTTGTTTTTGGAAGGACAGTTTAGTAGGACCATGTTTTGCACCATGGAAATGTGCAAAACATGGTCTCACTAGATCACAACATTGTTGAAAGCTGAACCATTACCTTTCGACCATGGGCATCCTATAAAATTGGACCTAGAATTCTTTTCTACATCAAACTCCAACAAGAAAAATCTCCGTCTAGTATTCACTTTGTGACATTCTCCATGGCATTGTCTATTAAAGCTTTCTTTGCATCCTCCAATCCTCCAGTTGCTCCAAAAAGAATTCCACAAACTGGCAATGCAAACCCCTTTAGCCTGACCTCTTTGCCTAGTGCTCCCAAATGGAGCATTGCCCATGAGCACACATTGGCTTCTACACCCTTAAAGCGTCAAAACTATGGAATTCAATATGACACAGTAAGTTTTGTGTCACCTTTGGTTTGTGATTCCCAAATTTTATTAATTGATTAGAACTTGTAATTTTCCAGTTCCTAAAGCTACCTCTCTTTGTCTGCAGGGTGATTTTAGTCTCAAACATGCTAAAAAATTGAAAGTATGCAGACATCTGCTGAGGGAACTAGGAGAAAATCCAGTTGAAGGTCTAAAGATGATTGATGCTGTCCAACGCTTGGGCATAGACTACTATTTCCAGGAGGAGATTGAAACAATTTTATATAGGCAATATGTAGAATCTAGTGCTCATGATGACTTTGGTCATTGTCTTAATGAGGTTGCGCTACGCTTCCGCCTATTGAGACAACAAGGATACCATGTACCTGCTGGTGGGTATCGCTTTTGTTAGAATGTTATCATTAGAATAATGTTTGAATAATTAAATTTATCATTTTCGAATGATAAATTATCATAGTCTCAAAGCGGTGATAAATTTATCTGTTATAGTTTGCCTAAGTATTAAAAATTATGATAAAGCTTTTATTGTTTGGAATAGATGTATTTAACTGCTTCAAAGACAAGGAGGGAATGTTTAACAAAGAAGTGAAAGAAGACATCAATGGATTGATGGGTTTATTTGAAGCTTCACAGCTATGTATAGAAGGTGAAAACACACTTGTTGAAGCTGGAGACTTTAGTCAGCAGCTGCTAAATGAATGGATGAGCCATCTTGATTACAACCAAGCCAAAGTTGTCCAAAATACTCTGAGGCATCCTTATCACAGGAGCTTGACAAGGTTTATGGCCAAAAACTTTTTTGATAATATCCAAGGGACAAGTGGATGGTTTAATGATTTTCAGCAATTAGCAAAAATGGATTTCAATGTCGTCCAATCAAAGTACCAAAAAGAAATTGTTCAAATTTCCAAGTAAGTTTCATAAGAACTTGACTACAGTTGTCTTTTATTGTTGACCTTATTTCTTAATTAGTAATATTACATATTTTAGTGTACTAATTTTATAAATTAAAATTTTAATTTTCAAACATGCAACTAAAAATTAATTAAAATATCGAATTATTATGTTGTTGATGTGGAATATTAGAATCAATCATATTCATTTCAACGATGGTTTATAAACTTTTTATAGTGAAATTTACAGAAATTTTAACAATTTTTTTTTCCTAATAATTCCCACCAATATTTATTATCTCAGATGGTGGAGTGATCTTGGGTTAGCTGAGGAATTAGAATTTGCCAGGGACCAACCACTCAAATGGTACATTTGTTCCATGGCCTGTCTTACAGATCCAGAGTTGTCAGACCAAAGGATTGACCTCACAAAACCCATTTCTTTTATCTACATAATAGACGACATTTTCGATGTTCATGGCACACTCGAGGAACTCACTCTCTTCACAGAAGCTATCAACAAGTATACATCTACTGCACTATTAATTTGCTCTCTCTCTCTCTCTCTCTCTCTCTCTCTCTCTCTCTCTCTCAACAATTCTTATTGATTAATAAATTGTTATATACAGATGGGATTTTACTGGTCTTGAGCAATTACCCGAATACATGAAGATTTGCTTCAATGCTCTTAGTGACATTACAAATGAAATTAGCCACAAGATATATCAAAAGCATGGATGGAACCCCCAAGACTCACTAAGAAAGGCGGTATATGTCAATGATAACATTATATTTACTTCTTTCTCTATAAAAAAGATTAAAAAAAAATTGTTAAGGAATGCCTTTAAATCATATATTAGTTAATCATTTTAGGAAATTTTTTTATGAGAATTAAAAAAACTGTAAAAAGAATGTTTGATAGTTTTTTCAATTTGTCATAAAAAGTTTTTAAAAATAATTTATTAATGTATACTCTAAGGCACATAAAAGAAAAACACATCTTTATGCAAATGAAAAGCATGATATTCTATGATTGTTACAGTGGGCAACTTTGTGCAATGCATTCCTAGTGGAAGCACAGTGGTTTGCTTCTGGGCACTCACCAAAATCAGAAGAGTATTTGAAGAATGGAGTGATTAGTTCTGGGGTACATGTGGTACTAGTTCACATTTTCTATCTTTTGGGTCAACATATGACCAAAGAAACTACAGATATTGTCGATAGCATTCCGGACATTATGTCTTCTGCGGCCACAATTCTTCGACTCTGGGATGACTTGGGAAGTGCAACAGTAAGTATATATGCACAACAGTTTTTATATTTCTTTTTTGCTCAACAGGTAAATAAATTGAGTTTGTGTTATAAACTCGATATTTTGTGTCACTGTTAATCTTCGCCATGCAAATGCAACCATCCTTTTCAGTTAGTTGGATTATAGTGGACCACTGGACCTGCATTTTGTTTACTTTATCATCCCAACATAATACAAAATAGTCCGTACTGTCTATTTTTTTTATGGGAGTCCGTACTGTCTATTTATTATTATGAGTGGTGGATCATAATCAACTAATTTAACATATGTTTTCTTAAATTGAATCTAAAATTGGATAGATCCTAGATTTTTTTTTTTTCTTTTTTTTAACTTGACAGATTAGTGGTTCTTGAGTCTCAACCAAGGTTTTTAACCTATATGAATTGTGATCAACACTCTCATTGTTATCCATAATTTAAGAAATAAAATACATACAAGTTTGGTTTGAATCAATGTTATTTCATGACAGAGAACAAGAAATAAATACAACTCATATCCAAAAATTGAACATGTGTCACTTTCACGTAAAATTGGTCGGAAAGTATAACCTTTCATACCAAATTCAATAAACACATCAAGAAAATTTTATGGAACTCAAGTGTTGGGGAATATTAACTACAACACTAATATGACACCATTTCAAAAAACACTAATATGACACAAGTTCAGAAAATGGCTAGTCACTATCATGTCAGAAAGGAACCTCTCGTACGAAATTTAATAAAGAAGTCTTGTATGAAAGGGAATTGTATGGTGCTTAAGCGTTCCCGGGTACCAACAAATTCGTGGTCGCTTAATAGTTGATGTGACTGAAAAATAATAATGCTATACGATATTTGACTAATAATACATATTGCACTAGAAATATCCATTATGATGAAAAAAAAAAATTGTTGAGGTTACTTTAGTTTTTTATGCAAGTGTAAGAGTATTTAGCAGTGTCTTTAAATTTTTACTTAATTTTTGTTTGTTTAGAAAATAAACAGTAACATTTTATTTTTATTTATTTAATTTTTTAAATACATTTCTCAACAGACTTTCTATCATTTTCTCTATTCCATTTAAATATTATTGTTTCATTCTTTCTTTATTCTTTTTTTTTTATCATCATTTATTTTTTTTAATAACTATATTTTTTAATAAGAAGTGTTATGTTCACAACATTTTACGCAATATTTTCACAACATTTTACGTAATACTTTCACAAAAAATTTATGTGGAAAGTTGTTACTAATTCTAATTTGAACCCACTATTTAAATTATTTTTTTACTCATCAATATCAACTAATAATAATTTGTTACTTAAAATTTATTGTGAAAATAATATAAAAATATCGTACTCAATTTTGATTTCTTTTATTCCTTATATTATTTTCCTTTCTTTCATACGTTTTTTTTTTCCTTTTTTCTTTTTTCTTGTTTTTTCTCCTCCACGCACATCCACCTACCCGCAATATCTATCTTTACTCTTTGTTAGACCTTTTGTCTTCCTAGTTATCTCCAGGACATTTCTCCCCTTCTCCCTCTCTCTTTCGTTCTCTTTCTCTTACACACAAATTTCTCTCCCTCAAACAAATTCTCTTTCAAATATGTATGGATCACCAACAGAGAACAAAGATTAGAGTCCTCCCCACTTCTAAGAACATGCAGCTTAATCACCATATTGGTCAGATCGGCGTTCTACATGGTTTTTTTTTTTTTTATTAGTTTTATTTTATTGTTCAGATTTAATTAGGCTTATGAGAAAGATTGTTTTTGTGTTTCAAATCTTTCGATTGGGTTTTTGTTTAAATTGTGGTATGTTTTATATTGTAGCCGTTGAGATAGAGAAGCACGAGAGAGTGAAGATTGAAGAACGAAAGAGAAAAGGGATGAGAGAGAAAGAATTATTTTTTATTCAACCAGGCATTATTTTAAGTGTGAATATTCTTTAGACATGTTACAGTGATTGGTACAATACTCTCCATATATGGAGAGTTACTGTAGCAAATCTTAAAAAAAAAAAAAAAAAAAATGGAGATGTCGAGCCTGTTAGAGAGAGTGATTTTGCGTGAACAGTAGCTTTTGCTCTCCAAAATTTAGAGAAGGCTAACCTATTGGAGATACTCTAACTAGTGGATAATGGATATTTCTAGTGCAACATGTAACTTATACGCAAATTTAACCATGAAAACTGGTTGATTTAATTGCAGGATGAGAGTCAAGATGGGCACGATGGATCATACATAGAGTACTATATGAAGGAACACCAAGGCTCTTCTCTCAATGAGGCAAGAGAGAAGGTTGTCAACAAGATTTCAGACGCATGGAAGCGACTTAACAAAGAGTGTCTGTCTCCAAATCCATTTCCAGAAACGTTCACTAAGGCTTCTCTTAATCTTGCAAGATTAGTTCCTTTGTTGTATAGTTATGACGACAACCATAGCCTTCCAAGCCTTGAGGCTCATATGAAATCCATGTTTTATGAGAGTGTGTCTGTGTAGGGCATCCCTAAAAAAAAAAAAAATGTTCAAGCTTTTATTACTACAAAACTTGTACGTACCTAATTATATTAATAAAATAAGCACAAGATTTGGAAAAGTGTTCATTTATCACAGCCTTTGAGCAAACGCTCATGGGCGTGCTCAAATTTTTTATTTTTTTTTTTAATTTTAAAGATTAATAATTTTTGATAGGCTAAGAATATATTGACTCCATAGGTAAATTAACCACTTAATTAGCTAAGTGAATTAATTAAGTAAATTTAACATGTAATACGTGTGGTAGCACAAACAAATCCCCAAATAACTAAATGCAGCGGAAATTAAATTTGACACGGGTGATTTGTTTATGAATGGGGAAAATCATTGAAGCAAAACCTCACCGAGTGAATTTAAGGTCACCACTCCTAAAAATATACTATTATCAAAACTAGTGATTACAAGTAAATGAATCCATGTACCTTATGTAAAGTTGTTATTTATAACAATGTGTTTTTGTTAGCTTTTATTCCGTGACAAATTTGATTGTAATTATTGTTCAATCTTTTGTACCCTGTATTTATTGTGGGATTTGATTGTAAAGATTGTGTGATAGAGAGAGAGTGTGAAAACTCAAGCAATTAAAGACTGAAGTGTTCTCGTGCGTATCTCGCGACTAAGCATCCTGCGAAATGACTCATGTGCCTTGCACATGCTAGAAGCGAAGAGTCAGGTTAGGATGGAGACAGATATGTCTCATGAGTATCTCGCAGGTAAGGCCTTCCCGCGAGACACCCGTGAGACATTCTGTTCTGTCAGCCTGTCCATTCTGATATACACTTTCTGTGCCTACACTATTTATACCTACATTATCCACAAATGTTAAGGAGTGCTTCTGAGAGAAAACCTTAGCCAAACACCTTGAGAGTTAGAGATTGTTATATCCACAATCCTCTACACATTTGTTTGTGAAATTTCCTCAACTCCTACCTCTCAATTTCCATACCATTGAGATGTCGATAACCCAAACACTTACCACACTCTTTCAGAGTGTCAAGTGAAGTTTTGGTACTGCTGGGAAGTATTGGAAGAAGCCAAGGATGGCAGGTGCAACATGGAGCTTGTTGCAGGATCCGAAGAACTAAACAAAACACGGTTTCGAGAAACCTTGTTAGAGTAGGAGCTTAGAGGACTTAGGTACATTGGGTAGATTAAGCTTGGAGGGTCTCTTGCTAACCCATGTATCCCAACTGATTGTCTAGTAGATCGATTTCCGCTTGGAGGGCGGCGGAGATGTTTTTCGCCAAGTTCTTTGGTTCCTTCTTCAATAACATATCGGCGTGTTATCTTGTGTTTGCATCTACTCTTTTACATTTCATTTTACTGCTATGTTGCTTTGTTTATGGATTAGAGTAACTTGTTTGCTTATCCGCTCACTTTTACACTATTCTGCACTTAGTATTAAGTTAGTGTAAAATCAATCGAGCTGTAACTTTAATTTTGGAGTTTAAACAGCTCTTGTGTTTTTAACACATTTTCGAGCTTTCACCTTATACCAACCTACAATTTAACTTTTACCCCAATACACAATTGGACTTGTAATGTATTGACAATCTCTCTTTTTAATGCACAGCTCTCAGTACATGACTAACAAATTAATGCATGGATCCAAGTACATGACTAACACACCAACTTAAGAAAGATGTAGCTGCAAAGTTCTTCAATTCATCCACACGATGAAGATCCAAAAACTCTTTGGTTACAAAACCCTTGGCGCATAAATGCTACAACTTCTTCCAAAGAAAGATGAACTAGGGCAAATTGTCTTTGGTTACAATTTGAGTGAATAATCACTTTGCATCAAGTTGTATCACCTTTGATGGCCCTTAAAATAATCCTTATATATGTCTAGAGTTGTGAGAAAAGAAACTCTACACAAACAGCTTGGATTTGCGTGAAAAATAAATTTGGAAATCTGAATTTTGTAATTCTCGATAGATACAGCGGTCGAGCTATCTATTGAGGTTCAAATATTAAATCTCAATAGATACATCTATCGATTCTTGGATAGATTTGCATGGCTTCAATACTTGGACTTGAACTCTTGTTCCTAGAAGTATTGAGCACATCCTAGATCTATCTAATTACAAGTAAAGTGAGTTTTGTCAAAAGATTACCCAATTCTATGTGACATATATTCTTAACATATTTCACATATGTCCTAACAATTTTTATTTATCATAATTTATAGATATTGCATTTTTCAATAACAAAAATATATAGAGGTGTGATGAGAGTTATAGGAAAAAAATATTTTACCCACAAACGCATAAATCTCATCACACCATTATTGGAAACCAAAAACTAAAATTTAGAACTATCCCACCAAATACAAATCAAATAAATATAAGAAAATAGATAATTAAAAGAATGTAAATTAAAGTCATGTGGGCTAAAATGGAGTACTACAAAATAAGTAAAGATAAAAGTTAAATGTGATGAATAATAAACATATTGTTGCAATAATAGAAATGGTTGAAGTAAATAATTAAAAGTAAAAATAATTTGAAGAGGGAATATTTTATGAAATGAAATGAAAAAAAAAATACTTGAAAAAATTATTGCATAGTATAGACATTGTTCTTCAAAATTCTTTAAGGAGAAATTGAGAGAGGAAGAAAGGTGAAGACATGTATTTTGTGGCTTAACCTTGATTCTTTGAATCTAAAGTTTGGATCAGAAACAAAGGGTAATTGTCAAAAAAGTAAACCCACGTAGTGACTATGGAGGCACATAGTCAACAAGAGTTAGCTAGCGTTGCGTGAGGCAAACTAAAACTTGTTTCCTTGTGCATGCTTTGGCTTCACCAATAAATTATGGGTTTAGTCTGACAATATGTTTGGCTATAGCTGAAGCAATAACATAGCAGCTATGTCAAAGTTCCGTTTTAGTGGATGGGGTGAAACCGTGGAAGTTATTACTTCATCTTCTTTATGGAACATGCTGTCTAGACATTTATGTACGCAACTTTCTTTTTCAATTATATCAATGGTAAAATATGTGACATCAGTGAATATAAAATATGATAAACATGACAAAGGATTATAAAGGTCAAATATATGTGACACGAATATGATGCAAACGTTGTACTGTGAAGATTTTTTTTTTTTTTTTTTTTTTCTCTTTTATTGGGTGGGGGGTACATTTCAGTGGTGGTATTTGCATTTTCACGTGGTAAGAGCATCTTCAACAAATTCATCAAATTTTTGTACTATTTAAAGAATGAATAATGACTTTTATCTTTATCTACCAACTTTTTCGAATACACTTTCTAATAGATTCTCTATCTCATTTAAATATTATTTCTTCATTTATTATTTATTCTTTTTTTAATAACTACACATCTTCCAACATTTTTTTATTCAACACCTAATTATTATAATAAGAAAAAAGCATTTGAAGTATGAACAGTAGCCCATCAAGTCTGATGGGCTACTATTAATGAGCCAAAAAAAAAAAAAATTGAGGTATAAAGAACCGGTTGGAGCATGAACAGTAACATATATTCTCTATATTTTGGATATGCATACTCTATTGGAGATGCTCTAATAGGTCTTGTTTGATGAAGATTCCTTCATTTCACTATCCAAATCTAATTGCTCTTTCGTAAAATGTTGATGAACAAGATTACATGCAAGAGTCAATAATTAATGGGTTGTGTTAACGCTTAAGGTGCTTGTTAATAGCAGCTTTTTATTTTATTTTATTTATTTATTTTTATTTTTTTTTGCAGCTTTTTGTTCTCATATGCAACTTTATAGGCTCTGTGACCAATTTCATAGAAAGAAAAAAAACAATATTGAAATAGGATGTGTGGTTAGTTTTATCATTTATGAATTTTTCTTTTATTTATCCAATTTTTTTATTAAGTGAGGCCCACATTAGTCCAACTTTAACGAGCAACACATGGTGCTTTTTAACATTTTCCATAATTAAAAAAGGCAAACACTATTCTCATAACAGGATAACAATTAACACTTCATCAATGCTTTTCTAAGAAATAATTTATTAACCAATAAAATATCAAGATTAAGCAAATTACAATCTAAAATTTGGGAATATTTTGATTTTACTTCCTAACGTAAAAAAATTTGGCGTTGGACTCCTAAAATGATATAGTGTTTTGAAATAAGTTCTTCCATCCATACTTGGTACTATATAATATAGAGAGAGAGAGAGAGGGTCGCCTAAACTACATTATAGTTATGACGACAACCATAGCCTTCCAAGCCTTGAGGCTCATATGAAATCCATGTTTTATGAGAGTGTCTGTGTAGGGCATCCAAAAATAAAATTCAAGCTTTTATTTACTATAAAGCTCATGTGTACCCAACTATATTAATAAAATAAGCGATTAGATTTGGAAAATTTTCATTTATCATTATTGTAAGAAGTAAATTTTAGTCTTAGAATTCTTGTAGTTGGGTGTATGTTTTCTAAAATAGTTTAGGACTGCAAAATTTTTCACTACTTCTTACCACAATGATTGGTAAAAAATAAATAATGGATCCATGTAGAAGCAGAGATAGGGGAGGGGGGGTTTAATTGCCCCCTTTAATGTTTTGCCTCCATCACAGAATGAAAGAAAAGAAAAGCATGCAATGCCCACGCAGAAGAAAATGACACTAACACGAAAAAATGTAAAAAAAATTATTTGCTTAATGAAAATTTATTAGATACTCCGAGAGTATATTCCTCTCTCACAAGGGGGTGGGCCTCATAGTAGGTGTGACCTACTCTTATATGAGAGGAAGGAAATATACTTCCAAAATACCCAATAATAACCCTTACTTGACAGATGACACAGTGACCCACCAAAGACTGGCTAATACCAAACCATTCATAGTAGTATTTATCCCCCTTTATTTTATTTTTTAATCTTGCCCAAGGTTTTTACCTTTTTCACTTCACACAGTAGTTGCCTTTTATCTTGTACAAGATTTCACATTTTCACAGTTACATTATTCAACGGTATGCAGTTTAAGTGTTTATCCTTTCAATATATTTAAATTTATACAATATAATTAAAAAAAAAAAAAAAAAAAAAAACTACCGACTTCCTTCTATGGTACGAAAGCCCTAGAGCCTCCACTGTCTTCTTTTTCTTTCTTTTTTTTTGCCCCCTTCTTTTCTTGACTTTTCAAGTTTCAAACTTTGAGTTTTTGTTATAAACCAAAGTTTTATTTACTTTAAAGAATAATATATATATATATATATTGGATTCTGTATATTTTTTTTTAAAGCAATTAAGGCTTGTATAGAACTTTGTAGGTATATCACTATACTTTTAATTTCCAACACTTTTAGATTGATTTATTTTCTTAATTAATTTAGGAATCAAATTAGATGTCGAAACTATATATATTTTGACTAATCTATTAAATTATGCTACGTATGAAAAAATAAATTATAGTTTAAGTTTATATTAGATTTTGTATGATAATTACAATTGTTTATTTTCTATTTTTATTAATATAGATTAATATATTTAGTTTGATTTTTTTATATTGTCATTTAATTTTTCCTCCCAACAAAATCTTGCCTCTACCATTGGGTCCATGTGTAAGTAATGGCTAATTACTCACAGTTTGCCACATCAAAATTGTGGCAAAATATTTGTGAAATAATTTGTGAATAAGAACTAATTTTTTTTTCCCCTAACGTGATCTTTGAGAACCGAATGCAAAAACGATGAAAAGAAAAGTAAAAACTACAACAAACGACACGTCTCGAATAACCAATTCTAGCACCACTTCATATCAAAAGTAAACCCATGTACATACTGTTTAGTACAAAAATGTAATAGAATTAAAAAAAAAAAAAAAAAAAAATACAAGGAGGCACATAGTGAACAAGAGTGAGCGTTGCGAGGGGCAGTACTGAACATGTTCCCTTATGATCTGTTTAGATGGAGGGGGGAAAGAGGGAGAATGGAGGGGAGTAGAGTTGGATGCATTAAAAAAAAAAAAAAAAACCATTATACATCATGTAAAACTTTAGTTTTGAAAGTTCAAAAACGTGTAAAACACCTTTGAACGTTTGGACCCCCAATTACAAAATTACCAATTCAAGTTTTATATTAAACAGTTAATGTGCGGAATATGATAACAAGCTTACAACATAATTGATAAACTATCTAAGCCAAATATAAACACATCCACAGCAGTAAATATAAGGCAAAGATAAAGGAAGAAAAGATGCAAACACACGGACAACACATGATGTGTTATCAAAGAGGAAATTGAAGTCCTCGTTGTAAAACCTCTTCGCCGCCCTCCAAACGGTAAATAATCCACTAAAGAATGTAGTTGAGATATATGAACAACAGAAGACTCTTAAAGCCTAATCTACCCAAGTACCTAAGCCCTCCAAGCTTCTTGCCCCAACAAGGTTATGCCGAACCTATTTCTTTTTTAGCTTCCCGGATTCCGCTACTATAACATAGCATCAACCAATGTATATTGGTTCCTTCTAAACTGCTTCTTTTAGCACCAAATGAACCTTCTCACAGACATGGGTGTGGTGAGATAAGGATTTGGTCAATGGCCTCTCAAGGATGTGACAATGGAGAGGAAGAGAGTAGAGAAATTTGTAGAGTCTTTAAGGTAAAGATTGGGGATGAGGTAATCTTTTTTTTCTCTAGGGTTTCTCTCACAAAAATTCTCTCTAAAAGCTCTGTCAATTTAGTGGGTATAAGGGTCTATATATAGTGATGCGTGTTTGAAATACGAAGAGTCAGTTTTTACCAAACAGGGCTGATTGGCAGCTTGACTTCGCGGCTTGTCCAAGTCGCGAGTTCAAGTCGCAACGTAACAGCCTAGCCAATCTGGAACTTTTGTCCTGTAGTGCGACAGCTGGCGCGACCCTTCAGCTTCCCTGTGTGCATCTCACGTGCCAACATTTGGCGGCTTGCAAGCCGCGAGTCCTAACCGCAAAACTCTGTCTTCTTCACATACTTAAGCTTTTCTTCACATTTTCTCACACACTACCCTTACAATGATCCCACCTAAATACAGGATTACTAAGTGCTTAAATTACAAGCAAATTGGTACGGAATAAAGCCAACAAGATGGTTGATAAATTTCAACCTTACAATCTCCCCCTTTGGCTATTCCATGACAAAATCCTAAAACAAACTCTAGACTTAACGCGTGAGTTGGGAACGGTTGGAAAATTCACTCACACCTAAGTCTAGAATCTGTGAAGCTTCAGAAACATAAGAACAAAAACTCTTGAAACATAACAACACAATAAGTTCATTATATGCAGAAAAACTTGTAATGCAAATGAAGCAAGCATAATATGATCAAGTACAATAGAGTAAAGCAATAAACCATAGCAAGACCAAAACATGTAATCACTATAACCAAGTGATCACAATGCTCATTCACACTTGGAATGAACATCTGGACATTCAAGTTGACTAACTCAAGGCAAATCACTTGAATAACCAACACTCAACCAATGCACAAATCAGAAAGTATGTGCATCTCAGAAAAATCCTACATGGGCACAAGAGTGACAGTACTTAAAAAGGAATGCATAGCATTAGGTTAGAAGTACTGATTTAACAAAGTACAAAGGCTGCATAAAGCATGGTACAAACCACAAAGGCTTACAGGTGTGTATAAACAAACTCTTAAAGCTTACATAAGCAACATGAGTACAAACCATCTTAATAGAACAGAACATATGCTGCTGAAAAATATCAACAATATAGACATAAATCAAACATAAAAATATCAACAGTATAAACATAAACCAAACATTCAAGAGTTATGAGTTTAAACCAAACTAAAACCACAGTGTATCAAACCTATAATAACAGAAGTTATCCAAGCATAGTATCAAAATTATGAACAAAATAACATATAGTAATGAAACTCCCCCTCAAAACAGGCACTCCCCCTCAAAAGCTGCCTCAAAAAGTCTCCCCCTTTTTGTCCGGAATGGCCAAAGGGTCACTGATTTTGGTTAGTGTGAATGCTGTCAAACTTGGCTGAGAGTACATCTAGCTGGTCCTGCATTGTTGTCATCCTTTCAGTATGCTAATTCTGAACTTCTCAGAGTCCATCAAGTCTTTCCAGGATGATCTGAAAAGCATCAGGAGGTACAGCTGATGAAGTGGAAGCCCTGCTCCTCTTGACTCTTCTTCTTGGTGTGGAAGATTGTCCTACAGCCTCTACTTAAGTTTCCATAGGATCCCCTTCTTCTTGAACATCCTCCTCTTCTTTTCCTGGAAGACAACTTTGGATCCTTGTGAGGGTAGATTTGTTAATGGTTGATAGAGGAGGCAAAGGACTGATATCCTAAGGGATTGTAACACCCTTTTCTCTGAAAATCCTCATGAGAAGACTAGGAAATATCAACTTGGGTCTGGAGGTGGATCTAGTCTCATCCACTATAGTATCAAAGATGTGAGAACTGATGTCAATGAATGTTTTCTCCTTAAATTCTATAAGAAAGATAGCTCTGGCATTTGTCAGTGTAGTCATCTTCTTTATAGGATACAGGTTGTACATCATAATGGTGGTCAAACACCTCATGTCTTTAGGAAAATCAGAAGTGTTGAGACATCTCTTTTCTATAACCCCACAAATTCTTTTCTGGACAATTTCTAGAGAAAACATTCTATCCTTGTAGTTAGTGAATTCATAATCCTCCAATCCTTCCAGCCCTAAAACTTTATCAATATCACGTGCATCTAAGGTAAATTTCTTTTGTCTCACCCAACAACTCAACTCTTCCTCCCTTATCATTGCATTTGCATAGAATTCTCTGATTAGAGGGTCACAAATAGGGGGGAGATCGCTCATCAATTTTTCCCAACCTCTACCCTCAAAACACTCTAGAATGAATGTGTCTTTCAATTCCCTGAAATCTACAAATCTCTTCTGAATTATTGTTCCTTTTGAAAAGGAATCCCTATATCTCTCAAAGTGTTTAATAGGCCTAAATAGGTTAGGGTCCATTTTTAGTCTCTTGTCAGATTTCTGAGTGGGAGTCTTCTTCTTTGTGGGAGTAGAAGGCATCTGTAAACACGCAAAAAAGGCCACAACAAAAGCAACAACACAATATGTAGAAGTGTACACATGTTAGTAACAGCATAGTTACAAATACAATAAAAGAGGGAGTCAAGCCAACTCATAAGCCAAGAATAGTTAATAACTAGAGATTTGAAGAACAAGTCAACCAAGATCATAGATGCAGACTAGAGCACTAAATAATAGAAAGGACAGTGTAAACCACTATTTGACAGATGAAGGCGTGACAAAATGAGTATGACAGATGCAAGATAACCCCAAAGACAGCACCAAAAACATGATATGGTGACAAAAAAAATCCAAGCCACATAATCCAAAACTTCAAACAAACAGAAATGCCTCATTCTCATCCATAGTAAAACATAGAAACTCCCAAACTCATAAGCCTAATGAGAATAAAAAGTAACAAATAACACTACTCAGAACAAATACTAGAGCAATGAAGCAAAGACATGATATAAAACATATTCAGCAACAATAGAAAATAGCCTCAAACAAACAACCCCAAACTACTGATAAAACCCTTGTTCGTACACTTCAAAAACCCAATCCAACATCAAAACACACAGATTCAAGAATTTAACAGTAAAATCTTGAAATGTGAAGTGAAAACAAGAAAACCCATACCTTTTTCTTGGAATTTGATGTAGACATAATGCAAAAATGGAATCTTTTTTAGTGAGACACGGAGTGTTTGAGTGAGAGAAATGAAGAAGACAATGAACAGTCACTGAAATTCAAGGGAAAAATTGAAAAGTTTTTGAAAACTGACTTTAAATCGCAAACACGTGTTTTTCGCAACTGGAACAAGTCGCCAGAAAGTTGCCAGGGTAAGCTGCGAAACACTGTGAAACAAAGATTCTTGAGAAATCTTCTAAGTGTTTTTTGCGACTGGAAAGTATACCCGCGAGGAAGTCGCAAGCTAAGCTGCGAAAATCTCTGTGTATCCCTCGCGACTGGACCTTCCACCCGCGAACAAGTCGCCACACTGAGCCGCAAAATATGCAAAAAACACAAATTTTGAAAAAATTTCTAAGTCTTTTTCGCGACTGGGATGCTGACCCACTAATGACCCGCGAAAACTCTCGGAGTGAGTTTCGCGACTGGAGTATGTGACTTAACCTACCCGCGACCTAGTCGCCAAAACAGGGCAACATTGTTTTTGAAAATTTTGACTATTTTGTAAAAACAAAAACACTTTCCAAAAACAAACTAAAACACTCAAAAATCTTTTTGTGTTTGATCAACAAAGATTGAGTTTGTGAAAACACATTTAATCAAGTACAATCACACAAATGAATATGGCATTCATTGAATATAGACTTGTGTGTTGTGTGTGGATATCAAAAGTGAGATATTTCTTAGTCTAATGTGAAGTTTCAATGATCAATTCAATCAAGGCATACACAACTAGTGCTAGATAATGTGACCTATCTCAATTATAGAAACATGCATATATGACCTCCCATAAGCATTAGATAACAATCCTGTGAAGCTTTTCATTTGGCTCCATATTTAACATATCATTTGCACTTTTTGACCAAAGAAAATCTCTTTTTGAGATAGATGCCTGAAATTTTTGATATTTCAATTGATGAGTTAGCCTTTGGCTTTTTGGGCAACAAATAATTTATTTTGTTCGCTTTTCCTTTTTCCTAGTCAAATACTAGTATGTGCGACAGGCTTTTGCAGCTCTACATCTCTTTTCATTTGAAAATTTACATTTAGAGAACTCTTTTAAGCATAAAAATAAAAAGTAGGAAGATATATATACATGAGTATATGCATGTCTCAAGATCATCAAAGCCATTCACTAAGCATTCATGACAAGGTTGAAGATCTATTTACAACAATCACATAGATTTTAGAATTTCTTCCACAATGATATGAGTGCATTAGAGACAAGCTAAGCTCGTTAAATGTACAAAGCCATTAGTACAAAGGTACAAGGCAAAACATGCTTTGAGACTAACCTCAACAAAGTCAATCAAACTTTTTGGATTTTCAACTTTTTATGTGTTTTTGGATATTTGACACAAAAAAACAGTAAAAGATCAACACAAATAAATAAATGCATATGAAGCAAAGACATAACAACAAAAAAATTACTGGCAAGAAGCACACAACCAAGCATATTCACAAATATGGGAAGTATTAATGCATGGACATGTTGTAATGCTTATGCATGAATACCCTTTGTCATCCACACGTCACGTGCGTTTGGGGTGATATCCTTGACGAATCGGGTACGAGAGTTGGGATCGTCAAACCTCCGTGTAAAGCTTTCCAGGCAATTGGTGAAAGCATCGATCATCTTCATCATGTCCATTATTCCTGGATCATGGTTTTGACTTCTTGGTTGCTTACCACCCCAAGACCTATTGTCGTTTCTTCTTCCTTGTGACCGAGAAGCACTTGCATTGTTCACTACTCTCAACTTGTAACAATTGGATCTTGTATGTCCTTGTACTCCACAATAATGACAGAGATAGTTCATTCTAGGACCTTGCTGAGATCTTGGAAGTGATCTTCCTCTAGCTCCATATCTGGAGTTTGACTGACTGTGGGACTTATTGAACACCCGTTGATCAGTCACACTATTCATCTTCTCAGCATTAATTTTCTTAGGAATAGACTTATTCACAATTATCTCTTTAGTCTTTACAAGCTTCACTTCTTTGTCAGCCATGGCTGATGTGCTACTCCCTCCAGTGTAACCCAACCTAGACTTATTTGAGGAATGTTTTTGAGATGAAATAACATCTTCTAACTTCTGGCTGTAGACTCTCTCTATCTTGGCATAAGCTTGCACCACCTCTTGCTCAAGATATCTTACTTTTGTATAAACTTCCGACAGCTTACCATTTAGTGTCTCAATTTCACACTTCGCCTCCTTGTATCGTGCCAGAAGACTTTTGTACTCTTCCTCAGCTCTCTTCATCTTCTTAATGGCTGCATTAGCCACCTTAGTATATTCATCGGTCTTCTCAAGGAGTGAGTTGTAAGTCTCTCGCAATCCCGTTGCTTTTTCAGCTTCCTCATCTTCAAACTCCTTACCTATTCCAATAGACTCCAAATCAGAATGTTCTCCAAGCTCATTCACAAGTGAACCCAAATCATTTGATGACTCCACATGTGCAATGGTCATGAATGCGGAGTAGTTTCCTTCTCCGTCAAAACTCTCTTCAGAATCAGAACCCAAAGAGTCTATATCACTTAGCGTTGTGGCATACGCCTTGCCTTTCCCTCTTAAGAAATTCAGACACTCCTTCTTGATATGCCCATGGCCATTGCATTCAAAACACACAATATCTGAAGGAGATTGAAAATCCTTTCCTTCACTTTTCTTAAAGTCTTTCCAATCACTTCTTGAGGATGGAAACTTCCCTCTGTTAAATGGTTTCTCGCTATTCTTCATCTTTAGAAATTTTCGAAAGTTTTTTATAAGATATGATACTTCCTTCTCCACCTCATCTTCTTCGGAAGGATCATCCATTCTTTCGATGATGGTTTTAAGAGCAAGTGATTTACTCGTCTTGTGGGAAGGTAGTCCAAGCTCGTACGTTTGAAGTGACCCAATGAGCTCTTGGATCTTAATTTCATCCAGGTCCCTGCTTTCCTTTATAGCTGTGAATTTTGCTTGAAAGCTCTCCGGTAAGGATCTCAAAATTTTTCTCACCACCTTAGTATCTTCAATCTTCTCACCAAGATTGAGCTTCACAAACACAATTTTATTGAGTTTCCCGTAAAACGAATCAAAGGGCTCATCATCCCCCATCTTAAGCTCTTCAAATTTGGTGGTAAGCATTTGAAGCTTTGTGTCCTTCACCTTCTTAGTCCCCCTCATAAGTTGTCTCCAAAATCTTCCAAGCTTTCTTGGCCACTGTCATGTGAGATATCCTATAGAATTCATCTAGAGACACACCACAGAGTATAGCATTTAAAACTTTACTGTTAGCATTGGCTGCCGCAAGAGCTGCCTTATCCCAGGTGGATTTTTCAGCCTCCGACCTGGTCCAACCTATTTCAACCGCATCCCACACGGTGTCATCAATAAAGCATAGAAATGTCCTCATTCTAACTTTTCAGAAGGCATAATTATTACCATCAAAAAATGGTGAAACATTGAGAGATTAAGACCTATCCATCTCAAGAAGGGGTCAAGGATCACACTTAGGTATTTAAACCACAACAAGTGTACCCACTCTGATACCAATTGAAAGTTCAAAAATGTGTAAAACACCTTTGAACATTTGGACCCCCAATTACAAAATTACCAATTCAAGCTTTATATCATACAGTTAATGTGCGAAACATGATAACAAGCTTACAACAGAATTGATAAACTATCTAAGCCTAATATAAACACATCCATAGCAGTAAATATAAGGCAAAGATAAAGGAAGGAAAGATGCAAACACACGGACAACACACGATGTGTTATCGAAGAGGAAATCGAAGTCCTTGGCGTAAAACCTCTCCGTTGCCCTCCAAACGGTAAATAATCCACTAAAGAATGTAGTTGGGATACATGAATAACAGAAGACCCTCCAAGCCTAATCTACTCAAGTACCTAAGCCGTCCAAGCTTCTTGCTTCAACGAGGTTACGCCGAACCTATTTCTTCTTTAGCTTCCCGAATTCCACTACTATATCATAGCATCAACCAATGTATATTGGTTCCTTCCAAACTGCTTCCCTTAGCACCAAATGAACTTTCTCATAGACATGGGTGTGGTGAGATAAGGATTTGGTCAATGGCCTCTTAAGGAAGTGACAATGAAGAGGAAGAGAGTAGGGGAATTTGTAAAGTCTTTAAGGTAAAGATTAGGGATGAGGCAATCTTGTTTCTCTCTAGGGTTTCTCACACAAAAATTCTCTCTAGAAGCTCTGTCAATTTAGTAGGTATAAAGGTCTATATATAGTAGTGTGTGTTTGAAATACGAAGAGTCAGTTTTTGCCAAACAAGGCTGATTGGCGGCTTGACTTCACGGCTTGTCCAAGTCGCGAGTTCAAGTTGCAACGTAACGGCCTGGCCAGCCTGGAACTTTTGTCCTATAGTGCGACAGCTGGCGCGACCCTTCAGCTTCCCTGTGTGCATCTCACGTGCCAGCATTTGGCGACTTGCAAGCCGCGAGTTAGCCGCGAGTCCTATCCGCGAAACTCTGCCTTCTTGCATATACATGAGTTTTTCTTCACATCTTCTCACATACTACCCTTACAATGATCCCACCTAAATACATGATTACTAAGTGCTTAAATTATAGGCAAATTGGCACGGAATAAAGCCAACAAGATGGTTGATAAATTTCAACCTTACAAGTTTTCTTTCTTTTTCTCTTTTTTTGTTTTTTGTTTTTTTGTTTTTTGTTTTGGTTTTGTTTTTGTTTTGTTTTTGTTTTTTGTTTTTTGTTTTTTGTTTTTTGTTTTTTGTTTTTTTTTTTTTTTTTTTTGAGAAGGATGTAAATCTTTAGTTAAGTCCATATATTACCTCTAAGGGAGGCACATAATAGTTGCATATAATGAGGTTATGCTACACTTCTACCTATTGAGACAATAAGGATACCATGTACCTACTCGTGGGTATCGCTTTTGTTAGCAATGTTATTATTAGAATAATAATTAAATGATTAAATTTATTATTTTTGAATGATAAATTATGAACAGTTTTTAGACCCCTTAACACAACTGGATTAACCTAGTTAATTAGCCAAGTGATTAACTTAGTCAAATTATGCAAATCTAGGTTATCACAATCAAACACTTATATCAAGTATATAGCAGCGGAAATATAAATAACATAAAGATATGATGATCTAGGAAAACCAAACCAGTAAAAAACCTGGGGAGGATTTAACCTAGCTATATTCAAGGTAAACTTGAATCCACTATCTTGAAAGAATCGAAGTTCATACAATAAGACTTACAAGCCTCCATCCTCGACTTCTTATTGCTACCCACCAGTAGAACTTACTGACACGACCACATGCAAACTTCGAGACCATGGACTCCTTCTTTCTTGGATTCTTCAGCAAGTACAAGCACCCTCGCTTGTGTATCTTTAAGCTCTTATGACAGCAACTGAATGATCATCAAGTTCTTGAAGAAATCTTGATAATCTTAAGCTTTTGTGAAGGAAAGCTTCTCACAGACCTTACAAGAGATTCACACAAACAGCAATATGAGCAATCTCTAAAACGTGGCTAGAGTTTGCCTTATATACCTAGGGCAAAAATATAAAACCCTAAACATTTTAGGAGTTAGGGCTGAGTTGGAAATTCTGTAGAAAAAACGCATTTGCCCGATTTTCGATTGATTGAGCCAGGCCGAGATGCACAATGAATTTTGCATTAGCTCGATTCCAACTTTACATAGACAATAATACTTTGAGCAAGTCTAAACAAGACTAAATAACTTGTTTTGATCATGGTTTGCCAACAATATACATTAGAGTTTTAAATACATGAAATCCTAAGTCTTTAGAATCTAACAAATTATTATAGTCTCAAAGTAGTGAACCTCAGTAGTGAACCTAGACTAATTCCTAAGACAAGTCATAATTTATCTGTTATAGTTTACCTTACTATTAAAAATTATGATGAAGCATTTATTGTTTGGAATAGATGTATTTAACTGCTTCAAAGACAAGGAGGGAATGTTTAACAAAGAAGTGAAAGAAGACATCAATGGATTGATGGGTTTATTTGAAGCTTCACAGCTATGTATAGAAGGTGAAAACACACTTGTTGAAGCTGGAGACTTTAGTTAGCAGCTCCTAAATGAATGGATGAGCCATCTTGATTACAACCAAGCCAAAGTTGTTGGAAATACTTTGAGGCATCCTCATCACTGGAGCTTGGCAAGGTTTATGGCCAAAAACTTTTTTGATGATATCCAAGAGACAAGTGGAAGGTTTAATGATTTTCAGCAATTAGCAAAAATGGATTTCAATGTCCAATCAAAGCACCAAAAAGAAATTGTTCAAATTTCCAAGTAAGTTTCATAATAACTTGACTACAGTTGTCTTTTATTGTTGACCTTTTTTCTTAATTAGTAATATTGCATATTTTAGTATACTAATTTTATAAATTAAAATTTTAATTTTCAAACATGCAACTAAAAATTAATTAAAATACCGAGTTATGTTGTTGATGTGGAATATTAGAATCAATCATATTAATTTCAACGATGGTTTATAAACTTTTTATAGTGAAATTTACAGTAATTTTAACAATTTTTTTTATTCTAATAATTCCCACCAATCTTTATTATCTCGGATGGTGGAGTGATCTTGGGTTGGCTGAGCAATTAGAATTTGCCAGGGACCAACCACTCACATGGTACATTTGTTCCATGGCCTGTCTTACAGATACAGAGTTGTCAGACCAAAGGATTGACCTCACAAAACCCATTTCTTTTATCTACATAATAGATGACATTTTCGATGTTCATGGCACACTTGAGGAACTCACTCTCTTCGCAGAAGCTATCAACAAGTATACATCTACTGCACTATTAATTCTCTCTCTCCCTCTCTCTCTCAACAATTCTTTTTGATTAATAAATTGTTATATACAGATGGGATTTTACTGGTCTTGAGCAATTACCCGAATACATGAAGTTTTGCTTCAATGCTCTTAGTGACATTACAAATGAAATTAGCCACAAGATATATCAAAAACATGGATGGAACCCCCAAGACTCACTAAGAAAGACGGTATATGTCAATGATAACGTTATATTTACTTCTTTGTCTATTAAAAAAAAAAAGAATTTTGTTAACGAATGCCTTTAAATTATACATTAGTTAATCATTTTAGAAAACTTTTTATGGGTATTGAAAAAACTGTAAAAAAAAAAAAAAATGTTTGATAGTTTTTTTAATTTGACATAAAAAGTTTTCAAAAATAGTTTATTAATATATACTTTAAGGGTCCAATAAAAGAAAAACACATCTTCATGCAAATTAAAAGCATGATATTCTATGATTGTTACAGTGGGCAACTTTGTGCAATGCATTCCTAGTGGAAGCACAGTGGTTTGCTTCTGGGCACTCACCAAAATCAAAAGAGTATTTGAAGAATGGAGTGATTAGTTATGGGGTACATGTGGTACTAGCTCATATTTTCTATCTTTTGGGTCAACATATGACCAAAGAAACTACAGATATTGTCGATAGCATTCCGGACATTATGTCTTCTGCGACCACATTTCTTCGGCTCTGGGATGACTTGGGAAGTGCCACAGTAAGTATATATGCACAACAGTTTTTATATTTCTTTTTCGCTCAACAGGTAAATAAATTGAGTTTGTGTTATAAACTCGATATTTTGTGTCACTGTTAATCTGCACCATGCAAATGCAACCATCCTTTTCAATTAGTTGGATTATAGTGGACCACTGGACCTGCATTTTGTTTACTTTATCATCCCAACATACTAATAAATAGTCCGTACTGTCTATTTTGGTTCCGTGGTTAAGATACTGGTCTACTTTATGCTTCATAGATATTGGTTCACAACCACGTGTTACTTGCAACAACAATAATAGTAATTACACATTTAATTTCATAAATTGCAGGAGTGGTCAACATTAATAATAATTACACATTTAATTTCATAAATTGTGGAAGTAGTCAACTATGAGGGATAGAAAAAAAAAAGTTTGTACATACAAAAGGTGGTAAATAAAAGTGATCCACCACTCATAATCAATTAGTTTAACATAAATTTTCTCAAATTGAATCTAAAATTGGATAGATCCTACATTTTTGTTGTAACTTGACAAATTAGTGATACCATGGTTTTTAACTTATATGAATAGTGAACACTCTCACTGTTATCCATAATTTCAAAAATAAAATACATACAAGTTTGGTTTAAATCAATGTTATTTCATGACAATGAACAAGAAATAGATACAACTTATATAAAAAAAAAATAATTATGTGCCATTTTCATGTAAAACTTGTAAAAAAGTTTAATCTTTCGTACCAAATTCAATAAACACATCATGAAAATTTTATGGACTCAAGTGTTGGTGAATATTGACCACAACACCAATATGACACAAGTCCAAAAAATAATCATTAGTCACTTTCATGTCAGAAAGGAACCTTAGCTTCTCGTACGAAATTTAATAAAGATGACTTGTATGAAAGGGAATTGTATGGTTCTTTAGTATCCACGGGTACCGACAAATTCGTGATCGCTTAATAGTTGATGTGACTGACAAATAATAATGCTTTCCGATATTTGACTAATAATAGTTGTTGACGTTACTTTTGCTTTTTATGCCAGCCTAACCAGTGGATAATGATATTTGTAGTGCAACATGTAACTTAGGGTTCGTTTGTTTTAGTGGTAAATGATTTTCGGAAATCATTTACCACCTGACCTTAGTGTTTGGTAGGAAAGGAAAATTTTATTTTTCGAAAAATCAGCTTCAGTCTGATCGTATTTACTCCTTTGACCCGGAAATCATTTTACGCCCTTATTTTCCCTTCAAATGATTTCCGGAAATCTCGCACAAAACGCACAAAACAGAGAAACGAAAGAGAGAGCCAAGAAACTTGAAGAACCCATCCTCCACGGCGAGACCATCCAAGAAATCGACACTGGAGCTCGATGTCGAGAGAAGAGACTAAACCCGATCCACGGCGTTCCACTGCCACCACTCATAAACGCCGTTCCACCACCACCCCTCATAACCACGCAATCCGATCCACATCCCGATCTGAGAAACCCAGACCTCACCAAGCCAATCAACGCCGTCGCCTCCTTCGTCACCGATTGCACCAAGATCGCGCCGCCCTCTCGATCGCGCCAAGATCGCGATCACGGCGCCAAGTTCGTGCCTGCGAGATCGCGCCGTCCTCCTCTGGGTCAGATCATCATCTTCGATCTCATCGTCGTCTCGATTGCGCCACCCTCTCGATCTCGTCGTCCTCTTCTTATTTTTTTTTATTTTTTATTTTCGTTACGGTGGTGTGGATGGTGGATTTTCTGTGGGTTTTGTGTTGTTGTTGTTGTTGTTGTGTTGTTGTTGCTGGAATTTGCTGTTATTGTTGTTGTTGCCGGAATTTGTTGCCGGAATTTGTGAAAAAATGGTAGGAAAATAGCATTTTCCTAATAGAACCAAACACATGAAAATATTTTCCACAACAATTTTCATAAAACAACCAAACACATGGAAATATTTTCCTTTTCCGGAAAATAGCATTTCCGGAAAAGAAGTATTTTCCGAAAAATATTTTACTGGAACCAAACGGACCCTTATATGCAAATTTAACCCTGAAAACTGGGTTTTTTTTTAAAATAATTTTTTTAAAAAAAAATTTCTATGGGAAATACTTAACTTTCATTCTTAACGATGAAAAACCAATACATCATGGGCACACGCATGTGCCACTTGATTAGGACAGTCCTCCAGCCAAACAACTATATTCTCAACATTAAGGGTATGTTGAGTTAACAAGTGGGCAGGGGCATTCTCCTACCTTTTAGTGTGTAAAAAATCAAACGTCCTAAAACATTGGGCTTTCTGCAACACTCTGTGAATGATATTCAGAACTGAAGCCTCGCATCAGCCTCACCAATACCGTGGACGGCATTGATAACCAGTTGCGAGTCACCTTCGAACACCATGTCCCTGAGCCCCACTTCCTCGGAAAAAGACACGCCGATCTCCAAGGCCATTGCCTTCGTCGCTAACGCTCCGAGGGGAAGGTCCAGCTTCTTAGCCATGGCAGCAATCACAGAACCTTCCTCGTCGTGCACCATGACTCCCACTCCGACCTACTTTGTTCTTGAGGACAGAGCACCATTGACGTTGACCTTGGAGGATCCCGACGGTAGAGGCTTCCATGCAATGTAGGACTGGTTTTCTATTCTCGGACTGCACTTCTTCTCCGTAGCTGTTAGAAAGTCATCCAACACTTTCAGCGAGTTCCTCACAATAACCAGACCAGGTCATCTCACTCCTCCATGCTGAACCTCATTTTTGCTTTTCCATATACCCCAACCGATTGAAACCCACCTCTCCAACAACCTTGGTTGGGCTTTCCAGCAAGTCCGTAGTAAGCAAAAGGCGTCCATAAAGCCCTAAGACTCTTGGACAATGCAGGGAAGAGAAAGCTTGCTTTCCTTCCAAACCTCTGTTCCATAGCTATAAAAACAAAGCACATGCATGGTCGTTTCTACTTGCCTACCACAAGCCTCACAAGTATTAGAGTCCGAGATCTTTCTACGGAAGAGGGATTCTTTTGTGGGTAAGATACCATTACATGCTTTCCACACAAAGTGCTTGATTTTGTTTGGCAAGTTCAAACTCCACACCCCCCTCCAAACTCCGTGCATCTTTGACAGGTCCAAGCAACCTGTGCTACCCCCCTCTACCATGATATCATGAGCCAGCCTCTATATACTCCTAACAGTGAAATTCCCTTTCTTTTCTTTAGCCCAAACCATTCTATCCTTTGCGGCCACTTCACTTATGAGGATACTAAGGATTGCCTCCGCATCCTGTGGAAGAAAGAAGCCCCTCACCAGTTCTATGTCCCACTCCAAACCTTACTCTCTCAGCAATTCCTTCACCAATTTAGCTTGGTTTCTAGGCCTCTCTGGAGTGACTACCCTATATGAACTTCGAGTAGTAAGCCACTGATCCTGCCAAACTCTTATACTACGCCCATCTCCAACTTGCCATCTCATTCCCCATTTGACCAGAAGTTGGGCAGCCATTATGCTCCTCCAAGCAAAGGAAGCATTCTTCCCAAGCATAGCATCCACAAAATCCCCATTAGGGAATTATTTAGCCTTATAAACTCGCGAGAAAAGGGAAGAGGAATTAGTTTGAAGTCGCCATCCCTGTTTAGCTAATAGGGTAAGGTTAAAGTATTTCAAATCTTTAAAACCCAAACCCCCTTTATCTTTCGGAAGACACATTCTGTCCCAGCTCACCCAAGCCACCTTCTTCTCATTTTTGACTTGTCCCCACCAAAATTGTCTTACCATTTTGGTCATCTCCTCACAGAGCCCGTGGGGGAGTTTGAAGTAGCTCATAGTGTACGAAGGAATAGCTTGTGCGACTGCCTTAATCAAAACTTCCTTTCCCGCATTCGACAAAAGCTTTTCCTTCCAACCCGTAAGTTTGGCAGCAAGTTTATGTTTCATCTAAGCAAAAGTGTTCTTTTTTGACTTACCAATCAAAGAGGGAAAGCCCAAGTAGGATTAATAGGGCTTGATAACTTAGGCCCCAACTTGGCCTTAATTGCAACCCGTATACTGATGGGGGTATTTCAGCTAAAGAAAAGAGTCGTCTTGTTTCATTCAGTTGTTTCCCTGAAGAGGACTCATAGACTTGTAGAATTCTCTGAACTTCAGCCCTTACCTTCTCCGTAGCCTTACAAAAAATCAAACTATCATCCGCAAAGAATAAGTGAGAAATTCGTGGTTTTCTGGCTGAGGCAGCCACTCCTTTCAATTCATTTCTCAGCGAAGCCTTATGCAATAATGCTGACAAACCCCCCGTGTAGATTAGGAAGTGGTAAGGGGAGAGAGGGTCTCCTTGTCAAAGGCCACGGGTTGGAATGATTCTTCCACAAGGTTGACCATTGAGTCTAATAGCATATGTAACTGAAGACACACATGCCATTATTATTCGAATCCACCGCTCATGAAACCCCAACCTTTCCATGATTTTTTGCAAACACCTCTATTCCACCCGGTCATATGCCTTACTCATGTCCAGCTTCAAAGCCATTTCACCAACATTGCCCTTCCTCTTCTTGTTAATATGGTCCATTAATTCATTGGCCATAAGGACATTGTCTGTGATAAGCCTTTCCGATACAAAAGAACTCTGGTTCTCACAAACAATATCCTTTAATACAACCTTCATGCGATTGGCCACCACCTTGGAAGCAAGCTTATATGCCACATTACACAAACTGATAGGCCTGTAATCAGTGACTCTAGAGGGATTTTTTGTCTTAGCAATGAGCACAATGTGATTTTCATGAAACTGAGGGGGAGCAACACCATGATTGAGAAAGTCAACAACAATTTGAATTACAACAGAATTAACAGTCGGCCAATAATGTTGAAACAATAAGGGAGGCATACCATCAGGACCTGGCGCCTTCAGTGGGTGCATTTGCTTAAGGGCTTTCTCAACCGCAGTCATCCGAAATCCTGCATTAAAACCTCGTTTATTCTGTTAGTAACTTTAGGGTGTATAGCTTCCCGCAACTCTTCACTAACTGTTGGACGAGAAGAAGTGAACAGCTCTTGGTAATACTCTACAAGAATGTGGCTCATCGTCTCTTCCTCATCTTGCCAGATACCATTGGAATCCATTAGCCTAGAAATGGTATTCCATTGATGTCTTTTAGAGGCTTTCTCAAGGAAGAAGGAAGTGCTTCTATCCCCTGACTGTAGCCAACAATTCCTAGACCGCTACTTCCACATCACTTCCTCCACCGTGAACAGTTTGTTTAGCTCCACTTTAGTTGCATGGATCTCTTCCATATTGTTCCCACCCCCTGGTAAGCACTCGATCTATTGAAGCTTTTTGGTAAGCGACGCTATTTTTCAGCCAACATGGCCAAAGGATGAACTGTTCCAACTTTGCAATGAGGAACGACACTCAGACATGCACTGCCCAAATTGATTTTGGCTCCTAAAATTCCTGCCTCTATCCCAAGCCTCCTTTACTATCTCATGGCATTCATCCTCCTGAATCCACATAGCCTTAAACCTAAACAAATGCTTCCTTCTTTTGTTCCTACTCCTAGGAGGGATGACTTTAAGAATCAGCATGTTGTGGTCTGAAGAGTAAGTGGCCACATTGTAAAGTCTTATTCGAGGGAACACGGAAGTCCAGTTTGTAGAGACCAAGGCCCGATCTAGTCTCTCACGGACCCATCCACGTGCCCCCAACCTCCTACTTTAGGTAAATTCAAGACCCACAAAACCTAAGTCTCTAAGTTTGCTTTTGTTGATCGCTGAAGAGAAAGACTGCATCTGCCATTTCGGTCTCTCTCCACCTCCTATTTTTTCTCCCCTATGGTTTATCTTATTAAAGTCTCCCATACAGACCCAAGGGAGCGCACCTCCTTGTGCTCAAGTTCACAAGCAAATCCTAAGACTCCTCTCTTTTGCTGGTTTCAGGATTGCCATAAAACCCAGTAAAGTGCCATTTCTTATTTCCTCCATCTTCCGTAATAATCGAATTTATGTGTTTGGGAGAGAAAGTTTGCACATCTACTGCCAATGAATCCTTCCATAATAGGGCCAAACCTCCACTCCGATGAACACTAGGAACCACCATGCCTTGGCTTCTTTCCAACTTACGCTTAATATTCACCATTTCCTCCACGTTAAACTTGGTTTCCATGAGGAAAACCATGGTGGAATCTTCCTCCAACATCATTTTTTGGAGATTGCCAACTGTCCAAGGGTTCCCAAGCCCTTGACAGTTCCAAGCTATAACACTTATTGCTCCAAGCGGGGCTGCACCACAGCCGCTGCCAATCCCATTTGTGTGGCCAACAACTTGCCAAAAGCAACAACTTCTACTTTTATCTAGGGTCTCTTTCCAACCTCAGCATTCTCCATTATTTCTTCCAGTGGAGCCCATATCTTTCTTTTTGCACCCACATTTTCCTCTTCCACCTCCACGCGGGTTATTTCCATCATGGTTTTCTTCTTCATCAACTTGGTCGTACCCACCCCCCTATTTTCTTTCCTGGTCTTACTTGCATGTGCATGAGTCTTTCCTCGGGTTGGTCTTTTATCATTTTTATTTTTTCCTAGTTCAACTGCACCTAAAAATTTAGGCCTTCCTTGGAATTTTTGTGACTCCATCTCGTGGTCAAGTGGAGTATTAAAATCAGTCAGCCCAGAGGTTTCAATTCGGCCCAACACACCATTCGGCCCACTAATGTATGGCCCCCTTCTAGGTCCATATGTGTACTCTACCTCTTCTTTATCTTCCTTTTTACTCTCTGACACCACCACTTCAAAAACCAGATCCCTTGCTTTGAGAAACTTCTCAGCGTGACAACCCATGACATCTTTCCCTCCTTTTTCTTCCTTCTGGTTCGCTGACTCCTTAACCTCAGATTCCAGTTCCCGTGCCTTAAGAACCTTTTCCATGTTACATCCCGTGTCAGCTTTGCCTGAGATGTCTGATCAAGCTCTCTTGGCATCTCATCAAAATCCGGCTTTTCTTTTCCCCCAGACAGCTTTTCCTTGGAACTCTCGTTTCCCAATTTCCCAGTTTCCACATCAGCCCTAACAGAGTTGATCTCCATTTCTTCTTGTGGTTGATGGCGCTCATCAAAGACCGCCGTAAGCTTTCTTGGTAGCAAGTCACGTTCCGACAGGCTCGCCACTAACTGTCCAGGACCTGCGCACTTCCTAAATCGTTGTCTGAGCACTACATGCGATTTCTGTAGCCGACCTGGGAGAGCGCATAGCCATGGACCAAACTGCTTGTCCTTGGCATGGATCGGACCTGCACTACAGAGCCACGCTAAGCACTCCTTTTCATCGTGGTCCAATTTGCCACACAAGTAGCAGCACACAGGTAAGCATTCATACTTAAACTCGACCCACCGTGAATCTGAGCCCCCCAATTGCACAAACCTACCCTGACTCAATGGTTGCGAAATGTCTAGTGTTACTCTAACTCTCAGGTAGCAGCCCAGGCTGAAACCTTTATCCCCTACATCCACTTTTTCTACCTTTCCTAAGCTTCCTCCAATACGTGAGCCCGCCTCCCTTGTCTGGCTCAAAGTAGGTAAGCCATGAATTTGAACCCAAAAGGCAGCTTCTTGAAAGGTTAGAGTTGATATTGACTCACCCACCTCTAATTTATGCAGCACGAGGATGTACTTGTCGAAGGACCACAGTCCTTGCAATAACACCCTGTCCAAATCTTCCTTCTCCTGAAACAACAACAGCACTCTATTTTCACCCATATCACTGACCTCAAAGTCTCTCTTAGTTCTCCACATTGATCTTAAGGCCCTCCCTATAGCTTCTAGGTTCACTCTCTATTTGGTACAAAACTTCCCAGCCAACACCAAGCCTTAGTCCACCCCTAGAGGGGCTAGATCAACTTCGCATCCCTCCCTTTCCGTCAGTTTAAGTTTCACCCACTTGTTTGTGATTACATCCATCTTTATGTAGTCTCTAGGTTCCATCGACAAAGTGGAGAAAGAAGTTGCCTGAGGCAAAAAAAGTTTCACCCCCCAAACTTCGCCGAAGTCTAGAGAGAAAAAAAACCTAATGATCTTTTATCGTTGTAAGTTTTGCTTATGAAAATTGGTTATTGTAATTGCAAGATGAGAGTCAAGATGGGCACGATGGATCATACGTAAAGTACTCTATGAAGGAACACCAAGGCTCTCCAGTCAATGAGGCAAGAGAGAAGGTTGTCAACAAGATTTCAGACGCATGGAAGTGACTTAACAAAGAGTGTCTGTCTCCAAATCCATTTCCAGAAACGTTCACTAAGGCTTCTCTTAATCTTGCAAGATTAGTTCCTTTGTTGTATAGTTATAACGACAACCATAGCCTTCCAAGCCTTGAGACTCATATGAAATCCATGTTTTATGAGAGCGTATCTGTGTATGGCACCCAAAAATAAAATAAAATAAAATAAAATAAATCAAGCTTTTATTACTCTAAAACTTATATGTACCTAATTATATTAATAAAGTAAGCACAAGATTTGGAAAAGTGTTCATTTATCACTAGCCTCTGAGCACACGCTCATAAATGTGCTCAAAATCTTTTTTTATTCTTTATTTTAGGGATTAATAATTTTTGATAGGTCAAGAGTGTATTGGCCCCTTAGGTAAATTAACCAATTAATTAGTCAAGGGAATTAATTAAGTCAATTTAACATGCAATATGCGTGGTAATACAAACAAATCACCAAATAACTAAATGCAGTGGAAATTAAATTTGACACAAGTGATTTGTTTACGAATGAGAAAAACCACCGAGACAAAACTTCACTGAGTGAATTTAAGGTCACTACTTATGAGAATCCACTATTATCAAAATAAGTGGTTACAAGTAAAGGAATTCCAGTACCTTATACCAACCTACAGTTGAATCATTACCCCAATACATAATTGGACTTGTAATGTAGTGACAATCTCTCATTTCCATGCATGACTTCCAATACATGACTAACCAATTGATGCATGAATCCAAGTATGTGACTAATACACTAACTTAAGAAAAATATTGCCTGCAATGTTCTTCAATTCATCCACACAATGAAGATCCAGAAGCTCCTTGGTTACAAAACCCTTGATGCACAAATGCAGTAGCTTTTTCCAGAGAAAGATGAACTAAGGCAAATTGTCTTCGATCACAATTTGAGTAAATAATCAATTTGCATCAAGTTGCATCACCTTTGACGGCCCTTAAAATAATCCTTATATATGTCTATGGTTGTGAGAAAAGAAACCCTACACAAATAGTTTGAATATGCGTGAAAAATAGATCTGGAAATCTTAATTTCATAATTCTCGATAAATACAATTGTCGAGCTTCAAATATTAAATCTCAATATATATATCTGTCGAATTTTAATGAACAACACTTCTTCACTTGATTCTTGGAAAGATTTGCGTGGCTTCAATACTTGGACTTGAACTCTTGTTCCTTGAAGTATTAAATACATTTTAGATCTACCTAATTACAAGTAAAGTGCGTTTTGTCAAAAGATTAGCCAATTCTATATGACATATGTTCTTAACATGTTCCACATATGTCCTAACAATTTATATTTATCATAATTTAGAGATATTACATTTTTCAATAACAAAAATATATAGAGATGTGATGAGAGTTATAGGAAAAAAATATTTTACCCACGAATGCATAAATCTCATCACACCATTATTGGAAACCAAAAACTAAAATTTAGAACTTTCCCACCAAATACAAATCAAATAAATATAAGAAAATAGATAATTAAAAGAATGCAAATTAAAGTCATGCTGGCTAAAATGGAGTACTACAAAATAAGTAAAATAATTAAATAATTAAAAGTAATAATAGAAATGGCCGAAGTAAATAATTAAAGTAAAAATAATATGAAGAGTGAAGATTTTATGAAATGAAATGGAAAAAAAAATACTTGAAAAAATTATTGCATAATATAGACATTGTTCCTCAAAATTCTTCAGAGAGAAATTGAGAGAGGAAGAAAGGTGAAGACATGTATTTTGTGGCTTAACCTTGATTCTTTGAATCTAAAGTTTGGATTAGAAGCAAAGGATAGTTGTCAAAAATGTAAACCCACGTAGTGACTATGGAGGCACATAGTCAACAAGAGTTAGCTAGCGTTGCGTGAGGCAAACCAAAACTTGTTTCCTTGTGCATGCTTTGGCTTCACCAATAAATTATGGGTTTAGTCTGACAATATGTTTGGCTATAGCTGAAGCAATAACATAGCAGCTATGTCAAAGTTCAGTTTTAGTGGATGGGGTGAAACCGTGAAAGTTTTTACTTCGTCTTCTTTAAACTCGCCATTTTTTTTTCTTTATGGAACATGCTTTCTAGACACTTATGTACGTAACTTTCTTTTTCAATTATATCAATGGTAAAATATGTGACATCAATGAATATAAAATAGGATAAATATGACAAAGGATTATAAAGGTCAAACATATGTGACGCGACTATGATGCAAACGTTGGACTGTGAAGAATTTTGGGCTTTTTTTTTTTTTTTTTTTGCTCTTTTATTGGGTGAGGATACATTTCAGTGGTGGTATTTGCATTTTCACGTGGTAATATATCATTGCACATGTGAAAATTAAGGCTTGACTAACAATTTATTATTGACTCAACACTCTAGTATACAGATTGTGAAAGTCTTCTGGCTAGCTAATAACTCACGTTGCTTTCAACTTTCATGGAATGCTAATACATGGAACAGAATTGGCACATGCCCTTTTTGGGCAAAATAAGTAGCATTTTGCCCAATTTTTCAAACTAGTGTCCCTATTTTGAAACTTGATTTTCTCAAAATTGAGTTTAAAAAATAAAAATTCTGGAGCTCTATAGTGGCGTTTTAAGGTGTCTATAGCGACATTTTAGAGACCTATAATAGCGTTTTGGAACTCAAGCTCCATGAACTCGAGTTATATATAATTTTTTTTACCTATAACTTGAGTTTATGGAGATCGAGTTCCAAAACGCCACTATAGGGTTTAACTCGATTTTGAAAAAATTGAGTTTTAAAAAAGATGTATTTTCCTAATTATTTTGAGAAAAAGAGCAAAATGCTACCTATTTTGCTCAAAAAGGACATTTGCCAATTTTGTCCCTAATACACGTTCTTGTCTTGTTCAATGCAGTTTCCTTGAGTGTCACAATTCAAATCTAATTGCTATTTTGTAAAATGTTGATTAACAAGATTACATGCAAGAGTCAATAATTAATGGGTTGTGTTAACACGTAAGGCGCCTGTTAATAATAACTTTTTGTCTTCCTCTTTTTTTATAGCTTTTTGTTCTCGTATGTAGCTTTATAGGCTCTGTGACCAATTTCATAGAAAGAAAAAAACAATATTAAAATAAGTTGTGCGGTCAGTTTTATCATTTATGCATTTTTCTTCTATTTATCCAATTTTTTTTATTAAGTGAGACTCACATTAGTCCAACTTTAACGAGTACCACATGGTGCTTTTTAAAACTTTCCATAATTAAAAAGGCAAACACTATTCTCATGACAGGATAACAATTAACACTTCATCAGTGCTTTTCTAAGAAATAATTTATTAACCAATAAAATATCAAGATTTTTTTTTTTTTTGAGAATCTAAAAAAGGGATCTTTATGGTCATATTACACCCCTGGGCAGGGAGCCAGTGACCTCAGTTGGGGTAGCCCGATCTAAAATTTGGGAATATTTTGATTTTACTTCCTAACGTTAAAAAAAATTTGGCATTGGACTCCTAAAATTATATAGTGTTTTGAAATAAGTTATTCCATCCATACTTGCTACTATATATATATATATGTTATTAAGGATATATTTTATGTAATTGGCTAATCTTTTGACAAAATGCACTTTACTTGTAATTTGGTAGATTTAGGATGGGTTTAATACTTCAAGAGACATGTTGTTGAAGCCAAATATTAAAGGCATGAAGATTGGACCAAGAAACAAGTGAAGAAAAGTTATTCATTAAACCTCAACAGATATCACGTCAAAAACAGTATCTATCGAGGCTTTATGAAGAAAGCTTGACAGAAGCTAAATCTGTCGAGATCTATGAAATTAGAATTTTCAGATCTGATTTTCAGCTCATGCTGACATGTATGTGTAGGGTTTCCTTTCTTACAATCCTAGATATATATAAGGCTTATTTTAAAGGCCGTCATACATAGAGAACACATGTAGAAAGTGACCTTGTTCTCTCTGTAAGAAGTTCCTAAGTCTTCTGTGCCTTAGAGATTTGTAGCCAAGTACTTCTTGATCTTTATTGTTGATGAAGTGAAGAACATTGCAGCCAACAATCTTCTTCAAATTGATGTATTAGCCACATACTAGCATTCGTACAAATACTAGCATTCGTACAAAGGAGTTAGTCATGTACTGGGATTTGTGCAAAAGGGTGGCATTCATATATTGAAGAGTTTAGAGGTTTTGAAGCGGTAGAAGGTTTCTGCTGTAAGTTCTGTTAGGTTCTAAGGTCTTAGGATTTTATGTATTTAGAACTCTAATTTGTAATGTTGGCAAACCATGATCAAAACAATGTATTTAGTCTTGTCTAGGTTGGCTCAAAGTTGGTTTATTATTGTAAAGTTGGAATCGAGTGGCTGCAGAAGTATTTGGGACTTTCGGCCTGGCTCGATCGATCGAAGAATAGACTTGATCGATCGAAAATCGCACAGGTTGATTTTTCTACAGAATTTCCAACTCAGCCCTACTTCATTAAACGTTTAGAGTTTTATGTTTTTATCCTAGGTATATAAACAAAACCCTAGCCACGTCTTTTAGGGTAGCTCCAATTGTATTGTTGCTCATACATTGCTGTTTTGTGTAAATCTCTTGTGAGATCTTTGAGGAGTTTTCCTTTATACAAAGCTTAGGGTTTTCAAGTTGGAGATATTATCTACATCTTGATGATCAACTTGGTTGCTACCATTGAAGCTTAAAGATAATCAAGCGGGGGTGCTTGTAGCTGATTGAAGAATCCAAGAATAGATTCGAAGCTTGCACGTGGTCGTGTCAGTAAGTTCTACTGGTGGGTAGCATTAGGAAGTCAAGCGGGGAGCTTGTAGTCCTTCTGTATGAACTTTGATTCTTTCGCATAGTGGATTCAAGTTTACCTTGAGGATAGCTAGGTCAAATCCTCCCCAAGTTTTTACCGTGTGGTTTCCTGGGTCATCATATCTTGTGTTCATTTATTTTCCGCTGCTTTATATATATTGATATGATTGTTTGATTGTTTTAACCTAGAATTGTTTAATTTGACTAAGTAACAACTTGGCTAATTAATCTAGACTAACAAATCTGGTTGTTTTAAGGGGTCTAAAACCGTTCAAGTTTGGTGTTATTCTAAGACCAAACACATTGAACTTAGATATCACTTCATTAGGGATTTGGTAGAAAAGAAGATTGTTGTTCTTGAGTATATCCCTACTGACCATCAAAATGCTAACATCTTTACCAAACCGCTTGATGGAAGTAAGTTTGAAACACTTCGTCAAGTGATTGGGGTTCTTCGATGTCCTTAGTCTCTTTTGGCTTTCATGGTCCTTGTGCTTCATTGCTCATTCCTCTGTGACCATTGTTATTTGGTTTTTGTGTTTTTCTTTTGTTTTGTTCTAGGATTTGCACTGCATTACATCATGCATTTCATTCTACGATTTATTTGTTTTCTCTTAATTAAAAAAAAAAAAAGGAGAAAAGGAGAAAGCAAAAATTATGTTTGACACTATGTTTCTTGATTTTTGAAAAACAAGGTTGGTCTATCTGTTTACACATGTCATGTCTTGTGTACCTTGTTTAACTTTGATGAACTTATTTATTGCACTTGACTAGTTGAAACTTTGTAGTGCATGTTGTGTGGGAAAGATGTGTATGGTTCTTAATCACTCTGTCTTTATCATGAAGTCACATGTTATTTGACTGTCGGACTTGATCCTTTTGAGAAAGGCATAAATAACCATCTCATCACTGTTCACTAGCTAATCATGAACACCTTAGTGCATATCATAAGATTCTGTGCTCGAGAAAGTGTAGCACATGCACAAAAAGAACATAAGGTGTAGCCTCAAATTAAATTAAAACTGGTGTGTACTATTATGCTTGATGCCAATTCACTTAATTCAAACTGGTGTGTACTATTAGGCTGAATGCCATCTCATACAAATAAGAGGCTAAAATGCAAGAAACTTACATGATTGCAAGCTTTTGTTCTAGGAGATGTGGGAGTTATAGGATGTAACTCTTTAGGTGATAGTCTCTTTTAAATTCTATGTGATGAATTGTGTAGACTTTGTGTTTGATTGCTATTCACATATCACCTCACATGTATCTCAAGTTTTTGCTAGTATCACACACTACACAAGTTACTCTTTGTTAAACACTGTACATGCTAGTGTGTGTGTTTATGATCTGACCAACCAAGTTTGAAAATATCTTGAGATTTGTGCACAACATTTTTGTTACTTGAGAAAATTCAATGGGAGAATGATTGAAACTTGTTTTTGACAAAATTTGGGTTTAAAAATTTGGGGTTTTGAAAAAGCATTTCATCTCATACTCATGCATTTTGCTTTTCTTGGTTAATGCTTTGAGGAGTTGTTTTTTAAAAATTAGGTTTGTGTCTTTCAAAACTGGATTTTTTTAAAAAATTTAGTGAGCCTCTGCCCATTTCGATCGATCCAGTTTGTTTTTCGATCGATCGAAAAAGTGCCTTAGTTTGTTCTAAAATGACTGTTTCATTCGATTGATCGAATGTAATTTTCAATCGATCGAATATCATGAAAAAGCTTTTTAAAAGGTTCAGTTCTGACTTTTTCAAAGTTCCTATTCAAACTTTTCAAACTTTTTCTTCTCTCTCTCCGCGTTGGCAAGGCTCCATCTAGAGATTTTTGTCGTTTTCCTCCGTTGTTTTTGCAAGATCTCTCTCTCCTCAAGCCGGTAAGACACTTTTATCCTTCCTTTTGATTTTATTTTCATCATTTCGTGCATATATTCATGCATTTAGGGGCGATTTTCGCAAATTTGCTATTTTGGAATTTTACTTTGATTCACGCCATATTTTATGCAATTGATCAATGGGTTTTTGTGGGGACATGCTATAGACATGATCTAAATAGTTTAATTTGATCAATTTTGAGTTTGGTGTGAAATTGAAAAATCTAGGGTTCCTAATTGATCCGATTTGGGGATTTTGTTAAATTGAGTAGAATTTGATGCAATTGGCTTGTTGTATTGATGAAATTAAGCATTATAATCTATGCATTGTGTTTTATAATACTCAATTCATCATTTTGTTTTAAAAATTTTCAAGTGATGTTCAATTTTTGGGGTTTTTGTTAAGAAAATTCCCTGCTCAAGCCAATTTTGTCAATTTAATCTCAATTAAACTTAATTGCTCACTGCATTAGTACATGCATCATGACATTATATCTGTTCATGCATCATATAGATTTTCATTCTATTTTTTTTGTTGCTAATTTGCAGTCTGCCTTTGGTTCTGTTTTCTTGTGTCTTTTTGGTTTTCTCTTTTGTGTCTCTGTCCTTTCCTTAGCATCATGCCTAGGAAGACTAGAGCCCGTAGGTCCATTCCATCTTCCTCTCCATCCCCTCCCTCCTTTGACCATGAGAGGTTTCCGAGTGAGAAAAACCAAGATCTTTTTGAGAAGCTTAACCTTAAGAGGAAGACTTGGGCTGAGCGTTCTGTTTTGTTAGATGAGCTAGACCCTGCTATTAGGGCAAACTTTGAGCGTCGGGGCTGGTTACCTTTGTTAGACATTTCTGATCCTCCTCCATTGTCTGCCTTGACTAGAGAGTTCTATTCGAACATCTCTATCCACGTCTATGATTCCAACACTTTAGTAAAGAGTTGGATACGAGGTGTAGGGTACACCATTACTCCTCAAGTAGTGGCTGATGCTCTAGGGGTACCGTTGGTTAGGGATCCTGTCTATCCTTATGACGAGTCTCCCGAGCTGAGCGATGTTTTATCTTACATCACTGGGATTTCTGTCCAGTGGGGTTCTGATCCTAGGATCACTTCTGCTGAGCTCTCCGGGTTGCACTATCTGTTCTTTTGGATAGCTTGTCATTCCATCTGGCCCATTTCTCATGTGCACACCATTCCTCTTGAGAGGTGTGTCTTTTTGTACGCTCTGGTTACAGATGCATCTATTAGTTTTCCCCATCTCTTTCTTCGTTCTTTGAACGATGTTTATAGGAGTTCATCTTCTTCTCATGCCCTTGTTCATCCTATTTTCATTCATAGGATTTTGCTCCATCTTGACCTTAGTGACTTCCCTTCCTTTGAGCCCGTTCATGTGATAGCTCCCATAGGTGCGTCTTTTCTTAGACAGAGGGCTGCTCATCTTCGAGCTGGTTCTAAACACCCTAGGTCCGAGCCGTCTAGTAGTGCTCCTCCTCCTTCTTCTACAGGTACTGCTGGTGAGGATGTTCCTGATCTAGTTAGTGATGATGCTGCTGCTGCTGATGTTCCTCCACCTCCTTCGACAGACTTTGATGTTCGTCGTACTCTGGAGACTGTTGTGACCGTTCAGGCGGCTCAGGGTCAGATTTTGGTGGACTTACTAGATGAGATTCGTGCTCTCCGAGCCGATTTAGCGCGTCTTCATTCACCCTCACCACCTCCTTTTGATGGCGACTCATGATTGCTCTTTGGCATTCCATCACAAGAAAGGAGAGTGGAGTTTTAACTTGTAGTGGGTTTTTGTAGTTAGGGGGAGACTTTTGTTGTTAAGGGGAGATTTTTTTTACTTGTGGAGTTTTTTAGATTGTATCTAGGTGCTTCACTTTGTATATCATTTTTGGGGATATTCATGTTAGGGGGAGTAACATTGATTGATATATTTTTTATTGATTCTTGTTGATTTGTGATTCACTGTTTATTGATTTATATTTATGAGTTGATCATTTATATATGTCTTTATTTTGTGTTGTGTGAATCTTACAAGAATGTTATACCTGTTGTTTTACTCGTTTCTGTCACACATGCGTTTATGCGTTTGTTGAGTATTTCAGGAATATATAGGTTGATTCAACTAAGCTGCTGTCTACACTTGCAACCGATGGATAGTAGTTAGGCTGAATTTGAAATTTATGAGCATTTCTTTGTAAAGGGCTTTTTACTTGTAAAACTTTGAGCTTTTAATTAGGGTTTTGTCACGGATTGCCAAAGGGGGAGTTTGTTAGGTTCTAAGGTCTTAGAATTTTATGTATTTAGAACTCTAATTTGTAATGTTGGCAAACCATGATCAAAACAATGTATTTAGTCTTGTCTAGGCTGGCTCAAAGTTGGTTTATTATTATAAAGTTGGAATCGAGTGGCTGCAGAAGTATTTGGGACTTTCGGCCTGGCTCAATCGATCGAAGAATAGACTCGATCGATCGAAAATTGCACAGGTTGATTTTTCTGCAGAATTTCCATCTCAGCCCTACTTCATTAAACGTTTAGGGTTTTATGTTTTTACCCTAGGTATATAAACAAAACCCTAGCCACGTTTTTGAAGGTTGCTCCAATTGTATTGTTGCTCATACATTACTGTTTTGTGTAAATCTCTTGTGAGATCTTTGAGAAGTTTTCCTTTACACAAAGTTTAGGGTTTTCAAGTTGGAGATATTATCTACATCTTGATGATCAACTTGGTTGCTACCATTGAAACTTAAAGATAATCAAGCAGGGGTGCTTGTAGCTGATTGAAGAATCCAAGAAAGAAGGAGTCCGTGGATTCGGAGCTTGCACGTGGTCGTGTCAGTAAGTTCTACTGGTGGGTAGTATTAGGAAGTCAAGCGGGGAGTTTGTAGTCCTTCTGTATGAACTTTGATTCTTTTGCATAGTGGATTCATGTTTACCTTGATAGTGGATTCATGAAAGCATTCCTGAAATCTATTGATGAGAGGATTTGGAATTTCGTTGAATATGGATGGCAGAAGCCCACTACTCCTGTGAGTGAGTGGCAAACTTCTGAAAAAGAAGCAGTAGGTTTCAATAGTAAAGCTATGAATGCCATCTTTAATGTTATTTCTATGGAGGAATTTAAGAGAATCTCTAATGTTGAGGTTGCTCACATTGCTTGGAAAATCCTCCAAACTGTGCATGAAGGCACAAAGGTAGTAAAGATCAATAAACTACAGTAATTGACTTCTAGATTTGAAAGCATTAGAATGTCTGATGATGAATCTTTTGATGAATTCTATGCTAAATTAAATGATATTGTTAATTCTGCATTTAATTTGGGTGAAATCTATGATCAACCAAAAATTGTTAGGAAGATTCTTAGATCTTTAACTAAAGGCTTTAGACCCAAAGTGACTGCCATTACTGAGAGCAAGGATGTGGATACCATTCCTGTTGATGATCTTGTGGGATTTCTTCAGTCCTATGAGTCTGACCTACCCAAAGTGAACAAATCCAAATCGATGACTCTTAAGTCAGTTGATGATGTTGCTGCTGGTGGATTTAATGATGAACTCTCTGCTACAGAGATTGCGTACCTTGTCAAGAACTTTAGAAACTTTCTTAGGAATAACAATAGAAAGGCAAGAGGTACAAAAACTGTTCAACCTAGAAACTTTAGGAAGAATGATCCCATTAAGGTTAATAATTTTGAAAAACCTAGAGAAAAAGTTGGGCAATCTTCAAATAATCCTTTGGGTGCTCAGTGTTTTGGCTGTCAAAGGTATGGTCATGTGAAATCTGAATGTCCTACATTCTTGAGATCCAAGGGTAAAGCTATGGCTGTAACCCTTAGTGATAATGAGGTTTCTGATGATGAGTTTGGATATGACGAGGATGGAAACTTCATTGCTTTCACTTCTACTGCTGTAGTAAATGAAAGTATATTTGTTGAAGAGAACCCCTCTGATGGAGAGCTCTTTGAGGATGCAGATATTCAAGAGGCCTACAATAAACTTTGCAAAATTGCTGCAAAGGATGCTATGAATATTGAACTTGGCCTGAAGAAAATTGAATCTCTTGAGCTTGAAAAGAAGAATTTGCTTGTTAACTTGTTTGATGCTAATGATCTTTTGAATAATGTTAAATCTGAGAACATGCTTTTGCTTTATAGAGTTAAAACTTTGGAACATGATTTATCTGTTGCTAAATCTGCTAGTTCTAAACTAGATCACATGTTGAATGTTCAAAAGTATCCTTCTGATAAATCTGGTTTAGGATATGTTAAAAGCATCCTTGATTCTGCACCACATTCCATAAACTTTGTTCCTCCATCTTCTTCTGAACCTTCTACGAGTGAGGTTGTGAGTGAAACTGTTAAGCCCCCTGTGAGTGAGGTTGTTAAACCCATAGAAGTTTCACCACCTAGGAAGATTAAGTTTCACCCCTGTGCTTGGGTTTGTCACTATTGTGGAAATTCTGGACACATTCGTCCTAAATGTTACAAGTTTCAAGCTACTAAGAGAGCAAACAAACCAAAGGTGCCTGTGCCTTAAGCACAAGATCCTATGGCACTCATTGGTGAATTGGTAAAGGCGTTGGACCTTTATTCCAATTTTGGAGTTGGAAATCATGCGAATATGAATAAGAACTCCAATGCTCATGGTGCATCTAAAAGGTTTTGGACGCAAAAGACTCGACCTAATTGAGTCTTTCTAACATGGTCCTTGTGCTTCATTGCTCATTCCTTTGTGACCATTGTTATTTATTTATTTATTTTTTATGTTTTTCTTTGTTCTAGGACTTGCATTGCATTACATTCATGCATTTCATTTTAGGATTTATTGGTTTTCTCTTTTAATGAAAAAAAAAAAAAAGGGAGAAAAGCAAAATATGTTACGCATTATGTTTCTTGGTTTTTGAAAACAAGGTTGGTCAATTTAGTTTCACATAACATGTCTTATGTACCTTGTTTAGCTTTGATGAGCTTATTTATTGCACTTGACTTGTTGGAACTTTGTAGTGCATGTTGTGTGGGAAAGATGTTTATGGTTGTTGATCACTTTGTCTTGATCTTGAAGTCACATGTTATTTGATTGTCGAACTTGATCCTTTTGAGAAAGGTATAAATAACCATCTCACCACTGTTCACTAGCCAATCATGAACACTTTAGTGCATATCATAAGATTTTGTGCTCGAAAAAGTGTAGCACATGCACAAAAAGAACATAAGGTGTTACCTCAGCTTAATTGCTTAATGCTTAAAATTGGTGTGTACTATTAGGCTTGATGCCATCTCACATAAATAAAATTACTGTGTATTATTAGGCTTGATGCCATCTCATATAATAATGAGGCAAAAATACAAGAAACTCACATGATTGTAAGCTTTTGTTCTAAGAGATGTGGGAGTTATAGGATGTAACTCTTTAGGTGATAGTCTCTTTTAAATTCTGTGTGATGAATTTTGTAGATTTTGTGATTGATTTCTATTCACATATCACCTCACATGTATCTCAAGTTTTTGCTAGTTTGCACACACTACACAAATTACTCTTTGCTAAATACTGTACATGTTATTGTGTGTGTTTTTGGTCTGACCAACCAAGTTTGAAAAATACCTTGAGTATTATGCAAAACATTTTTTTTGCTTGTGAATTTAAAGGAAGAACCGGTTGAAATTTTACCTTGGAGAATCTAGGATTATAAATTTGGGTTTTTTGAAAAAGCATTCCATTTCATCTCATACTCATGCATTGTGTTTCATTGTTTTTAATGCTTTAAGGAGTTATTTTCAAAAATTGGTTTGAGTTTTTCAAAATTGAAATTTTTCTCAAAATACTGTGATCCACTGCCTATTTCGATCGATCCATTCTGTTTTTCGATCAATCGAAAATATTTAAAATCCTTTTTAAAACTTTCGGAGTGATTCGATCGATCGAATGTAATTTTCGATCAATTGAAAGTCGTGAATCAGATTTTTTAAACAGTGATATTTGACTGAGTTCATTCCTTTTTCAAAAGACTTTTTCAAACTTTTTTCTCTCTCTTCGACTAGGTAAGGATCTATAACGATTTTTTGTCGTTTTTCTTCAAAATTTTTGCAAGAATTCTCTTTCCTCAAGCCGGTAAGTCTCTTTTACCCCTCATTTTTGAGTTTATTTGCATTTTTCATGCATTTTATCTCATAATTTTGGACCTCTTTCTTTGTGGGATTTTTGATGTTTCAAGCCCAATTTTGTGAAATTGATCAATGGGTTTTTATGGGGACAAGCTATAAATATGTTCTTGATAGTTTAATTTGATCAATTTTGGGTTTTGTGGAAAATTGAAAATTCTAAAGTTTATAATTGTTTCGAATTGGGGATTTTGTTCAATTAGGTTGAATTTGATAAAATTGGCTTGTTCATTGGATGTAATTAGGCATTATCATCTATGGATTGTATTTTGTAATGCTTAATTCATCAATGTGCTTCAAAATTTTACAAGTGGTTTTCAAATTTTTAGGGTTTTTTGGTTAGAAACTCTATGCTCGAGCCAATTTTGTGAAATTGAACTTAAAATTGGACTTTGTTTACTACATTAGTACATGCATCATGGCATTTTAATTGTTCATGCATCATATAGTTCTTTATTTTTGGTGCTAACTTGTAGTCTGCCCTTGTTTTTTTTATTTGTTTCTCTTTTGGTTTTCTCTTGTGCCTTTGTCCTTTCCTTAGCATCATGCCTAGGAAAACTAGGGCTCGAAGGTCTGTCTCTTCACCTACTCCTTCCCCCCCCCATCCTTTAACTGTGAGAAATTTCCGAGTGAGAAAAACCAGGAGATCTTTGAGAGGCTGAACCTTAAGCATAAGATATGGTCTGAGCGTTCTGTCATTCTAGATGAGTTGGATCCTACCATTAGGGCAAACTTAGAACGTAGGGGTTGGCTACCCTTGGTGGATATTTCTAATCCTCCTCCACCTGCTACCTTGATTCGAGAGTTCTACTCGAACATCTCAATCCGCGTCTATGATTCCAACACTTTAGTAAAGAGTTGGATACGAGGCATAGAGTACACTATTACTCCTATCGTAGTGGCTGATGCTCTAGGGGTACCTTTGGTCCAGCACCCTGTCTACCCTTATGATGAGTCTTCTGTTTTGAGTGATGTCATGTCTTACATCACTGGGTCATCTATCCAGTGGGGTTCTGATCCTAGGATCACCACTGTTGAGCTTTTTGAGCTTCACTATCTTTTCTTTCGGATAGTGTGTCATTGCTTTTGGCCCATTTCTCATCTACACACTATTCCTCTCGAGAGGTGTGTCTTTTTGTATGCTTTAGTTACTGATACTCCTATCAGTTTTCCTCATTTGTTTCTTCGTTCTTTGAATAAAGTGTATAGGAGTTCATCTTTCTTTCATGCACTGGTTCGTCCTATTTTTATTCATAGGATTCTTCTTTATCTTGATCTTAGTGGTTTTCCCTCCTCTGAGCCTATGTATGTCATTGGTCCTTTAGGTGCGTCTTTTCTTAGATAGAGGGCTGCTCATCTTCGAGCTAGCTCTAAACACCCTAGGTCTTCACCGTCTAGGTCCGTACCTCCTCCCTCTTCTTTTACAAGTCCTTTTGGTGAGGCTGTTCCTGATCCTGATGGTGCTACTGCTGCTACTGTTCCTCCACCTCCATCGGATGACTTTGATATCCGTCGTACTTTGGAGACTGTCCTGACCGTTCAAGCGGATCATGGTTAGATTTTAGTGGACTTGCTTGATGAGATCCATGTGTTGCGAGCTGATCTGGCACATCTTCGGTCTCCCTCACCACCTCCTTTTGATGATGGATTGTGATTGCCCTTTGGCATTCCGTCACAAAAAGGGGGAGTAGTATTTGTAAAGGAGTTTTGTAGTTAGGGAGAGTTTTTGTTGTTTTGAGGAGCTTGTGGAGCTGGTAGATTGTATTTAGGTGTTTCACCTTGTATATCATTTTTTTGGGGATATTCATGTTAGGGGGAGTAACATTGATTGATATACATGTTTTCTTTGTGATTCTTGTTGTTTTGGATTCACTGTTTATTGATTTATATTCTATGAGTTATTCATTTGATATATGTATTTATTGTGTGTTATGTGAATCATACAAGAATGTTATACCTGTTTATATACTATTTTCTGTCACACATGCGTTTATGCATTTGTTGAGTATTTCAGGAATAAACAGGTTGATTCAATTGAGCTGCTGTCTACACTTGCAACTGATGGATAATAGTTAGGATTGAATTTTGGTTTATGAGCATTATTTTGTAAAGGGCTTTTTAAATTGTAAACTTTGAGCTTAGTATTTGTGTTTTGTCACGGATTGCCAAAGGGGGAGTTTGTTAAGTTCTAAAGATTTAGGATTTTATGTATTTAGAACTCTAATTTGTATTGTTGGCAAACCATGATCAAAACAGGTTGTTTAGTCTTATTTAGGCTTGCTCAAAGTTGGGTCTTTCATGTAAAGTTGGAATTGAGGGGCTGCAGATGCATTAGTGCATTTCGACCTAGCTCGATCGATCGAAGGAAAGACTCAATCAATCAAATCTCGGGTAGAATGTTTTTCTGCAGAATATTCCAGCTCAGCCCTAGCTCATTAAACGTTTTGGGTTTTCTGTTTTTACCCTAGGTATATAAAGAAAAACTCTAGCCACGTTTTTAGAGTTGCTCCAGTTGAGTTGTTGCTCATACTTTGCTGTTTTGTGTAAATCTCTTGTGAGATCTAAATGAGCTTTCCTTTACACAAAGTTTAGGATTTTCAAGGTAGAGATTACTTCAACATCTTGATGATCAACTCGGTTGCTACCATTGAAGCTTAAAGATTATCAAGCGTGGGTGCTTGTAGCTGATTGGAGAATACAAAGAAAGAAGGAGTCCGTGGATTCGAAGCTTGCACGTGGTCGTGTCAGTAAGTTCTACTGGTGGGTAGCATTAGGAACTCAAGCGGGAAGCTTGTAAGTCCTTTTGTATGAACTTTGATTCTTTTGCATAGTGGATTCATGTTTACCTTGAGGATAGCTAAATCAAATCCTCCCCAGGTTTTTACCGTGTGGTTTTCTAGGTCATTATATCATTGTGTCTTTTATATTTTCACTGCTTTATACTTTTGATATGATTGTGTGTTTGTGATAACCTAGAATTGCTGAAATTGACTAAGTTAATCACTTGGCTAATTAACTAGGTTAATCTGGTTGTTTTAAGGGGTCTAAAACCGTTCATAGCCTCAGGAGCAAAACCACCAATGGTCGCCTACCGTCGTGCAATACAACCAACACGAACATTCCCCTGATACAACTCAGTGGATAGTGTATCGAGGCGAGCATCTATACGCTGCAGCTGCGCCATGATGTCTTCGAGAGATACATCGCCCATAGAGGAAGAAGGAGCAGATCTAGATGGAGCAGATCTAGATGGAGCTGAATGGGAGGGAGGAGTGGAATTCGTCTGTCTTGACTGAAATTGAGTCTCACTACGTTTTACGGTAGCAGCATCTATGGCACAGATGTGTGTGAAGTGGTTGGACACTGGAAAAGAGATAGAAAAATGGCGTAAGATCCTCGTGATAGCGGAAGGAAAAATGAGCTTATTACAGGACGCCGAATCTAAATGAACATCTATGATAGAAAGGATGAAATGAGAAGGAAAATTTATAGTAAGATGCTCAAGAAGAGATAACAAAAATCAAGCACGAGGCTCTATAATGGAGTTGTAGTGAGAGAGTGAATAGAGTACAAAAGTCATCACCATGTTTAAGAATCTAGGACCTTTAGCAAAAGGCCTACATGATGTATACTGATGCTTACCTCAATTAGCGGAGCGCTCACAAAAAGTAGAAATAAGCTCATCTTTGGACACAGTTCTCAAACGCTCATAAGAAGGATAGTCAGGAAACTCTATCCTAGGAACCCTAAGCACATCTGCAACTAGCTGCGGTGTGACCGGAATGCGCATACCTCGAACGCGAGTGAAAAAGAGAGGTACTGAACGATCGATTCAGTGCATGTTGGAGTAAAACTCCTGAATAAGCAGAGAGGACATGTGACCGGGTCGTCACAGAGTGACTCCCATCCCCTACTGTGAATGACAGAGGGAAGGTCATGATGGATTTAAAGATGAATGCAGCGAAAAGTTAAGTTTAAAACGGATCTACATCATTCGAAGTTGATAACGTGTGTTAAGTAAAATTTCAAAATTAGAGAACAAGTGAGCGTACCTTGAAGCGGTGAATTTCAAAACCCAAAGATTGAAGCACTTAGGAATACTTTTAGTATTCACTCCAATTCCACTAACGCTCAAGAAGTGTGGACTCTCAATTGGTTACAAAGGGATAATTAAAAGAGTGACTTATACTCTCATACACACCACCTTTCAATGATGTTTTTCTTACTTATTAAAATTCTATACGTTTTTCCCTTTTTATCTAACCAATTATCTAATTGGGCTGGCCTTTTGAGCCTTTCCAATTGGGCTTAAGTGTGTGGCTTGGAGTGGGACCAAAAGGGACCAATAAGACACTAGCTCCAATGGGCCTTAGGCTTTTCTGTCAACTCTTGACAAGTCCAAAGTTACCATTAACTATATTTAATACCACTATATAAATATAGTTGCACTCTAGGTCTTACCTACAAATTATATCCCAAGACTTTATTATATATGCAACCATTTCATAAAATATTCGTAGTAATACAAAGTCATTAATATAGACTGTCAGTTTGTAAATTACTATATCTTAATCCTTGAGTACCCAGTTTAATCCTTTAATGTTATTCATTATATATTTATGAAATCCAATTCCATTAATATATACTTTAGTCTTACTAAAGTGGTTAGGCTTAACTCTTTGAATAACAAACTCATTAAACTTATCTCAATGGAGTACTTTATTTCTCCGTTAAGAGACTGAATTCCATCTTGAGAATACATGTTCCATCAACACTAAATATGACTGCCCAACATACTGAGGTTTTGACCATTACAATAGATCTCACTCCTGATATATCAAAGCAACCTACACGTTATGATCAGGTCCATTATTCTCTCAGGATTAAGAGTTCATGCAAATACAAGTCGTGAAATTTATTATTCATATGACAGTTATTAGAAAAATAATAAATCTCACAGTGGTCTAGTTCAATATGTCTTAACTTTTAAAACATATTAACACATCAACCAGAAGTCTCCACTTCCATGATCAAGACAAATCATCTTGATTGATATGTTATAGTCTTCGCAGATGAAATGCCCAATTTCATCACCGACTACGAACTATAATTCTGAGTTTACAATGAACTTGTGATTTATATCTTCTGTGATTTTTTTACATAAATCACATACTATGCATCTCATGGACTAAATGATAATGTCCGAATATTCATGTTATCATTACTTCAGATAACAATAAAACAAATTCATTAAGCACAATATTAAGTCATACATAATGTCATACACAATGCCAAACTTAATATTATACATAGCATCATACAATAGGATTTAAGGGCACTAATCCTAACAGGTCAGTGTCGGCGAAGTCTGCCAAAATGACTTGGCATTCCGAATGAACACTTCATCTAGAAAAGTTCTCTAAAAATGCCTTGTGGGCATCACCATCACGGAACTGAAGATTTAGAGGAGCAGAATCAAAAGATGAAGAAGCTCCAGAATGTAGAGGGTTCCCAACCGGAGTGGATTTACGCTTAAGTGCCATAGACACTACTAACGTAAACAAAATGAAAAAGAGATAAAGAAGGAGACAATCAGAAAAGTCCCAAAACAGTTCACATATATGAAATATATTGAACAATGAGTACGTATGCATGGAGAATGCATGAATATGTGACATGCAAATTAAAAAGCATCATGGGCTCAGCCCAATCCAATCCTACCAGCACACAAGTAGAAAGCACACATCTAAGTGCATGAAAATACCATTCTAATGCACATGAAATGCAATGTATGACATTTTGAACAACCGTGGATAGGTTGAGAGAGATCGAGAAAATAAAGTTCAGATTGCGACAGTAGCTTAAATAGAAGCTTCAGTAAATCTCGGTAGCTGAGGTGTCGAGAGGTGTTGAGACAGCTGTCGAGGTAGGTGTCAAGAAAATAAACGTCGACAGCTACAGGTGTCGAGAAGGTATCGAGGAATAAACACCAAAACCAAGAACAGAAGCTCGATCAATCGACAAGGTATCAAGGAGACAGGAACTTTCTCGATCAATCCATCAGGTGTCGAAGAGGTGTCGGGATTGCGATAAGAAAAAGGCTTGAGAAGCTCGATAGATAACAAGGTATCGAGAATGTGTCGAGACAGCAGTTAAAAGCAGTTTTTCGAGAAGTGAAAAACACAAACATGAATGCAATCCAACATATACCTCAACCAATGATCCAATCAACATATTAAACTCTCAAAAACGTCTCTCATTAAACAATTTAAGCACATGGATCCTTAGAAACACACACACACACACACACACTAAATAAGTCTAACCAATTTTATTTTTCAAAAACAAGTCAAGACAGTTTAGTAAGCATACATTAGCACATGTAAACACTTATGATGGCCAAATCACATTGTACTTGCATATGTATCAAAAGTAGCAAAGAGTATTGCGTGTTGTGTGTGAAAAACATCGCAAGATTGCATATGTGTATACATGTATGACGATCTGAGATATGAGAAAATAACTTTAATTCACACACAATCATAACTGTTTGATGGGAACTATCACCTTTGAAGTACATCCTTTAACTCCCACATCTCTTAGAATACACGCTTGCAACCATAGTTAAAGCATTTTTGATCTTTTTGCTTTTTATTTTTCTTTGCATATTTTCTTTTAAGTATATCATTAATGGGCATATAAAAGGAGAGAAAAGAAATACCCAACATGTTAAGCATTTGACACTGCACTTTTGCTATGCCGAAGCATACGAGTGTCTTTGACACTGCACTTTTGCTATGCCGAAGCATACTGGTGTCATATTATGATTGGCGGGTAACACTGGTGAGATGACTATTTATGCCTTTCTCTTAGGATTTTCTAGTCCAACCGGTCAAAAAGAATGATATGAGTGTTAAGTTTTAAGAGATAACTTAATCTTACTCATCACAAACAAGAGCCACAAAGCTCACTTGCTTAGTTGTGCATGGAGATGCTCATCTAAGATACAAGAAATACAAAGTTTAGAAAACTTTGTTTCAATGGTCATCCAAGGTACACAAATACCAATGTACACATAACACACATTGTTTTTGTATTTTTCAAATTTTCAATTTTTTTTTTATTTCAAAAACAAAAATTGAACAGTTTTAGACCCCATAAAACAACCAGATTAACCTAGTTAATTAGCCAAGTGATTAACTTAGTCAATCTCAACAATTCTAGGTTATCACAAATACACAATCATATCAAAAGTATAAAGCAGCGGAAATATAAAAGACACAATGATATGATGACCTAGGAAACCACACGGTAAAAACTTGGGGAGGATTTGACCTAGCTATCCTCAAGGTAAACCTGAATCTACTATGCGAAAGAATCGAAGTTCATACAAAAGGACTTACAAGCTCCCCGCTTGACTTTCTAATACTACCCACCAGTAGAACTTACTAACACGACCACGTGCAAGCTCCGAATCCACAGACTCCTTCTTTCTTGGATTCTCCAATCAGCTATAAGCACCCACGCTTGATAATCTTTAAGTTTCAATGGTAGTAACCGAGTTGATCATCAAGATGTTGAAGTAATCTTCACCTTGAAAACCCTAAGTTTTGTGTAAAGGAAAACTCCTCTAGATCTTACAAGAGATTTACACAAAACAGCAAAGTATGAGCAACAACTCAACTGGAGTAACTCTAAAAACGTGGCTAGGGTTTTTCTTTATATACCTAGGGTAAAAACAAAAAACCTAAAACATTTAATGAGCTAGGGTTGAGCAGGAATATTCTGCAGAAAAACATTCTACCCGAGATTTGATTGATTGAGTATTTCCTTCGATCGATCGAGCTAGGTCGAAATGCACTAATGCATCTGCAGCCCCTCGATTCCAGCTTTACATGAAAGACCCAACTTTGAGCAAGCCTAAATAAGACTAAACAACCTGTTTTGATCATGGTTTGCCAACAATACAAATTAGAGTTCTAAATACATAAAATCCTAAATCTTCAGAACCTAACAAACTCCCCCTTTGGCAATTCGTGACAAAACACACATACTAAGCTCAAAGTTTACAATTTAAAAAGCCCTTTACAAAATAATGCTCATAAACCAAAATTCAATCCTAACTACTATCCATCAATTACAAGTGTAGATAGCAGCTTAATTGAATCGACCTGTTTATTCCTGAAATACTTAACAAACACATAAACGCATGTGTGACAGAAAATAGAATATAAACAGGTATAACATTCTTGTATGATTCACATAAACACACAATAAAGACATATATTAAATGAATAACTCATAGAATATAAATCAATAAACAGTGAATCCAAAGCATCAAGAATCAAAAAGAAAACATGTATATCAATCAATGTTACTCCCCCTAACATGAATATCCCTAAAAACAATGATATACAAGGTGAAGCGCCTAAATACAATCTAACAGCTCCACAAGCTCCTCAAAACAACAAAAACTCTCCCTAACTACAAAACTCCTCTACAAACACTACTCCCTCTTTTTGTGATGGAATGCCAAAGGGTAATCACAATCCATCATCAAAAGGAGGTGGTGAGGGAGACCGAAGATGTGCCAGATCAGCTCGCAACACACGGATCTCATCAAGCAAGTCCACTAAAATCTAACCATGATCCGCTTGAACGGTCAAGACAGTCTCCAAAGTACGACGGATATCAAAGTCATCCGATGGAGGTGGAGGAACAACAGCAGCAGCAGCAGCATCAGGATCAGGAATAGCCTCACCAGAAGGACCTATACAAGAAGAGGGAGGAGGTACGGACCCAGAAGGTGAAGACCTAGGGTGTTTAGAGCTTGTCGAAGATGAGCAGCCCTCTGTCTAAGAAAATATGCACCTAAAGGACCAATGAAATGCATAGGCTCAGAGGAGGGAAAACCGCTAAGATTAAGATAAAGAAGAATCTTATGAATAAAAATAGGATGAACCAGGGCATGAGAGGAAGATGAACTCCTATACACCTCGTTCAAAGAACGAAGACACAGATAAGGAAAACTGATAGGAGCATCAGTAACTAGACTATACAAAAAGACACACCTCTCGAGAGGAATGGTGTGCAGATGAGAAATGGGCCAAAAGCAATCACACGCTATCTTAAAGAAAAGATAGTGAAGCTCAGAAAGCTCAGCAGTGGTGATCCTAGGATCAGAATCCCACTAGATAGATGACCTAGTGATGTAAGACATGATATCACTCAAAATGGGAGACTCATCATAAGGGTAGATAGGGTGCTGGACCGAAGGTACCCCTAGAGCATCAGCCACTACAGTAGGAGTAATGGTGTACTCTACGCCTCATATCCAACTCTTCACTAAAGTGTTGGAATCATAGATGCAGATCGAGATGTTCGAGTAGAACTCTCGAATCAAGGTAGCAGGTAGAGGAGGATCAGAAATATCCACCAAGGGTAGCTAGCCCCTACGCTCTAAGTTTGCCCTAATGGCAGGATCCAACTCATCTAGAATGATAGAATGCTTAGACCATATCTTACGCTTAAGGTTCAGGTTCTCAAAAATCTCCTGGTTTTTCTCACTCAGAAATTTCTCACAGTCAAAGGACGGGGGGGAAGGAGTAGGTGAAGGGACAGACCTACGAGGCCTAATTTTCCTCAGCATGATGCTATGGAAAGGACAGAGACACAAGAGAAAACCAAAAGAGAAACAAATAAAAAAAAAGGGCAGACTGCAAATTAGCACAAAAAAAAAAAAAAAAAAACTATATGATGCATGAATAGTTAAAATGCCATGATGTATGTACTAATGCATTAAACAAAGTTCAATTTTAAGTTCAATTTCACAAAATTGGCTCGAGCATAGAGTATCTAACCAAAAACCCCAAAAATTTGAAAACCACTTGCAAAATTTTGAAGCACATTAATGAATTAAGCATTACAAAGTACAATCCATAGATGGTAATGGCTAATTACATCCAATTAACAAGCCAATTTTATCAAATTCAACCTAATTGAACAAAATCCCCAATTCGGAACAAATATAAACCCTAGAATTTTCAATTTTCCACAAAACCCAAAATTGATCAAATTAAACTATCAAGAACATATTTATAGCTTGTCCCCATAAAAACCTATTGATCAATTGCACAAAATTGGGCTCAAAACACCAAAAATCCCAAAAAGAAAGAGGTTCGAAATTATGAGATAAAATGCATGAAAAATGCAAATAAACTTAAAAATGAGGGGCAAAAGAGACTTATCGGCTTGAGCAAAGAGAATTCCTGCAAAATTTTGGAGGAAAACAACAAAAAATCGCTGTAGATCCTTGCCTAGTCGGAGAGAGAAAAGAGAGTTTGAAAAAGTCTTTTGAAAAAGGAGAGGAATCAGTCAAAGAGTACTGTTTAAAAAACCCGATTCTCAACTTTCGATTGATTGAAAATTACATTCGATCAATCGAATCACTCTGAAAGTTTTAAAAAGGATTTTAAATATTTTCGATCGATCGAAAAACAGAATGGATCGATCGAAACAGGCAGTGGATCACAGTATTTTGAGAAAAATTTCAATTTTGAAAAACTCAAACCAATTTTTGAAAATAACTCCTCAAAGCATTAAAAACAATGAAACACAATGCATGAGTATGAGATGAAATGGAATGCTTTTTCAAAAACCCAAATTTATAATCCCAGATTCTCCAAGGTAAAATTTCAACCGGTTCTTCCTTTAAATTCACAAGCAAAAAAATGTTTTGCATAATACTTAAGGTATTTTTCAAACTTGGTTGGTCAGACCAAAAACACACAATAACATGTACAATGTTTAGCAAAGAGTAACTTGTGTAGTGTGTGCAAACTAGCAAAAACTTGAGATACATGTGAGATGATATGTGAATAGAAATCAATCACAAAATCTACAAAATTCATCATACAGAATTTAAAAGAGACTATCACCTAAAGAGTTACATCCTATAACTCCCACATCTCCTAGAACAAAAGCTTGCAATCATGTAAGTTTCTTGTATTTTTGCCTCATTATTATGTGAGATGGCATCAAGCCTAATAATACACACCAATTTTAAGCATTAAGCAATTAAGCCGAGGCAACACCTTATGTCCTTTTTGTGCATGTGCTACACTTTCTCGAGTACAGAATCTTATGATATGCACTAAGGTGTTCATGATTGGCTAGTGAACAGTGGTGAGGAGGTTATTTATGCCTTTCTTAAAAGGATCAAGTCCGACAGTCAAATAACATGTGACTTTAAGATCAAGACAAAGTGATCAACAATAATAAACATTTTTCCCACACAACATGCACTACAAAGTTTCAACTAGTCAAGTGCAATAAATAAGCTCATCAAAGTTAAACAAGGTACATAAGACATGTTATGTGTAACTAAATTGACTAATCTTGTTTTCAAAAACCAAGAAACATGGTGCTTAACATATTTTTCTTTTCTCCTTTTTTTTTTTTTAATTTTTTTATTAAAAGAGAAAACCAATAAATCCTAGAATGAAATGCATGAATGTAATGCAATGCAAGTCTTAGAACAAAGAAAAACACAAAAAGCCAAATAATAATGGTCACAAAGGAATGAGCAATGAAGCACAAGGACCATGTTAGAAAGACTCAATTAAGTCTAATTTTTTGCATCCAAAACCTTTTAGATGCACCATGAGCATTGGAGTTCTTATTCACATTCGCATGATTTCCAACTTCAGGATTGGAATAAAGGTTCAACGCCTTTACCAATTTACCAATGAATGCCATAGGATCTTGTGCTTGAGGTACAGGTACCTTTGGTTTGTTTGCTCTCTTAGCAGCTTGAAGCTTGTAACATTTAGGACGAATGTGTCCAGACTTTCCACAATAATGACAAACCTAAGCTGGTTTACCATGTATCTTGTCCTTAGAATGGGTAGAATCCTTAGGTTTAGGTTCTCCTAGATTAACCCTAATCTTCCTAGGTGGTGAAACTTATATGGGTTTAACAACCTCACTCACAGGGGGCTTAACAGTTTCACTCACAACCTCACTCGTAGAAGGTTTAGAAGAAGATGGAGGTACAAAGTTTGTGGAATGTGGAGCAGAATCAAAGATGCTTTCAACATATTCTAAACTAGATTTATCAGAAGGATACTTTTGAACATTCAACATGTGATCTAGTTTAGAACTAGCAGATCTAACAACAGATAAATCATGTTCCAAAGTTTTAACTTTATCAAGCAAGAGCATGTTCTCAGATTTAACATTATTCAAAAGATCATTAGTATCAAACAAGTTAACAAGCAAATTCTTCTTTTCAAGCTCAAGAGATTCAATTTTCTTCAGGCTAAGTTCAACATTCATAGCATCCTTTGCAGCAATTTCGCAATGTTTATTGTAGGCCTCTTGAAGATCTGCATCCTCAGAGAGTTTCCCATCAGAAGGGTTCTCTTCAATAGATATGCTTTCATTTACTACTGCAGTAGCAGTGAAAGTAATGAAGTTTCCATTCTCGTCACATCTAGACTCATCATCAGAAACGTCATTATCACTAAGGGTTACAGCCATAACTTTACCCTTAGATCTCAAGAATGTAGGACATTCAGATTTCACATGACCATACCCTTGACAGCCAAAACACTGAGCACCCAAAGGATTGTTTGAAGATTGCCCAACTTTTTCTCTAGGTTTTTCAAAATTATTAACCTTAATGGGATCGTTCTTCCTAAAGTTTCTAGGTTTAATAGTGTTTGTACCTCTTTCCTTTCTATTGTTATTCCTAAGAAAGTTTCTAAAGTTCTTGGCAAGGTACGCAATCTCTGTAGCAGAGAGCTCATCATCAAATCCACCAGCATCAACATCATCAACTGACTTAAGAGCCATTGATTTGGATTTGTTCACTTTGGGTAGGTCAGACTCATAGGACTGAAGAGATCCCACAAGCTCATCAACAGGGATGGTGTCCACATCCTTACTCTCAGTAATGGCAGTCACTTTGGGTCTAAAGTCGTTAGTTAAAGATCTAAGAATCTTCCTAACAATTTTAGGTTGATCATAGATTTCACCCAAATTAAATGCAGAATTAACAATATCATTTAATTTAGCATAGAATTCATCAAAAGATTCATCATCAGACATTCTAATGCTTTCAAATCTAGAAGTCAATTGCTACAGTTTATTGATCTTTACTGCCTTTGTGCCTTCATGCACAGTTTGGAGGATTTTCCAAGTAATGTGAGCAACCTCAACATTAGAGATTCTTTTAAATTCCTCCATAGAAACAGCATTGAAGATGGCATTCATGGCTTTGCTATTGAAACCTGCTACTTCTTTTTCAGAAGTTTGCCATTCACTCACAAGAGTAGTGGGCTTCTGCCATCCGTATTCAACGGAATTCCAAACCCTCTCATCAATAGATTTCAGGAATGCTTTCATCCTTACTTTCCAACAAGCATAGTTATTCCCATTAAAGTGAGGAGGAACAACAAGAGAGTGTCCATGCTCTATGACAACAAGGGTCAAGGGTCAGCTCAGAGATAAAAAAATCTCTAACAAAAGAGCTACCTGCTCTGATACCACTTGAACGGTTTTAGACCCCTTAAAACAATCAGATTAACCTAGTTAATTAGCCAAGTTATTAACTTAGCTAATCTCAGCAATTCTAGGTTATCACAAACACACAGTCATATCAAAAGTATAAAACAACGGAAATATAAAAGACACAATGATATGATGACCCAGGAAACCATACGGTAAAAACTTGGGGAGGATTTGACCTAGCTATCCTCAAGGTAAACCTGAATCCACTATGCGAAAGAATCGAAGTTCATACAAAAGGACTTACAAGCTTGACTTCCTAATGCTACCCACCAGTAGAACTTACTGACACGACCACGTGCAAGCTCCGAATCCACGGACTCCTTCTTTCTTGGATTCTCCAATCAGCTACAAGCACCCACGCTTGATAATCTTTAAGTTTCAATGGTAGCAACCGAGTTGATCATCAAGATGTTGAAGTAATCTTTACCTTGAAAACCCTAAGCTTTGTGTAAAGGAAAGCTCCTCTAGATCTCACAAGAGATTTACACAAAACAGCAAAGTATGAGTAACAACTCAACTGGAGCAACTCTAAAAACGTGGCTAAGGTTTTTCTTTATATACCTAGGGTAAAAACAAAAAACCTAAAACATTTAATGAGCTAGGGCTGAGCAGGAATATTCTATAGAAAAACATTTTGCCCAAGATTTGATCGATCGAGTCTTTCCTTCGATCGATCGAGCCAGGCTGAAATGCACCAATGCATCTGCAGCCACTTGATTCCAACTTTACATGAAAGACCCAACTTTGAGCAAGCCTAAATAAGACTAAACAACCTGTTTTGATCATGGTTTACCGACAATACAAATTAGAGTTCTAAATACATAAAATCCTAAATTTTTAGAACCTAACAAAAATAAACAAAACTAAAAGTAAACACATAAAAACATGTTAAACAAACATAAAACTAGATTGACTCAAAATAAATGCAAAACACACAAGTAATGCAACAAACAAGAAAAACATGAAGAGAGAAGAGAGTGATGAAATCACTTAGAGTCCTTTTTCTTCCACACCTTGGAAGAACATTTCTTTTGATTAAACCCTTGAATTGGCTGTGAAGGGGAAGAACTAAAACCGTTCAAGTTTGAAAGGAACATGAGGGCATTAAGAAGATCTCCAAGAGGAGCAAGAGAGGATTGAAGCTGATTCTAGCTACCTAACGTGATCATGCCATTGCTCTGTTGAGTGGCTAGCCACTTATAGCAATTTGGTCGAGTATGACCGGCAGCTCCACAATGATGACAGAGATGCTGCTTTTTTTGTTTAGGTTTTTGAGAGTTAGCCTTGTTAGCCCTAGGGTTTTTAACATCTTTCTTATCCTGTTTAGGGGGTACTCCTAAGATATATTTACCCTTGTCTAAATTCTCACTAGCTAATTCAATTTTATCATCAGTGTTCTCAATATCAGTATTATTAGCAGGAGAAACAAAAACAGTAGCACTAGTAGAAGCAATATGAGAGAAAGAAAGACCATACCCTAAACCTGTTCGATCCGAAGTAGATTTCTAGATGCTGAGCATCTCATCAAGTTTTGCACTTAAAGTACTCTCCAGTTGAGTTCTGACTTGAAATAGCTCCGCTTCAAGCTTCTTGGCCTTCTCAACCAAGAAATTGTTCTCAAACCTCAATCCTCCTATAGTTTGATTTGCTTCATCAAACTTTGTGGACAACTCTTCGCGATCAAGCTCCACATTACTGAGCTTCTTGGTGGCCAACCTATATAATTTCTCATGCTTCTCAAAAAGCTTGTAAAGCTTCTCATAAGCTGAATGGATATCATCTTGATCATCCATCTTCTCGAATTTGGACTCTACCAGTTCTTCTTCTTCGTCCACTTCTTAAACAATCCCTTTAGTAGGATTGACTATGGCAATGAAGGCATTTAAGATTCTGTCATCCTCATTGTCAGAATCATCTTCAGGCTTAGTGTCACTTAAGGTTGTAGCAAGTGCCTTACTCTTCTCAATGCTCTTGAGATATGTCGGGCATTCATGCTTCATGTGACCGAATCCATGGCATCTAAAACACTTTGGTCCTGCAGGAACAGTGTACTGACCACCTTCCTTAGCATCCTTTTTCCCTTTGTCTTACACCTTAGACTGGAAAGAACTGGATTGTCTGCGGTCCTTATCGAAGCTCCTCCCATTGGCATTCTTCATAAACTTCTTGAACTGCCTTGTAATGTAAGACTTCATCTTGGAATCTTCATCATCGGAAGACTCATCTGTATCACTGCTCTTTGCCTTCAAGGCCATGCTCTTGCCTTTACCCGTTTTGCCAATCCTAGATAATCCTGTCTTGTAGGTCTACAAGTTTCCAAACAGCTCAGTTAAAGGAATCTTGTCAATGTCCTTTGATTCCTCTATAGCAGTAATCTTCACATGGAATCTCTCGGATAGAGATCTGAGTACCTTCCTTACAATCTTAGGTTCAGGGATGGTTTCCCCAAGATTGATGGCTGAGTTTACTATGTTCTTGAGCTTGGCATAGAACTCATCAAATGACTCATCCTCCTCCATCTTTATTTCTTCAAAGCTTGTAGTGAGCCTTTGAAGTTTTGAATCCTTGATAGCTTTTGTACCCTCATAGGTTGTCTGGAGGATGGTCCATGCTTCCTTTGTAGTTTCAGTAGAGGATATCTTCTTGAACTCCTCATTGGTGACTGTGCTAAATAGGGCATTCAGTGCTCTGCTATTGAAGTTTGTTGCCTTGACCTTGGCGTCATCCCAATCAGCCGGCTCTTCTTTTGGCATGGTCCAGTCAATCTTTACAGCTTGCCACACATTTTTATCTAAAAACTGCAAGAAAGCTCTCATGTGTACTTTCTAGTATGTATAGTTAGTGCCATCAAATAAAGGAGGTATGATTAATGATTGTCCTCTATCCATAACAAACAGGGGTCAATAGATCAACATAGCAAAGATTAAACCTAATCAGAGTGTGTCTACTCTGATACCACTTGATAGGCCACAATTTGAATGACCCCTTGTGATTAAACCAATTAATTTATTAGTCAAGTTATTAATTAATCAATTTATCATGCAAACACGTGGAAGCACAAACAAATCACCAAAAGCTAAATATATAGCGGAAATTAAAAGACATGGTGATTTGTTTACAAATGGGGAAAACCCTTGTGGTAAAAACCCCACCGGGTGATTTTTAGGTCACCACTCCTGAAACTCCACTATTATCGAATTAAGTGGTTACAAGTAAAGGAATCCCAAGTACCTTACCAACTTACAGTTGAACCTTTACCCTAATACCCAATTGGACTTGATCTGTAGTGACAGTTCCCCCTTTTGATGCACTGCTCCCAAGTACATGACTAACCAATACACGGATCCTAGTATGCGACTTCAAACACCAACTTAGAAGAAGAGGTTGGCTGCAAAATTCTTCAGTTCATCCTACACGATGAAAATCAGGAAGATGCTTGGTTACAAAACCCTTTAGTGCAAAATACATAGCAACTTCTTCTGAGAAGATGAACTAGGTCAAGAACTTCGTCTTTGATCACAAATTGCTTGAACAGAGTTTGCTCAATACTTGTGCAACTTGTGTATAGTTTGACGGCTCTTAAAACAATCCTTTTTATATGTTTAGGGTTAGGAGAAAAGAAGGCCCAAAAGCATATTCACGGATCCCAAGAAATTAGATTAGAAAATCTGATTTTATAAATCTCTACAGATAGCAGGTGTCGAGGAGCTATCGAGCAGGTGTCGAGCTTTAATGATTTTACACTTCATCTTGTTTTTCTTGGACAGACTTAATGACTTCAACTCTTGATCTTCAAACTTTATTTCTTGAAGTATTAAAAACACCTAGAACTACCCAATTACAATTAAAGTGTGTTTTGTCAAAAGATTAGCCAATTTACATAAATAAGTGATATATGTTCTTAACAAGTGAAAACACATATGTCCTAACAGAAAGCTCAATAGAAGCTCGACAGAAGCTAAATCTGTCGAGATCTACAAAATTAGAATTTCCAAATCTGATTTTCGGCTCATGCTGACATGTATGTGTAGGGTTTCTTTTCTCACAACCTTAGATATATATAAGGCTTATTTTAAAGGCCGTCATACATAGAAAACACATGCAGAAAGTGACCTAGTTCTCTCTGCAATAAGTTACCGAGATCTAACCAATAATCAAACCGGTGATGTCATAAATAACATAATAATAAAATTTTTAATTTTATAAATAAAAATATAATAAGTTTATTACTAATAATATGATAGAAAAATGTAAAAACATTCATGTAAATTTAATCAAATTTCCTTAGAATGGACAATCACATGTTTAATTATAATCATAAAAATAAAATTTTATTATATATATATATATAATGAATTAATTGTTGTTGTATAAAAATTAAGTAACTTTTTAAGTTTATTCACTTAATTAACTAAAACTAATATTTTTTTTCTAATCAAAATTATCGGGAAAAGAAAAAAGAAAAGTAGTTGTACAATGAAAAAGCTAAATTTACATGACTTTGATTAATTAGTTGTATAATATATATTATAATGTTTTTGAGGAAAAGTAGTCGTAGAATGACAGTTTGTTAGATAAAGCAAAAACTAAAAGTAAAGCCATAATGTAGGCTTAAAAGAATATAAAAGCATGTGGTTCTATTTGCTTAAAAGACCCTAATATATTGTTAAGTTGCTCAAATTATGGACCAAAATTTAATTTTATTGGCATAAAAATTCAAGGTGTTCCCAATTTTTTTTTTAAAGGTAGATAAATATAAAATTTTAAATTATTATGTAATTTTTTTTTTTAAAGGTTAAGGTGGTCCTAGGACCACTCTAGCCATAAGGTGGTGCCGCCCTTGGTCTTGACTAAGGAAAAATTCTTACTAAGTATAACCCTTCCTATCGTTTACTTTTGCAGTAAAGTTAGTAAGTGTTGAAACTATATGTAGGGCTTACTAATTAGCGTAATCACAACGTAAATGTTTGTTCATTTAGACCCTTAACCTAATTAATTAACTAAGTTGTTACTTATGTTTATTATTTAGATCTAGATACAATCGTATCACTTAAAAGCCTATAAAAGCATGTGGTTCTATTTGCTTAAAAGACCCTAATATATTGTTAAGTTGCTCAAATTATGGACCAAAATTTAATTTTATTGGCATAAAAATTCAAGGTGTTCCCAATTTCTTTTTTAAAGGTAGATAAATATAAAATTTTAAATTATTATGTAATTTTTTTTTAAAGGTTAAGGTGGTCCTAGGACCACTCTAGCCATAAGGTGGTGCCGCCCTTGGTCTTGACTAAAGAAAAATTCTTACTAAGTATAACCCTTCCTATCGTTTACTTTTGCAGTAAAGTTAGTAAGTGTTGAAACTATATGTAGGGCTTACTAATTAGCGTAATCACAACGTAAATGTTTGTTCATTTAGACCCTTAACCTAATTAATTAACTAAGTTGTTACTTATGTTTATTATTTAGATCTAGATACAATCGTATCACTTAACGGGGAAAAGTAAAGAAGACAAGCAATATAATAACGCAGGAAAACTAATGAAACCATTTAGTTTCGAGGTATAAAACCTAGGGAGGATTTGACCTAAACTATCCTTAAGGCACCAAATTCACTATGATAGAATAGAAGTTTTACAATAATTTTTTCCCCTAAATCTAATGCTGCCTCTTGTAGTATACTTACTCGCGTGACCATAACGTAGTTTTGAATCCACAGACTCTTCTATCTGAATTTGTTGCACACAAACACCCATGTCTGTGACTCTAAAATCCCACTCAAAGCTTTAGATCATCAGTAGTAGTTGATCTTGTAGCAACAACTTTAGATCCAATGGTTCTAATAATGTGTAGATGGAATTATGGTAGTGACTTTTGTTGGAAATATTTTAGTGAATAAACAAGTTTTGATATAACAAATAGTATCCCCAATAATTAGCAAGGATATAAAATAAAAAGAAGGAACAATCTCACAATGCTATAGAATCACATTGCAAAAGTGTTGTCCTTCAAGGTTGATTTGTGCCACCTGGAGTAAAACTCGGTGTGACTAGTTCTCTTAGCCAAACAACCCCCTAGAATTAGACTATAGCGTCAACCTTTATGGATGGACGCACTCACACTCACGAAGGTTCAAAAACAACCCACTATTGTCTTTCCTTAGAACAAATATAAATTGTGGCAAATATGTGGGAGAGAAATATAATAGAATTGTGTATAAAGAAAATATAGAGTAATAGAAAAGACTTATAGGGAAGGGTGTGATGATGGGTATTATATAGTCTATTCATGAAAATAATAACCTATAATTATTGGTAACTAATAATCCATAAAATCCCAATGGCTATATTATCCATTATTGCCCAATGGTTATTTTTTCTAATAATTGCCAACTGCTACTTTACTCATAAATTTTCAACTACCAGAAAATAAATAATAATAAAAGTGTTTGGAATATGCACCCACACCAATAATTCCCCACATGTTACAAACAAAAAATAAAAAAGAGAAGCAACTAAAGAAAGCATGCATCAATATGGTACCAAAAGGTTTTAACCATACTTAGGATAAATAATTAGGAACTAAAAGACAATGGTAGTTTTAACTAAGCTATTAGTAATCCAAACTTACCACCCACATAACTTTATTTACCAAGGTTGTTCTTAAGTGGGTTAGCGCCTTATCCAAGTCGTGCACCACTAGGTTCCATGGGAGCTTTAGAGACCTACCCAAAAAGTCTCATAGGAAGTAGCACAACTTCCACTCACACATAGGTGGCATCCATCAGGAGTGCGTGCAGGACATCCCATCCCAACAGGTAGGGAGTATGGATCCAATAAGAGCCTAAAGCTCAACCTCCAAAAATCTGCAAGTTAGTTGGTGGCATCCATCAAAAGTGTGTGTAGACACACCCCATTCCAACCGATAGGAATATGGATCCATTAAGATCTTAAAGCTCAACCTCCAACAATCTGCAACTTAGTCAATGGCATCCATCAAGAGAGCATGCAGATACACCCCATCCCAACAAGCAGGGATATGGATCCATTAAGAGCCTAAAGCTCAACCTCACCAACTTCTGCAACTTAGTAATGTCTCCCACCATAGGAATGGACTCATCACTAATCTCCTTATCGAGATAGTGGAAAAGACAAAAAAAAATGACAGTGCCCACATGGAGCACTAATGACCTCTACCCATTAAACCTCTTACATGTAATCATCCATCATAGAGGTTAGGTATTAGCCATAGTGTCACAACTTGGGTATCAGTCCAATCCCCATAAATATCTCACTAACCAGCTTTCTTACTAGTGGTTTGGTTAAAGGATCGGCCAAGTTCCTTTCAAAACTCACAAAGTCCAATGACATAAAATCATTATCAATAAGCTACCTTAGCCTCAATTGGATATGTTGACTTTTCCCATCATATACTTTGCTCTTAACTAGTGTTATGGCAGCCTAGCAATTACAAGGAAAGCAAACAGAGACAACAGAGTTAGTAAATAAAGGCATATCAATTAATAAACTCCTAAGCCACATAGCTTTAGACCCAGCCTTCTCTAAGACCACTAACTTTGTTTCCATGTTAGATCTCACTATGCAAGTCTTCTTGGATAACTTCCAAGAAACAGCCCTTACAGCTAGTGTGAACACATATCCACTAGTGGGCTTCACATAATCTGTATCAGAGATCCAGTTAACATTAAAATATCCTTTTAAAACAACAGGATAACCACAATATGACAAACAAAAATAAGAAGTCCCTTTAAATATCCCAATAATATAGATATTGCATCACAATGCTCAACACTAGAATTATAAGTGTATCTACTCAATTTACCAACATCATATGCAATATCAGGGCAACTACAGTTTGTCAAAAATATTAAACAACAAATAATTTGTGCTTATTTATCTTGTGAAACATTATCACCATAATTTTTGACCAACTGCACCTTTAAGTCATAAATAATAGACATAGGTCACATATCAGAGTGTTCAATTTTTTTCTCCACATAATGAGATTATGATAGTACAATGCAATCATTATCCCTAAGGATCTTAATGCCTAAAACAACATTTGTCTCAACCAAAATTTTCATAAAAAATTTAGAGGCAAGAAAATATTTAGTATCATGCACAACATTATTTTAAAAAGGAAGGGTAATATGGACATACCGGCTTTAGGAGAGAGAAACCTTGCAAAAAATTTGGAAGAAAACGACAAAAAAATCGTTGTGGGGCCTTGCCGAGTTGAAGAGAGAGAAAAAGGTTTGAAGTTTTGAAAAAGTGCCTTTGAAAAAGTCAAGAACAGTATTTTAAAAAACCTGATTCATGATATTCGATCGATCGAAAATTACATTCGATCGATCGGAACAATTCGAAACTTTTAAAAAGAATTTAAGCACATTTTTGATCGATCGAAAAACAGAATGGATCGATCGAAACAGGTAGAGGCTCACAAATTTTTTTGAGAAAAACACAATTTTGAAAAAGAATAAACACATATTGGGCACAACTCCTCAAAGTATTAAAATATGAAGAATAAAATGCATGAGTATGAGATGAAATGTTTTTTCAAAAACCCAAGTTTTAGTCCCAATTTTCTAAAGAAAATTTCAATCAATCTCCCATTAATTTTCAAGCAGAAAGAATGTTTTGCATAATACTCAAGGTATTTTTAAACTTGGTTAGTCAGACCAGAAACACACACAATAACAAGTACAATGTTTAGCAAATAGTAACTTGTATAATGTGTGCAAACTCGAAAAATCTTGAGATACATGTGAGGCATATGTGAATAGCAATCAATCACAAAGTCTACAAAATCCATCACATAGAATTCAAAAGAGACTATTACCTAAAGAGTTACATCATATAACTCCCACATCTCTTAGAACATAAGTTTGTAATCATGTAAGTTTTTTGAATTTTGCCTCATAATTATGTGAATTGGCATCAAGCCTAATAGTACACACCAGTTTTGATTATGTGAGTTTGGCATCAAGCCTAATAGTACACACCAATTTTAAGCGTTAAGCAATTGATCGAGGCTACATCTTATGTTCTTTTTATGCACGTGCTACACTTTCTCGAGCACAAAATCTTATGATATACACTAAGGTGTTCATGATTGACTGGTGAATAGTGGTGAGATGGTTATTTATGCCTTTCTCAAAAGGATCAAGTCCGACAGTCAAATAAGAAATAGAAAACACAAAAACCAAAGAACAATGGTCACAAAAGAGAATAGCAATGAAACAAAAGGACCATGTCAGAAAGACTCAATTAGGTTGAGTCTTTTGCATCCAAAACCTTTTAGATGCACCACGAGCATTGGAGTTCCTATTCACGTTCGAGTGATTTCCAACTCCAGGATTGGAATTAACGTTTAACACCTTTACCAATTCACCAATGAATGTCATAGGATCTTGTGCTTGAGGTATATGCACTTTTAGTTTGTTTGCTTTCTTAGCAGCTTGAAACTTGTAATAGTTAGGATGAATGTGTCCAGACTTTCCACAAAAATGACAAACCCAAGCAGGTTTACCATGCATCTTGTCCTTAAAAAGGGTAAACTCTTTAGGTTTAGACTCAACCAGATTAACCCTAATCTTCCTAGGAGGTGAAACTTCTATAGATTTGACAATCTCACTCATAGAAGGTTTGACAGTTTCACTCACACCCTCACTCACGGAAGGTTCAGAAGAAGATGAAGGAACAAAGCTCGTGGAAGTAGGTGTAGACACAAAGATGCTTTCAACATATCCTAAACTAGATTTGTTAGAAGGATACTTTTCAACGTTCAGCATTTGATCAAGTTTAGAACTAACAGATCTAATAATAGATAAATCATGTTCCAAAGTTTTAACTTTATCAAGCAACAGCGTGTTCTCAAATTTCACATGGTTCAAAAGATCATTAGCATCAAATAACTTAACAAGCAAATTTTTCTTTTCAAGCTCAAGAGAGTCAATTTTCTTCAGGCCAAGTTCAACATTCATAACATCCTTCGCAGCAACTTTACAAAGTTTATTATAGGCCTCTTGAAGATTTGCATCCTAAGAGAGTTCCCCATCAGAAGGGTTCTCTTCAACAGACATGCTTTCATTAACTACAATAGTAGCAGTGAAAGCAATGAAGTTTTTATCCTCGTCATATCTAGACTCATCATCAGAAACCTCATTGTCACTAAGAGTTACAGCTATAGCTTTACCCTTAGACCTCAAGAAAGTAGGACATTTAGATTTAACATGACCATACACTTGACAACCAAAACATTGAGCACCCAAAGAATTGTTTGAAGATTGACCTACTTTTTCTCTAGGTTTTTCAAAGTTATTAACCTTAGTGGGATCATTCTTCCTAAAGTTTCTAGGTTCAACAGTGTTTGTACCTCTTGTCTTTCAGTTGTTATTCTTAAGAAAGTTTCTAAAGTTCTTGGTAAGGTACGCAATCTCTGTAATAGAGAGCTTATCATCAAATCTACCAACATCAATATCATCAACAGACTTAAGAGCCATTGATTTGGATTTTTTTGCTTTGGGTAGGTCTAACTCATAGGACTGAAGAGATCCTACCAGGTCATCAACAGGGATGGAGTCCACATCCTTGCTCTCAGTAATAGCAGTCACTTTGGGCCTAAATCTTCAATTAAGGATCTAAGAATCTTCCTAATAATTTTAGGTTGATCATAGATTTCACCCAAATTAAAAGCAGAATTAACAATATCATTCAATTTAGCATAGAATTCATCAAAAGATTCATCATCAGACATTCTAATGCTTTCAAATCTAGAAGTCAATTGTTGCAATTCATTGATCTTAACTGCCTTTGTGCCTTCATGCACAGTCTGGAGGATTTTCCAAGCAGTGTGAGCAACCTCAACATTTGAGATTCTCTTAAATTCTTCCATAGAAATAGCATTAAAGATGGCATTCATAGCGTTGCTATTGAACCCAACTGTTTCTTTTTGAGAAGTTTGCCACTCACTCACAAGAGTAGTGGGCTTCTCCCATTTGTACTCAACGGAATTCCAAACCCTTTCATCAATAGATTTCCGAAATGCTTACATCCTTACTTTCCAATAAGCATAGTTATTCCCATCAAAGTGAGGAGGAACAACGAGAGAGTGTCCATGTTCCATGACAACAGGGGTCAAGGATCTGCTTAGAGATCAAAAAATCTCAAACAAGAGAGCTACTTGCCCTAATACCACTTGAACGGTTTTAGACCCCCTTAAACTAACTAGATTAACCTAGTTAATTAGCCAAGTGATTAACTTAGTCAATTTATGCAATTCTAAGTTATCAACAACGTACAATCATATCAAGAATATAAAGTAATGGAAAAGTAAATAACACAATAATTTGATGACCTAGGAAACCACACGGTAAAAACCTGGGGAGGATTTGACCTAGCTATCCTCAAGGTAAGCCTGAATCTACTATGCGAAAGAATCGAAGTTCATACAAAAGGACTTACAAGCTCCCCGCTTGACTTCCTAATGCTACCCACCAGTAGAACTTATTAACACGACCACGTGTAAGCTCCGAATCCATGGACTCCTTCTTTCTTGGATTCTTCACCAAGTACAAGCACCCACGTTTGTTATTCTTTAAGCTCCCATGACAGCAACTGAGTTGATCATCAAGGTGTTGAAGTAATCTCTACCTAGAAAACCCTAAATTTATGTGAGGGAAAGCTTCTCAAGGATCTCACAAGAGATTCACATAAACTGCAAAGTATGAGCAACAATACACTTAGAACAACTCTAAAAAACGTGGCTAGGGTTTTGTCTTTTATAAAGTTGTTATTTATAACTATGTATTTTTTTGGCTTTTATTCCGTGCCAAATTTGATTGTAATTATTATCAATCGTTTATACCCTGTATCTATTGTGGGATTTGTTGTAAGGGTTGTGTGATAGAGAGAGAGTGTGAAGACTTAAGCATTTGAAGGCTGAAGAATTCTCACGGGTATGTCGCGACCTAGCTTCCCGCGAGGTGAATCATGTGCCCTACATATGCTGGAATGCGAAGAGTCAGGCCAGGTGAAGATAGCTATGTCTCGCGAGTATCTCGCGGGTAAGGCCTTTCCATGAGGCACCCGTGAGCCAATCTGTTATACCAGCCTGTATTGAATGACTCACTTTCTATGCCTATCCTATATATACCCTCATTACCTACAAATGTTAAGGAATACTTTAGAGAGAAAACCCTAGCCAAACACATTGAGAATTAGAGATCATCATCCCCACCTTTCTCTATACACTTGCTTGTGGTATTTCCTCAACTCTTCCCTCTCCATTTCCATACCATTGCGAGGTTGATAGCCCAAACACTTATCACACCCTTTGAGGGTGTTGGGTGTCGTTTTGGTGCTGCTAGGAAGTATTGAAAGAAGCCAAGGATGGCAGATACAACATGGAGCTTGTTGTGGGATCCGAAGAGCTAGACAAGACACAGTTTCGAGAAGCCTTGTTGGAGTAGGAGCTTGGAGGGCTTAGATACATTGGGTAGATTAGGCTTGGAGGGTCTCTTGCTAACCCATGTATTCCAACTAATTGTCTAGTGGATCGATTTCCGCTTCGAGGGCAGCAGAGAGGTTTTTTGCCGAGTTCTTCGATTTCCTCTTCGATAATACGTCTCAGTGTTATCTGTGTTTGCATCCTTCTTCCCTACTCTTGTTTATTTCATTTTTACTGCTGTGTTGCTTTAAATATGGATTAGAGTAGTTGTCTTGTTTATACGCTTGTGTTTACACTATTCCGTACTTAGTATTAAGTTAGTGTAAAATCAATCAAGCTGTAATTTTAATTTGGGGGTCTAAATTGCTCTTGTGTTTTCAACACATTTTCGAGCTTTCACCTTTTATACCAAGGGTAAAATTAGAAAACCCAAAACATTTAATGAGGTAGGACTGAGTTGGAAAATTCTGCAGAAAAACATTTTGCCCGAGATTTGATCGATCGAGTCTAACTTTTGATCAATCGAGCCAGGCCGAAATGCACCAATGTATCTACAGCCACTCGATTCCAACTTTACATGAATTACACAATTTTGAGCAAGCCTAAATAAGACTAAACATATTGTTTTGGTCATGGTTTGACAACATTATACATTAAAGTTCTAAATACATGAATCCTAAGTCTTTAGAACCTAACAGACATAATCCAATAATTCGTTAAAAGCTTCAACTATAATGGTGCATGATAGGTAGAAATTCTTGAAGTAAAGCTGATGAACCTGTGGCAATTGACAACTTTGCTTGCATGCTCGTGAACAACTTTGAAAAACTGACGATCCATCTCAATGATTGACGAGCGCACCTGACGGTCCTTGACCTATGGAATAGAAATGATTAGAAAGCATTGATGGACGACGAGGCTGACGGGATGAAGCTGATGGGTCAGTATAATTTGGTCTACACACACACACATATATATATAAGGAAATATCTTGCGCCCCACATATAACCCATCAAGAAGACTCCTATTCCATAAGATACGCGAAATAAATAGTTTTTTTTTTCCTACAAGGAAACATCTTCTTAATTAAGCCACGGATGTCAACCTTACACTACTATAAAAACTCCAAGACCCTCATGAACCAAGTTACACATAATTTACCTAAGCTCTAGCACTCTAGAGTTGAGAAATAGTTCTTTGACTTAACCTTCAAAGGGACTTTGGCCGCTACCACACCAGCACTCTTCGAGGGTTTTCTTTGTCTTTGTTTTGCAGGTCTTGTTTCGAGCACTTGAGTATTGTGTGGCTTACTGACGATTTTCGGCATCATCAATGCATCAACAAATTTAATTGCATCATAATAACTTACATGTTCATCTTCAACAATATAGGTAATAAAATTGTTACCATAACTCTATTTCTTAATAGCTCACTTACTTCTTCTCAATCCTTGTATATCACAACAAGATCATTAGAAGTATCAATAGGTTCATGAAATACATTTTCCTTATTTTCCAAAGGAAACACATACTTAAAGAAAGCATTTTTAAGATTCAACAATAGTATAAAATTCTAAATACATCACTCTTGATGAAAATAATACTATATCATGAACTATAGCAAGTATAACCAATAAACACAAAAGGGGTAATTACAACTTACCCACCTATGGTTTGCCTCAAATTTAACTTACCCACATGTGGTTTCATTTTTGGTCCTTTACTAACCCGTGGTTCAATCCGTATGTGCTCTGTAACCCACTTCTAATTTGTCCGTTACCCTTACACGTTTCATCAAAAAATCAAACACTCCTCTACCACACTCTCTCACACTTGCTCACCCACCTGAGATCTTAGATGCTACAATGGCACCCACTTAATTTATTAGTCCGAGAATCATCTGGGTTTTTATCGTGCAAGGAAACCAAGGAAGGAGACTTACAGATTCTGGGTTTTAAGCATTACCAACCAGCTCATGTTTGGGAACACTTTCAGCCATAATCCGTTTGTATTTCTCTCTATTGGGTGTGTTTCTAATTTTATGAGATTGAAGTTTTGTATTTCTTTTACTTCACATGCTCTTTTCCTCTTATTATAGGTAGATTTAATTTTGGCAAAAAGCCACTTTTAGTCCCCACATTTTCAGGCGATTCTCATTTTAGTCTCTACATTTTATTTTTATTGCTTTTAGTCCATATTCTAAAAAACTCTTTCCGTTTTAGTTCCTGCCATTACTCAGTTAACAAAATTATCCTACTTGGCAAACGGTCCAACAGTAAATGTTGACGTGTTCATTAAAATAATATTAAAAAATTATATACATTTTTAAAAATGCCACATCAGCAATTTCATTTAAAAAAAAAAAACCCACGTCAAATGAAAATAATATAAAAATTTCTAACCTAATTATTTAAAAAAGAAGAAAAGAAATTAGTTAAATTAAATTTTTTCTTTTTTTGGAAGAACATGAAGAACTCAGAAAACACAAACACAAAACCCTAATATTCAAAATCCAAACACTCTTATAACAACAAAAACAATAAACCCAAACACATCAAAATCCAAACACTCCAACGTTCGTGAACGGGACCGGTTTCTTTCGATCGCGAACATTAGCTAGTTCATGAAGAAGGCTCTCCCCGCCAATGGAAAGATCACCAAGGAAACCGTCCAAGAATGCGTCTCTGAGTTCATCAACTTCATCACCAACGAGTAATCATGCATTAATTGCACTTTTTGTTCTTAATAGTTTTTTTTTTTTTTTTTTTTTGTTTGATTAATTGGAGGTTGAATAATGTGTAGGGCTAGCAATAAGTGCTAGAGAGAGAAGAGGAAGACTATTAATGGAGATGATTTGCTTTGGGCTATGGCTACTCGAGGTTTTGAAGACTACATTGATCTACTCAAGATTTACCTCGCCAAATATAGAGAGGTCAAATTTCGTTGAAACTTTGGGCTTTTTAACAATGAAAATGAAATTATTATCCTTAATTACCTTTTTAATCTTTTCTGATAATGAGTTTTTGTTATGTAACTTTTGACTAACTGAGTGTTGTTTGCTTCCTTGTTATCTGGTTTTTTCTTAGTGCTGATATAGATGGAGGTATGTTAAATTTATCTTCTTCTTTTTTTTTTTTTTTTTTTAATTTCTATTGATGTGGCTGGTTATTAGAATTTCCCTTTTTTTTTTTTGATGTGTTTGGGTTTATTGTTTTCGTTGTTATAAAAGTGTTTGGATTTTGAATATTGGGGTTTTGTGTGTGTGTGTGTGTGTGTGTGTGTGTGTGTTTTATTTATTTTTATTTTTTATTTTTTATTTTTTTTTTTGTGTTTGTGTTTTCTGAGCTCTTCGTGTTCTTCCAAAAAAAGAAAAAAAAAATTAATTTAACTAATTTCTTTTCTTTTTTTTTTAAATAATTAGGTTAGAAATTTTTATATTATTTTTATCTGACATGGCTTTTTTAAAAAATTAAATTGCTGATGTGGCATTTTTAAAAGTGTAAATAATTTTCTTAATATTATTTTAATGAACACGTCAACATTTACTATTGGACCGTTTGCGACATAGGATAATTTTGTTAAATAAGTAACGGCAGGGACTAAAATGAAAAACGTTTTTTAGAATAGAGACTAAAAACGGTAAAAATAAAATGTAGGGACTAAAATGGAAATAGTCTGAAAATGTAGGGACTAAAAGTGGCTTTTCGCCTTTAATTTTTGAAACATAGGGTTTTAAATTTTTTTGTTTGAAATTGTGTTTCTACAAAGTGGTGTTTTGTTTGAAGTATTATGGATTTATAAAATCGTATTACTATATGTATGGGTGTTCTAAAAATTGTATTAAAGTATGAAATCATATAGCTATCTATCAAAGAACACACACATAAAATCCTATCGCTATCGAATTAAAGTATGAAATCGTAGTTTTTATTTTTATTTTTTTTGAAATTGGGTTTTTGCAAGGTCGATTTACATGCATAGTTGTGCGTGTGTGTTTTCTTTGTATGCATCAATGTAGGGCTACTGGAATGTGTGTATCTATGTTCCCTTTCCATGGGTTTGTCTCCCAAAAACAGAACATTAAATATTTTTAATATTATTTTCTGTCTATTTGTGTATTAGGTAGGTTAAGAATTTTCAGTGATTTAAGCAATTCCATTGATGAAGCGATATCCCCTTGGAGTTGGTTGTTTGATGCAACAAAATTTTTGAGTTCTTCACAGCCATGAATCTCTTCTGGTATAAGGCCATTGTCATTGTTATTCTGCAAATCAAGAGATATCAGACGCTTCAAATTACCAATCCCAATTGGAATGCTTCCATTAAATTGGCTATAAGCAAGAGCCAATACTTTCAACTCAGTCAAGTTACCAATAGTTGGTGTAATTTCACCTGCCAACAAGTTATTTCCTATTCTAAGAACTTGCAACTTCTTTAGTAGACCAATCTCTGCAAGAATCTTACCAGAGATGTAATTTGTGTAGAGGAGCAGTATCTGTAGATTTTGAAGCTACATACGTGAACTTTGGCAGCCCAGAAAACCCAAATGATTCTTAGACTAATAAATCAAGTGGGTGGCATTGTAGCAGCTAAGATCTTAGGTGGATGAGCAAGCATAAGAGAGTGTGTGGGAGAGGAGTGTTTGATCTAATCTATTGTTTGATTTTTTGATGAAACATGTTAGAGTAACGGAAAAATTAGAGGTGGGTTACAGAGCACAAACGGATTGAACCACGAGTGGGTTAAAGTGTCAAAAATGAAATCACATGTGGTTAAATTAAATTTGAGGCAAACCACAGATGTGTAAGTTGTAATTACCCTAACACACAATCACATATTTAAGAATCAAGTTTCCTACTTTTAGGTTCATGTAGCATGACCTTAGACAAGTATCCCCACACTATTCTCCTTTTAGATTTGGGTAACATCTTAGCCAACCAACCAAATGTACATAACTAAAAAAATTAATTAATCAATTTTTAAATCAAGTTGAGTACCCAATTTAGCAAAGTGTATGCATGTTATGTATGAAACACTATGAGAGATATGATTGCAAAAATGCAAGATAGATAAAGAAAACAATACAATGCATGTGCATCCAATCACAAATGATGCATGAAAAAAATGATCAGTTAGGGAGAGTAAGAATCATTCAAATTCGCACTTTAATCAACTAAGAGCAATCAAAGAAAAATCCTGGTAAATTTCAATTGATCAAACTTTGATTGGGCATCAATCAAGAGAGGCAGAGAGTTTTGAACACAAAAATTCACAATTCTGATTGGTTGAAGTAGACTTTCGTTCGGTTGAACAATGTAAATTTTAAAACTTTGAAAATCTGAAAATTTAATGCAGAAAAACATCTTTAAGAGTAGTTATTGAGACTCAATAAATATGAACATGATCCAGAGATGTTTTAAAAACATGATGCCTCTTAAATGCAAATATCAAAACCAATCAAAAAATTATAAACAAAGATTTTTAACTTCTAAACACATTTTTCTTCAAATTCCCAACCAAAAAAAAAAATTTTTGTTTGTACACAACATATTTTATGCAATTAAAGATGACCAAATTAGTCAGTACACAATCATAAGTACAGAATATAGCATTGATTTGCATGTAGTGTGTGCAACTTGTATGTGTACAAAGTATAAAAAAGGTGATATGTAAATAGTAATCAATCAAATTTTCTATATCATCAATCAAATTGGTTTAAAGTGACTATCACCTAAAAAGGTACATCATAGAACTCTCACATCTCTTAGAAAACACGCTTGCAATCATGCAAGAACATTTTGATTCTTTTTGCTCTTTCTTTTTCTATTGATTTTTTTAAAAAAAAAAATTTCTTTTTAGCACAACCACAGATATCATCCATTGACATATAGAAGATAGAAAAGAAATAGCCTTGTTAGAATTTTTTTTTTTTAAAGAAAAGAAAAAGATAACACCTCATTTTATCTTACTGTGCAAGTGCTACATCTTACTGAACACTGCTTTTATGATTTGCACACAAGTATTCATGATGGCAAGTAACAGTGGTGACATGATTATTTGTGCCTTTCTCCTAAGATTTTCTAGTCCTTACAATCAAAATATGTGATATCAAAATCTAGATATTTTGTTTAAAGACTATAAACAACTCACACAATTAAGCACTAAATAGCACAAACTAGTGAAATGCAAAACATAGCTTATCAAAGCTAAGCAAGGTACATAGTCATGAAATGTAAGTTTCTTTGGCCAACCTTAATTAAACACTAAATGGTGTGCAGTACCAAAATAAAAATCTTTTGGTGTTTTTAAATTATGACCAAAAATCAAAAAGCACACATTATGCTAAATGAATAAAATGCAACAACAGTGCATGACAATGCTCAACTAAGCTATAAAGGGTACACAAACAAGAAATATCAATCTCTTAATTAACCCATGATTACATGTACAAACAAGTACAAACTCATACAAAAGTGTATTCATCTCAAAATAGTCATGCACTTAGTTTTGCAACACTAACTTTTCAAGTTTCTCCACAATGTCAAGCATGTTATAAGTCAAGAGAGAAATATTATAATTCATGTAATTCTTAAGAAAAATAAAACTAGACACAAAATAAAATATTTTTTTCTTTTTGAAAATTTTCAATGTTTTTGGATTTTCTTTTTTGATGAACAAAACAACCTAAGAAAATAAAACAACCAAAAACTAAAAGAAAACATATCCACAAATAATTGAAAGAATTAAATCACGGACAAGCAAACAACACTCACCTTAGTAAATTTTTTCTCACCCATACAACACGAGTCTTTGGCTGTGTAGGTGAAAAACCACGAGAAGCAAAGTATATTTGAGGGATTACAAACATTTTCTGAGGAAGACTGAAATCCTGCAATTTCCATCCACAAGCCAACAAGCTAAATTTTTCAAAAGCATAAGAAATAATTTATCAGGGCTTGTAGCAAAAGATATATCATCACATATCCTAGACTGAAATACAACATGCTTAAATTTCAATTTATGACAGTTAGGATGAATGTGACCAATAACACCACAAAAGTGACAAACATGAACAAATTTAGGAATTTCAGTATTCCTAGAGGGGCTTCTGATCACAGGCTTTGGTTCTTGCCTCAACAAAGAATAATTTGGTCTGATGTGACTAACAACACCACAAAAGTGACAGGTAGGCACAAAAACAGATTTCTTTTGCACTCTAACAGTAGGTTTAGACTTAGGTTTATAAACTTTAGCATTTAGATAAAAATTTTTATATTTGTCTAACCTAGCAAACTATATATTTTCTTTATGATTCCTTTTAAAAGGAGTAATATATACTTTGTCAACTTTAGGCTTAAGAGGAATAGAAAGATTTGTCATCAACAACAGGCTTGGTAATAGGCAATTTTTCAAGTTTAGCTTTAGGCTCAACTAACTCTTGTTCCAAGCTTTTCCTCTTTTCATTTTGAGAGGAAAATTGATTTCTAAAAAATTCATTCTTTTTATTAGATTCATCCAATCTCACAATTAACCAAGTGAATTCGCTCTGATATCACTTGTTTGTTTTTTAAACCCTTGTACAGTTAGATTGTTTAACCTAATTAATTAACCAAGTTGTTACTTAGGTTTATTATTCAGATCTAGGTTAAACACATACAATCATATCACTTAAAGCGGAAATGTAAAGAAGATAAGCAATATGATGACCTAGGAAAACGAATGAAATCATCCAATTTCAAGGTAAAAAACCTATAGAGGATTTAATCCAAACTATCCTTAAGGCAACAAATTCACTATGATAGAATGGGAGTTTTAGAATAGATTTTTCCCTAAGTTTAAAGCTACCTCTTGTAATACTTACTCACATGACCAAACGTAATTCTGAATTCACGGACTTTTCCATCTAAATTTGTCGCACACAAATACCCACGCTTGTGACTCTAAAATCCACTCAAAACATTAGATCATCAGCAATACTTGATCTTGTAGCAGCAACTTTAAATCTACTAGTTCTAATAATGTATAGATGGAATTCTAGAATTGACTTTGAAAGGAGAAGGAATAGTATCTTTTAGATCTCAAAAGAGCACCTCCCAAGTCTCTTCAAAGTGTGCCTTAGGCTTTCCTTTAAATATTACGAGAATTAAATTTGAAACCCTAATCACTTAATGGGCTTAATGAGCTATTGGGCCGAAATTAAAATCTAGAGATCCATGTCTCAAATAGTCAAACATGGCATGTTTCGAATTTTCTGAACCTATAGCTTCCTTATTTTGTATTCTAACTTGTAGCACCTTGAGCATTGCCTAAAATACCCTATAGACTTAAGAATCTATATCTAGAAAAGTTTGGGCACACGATTTGCCAATTGGTCTAAGCTTTTAGAACCTAATAGTAGAAAATTTCACTAAAAAGTATGCCTGGTAAGAAATGGCTATAGAGAGTCGTAATTATAACTATATAACAAAAATATGTATGATAATTCTCTACCACCGCATACCTTTCGTGCGGTGATCACTCCACAAGTATAAGTGCTTGTGGGGTGTAGGGGGTAAGGGCTGGAGTTCAAGTCTCTAGGAAGGAGTTTCACACACATATACACTTAGATTTGGGTAGAGTAGAATTTCTATCTTGTAAAAAAAAAAAAAATTGTATGATGATTCTTCGGAATGTGATGGTAAAAAAAATGTAAACTTTGATAAGATTTTATGGGGGGATTTGACTTTCCATATGTATGAAATCCTCCTATACCCAGCTATTTGGAAACAGTAGGTTTCATAGATAAACAGCCCAACTTTGGCTTCAACAATTTATGGGTTTAGTCTGACAATATATTTGGCTATAGTTGATAGATGCAATAATATAATTGCTATGTCGAAGTTTAGTTTTAGTGGATGTGGTGAAACTAGACATGGCAAGTAGGGGTGTTAGGACATATATGTTTTAACTTGTTTAAGAACATATGTCACTTAGTTATGTAAATTGGCTAATCCTTTGACAAAACGCACTCTGTTTGTAATTGGGTAGTTCTAAGTGTTTTTAATACTTCAAGAAACAATGTTTCAAGGTTAAGTGTTGAAGTCATCAAGTCTGTCCAAGAGAAAGCAAGTTGAAGTGCACGGTTTTTAAAGCTCAACACCTCTCGACAGCTACCTCGACACCTGATATCTGTCGAGATTTAAAAAGTTAGATTTCCAATCTGATTTTCTTGGGATCCGTGAATATGTTTTTGGGCTTTCTTTTCTTCTAACCCTAAACATATAACAGGATTATTTTAAAAGCCGTTTTGGGTGACACAAGTTGCATTATCATTAAGCAATCTCTGTTTAAGCAAATTGTGATCAACAGACGAAATTCTTGACCTAGTTCATCTTCCATCAAGAAGTTGCTGTGTATTTGCACCATAGGGTGTTGTAACCAAGTATCTTCCTGCTATTCATCATAAAGGATGAACTGAAGAATTTTGCAGCCAACCATTCTTCCTCAGTTGGTGTTCTGAAGTCGCGTACTTGAATCCGCGTATTGGTTAGTCACGTACTTGGGAGCCGTGCATCAAAGGTGGAGACTGTCACTACAGATCAAGTCCAATTGGGTATTGGGGTAAGGGTTCAACTGTAGGTTGGTAAGGTACTTGGGATTCCTTTACTTGTAACCGCTTGATTTGATAATAGTGGAGTTTCGGGAGTGGTGACCTGAAAATCACCCGGTGGGGTTTTTGCCATTAAGGTTTTCCCCATTCGTAAATAAATCATAGTGTTATTTATTTTTCCGCTGCTTATTTAGTTGTTGGTGATTTGTTTGTGCTTCCATATAATTGCATGATTAATTGATTAATTAATTACTTGGCTAAATTAATTAATTAGGGTTAACCACAAGGGGTCATTCAGATTGTGATCTATCAAGTGGTATCAGAGCAGGCACACTTTGATTAGGGTTTAATCTTTGTTGTGTTGATCCATTGACCCCTGTTTGTCATGGATAGAGGACAATCATTAATTATACCTCCTTTATTTGATGGCACTAATTATGCATACTGGAAAGTACGCATGAGAGCTTTCTTGCAGTCTTTAGATGAAAAGGTGTGGCAAGCTGTAGAGATTGGCTGGACTAAGCCAACAGAAGATCCGGCTGATTGGGATGATACTAAGATCAAGGCGGCTAACTTCAACAGCAGAGCGTTAAATGCCCTATTTAGCGCAGTCACAAATGAGGAGTTCAAAAAGATATCCTTAACTGAAACTGCCAAGGAGGTTTGGACCATCCTCCAGACTACCTATGAAGGCACAAAGGCTGTCAAAGACTCAAAGCTTCAGAGGCTCACTATAAGCTTTGAAGAAATTAAGATGGAGGAGGATGAGTTATTTGATGAGTTCTATGCCAAGCTCAAGGACATAGTGAACTCAGCCTTCAATCTTAGGGAAACCATCCCTGAACCCAAGATTGTAAGGAAGGTGCTCAGATCTCTACCTGAGAGATTTCATGCCAAGATTACAGCGATAGAAGAATCAAAGGACATTGACAAGATTCCTTTGACTGAGCTGGTAGGAAACTTGCAAACCTATGAGATAGGATTATCTAGGATTGGCAAGACAAGTAAAGGTAAAAGCATGGCCTTGAAGGCAAAGAACAGTGATACAGATGAGTCTTCCGATGATGAAGATTCTAAGATGAAGTTCTACATCACTCAGCAGTTCAAGAAGTTTATGAAGAATGCCAATAGAAGGAGCTTCGACAAGGACCGGAGGCAGTTCAGTTCTTCATAGTCTAAAAGCCAAGACAAAGGGAAGAAGGATGCTAAGGATGGAAGTCAGTACACTGTTCTTGCAGGACCAAAATGCTTTGGATGTCATGGGTTCGGACACATGAAACATGAGTGTCCTACATATCTCAAAAGCATTGGGAAAAGCAAGGCACTTGCTGCAACTCTAAGTGACACTAAGCCTGAAGATGATTCCGACAATGAGGATGACGGAATCTTAAATGCCTTCACTGCCACAGTCAATCTTACTGAAGGGATTGTTGAAGAAGTGGATGAAGAAGAAGAACTGGTGGAATCAAAATTTGAGAAAATAGATGATTAAGATGATATCCATTCAGCCTATGAGAAGCTTTATAAGCTCTCTGAAAAGCATGAGACATTATAGGCTGGCCACTAAGAAGCTCAGTGATGTGGAACTTGATTGTGAAGAGTTGTTCACAAAGTTTGATGAGGCGAATCAAACTATTGGAGCACTGAGATTTGAAAACACCTTTTTGGCCGAGAAGACCAAGAAGCTTGAAGCAGAGCTGTTTCAAGTCAGAGTTCAACTAGAGAGGACTTCAAGTGCAAAGCTTAATGAGATGCTAAAAAATCAGAAATCTACTTCGGATCGAACTGGTTTGGGGTATGATATTTCTTTCTCAAACACTGCTTCTACTAGCAATACTGTTTTTGTTCCTCCTGCTAATAATACTGAAATTGAGAATATTGATGTCAAAACTGAATTAGCTAGTGAGAACTTAGACAAGGGTAAATCTATCTTAGGAGTACCCCCTAAGCAAGATAAGAAAGATGATAAAAACGCTAGGGCTAAGAAGGCTATCTCTCAAAAGTCTAAACAAAAGAAGCAGCATCTCTGTCATCATTGTGGAGCTGCTGGTCATACTAGACCAAATTGCTATAAGTGGTTAGCCACTCAACAGAGCAATGACGTGATAGCATCTGGAAACCACAATCAGCTTCAATCCTCTCTTGCTCCTCTTGGAGATCTTCTGAAAGCCCTCATGTTCCTTTTGAACTTAAATGGGTTAAATTCTTCCCCCTCACCGCCGGTTCAAGGATTCAATCAAAGGAAAGGCTCTTCCAAGGTGTGGAAGAAAGAGGACTTTAAGTGATTTCATCACTTTCTTTTTCCTTTTTGTTTTTCTGTGTTTTGCATTGCTTGTGTGTTTTGTCTTCTGCTGAGTCAGTCTAGTTTTTGCATTATTTTGTTTAACATGTTTTTGTGTGTTTTCTTTCAGTTTTGTTTATTTTGTTTTTGATTTAAAAAAAAATTGAAAAATCAGAAAAATACAAAAACAGTGTGTGTTTTGTGTACTTTGGTACTTGTGTACCTTGGATGGCCAATGAAACAAAGTTTTCTAAACTTTGTATCTCTTGTAGCTTAGATGAGCATCTCTATGCACAACTAAGCAAGTGAGCTTTGTGGCTTTTATTTGTGATGAGTAAGATTAGGTTATCTCTTAAAACTTAACACTCATATCACTCTTTTTGACGGGTAGGACTAGAAAATTCTAAGAGAAAGGCATAAATAACCATCTCACCACTGTTGCCCGCTAATCATAATATGACACCTGTATGCTTCGGCATAGCAAAAGTGCAGTGTCAAAGACATTCGTATGCTTCGGCATAGTAAAAGTGCGATGTCAAATGCTTAACATCTTGGGTAATTCTTTTCTCTCTTTTATATACCCATGTATGATAATACTAAAATAAAAGAAAATATGCAAAGAAAATAAAAAGCAAAAAGATTAAAAATGTTTTAAATATGGTTGCAAGCGTGTATTCTAGGAGATGTGGGAGTTATAGGATGTACCTCGAAGGTGATAGTCCCCATCAAACAGTTATGATTGTGTGTGAGTTAAAAATTATTTTCTCATATCTCAGATCGACATAACATCTATACACATATGCAATCTTGCGATATTTTTCACACACAACACGCAATATTCTTTGCTACTTTTGATACATGTGCAGGTACAATGTGATTTGGCCATCACAAAAGTTTTACATGTGCTATTGTATGCTCACTAAACTGTCTTAACTTATTTTTGAAATATAAAATTGGTTAGACTTGTTTAGTGTGTGTGTGTGTGTTTTGCATGATCCTTGTGCTTATTTTCTTGTTGAGAGATGCTTTTGAGAGATTTATATGTTGAGTGGATCTTTGGTTGAGATGTGTGTTAGATTGCATTCATATCTGTGTTTTTCCCTTCTCGAAAAACTGCATTTTTCTGATGGCTCGACACCTCCCTCGACACCTCCTCGATACCTGGTCATCTGTCGAGCTTCTCATGTTGTTTCTTATCGCAATTTCGACACCTCTTCAACACCTGATGGATCGATCGAGAAAGTCTCTGTCCTCTCAATAGATTCTCGACACCTGATGGATCGATCGAGACTCTCCTATGCTGTTTGAGTCTTCTTTCTCGACACCTGTCTCGATACCTTGTGGATCGATCAAGATTTCTTCTGTCTTCTCGACAGCTTCTCGATACCTGGTCGATCGATCGAACTTCTTGAATCAGCATTTGGCCTTGTACCTCGATACCTCTCGATACCTGTATCTGTCAAAGGCATTTTTCCTCGATACCTTCCTCGACAGCTTCCTCGATACCTCTCGACACCTCAGCTGTCGAATTACTGAGGTGCCTATTTAAGTGCAGTTCGCGATTTTTCACTCATTCTCTCGCTCTCTCTCGATCTGTCCGAGGCTCTTCATCTCCCAAACTTGGTTTTCTCACTCAAATCTTCAACCCCAGTTGGATCTTGCTCATTCCTTGCTTCAATCTCTTGGTAAGATCACTTTTCCCTTTCTTTTTCAAGCATTTCATGTTGGAAAACCTAGTTTTTGGGATTTTTCATAAAAATTTGGGGTTTTTCAAAATTGTTGAGTGTTTCTTAAAATTTTGGGTTGGGTTTGTACTTAAATGATTTCAAAATGTCATACATTGCAATTCATTTGCATTATAACAATATTTACATGCATTTAGATGTGTGCTTTATGTTTGTGTGCTGCTAGGATTGGATTGGGCTGAGCCCATGATGTTTTTTCCTTTGCATGTCACATGCTCATGCATTCCCATGCATACGTACTTGTTGTTCAACATATTTGATATATTTGAACTGTGTTGGGACTTTTCTAATTGTCTCCCCCTCTATCTTTTTCTCATTCTTTTACGTTAGTAGTGTCTATGGCACCCAAACATAAATCTACTCCTGCTCGGAACCCTCTGCGTTCTGGAGCTTCTACTTCTTCAGATTCTACTCCCTTTAACATCCGGTTCCGTGATGGAGATGCCCATAAGGCATTTTCGGAGAACTTTTCTAAATGAGGTGTTCATTCGGAACGTCAAGTTATTCTGGCAGACTTCGCCGATATTGACCTTCCCGTTGTCATTAACAGTAGGGGATGGGGGTCACTGTGTGACATCCTGGTCACTTGCCCTCTCATGCTGATACAGGAGTTCTACGCCAACATGCATGGGATTGATCTTTCAGTACCTTATTTTGTCACTCGCGTTCGAGGTATGCGCATTCCTGTCACACCGCAACTTGTTGCAGATGTGCTTAGGGTACCTAGGATAGAGTTCCCAGATTACCCCTCTTGTGAGTGTTTGAGGAATGTGTCCAAAGATGAGCTCATCTCTGCTTTTTGTGAGCGCCCTGCTGATTGGGGTGAGCATCAGTTCACATCATGTAGGCCTTTTGCTAAAGGTCCTAGATTCATTAACATGGTGATGACGTTTGTTCTCCAGCATCTTTCTCACTATAACTCTATCACAGAGCCTCGTGCTCGATTTTTTCTTTCTTTGCTTGAGCATCTTACCATAGACTTCCCTTCTCACTTCATCCGGTCTATCATAGAGGTCTATCTTGACTCGACGTCCCGTGATAAGCTCATCTTTCCTTCTGCTATCACGCGGATTCTACGCCATTTTTCCGTTCCCTTTCCTGTGTCCGACCACTTCACACACATATCTGCCATAGATGCCGCTACCGTAAAATGTAATGAGGCACAGTTCAGGTCGAGACAGCCAGGTGCCACTCCTCCCTCCCGTTCAGCGCCATCCAGATCCGCTCCATCTACATCTGCTCCTTTTTCCTCTTCGAGCGATGTATCCCTTGGTGATATTATGGTGCAGTTGCAGCGCATGGACACTTGTCTTGATACACTCTCTGCTGAGTTGTATCAGGTGAATGTTCGTGTGGGTCGTATTGCACGACGGCAGGCGATCATGGGTGGATTTGCTCCAGAGGCTACTCCTTCACCATCTACTCCAGTAGCGTCAGATTCTGAGGATGATGAGGATGATGATGGAGATGCTAGCTCTGCCGATGAGATGTCTACATGACACTCTACTCTTTGTCACTCATGACAAAAAGAGGGAGAAGTTTTGGGCTATGAGAGTAGTCATCTTAGGGGGAGAGTTAGTATAGGACATTTTTGATAGGGGGAGTGTTGTTATTCTTGAGGAATGTAGTGAGGCTATATGTATTTTTTTCTTATCTTTTAGATACATTGGTCTTGTATATGAGGTCCTTTGACCATTTTTACATACATTGTACTTATCTCATCTCTTATATATGTTGATGTATGTTTCTTTCACCTCTCTCTTCATGTGTTGTTTCTTTTCTATCTTTATACACATGTTCTTTATACTTGTATGTAATCTATTTATTTCTGTTTCACACAAGATGCCTTGATGAGTTTTGTTTAAAGTGTTTCAGAAATACAGGTTGTCAAAGTCTACTTATCATAAGCTCTCTTCTTGCAAAGTTTTTCAAGAGTTTGTGTTAGGATAGATTTTATTGTATTCAACAAGTGAATATGAGTTGAGTGATTTATGACTTCTTTCATATGCTCATTTGGTTGTTGTGGTTTTGTCACGGATTGTTAAAGGGGGAGATTGTTAGGACATATATGTTTTAACTTATTTAAGAACATATGTCACTTAGTTATGTAAATTGGCTAATCCTTTGACAAAACGCACTCTGTTTGTAATTGGGTAGTTCTAGGTGTTTTTAATACTTCAAGAAATAATGTTTCAAGGTCAAGTGTTGAAGTCATCAAGTCTGTCCAAGAGAAAGCAAGTTGAAGTGCACAGTTTTTAAAGCTCGACACCTCTCGACAGCTACCTCGACACCTAATATCTGTCGAGATTTAAAAAGTCAGATTTTCAATCTGATTTTCTTGGGATCCGTGAATATGTTTTTGGGCTTTCTTTTCTTCTAACCCTAAACATATAAAATGATTATTTTAAGAGCCGTTTTGGGTGACACAAGTTGCATTATCATTGAGCAATCTCTGTTTAAGCAAATTGTGATCAACAGACGAAATTCTTGACCTAGTTCATCTTCCATCAAGAAGTTGCTGTGTATTTGCACCATAGGGTTTTGTAACCAAGCATCTTCCTGCTATTCATCATAAAGGATGAACTGAAGAACTTTGCAGCCAACCATTCTTCCTCAGTTGGTGTTCTGAAGTCGCATACTTGGATCCGCGTATTGGTTAGTCACGTATTTGGGAGCCGTGCATCAAAGGTGGAGACTGTCACTACAGATCAAGTCCAATTGGGTATTGGGGTAAGGGTTCAACTGTAGGTTGGTAAGGTACTTGGGATTCCTTTACTTGTAACCGCTTGATTTGATAATAGTGGAGTTTCGGGAGTGGTAACCTGAAAATCACCTGGTGGGGTTTTTGCCATTAGGGTTTTCCCCATTCGTAAACAAATCACCGTGTTATTTATTTTTCCGCTGCTTATTTAGTTGTTGGTGATTTGTTTGTGCTTCCATATAATTGCATGATTAATTGATTAATTAATTACTTGGCTAAATTAATTAATTAGAGTTAATCACAAGGGGTCATTCAGATTGTGACCTATCAAGGGGTCAGAATTTTTTGACCCGACCCGACCTAAAAAATATCTTACCTGAGCTCAAAATTCTTGACCTGAAGTAAAAATGAGTTGACTTATGACTCGACTCGATTTTTTGCATGTTAATCTGACCCAACCCAGCTACCCAACTCGTTTAATTTTTTAATTTTTTTTTGCTAAAAAATATTTAGATTATGCCTTGAGGTACTAAGTGCATAAAACACAAAGCATGGCAAGCTGGCAACCTATTGCCTAGCCAATAGCCAATAAGAGTAAATAGTGACATGAGTCACATGAAAAACCATTTATTTTATTTAAAAAAAAAGGTTAAAATGAAAGGAAAACAAGTAACCAAAGAAAATAGAATACATTAAAATCGGACTAACAATGAGAGTTCAAGACATTTGACTTGACTATATACTAATAGTAACAATACTAAGTTACTAACATTGCTTGTCTACTTAGACAAAGTGACAGAACTTAAGTTGAAGTTACTAAAAAAAAAAGATTTCCATCCTTTCACTTAGTATGAACATATTGGCATATGCTGTATACACAGGCATGAAACCTTGCCGATGTGCCATAATGCACCAAACATGAAACTATGCTGGATTTTCACAATGGTAATGGGGCACCTTTGTTGTCGCATTCTCATCACGAAAGCTTGGCGAGGATAGTATTTTGTTGTTGTAATCTCACTTGAGGCGAAATGCTACCGGATTTTCGTCATGGAAATTTGGCAACGATTCCAAATGTGGTAGCAAAGCATTGATAGAGACCACACTCCTTCCAAAATTAAACCTCAAAGCCCAATTCTTTTAAAGCTCCAAAAGCTAATGCCAATAGCTTGTTTTTAATTGCCAATGTCTGAAAATTAAGATTTTAACAAAATAAAGGATTGTCTCTGTATAAGTGTTGTTCGCCGGGGGGGGGGGGGGGGGGGGGAGTGGGGTGGGTGCCTAGCACCTTCCCCATACATAAGCAGACTTCCTAACTTAAGAATCAAGACTTTTTTCCTTCCGTATTAGATTAGGAAAAACAACAATTTTTCTTAGCATATGATTGGTAATAAAATCAAATAGAGTTAGGTGACCAATTATACCTTAGAAAAAACCCAATGATTGGTAACTACTTCACTTACCTTTGGTAAATATAGGTCAAAATTGACTCAATTCAAGTCACACACAAGAGATTTCTTTCACCCTCATTTTACAACACCCAAGCTCTCAAAAGCCTACTACGAAAGGTATGAGTGTCGCCATGATGGGTGGTCAACCGCTGTTAGGCATCGACAATACATTAAGGTGGAACCCAACAAGTTAGAAGGTATGAAGTTGAAGAACAAAAATTTTAAATAATATTAACTCAAAATAATTATTATTGGTTATATGTTTGCAAATATGTTAAAAATTTCTTTTCTAAATATCTAAGATTTATGTCTATAAAATAATTGTACAGAATATTGGTATTATTTCACTGATTAACCTTTTCATAAAACATTGTAAACATTAAAATGTGTAAAGCTGAAGAAATGTTTGATAAAATAATTATTATTGCTGATATGTTTATAAATACAATCGAGATTTATTTTTTTATGGGTCTATTTAAGATTAATATGGATATATGTCTAATGGTTTTATTGTAGATTGAAAAAAAATAATATTGTTTCAAAACACTAATTATATTTACCAATATTTTTATAATTTTGATTGAGATAGTATTTTTTTTTTTTTTTTTTTGTGAGAAAGGATTGAGATAGTAATTGAAAGGGGATAAAAATATATTTTAGAGCTAGGATTTTTTTTTTTTTTTTGGGTCAACTTTACTTCATTGTATAAGGTGGAACCTAACATGTTAGAAGTTGTGTAGTTGAAGAAACAAAAACTTGAAATAAAATTTACACAAAATACTAATTATTTATTCTATGTTTATACATATGTTTTATTTTTTTTTTTAAATAAATTTCTCCAAGATTTATATGTCTATAAATTTTTTTAGGGTTTCCTATTCCAAAACAATATGTTTCATGCAGCCAAAAAAATGATTTCAAAATGATTCCTGCAACCAAAAACAATATATTATTAAAAATATAATTATTGTCAAGATTCTTGTAACGCAACTGTCATCTCACGTTGTTTCTAATGGAGATGTTAAGGTCCCAGGTTCAAATCCCTATATACAATAATAGGAAATTGAAGACGAATATTATATATATATATATATATATATATATATAAGGAAGGCTAAATATTTTTTTCACATTTTAATATATAAAAACATATGTGAAAAAAAAATAGATGTGAGAATTAATATTCCACAAAGAATTGTTGAGAGCTTACCTATGTTATATTACTTTTATTACCCGCTCAATGGATATGTACCAGAATCACATTTCATGACCAATCAACCTTCATTCATTATTGCAAAATCACTCTAAATTTTGAAATGAAAAATAGTAATTCTTCTTTAGATGAGAAAAGTTTTATAAGCTTATTTTTTCACCCGAAATAAATATTATAAAAAATTTATATAAAGAATAAATTAAATAAACTAAAAGAAACAAAAAAGATATATTTATAGGTATATTTAAGATTAATATGGATATATGTCTAGTGGTTTTATTATACATTGAAAACATTGTTTCAAAGTTTGCACTACTCGTTATATTTACAAATATGTTTAGAATTTTGTTTTAAATAATAATTGATAGGGGGAAAAGAGATCTATTTAAAACCTACAATTATTTTTTGTTTAACTTTACTCTATTGTATAAAGTGGAACACAATATGTTATAAGTAGTGAAGTTTGAAAAAAAAAATTAAAATAATATTTACCCAAAATAATAATAATTTTTTTAATGTTTATATGTATGTGTATATATATATATATATATCTCCAACATTTAAATGTCTATAAATATGTTTAGGGTTTTTTGTGAAAAATATTGGCATTATCTCACCGATTAAATTTTTATATTACATTGTAAACATTAGAATGGTATTTCACCAATTAATTTTAACCCCATTTTTTCTTTTTAAAGAATAAGGACTATCTAATTGAATTAGGGGTATTTTTGAAATTTTTCGAAGTCATAACTAATTTTCTGAATCATCTTAATATGTAAAGATAAACTAAAAGAAATAAAATGTAAAAACCTAATTAAAATGGATAATTTTTTTTAAATATTATTAATATTAATTGATTATGGGAAACTCTGTATAATTAATTTTCAAGAAATAACCAAAAAAAAAAAAAATTGTTGATTTGTTTGTGAGACAATTGGTTTAAAGAAGCACTTGACGACTACATATTGATATCAAACACTTGTGTTATAATGAACCTAATGTAAGATTCATATACTATAGAATACTTGACTAACTCTAGACTAACCCAAGGTTAAGTTGCTTGTTTTACAAGTACATGACAACTACAATTGATTTAGGCCACTTGGGCCACATGTTTGACAAGGTTGATGCCTAACGATTGGTTGGCTGTGCATTACAAGGAAAAGGTCTAGAAAGGAATCACTTGCCATTGTAGACAACTATAAAAAATAGGAAAGTAATACATCAACAACATTTTCACTACAAATCATAGGTGGTAAGTTGTTATTGATTCTAATTTGAATCTACAATTTAAATTACTTTTTTGCCCACTCATAACAATTAATAACAACATACCACTTAAGATTTTTTGTGAAATTGTTATGAAAATATTGCGAACATAGCATTTCTCTTAAGAATAAGTAGGGAAGCTGCTTATGTGATATGTAGAACGGACAATACAAGCCTTCATAAAGTAGCAAAGGCGCCAGAAGTCATAGCGCAAGATCAAGGGGCATGCCAGTAAAGTAGAGGCTATCAAGGTGACGATGTCAGAATTGCATGAAATTTAGCCAGTTAAAGGGAAATAACATTTTGATCTAGACTTAAAATCCATTAAGGGTTGCCAAAATTTAGGTGAATTCTTTCATTAAGGCCATGAAAATAGTGTTTTTTCTATTTTTAGTAATATTTTTTTTCCTTAATAACTTTTAGTTTAAAAGTTAGAATAAGGTCACGTCTGTTTTGGATTGTCTGTTTTGGGATGTCTATTTTGGGACGTCTCTTAGAGAAAGCATTTTTAATTTTCATAATTATCTAAATTTTGCTATTTTTGGAAAAATTATTATTGTGCCACCTAATTACGTGATTAGTGCAAATTAGGGTTTCTGAGCGTTTTCCTAGCCTACATAGGGTTTTATTTTACTTTTTGAACATATTGTAACCTCCAAGGCAGTTTAGTTTTTCAGATTTATAAAACAAACAGACTTTGCCTATTTCTCTCTAATGGATTCTAGGGCCTTAATCACCTTGTGGATTTAGCAAACCCCTCATGGATTTGAGGTTTTTATTCAAAAGCTAACGTGTTTAGTTTCTTTTTTTCTATTTAGAAAGCAACGAGTTTGTTTTTCTTGTAATTTTTGCGACATCATCATGGCAGGGTGAAAATGGGATAACTTCTTACTTTTATGATGAATTTCTAATTGTAGTAGATTATAATGAATTTCATAATTTCTCTTTGAGTTTAAATGTTAGGTTTAACTCATAAATGTTGTCGCAACTTAAATTCTGATATCATGTTGTTATGAAAGTGGAAATTTTAGTTTTGTCTTCATGCATTTATAGTTGCAAGTCTTGTGGAAGTAAAAGTTATAATATTGGCTTGTTGCATATGAAAGGATTTTCGAATAGAACTTTCACAGAAGATTGATTGTGAACAATATTATGATGAAATATGTCACAAACAAACAAGTCTCTCTTTAGTTCTATGTTAAAAGAATGATTATAAAATGTTCACACTTTACACACTCAAAGATCATTGACAAATACCAAATCCTATTTGTAGCTCTCTCGAACTAATTCAATAGACTTACTTTGTGTTTTCTTAGAGTCGTAGGAGGATCCTTATGCCAAAACTACCAAAACCTTTGTAGGATTGCCTATTTATAAAATTTCAATATTTGGTAGACAAGGAATATCAAAATTGTTAGTGGATAACTAAAACCAATGGACCAAGCAATCTCCATGAGAAATAAAAGTTTCCTTCACGAGAAATAAAACTTTCCCTCTACATCAAGAAAAACACTCAAATCAAGTCAAATTAAGAATTAAAGATAATTTCTAACAAATCTCCACATTTACTCAAATTCTACCAAGCAATCTCCACATTAACCTAAATCCAAGAAAGCCTTCCTAATAGAAATCTTTTACATAAACATGCAACATGACTAGCAACATAGTAAGAAGAATGACCAATGGCAGAGCCAAGAATTTTGTCTTTTTGGGTGGGGGGGGGGGGGGGTGAGAGAGAGAGAGAGAGAGAGAGAGAGTGGGTGAGCTAAATATAATAAAATTTTTAGTTAAAAAAATTATTAAAACAATTTTTTTTTTATTTCATAAATTAACTTTAGCTCAACGAAGTTATGTCCTACTTCTTTTGTGCTATTGAAATCGTTAGTAATTGATTTTTAGATTAGGATTGTTTTTAATCCTGACGTCTATATTGATATGACCTATGTTTGAGGTGTTCATCGAGTCAAGTAATAGAATATTAATCGTCATAATCCAAGATCACATTTTAAGGAAACAATATCACTTATTTAGGTTCATATCTTTGAGCTTTTTTAGAGGATTCAACATCAAATTTTTAGCATTTGGGATATAAGATTGAGCGGTAACCTCGGAGTTGTGAACACTTCCATCTTAAAATTAAAATCAATTATGGATTATTTCCCTATAAATTACTCAAACTTTGAAAAATTAAATATTAAAATTTCTAACCTAATTATATACCTTTTTTGAAAAAAATTAGATCCAAATAGATCGTATAATATTATCAAATATAATTATGTAAATAAATCAATATTATAAAATTTGAATATAAATAAAATATAATAAATTTTTATTCAGGGCAATAAAATATAATAGTTTAATACAAAGTAACATAACATATTATAACTCAACTTACTAAAGCCAATATGTTTAACACCAGAAAAATAAAATCAGTGCAAACCAGGCTTTTAATAATCAATAAATCTATAAACAAGTCAAACTGCCTTCTTTTTCTTTTTCTTTTTTTTATTTTTTTATTTTTTGAGCTCAGCTTTTACCTTTTAGGGTGCGTTTGTTTTGGTGGTAAATGATTTCCGGAAATCATTTACCACCTGGCCTCAGTGTTTGGCAGGAACGGAAAATTTTATTTTCCGGAAAATCAGCTTCAGTTTGACCTTTTTTACGCCTTTGACCCGGAAATTATTTTACGCCTTCATTTTCCCTTCAAATGGTTTCCGTAAAACGCCCAAAACGCACAAAACAGAGGAGTTCAGAGAGAATGCAGAAAAGGGAGAGCCAAGAAACTTACCCATCCTCCACGGCGAGACCAGCCACACACCGACGATCCACACACCGACGAGCTCCATGCTCCAAGCTTCGATCTACTCTCCGACGAGCTCCAAGCTCCAAGCTCCGATCCACACCAAGCACTGCGTCGCCTTCGCTCGATCTCGCCTTCGATCGCCTTCGCCCGAGCTCGCCTTTGCCGCGTGATCTCGCCTCCGCTCGAGCTCGCCTCTGCCGGCGACCCACGACCAAAGCCCAAAGGCGTTCGACCCAGACCCAGGCATTCGACCCAGACCCAGGCATTCGATCCATTGCCTTCGACCTTCGACCTTCGATCGACGACCCAGACCTTCGACCCAGACCGGGGATGGCCGCGGTGGCTGTGGTGGAGGTTGTTGGTGTCGGCGGCAGAGGGTAGGACCGATTATACCAGCCCGATTCCTAGTGGAGATGAAGGACGGCGATGGTGAGATGGGTGGGAAAGTTTTGTTTGTTTGTTGTTGTCGTCGGAGGAATTAATCTTAGGAGACCCATCTTAGTTTTGTTTGTTTAAAGTTTAATTGTTGTTGTTGTCGCCGGAATTAATTTGTTGTTATTGTTGTTGTTGTGGTGCTGTTGTTGCCGTGGTGTTGTTGTCGCCGGAATCAACGTGAAAAAATGGTTAGGAAAATGCTATTTTCCTAATAGAACCAAACACATAAACTCAATTTTCCACAACAATTTTCATAATTCAACCAAACACTTAGAAATATTTTCCTTTTCCGGAAAATAGCATTTTCGAAAAATACATATTTTTCGGAAAACGTTTTACACGAAACAAACACAGCCTTAGTTTCAAGGAAGCCTTGTCTTCCACCCAAAGCAATTAAAAAAACAAGTCATAAATTGAGCCAAATTATTTAACAGTAAAGTCGACGTCATATATGTTGAATATGGATGTAACTAGGAGTATTCATAGTGCGGTGCAGTGCCCAAAACCGCACTTTGTGGTGCGGTTTACCTAAAATCATAACTGCACCACACCTTATTTTTGCGGTCACATGTGCGGTACGGTGTGATATGGTACGGTTTAGATTTTAACTAAAATCATAACCACATCGCACCTCATTTTTACGGTCACATGTGCGGTGCTATATATAAGATGAGGTTTGAAGTGGGTATATTTTTCAGATTTTGGGCATTTCTTACCCATCCCAAAACTAATTTTTTCCCTTTTTTTGGCCAAGTTTTAAATTATTTAGCTAGTTTTTCTTTATTTTGGGTTGACTTTTCTAGTCAACACTTGCTAGGGTTATCAAACTTTTTTTTTTTTTTTTGAAAACTATGTTTATTAAACTATTAATAATATATTTAATATTAAAAATAAATAAATATATTAATATATAGAGAGGATGCGGTGCGGTGCGATTTGTGCGGTTTTCTTATTTTAAAACTGCAAACCGCATTGCACCATGTGGTGCAGTGCAGTACGGTGTGATTATGCTATTTTGCAGGCGGTTTTGGTGTGATTTTTGTGATTTGTGCGGTTTGGTGGACACCCCTAGATGTAACCTTTAAATTGTTATATAGTGAAGTTTCACCTAGGTCGGTTTTCTGAAGGTAAAACAACTAGTATCAAAGCAAAGTTACGAACCTAAAACCAAAATTGGAATGCAACTTTTGGTTCGCACGGACGCCTTCTCAGTCACATGTTCTAGTTCAGGCACCCGCTTAGAGTATCTAGATGATCTCAACGTACTCTAGGGCAACCTAAAACTAAGAAATATGATGCAAACGTTGTACTAAGAAGCATTTTGAGCATTGTTTTTGTTGGGTGGGGATACATTTCGGTTGTGGTATTTGCATTTTCACGGGGTAATGGGCCATTGCACATGTGAAAATTAATTAAGGCTTGACTAGCAACTTATTATTGTGTCGTGTTATGCTAGGAGATTCAGTCCTGTTCGGATGCCCATAACATGTAGGATAGAATAAAAAATATTTTATTTCTTAGATGTTTATGTATTTTTAGAATCTAGAAAACTTATGTTAATCTATAAATAATATATAAAGCCTGTTATACTCTTTATTTTATGCCACATAAGTTTTGGAGCTCTCATAATTTACCATAGTTGCATTTTTTTTTTTTTTTTTTTCTTTGAGAATGACTTTATTGTCTTACTTGATTGTGTACTTCTGTTAACGGTATATGATGGCTTAGATTGATTTTACTTGATTTTCTTGCATTTTTGTTGTACTTTGTAAAAAAAAAAATTGAATTTCATCAACATAAGTTCTCACGTTTTAATTCTTCATTTTTCTACTACTAATAATTTATTTTTCTTTTTTTTTAAAAGGTATTTATTTCTTTGGGGCTTGATTTAATTTTTGTTTAGATTTATTGTTTGTTTAATTGGGTGTGGGATGTTGGAATTTGAATTGCATTACAACATAATCCATACCCCACTTTCAGACCCTAGCTAATACCACCAATCAACCTGAAAAAGCTTTTTATTTATTTATTTATTTTTTTGAAAGTTCGGATTTGTGCTAAAACACAAGAGCTTGTTCATACCCCAAAATAAAAATTACGACTAGATTGCTTTTACTCTAATTTAGACTAAATGCGGAACAAGAGTATATAAGCGCAATGAACCGATAACACTACCCTAATCAATATTCATCCATCATCAACAATAAAATGAAAGCTTAAAGAGTAGGGAAGAGAGATGCAAACATAAGATAACACCGAGACGTGTTATCGAAGAGGAAACCGAAGAACTCGGGAAATAACCTCTCCACAACCCTTTGAGTTGAAATCGATCCACTAAAGAATAAAGTTGGAGTACATGAATAACAAAAGATCCTCAAAGCCTAGTCTACCCCATGTATTTGAGCTCTCTAAGCTCCTACTACCATGCCCCACTTTCAGACCCTAGCTAATACCACCAATCAACCTGAAAAAGCTTTTTATTTATTTATTTATTTATTTTTGAAAGCTCGGATTTGTGCTAAAACACAAGAGCTTGTTCATACCCCAAAATAAAAATTACGGCTAGATTGCTTTTACTCTAACTTAGACTAAGTGCGGAACAAGAGTATATAAGCGCAATGAACCGATAACACTACCCTAATCAATATTCATCCATCATCAACAATAAAATGAAAGCTTAAAGAGTAGGGAAGAGAGATGCAAACACAAGATAACACCGAGACGTGTTATCGAAGAGGAAACCGAAGAACTCGGGAAATAACCTCTCCACGACCCTCCGAGTTGAAATTGATCCACTAAAGAACAAAGTTGGAGTACATGAATAACAAAAGATCCTCAAAGCCTAGTCTACCCCATGTACTTGAGCCCTCCAAGCTCTTGCTACCAATTGACTTCTCGAAGCCTTGTCTTCTTTAACTTTCTAGATCCAACAATTCAACCCGATTGCATCTACCAATGAATGGCTCCTTCCAATGATTCCCAGCAGCACCAAAATCTCACTTTACACTCAGTATAGGTGTGGTAAGTGTTGGGCTGGAAATCTCTCAAAGATATAGAAATGGAGAGGTAGGGGTTGAGGAAAACCGCAAGGAAATATGTAGATAATTGTGGATGTGACAATTTCTAACTCTCAAGTGTGTTTGTTAGGGGTTTTCTTTTTAAAAAGCACTCCTATCAATTTATGGATAATGAGGGTATATATAGTGTGTGTAAAGATATGGTAAAGCAAAACATAACTTTTTGCCAAATAGAATTTTTCGTGGGTCCTTGGCAGGTTGGCCTTACCCACAAGACACTTGCAAAAAGTACAACTTGGCGCAACTCTTCATCTTCCAGTCATGTGCTCTACACGTGGCTCTTTTCACAAGTAAGCTTTTCACAAGACAGTTATGAGACAATCGCGAAATCCACTTGTACATTCTTTGAAACTTAAGTCTTCACCAATCTCTTACACTCATCCCTTACAATTAATCTCACATACATACAGGGAAAATGATTGAAGAAATTACAATCAAATTTGGCATGAAATTAAAGCTGTTAGGTTAAAATGAATTGACCCTTTAGAAAATTAATTAATTACCCAAGTTAATTAATTAGTCATATTACAAGCAATAGTGTGGTAGAACAAACAAATCACAAAATAACTAAATGCAGCAGAAATTAAATTTGACACAGGTGATTTGTTTAAGAATGGGGAAAACCATCAAGGCAAAACCCTACCAAGTGAATTTAAGATCACAACTCTCGAAAATCCACTATTACCAATCAAAAGCGGTTACAAGTAAAAGGAATCCAGTATCTAATACCAACCTACAGTTGAACCCTTATCCCAATACCCAATTGGACTTGTATTGTAGCAGTAATCTCTCTGTTCGATGCATGGATCCCAGTACATGACTAACACACCAACTTTAGGAAGATTGTTGGTTTCAAAGTTCTTTAGTTCATCAACAGTGAAGATCAAGAAGCTCCTTGGTCACAAAACCCATGGCGTAAAGATGCAGTAGCTTCTATAGAGAATATGACGAACTAGAGCAATCTATACCTCTAGTTATAATATGCATGGATTATTCTTTCGTAATACCTTACATCACCTATGACGGCTCTTAAAATAATCCTTATATATGTCTAGGGTTATAAGAAAAGAAATCCTGCACAAATACTCAAGGATATGCGTGTAATCAGATTTGGAAAACCTAATTTTGTAATTCTCGATAGATACAGCTTATGTCGAGCTTTTGTCAAGCTACAGCAGTAATTCTTGATAGAAAGGATTCTGTCGAGATTTCTATCGAGTTTTAATGAACAACACTTCTTTCATTTGTTTCTTGGTTAGATTTGCATAACTTCAATACTAAACTTGAACACTTGTTTCTTGAAGTACTAAACTCATCCTAGATTTACACAATTACACGTAAAGTGCGTTTTGTCAAAGGATTAGCCATAATTGTATCCCTAATAATCTCCCCTTTTAGCAATCCGTGACAAAACCAGAATAAACAAATGAATCATGAGAGGAGTCTTAAATCACTAAACTTATAATCACTTGTTGAAATACAAAATAAATCTAACCCTAACATATACTCTTCAAAAACTTTGCAAGAAGAGATTTCACGACATGGTAGACTTTCACAGCCTGTCTATCTGAAACACTTAAACAAAACTCATCAAGGCATCATGTGTGAAATAGAAATACAGATTGCATACATAAAGAAACATGTGTATAAAGAGAGAAAAGAAACAACACATATAGAGATAGGTGAAGAAAAACATACATCATCATATATATGAAAAGAGAAGTACAATGTATGTCATAAATAAATAGTCACAAGACCAATATACAAGAGGCTAATGTAAAGAAAGAAAAGAAAAAATACATGTAAACCTCACTACATCCCTTAAGATCTATAAACAGTCCCCCTAATAAAAATGTACTATACTATCTCTCTGCCTAAGTACAAGACTACCTTCAAATCCAAAAACTACTTTTCCTTTTTGTCACAAATGATAAAGGGTAAGTCACTGAGAGGTCATCATCTCGCCATCACTAGAAAAGCTAGCATCATTCTAATCATCATCACAGGCATCATCATCCTCATCAGCCGAAGCCTCTGGAGAAGGAAATGGAGAAGTAGCGAAACCACCAAGATGAGCCTATCGACGGGCAATGTGACCAACTCGGGTGTTTATTTGACACATCTCATCGATGAGATAATCAAGACAACCACCAAAGCCAGCTTCCATCCATTGAAAGCTGCACCATGATGGCCTCTAGGGTCACACCAATTGTTGAAGAAGAAGCAGAGGTGGAAGGAGCCGAAGAAGAGGGAGGAATAGTAGAAGCAGCAAGATCATCCATCTCCACAAGTGGCTGCTTCAGTCAAAGCTAGGCCTCGCTTCGCGAAACAAAACTGGGGCTAATGGCACCCATGGTGGTGAAGTAAGGAGAATCAGGAATAGGAATGGAGAAGTGTCAGAGGAAACATGTGATAGCCAAAGGAAAAATGAGTTTATCATGTGTAGTTGTATCCTGATACACATCAAGGATAGATGTGATGAAGTGAGAAGGGAATTCAATAGAGAGGACCTTAAAAAGAGACAAAAGAAAACGAGCATGAGGCTCAATGATAGAGTTACAGTGAGACAATGGAATAAAAGTAAATGTCATCACCATATTAAGATCTTAGAGCTTTGGCAAAACCCGAGCATAGGGTGTTTTGCTTACCACCCCATATGGAAATTGTCTCACAAAAGTGAGATAAAAGCTCGTCTCTAGACATAGTCCGAAGACACTCATAACCAGGGTAGTCAAGATGCGCTACCCTCAGAACATGTAGTAGCTTAGATATAAGATCTGGGGCAACTACGATACATGTACCTCAGAATGCCGTGGCAAAACGAGGTATAGAGGTATCGACGCCGTGTATAAACACAATGGGACACCTCATAGGTCTCTCAAGTAGAGATTCCTAGCCCCAAGTCCGAAAGACAGATGGGAGAGAAGTGTCGGAAAAGTCCGACAGGATAACCTGGCATTTTGTATGAACGCCACATTTCTGAAAGTTCTCCAAGATGTCCTTTCGGGCCTTCTCATCACAGAATTGAACATGGAGAGGAGGGAAAGGATCAGAAGAAGAAGACCCAAAACCAAGAGGATTCCGAGCCAGACTAGATTTACATGCTTTGGTACCATGACACGGTCTATCTGAGAGAGAGAGATAAAAAGAACAAGAACACATCACAACCAGAAACAAAGAATAGGAAGGAAAATATATGTATGCATGAACGTGTGACATGAAAATTTTTAAAAAGCATCACGAGTACAAACCTAATCCAAACCTACTAGCACACAATTAACAATAGTCAAACACACATCTAAAATGCATGTAACATTGTTATAACACAATGACAATGCAATGCATGAGCAAATAACATCAAATCAACAACACCCAACACAAAAATTTCACAATAATCTCAAAAACCCCAAAACGTTTCCAAAAAGCCCAAAACCTAGGTCTAAAATGCATGATTGCATGTAAACTGAGGGTTTAAGAACACATACCAAGTGATTGAGGCTTGATCTAGGCCATAAATCACGTGGGTAGAGAGATTATAGTGAGAAAAGAGTGTTTGGGACGAGAGAGAAAAGATTTTGGGGAAAGTGAGATTTGATACGCGCATCAGCTTTAAATATAAAATGCAACCCAATGGACCGAAGTATCTATTGAGAACATCTCGACAGAAATGAATCTATCGAGGTGCTGTCGAGGATCTATCAATGGCAAAATCACCTCGATGGATTGAGAATCTGTCGAGAAGCTATCAGGCAGATAGAGAGCTTAGAAATTTGGCTCGATGGATCGAAGAAGAAACCTATAAATCTCGATAGATTGAGATTCTGTTGAGAAAAGGAGAAAGGAGGGCTCGATAGAAGGGAATCTGTTGAGGATCTGTCGAGAAGTTGTCGAACTTGAAGAAAGAAGGTTTTTCAAAGAAGGGAAAAACACAGAGATTAATGTAATAAGCAAGCTACTCAACAAAGATCCAATCAAGATGTTAATCTCTCAAAACATCTCTTAACAAATAAGCAAAACATTCATAGATCCAAAACACGTACACACACACACTAAACAAGTCTAACCAATTTTACATTTCAAAAACAAGTTAAGGAAGTTTAGTGAGCATATATTAACACATGTATTTCTTTTGATGGCCAAATCACATTGTACCTACACATGTATCAAAAGTAGCAAAGAGTTTGTATGTTGTGTGTGAAACATAGCAAGAGTGCATAAGTGTCTCATATTATGAAGATTTGAGATATGATAAAATCAAATACACTCACACACAATCATAACTACCTGATGGGGACTATTACCTTCGAGGTACATCCTATAACTCCTACATCTCCTAGAAACAAGCTTGCAACCATATTTAAAAGCATTTTGATTCTTTTTACTTTTATTTTTCTTTGCATATTTTCTTTTCAAGCAAATCATGCATGGGTATATAAGAGAGAGAAGTAGTACCCAATTATATAAGCCAAAACATCATAATTTTGCCATGCCGATGCACACAAATGTTATTCATGATTGGTAGGTTTTAGTGGTGAGATAGTTATTTATGTCTTTCTCTTAGGATTTTCTAGTCCTTTGCGTCAAAAAGAGTGATATGAGTGTTAAGTATAGAAGATTACTTAATCATACTCATGACAAACACGAGCCACAACGCTCATTTACTTAGTTGTGCATTGAGATGCTCATCTAAGTTACAAAAAATACAAAGTTTAGAAAACTTTGTTTCAATGGCCATCCAAGGTACACAAGTACCAATATACACAAACACACACCATTTATGTATTTTTCCAAATTTTTTTAAAAAAAATAAATAAAGTAAAAATGAAAAAAACCAAAACAAGACAAGAAGGAAAAACATACAAAGCATAAAACTAGAATGACTCAAGACAAGAAAGCAAAACACACAAGTAATGCATAACCATAAGGGGAGAGAGAAAAAGTGACTAAATCACTTTGAACATTTTTCTTTCCACAACTTGGAAGAACCTTTCCTTTGCGTGAACCTTTGATCTGGAGGTGAAGGGGAAGAATTGAAACTGTTCAAGTTCAAAAGGAACATGAGGGCATTAAGAAGATCTCCAAGAGGAGCAAAAGATGATGGAAACTGATTCTGGTTTTTGGACAAGAGCATACTATTGCTCTATTGAGTAGCTAACCACTTGTAGGAATTTGGATGAGTATGCCCTGAAGCTCCACATTGATGACAGAAATGCAGCTTCTTTTGTTGAGACATTTTGTTGTTTTCCCTTTTTGTCCTAGGGTTTCTAGCATCTTTCTTTTCAATCTTATGGGGTGCTCCTAAAATAAATTTTCCTTTATCTAAGTTCTCACTAGCTATTTCAATTTTAGCTTCACCATTCTTAGAATTAACATTATCAGCAGGTGAGATAAACACAATTGTACTAGATGAGGCAATATTAGGAGAAGAGAAATCACACCCTAAACCGGTTTTATTAGAAGCAGCTCTCTAAAAGCTTAGCATCTCATCAAGCTTTGCACTGGAAGTCCTCTCTAATTGAGCTCTAACCTGGAACAGTTCTGCTTCAAGCTTCTTTGTCCTTTTAGCGAGGAAGTTGTTCTCAAACCGCAAAGCTCTAATGGTTTGATTTGCTTCATCAACCTTTGTAGAGAGCTCCTCTCGATCTAACTCCACATCAATTAGCTTCTTGGTAGGCAGCCTATACAGTTTATCATGCTTCTCAGAAACCTTGTACAACTTAGCATAAGCTGTATAGATGTCATATTAATCACCCATTTTCTCAAATTTTAATTCCACCTAGTCCTCTTCTTCATCTACTGCTTCTATGATCCCCTTAATAGGATCCACAATGGCAGTGAAGGCATTCAAGATTCCTTCGACATCACTATCATCTAACTCAATCTCAAGCTCGGCGTCACTCAAGGTAGTAATAAGAGCTTTGCTTTTCCCAATTAACTTGAGATATGTTCAACATTCTGGTTTCATGTGTCCAAAACCTTGACATCCGAAGAACTTTGGTTCGGAGCGAATAGTGTAGTGACCACCATCCTTAGCATCATTCTTTCCTCTTTCTTGGCTTTTGAATTGAGAAGAATCGGATTGCTTGCAGTCCTTATCAAATCCTTTCGCGTTGACATTCTTCATGAACTTCTTGAATTGCCTAGTGAAGTAGGACTTCATATTAGAATCTTCATCGTCTGAAGACTCATCAATCTCATTACTTTTGGCCTTCATTGCCATGCTTTTACTTTCGCTTCCTTTCCCAATTCCAGTCAAACCCAATTTATAGGTTTGCAAGTTGCCAATCAACTCCATCAAAGGAATTTTGTCAATGTCCTTTGATTCTTCAATGGCAGTGATCTAGGCATAGAATCTCTCAAGTAGAGATCTGAGCACCTTTCTCACAATCTTGGGTTCGGGAATTTGTTCTCCTAGATTAAATGTTGAGTTAACTATGTCCTTTAACTTAGCATAGAGCTCATCGAATGACTTATCCTCTTCCATCTTGATCTCCTCAAAGCTTGTAGTAAGCCTTTGGAGCTTAGAATCCTTGACGGTTTTAGTTCCTTCATAGGTAGTCTAAAGAATGGTCAATGCTTCCTTAGCAGCTTCAGTTGAGGATATTTTCTTGAACTCCTCTTTAGTCACCTCACTAAATAGGGCATTCAATGCTCTGCTATTGAAGTTTGCTGCTTTGATCTTGGCCTTATCCCAATCAGCCGACACTTCCTTTGGCTTAGTCCAGCCAATCTCCATAGCTTGCCACACTTTCTCATCTAAAAACTGCAAAAAAGCTCTCTTGCGTACTTTCTAGTATGCATAGTTAGTGCCATTAAATAAAAGAGGTATAATAAGAGATTCTCCTCTATCCATGACAAACAAAGTTCAAGGGACGTAGTAATGATTAAACCTAATCAAAGTGTGCCTGCTTTGATACTACTTGTTGGGTTAAAATGAATTGACCCCTTAGCAAATTAATTAATTACCCAAGTTAATTAATTAGTCAAATTACATGCAATAGCATGGTAGCACAAATAAATCACCAAATAACTAAATGCAGCAAAAATTAAATTTGACACAAGTTATTTGTTTACGAATAGGGAAAACCATTGAGGCAAAACCTTACCGAGTGAATTTAAGGTTACCACTCTTGAGAATCCATTAATATCAATCATAAGCGATAACAAGTAAAAGGAATTCCAGTACCCAATACTAACCTATAGTGAACCCTTACCCCAATACCCAATTGGACTTGTATTGTAGCGGCAATCTCTCAGTTCAATGCATGAATCTCAGTACGTGACTAACCAATGATGCACGGATCCCAATACGTGACTAAAACACTAACTTTAGGAAGATTATTGGCTACAAAGTTCTTCAATTCATCAATAATGAAGATCAAAAAGCTCATTGGTCATAAAACCCTTGGCGTAAAGACACAGTAGCTTCTATAAAGAATATGATGAACTAGAGCAATTTCTGCCTCTGGTCACAATATGCATGGATTATTATTTTGTAACACCTTGCATCACTTGTAATGGCTCTTAAAATAATCGTTATATATGTCTAGGGTTGTGAAAAAAGAAACCCTACTCAAATACTCAAGGATATGCATATAATCAGATCTAGAAAACCTGATTACGTAATTCTTGATAGATACACCTTGTGTCAAGCTGTTTTAGCAATAATTCTCGTTGGAAAGGATTCTATCGAGACTTCTGTCGAGCTTTAATGAACAACGCTTCCTTCACTTGTTTATTGGTCAGATCTGCATGGCTTCGGTACTAAACTTGAACACTTGTTTCTTGAAGTACTAAACCCATCCTAAATCTACCCAATTACAAATAAAGTATGTTTTGTCAAAGGATTAGCCAATTACATAATTATATCCCTAATTAAAGCCAACACAACATAGTTGAAAATCACAAGTTTACATTTTTTTTTCCTTGAGCGAATTACAACAAAAAAAAGCATAATTTTGTGCATGTGAGGACTGGTCATTGATGGCATTAGTGACAAATAGGGATTCGACTTTCCATATGTATGATATCCTCCAGTCCATGCTACATGGAAAATTTGGAAATAGCAAACAGGTTTCATAGCTAAACAACCCTGCTTTGGCTTCACCAATTGATGGGTTTAGTCTGACAATATATTTGGCTATAGCTGAAGCAATAACATAGCAGCTATGTCAAAGTTCAGTTTTAGTGGATGGGGTGAAACCGTGAAAGTTTTTACTATATCTTCTTTAAACTCGCCAATTTTTTTTTGGAGCATGCTGTCTAGACATTTATGTAACATCAGTGATTAAGGTCAAAAATATGTGACACAAATAAATGCAAATGTTGTATCGTGAAGAATTTTGAGCATGTTTTGATTTTTGTTGTTGCTCTTTTATTCAGTGCCGATACATTTCGGTGGTGGTATTTGCATTTTCACGTGGTAATGAGTCCATTGCACATGTGAAAATCAGGCCTGACTAACATGGAAATTATTCACTCAACACTCAAGTATATAGTTCAAAAGTCTTCTAGCTAAGTCACGTTGCTTTCAACTTTCATGCAATGCTAATAAACGTTCTTGTCTTGTTCAATGAAGTTTCCTTTGTTAGGTTCTAAAAATTTAGAATAATTAGTAAATTGTGATCTGAGCACAAACTTATCTAGGTATAGATCATAAAGTTTATAGTATATATTAGACAATGCTTAAGGTGCTGCAACTCAAAATATGAGAAAAATGAAGATGCAGTTTCAGGAATTCGAAACATGCCAAATTTGATCGATTGAGCCACCAATCGAGACACAGATCTATAGAATTTAATTAAAGTCCAACAACTCATTAATTGATTAGGGTTTTAGATCTATTTCACCAAGTATTTAAAGGAAGCCCTAAGGCACATTTTACTATGACTTTGGAGGTGCTCTTTTGAGATTTGAAGTTGCTGCAACAAGATTATATATAACTGATGATTTAAAACTTTGAGTGGGATCTCAAAGTCACAAACGAGGGTGTTTGTGTTTAACAAATTCAAATAGAAAGTCCGTAGATTCGGAACAGCGTGTTGTCACTTTTATAAGTACTACAAGAAGTAGCATTAAATTTATGGAAAAATCTATTGTAAGCACTTTCATTCTATTTAGTGAATTTGTTACCTTGAGGATAGTTTAAGTTAAATTCTCCCTAGTTTTTTTACTTTGAAACTGGACGGTTTCATTGGTTTTCTTGGGTCATCATATTGTTTGTCTTCTTTACTTTTCCACACTTAATGATATGATTGTTTGTGTTTAACCTAGATCTAAATAATAAACCTAAGCATCAACTTGGTTAATTAATTAGGTTAAAAATTTGAGTATACAAGGGTTTAAATGAACTAACATCCTTCCCTATCACAATCCAAATCTAATTGCTCTTTCATAAAATGTTGACGAACAAGAGTACATGCAACTATGCAAGAGTCAATTAAAAAGGCAAACACTATTCTAAGAAATAATTTATTAACCAATAAAATATCTAGATTAAGCAAATTTCAATTAAAAATCTGGTAATATTTTGATTTTACATCCTTGCATTTAAAAATTTGGAATTGGACCCCTAAATTATATATATATATATATATATATAGTGATTTGAAAGAAGCTCTTCCATCCATACTTGGTACTATATATCTGTTAAATTTTAAGCGTCACCTAAACTCAAAATGTCATCATTTTTCTTTCTAAAACTACATTATTACAGCCAAAGGCCTTGTAGATGAATTGGAACCTCCACATGTACAAAGTGGTTGAGGGTCTAGGGGAAAAAGGGTTCGAGCTGCGGAACTAGTAGCATGTTGTAATTATTTCTTAATAATAATAATAAAAACCTATATTATTACAATCCTATGTAAGTTTGGTCACATATTTTTTATTAATTAATATGATTGTTTTTTAAAAATTCCTTACTCTTCCTATATTTTTCCCCTTAAATACTCTCTCTCTCTCTCTCTCTGATCTATGTTCTCTTTGCCAATGGCCCACCGCAACACTTTCACGATTTTGGCAAGGCCATCAAGTTTCATGCTAGAGCCAAATTCTTTGGCATTGCTCGGGATGTCATGTCTTGACTAGCATAGACGGATGCCCCCCCCCCCCCCTCCCCTCCCCCCCAATTTTTTTTTTTAAATAATGTAATTATATACCTCTATATCTAGGTACTAATTTCAAGAATTTTGTTCAATAAAATTACATTTTGTCCCTCTTATTGATCATTATAAGAGAAATGTTGCAGTTACAAATTTTTTTTTACAACATTTTTACAAACTATTAAGGTAGCAAATGTTGGAAAATATGGTTTTGTATCTCATACAAAACACACAGCGGAAGCAACAACCACGGATCTACTTCAATCATGAAAGGTAACATGTAACCATGAATTCTAGAATAAAGAACAGAAAGCATACCTTGATGCAGTGAATTTCAAAACATGACTTGAGAATACCTTCAATCTTCATCTCAATTCCACATGGTACCCAAGATGTGGGGTCTCTCAATTAGTCTTTTGTACATAGACTCTCGAAGAAAAATCCTTCATCTTCTCCTTGTGGAGAAAATCGGATTTCTTTTCTTTTCATCATACGTACGTTAAACTATTCTCATTATTGTTTCTTTATTTAATAGCTCTTATTAAATAATGACTGATTATCTAATTAGGTTAGCCTTTTGGGCCTATCCAATTGGACTTTAGTTTGTGGCTTAGGATGGGACCAAAGGGAACAAATAAGACTCTAGTTCCAATGGGCCTTGGACTTTTCTGTCAACTCTTGACAAGTCCAAAGTTACCATTAATTATATTCAATATCACTATAAGAATATAATTGGACTCTAGGTCTTATTTATAAATTATATCCCAAGACTTTATTATAGATACAACCCCTTCATAAAAATATTTGTAGTAATATAAAGTCGTAAAATAAACTGTCACTTTGAAAATTACTACATCTTAATCATTAAGTACCCGGTTTAGTCCTTTATGTTATTCATCATATATTTATGAAATCCAATTTCATAAATATATACTTTAGTAACTTCTTACTAAAGTGGTTAGGCCCAACATTCTGAATAATCAAACCCATTGAACTTATCTCAAGGGAATATTTTATATCTCCGTTAAGAGATTATGAATTCCATTTTGAGAATATATGTTCCATCAACACTAAATGCAGCTGCCCAACATACTGAGGTTTTAACCATAACTTATAGATCTCACTCCTAATATATCAAAGCAACCTACATCTCATGATCACGTTCATTATTCTCTCAGGATTTAGAGTTGATGTAAATAGAAGTCGTGAGATTTATTTTATTCATTTGACAGTCGTTAGGAGAATAATAAATCTCACAGCGGTCCAGTTCAATATGTCTTAACTCTTAAAACATATCAACATATCAACTAGAAGTCTCCATTTCCATGATCAAGACAAATCATTTTAGTTGATATGTTATAGTCTTCGCAGATGAAATGCCCAATTTCATCACCGACTACGAACTAAAATTATGAGTTTACAAAGAACTTGTGATTGATATCTTTCTATAACTTTTCACATAAATCAAATACTATGCATCTCATGGACTAAAATAATACCCCATTAATTCATTTATAGATAGTCTTTAATAACTAAACAAATTAATTATTTATGACATGCAAACCAATTGGATTTTAGGGTATAAACCCCAACAATCTCCCACTTGCCCTCAAAAACAATTTGCCATGTATCCGACACTAATTTCCCTTTAGAGTAACTCACAATTACTTTAAGGCAAGGTTTGGAAACAAGTTTCAGCCAAATTTATTGCATAAATTACCTTTTCTACTACTACTTTTTAAGTACTCATATCTCTCTAATGAGATAATACTTACACTAAATGTGTATCTTCACCACCTAGGATGAACACATATCTTGAAGTCCAACTTCATGAATCACAATCAAACTACAAGTCAATATTTGTACATCCAGTAACTATGAAATCCTCACTTTGGTGGAAGAGCATATACTCCCTCATTCTCCTAAGATATTTGAGTATATGCTCTACTCCCACTTAATTAAGTAATCTTTGATTCAATTAATATTTGCTTACCATGCCCACCGCAAAATAGATATTTAGCTTAGTATATAACATAGCATAAAGACTTCCTATAAATTTAATATAAGGAACCGTCTTAGTATGCTCTTCCTTTTATAAATTTTAGGACTATAGTCCTATATAAAAAAAACTTCAAACTTAAAAGGAAAGAATCATTTCTTAAAGTATTCATGCTATACTTGGCTAGATTCTAATCTATTTAAGTAGTTTGAGATAGACTCAACATCCTAATTTCTGAATTTTAACAAAATTATAATTCTTAGGATGTGACTAGTCTTTCCCAAGTACTTTATATCATACTAGACTAGACAACAAAAGCTTTATTGGTGACAATAACTCTACATCATCCTAAATTATTAGAACGTCATCAACATACATTAAGAAATTTATTATTCTATATAACTTCTACACACATAAGGCCTTTTAATACTTGATCAAAATCAAACAATTTGATTGCTTGATCAAAGATGATATTTTATGATTTAAATGCTTACTTTAGTCCATAAATGGACTTTAAACAACTTGCATACTGAACACTACTAGTTCTTTGCTATGAACAAGTCTAGTTACATCATATAGATGTCTTCATCAAGATTGCCATTAAAAGAAGCTTTCTTGATTTCCATTGCCATATTTCATTAAAATGAAATATAATGGATAAGAGAATCTAGATAGAGTTAAACTTGACTATTGGTGAAAAAATCATTTCATAATCGAACCATTTCTTTCTGAATAAATCTTTTCGCCGCTAGTCTTGACTTTGAAGATTTAGACCTTCAAAACTATCAATCTCATTTTCTTGTAGACCTATTTGAGAACAATAGGCTTAATGCAATTAAGGGCCTCTACAAGTTCTAGACTTTAAATAGAATATAATTCTATTCACATAACATTGATCTAGTAATCCATATTCATATCATCAATTGCCTTTATATAGGACCGAGGATCAAATTCATATCCTTGTGGAATAACTGCAAAAGTTTATTCCAAAAGTATGAATTTATTTGGTAATCCTCCCACTATGATATTGTACCGGTGTAATAGTTATCTACAGAATAATGTCTTGTTGTGTATCTAATACAACAAACTCATTTCCAAATGTATTTTATAGTTGTCTTACAACAAATTCCGACATTTTTCTTCTAGAACAATTTATCTTTAAAAGAGCCCTATTCCTCCTTTATGTATGCACTAACTTAAAGAAGTCATTGGAACTTCATTCCTTTACAAAAAGGAACCCTAGATTTTATTATCCTTTAAATAGAATTCATAGATTGAGAATATAATAAAATAATGGTTCTAAAAGCCCATCTTTCATCAATCTTGAATAGCATTTAGATTAATAAGATCTATAGACATAAGTGCCAAAACATACAATTACAAAGGATGGGAACTTTCTCTTTATAAAGTAAAACATGTAAATTTCCATCTAGAAGACAATCGTGGACAATGCTTAGCTTTACCAAAACAGAAACACTTTCTTTTTGGTCATACTTTTAAGTATAATTTCCTTTTGGCAACTATTAAAGCAACTAGCTTGTCCAACTGTTTGGTATTATAATTCCTCTTCTTACCACCCTTACCTTTTGGTTTAGGCTAAGAATTCAAATTAAATCATATTGATCCTAGCCTTAGCTTTTAGGATATCTTCCATTGCGTAGAACTCACTCATCAATTCAAGTAACATAAAAATAATTTATTTTCAAAACAATTTGAATTGATCAAATGATTCTAACAAGGACTTGTGGATCATATCCAAATAAGATTAACATTTAATCTCAATACCCAAGAATTCCAATTCATTTTAAAAATAACACATTTTCATTAAATGATATAGAATTGAAACTCCTTAAGATTTTGTTAGCACTCAATATGATTCATACCCAACATCTCATTTAGACTTAATATAAAGTCTAAGTTTAGTACTAACTCTTGCATCTCATGCTATAGCACAATTGAGATACAAGCCAATGAACATATTAGCATTTCAATGGAAACTATGATCACATCATAAGCTATTTTCCATAAATGCATCATTTATAGAAAATTATGACAATGCTGAATCAAAACATAAATATGTACTTCAGCTCCTTTAAGCACCATGTCCAAAATTATTTATTAGTTAATGTGATTCAACTAAAATAGTAGCTAGAGGACAAAATTTATGACAACTTTATTTTGAGACTATGAACATAATTATAGGGACATTATTATTTTGCATCCATAACCATATAACATGAAACCCGAAAATATACTATACTAGATGCAACGACAACTTAATCCCGCAATTAATATTCCTCAGCATAGAGTGAATACCAATCATTATGATCAGGCGAGAATTATTCTCATTATTAATGCTATCATGGTAACTCTTACCAAACAAAAATAATTTGCCACTCTTCCTTTGACCTCTAAGTAATAATAGCAAGAACTCAGCATAGAGGATACTATCAAACTTAGTCTAGTGTACACCATTGTCTAGAATCATGTGTAGCCACATTGCATCCCTTTAAAATGCTTATTTTGTAGTACCATGATAAAAACACCCTCCGCATGGAATACAAAGCTCGAAGCTAAGACAAGGTGTTTGATCAAACTACTATAAACCAGGAAATTCAATCTTGTAGTACCATGAAATAAACATCCTCTGCATGGAACGCTAGGCTCGAGGCCAAGATGAGATATTTACCCCACACTACTATGAACTGACAATGGAGACCGTGAGATCCAACCCTTGTATCTCTCTCCCACTAGAAATTTTAAACAAGTGGATTGTCTTGAAATCATTGTAATCTAATCACAATTTTAACCCTACACATTAAATGTGTTTAATTGTTTAAATTTAATGTGATGTACCTAAGTCACATCACAATAGCGTAACAAACATTCGTGCAATCACAAATAAGTTTAACCTTGTAATCTGTGAAGTAAATACCTTCCGCATGGAATGCAAGACTTGAAGTCAAGACAAGGTATTTATTCACAACACAATAAACTTAACAAAAGGGTTATTTCAGCACTCCCACTCATTATTTGGGTTTTCTTTAGATCACTAACTAAAATGGAAGTCCTAACCTATTTAGGATTCCTTAAACACTAATGAATCAAAAATTAGTTATACAGAACTCTATCCTTAATTTACTAGATAAAGTATTCTAATCTCATTAGAAACTATATACCTTTTAATTAGAATTTTAATCTCATTAAAAACTTCTAATTAAAATAAATTAAGGACTTTTAATCATAAAACAATTTAAGATTAAGAGTTCTATTTAACTAAAATCTTTGATCTCATTAGCTCTTTTAGTTAGAACCATGTGTAATCACATCACACATTGCCTTACACCTTATACATTTGAAAACATTTAGAAAAAATTCAAAATTCCTTTCAAATGCATTTTTGCGAGAATCTCATGACTAAGCTCTTCTTGTGAAAAAAAAATGTAAGGAAAAATAGTGAAAACACAAAATTCAGACAGAAACTTTCGCTGTTGTCTCGCGGGTATCTCGCGACTAAGCGCTTCCCGTGAAAACGAGTTAAGCAAAAAATTGAAAACACAAAATTAACACAGAAACTTTCGCTACTGTCTTGCGGGTATCTCGCGAGTAAAGCTTAACCGCAAAATTTTTTTGTGCTTTAGTGGCATTTTTCGCGAGTAGCCTCACGAGACGCTTACCCACGAAAAGCCCGTGTTTTCAGTTTTTCAAGGGCAAAACTGAATTGTTTTCAGATTTTTCAAGTAACCGTTTTTGGCATCTCATTGTTCTTCTATCAAAAACACTTTTTGATTTTATTAACGAAGATTTACAGATCAAACATTAAGGTTTTCAAGATGAAGATCAAGAACCCTAATATGCTAGAAACCCTTGAAAACACAATCCTAATCTCATTAGGAATAAATTTCATAATCCTAGCATTAACTTACTGTTTGATCATAAAATAAATATATAATGCAAGATTACCAAGCGTACACGTTTGCCATCGAAGAATCAAAAACAAATAATCATACATATACGTTCAGCCAATTAAAAAAACGCTACTTGCAATATAATAACCAAACTTTAATTAAAACATATGAACAAAAGCATTAATTGCAAGTTGTATATGATGAATGGGTCCCATGATATTCATCCAATAGATATGACCAATTGCCAACTATATCCAGACTATGCAAAACAAAAGTTTACACTGTGGACATGATGCAATTGTCTTATATTAGATATCAACAAAACCAGTAATATATGTAGGCGATGTGCACTCCAATACTCAAACTACAAATAAACGGCACTAGATGAAAGAAACAACCATGGCCTTTACCCATAATCAAAAATAAATATTAAGCCAATGGTTTCTTTAATCTTTAACCAATATATCACATATATTAATCACAGCAGTTCCAAAACAAAATTATGCAGAAACTTTACTACAGAAAACTAGAACACCAAGAAAGTGATTTTTCTTTAATTCTAAAACTCAATCACGTGTTATATAAGCATGATATTAAAGACCACTCTGATACCATTTGTTGGATAACATGGTTTTGTATCTCATACAAAACACACAGCGGAAGCAACAACCACAAATCTACTTCAATGATGAAAGATAACATGTAACCATGAATTCTAGAATAAAGAACAGAAAGCGTACTTTGATGCAGTGAATTTCAAAATATGACTTGAGAATACCTTCAATCTTCATCTCAATTCCACATGGTGCCCAAGATGTGTGGTCTCTCAATCAGTCTTTTGTACATAGACTCTCAAAGAAAAATCCTTCTTCTTCTCCTTGTGGAGAAAGTCTAATTTCTTTTCCTTTCATCATACGTACATTAAACTATTCTCATTGTTGTTTCTTTATTTAATAACTCTCATTAAATAACGACTGATTATCTAATTAGGTTAGCCTTTTGGGCTTACCCAATTGGGCTTTAGTTTGTGGCTTGAGATGGAACCAAAGGGAACAAATTAGACTCTAACTCCAATGGGTCTTGGACTTTTCTGTCAACTCTTGACAAGTCCAGAATTACCATTAATTCTATTCAATACCACTATAAGAATATAAATGCACTCTAGGCCTTATTTATAAATTATATCCCAAGACTTTATTATACATACAACCCCTTCATAAAAATATTTGTAGTAATATAAAGTCGTAAAATAGACTGTCACTTTGAAAATTACTACATCTTAATTATTAAGTACCCGGTTTACTCCTTTATGTTATTCATCATATATTTATGAAATCCAATTTCATAAATATATACTTTAGTAACTTCTTACTAAAGTGGTTAGGCCCAACACTCTGAATAACCAAACCCATTAAACTTATCTCAATGGAATATTTTATATCTCCATTAAGAGATTATGAATTCCATCTTATGAATATATGTTCCATCAACACTAAATGCGGCTGCCCAACATATTGAGGTTTTGACCGTAATTTATAGATCTCACTCCTGATATATCAAAGCAACCTACATCTCATAATCAGGTTCATTATTTTCTCAGGATTTAGAGTTTATGTAAATAGAAGTCGTGAAATTTATTATTCATTTAACAGTCGTTAGGAGAATAATAAATCTTACAGCGGTCCAGTTCAATATGTCTTAACTCTTAAAATATATCAACATATCAACTAGAAGTCTCCACTTCCATGATCAAGACAAATCATCTTAGTTGATAAGTTATTGTCTTCACAGATGAAATGCCTAATTTCATCACTGACTACAAACTAAAATTACGAGTTTACAAAAAACCTGTGATTTATATCTTTCTGTGACTTTTCACATAAATCGCATACTATACATCTCATGGACTAAAATAATATCTTATTAGTTCATTTATAAATAGTCTCTAATAACTAAACAAGTTAATTATTTATGACACGCAAACCAATTGGTTTTAGGGCATAAACCACAATAGCAAATTCTTACTGATTTACATCTGGGTCTACTACTTACATCACTTTTTTACTTACTAATCTAGTATTTTCCACCTTTTAAAGTCCATAAAAAAATTTATAGATCTAAAATCTATATATATATATATATATATACAAGCCCAAAATATTAGCCCAACAACAAAAATTATTGATAGGCGATAGCAAAGCTAAAAAGAATTTGAGACTAATCAACCAATTTTACTAAAAACAAACAACTTAGCCATTCAAAAAACTTCAAACAAAATAATTTTATCCTTACCAACAAAAAACGCACTCTACACACATAAAAAAGAAAAAATAATAATAATAAAAGAAATCCTTTGTTGGCTAAGCAGTAGAGCCGAAAGCCAAAGCCATTACATGCAGCTAACAATAAAATTGCCCCCCTTAACTTCAAGTCTTGGCTCCGTCCCTATCGGCTAGCCAAGTTGGTCTATTTAATGAGATTAACCACTATATGACATACACGTTACATAAGAGCATGGTTGTGAAACCCGGACCGGATCGTACAGTCCGACCGGGTTAATCGGAAACCATTCACCAAAACAGTCCTTTTAACCTCAAAAACCAACCTATATGAAGAATTCTGTGAACCGTGCGACCCGCGGTTCAACCTCATGGGTTTGAAAACCGTGGACGGTTGTCACGGTTCTTGCGGGTTCAGTGATTCAGAGTTTTTTTTTTTTGGGTACTTATAGCTCAGCCATTGATGAAGCTTCAACCTCAGACATTGAGATCGCACCACTATTTGTTCTTATTCTTCTTTTCAGTCTCGCTCGCCCTCTCTCTCTCTGCATTTTTGTTGACTGCTATTTCTGTATTTTTTTCTTTCTCTGCATTTTTTTCGTTTGTTGTTTTTGCAGTTTTTCCCTTCTGCGTTTTTCCTTTGAATGAAATCTAGAGTCTTTTGGACTCTTTGAAGGTGATTAACAACTTGCATTCTGTCACCCACTAAATGTAAGCAGCCAACCACTCTTTTTTAAATTTTATTGGGTTTAATTAATTTTTTAATGGTTTGGCTGGCCACTCTTCAAGCTTTGTTTATTTTTTATTTTTAAAATTTAACTAAATACATGCTGTCAAGTGTCAACTGTCAACTACTCTTGTCAAAATTTTATAGGACTTTATTCTTTATTTAATCAATTTTTTAATGCCTTATCCGGCCACTCTTTTAGCTTTTGTTTATTTTTTATTTTAAAAATTTTCATAAATAGTTGAATATTCAAATGGGCTTTGGCATGAAACAATTTATTGGATAGTCAAATGGGCTTGAACATAACTTGAGATAATTTAGACATAAGTTCTCACACTTAGGCTAGGCACACACTAATTTGAAACATGGACTATGATGATATAGATTATGATGAAGGTTATAGCATGAGAGATATAGATAATAATTGGTCAGACAGTAACATGGATTATGAAATTGATTCTGATTCTGACAGTGATATGGATGACTATAATTATAATTATAATAATAATGCAAAAAATTGGAATATATTAACAGAAGATAAAATTAATCGACAGACTAATAGACACAATAATAGTTTTTTAGACATAATTAATAAAAAATTAGAAGCTATAGAGAATGATGAAAGATTTACGACATGCACTAAAGTAGAAAGAAAAAATGATAGCTTTTTGGACCTCTATGAAAAAATGAAAATTTTAAATTCACCTTTAAATGAAGAAAGAGAATTTGAACCCCATCATAGATCACCTTTAACAAAAGTTATGACAGATAATTGGTATAATAAGCAAGAGGATAATTTGATATCAATAAATATGATAAATGGTAGAAAAGATGGTTTGACAGATAATATATTTATAACAAATAAAGACAAAGAAAATGATGAACTAAAGAAAGAAAAAGAAATTGGTAACATAAGAGACGGCCATGCATGGGAAAGACCAACACGTATAGAAGATAAAGAAATGTTTAAAAAAGGAATGGTAAAAGAGATGATAGAAACAATTGAAAGACAAGATAATAGGAAGCTAAAGACAAAAGAAGATGTAGGGAAAGTTATAAGAAATGACAGATTAAAAGGAAATAGTGTTCTTGAAGAGTCTCTACGTAGGAAACTAGACATAAAAAATATGATAGAAAAAGTCAATAATGGTTGGAAAATTAATAATGATAGTTCTAAAGAAGCTAGCTCAGTACAAATTATATGTAAGAAGCTAGAAATAGGAAGAGACATAGAAAGACAAAAGAATATAATAGAAGATGATATACGTGCAAGACTAGAACAAGAAGAAGAAATGGAACAAGATAAAGCCAAAGATGGAAAAATAGTCAACAAAGGGAGGAAAACTAATAATGAAAGAAAAGAAAATAGTGATAGTGTAGTAAAAGCAATCAATAGATGTAAAGTTAATAATACTAATAGTTTAAAAGAAAAAATTGATGAAAGACTAAAATTAATTGAGAAATCTATGATAGATAACAGCTTGGCAGAATTAAACAAAAAGATAAAAATTTTAAATTCACCATTAGATACAGACAGAAAGAAAGAGAAAGATATAGCAGTTTTAAATATTACTGAGGTATCAGATAATGAGAATACTGACAGACATAATAGACATGTTATTTGCCATAAATGCAAAAAAGAAGGACATACTAAAAAACAATGTGCTAGACAGAATAAAATTGCTAAACAAATTAGTATGTTGGAATTTGAAAAGGACACACTAAATGAATTAATGACAATATTTAATATCAGTCAAGAAGAGATAGATCAAGTAAAGAAAAAGGAAGAATTAAAATCAATCAACCCATTTAAAGTTAATAAAAGAAAAAGAAAACAAAAAGACATAATAGATAAATTAATAAATAATTTACCTAATCAAAACAAAAAAGATTATTTACTAAGTCTGAAAGAATCTATAGATATACCTATTGCTTGTATTAGATGTAAGAAATATGGACACCATGTTACAGAATGTAGAAAGCAAGAAAGAGCCAAAAAAGAAAAAGACAAGCAAGAAAAGATAAAAAAGAAAAAAGATGATGCAGAAGCAGTAAAACCTGTAACCATACAAGACTTATTGACAGAAGCAAAAATAATAAAACAAGAAATTAAAAAGGATAATTCAGTAAATATAAATAAACAGAATTTTAAAGAAATAATAAACTTGAAAGAATTTCCTAGACCCATGATAGAAACCCCTTTAATAGAAAAAGATAACTACAATAGACAGAATTTCTTTAGTTTAATTAACAGAATAATCTTTCAAAACTGGCATACAGAAATCACTTTAGTAATTAATAAAGAATTCTCTTTGACAGAAATTGCTTTAATAGACTCAGGCACTGACATGAATGGTATACAGAAAAAATTAATTCAGGCGGCTACTAGATTAATTAATTATAAATTGCCCAATAAGATAGGTGATTTTTCTTTAAATTATTTTATGGAAACAAAAAAGGAAATTAAGACTAATGTAACTAACGTACCTTTCACTTCACCTTTTATTCCAAAAGAAATTAGTTTCCCCTATAAGATCACTATCTTACAGGATACTAATAAAAAAGGAATCTATAGCATTAAAAGAAGTTGGTCAATTTTAGAGAGAAATATATCAATTACTCACCAGTTGACAGAAAAAGACATAAAAAAGGATAAAAAAGACAAAGAGACAGAGATTCATCCTGAGACAGAGATTTGTTCTTATCCCCTTGTTGCTCTTCCACATAGACACCAACATATAATTCAGAAAATAGTCCAACTACTTTATGAAAAAGAATCCAAGACAAAAGATAGAACTATACTTATAAGTCAATATAATTGGACTAAACAAATAGATAGTTTGACAAATGTACTAAATAAAATTATAAAAGATAGTATTCATGCACCCTTTGTAGTAAAAATAATCTCAAACACTCATAATTTAATAAAAGAAGACTTGACAGACTCCCCTTCATTAATTATTAAAGAAGATATTAATTGTGATAATTACTTGAGTAAACACAGATTTAACTTCTTGACAGACTTAATTAATAGGCCTCTTATAGATTTTCCCCAGACAGATTTAATAATTAATAAAAGACTTTATGAAAAAAAATGTATTCCCACAAAATGAAATATATACATATATGAATAGAACAAATAGAATCATAACAGATCTTGAAAATATTCACTTTGGCAGACTCCATCATGACTGCTCCAATATCATTACTACTCAGCAAGAGCACAAAAGTGTACAAGAAAAACTTTGTTTTATTATACGTACCTTGAAACTTAAAAATGATCTTCTTATAAAATATTTTAAAGAAATTTTACAGAAAGCCATCGGTGAAAAGATCTTGAAAGTATGTTTGAAAGAAACTTTGTATATAAATGTTCATTCCCAAAATATTTCAAGACATAATCCTTTTCCTCAACCCCATTTGCAGTCAAGACATAATCCTTTTCCCCAATCCCATTTGCAGACTAATATGAGTAACAGAACTTCTCAGGCAGACAGGAAAGGAAAGGGCAAGGCACTTGCAGTGCCCGAACATTTTCGAAAGCCTTCAGTAAGAATTATAGATGGGCAGGAAGGTGTCTTGTTAGAGACAATATCCCTTCAGGATATGTTGCAAGAAGCAATGTATTCATGTGGTGAAAATAGTGTAACTCTACAGAAAGTGCTTCGCACTGACCTCATGTTTCAAGACGGAGAATTTACAGACCTTCCTCTTCATATTAAGTTACTTCTTGATAATTTACAGGCAGCCTTTACCCTTAAACAGAAAGACTTATTCCAAAAGACCCTTCAGGCTTTGGAATTACACCTTGTTAGCACCGGGGCATTTATTGAAGCTCTCGGTTGTCAACTCCCTGGCAAGGCGGATGGAGATTCAAGCTCCACAAAGACAGAATCACAGTCTCTAAAAAGCTATCTTATGGGAATAAGCTTTTCAAAGCTACACCCTAAGATTCAGCAAAAAACGAGGCTTGCCATCAGAAATTTACTTCCTGAAATCCAACAGAAAATATTAACCCATGCAACTTTAACCAATTCTTATGACAGGTGGATGCATCTTTTTCATATATTTGTTTCTACAGCATTTATCAGAACAGAAGACATGACAGGCGAAATATGGTTATCTCATAAAGCCACATGGTATGAGAATTTTGGAGATGCAGACAGAGTTTATGAAAGAACAGGAGACAGATATGATCCCTACCCAGGATTACTTATCAATACAGAGACAGAAGATCCAGTAATTCGTGATCCTTTATGGTTATCTGAAATGCTGGAAGCAGGGTTTATTAGTAAATTAGTTATAACTTCTGCAGATCAGATTCGTTTATTCCCTAAAGTCATTAAAGAAGTGGCAGCACAGATTGGAGGACTTAATTATATGAAGATGGAAATTTGGAGTACACTTCCATTTTGGGACCCTGGCTATTATATGGAATCTCAGCCAGCACATCTTTTGGTCCTTATTCATGATTGGGGCTTTATTCCTGGATACAACTGGTATTCAGGAGATACTTTCTTATCACTAGAGGATCCAAGTGCCCTGGCTCAAGAATGGTCTAATTTCAAGTGTAACAAGATTTATGAAGTACAGAAAGATTTAGACAGAGATTTCCACTTATATGGCTACACCAACAGGATAGCTGTGTATGGTCCAAGACCTTCAGCAAGAAGGCTTATTGGGAGAAGAAGGATTGTTAAAGACCCCAGATTGATGACAGCCAAGGATCGTGTTCCTGTCTTCATTCTGATTTCGTATTGTGCTTTATGCAATGATTATGGTGTGCCCCATGAGCATGAGCAGTATGAAGATAACACTGATCCGATAGATTATGATAACTATGCAGATACAGATTGAGAAGACAGACAGAAGAGTTTTCCAAGACAGACAGAAGAGTTTTCCCAGATAGACAAAAATGACAGACCACTATTCACTATTCACCAGACACATGACAGATCACTATTCACCAAGACAGATCACTATTCACTAGCATGCCTCCTGACAGATAAACAAATTTTACTATGCGCAAAAGTACTTCAGAAAAAGACAAGGCAGATATTTTAAGTTACTACCGACAGATTAACTTGAGTTCACTTTACTTAACTCAGGTTACTTTTAGAAGTTACTACCGACAGATTAACTTGAGTTCACTTTACTTAACTCAGGTTACTTTTAGAAGCTTACCATGGTTCACTTCATCTATAAAAGGACAGACTCCGAAGACAGAAGACAGGTCCAGTTCTAAGGTCCAAATTTTCAAGATAGTTCCAAGGTCCAATTCCCAGAAAGTTTAGAAAGCCTTTGTAATAGCCATCCCTTTCAGAAAGACTTTTTGTAATTTCCCTTTTGTAATCTTGTAACCTTTCTCCTCAGACAGTTTACTTTGTAATCTTCAGACAGTCTTTTATTTTCAAGCTTGTATCAAAGACAGTTTGTTTTCAAGTTTAATCAAAGACAGAAGTATTTTCAAGTAAGATTTTATCAGTTTCAGTTTTATATATTCCATACTCTGTTTTAACTTATTTTTGAATATATCTGTTTTGCTATTTTCTTCTTTATCATCTATCTTATCATTGTTTATGCTTCTATATTACTGCTGTGCTCTCTCCTGGGTAGTTAATGGATACTAAAGAACAAATTGTTAGATTCCATTCTGGCTCCTGGACATCTACCCAGCAGAATTACAGTACTATTAAAAAAGAAATTTTATCTATTATATTATGTGTTTCAAAATTTCAAAATGATATTTTTAACCAAAAGTTTTTAATTCGAGTTGACTGTAAAAGTGCTAAAGAAGTCTTACAGAAAGATGTTCAAAACCTTGTTTCCAAACAGAGTTTTGCAAGATGGTAGGCTATTTTAAGTGTTTTTGATTTTGATATTGAATATATTAAAGGAGAATCTAATTCTATTCCTGATTTCTTAACCCGTGAATTCCTACAGGGAAGATGAGCTCCCCTGCAGATAAGAGCAAACCCAGATCTAGACAGTCTTATGCTGCCCCACCAATCCCTTCTCCCCCTAGTAGACTTCTCTCTTGTCCCTCCTTCAACTCACCTAGTTTCTCTTCAAACAGACCCCAAGAAAGAACCCCAATACCCTGCAGCCCAAACCCTTTTCAGCCACTTTCTCCAAGCTCCAATCCAACATCTAAACAGTCTTATGCCAGGCCCCCAACTCCTCCTCCCTTAAAAACTCCATTTAACATAGTTGCCTCTTCCTTTCCCCCACTATCCTCTCCCTCTAAACAATCAATAGACAGACCCTCTACCTCTCAAACTCAAACCCAAACCCCAAGAGAAGATCACAGTGTTGAACTCCCAAAAAATTCTTGAAATTTTATTTTATGGATTGAAAGAGAATACCAGCATATTACAGATCCCCTCTCACTAGTTAGACAGTTGCTACCTCCAGGATGGGAGCACCCCAAGACAGAAACATTAAAGACCCAGACATTCTATGAGTTTATTCTAGTTGACACAGACTCAATCCTAGTCACACACATGCCCTATTCCCAAGACCCAAACAGAATTGGTTATTCTAAAATAGTTATAAAACAGATTCTCACCCCTTCTCAGTGGAGGGCAGAGCCCTGGATTCCCAGGAAGTTTTCTCATCCCTTTGAGCCTCAGTTTTATAATTATTATGACTATATGGAAGCGTGGGACAGATTCCTTTTATTTCAAAACAATATTAACAGACACACTTGGTTTTTCCGATTTAATATGTATAGAAAGAAAGACATGATGATACCCAGATGGTTTATCGACTGGTGGAATTCTTATGGCCCTGAAGCTATGATTCTTCCTCCTGATCTCCTTAAAGCCTATGAAAGTTTCAAGAAAGAACCAAACATACAGCATCTTAAAGATTTTCCACATCTTTTACAGTTCTTTTACAGGTTTCCGGATCTCCCGTGGATTATCAGATGGGAATACAAAATAGAAAAGCATCCTCAGTATCCCTTTCCTATGCTCACCAGGAAGTTCAAATTAAAATGGTGGAATAAGTTTAATTTTGATCATATTTGTCAAGAATTGCAGAAAAGGACCTCTCCTTCCCAGACAGAAAATCCTAATTTCTTTTTGGAAAAAAGCCAAGTCCAATGCCAGCTTGCCTCCGTCTCAGACAGAAGACAGCTCAAAAAGCAATTGCTTGAAGCAGCATCACAGATATCAGATGATGAAGATGACACAATAATGGAATCATCCTCTCCAAATTACAGGACTCATCCAGAAGCATTTCAAGATTCTCAGGATCCCTATGATATGTGACAGATAAGGCAAAAAGACATGTGACAGATAAGTGATAGAAAGGACGAAAAGACAAAAAGACGAAAAAGACAAAAACTAAAAGATCAAGAAAGATATTTGACAGAATGTTAATTACAGGCGTGCTCAGACAGATTTTCTACAGATTTCACAAGACCAGACAGACTACTGTTCAAGATTTACTCTACCGACAGAAAAAGACAAGACAGATATTTTAAGTTACTGTTCTACCGACAGATTAACTTGAGTTCACTTTACTTAACTCAGGTTACTTTTAGAGACTTACCATGGTTCACTTCATCTATAAAAGGATAGACTCCGAAGACAGAAGACAGGTCCAGTTCTAAGGTCCAAATTTTCAATATAGTTCCAAGGTCCAATTCCCAGAGAAAGTTTAGAAAGCCTTTTAGAAAGCCTTTGTAATAGCCATCCCTTTCAGAAAGACTTTTTGTAATTTCCCTTTTGTAATCTTGTAACCTTTCTCCTCAGACAGTTTACTTTGTAATCTTCAGACAGTCTTTTATTTTCAAGCTTGTATCAAAGACAGTTTGTTTTCAAGTTTAATCAAAGACAGAAGTATTTTCAAGTAAGATTTTATCAGTTTCAGTTTTATATATTCCATACTCTGTTTTAACTTATTTTTGAATATATCTGTTTTGCTATTTTCTTCTTTATCATCTATTTTATCATTGTTTATGCTTCTATATTACTGCTGTGCTCTCTCCTGGGTAGTTAATGGTATCAGAGCCATGGATGGTAGGTGTATGAGTTTTATTTCTTTGCAAGTCTGTCACAGTTGTAGGTTTGTTGGGTTTAAATCTATCAGTAATTTCTGCAAAATTATAAGTTGACTTATAATCCTTTAAATCTGTTTCAAATGTGTCATCTTGGGTTAAGGATTCTTTTAGTTTAGATAAATAATCCTTCCTAGTCTGTGAATCTGAAATTTTGTCTATTAGGTCCATTATTATATCTTCTTGTTTGTTCTCTTTCTAAGCAATTAATAATTACTGGCGGAACTTTATCACTAACCACTGATGTCCTTGCTTATCGGGACCACCTTCTCGGGAAACTCCATTGCGGGACCACCCAAACAACGCCAGTTCGTCGGCTTAACAAAAACAACGGGCTGACCAACGCGAATGCTATGGTTTGCCAACGAGTGTAAGGCTGACCAACGCTACCAAGGAGCAAGTAGTGGCTAAACAGTAATATGAGTTCCTAGTAACTTCTTAATTGCAAAGAAATAAAACTCATACACCTACCATCCATGGCTCTGATACCATTAACCACCCAGGAGAGAGCACAGCAGTAATATAGAAGCATAAACAATGATAAAATAGATGATAAAGAAGAAAATAGCAAAACAGATATATTCAAAAATAAGTTAAAACAGAGTATGGAATATATAAAACTGAAACTGATAAAATCTTACTTGAAAATACTTCTGTCTTTGATTAAACTTGAAAACAAACTGTCTTTGATACAAGCTTGAAAATAAAAGACTGTCTGAAGATTACAAAGTAAACTGTCTGAGGAGAAAGGTTACAAGATTACAAAAGGGAAATTACAAAAAGTCTTTCTGAAAGGGATGGCTATTACAAAGGCTTTCTAAAAGGCTTTCTAAACTTTCTCTGGGAATTGGACCTTGGAACTATCTTGAAAATTTGGACCTTAGAACTGGACCTGTCTTCTGTCTTCGGAGTCTGTCTTTTTATAGATGAAGTGAACCATGGTAAGTTTCTAAAAGTAACCTGAGTCAAGTAAAGTGAACTCAAGTTAATCTGTCGGTAGAGTAAATCTTGAACTGTATAATAGTGGGTCTTCAAAAGTAACTCGGGTTTATTAAAGTGAACTCAAGTTAATCTGTCGGTAGAACCTTGTAGAATCCTGAACAGTAAATGCTTCACTTTATGAACAGTAATCTGTCTGAATCTGTCGGTAGAATCTTGTAGAATCCTGAACAGTAAATGCTTCACTTTATGAACAGTAATCTGTCTGGAATCTTGTGTGTCAGTAATGCCATTTGTCTGTCTCTTGTCTCTTGTACTGTCTTTGAATAATAGTTATCCTTAAATAATAGTGATGCCATATGTCTATCTCTTGTCTCTTGTCTCTTGTACTGTCTTGGATTGGTCTAGATTTGAAAATCCTTCTGTCTGTAGTTGTCTGTTTGTTGATAATATCACAGCTATTCTTTCTGATATCCACTTGAATTCTGAAGGGATATTGTCTCTATTGAGACGCCTTCATGCTTTGACTGAAATCTTATTTAAAGATTTCTATTTGGGCAAAATATGGTCATAGAGTTAGCCTTAGAATGGCTATCTTGCTTGCCAGGCAATTGACCGTTAATTTTAAAATTAACTAATTAAGACTATTACGTAAGCATTAATATTTACAAGGGAAGTAATTTTGGAGAAAGTCATGATTATATAGTACAAATAGATATCATGACAAAGATGAAACAAAGGCAAAGGATGTTACGTAGGAAGTTAGATACAAAAGGGGAAAGAGGATGAAGTCAACAAAGGGAGGAAAATTCATCATAAAACCTTAAAATTTTTTTTTTTTTTTTATATATATATACATATAACATTTTATCTAGGTACTACTACTGGGTAGGATAGTATCATCTATCATTGAGGCTGTAGGAATCTCATCATCTATTACTAATTCAAATTTACTAACACTTGTGTCTTTTGAGATGGAAATTTCTTTCAATAAGTGTATATCCTTGGGAATTGGTGGTAGGAGAAATTTAAAAAATACTTCTGTTTCCAAAATATTAGTGCTTATTCCATTGTCTGTCGTAAAAAATGGGTAAATCAAAGCCAAAAAAGGATTTCCCAATATAACTTTAGAGGACAACTTATCTGTTAGGAAGAAAGGTGTTCTGAAATTGATGCCATTATTATGTATGCATACCTTAGTTAGTTTATTACTTATTTTAAGTCTATCACCATTAGCCTGAGTTAATCTGTCAGTTGTTGATTCGTAATACTTAGAGGGTATTAATCCTTCTTGTATACAATTCATATCAGCACCTGAATCAACAAGGGCAATAACTGTCAATGAGAATTGGGTTGGTCCCGCAATGGAGTTTCCCGAGAAGGTGGTCCCGATAGCAAGGAAATCAGTGGTTAGTGATAAAGTTCCGCCAGTAATTATTAATTGCTTAGAAAGGGAATAAATACATTTATCAGCTCATAATCTGTCTCAACAATCTTAAAAGCGTGGGGTGAAGGAATAACAATGCAAGGAAGTTGTTTAACATATTTTTTAATCTGTCGAACTATCATAGTGTGTTTATCTGTCCATGCAGGGGGATTCTTTTCTAGCCTCTTATATAAGGGTCTACCATTAACTACCCAGGAGAGAGCACAGCAGTAATATAGAAGCATAAACAATGATAAGATAGATGATAAAGAAGAAAATAGCAAAACAGATATATTCAAAAATAAGTTAAAACAGAGTATGGAATATATAAAACTGAAACTGATAAAATCTTACTTGAAAATACTTCTGTCTTTGATTAAACTTGAAAACAAACTGTCTTTGATACAAGCTTGAAAATAAAAGACTGTCTGAAGATTACAAAGTAAACTGTCTGAGGAGAAAGGTTACAAGATTACAAAAGGGAAATTTCAAGATGCGTCCACCTGTCATAAGAATTGGTTAAAGTTGCATGGGTTAATATTTTCTGTTGGATTTCAGGAAGTAAATTTCTGATGGCAAGCCTCGTTTTTTGCTGAATCTTAGGGTGTAGCTTTGAAAAGCTTGTTCCCATAAGATAGCTTTTTAGAGACTGTGATTCTGTCTTTGTGGAGCTTGAATCTCCATCCTCCTTGCCAGGGAGTTGACAACCGAGAGCTTCAATAAATGCCCCGGTGCTAACAAGGTGTAATTCCAAAGCCTGAAGGGTCTTTTGGAATAAGTCTTTCTGTTTAAGGGTAAAGGTTGCCTGTAAATTATCAAGAAGTAACTTAATATGAAGAGGAAGGTCTGTAAATTCTCCGTCTTGAAACATGAGGTCAGTGCGAAGCACTTTCTGTAGAGTTACACTATTTTCACCACATGAATACATTGCTTCTTGCAACGTATCCTGAAGGGATATTGTCTCTAACAAGACACCTTCCTGCCCATCTATAATTCTTACTGAAGGCTTTCGAAAATGTTCGGGCACTGCAAGTGCCTTGCCCTTTCCTTTCCTGTCTGCCTGAGAAGTTCTGTTACTCATATTAGTCTGCAAATGGGATTGGGGAAAAGGATTATGTCTTGACTGCAAATGGGGTTGAGGAAAAGGATTATGTCTTGAAATATTTTGGGAATGAACATTTATATACAAAGTTTCTTTCAAACATACTTTCAAGATCTTTTCACCGATGGCTTTCTGTAAAATTTCTTTAAAATATTTTATAAGAAGATCATTTTTAAGTTTCAAGGTACGTATAATAAAACAAAGTTTTTCTTGTACACTTTTGTGCTCTTGCTGAGTAGTAATGATATTGGAGCAGTCATGATGGAGTCTGCCAAAGTGAATATTTTCAAGATCTGTTATGATTCTATTTGTTCTATTCATATATGTATATATTTCATTTTGTGGGAATACATTTTTTTCATAAAGTCTTTTATTAATTATTAAATCTGTCTGGGGAAAATCTATAAGAGGCCTATTAATTAAGTCTGTCAAGAAGTTAAATCTGTGTTTACTCAAGTAATTATCACCATTAATATCTTCTTTAATAATTAATGAAGGGGAGTCTGTCAAGTCTTCTTTTATTAAATTATGAGTGTTTGAGATTATTTTTACTACAAAGGGTGCATGAATACTATCTTTTATAATTTTATTTAGTACATTTGTCAAACTATCTATTTGTTTAGTCCAATTATATTGACTTATAAGTATAGTTCTATCTTTTGTCTTGGATTCTTTTTCATAAAGTAGTTGGACTATTTTCTGAATTATATGTTGGTGTCTATGTGGAAGAGCAACAAGGGGATAAGAACAAATCTCTGTCTCAGGATGAATCTCTGTCTCAAAGACAGAAGTATTTTCAAGTAAGATTTTATCAGTTTCAGTTTTATATATTCCATACTCTGTTTTAACTTATTTTTGAATATATCTGTTTTGCTATTTTCTTCTTTATCATCTATTTTATCATTGTTTATGCTTCAATATTACTGCTGTGCTCTCTCCTGGGTAGTTAATGGTATCAGAGCCATGGATGGTAGGTGTATGAGTTTTATTTCTTTGCAATTAAGAAGTTACTAGGAACTCATATTACAGTTTAGCCACTACTTGCTCCTTGATAGCGTTGGTCAGCCTTACACTCGTTGGCAAACCATAGCATTCGCGTTGGTCAGCCCGTTTTTTGTTAAGCCGACGAACTGGCGTTGTTTTGGGTGGTCCCGCAATGGAGTTTCCCGAGAAGGTGGTCCCGTTAAGCAAGGACATCAGTGGTTAGTAATAAAGTTCCGCCAGTAATTATTAATTGCTTAGAAGTAGAATGAATATATTTGGTCGCTCATCATCTGTTGCTAGGACACACTTAGGACAGGCACACACTAATGTGAACATGGAAAATGGTAAGATAGTCAATTCGGAGGAATATAGTATGCAAGATATTGACAGAAATTTGTTAGAATGGAATAAATGGAATATACCAACAGAAAGAATTGATAATATCTACAAACAGACTACTTTTTCTAAATTATCTTTTTTGACAAATTACACTATAAAAACTGTGGAAAGAACTTACTCTTTATTTAATGAATATGAAACAATTCAGTTATTTTCAATAGACTCTATTGACAGACATAAAGAAAAATATGCATTTTTACATGTTGGTTTAGTACAGGTAGCTGTAAAACCATTAACAAGAGAAGCTTTAAATGCAAGTATTTTACTTTGTTTAAGAGATGACAGACATTTAAGATTTGATGACTCACTCTTAGGAATGATGGAAACTAGTCTACATAATGGACCAGTATATTTTAATTGTTATCCCAATTTTGCTTTAAGCTTGACTGACAGAAATATCATGGATGCTTTAACGTTGAATATAAAGACAAATGGTTACTATATGAAAGAAGGCTCAGAACCTTTAGCTATTATCTATAGGATTTATTATAAACTCATGAAAACCACTATAAATCCCCAATCCATGGTTGAACCTTCCCCTAAAGGCCATACTCTTCTTTTACAAGCCTCAACAGCAAACAGTAGACTTCGTGTACCCCGACAGATACAGTGGAAAGATATAACCCTTCCTGAAAAATGGCGACTTGAGGCCATTGCTCCCACACCAAAAATAGAAAACACTGAACCAGACCTCATAGCCCAAAATACTGATGGGACAGTTATTATTTCTTTTAATAATAATGACAGATATACAGACAGTCTCATAAGACCCAGAAGTTCTACAGGTAGAAAGACCCCTATGATGTTTACCCCCAGAAGCTCCTTTTCCTCTAGAACACCTTTTTCAGATTCTAGACCTTTACCCCCCCAGAATCTTCCTCCAGTTATACACCTTCCACCTATAAACACTACCAGAACCCCAGTAAAGACTGAACCCGCCTATTATCCAACAGATACCACACAACCAACCCCCAACGTCCATCAAGCCCTTTATGAGCCCCAACCTCAACCTGATTCTCCTACCCACACAGATATATTAGGATTTACAGATGACAGACAAATTAATGTTTTAGCCAAGGAATTTGTTTTAGATAAAAAATTATTAAAATATGACTACTTAAAACCTGAAAATAATGACAGAAAGACCCAATTTTTTAAAGAATATAATGAACAAGAAAGAAATAATTTAAAAGCCAAGTATTATGAAATGGTGACAGATTTACAGACACATTTTAGTTTCTTTGACTTTTTGGACTATCATAACAAAAAGATAAGTGTAATAGAAAAAACATTGTCATGGACGAAGACAGAAAATCATGAAAAAGTATATCAAACTTTTCCACCATTTGAATCAATTATATTAAATCAGAATAGTGGAGTCCAAGTGTTGGCCACTCCCATTAAAAGACCTAGTCTAAGTGATGACAATAAGAACCTAGATAGCATAATTCAACAGAATAATTATACTAATACCTATCTAAAATCTATTGGTCAAAAGCTACAAGATATAGAAGACAGAATGACACCCCCTTCCACGTCCATAAGGAAAGAAAATGCATCCAATACCCCTTTATTTATCCCTCATGAAATACCTCCTCACCTTAGAGTACCTTTGAAGAAGCCCAAGACAGAAAAAACTGATAGTTTACTTAATGAAATAAATAAAAAACTAGATTTAATGAAACTAGAATCATTAAGGGACACCGAGCCATTAAAAAATAAGAATATTATAACATTAGGACGGACTGACTCTTCAGAGGATGAAGAATCAGAAGATAATAAATTGACAGATTTGACAGACTTATTAGATGTAGAAAATTTAGAATCACAGTTTACAGACAAATTACAGGTTAATAAATTAACTTTAGCATCTTCATCGCAAGACCGCAAAAAAGGAAGAATTGAAGAACTGTATCCTAAAAAGAATTGGTATCCTAAACCTACTCCCCCTGATTTACAATTTGAAGAAAGACATACATATGTTAATTCATCTTACTCACCAGACTTAATTTATGAATGGAATATAGATGGAATGTCAGAATATGAGATAATAAACCTTTTACATGAAATGACCTTGCTAACTAATGTTTATAAAAATCATGGAAGACAGGACCACCAGATAGCTCATTTAATTGTCACTGGTTTTACTGGCCAATTGAAAGGCTGGTGGGATCATTATTTAAATAATGATGATAGAAATGAAATATTATCAGCAGTTAAAAGAGAAACAGATGGAAGTGTTATAATGACAGATAGACAGCCTTCACAAGATGCAGTTAATACTTTAATTTTTACTATAACTAAACATTTTGTTGGAGATCCTAACCAATATAAAGAAAGAGCTTCAGATGTTTTAATTAATTTAAGATGTCCACAACTTTCAGACTTTAGATGGTATAAAGATGTTTTTATTTCAAAAGTTTTAAGTAGGAATGACTGTCAGCAATCTTATTGGAAAGAAAAATTTATTGCTGGTCTACCTTATTTCTTTGCTCAAAAAGTTAGACTTGACATAGCCAATAATGAAGGAACTATAGACTATCCTAAATTGACATATGGAGATATAATATCTTCAATTAATAAAACAGGTTTATGGTTATGTAATGATTTAAGGCTAAAAAACCAAATAGAAAGAGAGAAAAAGTATGCTAAAAAAGAGTTAGGAACCTTTTGTGAGCAATATGGCTTTGAACCATTGATTGCTCCATCTAGGAAAAGAACAAAAGAAAAGAAAGATACGGATAGATACAAGAATAATAGAAGATATCATAAAGGTAGAACTAAAGAAAAGAAAGAAGAGTCCAAAAGAAAGAAAAGTGACAGATATAAAGATATTATTTGCTTTAAATGTGGGAAAAAAGGACACACTAGTAAATACTGTAACTATCAAAGAAAAATAAATAAACTTGATTTATCTGGAAAAATGAAAGGTAAATTAATGAGTATATTAGAACAGACTGACAGTGAAGAAACAGACAATGAAATTCATCAGATAGATAATTGTGATATTACTTCATCATCGACAGACACCTATTCAGATAATGAGAAAATTAAGTTATGTAACTGTAATAATTCTGATAATTGTTATTGTAAAAGAAAATTAAAAATAAGTGTTTTAACTAAACAAGAAGATATAATAATGGACCTAATAGACAAAATTTCAGATTCACAGACTAGGAAGGATTATTTATCTAAACTAAAAGAATCCTTAACCCAAGATGACACATTTGAAACAGATTTAAAGGATTATAAGTCAACTTATAATTTTGCAGAAATTACTGATAGATTTAAACCCAACAAACCTACAACTGTGACAGACTTGCAAAAAGAAATTAATAATTTAAAAAATGAAATGAAGGAATTAAAATCAGAAAATTTCATCTTAAAAGGCATGATTGACCAAATAGCTGCACAAGTAATTAACATAAAAGACAGAATTAAATTTTGTAATAAACCCTTGATAGACTCCACTGATTCCTCTCTTCTTGACAGAAAAACTTATAATAACGAGATTTCTCAGAAAGAAGACTGTAAAGATGAATTCTTATACATAATTGATAGAATGATATTTCAAAAATGGTATACTGAGATAACCTTAGTTGTTAATAAAGAATTCTCATTGACAGTTATTGCCCTTGTTGATTCAGGTGCTGATATGAATTGTATACAAGAAGGATTAATACCCTCTAAGTATTACGAATCAACAACTGACAGATTAACTCAGGCTAATGGTGATAGACTTAAAATAAGTAATAAACTAACTAAGGTATGCATACATAATAATGGCATCAATTTCAGAACACCTTTCTTCCTGACAGATAAGTTGTCCTCTAAAGTTATATTGGGAAATCCTTTTTTGGCTTTGATTTACCCATTTTTTACGACAGACAATGGAATAAGCACTAATATTTTGGAAACAGAAGTATTTTTTAAATTTCTCCTACCACCAATTCCCAAGGATATACACTTATTGAAAGAAATTTCCATCTCAAAAGACACAAGTGTTAGTAAATTTGAATTAGTAATAGATGATGAGATTCCTACAGCCTCAATGATAGATGATACTATCCTACCCAGTAGTAGTACCTAGATAAAATGTTATATGTATATATATATATAAAAAAAAAAAAAAAAAATTTTAAGGTTTTATGATGAATTTTCCTCCCTTTGTTGACTTCATCCTCTTTCCCCTTTTGTATCTAACTTCCTACGTAACATCCTTTGCCTTTGTTTCATCTTTGTCATGATATCTATTTGTACTATATAATCATGACTTTCTCCAAAATTACTTCCCTTGTAAATATTAATGCTTACGTAATAGTCTTAATTAGTTAATTTTAAAATTAACGGTCAATTGCCTGGCAAGCAAGATAGCCATTCTAAGGCTAACTCTATGACCATATTTTGCCCAAATAGAAATCTTTAAATAAGATTTCAGTCAAAGCATGAAGGCGTCTCAATAGAGACAATATCCCTTCAGAATTCAAGTGGATATCAGAAAGAATAGCTGTGATATTATCAACAAACAGACAACTACAGACAGAAGGATTTTCAAATCTAGACCAATCCAAGACAGTACAAGAGACAAGAGACAAGAGATAGACATATGGCATCACTATTATTTAAGGATAACTATTATTCAAAGACAGTACAAGAGACAAGAGACAGACAAATGGCATTACTGACACACAAGATTCCAGACAGATTACTGTTCATAAAGTGAAGCATTTACTGTTCAGGATTCTACAAGATTCTACCGACAGATTCAGACAGATTACTGTTCATAAAGTGAAGCATTTACTGTTCAGGATTCTACAAGGTTCTACCGACAGATTAACTTGAGTTCACTTTAATAAACTCGAGTTACTTTTGAAGACCCACTATTATACAGTTCAAGATTTACTCTACCGACAGATTAACTTGAGTTCACTTTACATGACTCAGGTTACTTTTAGAAACTTACCATGGTTCACTTCATCTATAAAAAGACAGACTCCGAAGACAGAAGACAGGTCCAATTCTAAGGTCCAAATTTTCAAGATAGTTCCAAGGTCCAATTCCCAGAAAGTTTAGAAAGCCTTTTAGAAAGCCTTTGTAATAGCCATCCCTTTCAGAAAGACTTTTTGTAATTTCCCTTTTGTAATCTTGTAACCTTTCTCCTCAGACAGTTTACTTTGTAATCTTCAGATAGTCTTTTATTTTCAAGCTTGTATCAAAGACAGTTTGTTTTCAAGTTTAATCAAAGACAGAAGTATTTTCAAGTAAGATTTTATCAGTTTCAGTTTTATATATTCCATACTCTGTTTTAACTTATTTTTGAATATATCTGTTTTGCTATTTTCTTCTTTATCATCTATCTTATCATTGTTTATGCTTCTATATTACTGCTTTTAGTTTTTGTCTTTTTCGTCTTTTTGTCTTTTCGTCCTTTCTATCACTTATCTGTCACATGTCTTTTTGCCTTATCTGTCACATATCATAGGGATCCTGAGAATCTTGAAATGCTTCTGGATGAGTCCTGTAATTTGGAGAGGATGATTCCATTATTGTGTCATCTTCATCATCTGATATCTGTGATGCTGCTTCAAGCAATTGCTTTTTGAGCTGTCTTCTGTCTGAGACGGAGGCAAGCTGGCATTGGACTTGGCTTTTTTCCAAAAAGAAATTAGGATTTTCTGTCTGGGAAGGAGAGGTCCTTTTCTGCAATTCTTGACAAATATGATCAAAATTAAACTTATTCCACCATTTTAATTTGAACTTCCTGGTGAGCATAGGAAAGGGATACTGAGGATGCTTTTCTATTTTGTATTCCCATCTGATAATCCACGGGAGATCCGGAAACCTGTAAAAGAACTGTAAAAGATGTGGAAAATCTTTAAGATGCTGTATGTTTGGTTCTTTCTTGAAACTTTCATAGGCTTTAAGGAGATCAGGAGGAAGAATCATAGCTTCAGGGCCATAAGAATTCCACCAGTCGATAAACCATCTGGGTATCATCATGTCTTTCTTTCTATACATATCAAATCGGAAAAACCAAGTGTATCTGTTAATATTGTTTTGAAATAAAAGGAATCTGTCCCACGCTTCCATATAGTCATAATAATTATAAAACTGAGGCTCAAAGGGATGAGAAAACTTCCTGGGAATCCAGGGCTCTGCCCTCCACTGAGAAGGGGTGAGAATCTGTTTTATAACTATTTTAGAATAACCAATTCTGTTTGGGTCTTGGGAACAGGGCATGTGTGTGACTAGGATTGAGTCTGTGTCAACTAGAATAAACTCATAGAATGTCTGGGTCTTTAATGTTTCTGTCTTGGGGTGCTCCCATCCTGGAGGTAGCAACTGTCTAACTAGTGAGAGGGGATCTGTAATATGCTGGTATTCTCTTTCAATCCATAAAATAAAATTCCAAGAATTTTTTGGGAGTTCAACACTGTGATCTTCTCTTGGGGTTTGGGTTTGAGTTTGAGAGGTAGAGGGTCTGTCTATTGATTGTTTAGAGGGAGAGGATAGTGGGGGAAAGGAAGAGGCAACTATGTTAAATGGAGTTTTTAAGGGAGGAGGAGTTGGGGGCCTGGCATAAGACTGTTTAGATGTTGGATTGGAGCTTGGAGAAAGTGGCTGAAAAGGGTTTGGGCTGCAGGGTATTGGGGTTCTTTCTTGGGGTCTGTTTGAAGAGAAACTAGGTGAGTTGAAGGAGGGACAAGAGAGAAGTCTACTAGGGGGAGGAGGGATTGGTGGGGCAGCATAAGACTGTCTAGATCTGGGTTTGCTCTTATCTGCAGGGGAGCTCATCTTCCCTGTAGGAATTCACGGGTTAAGAAATCAGGAATAGAATTAGATTCTCCTTTAATATATTCAATATCAAAATCAAAAACACTTAAAATAGCCTGCCATCTTGCAAAACTCTGTTTGGAAACAAGGTTTTGAACATCTTTCTGTAAGACTTCTTTAGCACTTTTACAGTCAACTCGAATTAAAAACTTTTGGTTTAAAATATCATTTTGAAATTTTGAAACACATAATATAATAGATAAAATTTCTTTTTTAATAGTACTGTAATTCTGCTGGGTAGATGTCCAGGAGCCAGAATGGAATCTAACAATTTGTTCTTTAGTATCATCTCTTGTTATTTGTTTTAGGATTCCACCATAACCTATGTCTGAAGCATCTGTCTCAACAATCTTAAAAGCATGGGGTGAAGGAATAACAATGCAAGGAAGTTGTTTAACATATTTTTTAATCTGTCGAACTATCATAGTGTGTTTATCTGTCCATGCAGGGGGATTCTTTTCTAGCCTCTTATATAAGGGTCTACAAATTTTTCTTAGTATCTTTTATTTCATCTGGGAATTTATCTGCAAATTGGATGGCTCTATCAATGGGGCTTAAGGTTCCCTTATAAATATTATGTCCTAGAAATCGAATTTTATCCTGGAATAAGTTTATCTTAGTGGCTGAAACAACTAGCCCATTGTGTTTAATTACTTTAAAAAATATATCTAGATGTTTCCAATGGTCATCAATTGATTTAGAGAAAATTAACACATCATCAATATAAACAATTGAGAATTCTGTAAAAGGTGTAAATATATCATTCATTATATTTTGGAATTCACTTGGTGCATTTTTTAATCCAAAGGGCATAACATTCCATTCATAATGACCAAAAGGAACTGTAAAAGCAGTTTTATATCTGTCTTTCTCATCTATCTGTATCTGCCAAAATCCACTTTTCATATCAAATTTAGAAAATACGGTTGCTTCATGAAGTCTGTCAAGTAAATCTTTCTTATTAGGAATAGGATATCTTATCCATTGTAATGCTGTATTTAAAGGTTTATAATTTATAACTAATCTTGGAACTCCTCGTTCCAATTCTGCCTGTTTATTGACATAAAAAGCAGCACAGCTCCAAGGAGACTTGCTTTTTCTAATTAGGCCCTTATTTAAAAGATCTTCAATTTCTTTTTTACAGTGTTCTAATAATTCATTATTCATTTGTATTGGTCTAGCCTTAGTAGGTATCTGTCTTTCATTGAAGTCTTTTTCATAAGGTAGTTGTACTATATGTCGATGCCTATGCCAAAAGGCGGTGGGGAGATTAGAACAAATTTCTGCCTCAATTTGCTGTCTAAATGATTCTATTTTATAATGTAATATAGGGTCTGTCAATTGGTCAGTGATTCTTTTGTATATTATTTCTGTCTTTAAAGATTCTAAATGTCTATTCTTTCTGTCAATTCTTTCTCTATCAATTTCCTTTATTATAGAAATGTTATCAAGGGAATAAATTTCTTTCGAGATAGGTGGCAAGATGAATTTAAAAAGTATGTCTTTTCCTAGCACATTAGTTTTAATTCCTTCCTCTGTCGTTAAAAAAGGGTAAAGTAAAGCCATGAAAGGATTTCCTAGAATGATTTTAGAAGAAAGATCTTTAACTAGAACAAAAACTGTTTCAAAGCATACTTCATCATTACATATGTGGACATTAGGTATTTTATAATTAATTATTAACTTTTCTCCATTAGCTTGGGTTAATCTTTCTGAGGATTTTTCATAATACTTTAAAGGTACTACTCCTTCTTGTATACAGTTCATATCAGCACCTGAGTCTATTAAAGCAATTTCTGTCAGAGAAAATTCTTTATTAATTACTAAAGTAATTTCTGTATACCATTTTTGGAAGATTACTCTATCAATTAGACTCAAGAAATTCTGTTTATTACCACTGTCTTTTTCTAGTAAAAGTGGGTTTTTAGATAATTCTTTTAAATTTATTATTTCTGCAATATTCCCTTCATTTATGTATATATGATCATCTTCTTTAATATCTTTAATTTCTTGTTTAAGTGTTTTTGCTTCTGTCATTAAATCTTGTAAAGTTACTGATTTTATTTCTTCGTTATCTTTTTTCTTTTTTATCTTTTCTTGCTTATCTTTTTCTCTTTTGGCTCTTTCTTGTTTCCTACATTCTGTAACATGGTGTCCATATTTCTTACACCTAATACAGGCAATAGGTATATCTATAGATTCTTTCAAACTTAGTAAATAGTCTTTTTTGTCTTGATTAGGTAGGTTATTTATTAATTTATCTATTATGTCTTTTTGTTTTCTTTTTCTTTTATTAACTTTAAATGGGTTTGTTGATTTTAGTTCTTCCTTTTTCTTTACTTGATCTATCTCTTCTTGGCTGACATTAAATATTTTTATTATTTCATTTAGCGTGTCTTTTTCAAATTCCAACATACTAATTTGTGTAGCAATTTTATTCTGTCTAGCACATTGTTTTTTAGTATGTCCTACTTTTTTGCATTTATGGCAAATAATATGTCTATTATGTCTGTCAGTATTCTCATTATCTGATACCTCAGTAATATTTAAAACTGCTATCTCTTTCTTTCTGTCTGTATCTAATGGTGAATATAAAATTTTTATCTTTTTGTTTAATTCTGCCAGACTGTTATCTATCATGGATTTCTCAATTAATTTTAGTTTCTCATCAATTACTTCTTTTAAACTATTATTATTATTATTAGTTTTACATACTTTTGCTTTTACTACACTATCACTATTTTCTTTTCTTTCATTATTAGTTTTCCTCCCTTTGTTGACTATTTTTCCATCTTTGGCTCTATCTTGTTCTATTTCTTCATCCACTTCCATCTTCCTACGTAGTGATTCTTTAAGGGTACTACTATTTACTTTTGGCTCTATCTTGTCCTTAGTTAATACTTTCCCTACATCTTTTATACGTGTTGGTTCATGGCCATCTCTTCTACAACTATTTTCCTTCTTTAGTTCATTTCTGTCAGTTGCTCTAGAAATGTCTATCAAGTCATCCTTTCTATCATTTATCATACTTATCGGTATTGAATTATCCTTTTGCGTATTATGCCAATTATCTGTCATAACTTTTGTTAAAGGTGATCTATGATGGGGTTCAAATTCTCTTTCTTCATTTAAAGGTGAATTTAAAATTTTCATTTTTTCATAGAGGTCCAAAAAGCTATCATTTTTTCTTTCTACTTTAGTGCATGTCGTAAATCTTTCATCATTCTCTATAGCTTCTAATTTTTTATTAATTATTTCTAAAAAACTATTATTGTGTCTATTAGTCTGTCGATTAATTTTATCTTCTGTTAATATATTCCAATTTTTTGTATTATTATTATAATTATAATTATAGTCATCCATATCACTGTCAGAATCAGAATCAATTTCATAATCCATGTTACTGTCTGACCAATTATTATCTATATCTCTCATGCTATAACCTTCATCATAATCTATATCATCATAGTCCATGTTTCAAATTAGTGTGTGCCTAGCCTAAGTGTGAACAAGCAAACAGATTATGAGCTGATAAATGTATTTATTTTCTTTCTAAGCAATTAATAATTACTGGCGGAACTTTATCACTAACCACTGATTTCCTTGCTATCGGGACCACCTTCTCGGGAAACTCCATTGCGGGACCACCCAAAACAACGCCAGTTCGTCGGCTTAACAAAAAACGGGCTGACCAACGCGAATGCTATGGTTTGCCAACGAGTGTAAGGCTGACCAACGCTACCAAGGAGCAAGTAGTGGCTAAACTGTAATATGAGTTCCTAGTAACTTCTTAATTGCAAAGAAATAAAACTCATACACCTACCATCCATGGCTCTGATACCATTAAATACCCAGGAGAGAGCACAGCAGTAATATAGAAGCATAAACAATGATAAGATAGATGATAAAGAAGAAAATAGCAAAACAGATATATTCAAAAATAAGTTAAAACAGAGTATGGAATATATAAAACTGAAACTGATAAAATCTTACTTGAAAATACTTCTGTCTTTGATTAAACTTGAAAACAAACTGTCTTTGATACAAGCTTGAAAATAAAAGACTGTCTGAAGATTACAAAGTAAACTGTCTGAGGAGAAAGGTTACAAGATTACAAAAGGGAAATTACAAAAAGTCTTTCTGAAAGGGATGGCTATTACAAAGGCTTTCTAAAAGGCTTTCTAAACTTTCTGGGAATTGGACCTTGGAACTATCTTGAAAATTTGGACCTTAGAACTGGACCTGTCTTCTGTCTTCGGAGTCTGTCCTTTTATAGATGAAGTGAACCATGGTAAGTCTCTAAAAGTAACCTGAGTTAAGTAAAGTGAACTCAAGTTAATCTGTCGGTAGAACAGTAACTTAAAATATCTGTCTTGTCTTTTTCTGTCGGTAGAGTAAATCTTGAACAGTAGTCTGTCTGGTCTTGTGAAATCTGTAGAAAATCTGTCTGAGCACGCCTGTAATTAACATTCTGTCAAATATCTTTCTTGATCTTTTAGTTTTTGTCTTTTTCGTCTTTTTGTCTTTTCGTCCTTTCTATCACTTATCTGTCACATGTCTTTTTGCCTTATCTGTCACATATCATAGGGATCCTGAGAATCTTGAAATGCTTCTGGATGAGTCCTGTAATTTGGAAAGGATGATTCCATTATTGTGTCATCTTCATCATCTGATATCTGTGATGCTGCTTCAAGCAATTGCTTTTTGAGCTGTCTTCTGTCTGAGACGGAGGCAAGCTGGCATTGGACTTGGCTTTTTTCCAAAAAGAAATTAGGATTTTCTGTCTGGGAAGGAGAGGTCCTTTTCTGCAATTCTTGACAAATATGATCAAAATTAAACTTATTCCACCATTTTAATTTGAACTTCCTGGTGAGCATAGGAAAGGGATACTGAGGATGCTTTTCTATTTTGTATTCCCATCTGGTAATCCACGGGAGATCCGGAAACCTGTAAAAGAACTGTAAAAGATGTGGAAAATCTTTAAGATGTTGTATGTTTGGTTCTTTCTTGAAACTTTCATAGGCTTTAAGGAGATCAGGAGGAAGAATCATAGCTTCAGGGCCATAAGAATTCCACCAGTCGATAAACCATCTGGGTATCATCATGTCTTTCTTTCTATACATATCAAATCGGAAAAACCAAGTGTGTCTGTTAATATTGTTTTGAAATAAAAGGAATCTGTCCCACGCTTCCATATAGTCATAATAATTATAAAACTGAGGCTCAAAGGGATGAGAAAACTTCCTGGGAATCCAGGGCTCTGCCCTCCACTGAGAAGGGGTGAGAATCTGTTTTATAACTATTTTAGAATAACCAATTCTGTTTGGGTCTTGGGAACAGGGCATGTGTGTGACTAGGATTGAGTCTGTGTCAACTAGAATAAACTCATAGAATGTCTGGGTCTTTAATGTTTCTGTCTTGGGGTGCTCCCATCCTGGAGGTAGCAACTGTCTAACTAGTGAGAGGGGATCTGTAATATGCTGGTATTCTCTTTCAATCCATAAAATAAAATTCCAAGAATTTTTTGAGAGTTCAACACTGTGATCTTCTCTTGGGGTTTGGGTTTGAGTTTGAGAGGTAGAGGGTCTGTCTATTGATTGTTTAGAGGGAGAGGATAGTGGGGGAAAGGAAGAGGCAACTATGTTAAATGGAGTTTTTAAGGGAGGAGGAGTTGGGGGCCTGGCATAAGACTGTTTAGATGTTGGATTGGAGCTTGGAGAAAGTGGCTGAAAAGGGTTTGGGCTGCAGGGTATTGGGGTTCTTTCTTGGGGTCTGTTTGAAGAGAAACTAGGTGAGTTGAAGGAGGGACAAGAGAGAAGTCTACTAGGGGGAGGAGGGATTGGTGGGGCAGCATAAGACTGTCTAGATCTGGGTTTGCTCTTATCTGCAGGGGAGCTCATCTTCCCTGTAGGAATTCACGGGTTAAGAAATCAGGAATAGAATTAGATTCTCCTTTAATATATTCAATATCAAAATCAAAAACACTTAAAATAGCCTGCCATCTTGCAAAACTCTGTTTGGAAACAAGGTTTTGAACATCTTTCTGTAAGACTTCTTTAGCACTTTTACAGTCAACTCGAATTAAAAACTTTTGGTTTAAAATATCATTTTGAAATTTTGAAACACATAATATAATAGATAAAATTTCTTTTTTAATAGTACTGTAATTCTGCTGGGTAGATGTCCAGGAGCCAGAATGGAATCTAACAATTTGTTCTTTAGTATCATCTCTTGTTATTTGTTTTAGGATTCCACCATAACCTATGTCTGAAGCATCTGTCTCAACAATCTTAAAAGCATGGGGTGAAGGAATAACAATGCAAGGAAGTTGTTTAACATATTTTTTAATCTGTCGAACTATCATAGTGTGTTTATCTGTCCATGCAGGGGGATTCTTTTCTAGCCTCTTATACAAGGGTCTACAAATTTTTCTTAGTCCTTGAAAATAATCTGAAACATAATTTAAACTGCCAAGAAATCTTTGTAACTGATTTTTATCTTTTATTTCATCTGGGAATTTATCTGCAAATTGGATGGCTCTATCAATGGGGCTTAAGGTTCCCTTATAAATATTATGTCCTAGAAATCGAATTTTATCCTGGAATAAGTTTATCTTAGTGGCTGAAACAACTAGCCCATTGTGTTTAATTACTTTAACAAATATATCTAGATGTTTCCAATGGTCATCAATTGATTTAGAGAAAATTAACACATCATCAATATAAACAATTGAGAATTCTGTAAAAGGTGTAAATATATCATTCATTATATTTTGGAATTCACTTGGTGCATTTTTTAATCCAAAGGGCATAACATTCCATTCATAATGACCAAAAGGAACTGTAAAAGCAGTTTTATATCTGTCTTTCTCATCTATCTGTATCTGCCAAAATCCACTTTTCATATCAAATTTAGAAAATACGGTTGCTTCATGAAGTCTGTCAAGTAAATCTTTCTTATTAGGAATAGGATATCTTATCCATTGTAATGCTGTATTTAAAGGTTTATAATTTATAACTAATCTTGGAACTCCTCGTTCCAATTCTGCCTGTTTATTGACATAAAAAGCAGCACAGCTCCAAGGAGACTTGCTTTTTCTAATTAGGCCCTTATTTAAAAGATCTTCAATTTCTTTTTTACAGTGTTCTAATAATTCATTATTCATTTGTATTGGTCTAGCCTTAGTAGGTATCTGTCTTTCATTGAAGTCTTTTTCATAAGGTAGTTGTACTATATGTCGATGCCTATGCCAAAAGGCGGTGGGGAGATTAGAACAAATTTCTGCCTCAATTTGCTGTCTAAATGATTCTATTTTATAATGTAATATAGGGTCTGTCAATTGGTCAGTGATTCTTTTGTATATTATTTCTGTCTTTAAAGATTCTAAATGTCTATTCTTTCTGTCAATTCTTTCTCTATCAATTTCCTTTATTATAGAAATGTTATCAAGGGAATAAATTTCTTTCGAGATAGGTGGCAAGATGAATTTAAAAAGTATGTCTTTTCCTAGCACATTAGTTTTAATTCCTTCCTCTGTCGTTAAAAAAGGGTAAAGTAAAGCCATGAAAGGATTTCCTAGAATGATTTTAGAAGAAAGATCTTTAACTAGAACAAAAACTGTTTCAAAGCATACTTCATCATTACATATGTGGACATTAGGTATTTTATAATTAATTATTAACTTTTCTCCATTAGCTTGGGTTAATCTTTCTGAGGATTTTTCATAATACTTTAAAGGTACTACTCCTTCTTGTATACAGTTCATATCAGCACCTGAGTCTATTAAAGCAATTTCTGTCAGAGAAAATTCTTTATTAATTACTAAAGTAATTTCTGTATACCATTTTTGGAAGATTACTCTATCAATTAGACTCAAGAAATTCTGTTTATTACCACTGTCTTTTTCTAGTAAAAGTGGGTTTTTAGATAATTCTTTTAAATTTATTATTTCTGCAATATTCCCTTCATTTATGTATATATGATCATCTTCTTTAATATCTTTAATTTCTTGTTTAAGTGTTTTTGCTTCTGTCATTAAATCTTGTAAAGTTACTGATTTTATTTCTTCGTTATCTTTTTTCTTTTTTATCTTTTCTTGCTTATCTTTTTCTCTTTTGGCTCTTTCTTGTTTCCTACATTCTGTAACATGGTGTCCATATTTCTTACACCTAATACAGGCAATAGGTATATCTATAGATTCTTTCAAACTTAGTAAATAGTCTTTTTTGTCTTGATTAGGTAGGTTATTTATTAATTTATCTATTATGTCTTTTTGTTTTCTTTTTCTTTTATTAACTTTAAATGGGTTTGTTGATTTTAGTTCTTCCTTTTTCTTTACTTGATCTATCTCTTCTTGGCTGACATTAAATATTTTTATTATTTCATTTAGCGTGTCTTTTTCAAATTCCAACATACTAATTTGTGTAGCAATTTTATTCTGTCTAGCACATTGTTTTTTAGTATGTCCTACTTTTTTGCATTTATGGCAAATAATATGTCTATTATGTCTGTCAGTATTCTCATTATCTGATACCTCAGTAATATTTAAAACTGCTATCTCTTTCTTTCTGTCTGTATCTAATGGTGAATATAAAATTTTTATCTTTTTGTTTAATTCTGCCAGACTGTTATCTATCATGGATTTCTCAATTAATTTTAGTTTCTCATCAATTACTTCTTTTAAACTATTATTATTATTATTAGTTTTACATACTTTTGCTTTTACTACACTATCACTATTTTCTTTTCTTTCATTATTAGTTTTCCTCCCTTTGTTGACTATTTTTCCATCTTTGGCTCTATCTTGTTCTATTTCTTCATCCACTTCCATCTTCCTACGTAGTGATTCTTTAAGGGTACTACTATTTACTTTTGGCTCTATCTTGTCCTTAGTTAATACTTTCCCTATATCTTTTATACGTGTTGGTTCATGGCCATCTCTTCTACAACTATTTTCCTTCTTTAGTTCATTTTTGTCAGTTGCTCTAGAAATGTCTATCAAGTCATCCTTTCTATCATTTATCATACTTATCGGTATTGAATTATCCTTTTGCCTATTATGCCAATTATCTGTCATAACTTTTGTTAAAGGTGATCTATGATGGGGTTCAAATTCTCTTTCTTCATTTAAAGGTGAATTTAAAATTTTCATTTTTTCATAGAGGTCCAAAAAGCTATCATTTTTTCTTTCTACTTTAGTGCATGTCGTAAATCTTTCATCATTCTCTATTGCTTCTAATTTTTTATTAATTATGTCTAAAAAACTATTATTGTGTCTATTAGTCTGTCGATTAATTTTATCTTCTGTTAATATATTCCAATTTTTTGTATTATTATTATAATTATAATTATAGTCATCCATATCACTGTCAGAATCAGAATCAATTTCATAATCCATGTTACTGTCTGACCAATTATTATCTATATCTCTCATGCTATAACCTTCATCATAATCTATATCATCATAGTCCATGTTTCAAATTAGTGTGTGCCTAGCCTAAGTGTGAACAAGCAAACAGATTATGAGCTGATAAATGTATTTATTTTCTTTCTAAGCAATTAATAAATGTAATCTTCCATTTATGTAACTAATGAAAAATGGAAGAAGAATTATGTTCCTCTTATATTCTCTACCATGTTGACGCTCTTGGATTCACTGGCATGTTTCTTAGGCCGTTAATTTCGTGTGTTTTCTATCTTGTTGCAACTTGCAAGAACCACCATAAGCAACAACTCTTTGAGTTTTGATGGCATGGTTTACAATGAGGTATATTCGCAAACAAGGTCCTAGGGTATGTGCTCGATCGATTTCTTTCGTGGTGGCTATCAACTCATCGTTGGCCAAAGCGTCACATAATGAGCTCCATGCGTACAAGTGGCTTAAAGCATGGTGATCTTGGAGGTTTACGCACACTTCACTGGAAATCGCCTCCCAATGCTAACGTTTGTGTTTGACCATTCATTTTCTTCATTATATCACTTTTGGGAGTGGATTGTTGTTGGATTGCGACCGCCGAGTGAGTTTTTGGTGGTTTGCCATGGTTGTGGGGGGGGGGGGGGGGGGGGGGGGGGGGGTTTGTGGGAGAAGTGATTTGTGTTTTGTGTTTGTGTTGTGCTATGCTAGCCTTGCTAGAAGATTCAGTACTGTTCGGATGCCCATAACATGTTGGAAAGAAAAAAACAATTATTTTATTTCTTAGATGTTTATGTATTTTTAGATTCTAGAAAACTTATGTTAATCTATAAACAATATAAAAAGCCTTAAAACTTTTTGTTTTCCTCTTTAGTTATGCCGCATAAGCTTTAGAGATCTCATAATTTTTCATAGTTGCATTTTTGTTTTTGCGTGCTTATTGTCTTACTTGATTATGTACTTCTGTAACGGTATATGCTGGCTTGATTGATTTTACTTGATTTTCTTGCAATTTTTATTGTACTTTGTTGCGGGGAAAAGAAAGAAATTGAATTTCATCAACATAAGTTCTCACATTTTAATTCTCTATTTTTCTATTACTAATAATTTTTTTTAAAAGGTATTTATTTCTTTGGTAACCCCTCTAATAGTTGAAACTTATTTTTAAAGTGCAATAATCATGTTAAAACTATTCGTACATGGCTTTTTGTAATTTCCAAATTGTGGAAGCCATCATATTTATCTAATGTCATTGCAGAGGTCACCAAGTTATGAATTTATATAAACTGTGGGCTCTAGATGTTCACTTCCCACATAGTTTTTCCCTTTGCATGTTGATCATCCCTAAAAGAAAATTACTAGTTCGTGCAGCTAGCAACTTTGAGATTGAATTTTTTTTTTTTTTTTTTTTTTTTGGGAAGCATTGCTAATGATCTTTAGTGGTGGATCAACTTTCTATGTCTTTATTCTAGAAATTGTCAAATTGGCTTTGGAACTTTAGAGTCTGTTTGGTTAGAAGGATGAAAAAGTGGGTGGATAGAAAATGATGGGAGTATGAAAAAGTGAGAATTTTGTTTGGTTGGGAGTGAAAAAGTGGAGGGATGGGAAAAAAAAAAGTTTGTATAAATTTACTCATATACTCTTGTTAAAAAATGATACTCAATTAAAACAAAAAAGTGACAAACAAGCAAAAAAAAAAAAAAAATCAATCACCTAAATTTATTAAAAAAATAAAAACCATGTCAAGAAAAAAAAAATTCATGTCTAGTTAAACCAAAAAATGAAAAAATAAATAATAATAAATAAATAAATAAATAAATAAGAGAAGAAGAAAAACAAAGAAAATCTCTATCATGCCCACGCCTAGGAAATCAAAAGAAGAAGTAAAAAAAAAAAAAAAAAAAAAACAAAAAAGAAGGAAGAGGCAACATGTCCAAGAAAACAAACAAACAAACAACAAAAACAAAAAAAAAAAAAAAAAAAAGGAAAAAGGAAAAAAGAAAGCCCACGTTGCAAAGCAAAAGCTTTAAAAGAAATAAAATAAAAAATAAGTAAATCAATAAATAAAAACAAACAAACAAACAAACAATAAGGCGCATTCTTGTCAATCAAGTAAATCACACACTCTCCCCACATTTTGGTGGCTCAAGGAGAAAACACCTAAGTCGCACCACATTTTTTTCCTTCTCCCCTCCCAACCAAACACCTTCCAAAAAGTTTTCCCTCCCCATTTTTTTTTCTCATCCTCCCTAAACTCCACTCCACCAAACATGCCTCTAGTTTCCATTAAGAATGAATAGCTTCCAAATAGTGCTTTGTCTCTAATATTTTAAAGGCCATCATACAAGGAGAACACATGCAGAAAGTGCTTTAGTTCATTATTCTCTTTAAAGAAGCTACTGCATCTTTGCGCCATAGGGTTCTGTAACTAAGGAGCTTTCTGATCTTCATCATTGATGAATTGAAGAACTTTGCAGCCAACATCTTCTTCAAGTTGCTAGTGTTAGTTACGTACTTGGATTCATGCATCATTGGTTATTTACATACTGGGATTCATGCACTGAACTAGAAGATTGCCACTACAATACAAGTCCAATTAGGTATTAGGGTAAGGGTTCAACTGTAAGTTGGTATTTCGGGATAGCCAAAGGGTTTTGTAAGATTCTTTATACTTGTAACCGCTTGTGATTGACAATAGTGGATTATTGGGAGTGGTGACCTGAAATTCACCCAGTAGGGTTTTGCCTCGGTGGTTTTTCCCATTCTTAAACAAAATACCTATGCCAAATTTATTTTTCGCTGCATTTAGCATAATTGGTGATTTGTTTGTGCTGCCATGCTATTGCATGTAATTAAACCTAATTAATTAACTTGGATAATTAATTAATTTACAAGGGATCAATACATTTTAACCCAACAAGTTTTAAGCTTTGCTGTGTGATCCATTGATCCCTATTTGTTATGGATAGATAACAGTCTCTTATTTTACCTCCTTTATTTGATGGCATTAACTATGCATAATAGAAAGTACGCATGAGAGTTTTTTTACAGTCTTTAAATGAGAAGGTCTAGCAAGCTGTGGAAATTGGCTGGGTGAAGCCAAAGTAAGCACAGGTTGATTAGGAAGAGGCCAAGATCAAAGCGGAAAACTTCAATAGCAAAGCATTAAATGTCTTATTTAGTACGGTGACCAATAAGGAGTTCAAGAAAATATCCTCAACTGAAACTGCAAAAGAATCATGGACCATCCTTCAGACAACCTATGAAGGGACTAAGGCTATCAAGGATTCAAAACTTCAAAGGCTCACAACTAGCTTTGAGGAGATAAAGATAGAGGAGGATGAGATGTTCGATGAGTTCTATGCCCAGCTAAAGGACATAGTGAACTCAGTATTCAATCTTGGTGATCATATTCCCGAGCCCAAGATTGTAAGAAAGGTGCTGTTTGAGAGATTTCATGCCAAGATAATAGTGATTGAAGAATCAAAGGACATTGACACCATTCCGTTGACGAAACTGATTGGTAACTTGCAAACCTATGAATTGGGTTTAACTAGACTTAGGAAAGGAACCAAAAGTAAGAATATGGTACTGAAGGACAAAAGTAATGAGATTGATGAGTCTTCAGATGATGAAGATTCCAAGATGAAGTCTTACATCACTATGCAGTTCAAGAAGTTCATGAAGAATGCCAATGTGAAAGGTTTTGACAAAGGCCGTAAGCAATCTAGTTCTTCTCAATTCAGAAGTCAAGACAAAGTGAAAAGGATACTAAGGATGGCGGTCAATATACTATTCCCTCTGGACCAAAGTGCTTCGGATGTCAAGGTTTTGGACACATGAAACAAGAATGTCAAACATATCTTAAGTCGATTGAGAAAAGCAAGGCTTTTGCTACTACCTTGAGTTATACCAAGCTTGAGACTGAGTCAGATGATAGTGATGACGAGGGAATCTTGAGTGCTTTCACTGCCACAGCGGATCCTACTGAAGGAATCGTAGAAGTAGTGGATGAAGAAGTGGACTTGGTGGAATCTAAGTTTGAGAAAATGGATGAACAAGATGACCTCCACACAGCTTATGCAAAATTGTACAAGGTTTCTAAAAGCTTAAGAAACTGTATAGGTTGGCCACCAATAAGCTGAGCGATGTGTAGCTAGATCAAGAGGAGCTCTCTACCAAGGTTGATGAAGCCAATCAAGCCATTAGAGCACTATGATTTGAGAACAATTTCTTAGCTAAAAGGACCAAGAAGCTTGAAGCAGAGCAGTTTCAAGCCAGAGCTAAATTGGAGAAGACTTCCAATGCAAAGGTCTATTAGGACATATGTGTTTTCACATGTTAAGAACATATATCACTTATTTATATAAATTGGCTAATCCTTTGACAAAACGCATTTAATTTGTAATTGGATAGTCTTAGGCATACTTCAAGAAACAAGGTTTCAAGATCAAGTGTTGAAGTCATCAAGTCTGTCCAAGAAAAACAAGCTGAAGTGTAAAATCATTAAAGTTCAACACCTACTATCTGTCGAGATTTATAAAATTAGATTTTCTGATCTGATTTCTTGGGATCCGTGAATATACTTTTGGACCTTCTTTTCTTATAACCCTAAACATACAAAAGGATTGTTTTAAGAGCCGTCAAATTGTACACAAGTTGAAAAAGTATTGAGCAAACTCTATTCAAGCAATTTATGATCAAAGATAAAGTTCTTGACCTAATTCATCTTCTCTGAAGAAGTTGATGTGTATTTGCACCAAAGGGTTTTGTGACCAAGCATCTTCCTATTCTTCATTGTGTAGGATGAACTGAAGAACTTTACAGCCAATCTCTCCTTCTAAGTTGGTGTTTGAAGTCGCGTACTGGGATCCGCACATTGGTTAGTCACGTACTTTGGAGCCGTGCATCAAAAGGGGGAATTGTCACTATAGATCAAGTCTAATTGGGTATTGAGGTAAGGGTTCAACTGTAGGTTGGTAAGGTACTTAGGATTCCTTTACTTGTAGCTATTTAATTTAGTAGTAGTGAAGTTTCGGGAGTGGTGACCTGAAAATCACCCGGTGGGGTTTTTGCCGCAAGGGTTTTACCCATTCGTAAACAAATTACCGTGTCTTTTAACTTTCGCTGCATATTTAGTTTTTGGTGATTTGTTTGTGCTTCCACACGTTTCCATGATAAATTGTTTAATTAATAACTTAGCTAATAAATTAATTGATTTAATTACAAGGGGTCATTCAATTTGTGGCCTATCAAGTGATATCAGAGCAGGCACACTCTGATTAGGTTTTATCTTTGCTGTGTTAATCCAATGACCCCTGTTTGTCATGGATAGAGGACAATCATTAATCATACGTCCTTTATATGATGGCACTAACTATGCTTACTGAAAAGTACGCATGAGAGCTTTCTTGTAGTCTTTAGATGAGAAGATGTGGCAAGCTGTAGAGATTGGCTGGACCAAGCCAAAAGAAGAGCCGGCCGATTGGGATGATACCAAGATCAAGGCGACAAAATTCAACAACAGAGTGTTGAATGCCCTATTTAGCGTAGTCACTAATGAGGAGTTCAAGAAGATATCCTCTACTAAAACTGCAAAGGAAGCATGGACCATCCTCTAGACAACCTATGCGAGTACAAAGGTTGTCAAGGATTCAAAGTTTCAAAGGCTCACTACAAGCTTTGAAGAAATAAAGATGGAGGAGGATAAGTTGTTTGATGAGTTCTATGTCAAGGTTAAGGACATAGTAAACTCAACCTTCAATCTTAGGAAAACTATCTTTGAACCCAAAATTGTAAGGAAGATGCTCAGATCTCTACCCGAGAGATTCCATGCGAAGATTACTGTTATAGAGGAATTAAAGGACATTGACAAGATTCCTTTAACTGAGCTAGTTGGAAACTTGCAGACCTACGAGAGATAGAATTATTTAGGATTGACAAAACGGGTAAAGGCAAGAGCATGGCCTTGAAGGCAAAGAGCAATGATACAGATGAGTCTTTCGATGATGAAGATTCCAAGATGAAGTCCTACATTACAAGGCAGTTCAAGAAGTTTATGAAGAATGCTAATGGGAAGAGCTTCGATAAGGACCGCAGACAATCTGGTTCTTTCCAGTCTAAGGTGCATGACAGAGGGAAAAAGGATGCTAAGGAAGGTAGTCAGTACACTGTTCCTACAGGACCAAAGTATTTTGGATGTCATGGAGTCGGTCATATGAAGCATGAATGCCTGACATATCTCAAGAGCATTGGGAAGAGTAAGGCACTTGTTACAACCTTGAGTGACACTGAGCCCGAAGATGATTCCGACAATGAGGATGACGGAATCTTAAATACCTTCACTGCCACAATCAATCCTACTGAAGGGATTGTTGAAGAAGTGGACGAAGAAGAAGAATTGGTGAAGTCCAAATTTGAGAAGATGAATGATCAAGATGATATCCATTCAGCCAATGAGAAGCTTTACTAGCTCTCTGAGAAGTATGAGAAATTGTATAGGCTGGCCACCAAGATGCTCAGTGATGTGGAACTTGATCATGAAAAGTTGTCCATAAAGTTTGATGAGGCGAATCAAACTATTGGAGCACTGAGATTTGAGAACAATTTCTTGGCTGAGAAGACCAAGAAGCTTGAAGCGAAACTGTTTCAAGTCAGAGCTTAACTAGAGAAAACTTCAAGTGCAAAACTTGATAAGATGCTCAGCATCCAGAAATCTACTACAGATCGAATAGATTTAGGGTATGGTCTTTCTTCCTTTCATATTGCTTCTACTAGTGCTAATATTTTTGTTTCTCCTGCTAATAACACAGATATTGAGAACAGTGATGATAAAACTGAATTAGCTAGTGAGAATTTAGACAAGGGTAAATCTATCTTAGGAGCACCCCCTAAACAGGATAAGAAAGATGTTAAAAACCCTTGGGCTAAGAAGGCTAACTCTTAAAACCCTAAACAAAAGAAGCAGCATCTTTGTCATCATTGTGGAGCTGCCGGTCATACTAGATCAAATTGCTATAAATGGCTAGCCACTCAACAGAGCAATGGCATGATCGCCTCTGGTAGCCAGAATCAGCTTCAATCCTCTCTTGCTCCTCTTGGAGATCTTCTTAAAGTCCTCATGTTACTTTCGAACTTGAACGGGTTCAATTCTTTCCCCTCTCAGCCAATTCAAGGGTTTAATCAAAGGAAAGGTTCTTCCAAGGTATAGAAGAAAAAGGACTCTAAGTGATTTCATCACTCTCTTCTCTCTTCATGTTTTTCTTATTTGTTGCATTACTTGTGTGTTTTGCATTTATTTTGAGTCAATCTAGTTTTATGTTTTGCATTGTTTAACATATTTTTGTGTGTTTACTTTCAGTTTTATTTATTTTTGTTTTTGATAAAAATAAAAAATAAAAATTGAATAATTGAATAATACAAAAACAGTATGTGTTATGTGTACATTGGTATTTGTGTACCTTGGATGGTTACTGAAACAAAGTTGTCTATACTTTGTATCTCTTGTAGATTAGATGAGCATCTCTATGCACAACTAAGCAAGTGAGCTTTGTGACTCTTGTTTGTGATGAGTAAGATTAAGTTATCTCTTAAAACTTAACACTCATATCATTTCTTTTTAACGGGTAGGACTAGAAAATCCTAAGAGAAAAGCTAAATAACCATCTCACCACTGTTGCCCGCCAATCATAATATGATACCTGTATGCTTCAACATAGTAAAAGTGCAGTGTCAAATGCTTAACATGTTGGGTATTTCTTTTCTCTCCTTTTATATGCCCATGCATGATATGCTTAAAACAAAATATGCAAAGAAAAATAAAAAGCAAAAAGATAAAAAAATGCTTTAAATATGGTTGCAAGCGTGTATTCTAGGAGATGTGGGAGTTATAGGATGTACCTCAAAGGTGATAGTCTCCATCAAACAGTTATGATTGTGTGTGAGTTAAAGTTATTTCTCATATCTCAGATCGTCATAACATGTATACACATATGCAATCTTGCAATGTTTTTCAAACACAACATGCAATATTCTTTGCTACTTTTGATACATGTGCAGGTACAATGTGATTTGACCATCATAAGTGTTTACATGTGCTAATGTATGCTCACTAAATTGTCTTGACTTATCTTTGAAAAATAAAATTGGTTAGACTTGTTTAGTGTGTGTGTGTGTGTTTTTCTGAGGATCCATGTGCTTAAATTGTTTAATGAGAGATATTTTTGAGAGCTTAATATGTTGATTGGATCATTGGTTGAGATGTATATTGGACTGCATTCATGTCTGTCTTCGAAAAATTGCTTTTAACTATTGTCTCAACACCTCCTCGATACCTTATTATCTATCGAGCTTCTCAAGCCTTTTTCTTATTGCAATCTTGACACCTCTTCGACACCTGATGGATCGATCAAAAAAGTTCCTGTCTCCTCGATAGCTTCTAGATACCTTGTTATCGATCGAGCTTCTGTTCTTGGTTTTGGTGTTTATTCCTCGATACCTTCTCGACACCTGTATCTATCGACGTTCATTTTCTCAACACCTTCCTCGACAGCTGTCTCGACAGCTCTCGACACCTCAGCTGTTGAGATTTATTGAAGCTTCTATTTAAGTTATTGTCACGATCTGAACTTCATTTTCTTGATCTCTCTCGACCTATCCGCGGCTATTCATCTCCCTAACCTCTTTTTCTCACTCAAAATCTCCAACCCACATGATTTTCGGCCATTCCTTGCTTCAAATCACTTGGTAAGATCTCTTTTTCCTTCCTTTTTCATGCATTTCATGTTTTGAGTCTTAGGTTTTGGGGTTTTTCAAAATTTTTAGGGTTTTTCAAAATTAATGAGTTTTTCTTGAAATTTTGGGTTGGGTTTTCACTTAAATGTGTTCAAAATGTCATACATTGCATTTCATGTGCATTAGAATGATATTTTCATGCATTTAGATGTGTGTTTTCTACTTGTGTGCTGGTAGGATTAGATTGGGCTGAGCCCATGATGCTTTTTAATTTGCATGTCACATGTTTATGCATTCCCCATGCATACGTACTCATTGTTTAATATATTTGATATATGTGGACTGTTTTGGGACTTTTCTGATTGTCTCCCTCTCTATCTCTTTCTCATTTTGTTTACGTTAGTAGTGTCTATGGCACCTAAGCGTAAATCCACTCCGGCTTGGAACCCTCTGCGTTCTGGAGCTTCTTCATCTTCTGACTCTGCTCCTTTAAATCTTCGGTTCCGTGATGGTGATGCCTACAAGGCATTTTTGGAGAACTTTTCTAGACGAAGTGTTCATTCAGAACACCAAATCATTTTGGCGGACTTCGTCGACACTGACCTTCCCTCTGTCATTCACAATAGGGGATGGGAATCACTATGTCACGTCTCGGTCATATGTCCTCTCGTGCTTATTCAGGAGTTTTACTCCAACATGCACGGGATCGATCATTCAATACCTCTATTTTTCACTCGCGTTCGAGGTACGCACATCCCTGTCACGTCGCAGCTAGTTGCGGATATGCTTAGGGTTCCTAGGATAGAGTTTTCTGACTATCTTTCTTATGAGCGTCTAAGGACTGTGTCCAAAGATGAGCTCATTTTTGCTTTTTGTGAGTGCCCTACTGAATAGGGTGAGCATCAGTATACATCATATAGACCTTTTGCTAAAGGTCCTAGATTCTTAAACATGGTGATGACTTTTGTACTCCATCCACTCTCTTACTACAACTCCATAACAAAACCTCGTGCTCGATTTTTGTTATCTCTTCTTGAGCATCCTACTATAGATTTTCCTTCTCATTTCATCCTTTCTATCATAGATGTTCATTTAGATTTGGCGTTTTGTGATAAGCTCATCTTTCCTTCCGCTATCACGAGAATCTTACACCATTTTTCTATCCCTTTTCCTGTGTCCGACCACTTCACACACATCTGTGCCATAGATGCCGCTACCATAAAACATTGTGAGGCTCAGTTTCAGTCGAGACAGACAAATTCCACTCCTTCCTCCCGTTCAGTTCCATCCATATCTGCTCCATCTACATCTGCTCCTTCTTCCTCTATGGGCGATGTATCTCTCAGAGACATCATGGCACAGCTATAACGCATGGATGCTTGCCTTGATACACTCTCCACTGAGTTGTATTAAGTGAATATTTGTGTTGGTCGTACTGCGCGACGGCAGGCAACCATGGGTGGTTTTGCTCTTGAAGCTACTCCTTCACCACCTCCTTTAGCAGCTTCTAACTCTAAGGATGATGATGATGATGGTGATGATTATGACGCTTCGAATAATGACGATGGAGATGCTAGCTTTACTAATGAGATGTCTACATGACACTCTACCCTTTGTCACTCATGGCAAAAAGGGGGAGTACTTTTGGGTTATGAGAGTAGTCATCTTAGGGGGAGAGTTAGTATAGGACATTTTTTATAGGGAAAGTGTTGACTAATAGGAGGAGTGTTGATATTTAAGGGATGTAGTGAGGTTTTGATGTATCTTTTCTTTTCTATTCTTTATAGATACATTGATTTGTATATGAGGTCTTGTGACTAGTTTTACATACATTGTACTTATTTTCTCTCTATATGTGGATGTATGTTTCTTTTACCTCTCTCTTCATGTGTTGTTTCTTCTTTATCTTTATACACATGTTCATTATAATTGTATGGAATCTATTATTTCTGTTTCACACATGATGCCTTAATGAGTTTTGTTTAAAGTGTTTCAGAAATATAAGTTGTAAAAGTCTACTTGCCATAAACTCTTTTCTTACAAAATTTTTCAAGAGTTTGTGTTAGAATAGATTTTATTGTATTCAACAAGTGAGTATAAGTTGAGTGATTTATGACTTCTCTCATATGTTCATTTATTTGTTGTGGTTTTGTCATAGATTGCCAAAATGGGAGATTGTTAGGACATATGTGTTTTCAATTGTTAAGAACATATGTCACTTATTTATGTAAATTGGCCAATCTTTTGACAAAACGCACTCTACTTGTAATTGGGTAGTTCTAGGTGTTTTTAACACTTCAGGAAACAAGATTTCAAGATCAAGTGTTGAAGTCATCCAGTCTGTCCAAGAAAAACAAGCTGAAGTGCAAAATTATTAAAGCTCGACACTTGCTCGATAGCTCCTTGTCACCTGCTATCTGTTGAGATTTATAAAATCAGATTTTCTGATATGATTTCTTGGGATCCGTGAATATGCTTTTGGGCCTTTTTTTCTCCTAACCCTAAACATATAAAAGGATTGTTTTAAGAGCCGTCAAACTGTAAACAAGTTGAAAAAGCATTGAGCAAACCCTATTCGAGCAATTTGTGATCAAAGACGAAGTTCTTGACCTAGTTCATCTTCCCTAAAGAAGTTGCTATGTATTTGCACCAAAGGGTTTTGTGACCAAGCATCTTCCTGATCTTCATCGTGTAGGATGAACTGAAGAACTTTGCAACCAACCTCTCCTTCTAAGTTGGTGTCTGAAGTCACTACTAGGATCTGCGCATTGGTTAGTCACGTACTTGGGAGCCATGCATCAAAAGGGAGAACTGTCACTATAGATCAAGTTTAATTAGGTATTAGGGTAAGGGTTCAACTATAGGTTGGTAAGGTACTTGGGATTCCTTTACTTGCAACCGCTTGATTTGATAACAGTGGAGTTTCGGAAGTGGTGACTTGAAAATCAACCGGTGGGGTTTTTACCGCAAGGGTTTTCCTCATTTGTAAATAAATCATCGTGTCTTTTAATTTCTGCAAGAAAGAGGGAAAACAAGATGAAGTGCTCAGTGTCCAGAAATCTGCTACAGATCGAATAGGTTTAGGGTATGGTCTTTCTTCCTTTCATATTGCTTCTACTAGTGCTACTATTTTTGTTTCTCCTGCTAATAACACTAATATTGAGAACACTGATGATAAAACTGAATTAGCTGGTGAGAACTTAGACAATGGTAAATCTATCTTAGGAGCAACCCCTAAACCTGATAAGAATGATGTTAAAAACCCTAAGGCTAAGAAGGCTAACTCTCGAAAGCCTAAACAAAAGAAGCAGCATCTCTGTCATCATTATGGAGCTGCCGGTCATACTGGACCAAATTGTTATAAGTGGCTAGCCACTCAACAGAGTAATGGCATGATCGCGTCTGGTAGCTAGAATCAGCTTCAATCCTCTCTTACTCCTCTTGGAGATCTTCTTAAAGCCCTCATGTTCCTTTCGAACTTGAACAGTTTCAATTCTTCCCCCTCACAGCTAGTTTAAAGGTTTAATCAAAGGAAAGGTTCTTCCATGGTGTGGAAGAAAAATGACTCTTAGTAATTTCATCACTCTCGTCTCTCTTTATGTTTTTCTTATTTGTTGCATTACTTGTGTGTTTTGCATTTATTTTAAGTTGGTCTAGTTTTATATTTTACTTTGTTTAACATGTTTTTGTGTGTTTACTTCCAGTTTTTTTTTTTTTTTTTTTTGATAAATATAAAAAAAAATAAAAAATTTGAAAAATTGAATAATAGAAAAACAGTGTGTGTTATGTGTACATTGGTATTTATGTACCTTGGATGGCCACTGAAATAAAGTTGTCTAAACTTTATATCTCTTGTAGATTAGATGAGCATCTCCATGCACAACTAAGCAAGTGAGCTTTGTGGCTCTTATTTGTGATGAGTAAGATTAAGTTATCTCTTAAAACTTAACACTCATATCATTCTTTTTGACCGGTAGGACTAGAAAATCCTAAGAGAAAGACATAAATAACCATCTCACCACTGTTGCCTGCCAATCATAATATGACACCTGTATGCTTCAACATAGCAAAAGTGCAGTGTCAAAGACACCCGTATGCTTCGGCATAGCAAAAGTGCAGTGTCAAATGCTTAACATGTTGGGTATTTCTTTTCTCTTTTTTTATATGCCCATGCATGATATACTTAAAAGAAAATATGCAAAGAAAAATAAAAAGCAAAAAGATTTAAAAAAAAATGCTTTAAATATGGTTGCAAGCGTGTATTCCAGGAGATGTAGGAGTTATAGAATGTAACTCAAAGGTGATAGTCCCCATCAAACAGTTATGATTGTGTGTGAGTTAAAGTTATTTTCTCATATCTCATATCATCATAACATGTATACACATATGCAATCTTGCGATGTTTTTGACACACAACATGCAATATTCTTTCCTACTTTTGATACATGTGCAGTTACAATGTAATTTGGCCATCACAAGTGTTTACATGTGCTAATGTATGCTCACTAAACTGTCTTAACTTATTTTTGAAAAATAAAATTGGTTAAACTTGTTTTGTGTGTGTGTGTGTGTGTGTGTGTGTGTTTCTAAGGATCCATGTGCTTAAATTGTTTAATGAGAGATGTTTTTGAGAGCTTAATATGTTGATTGGATCATTGGTTGAAGTGTATGTTGGATTGCAATCATGTTTGTGTTTTTCACTTCTCGAAAACCTGCTTTTAACTGTTGTCTCGACACCTCCTCGATACCTTGTTATCTATCGAGCTTCTCAAGCCTTTTTCTTATTGCAATCTTGACACCTCTTTGACACCTGATGGATCGATTGAGAAAGTTCCTGTCTCCTCGATACCTTCTTGATACCTTGTTGATCGATCGAGTTTCTGTTCTTGGTTTTGGTGTTTATTCCTCGATACCTTCTCGACACCTGTAGCTGTCGACGTTTATTTTCTTGACACTTACCTTGACAGCTATCTTGACACCTCTCGACACCTCAGCTGTCGAGATTTATTGAAGCTTCTATTTAAGCTGCTGTCACGATCTGAACTTCATTTTCTTGATCTCTCTTGACTTATCCGCGGCTATTCATCTCCCTAACCTCTTTTTCTCACTCAAAATCTCTAACCCACGTGATTTTCGGCCATTCCTTACTTCAAATCACTTGGTAAGATCTCTTTTCCTTCCTTTTTCATGCATTTCATGTTTTGAATCTTAGGTTTTGGGGTTTTTCAAAATTAATGAGTTTTTCTTGAAATTTTGGGTTGGGTTTTCACATAAATATTTTCAAAATGTCATACATTGCATTTCATGTGCATTAGAATGGTACTTTCATGCATTTAGATGTGTGTTTTCTACTTGTGTACTAGTAAGATTGGATTAGGCTAAGCCCATGATGCCTTTTAATTTGCATGTCACATGTTCATGCATTCCCTATGCATACGTACTCATTGTTCAATATATTTGATATATGTGAACTATTTTGGGACTTTTCTGATTGTCTCATTCTCTATCTCTTTCTTATTTTGTTTACGTTAGTAGTGTCTATGGCACCTAAACGTAAATCCACTTCAGCTCAGAACCCTTTTCGTTCTAGAACTTCTTCATCTTCTGATTCTACTCCTTTAAATCTTCAGTTCCATGATGGTGATTCCCACAAGGCATTTTAGGAGAACTTTTCTAGACGAGGTGTTCATTCGGAACACCAAGTTATTTTGGCAGACTTTGCCGACATTGACCTTCCCTCTGTCATTCATAGTAGGGTATGGGAGTCACTGTGTGACGTCCCGGTCACATGTCCTCTCGTGCTTATTCAGGAGTTTTACTCCAACATGCATGGGATCGATCGTTCAGTACCTCTCTTTTTCACTCGCGTTCAAGGTACGCGTATCCTTGTCACACCGCAGCTAATTGCGGATGTGCTTAGGGTTCCTAGGATAGAGTTTCCTGACTATCCTTCTTATGAGTGTCTGAGGACTGTGTCCAAAGATGAGATCATTTCTGCTTTTTGTGAGCGCCACGTTGATTGGGGTAAGCATTAGTATACATCATGTAGACCTTTCGCTAAAGGTCCTAGATTCTTAAACATGGTGATGATTTTTGTACTCCATCCACTCTCTCACTACAACTCCATCACAAAGTCTCATGCTCGATTTTTGTTATCTCTTCTTGAGCATCTTACTATAGATTTTGTTTCTCATTTAATCCTTACTACGCCATTTTTCTATCCCTTTTCCTGTGTCCGACCACTTCACACACATTTGTGCCATAGATGCCGCTACCGTAAAACGTAGTGATGCTCAGTTTCAATTAAGACAGCCGGATTCCATTCCTTCCTCCCATTCAGTTCCATCTAGATTTGCTCCATCTACATCTGCTCCTTCCTAAATGGGCGATGTATCTCTCAGAGACATCGTGGCGCAGCTAAAGCGCATGGATGTTCACCTCGACACACTCTCCACTGAGTTGTATCAGGTGAATGTTCGTGTTGGTCGTATTGCGCGACGGCAGGCAACTATGGGTGGTTTTGCTCTTAAAGCTACTCCTTCACTAGCTCCTCTAGCAGCTTCTAACTCTGAGGATGATGATGATAATGGTAATGATGATGACGCTTCGGATGATGATGATGGAGATGCTAGTTCTACTGATGAGATGTCTACGTGACACTCTACCCTTTATCACTCGTGACAAAAAGGGGGAGTAGTTTTTGGTTATGAGAGTAGTTATCTTAGGGAGAGAGTTAGTATAAGACATTTTTAATAGGGGGAGTGTTGACTGATATGGGGAGTGTTGATATTTGAGGGATGTAGTGAGGTTTTGATGTATCTTTTCTTTTCTATTCTTTATAGATACATTGATCTTATATATGAGGTCTTGTGACCAGTTTTACATACATTGTACTTATTTTCTCTCTATATGTGGATGTATGTTTCTTTCACCTCTCTTTTCATGTGTTGTTTCTTCTTTATCTTTATACACATGTTCATTATACTTGTATGCAATCTATTATTTCTATTTCACACATGATGCCTTGATGAGTTTTGTTTAAAGTGTTTCAGAAATACAGGTTGTCAAAGTCTACTTGCCATAAACTCTCTTCTTGCAAACTTTTTCAAGAGTTTGTGTTAGGATAGACTTTATTGTATTCAATAAGTGAGTATGAGTTGAGTGATTTATGACTTCTCTCATATGATCATTTATTTGTTGTGGTTTTGTCACAGATTGCCAAAATGGGAGATTGTTAGCATATATGTGTTTTCATTTGTTAAGAATATATGTCACTTATTTATGTAAATTGGCTAATCCTTTGACAAAACGTACTCTACTTGTAATTGGATAGTTCTAGGTGTTTTTAAGATTTCAAGAAACATGGTTTCAAAATCAAGTGTTGAAGTCATCAAGTCTGTCCAAGAAAAACAAGCTAAAGTACAAAATTATTAAAGCTCGACACCTACTCGATAGCTCCTTAACACCTGCTATCTGTCGAGATTTATAAAATCAGATTTTCTAATATGATTTCTTGGGATCCGTGAATATGCTTTTACGCCTTCTTTTCTCCTAACCCTAAACATATAAAAGGATTGTTTTAAGAGCTGTCAAACTGTAAACAAGTTGAAAAAGCATTGAGCAAACTCTGTTCAAGCGATTTGTGATCAAAGACGAAGTTCTTGACCTAGTTCATCTTCTCTGAAGAAGTTGTTGTGTATTTGCACCAAAGGGTTTTATAACCAAGCATCTTCCTGATCTTCATCGTGTAAGATGAACTGAAGAACTTTGCAGCCAACCTCTCCTTCTAAGTTGGTGTTTGAAGTCGCGTACTGAGATCTGCGCATTGGTTAGTCACGTACTTGGGAGCCGTGCATCAAAAGGGGGAACTGTCACTACAGATCAAGTCTAATTGGATATTGGAGTAAGGGTTCAACTATAGGTTAGTAAGGTACTTGAGATTCCTTTAATTGTAACCGCTTGATTTGATAATAGTGGAGTTTCAGGAGTGGTGACCTCAAAATTACCCAGTGGGATTTTTGCCGCAAGGGTTTTCCCCATTCGTAAACAAATCACTGTATCTTTTAATTTTCGCTACATATTTAGTTTTTGGTGATTTGTTTGTGCTTTCACGCATTTGCATAATAAATTGATTAATTAATAACTTGGCTAATAAATTAATTGGTTTAATCACAAGAGGTCATTCAGTTTGTGGCCTATCAAGCTTGATGAGATGCTAAGCTTTCAGAAAGTTGCTTCTGACAAAACCAGTTTAGGGTATGAATTCTCTTCTCCTGATATTGCCTCTTCTAGTAAGATTGTTTTTGTTTCACCTGCTAATGATAATGATGCTAAAAATAAAGAAGTTAAAACTAAAATAGCTAGTGAGAACTTGGACAACGAAAAATCTAATCTGGGAACCATATGACTAAGAAAGACAATAATAAAAAGTCTCAATAAAAGAAGCCACATTTCTATCATCATTGTGGAGCTTTAGGGCACACTCATCCAAATTGCTATAAGTGGTTAGCCACTCAAGAAAGCAATAATATGCTTTCGTCTTGAAACTAGAATTAGTTTCCATTCTCTCTTGCTCATCTGGGAGATCTTTTTAAGGTCATCATGTTCCTTTCAAACTTGAACGGTTTCAATTCTTCCCCCTTTCCTTTGGAACAAAGGTACAACTCTAGGAAAGGATCTTCCTCCAAAACCAAAGCTGGGAAAGAGAAAGGCCCAAAGTGATTCAGTCTCTCTCTCTTTCTCTCTCTCTCTCTCTTTATGGTCTTGCATAACTTGTTTGTTTTGCTTTCTAGTTGTTTTTGAGTTAGTCTGGTCTTTACGCTTTATGTGTTTTGTTTAATATTTTTTCGTTTGTTTGTTTTCAGTTTTGTTTTATTTTGTTTTATATAAAAATTTTAAAAAAAAAAATTGAAAAAAAAAATACAAAAACAGTGTGTGTTTTTGGTACTTATGTACCTTGGATGGCTGTTAAAGCAAAGTTTTCTAAATTTTGTATCTCTTGTAGCTTAGATGAGCATCTCTATGCACAACTAAGCAAGTGAGCTTTGTAGCTTGTGTTTGTGATGAGTACGATCAAGTGATCTTTCACTCTTTCTACTCTAATCACTCTTTTTGACAAGAAGGACTAGAAAATCCTAAGAGAAATGCATAAATAACCTTCTCACCACTAAAACCTGCCAATTATGTATAACATCTGTATGCTCCGGCAAAGCAAAATTGTGATGTTTTTGGCTTACATAATTGGGTTTTTTCTTTTCTTTCTCTCTCTTTATATATGCCCATGCATGGAATGTTCAAAAAGAAAAATATGCAAAGAACATGAAAAGAAAAATGATCAAAATGCTTTTAAAAAATGGTTGTAAGTGTGTTTCTCGGAGATGTAGGAGTTATATGATGTATCTCAAAGGTGATAGTCCCCATCAAATGGTTATGATTGTGTGTGAAGTGTATTAGATCATCTCATATCTTGAATCTCCATAATATGAGAAACTTGTGCACTCTTCCTATGTTTTCATACACAAAACTCGTACTCTTTGCTACTTTTGATACATGTGCAAGTACAAAGTGATTTGGCTATCACAAGGAATACATGTGTTAATATATACTCACTAAATTGTCTTAACTTATTTTGGAAATATAAAATTGGTTAGACTTGTTCAGTGTGTGTGTGTGTATGTTTTGGATCTATAGATACTTCGCTTATATGTTGAGAGATGTTTTGAGAGCTAAACATGTTGAGTGGATCTCTGTTTGAGTAGCTTGCTTGTTGCATTCATCTTCATGTGTTTTTCCTCCCTTGAAAAAACTCATTTTCTTCTAGCTCGACAAATACCTTAACACATCCATTTCTATCGAGCCTCTTTACTTTGCTCTCGATAAATTCTCAACAGAAAGCTAATCCATCGAGTTTTTCTTTTGACCTCTCTATCTTCTCAACAGATCCTCAACACATTCTAGATCCATCGAAGATTTCTGAGTTTCTTCTCGATAGTACATCGACAGCTTCTCGATCCATCGAGATGATTTCCTTGAGCTTCTATCTCCTCAACACCTTATCGATAGATCCTCGATCCATCGAGACCATCCTTTCGACGTCGACAGATCCTTAATAGATCCTCAATAGATTCATTTTTGTCGAGATTTAGTGCTCGACAAAATCTCAATAGATTTCTCAATCCATTGAGATGAGTTTTCTATTTATAGGACAGGCGCAATTTTAGATTTTATTTTCTGACTTCTCTCTTTATACAAAACTCTTTCTCGCCCTCAAATCTCCTCACCCTTATGTTCTTCAGCCTAGATCAAGCTCCAAACACTTGATAAATGTTCTCATCTTCTCTCTTTTCATGCATTCATGCATTTTAGCTCTAGTTTTGGGGTTTTTTTAGTTTTTCATGAAATGTTTTGGTTGGGCTTTGTGAAATTGTTGTTATATGCTCATGCATTGCATTTTCTATACATTATAACAATGTTTCATGCATTTTAGGATTTTCTGCTTGATCAAACTTGTGAGTGCTGTTAGGTTTGGATTGGGTTTTTCCCATGATGCTTTTAATTTATGCACATCACATATTCATGCATTCTTCATGCATACGTTATTTCTTTTCTTTCCTTTTCTAAGCATGTGTTGTGTTTCCCTCTCTCTCTCTCTCTCTCTCTCTCTCTCTCTCTCTCTTTCTCTCTCTCTCTCTCTCTCTCTCTCTCTCTCTCTCTCTCTCGTAGATTGTGTTATGGCACCTAAACAGTGCAAATCTACTATGGCTTGGAACCCTCTACATGGTTCCGAGTTATCCTTTTTTGATCCTCTTGTTCCATCTCATATTCAGTTCCGTGATGAGAAGGCCAAGACGAAATGCCAAGTCATTCTATCAAATTTCTTTGACATAACGCTACCCAATGTCATTCGGACTCGGGAATGGGAATCTCTCTGTGAGAAACTCGTGCATTGTCCCGTCGTGTTTATTCAAGAGTTTTACTCCAATATACACGGCATCGATACCTCTATGCCTTAGTTTGTTTCTACATTCAGAGGTACACGTATTGTAGTTACTCTGGATCTTATATCCAAGGTACTATATGGCCCTAAGGTAGCGCATCCTGACTACCCTATGCACATCTCTGGACCGTGTCTAAAGACGTCCCCATCTCTAACTTTTGTGAAACTCGTTCCATATGGGGTGGTAAGGTAAACACTCCTTGCTCAGGTTTCACTAAAGGCTTAAGATTCGTAAACATGGTGATGACATTCACTCTCACACCATTGTCTCACTATAACTCCATCACTAATCCTCATGCTCATTTTCTTCTTTCTATGATGAAGGATCTTTCCACTGATTTTCCCTCTCATTTCATCACATTTATCATAGATGTGTACCAGGACACTGCTACCCGTGATAAGCTCATCTTTCATTCGGCTATCACGCGTATCCTCACACACTTTCACATTCCCATTCCTCTCTCTCCTCTCTTCACCATCATGGGTGCCTTATACACTGGTTCTATCCAGCAAAGCGAGGACTAGCTTTGACCGAAGCGGCCACGAGTGGAGACAGCCAATCCTGCAGCTTCTACTGTTCCACCCTTTTCCTCGGCTCCATCTACCTCCGTAGTTGGTGGTGTGACCCTTGAGGCCATCATGGTGCGTGCAACTTTAGTGGATGGAGCTGACTTCAGTGGTTGTCTTGACTATCTCACAGATGAGATGTGTTAGATGAACACCCGAGTTAGTTGCATTGCCCGTAGACAAGCTCGCATGGCTGGCTTTGCTCATTTACCCTCTCCAGAGCATCTCACGGCCTCTCCTTCTATAGATGATAAGGATGATGAGGATAATGTTGGCTCTTCTGGTGATGATGAGATGATGACCTCTCAGTGACTTGCCATTTGTCATTCATGACATAAATGGGGAGTAGTTTTGGGTTTGAGAGTAGTCTTGTACTTAGGGGAAGAGTTAGTATAGTACTTCTTTTTAATAGGGGAGTGTATATAGCATTGAGGGATGTAGTGAGGTTTATGTGTACTTTTCCTTCATTTTGTTACATTAACCTCTTGTATACTAGCCTTTTGACCATTTTATTACATACATTGTACTTTATTTTCATATATATGATGATGATGTATGCTTTTCTTCACCTACCCTTACATGGGTTTTTTCTTTTCTATCTTTATTCACATGTTTCTTTATGTATGCAATCTTTATTTCTATTTCACACATGATGCCTTGATGAGTTTTGTTTTAAATGTTTCAAAAAGATAGGTTGTGAAAGTCGATCATGTCGTGAACTCTTTTCTTGCAAAGTTTTGAAGAGTTTATAGTAGGGATAGATTTACTTTGTAATACAACAAGTGGCTATGAGTTTAGTGATTTAAAACTTCTCTCATGATTATTTGTTTTGTTGTGGTTTTGTCACGGATTGCCAAAAGGGGAGATTGTTAGGGACATATTTTATGTAATTGACTAATCCTTTGACAAAATGCACTTTACTTGTAATTGGGTAGATCTAGAATGGGTTTAAGACTTCAAGAAACATGTTGCTCAAGTCAAGTGTTAAAGCCATGAAGATCTGACCAAGAAACAAGTGAAGAAGGGTTGTTCATTAAAGCTTGATAGAAGTCTCGACAAAATCCTTTCTATTGAGATTTAATGTTGAAGCTCAACAGAAGCTTAATACAAGCTGTTTTTGTCGAGACTTACGAAATCAGAATTTCCAAATATGAATTTCGACCCATACTGAAATATTTGTATAGGGTTTCTTCTCTCATAACCCTAGATATATATAAGACTTATTTTAAAAGCCGTCATACAAGGAAAACACATTCAGAAAGTGCCCTAGTTTATTATTCTCTCTGAAGAAGTTACTACGTCTTTGCGCCATAGGGTTTTGTAACCAAGGAGTTTCCTGATCTTCATCGTTGATGAACTGAAAAAATTTACAGCCAACATCTTCTTCAAGTTGCTGGTGTTAGTCACATACTTGGATCCGTGCATCATTGGTTAATCAAGTACTGGGATTCGTGCATTGAACTAGAAGATTGCCACTATAATACAAGTCCAATTAGGTATTGGGATAAGGGTTCAACTGTAAGTTGGTATTTTGGGATAGGCCAAAAGGTTTGATAAGATTCCATATACTTGTAACCTCTTGTGATTGATAATAATGGATTCTTGGGACTGGTGACCTGAAATTCACCTGGTGAGGTTTTTCCTCGGTGGTTTTCCCCATTCATAAACAAATCACCTGTGTTAAATTTATTTTCCGCTACAATTAGTATAATTAGGGATTTGTTTGTGCTACCACACTATTGCATGTAATTGAAACTAATTAATTAATTTACAAGGGGTCAACTCATTTTAACCCAACAATTGGTAAAAGTTTGTGTACCCACTACCAAAAAAAAAAAGGTTATCCCAGCATTTTCAAAACTACTAGGATAGCCCTAGAAAGTGTTGGAATATGGTCAAAATTCCTATCCCAGCGTTTTTTTTCTTGGCGCTTCAAACCACCACACAGTGACAGTCGGTATAGGGTCATCAACCTATACCAATGCTTTTCAGACCTTGTTCCAGCATTTTTACTTGTATTGGAACAGCCTTTACGAAAATATGAATATAACTTATACCAACGCTTTTGAAAGCGCTGGAATGAATAGGTACTACCTATGCCAGCACTTTCAAAAGTACTAGTATAGTTCTTGAATGAATATAATTTAAAAGGCCTATACAAGCGCTTTTGAAATCGCTGGCAAGGGCAGTACCTATTCCAGTGCTCTCAAAAGCGCTAGAATAGGTCTTGAATGAATAAAACTTAAAAGGCCTATACTAACGTTTTTGAAAGCACTAGCATAGGCAGTACCTATTCCAGCGCTCTAAAAAGCGGTGGTATAGGTCTTTTTTTTTTTTTTTAATTTAATTTTTTTAGCACCTGTATTGTACCTACAATACATATTTTCCAATACCTATTTTATAGCAATTGTAATGAACCACAATTCATATTTTTCAATAGCAAATACAATACCACATTAAACCAAGAAACTAAATATATTTAATTACATCATATCAATAATTACATCCCAAATGTCTAGAATGTTATACACAAAATTATACATCCCAAGTGTCTAGAATGTTATGAGGCACACCTACACTGCAATTTCACCATTGCACATTGAGTTTCAAAAGTGTAAGCCACAAAACAAACAACATTTCTAATAGAAAATACTCCACCTTTTCTCTACATGCAAGCTACCCGTTTGCTCCCAAACAACCCACCACAGCATACTATATGTATTTACTTAGGCAAAATATGAGAAATTGAAAAAAAATTGAACAACAATATGTTAACAAGTAATCAAGGGGTTTTCCACCTTTTTCAGGCATAGGGGGTGCTTTTGTCATTTTCTAGCTTTTAGGAGGTATTTCATTCATTTCGATATTTTGGGGGTATTTCAGTTATTTTTTATGGTTCAAGGGTGTATCAATCCTTTTCTAGGTGTCGGGTGTGTTTTGGTAATTTATCAGACTTATAGGGCTATTTTGGTCTTATTCAAGTAATCGAGGGTATTTTGGCTAGTTTTAGACATAAGGGGTATTCTGGTCATTTTTGATGTCTTAGGGAGTGCTTAGGTAATTTCTGATCTTTTGGAGGTATTTCAGTCATTTGTTAGGTTTTAGGGGTATATCGGTCTGTTTCTAGGTATCGAGGGAGTTTTTGCTCTTTTTGGATGTTTTAGGGGGTACTTTGGTCTTTTTCTAGGTTTAGGGGAGTATTGGTCATTTGGTCTTTCTCTTGGTTTAGGTTTCGGGGTATTTCAATCATTTTTTAAGTTTTGGGGGGTATTTTGGTCATTTTATAGGTTTTAGGGGGATGTTTTGGCCATTTTTTAGGTTTCGAGGGGGTTATTTTAGTAATTTTTTTAAGCTTCAGTGTATTTTAGTCATTTTTCAAATTTAGGGGGTATTTTAGTAATTTCATGGGTTTTAGGGGTATTTCAAACATTTTTTCTATTTTGGGGTAATTTGGTAATTTTTACAGGTTTTGGGGATATTTTGATAATTTTTTGGGTTTTGGGGGTATTTTAGTTATTTTTAGATTTCAAGGGTATTTTGGTCATATTTTGGTAATTTTTAGGTTTTTGGGGTATTTTGGTCTTTTTTTTGGGTTTTGGGGGTATTTTTGTAATTTTTAGGTTTCGGGGGTATTTTGGTCATTTTATAGTTTTGAGTGTATTTTGGTCATTTCTTAGGTTTGGGGGTATTTTAGTCATTTTTTTAGTTTCAAAGGTATTTTGGTCATTTTCTAGAAATTTAGATTTTATGTTGTTTATTTAAATTTTAGATGGGTTTTAGTGGGTATTAGTGGGTTTACCCATTAAAACCCATATAATTAAATAACCAAAAATACACTATAGGTGATCTATCCTAGCACTTTTAAAAGTGTTGGAATAAGTGAATCCTATTCCAGCATTTCAAAAAGCGCTGGGATAGGTCTTTCTCCATAAGGGAATGGATAAACCTATCCCAGCGCTTTTGAAAGCACTAGAATAGGGTTACTAATTTCCCTTCTAGGAAAGACCTATCTTGGCACTTTTGAAAGCACTGGAATAGGATCCACCTATTCCAGCGTTTTCAAAAGCCCTGGGACAGGTCTCTCCATAAGGGAATAGAGTGATCCTATCCCAGTGCTTTTCGAAGCGCTGGAATAAGGTCTATCTATTCCAGCGCTTTCCAAAAGCACTGGGACAAGTCTCTCCATTCCTTTATGGAGAAAGACCTATCTCAACACTTTTAAAAGCAACGGGATAGGTCTTTCCTAGAAGGGAAATCGATAACCCTATTCCAGCACAATAAGCCTTCTTGTACCAGCATTTTTGAAAACTGCCGCTATAGGCCTCCTATTGCAGCTATTTGTAAAGCGTCGATTTTGAGCTGCCGTAATAGGGTTTCCTATACCAGCACTTTCAAAAAGCGTTGGTACAGGCTTATCTATTACGGCGGTTTCTAAAAGCACCAGGAAAAAAACGCTGGGACAGGACAATTTTTTATAGTGACCAGAGATACTCTTTAGAAGTATCTCTTTAGAATCCTTTCTGAGTACTCTTTTATTTTATAAGGATTAATTGTTTTTATTGCATTTACTTCTTCTACAACATCGCAGTATTACATAAAAGAAAGCGATAATTTAGTGTCTCTTCGTGAACAAATTCATGAATGTGTTAGAATCTATGGAAACTATCCTTGGTGGATTTCAAATTTTGTGTCTTATCTTTTCATGCTATAAGTCAATCTATGTTCTCTATTTATGTACCTTTTCTCAAGATACCTTTTATCAATGGCTGAGTTCTTGGGGATAAAAGTAGTAAGAATACTTTTTAATCTACATTTATGTGTATATATATGTTTTGATGGTTTTTAATAATACTTCGACATTTAGTAACCGTTGAAAAAAGTGTTACACCTTTATCAATGGTTACCAAACATCAAAGTATTTTTTTCAACAGTTACATAGGCGGTAGAAAAATATTATCAACATAGTTTTTAGTGATGGTTTTAAATTTTCACCATCAAAAATACTTTTTTTGACCATTTTTAGTATTTTTTCCGAAGGTTTTAATTATTGAAAATAGCTAAACTTTCTAAAGTGAGACCATGTAATCTATATTACATGTAGCTTTCATAGGCAGAATGATGATTGTTGCAACCCCCTTATTACATTCAGAAAACTCTCAATACTTAAACTAATATTTAAATCCTTAAGACACCGAAGATTTTGCCTTCAAAAAAAATCTACACATTCAATAAGGGTGTGCCTTTTTTTTTTCTTTTTTTCTTTTTTTTCTTTTTTGTAAATAGCTGGATAAGTGTTGACTTAGATTTTTATTTTTTACACATAATTTTAAAAATATAAAAGAGCTATGGCCATATTAATTTTTTTTTTTTTTAAATGTAGCTAGTAGCCAAAAACATCATAAAAATAAATATAAACATGATAATAAATATGTTATGTTATTTGAATCCACAAACATATGTTATTTTTTATAGAATAAAAGAGTTTTTTTCCCAAATATATCATTTTATGAATTATTTCACTAAAAGGACTCTTTTGAAAATTATTTAGTTAGATAACCTTATTTGAAACTCAAATTTATGACAGGAATTTGATGCGTACGTTTTACTGTGAAGCATTTTGAGCATGCTTTTAGAATTTTTTTTCCTCTTTTATTGGGTGGGAATATACATTTCAGTGGAGGTATTTGCATTTTCACGTGGTAATTTGATGCGTACGTTTAATTGTGAAGCATTTTGAGCATGTTTTTAGAATTTTTTTTTCTCTTTTATTATGTAGGGATATACATTTCAGTGGAGGTATTTGTATTTTCACATGGTAATTGGCCATTGCACATATGAAAATCAAGGCTTGACTAACAACTTATTATCGACTCAAGATGACAGAAAGAATTCCAGGCTAGCTGGGTTGCACTTCTTTCAACTTGTCATGCACTGCTAATACTCCTTTTGGATAATTACAGGAAGTTTCCTTCATTGTCACCGTCCAAATCTAATTGCTCTTTCGTAAAATGTTGACTTACAAGAGATCAATCCAGTCTATTAAAAAGGCAAAAACTTTTCTCGTGATTGGATAACGATTAACACATCACCAAATGGTTTTCTAAGAAATAATTTAATAGCCAATAAAAGATCAAGATTAAGTAAATTTACTCTTTTTTAAATTTGAAAATATTTTGATTTTGCTTCCTAACGTTCAAAAATTTGGATTGAAACTCCAAAATTATGTAATGTTTTGAAAGAAGCCCCTTCCGTTCATACTTGATGCTATATATCGATTAAGTGTCACCTAAACTCAAAACATCATAATTTTTCGACTTAAAACTACATTGTCATAATTCTATTTAAGTCAAGTCAGATATTTTTTTAATTATTAATTAATATGATGATTGTTTTTAAATTCTTTAATTTCACTTCCTATATTTCTCTCTCTCTCTCTCTCTCTCTCTCTCTCTCTCTCTCTCATTGATCTATTTTCTCTTTGCCACCACAACTCTTTCACAATCTTGGCAAGGCCATCAAGTACCACGTACTTGTAATACAATATATTTTTAAATTACTTTTTATCATTCATTAGCAAGTTAGTGTAACTTCAAGCAAAATAAAATGAATATTTTTAATATTGTCTTTGCCAATTTTGTAAAATTTAAATGCAGTAATCAGTTTTAGTTTTCTTTGGTAGGTAAGCTATTTAGGCAGGTGGCCGAGTGTTGGAATGAGTGTTTAAAGATTTTGAAATTGCAAAGTAGCAATTGCTCAAAACTCTAACGGCTTCATAGTTTTGTAAATTGGTTATCCTTTTAAGTGTAGACATATATATATATATATACTTCTGGATATTTTGGTAATTGAATATGATGTTTGCAAACTGGTCAACTGAAATTAGTTTAGAAATCTAGCGATTTCACTTGCAAGGCACGCTAAAAGGTGCAATAAACAGGTGTTCCTGTCTAACATCATACATGAAGTATTATGATGTTTTCTTAATCCATTTGTGTCTTGTTGACTTAGAGAGTTGGTTAAAGTTGTCATTTCATAAAAGTTAATTTTCTTTTATCTTCTATTTTGTCACCCAATCCCTTCTAATCAAAGTTTTCAAATTTCAATTCAGGGGCATCTTGAGACAAGAATTGAGCTTCAAGAATTTGCTTCTATGATGTAATTCAATCTGAACTTTATCAAAGCCTAAATAGCACATTGGCTGATATTTCATTTGCAAAAATATTAACGTTTCTTTAAAAAAAATATATTTATTCAAATAATTCATAGAGAAATTTCATTAACATATATATATGTATGTATATATTGATTTGATTAGTATTAAATAATTTTGTTTAATTAATATTTATATATTAAAGGCACGCATTAAATACCAACTAAACTAATGTTAATTTCATATAAAGAATTGAATATCATATTTGAACTAGAAATATTAATTAAAAAAATAAAAATATATTACAATTAAAAAATTTCTTTATTTTGGATATATTACGATGCATAGTTAAGTAAAGTTTTAATTTTATTTTATTTTTATATCTTGTTTTCAAGAGATAGAGATAGATATTATTTTGTGTGTAGCTTTGTAGAAAACCAGTTTACAAAAATTAAAGTTTCAAACTATTATGAGAAATTAGTCTACGATTGATATGATTTAACACATTGGCAACATCTTTTTGAAACATTTTAGGGTTTCAATTAGATTAAGGGTCTATTAGTCTCGTATTTTGAGAGTCTTAGTAAAAATGAAAAAGAAAAATGAGCTAATTAAAAACACTATACAATATTAAAAATATAATGTGACATTGACTATCATTGATGAACTTCATCAATTAATTTAACTAATGAATGTTTATATCACTTTCTTGAGATTAATAATATGACAATTTGTAAGTCAATAGTAAAATTTGTAATATCTTTAACATCCCTAATAAAAAAAAAAAATACATTCTTTAAAAAAATATATATAATTTTATAAAAATTTAGGGGTTTAACCATAGGAAGTGGAGTTTTTTTCCCTAATGGAAAATTTTGTTTTTTGGTGTGGCCTTAGGCTTGCCCAGGCCTTGGGCCGGCCCTGGTTTTAGGTATACGCAGCCTTCAATAATTGTACTTGGTTCAAAATCTAAAATCACTGAGAAAGCCAACCCAAAATATAAATCAATGATCAATCAGACATCGCATGTAGAGTCCACCACGAGGTAGTTTAATCGTGAAACAAATATGTGATGAGGTTATACACTTACATGATTTCAATGTGAAAACAGCGACAGAAGACCGCTATTTTCCTCGTTTTTTCCATGTGCATGTGAGAGTGGGACACAGTGGTATTCGTCAACTGTGCTCTGATAATGCGAATTTTGTCGAAAGTGATGATGGATGACTAGCTCGTTTCACATGTGCATGTGAGAGTGGGACACAGTGGTGTTAGGAGAACTAATACTTCACAGGAATTGACAAGAGTGGGGGGCCATGGCTGTTCGAGGTCAAGTTCAATTTTTTTGAAACGGTGGTACACTGTGACAATGAAGTTTCTTTAGAAACTGGAATTTCTCAGAAATTGTTTATTTCAATTTCCTAATTCTCAAAATAAAAAAAATAAAAATAAAAACCCTGAAAACTGAGTTGTTGGTTTAGCTCAGGCAAGAGGCACGGCCTAATGAAATATATGAATTATATAAACCTAACTACAAGAAAATATATATATATATATATATATATCAAGAATCCGGTTAATTTATACCCCTAAAAAGTACATTAATTATTTATTTTTAAAAAATTTATTAGAAACTGAAAAACTGTAAAAAAAAAAAAAAAAATGTTAGTCACTTTTTCGTTTTTTCATATAAAAAGTTTATTAAAGTAGTTTATTGATGAATGACATAGGAATATAGGTTAGTAAAACCTATATATCAAAGCAAAAGACAATTGAATACCCATATATAAAAACCCATATATCAAAACATTTCCTCGTAAAGCAAGAATGTCTAGTCCTATACGACTCGAAATATGAAATATGCATGGTTGTCAAAATCGCGATCTAGATAATAGGATCGCATGATTTTACGATTCCACCTCACCAAAACATTTAGAATCACACAATGATCGTTAAAATTGTAAGATCATATGTAGAATCATGTAGGATAATAGGATTGTATAGGATCCTACCAAAACGTAAAAATCAGTTATTTATTTATTTATTTTTAATTTCATCTTTATACATTGTAATTTGTACTCTCAAGACTAAGAAATTATACTTCATAAAAGTACCAACTAAATGGTGGGACTCATATGGAGATGACTTTCTTGAATTGAAAAATTTTGCTATAAGAATATTGAATTTAACATATTGCTCTTCAAGTTGTGAAAGTAATTAGAGTATATTTGGAATAGCAAGACCAAATGACTTTGGTATATTATCCCTAGTTGAGAATTCTCGATTAAAATTTGTACAACTTTAAGTACACTCAAAAAGGAGAATATTGTCTAACCCCCCCCCCCCCCCCCCCCAGAAAAAAAAAAAAAAAAAGAGTTGGTATTTGTTATGTAAAACTTGAAGATAAAAGAAAATACCTAAATCATCAAGTTCAAAAGAAGAAATTGTTCGAAGAACTTGTCCTCGAATGATAAGTGGTTAGCAAAGGGTGTTAACCAAAAGATTATGGTACAAATTTTGATGAAGATAATGAAGTAACAATTCTAAAGTCTTCTTTTATAGATTTAAAAAATAAATAAATAAAAGTTACATGTGCATAGTGTGAATGGGTGATCACTATTGTATCATTTGGTTATCAATATTAGGTGATGATGAGGGTTTAAGAGCTACTACTGAAGGAATAAGTGTGCTAGTACTTTGGTACTTAGTTTCTAATTAAATATTTACTGAACTTTTTAAATACATTGTATCAAAACTTAAATATATTTGTTTCGTTAGTATAGACGTAGCAATATAGGACATGCAAACTACATCATAAGATCAAAATCTTTATTTATTATTTTTTTTTTTTTGGGGGAAGAATTCATAATTTACATGATTATTCAATATACAAAGTCACTATCAATGTGTTTTTTGCTTTAAATCTGAAAATAGATAGAACCTTATGATCCATGATCCGATCTTATAATCTACGAGCCTACCTACCTCCTGCAATCTTACATAAGATCCCAATTTTGACTACCTTGGAAATATGTGGCTATCTTAAGTTCTTTAAGTACTTTATGTTGGGTTAAGATAGCTTGACCCAATTAATTAATTCAATTACTCAAATTAATTAATTAGGTTAAATTGCATGCAAATTGTGGAGGCACCAACAAATCACCAAAAATATTGAATGCAGCAAAAAATAAATTTGACATAGTGATTTGTTGACAAGTGGGGAAAATCTCGCAAGGCAAAAACCCCACCAAGTGATTTTAAGATCACCACTCCCAAGAATCCACTAATCAACAGTCAAATAGTTACCAAGTATAAGGAATCTTACCAACTACCTTGACCTATCCTGAAATATCAACCTACATTTGAACCTTCACTCCAATACCCAATTGAACTTGATCTTGTAGTAGCCTTCTTTTCCTTGATGTACAAATCTCAAATCTATGACTAACCCTTGGCATGAATCTCAATACATGACTAACTCCAACAACTTGAACAAATATTATTGGCTACAAAGTTCTTCACTTCATTAACAAATGAAGATTAAAAAGTATTTGGTTACAAAACCCTATGGCGTACAAACACAGTAACTTCTCACAGAGAAAATAAATCTCTTGGTCTCTGTATTTGTGTATGACGACTTTAAAATAAGCCTTGTATATGCCTAATGTTGTGAGAAAAGAAACCCTAAACAAACACATACGCTTAGGCCAAATTTCAGATTTGGAAAATTGAAAATCGTAAGTCTCGATAGATCAAGCTACTGTCGAGTTATCTATCGAGCTTCACATTAAGTCTCGATAGCAGGCATCTATCAAGACTTAATAAATAACTTTTCTTCACTTATTTCTAGGATCAATCTTCATGTCTTTAATACTTGACTTAAAAAACACATTTTTTGAAGTATTAAACCTATCTTAAATCTACCCAATTATAAGTAAAGTGCATTTTGTCAAACGATTAGCCAATTACATAAAATATGACCCTAACACTTTATGTGTTCTTACTTTTGTGTTTGCGTGATAAACGGTACGTCGTAGTCGTAGATGATATTTTCACTTGCCTAACGCAGTCTAATCCTATAGTGGCTTTGATTTACATTTGTTGTTCTTCTTTAATTTTGAGTATCATTCTTCTTCATCATGTATAATACTATGTCACTCACATTAATTTCTGAAATGTGTAACATTCTCACATTAAGATTTCTACTTGTCTAAGCGAAAAACAATTGAGATACAATCACCTAATTAATGAAGGTAACTATTCTTCAAGTTGAAAAACCAACTGAGATATATGTATGCAGGGACGAAGCCAGAACTTAGAGTTAGGGGAGGCGGCTTTGCTGCTAGTTGTGTGCAGTGATTTCAGCCTTTGACTCTGTTGTTGCTTAGCTACTGGTTGTTTAAATTTTTTTTAAAGGGTCAGATTGTTTGTTTTGGGTAAAATTGGTGACTAGACTGAATTTTTTAAAGTTTTACCATTGTTAATTTTGTTGTTGGACTAATTTTTTTGAGCTTGTATACTTTGTTTTAGATTTGGTCTTCAAAATGAGCAAAATGCTAGAGTTATAAACTTTTTTACAAATTGCTCTTATGATGAGTGGTTATCGGTATGTAAAAAAATAATGTAAATGGTGGGCTCCAATGTAAATCAATAAAAATTTGCTATCTTAACCGCTTATAAAAATGTTGTAGAAAAATTTGTGAATATAATAATACTCTTGAAAGAATCAATGGTACCGTTAAGGAGGCAAAAATGTAATTTTATAAAACAAAATTGCTAAAATTAGTACTCATATATATAATAATATATATATATATATATATATTTTTTTTTTTTTTTAAATTTGGGGGGGAGGGACCATTGTCCCCCAAGTCCAACCATGGCTCCGTCCATGTATGTATGCATTTGCCGAATTCAATGCTTGCTACAGTGGTCGATGTCAATGGATTAAATGTTGTTATGTAGGTCAACTTTGGAATACTATTTTTTATTTTTTTATTTTAGTATTACAGAATTCAAAGGAATACACATCTTATAATACATACTCCAATTGTCATAAAACAAAAGCATACAAATGCATACAAGCAGACTATCGAAAGACACAATGTCATGATCAAGAACTAGAGCTCTTCTAGCCAAAGCATCGCCACACTTGTTTGTTTCACAGAAGCAGTGATTTATCTTTACTTGAGAAATTTGGCTGATGAGAGTCCAACAATCCAATATTAGAGAAGCATGATGTAATTTATAGTTATACCCCTCAATAATCCAAACACACACAACTTTAACATCTAATTCAATTTTCACAGCTACAATGTCCGAATTTAAACACATTAATAACCCTTCTCCAAATGCCCACGATTAAACAATAATAACTATTACTACCTCGGGAATGAGGGCAACTCTTTTAGTTTACAATTTTCTAAATACAATTAAAATTTTTCTTTTAAAGAGTTTATTTGACAAAGTCCAATAAGTCTATAATCCTTGGCCCATATGATATGAGTAGGTAGTTATGTTGGGAAGTATGATTGGGGATGACTTGGGAATTGGCAAGACATGTCTCCATAACAAGTAGTCCATATTTCTTTCAGTTTTTCCCCACATAATAAATAGTAGCTAGCAGAGTCAGCAGACATGTCTCCATAACAAGTAGCATGGTTTTGAAACCCAGACTGGACCGGATGGTCCGACCGAAAAAATCGGGAACCAGACTGAAATCCCGTTTTTTAAGCCTAGAGAACCGGTATCAGTGAGTTGTGAGAGAACCGGACAAACCGAGGTTCAATCGAAAAAACTGGACGAACCGTAGGCCAGTTCAACCGGTCATGGAATAGGGAAAATATCGGATTCCGGAGGAAATATTGGATTCCGGTTGGTAAATGCATACCGGACTGGAAAAAGAAAAATGTTTCTTTGTCACTCTCACCTTCCACCGGCGACGATCTCTACATTCTCGACCTCAAGTCGGGGTCATGGACTGATTTGGCTACTGCTACTTCATCTTCATCTTCTTCTTCTTCTTCCTCTCTCTCTGTCTCTCTCTCTCTGCCCGTCTAACTCTCTCTTTCTCGGTTTTTTATATTTTTTTGAAGCTTTTCTCGGTTTTTCAAACCCCTCTGCCCAAGAAATAGACTTTTCAGATGTAAATAGCAGCTTGCCTTTTGATTTTCTCAAAGCATCAGGAGATGATAGTTTGAATTGATGTCATAATCTTTTGACACGTGGGATTGGGATTGGCATTTATTAGCTTGGTGGCTATTTGATTATTTAATATATATATATATATATATATTTATATTAATATTTTAATGGTTTGCCACTTTTATATATTTATGTTGATAACTCCATAAAAAAATATAGAAAGTTGCCAAAGTGATTTATTAAGTTATTAGAATTTAGAAATATAACCTTGTATATTGTATAAAATTGTAAAAAATAGTAGTAAATTCGAAATGATATACTTGTATTAACCAGTATTAAAATGATTTCTCTTAAAGGATTATTATAAAAATGTCTTTTTATGCTTATTTATGTTGTACTATGTTTTATTAACCTTATAATGTTATTTTATGTATTTTGTTTCAATTTTTAAGATATTTTTAGTAAATTTTGCTAATATTTACAAATTTAATATATTTATTTATATTTAAATAATTATTAAATTAAGTATGACGTCATCACGGTTCGACTCCGGTTCGACCTCAAAAACCTTGAACCTCTCCCTTTTACGGTTCAATGAACGATCCGGGTCTGAAAACCTTGACAAGTAGTCCATATTTCTTTTAATTTTCACCACATAATAAAAAGTAGCTAGCAGAGTCAGCAGACTGCTTGGGTGTTCCCTTTCTGTGGGGGAAATTATTTTGTATAGACAATGTAATATGGTCTCCTCTCATGAAAACGTTGATTCCATTCCCACCCTAATATTTTTCTGTTTTTTTAAACTAGAATTGAGTATGGTACATTAATATAGACTCCTCTTTGTCATGTCATTAATCTTCTGAAAATCAATTATGTGAACGCATTAAAGTCACTATCTTTAAGAATAATAAGTTATTAACTCTCTCCACCCAACCAGCTTCTTCTTCTTTGCTACTCTCTGTCTCTCTCATATCTCTCCAAACCTCTCTGAACTCACCTCCTTCTCCTGCACTATGCCACAACTTATTGGAGCTACATGATAAACTTAGCTTGTTTAATTAATTCAGAATTATAATATAGTTTTAGATATCAATCTAAAACCAACAAAGGCCAAAAATAGATAAATACATTAAAAAAAAATGAGAGAGTAAGAAATGAAATTAAAGGGATTAATGGATTTTTAAAGGCTCTCCCTCTCTTTCATTCTTTAATTATGCTATTTTGTCTCACCTAGGGGTGTAGCCAAACATTTTTATTTGGGAGGCCAACTTATGATATTAATTTATTAGCTTATATAAACTTCCATAAACATGCGCAAACACAAACATTTATATACATATATAACTTAGTATCCTTCATATATAGTGAATCCTTAAAGTTTTCATTTTTAATATAAGTTAGTGAATTATAGCCCAAAGTGAGTAGAAAACTTTCAATTGAACTAATGAAGTATTCAAAGACATGAATGATTTAAAATTTTCACAAACACAAGATAACATTTTACAATAAAAAATGAATTTGAGAAAAAAAAATTATCTATAACACTAGACCAATTGGACAATTTTCTTAAGAGCATTATTGGACTAGCTCAAATGTTTGGGGGGAGGCCAAGTCCCATTTTTGTAGGCTAATAATTAAAATGTTAAATATATATATATATATATATTTAAAAAAATTTTAAAAATTTTGGGCTCCATTCATACATGTAGCTCCACCCCTGGTCTCGCCCTTGTGCTCTAGAAGAAATACAAGTGGATGATGAAGGATGACTCTTCCAATTCCACCTACCCTCCTCAATACCAACTCCAGTATCTGAAATAAAAGTTGACACAATTTGGCTAAGCTTGAGACCTTTTTAATCCCAGTGTTTTCTATTTTTTATTTATATATATTATAACGTAGCTGTACACTCTTCATTAAATAACTTTGTACTCTGGGACAAGGTTTTCAAACCCGGACCGTTCATTGAACCGTAAAAGGGAGAGGTTTAAGGTTTTTGAGGTCGAACCGAGGTTGAACTGGGGTCGAACCGTGATGACGTCATAATTAATTTAATAATTAATTAAAGCCTAAATATAGATATTAAATTTATAAAACTAGTAAAATTGACTAAAATATCTATATATGTGAGGGAAATTTAATGATTTTCAAGCATATATTTAATAATTAAATAAAAAAGTTAATAAAATAAAATAATAACCATGAAAACATTAAAATTTATGATTAATTTTTGAAGTAAAGTTGAATATTTTTGAAGGATTTTAATTATAATTTTTTTTATTCCTTGTAAGAGATGGATAATTTAATTAAGTAGAATAAAATTGTGTTAAGTTGTTTTTATAAAAAAAAAAATTAAAAAAAAATGCTAAGGGGTTGGACCGTACGGTTCTTGACCGGTTCGTATGGTCCAACCCCGGTTTTAGGGGTTCACGGAATTGTCACATGTGCCCGATTCTTTATGCTTAAAAAACCAATTTTCATCACGGTTCACGGTTTTCACGGTTCAACCTCCCGGTTCGGTCCGGTTCTGAGAACTATGCTCTGGGAGAGATAATTTTTCTTTTCTTCCTTTTTGAGGGCAACACTCTTTTCGTAGTTGGTCAGAGAGAGAGAGAGATAGAGAGAGAAGGGAATTGGAGGAAGAAGACGGTATTTTTAATGCTCTATCACTAATATTTAGAAGCTACATGACATTGCCTCAAATGTGTCTTTTACTATCAAATTTGAATGAAATCTAAAGTCTAAAAAAGATATAGTAGTAACTCTTTTAAAGTTATATAAGTGTGCGCTTGACAAAAATTATTTTTGCCAACTTATTTTACTATTCAGTTTATTTTTTATATTATTCATGAATCTCATTTTATTTTTTGATATTATTTATAGTTTTACTATACTATTTCAGTTAACTTTTATATGTATTTACATTATTTTTTATAAAAAAAAATTTCAGTTTCAACAAAATAAACAGATCTCAAACAAATTGTTTAACCTGAACTCAAACAGATTGTATAACCTGAACTTATCTTGCCGTCCAAATTTCTGGTTTTGTAACCAATTTGTTGTGGCTGTGAGTTTTTGGAGTTGCAACTTGCAAGGAACTAATTAATGCAACTACATAAGGCTTCAGGAAGCTGCTACTCCAAAAGAAGAAGGTAGTGCTAGCTCAAGTAGACATTAGTTGCCAGTTCCGAACATGCAGGCGCTAGTAATGATGTCCATACACAATACTTCAATCACTGGTGTTAGCCATATATATCATCATTAATTGTGGTTGTTTGCTTCTGCCGGACCTAGCTATTGTGTACACATGTATTTTTAGATTGGTCACAATTATTGATTCAAAACCTCACAAAGTCAACGTTCCACCTTAATTCTGAGGAGGGTGCGTGTTATAAATATTATTATGACCCAAGAGACTAACCCTAAGTTATTCTAGGGTTAGCACTTAGCAAAGGGTTCTCAAATTAATTATAAACTCCACTTGGATTTATAGTAATACCATATTAATGTAGCTGTCAAGAGCTTTTTACAATGGATATAGACTATCAAAATGACCACACTAAATTCTAACTTTCACTTTTTATCTATCGTTCTTTTTTTTTTTTTGTTTTATGGATTAAGAAGTATGAAATTATTTAATGGAGGTGTCGGAGATAAGACAGAAGAAATAATCTTTCATATTTTGACTTTTTATACAGCAACATAATTCAAATACATGCTCATAAAAATAGAAAAATAAGGTTTTTTTTAATACCTTGATGGAGCGTTGTTTAAACTTGAAACACGAAACACATGTCGCAGCAAATCTGTCTGCTGAATAAGTTTTTTTTTTTTTTTTTTTTGTGGCCACCTTAGCTTGACATACAACTACAGTACTACATTGGTGGCCACAAAAATAAGAAAATATTTTTCATATAAAGACAAAACAGGAATGGTTGGAGATTGTTTTTTTTGCTTTTTTTTTTTTTTTTTTTTTTGGGTAGAGAAAGGACTGCTGGACTGGTGCCTTTGGCTTCATACTACCAGCTTCCTATAAATTGGGCATCTCAGTTCATCATATCAACACACCTCTCTCTTTCTCTCTCTCTCTCTCTCTGAGCTCAAAACTTATTGGGATACTCAAATCAGTGTCCATGGCCTTCTTTTGTGCATCCTCTTCTCCCTCGAAACCTCAAAATGGTTTCAAAAATATCCAAAACACTGAAAAGATTACTTACCTCATCGACGATACTTGTATGAAAAAGGCACAAGGAAGCAGCATTGCCCAAGATCAAGCCGTCAATTATTTTCCCACGGAAGACTACAATTTTCTTCCTGAATATCACAGTTCCACGGTTAAGTTTTGCATAACCATTTTCACCATTTCTATTTCTTGTTTTTCCAGACCTAACTTTTCATAATTTAAGAGGGCTGTATTGTTTTTTCCAGGATGATTTTTATGTTGAATACTTGCAAAAACTAAGGAAATTCAAAAATATACTTAGCAAGTTAGTTGAATTTCCTTTCGAAGGTTTGAACATGGTTGATGCAATCCTGCGCTTAGGAATTGAGTACCACTTCCAAGAGGAGATTGAAGCAATCCTAAAAAGGCAGTATATGATTTTTAGCGGTCATGCAGGTCATGATCATGATCTTTATGAGGCTGCACTGCGTTTTCGATTATTGCGACAAAATGGCTATCATGTTTCTGCAGGTGAGAATATATTTTTCTTTTTTACCCAAATTACGTATGCTTGTAATTATCACCAGTGGCGGAGCCACACACACTAGCATGTAAAAATTGAAATTGGCCGCCACAAATTTTGAGTTATTTCAATAATGCTCTTAAAAGAAAGAGAAATTATATTAAAATCATATAATTTAAGAGGTTTAACAAATTAAACTATGTAGAAAATGATAAATTTTTGTACATGTCTAATAGAATAAATACATGACTTTTACATATTCAATAAAATTTAGATGATGATAAATTTTCTTAGTAAATTAATTTATATATGTGTGTGTGTGACTATGTGTGTAAAGGTTTGTCTTAACTAATATATTAGCATCACAACTTGGCCCCCCCAAACCAAAATTTCTGACTCTGCCCCTGATTATCACAGCATGGTTATAATTACATCTCCAAGGATTGGGTGGCAAATAGCGTTTGATTCTAAAAGTTGAACAAAAACATTTTTAGATAAACATTAAAAAATAAAATAAAATTATTCACAGTTGAGCTTTAACTCAACTAACACAGAGAGTAAATTTATGGGTTCAAGACTAATTTGATAACGTAGATATGTGTAACTTGCCAATTGTAGAAAAAAAATATATTCCTTGAAAGTCAATAAATTGCTGCTAATTGTGTGTCACACAGATGTGTTTAACGAATTCAAGAACAAAGAAGGAAACTTTAAATTGGAGTTAGGTGAAGACATAAGTGGATTGATGGAATTATATGATGCGTCCGAGGTAAGCATCAATGAGGAAGACTTACTTGATGAAGCTAAAGACTTCAGTCGCCATCATCTCGAAGCAAACATCAAACATCTTGATCACCAACAAGCTAGATTCATTCTAAACACATTGGAGCATCCCTATCATAAGAGTTTGCCAAGGTTCATGGCTAAGGGCCTCCCTGACAATTTCGAAGGGGCAAGGGGTTGGGTAAAACATTTACAAGAACTAGCAAAGATGGACTTCAAAATGGTCCAGTCCATACACCAACTGGAACTTCTTCAAATTTTCAAGTAAGTTCAATGAGACTCTGGAATATTTTTGTTATGATTGTCCATTAATTATTTTTTAACTCAGATTGCCTATATACTTTGATACTATTCTAAATTATCATTTCTCCTAAAAGATGGTGGAAAGGCTTAGGTCTGGCTAAAAAGTTGAACTTTGCGAGAAATCAACCACTTAAATGGTACATGTGGACTGCGGCTTGCCTCACAGATCCAAGCCTGACATATCAAAGGGTTGAGCTCACAAAACCTATAGCTATGGTTTACGTGATAGACGACATGTTTGATGTTTACGGAACACTAGATGAACTCACTCTCTTCACAAATACAGTGAATCGGTACGTGTGTTTGTTCCATATAGGAAAATTGTTAAATATTCTTTTACACTTTGTTTTATTCCACCATTTTACACCAATATATAATTGATGCAAGAATATTCATATTTTAAAAATGTCCACATTTCAACTCATAAAAGTGAATGTGAAAAAAAAAATTGTGAAATAATAAATGTGTGATAATTAAAACAGTAGAAAAATATGAGTTGCTTTGCTTTACTATTTCACTATGTGTGATTATTACGTTTTTCTGTGCACGTAGATGGGAATTATCAGCAACTGAGAAATTACCAGACTTTTTGAAGATATGTTTCGTGGCTCTCTATGACATTACCAATGAAATCAGCTACAAGGTCTACAAAATGACTGGATGGAATCCTATAGACTCCCTAAAAAGAGCGGTATATACATTGACATTATAACTATCAAACACAATTATTTTCTAAAGAAAAATACATATTAGTCCCTAAATTTTAGTTTATTAATAATTTTAAATCTTGAAGTTTAAAATGATTGCTTTAGATTCCTTAAATGACATGACCAAACTTAAACTAACATGACCACATTACTCTCTTGGATACGTTATAAATAATAAAAAGGATTGCTTCAACTTTCAAATGGTCCCTTTTAGTCTAGAGACATATAGTAATTAGTCAGATTTTAGGGACGAAAATCGCTCTTGGCTTGATGTGTATGGACAAACATTGTATTTTGACATATTTTTCATGTGATTAGTAAAATTTTGAAATGATTACTCATGCTACACCTTTGCAATTATTAATTGTTACAGTGGGCCAGATTGTGTAATGCCTTCCTATTAGAAGCACAATGGTTTGCTTCTGGGAACATGCCAAAGGCAGAGGAGTACATGAAGAATGCGCATGTGAGTACAGGATTGCACGTCGTGCTCGTTCACATGTTCTTTCTCTTGGGTGAGGGAATTAGCAAGGAGACCGTTGAACTTCTGGATAGCAATCCCAGCATTACATCTTCCATAGCCACAATTCTTCGACTCTGGGATGACCTCGGAAATGCCCAGGTAAGAGAATAAGATTAAATTCACAAGCAGCCACCATAATTTGTCCAATAATAGATATCTAGTGGCCTAAGAGGCAGTGGCAGTATAATTTTATTCTTTTATGTTTTGAAGCGAGGAATAGGACAGTCGCATTTTAGAAGTCAAAGGAAATTGAATTTCCCCTCATTTACTCCACCTTTTGTCACATGAACCACAGCCATCCACGTGTAAAGGTCATAGTTTTCTCAGAAAAATAGGAAAAATAATATGTTAGCCTAAGAGTAGAGGGAAACCAGTTTTTTCCCCAACCCTTTCCGCACTTTGTTAAAATCAAAAGTTGGGTGAAGTGGGATGAGAGAACTTCACTTTTATATAAATTTCTTATTAACATCATTTTTATAATGATCATATCAAGGCAAGTTAGCAATTATTAAAAACATTTCGTAAGTGAGTTTAGTATCTTGTAATTTTCGTTAATTTATTTGTTAAATGTGAGATAAAAAAAATTAAAAATAGAAAGATGAAAATTAGTTTATTTTTAGAAACATACATATGTTATTTATCTGGTAAAAGATGAGACAAAAAGTTAAAATTTTTCATATGATATATATATATATATATATGTTTGCAACTTTTAAGGTTAACTCACTAACTGGTTAGGATTATCTGCAGGATGAGGATCAAAACGGTCATGATGGATCCTATATTGAGTGCTACAGGAAAGAACATCAAGGCTGTTCAGTTGAAGATGCAAAAAGTCATGTTATCAAAATGATTTCAAATGCATGGAAGCAACTCAACAAGGATTGCCTTAACCCAAATCCATTTCCAGCGTCTTTTATAAAGGCTTCTCTTAATGCTGCAAGGATGGTTCCTTTGATGTACAGTTATGACGAGAAACATCGCCTTCCAAGTCTAGAGGAGCACATGAAGTCACTGATCTTAAAAAGTGTTCCCTATAAGAAAATGTAAACAAATTAGACTTTTGGGTTTCATAACGTATTGCGCTTTGGTAATGTAATAACCAATGGAAGATGTGAGGAGGCTTAAACTAGTTAGCAATATTTCAGCTTCTTGCACTAGCATTTCCTTAAAATTTAAGTACTAACTAAATTTTCAAATTTCCTGAATAATATGTAACCAAATCCACTATGAAGATTGTTGCAATATATATGTAAAGAGACACTATAGCCTGGTTTTCCTCTCTTGCTTTCAATTGCTGATTAATCCAGCCTTGTGTCATCACAGTTATTTGATGCTGTAAGTCGATAAGTCTGCCATTTAACCAATTTCTTGACTAATTCAAGGCTGTTTGAGAATTTTACTTGATCTCAGTGGTTTCAGAACAATATTCCAAACACATAGTAGGTCATTTTAGTGTTTTGGTGGTAAAGTCCTGTCAATAATATGGCAATTAATGGAGAGGTTAAAAGACCTTTTTGGCTTTGGCAAGGTTTTCTCAAGAAATTCTTTTTCGCCTTTCTGTACAAAATATTAAGTTTTTTTTTTTTTTTTTTTTTTTTTCTTGTTCTATGGTGACGAGCGAATGCCAAGAAAAATTTTATATCCTACAATATTTTGAATTTGCCTAATCTCGCTCAACTGCTCTACAATTTGCTCGACCAAAATTGTCAAACTTGCACCGTACAATTTTTGCAATAATATTGTAAACATTTCTTTAATGTAGATATAAATTTTAAAGGTAAATTACAAAAACCTACCCTGAGGTTTGGGGTATTACCAAACACATCCAAAAGTTTTAAAAAATGATCAATTTGGTCCTTAGACACTAACACCGTTTGGGAACCATCTATTATTATTATTAGTGTATTTTTTTTTTTTTTTTTCATTTTCTTATTTCTCTCCCTTCACGCCAGATTTTTTTTTTTTTTTCTTTGTCTCTAACCTCCAGCTCTCTCTCTAATCTCTGCAACTCTTATGGCCGACCACTCGAGTAACTCCATCTTCGAACATTACTGCCACCAAAGGCAGTGGTTCTGCTCGTCTCTTCTCTCTCTATCCCTCAGATCGGAGCTCTCCCTTCTTTCTGTCTTTCCGATCTCGAGCTCTCTCTAGAAACCAACTCTCCTCACTGAAAATCACTCTTTTCTCTCTTCGACCTCACCGATCTAAACGGAGTAGAGCCTCCATGCTCCTCCACGGTGAACCTCAGCCAACACCACCACAATGATGGTCTCTCATCTCTCATGTCACTTTTCTCTCTAAAACCTGAGACCAACAAACATCTACTCCCTATCCGATTCTCCTTCCCTCAAAACCCCAAACCCACTCTTCGATCTATAAGCTAAAGGGTCCTAGACGACGTGTGAAACCTGGATTGGCAGTATGGAGGATGAGAAGATGAAGGATCCACTGAGAACAAAGGTCTAGTAGCGTGTGGGTCTGTGTTGGCCACGAGAGTTTTAGAGATTAGAGAGAGAGAGAGCTGGAGGTTAGAGACAAAGAAGAAAAAAAGTTCTGGCGTGAAGGGAGAGAAGAAGAAAATGAAAAAAAGAACTCCAGTATGTTTGCCTCTATTCTATTATGTAATGTGGCAAAATATTGTCTTATTTTTAAAAATAAAAATTATTAATTTACTAATATCTCTATTATATATATACTTTATTTTTAAAATTATTTAAAAATATTAATATTTAAAAAAATCAATTTAATTATGGTACTTTTTTAATTGACTCATTATGAATAACTTTTTTTTTTTAAGTTGATAAATTTATTTAATGGTAGTTTTGTAAACTTATACATTTTTATAAAGAAGACAAGATAATAAATGATATTCTTTTAAAAAGTTTGACTTTTTAAATAAGACAAATAAATTAAAACAGATAAAGTAATAGTAATAGAAACAGTTAATTTTGTAAACAAGTTGAGACAGTTCCCAAATTGTGTTAGTGACTAAGGACAGAATTGGTCATTTTATAAAACCTTTAAATGTGTTTGATAATACCCCAAACCTCGAGTAGGTTTTTGTAATTTATCCAAATTTTAAATTGCTAATACATTATAAATTAAGGATTTTCCTTTAATTATAAAGAAACTTTTGTCATAGAATTTAGCCAAATGGCTACACGCTATAATGGACACCATTACAGATTTAGCACCATTGACACGTACTGATCACCACTAATGTCATTAATTAGTGTTGTGATTATCAAAAGGATAAGGGCCACAATCGTATTATCAACCTCGTACGTGCATGAGAATTATGGCCACGTAAACAATCATGATTAGTTATTGGTGAATAAAGTATTCAAAGACATGAATGATTTAAAATTTTAGTAGACACAAGAAAACATTTTACAATAAAAAATGAATTTGAGGAAAAAAAAAAAAACTCTATAACACTAGACCAATTAGACAATTTTTTTAAGAGTATTATTAGACTAGCTCAAACATTTGGGGGGCCAAGTCCCATTTTTGTAGGCTAATAATTAAAATGTTAAATATTTATATATAGTTAAAATATTTTTAAAATTTTTTGGGCCCCATTCATACATGTAGCTCCACCTCTGGTCTCGCCCTTATGCTCTAGAAGGAATACAAGTGGATGATGAAGGATGACTATTCCATTTCCACCTACCCTCCCCAATCCCAACTCTAATATCTGAAATAAAAGTTGACACAATTTGGCTAAGCTTAAGACCTTTTAAGTGCTTGTTTGGCTTGGGCTGAAAACCCAACACGTTGCGTTGGCATTTTTCTTTTTTTGCACACATTTGAGAGACAAAGCAGCTACTGTTCATGTGAACAATAGCCGCAAGGTTGGACTTTTCAACCTTTTTCAACCAATTAGTGGGTCTGAACACTGTTCACGGGACTCACAAATTTTACTTTTCAACAACTTTTTTATTAAAAATGGGTCTTATAGTACTATTCACACATTTAAAACTTATTTTGCTACAATGTTTTTCAGTTTTCAGTTTCAGTTTTCAGTTTTCAACTGTATCCAAACGGACACTAATCCTAGTGTTTTCTATTATATATATATATATATATATATATAGAACGTAGCTGTATATTCTGTTGGGAATTCAACCTAAATTCCAACCTGTGAAAAACAAAAAAAATAGAGAAAGCACACGTCATAGAAAAATAATCACACGCACAAGACAGTATTTACGTGGTTCGGCAATTTGCCTACGTCCACGGAGTTGCAGGGATTTTATTATTAGCAGGGAAAAATACAAAGTGCGACTACAGTATTTTTTTCTCTCTCTAAAAACAAAACAACGGTAGTCACAAACCCTAATTATAAAAGCGGCTTTTATATCCTGCTTACAGGGTTACAATGGGCTACAAAACAGGCCAAAAATAAACTAGGCTCCACAAAACCCAACAAATCTCCCACTTGGAGACTAGTTCAATCATCAACATCAGTCGCTATCCTCCAAAAGCAATCCCTCATCCCTGCAACTCATCCTCCTGTCCTCAAGCTAGAAGACCAATTGAAACTGCACACAGCTTCAACTTCTCAAAAGTGACACCCTTAGTCAACATGTCTGCTGGATTCTTAGATCCACATATCTTCTCAAGTGTTACCAACTTATCTTCAACAAGGTACTGGATAAAGTGGTATTTTGTCTGTATATGTTTCGACTTTGAATGAAAAGCCGAATTTTTGGCAAGAAAGATTGCACTCTGACTGTCACTGTGTAGAATGCTCATCTCCTACTTCTTACCCAATTTATCTAAGAAACCATGTAGCCAAATCATCTCCTTTCTAGTTTCAGTTGCTGCAACATATTCAACTTCTGTAGTAGACAAAGTAACAATCTTTTGCAAATTTGAAGCCCATGATATAGTTGTACCACCTAGAGTAAATACAAACTCAGTAGTACTCTTTCTACTATCAACATCACCAGCAAAATCAACATTTACATAACTTTGCAGCTTCAAACTTGCACCTGTGAAGCAAAGACATGTATCTGATGAACCCTTCAGATATCTCAAAATCCACTTGACTACCTCCCAATGCTGCTTTCCATGCCAACTCATGAATCTGCTCACAACTCCCACTGCATGTGCAATGTCTGGCATTGTACATACCATAGCATACATCAAGCTGCCAATAGCTGAGGCATAAGGCACCTTACTCATTTGGTCCCTTTCTTCTTCTGTCTTCGGTGACTGTTCTTTGCTCAGTTTGAAATGACTACCCAAGGGTGTGCTCACTGATTTAGATTCATTCATGTTGAACCTGCTGAGAACTTTCTTCACATACTCTGACTGTGAAAGCTTCAATGTACCATTAGTCTTGTCTCTAATGATTCTCATACCAAGGATTTGCTTTGCAGCTCTCAAATCCTTCATTGCAAACTGTTTTGACAATTGCTTCTTCAGATTATTAATCTCCTTAATGCTAGACCCTGCAATGAGCATATCATCCACATACAACAGTAAAATAATATAAGAATTGTCAAAGAATTTAACATAGCAACAATAATCAGTTTCACATCTCTTGAACCCAATTTTATGCATAAAATTGTCAAATTTCTTGTACCACTGTCTAGGAGCTTGTTTTAGGCCATACAAGTTCTTTTTTAGTTTGCAGACTAGATTCTCTTGTCCTTGAACAATAAACCCTTTTAGCTGAATCATATAAAGGTCTTCCTCCAAATCATCATGAAGGAATGTCATCCTCACATCTAACTGCTCAAGATGTAAGTTTTCTGCAGCCATCATTCCCAGCACCAGTCTAATTGTTGACATCTTCACAACTTAAGAAAATATCTCTATGTAGTCAATGCCTTCCTTCTGCTGGAACCCTTTAATAACTAATCTGGCCTTATAACGTTTGCTACCATCATGCTCATTCTTTATTCTGTATACCCACTTGTTGTGCAAAACCTTCTTTCTTACTGGCAATTCAGTCAGTTCCCATATCTGATTCCCCAACAAGGAATCCATCTCATCCTTCATGGCTAAGTCCCACTTGCTTGAATTTTCATCTTGCAAGGCTTTATTATAACACTCTGGCTCACCACCATCAGTCAACAGGAGATAATTTAAAGCAGGTGAGTAACGCTGTGGAGGTCTAATGTTCCTAGAAGATCTGCGGACTTCAGCTACAGGTGTACTCTGATCTACCTGTGAATCTACATTCTCCTTATTTTCTTCACCCCTTTTCTAGACAGTACTTTCAATCAAGCCATCTAAGTTGACAAACTCAGATTTCTTTTGATCTATCTCTATAATATTTGAGACTACAGTTGACCTGTCCTTATACATAACCTGTTCATTAAATATCACATTTCTACTTCTGATGATTTTCCTGTTTTGTTCATCCCAAAACCTATAGTCAAATTTCTTATCACTATAGCCAATGAAAAAACATATTTTAGACTTAGCATCAAGTTTACTATGAGCATCAGAATCAATATGAACATACGAAATACAACCAAAAACTTTTAAATGGGAAAACTTTACCTCTTTACCGCTCCAAACCTCCTCAGGAAGTTTGAACTCCATGGGAACTGATGGCCTTCGGTTTATCAGGTAAGCTGCAGTGCTAATAGCATCAGCCCAGAAAGTTTTTGGTAGTCCAGCATGCAATCTCATACTCCTAGCACACTCATTAAGAGTTCTGTTCATGCGCTCAGCCACACCATTCTGCTGTGGTGTCCCAGGAATGGTCTTTTCCATCCTAATTCCCTGTGCAGCACAATACTCATTGAACCCTCCATCTATGTACTCTCCTCCATTATCTGACCTCAAACATTTTACTTTCAAATCTGTTTCTGTCTCAACCATGGCCTTCCACTTCTTAAAAGTTTCAAATACATCAGATTTATTTTTTAGAAAATAAACTCATACCTTTCTACTTGAGTCATCAATGAAAGTGATGTAGTATCTTGAACCTCCAAGGGATGCAACCGGAGAAGACCCCCACAAATCAGTGTGCACCAACTCCAATTTTTCAGCCTTCGGTGTCCTGCCAATTTTCAAGAAGCTCACCTTTTTCTGCTTTCCTAAGATGCAGCTTTCACATATGTCAAAATCAATGGACTTCAATTCTGGTAATTTTCCTTTTGATAGCAACATGTTCGTCCCTTTCTCACTCATATGACCAAGTCTGCGATGCCATAGGCTTGTATCAGTACTTGCATCAGCAATTGCAATTGTGTCTCTTGGACTTGAGGTCATATATAGAGTACCAGTCTTCTTTCCACGAGCCAATACCCTAGCTCCCTTTGTAACCTTCCAAGTGCCACCAACAAATAATATTGCATGCCCTTCATCATCAAGTTGTCCAACAAAAATCAGATTCTTCCTCAGGTCAGGAATATGTCGAACCTTCTCCAGTAACCAAACAGACCCATTGGACAACAATATCCGGACATCTCCCATACCTACAACATCCAAGGCTGAACCATCAGCTAAATACACCTTACCAAAATCACCTACAACATAATTCTGTATGATTTCTCGGTGTGGAGTGGTATGAAATGAAGCTCCTGAGTCTAAAACCCAATCATCAAGTGGACTGTCTACTGCAAGAAGTAACGCATCCTGTACATCTTCTGTTACAGCATTAGCAGAATCATTTTCATTCTTCTTTTTAGGATTTTTGCATTGGTTCCTAAAGTGACCTGTTTTTCTACAATTCCAGCATTGTACTTGTTGGCCTGATCTAGATTTACTTCTGTTCAAATTAGAATTTCTGAATTTTGATCTACTCCGATTTGAATTTCTGTTATTACCTCGGCCTCTTGTCTCAAGGTTTAGGACAGAACCAGATCCTGAGGTTTCACCTGCATCTCTTCTGCGAATCTCCTTAGCCAGAATTAAATCTCGAATATCATTGTACTTGAGCTTTTCCTTTCCTGTAGAATTACTTACTGCCATCCTCATTGCCTCCCAACTGTTTGGCAAAGAAGCCAAAACGATCAGAGCATGAATCTCATCATCAAAATCAATTTCTACAAACGACAATTGATTTGTGATAGTATTAAATTCATTCAGATGTTGTGCTACTGATGCATTCTCTGTCATCTTTAAATTAAACAGTTTCTTCATTAAATGCACCTTGTTATTTGCTGACGGCTTTTCATACATACAAGACAAAGCCTTCATCAGATCTGCTGTGGTCTTCTCCTTTACAACATTGTATGCAACAGACCTAGACAGAGTTAACCTGATAACTTCTAGTACCTGTCTGTCAAGAAGAACCCATTCCTTAGCCTTCATAGCCTCAGGTTTTTCCCCTAGAAGCAGCAGATGCAGCTTCCTCCCATAAAGGTAATCCTCAATTTGCATCCTCCAAAATCCAAAGTCTATGCCATCGAACTTTTCTATTCCAGACGCATTTTCTGCTTCCTCTGTCATTCTCACTCAAACCTAACCCTAGGCTCTGATACCAGTTGTTGGGAATTCAACCTAAATTCCAACCTGTGAGAAACAAAAAAAATAGAGAAAACACACGTCAAAGAAAAATAATCACACGCACAAGACAGTATTTACGTGGTTCGGCAATTTGCCTACGTCCACGGAGTTGCAGGGATTTTACTATTATCAGGGAAAAATACAAAGTGCAGCTACAGTGTTTTTTTTTTCTCTCTAAAAACACAACAACAGTAGTCACAAACCCTAATTATAAAAGCGGCTCTTATATCCTGCTTACAGGGTTACAATGGGCTACAAAACGGGCCAAAAATAAACTAGGCTCCACAAAACCCAACATATTCTTCATTAAATAACTTAATGCTCTGGGAGAGAGACTTTTTGTTTTCTTCCTTTTTGAGGGCGAGGGCAACACTAACTCCAATATCTATTTCTATTAACTATATAAAAAGCGGCTATGCCGCTACAGTGATTTGTTACTGTGTAAATAACGTGTTTCACTGTTCATCCACAATAATATTTTGGTGAGTCTCTCTATTTTGTCTGTTTGTGGAGGGCTAAAGCGTTTTAGCTGACCAAAGGGATCACGTACTCTCTTTCTCTCTACTCTCTGGAACTCTCCAGAAAACTTATTTCTCTCTTTTCTCTATGAAACTCTCTGTATCTCTTCTCTCTCTCTTTTCTCTCTATCATTTCAAGACGACAGGACCAGATCGACTCTGGAAGAAAGGAAAAAAAAAACATGGGAAGAAAGACCGACTAATTTTTACAGTAAGTATCTCTTTTTTATTTATTTTTCTCCGTTTCTTCGAAATTTCCTTTTTTTTTTTTTTTGGGTTCTCAAGGTCTGTGTTTGTATTTTTTTTCCTTGTGGGTTTCAATCTTTGGCTGTTTGCCAATACGGGTGTTTTGATAAAGAAAGGAGATTTGGTTCTCCGTTTTTTCAAAATTTCCTTTTTTTTTTTTTTTTTGGGATTCTTAAGATCTGTGTTTGTATTTATTTCCTTGTGGGTTTCAATCTTTAATTGTTTACTAATACCAAATCTCCTTTCTTTATCAAAACCTAAAAGATCCGTATTAGCTAATATGGGTATTAACCATTCTATATCAAAACTCTATTCCCTCTTATCTTCTTCTCTCTACACATGATTTTTTTTTTCCTTCTCTCTTCTTCCTCCCAAATCACCTATCTATCCTATGATTTGAACTCCTTCACAACCCAGCCTTAGTATGATCAAAGAAGGATTTGGAACTCAAGAACATTTGCCGCTGATTTGCATGAGAGATAAAAAAAAAAAAAAAAAAAAAAAAAAAAAAAAAAAAAAAAAGGAGCTCAAGAGCTCAAACACTATTTTTGATCTCTGTGGGTTGGTGGATGTGCTAGAGATGGACGGTTGCAACTCTGTTCTATTTACTTTTTTTTTTGGTTTCTGTTACTACAAAATCATGGTTGCTGGGAAAATTGGGTTTTTTACTCAAATGGGTCAGAATATTTTGTGCCATATTTAGATTATATGAATGAAAGTTTGGATTTTTTTAGTCTGATTGGTTGAATTTGTGTTGTGTTTGCTATCTGCCTCTCAACCTCTATTTTTCTCTCTTTCTCAATGTCTAGAGAATTTTTGGAGCTAGAGATCAAGCCATGGTTGCCAATGGCTTTTTTTTGACATCTGTGGTGGTATATCAGCCGATCTGAATAGAGCAAAGGGGGATGGGTAGATCGGAGTGAGGGAAGGCTTTGAGTTGAAAGGTATGATCTTTTGCTTTCTCCCTTTTTGATTCTATATACTTTGCTTTTATTTATTTATTTCTTTCTTTCTTCCACATTTTTGATGTGTTATGGGTAGGTGTGGAAGGACCCTCCCAAGACTTCTCAAACCCTCTTCCGTCCCTTCCAAGATCACAGCCAAGCGTATGAAGATTGAGAGAAGGAAATGGAAAAGCAGAGGACTGATTTGTGGCTTTGGTGGTTTTCTTTCAGCTCACACGACAGGTATTTTCTATCTCTAAATTTCTTTATAGTTTGATTGATTTCTATCTCTCTTTTTCTTTTGTTTATTATACTGAGGTACTGATTTCACAAAACTGGTAGTGAGCTTTTATATATTTGATGAAAGCTTTGACGTCTCAAGGCTGGGAATTTCGCCAAAACCCAATTCTCTGAAATTTCAGTGGGTTTTTCATTCTTGTTCTTAATTTATTCTTTTGTTAATAAATGGTTGATTAATTTGTGCTATATGTTCAAATTCCAACAAGATTTGGTTTTTGAGATTAATTTATGATTAGTTTTGGAGTTAGTTTACAAAAGAAACACAGTTGACAAAAATCTACATAAATAATTAGTTACATGTAAAACTATAGCTGTTGAAAAATTATTGATTATGATGTGAGGGGGTGAATTCTATTAAATTTTGAGTCAATGTTATTTTTTTAAAGTTCAATGTAGCCAAACAGATTCATTGAGAATTTTAGTTTCAGCATTCAAATTTAGTTAGTTACTTGGTAAATCTTTGTTTTTAAGGCATTGAAATCGGAAGATATGTTATCTATTTGTTTATTATTTTGACTCAACCTATTAACTGAGGATAGAACACAGAAATCATTTACTTTTTGTTTGTGGGTCTGGGTTGATACTCTTCAAACTTTGTATTACGTGCTGAGATTGGTAACATAAATGCATGTGTATGTATGTTTTGTTTGAAATGTGATTTTACAATTAGCTTTTGTTAAGATAGTTTCCCTCACCACGTGTTTGATGTGGAGCAACTTAGATGTTGTTGCCTAACTATGTTCATATTTATTTTTGTATTGTAGACAGTTTAGCCTCACTATATGCACTTTATCTTTGCATCTTATAAGCCTTCAAAGAGATGAATGACAATATCTTCTTTGGTCTTGAAATATTGCTGGTATGTCCATACCATTCTTATCCTGCTTAATCATATTTAACTAAGTTATATTTTAGATCAAGTTACATTTTCAACAACAAATAATGACATAGGAATTACATGTGTAGCCGTTTGTAATTTCTTGTGGCTGGATTCTTTTAATATAGAGTTCTAAACATGTTTATGTCTATAATTATTTATAGCTAGGAATTGATTTTCTCATGCCCAACCTTTACCACTCCGATGCAAAGAATTATTGCAATTCTTAGCCTGTATGGATCATATCATTCGAGTTTTGTGTTTGTGTTTGTCTTTATTCTTCTGCTTGCAATATCCCCACTAAATCTGGACATTTTTTCTGCTGTATTATTGTAGTTCTTAGCCTATATGGATAATTCTTCTTCAGTTGGTTTATAATCATTTAATCCTTTCATAATTTTCTGCGCACTTTGTGTTGGCATCATTAGAGATACTTTGGTGAGAAAGCATATAAAGTCTTTGGAGGTTATTTTCCTTTCTTTAAAAAGAACAATGTTAGTCGAAAATGCCTATCAGTTTTTTGATAAATGTACTGCGAGAAAATAGGAGATCAATGGCACTAAATTAAGTGACCATATTATATTTTATGAATATGACTTCCATTCTTTCACCACTTTATTTTCACACATCATAGTTTGCTGATTTGAAGCTTTGGATCTTTATTTTCTCACATCATATTGGGGGCTTAATTGAGTTATTGTTTGCATATGCAACATTTTTTAATTGGTTGCTTAAGCGGTAAATATTTTACTATGGGTTGGTAGTTTGAACAGTCAAGAAAGAAACCTGAGAAATCATAAAATAATTTTATAGAAATGCTAAATGTTATTGTCTGCGCCATTCTAACTTGCACCTTTATTATTGTTAACTATGCTTTCTTCCTTTGAAAATTTGTTTGAACAATTTGGTGGGTTATTCTTTTGAAAAGCATGCCAACTATAAAGTTTCCAATTACTCATTATAGAACCCATAACCAAAAAATTTGCCACTACCAATAAAGGTTTTTTTTTTTTTTTTTGTTAATATATATGATTTAGGTTTGGGTATTTTGCCTGGATTGGTTTTGATTTTGGTATTTGGATTAGATTTGGTTTTGATTAAGTTATTTGGTAGACTTTTTGATATTAAATGATCACATAAGAACTTTTGAAGTGGAATATATACTCCACAAGTTTATGTGCTCAGTGCTCTTTACCTTAAGTGTCCAAATAGTGGGGTCACCTTAGTAGAAATAAATTTGAAGCAAAAAATAGTGTATTCTGTGGAAGCATAACAAATTATTAAATAAGTTAAGTTGGAACTTTTACTATTTAATGAGTGGATTAGGTTTCTAAAAAAAAAGCTTTAGTTATTTTTAAAGAATGTGAGCGAAAGGTTTATGCATTTGGGATCAAATGTGGTCTGGATGCTAGGAGTAAATGATGGCTTAGGTGTTTACTATTTACCCTCTCTAAAAAATCGCTAACATAAGCACTCTAACCATAGATACAGTAGAGAGAGAGACAGTTTAGTGGCATAAAAACTCAATTCTCTGTAGATCCACCAAGTTTCTTTCTTTTTCTTATCTTGTACTTCTTAATGAAGTTTAGGTGAATACCCAATTGCTTATTTTGGATTTTGAATTGTTTTTCAGCTTCCATTGCATTAGAATCAGTAAGTAGAGATATTTCTTTGGTATATTTGTAAACTTGTAATGTAATCCTATTGTGGAAATTTGATTGGGCTTCTGATATTGGTGAATATATGCCAATATTTTGCATCATATTTTTGCTTTTTAGAGGAAAAGATACTATCTTCAAGTTCTTTTAAGCTTTATATTATGTTGGTCACTATATTAAGTTGGTCTGAATTTTGATAATAAACCATATTAACAGTGGTAGTTAAGGTGTTACATGTGTTTTATGTAGTTTAGCATCCTAAAAAGTATGTTTTTGGAGTTGCAATTTCATTCATATTTTGCATTGATTCTGCTTTTAGTGGGAAGATAGTATCTTGACATTCTTTGGAGCTTCATATTATATTGGTTGCTAGTTTTTGGGGTCTGACTTGAGGCAGTTATGGTGAGAAAACATGGATGGCAACTACCTGCTCACACCTTTCAAGTATGTGTACATATCAACTCTGTTTAACTCACTTCCTGTGCTCACTTTTTCATGTTTTTTTTTTTCCATTAGGGTTTTGTTAAAGCATTGATTTTTTCATGTGGGGTTTTCTCTGAAATGTTATATGTTTAGAATATGATCCCCTTTTGGTATGTAAATTTTATTTTTTGTCTGTATTTTGATGCTCAATTCATGTGTATGGTGATGCTTTCTTTTGCCAGCATTGTTCTATGATTTTCTTAAGTATGCACTTGTTTCTTTGTAACTTTTTTTATTCATGTGAGGAGAAACTTTTAAGATCAATTAGGAGCTATATTAGTTTTGGGAGTCAAGGAACAAAAGTATAATTTTGAGTTCCTGAAAGTGCATGTTTTGTATTTTTATTTTTATTTTTAAAGTAATTGGTTAGACTTGGGTAGACTCGGCCCTTTGTTATCTTTTACTATTTGTTTTTCATTTTTGGATTGTGCAGTGTGACCTTACCCTCCAGTCGATTTTTAAGAGGAGAGGAAGTGTCATTGTTCTAACATTATTGGTGTGTTCAGTATATGTTATTAGTCAATTTCTATTTTCTGTTCTCTGAGTGGCAATTCACTTTTAGAAAAGTACTTCTATGGTTTACAGTTTAATTGTTTCTTTATCATGAAGGGAAAAAAAAAAAAAAAAAAAAAAAAAAAAGAAGAAGGGAAAAGGCAACTCACTAAACCAAAATTACTGTTCATGAACCTATTGACTCTTTTTATATATAGACTAGCCATTATGTTATTGTAGAGTAAATGTTTAAGCCATTTTCTCAATTTAGGCTCAACAACACTGAAAACGCTACAGCCTTAAAATTATGCTTTTTTAAAATAGGGAATTGGTTTAGACTTCCTTCTGAAGTATTGCAAGTTCTTTAATATAAATTATAGGGAATTGGTTTAGACTTCTTTCTAAAGTATTGCAAGTTCTTTAGAAATATACTTTTACTATCAACAATTTAGTTTCATTGTAATGATTGTCTCTAACGTTACCAAGAGTTTCAGTTCACTGTTCAAAAATAAATATTTTGTTCAGATTTTTATTGTTCAATTAAATTCTCTAAAGCCTCATTGTATGTAATGTAAACTGGATAGTGACAGTAAGAATCCTAAAATCATGAAAACGTTGTTGTTTGTTATAATCGCTTTGAATACTTGGGATATATTCTGATGGGTGCTTACTAATTAGGGACCTCATGATCTCTTGGTCATTGTTTGCAGCTTGCTCTAAGGGATTCTATTTTTCAATACTTTATAAAAAGGATTTGGTCCAACTATACATGTTATATTTTCCTCATTTAGATTAATGGTGAGCATCATGTATCTTGAACAAGAGTGTCATATTTTTTCAGACTTTTATTTAAAATTTGCAAATAGATGTTATTACATTACTTTTCAAAAAATTTGCTATACACTAACATTGATTTGATTCTATTTTAGCAGTTTGTCTTGCTAGATAATAGATACAGCTGATTACTTGATTTTGTTCTTTCCTATGTTCATAAAAGAATTTCGTTTATTAATTTGTATTGTATGTATGGTGTAGTAAACAACATTCATTCCTAAATAGGTGGTCACCTTGTGTGATATGGCGATGTCAACTTATGAAGGTTTTATGACTTAAGACAACAGATACTTGGGAGCCTAAACCTTTGGTAGAGTAAGAAGTGTGGACCAGAAACAAAATTAGAAGTATAAGGAGTGAAGAGAGAGATCAATTTTTATAACATATAATAATATTTTTTTTCATTATTTCATGACATATAATATATGTGTCTTCTTCAATTGGAATTTATTGTAGATGTGAGATTTATATTATGGGTGAAAGCTATAGTAGGTTCTATACTTGATCTTATATCACTTATCAACGTACTGGCTAGCACGTGCCTTGCACGTGCAGCCCAAACTAGTCTGAAATAAAAGTTGACACAATTTGGCTAAGCTTGAGACCTTTCTAGTCCCAGTGTTTTCTATTATATATATATATATATATATATAATGTAGCTGTATATTCTTCATTAAATAACTTAAAGCTCTCGGAGAGAGAATTTTTGTTTTCTTCCTTTTTGAGGGCAACACTCTTTTCATAGAGAGAGAGAGAGAGAGAGAGAGAGAGAGAGAGATTTTTTTAATGCTCTATCACTAATATTTAGAAACTGCATAACATTGCGTCAAATGTGTTTTTTACCATTAAATTTGAATGAAATCAAAAGTCCAAAAAAGATATAACTCTTTTAGGTTGTATTTAGTTGAAGTGAAAACAGAAATGATAGAAAATAGAGAGAGGAAAATAGGGTGAAGAATGTCATTTTCTACTGTTTTGTTGAGGAAAGAAAATAGGAGAGATAGAAAATAGGGGAGAAAGTTTTCCCTCTGGGCCCACTTTTTTATCTTCCCAATTTGGGAGGAAAATGGAGAGGGAAAAGTTTTGAGAAATGTATTTTACACAAATACCCACCTACCATTTACTTTATTCATGACCTGATGACTTTTGCCTCTTCTCAATAACATTGCTTTGGCTTTTTTTTTTGGCAACTTTGCCTCTCTATTTTATTTTTTTTTTATTTTTTATTTTTTTTGATCTTCTAGGCTGCATTTTTTCTTCTTTGGGGCAGAAACATTGCCCCCCCTTTTTTTTAACTAGACGTGATTTTTTTTTTTTTGGGGACATGATTTTTTTTTTTTTTAATAAATTTGAGAGATTGTTCTTTTTTTTGTGGTCATTTGTCACTTTTTTTTTTTTTTTAATTGGGCATCATTCTTTAACAAGGGTATATGAGTAAATTTATTCAAGCCCATTTTTTCCATCCCTCCACTTTTCCACTCTCAACCAAACAAATAAGAGAGAAAATAAAATCTTTTCTATCTTCCTACTTTTCTATGCTCCCACCATTTTCTAGCCTCCCACTTTTCTACTCTTCTAACCAAACGAAACCTTAAAGTTATATAAGTGTGCATTTGACAAAAATTATTTTTGCCAAATTATTTTACTATTCAATTTATTTTTACTATTCAATTTATTTTTACTATTATTCATAGGTCCTACTGTATTTTTTGATACTATTCATGATCTCACTGTACTAATTCAGCTAATTTTTACCTTTATTTACATTATTTTTAGCAAAATATTTTCAATTTTAACAAAATAAACAGATCCCAAACAGATCGTGTAACCTGAACTTATTGTGCCGTCCAAATTTGTGGTTTTGTAACCAATTTGTTGTGGCTGAGTTTTTGGAGTTGCATCTTGCAAGGAACTAATTAATGGAACTACATAAGGCTGCAGGAAGCCGCTATTCCAAAAGAAGAAGGTAGTGCTAGCTTAACTAGACATTAGTTGCCACTTCCGAATATGCAGGCACTAGTAATGGTGTCCATACACAGTACTTCAATCACTGGTTTTAGTCATATATATCATCATTAATTGCGGTTGTTTGCTTCTGCCGGACCTAGCTACTGTGTACTGTGTACACATGTATTTTTAGATTGGTCACATTTATTGATTCAAAACCTCACAAAGTCAATGTTCCGCCTTAATTCTGAGGAGGGTGCGTGTTATAAATATTATTATGACCCAAGAGACTAACCCTAAGTTATTCTAGGGTTAGCACTTAGCAAAGGGTTCTCAAATTAATTATAAACTATACTTGGATTTATAGTAATACCATATTAATATAGCTGTCAAGGGCTTTTTACAATGGATATAGACCATCAAGATGACCACATTAAATTCTAACTTTCACTTTTTATCTATCTTTTTTATTTTTATTTTTATGGACTAACAAGTATGAAATTATTTAATGGAGGTGTAGAAGATAAGACAAAAGATATAATCTTCATGGTTTTGAAACCCGGACTAGACCGTATGGTCCAACCAAAGAAACCTTAAACCGTTCATCTTTGCGGTTCTTTTAGCCTCAAGAACCGCATATAGGAAAAAAGCAGGGAATCGTTCGAATCGCGGTCGGACCACATGGTTCTGAGAACTATGATCAGACCGCTTCTCACGGTTCCCTTTGAATCTGAAGCTTAAAAAAAAAAAAATGAAGAAAACACACAAAAAAAAAACAAAAGATAAAGAAAAACAACTGCTGGGAGTACTACATCATGTCTTCAGAAACTCTGCCACTGTCATCTCTAAAGAAACATAGCATGTCTTTACTTTCTTCTTCTTCTCTCTTTAGAGCACATCACGCAGCTCCCTCTCTTCAGAAACTCTTCTCTTGGGTGAAGCAAGCTTTAAATTTTGGTTTTGTTCTCCGCTGGTAATGTGTGTGTGACCTGGTGAGAGTATGAGAGAAAGAGAATGAAAAAGAGAGAGAGCTAAAAAAAAACAAAAAAAAACAAAAAAAAACAAAAAAAAAAAAAAAAAAAAGAGAGAGAGGAGGACACGCTTTCTGGAGGAAGAGTCTAGAAAAATAAAAACAAGATTAGACTAGAGGGGTGGGGATGGGGATACGTGTGTGGAGGACTAAAAGCAAGAGGAAAAAAAGAAAAGGAAAAGAAACGTATGGATACAAGGAAAGAAAGGAAAAAGAATAAAAGGAATAAAAAATTACAATTAAATGTTACTACAATATTTTTACAATATTTCACAATAAATTTTAAGTAATAGATTGTTATTAGTTAATATTAGTGAATAAAAAAATAATTTTAATAGTGAGTTCAAATTAGAACTAGGAATAATTTTTCACATAAATTTTGTTATGAAAATATTACTAAAAATGTTGTAGACTTCTTCTATGCTTCTAGTTCCAGAGACTTCTTTGTTGCTGCGTGCTTTAGTGTCACTGTCAACTACTAACATATTATAGTGCTTGCTTGCTGTCAAGCACTTCCTTCTTGGGTTTTGATTTTTTTTTTTTTTTTTTTTTTTAAATTCATAATAAATGGTGAACAATGACTATTCAAATGGGCTTAGGAATAAAAAAATGATGGGCAAACAAATGGGCTTGGCGATGAGCAAATAAACTCATTTGTTTCCTAATTATTTTATTGGGTTTCATAAATAAAAATTATTGGGTACTAAAGTGTGCTTTGTCATGACTTAAAAATAATTTAGAAACTCAATAGCCATTTTTTTTTTTTTTAGAATTTAATAATTTTTATATGTATTATGAAAGTTATGTTATAAAAAATATTATCTATATTTGTTTTGGACTATTTTTTTATTAATTTAATGTTTTTATATATATTTAAAATAATTATTAAATTAATTATGATGTCATCACGGTTCAACTCTAGTTTGACCTTGGTTCGATTTCAAAAATCTTGAACATTTTCCTTTTACAGTTCAATAAACGGTTCGGGTTTGAAACCTTGATAATCTTTCATATTTTGACTTTTAATATATCAACATAATTCAAAAAAATGCTCATAAAAATAGAAAAATAATGTTTTTTTTTATACCTTGGTTGAGCGTTGTTGAAACAAGATAAGGTGGCCCCAAAAATAAGAAAATATTTTTCATATAAAGACAAAAAAGGAATGATTGGATATTGTTTTTTTTCTTTTTCTTTTTTTGGGTAGAGAAAAGGACTGGTGCCTTTGGCTTCATATTACCAGATTCCTATAAATTGGGTATCTCAGTTCATCATATCAACACACCTCTCTCTCTCTCTCTCTCTCTCTCTCTGAGCTCAAAACTTATTGTGATACTCATATCAGTGTCCATGGCCTTCTTTTGTGCATCCTCTTCTCCCTCCAAACCTCAAAATGGTTTCAAAAATATCCAAAACACTGAAAAGATTACTTACCTCATCGACGATACTTGTATGAAAAAGGCACAAGGAAGCAGCATTGCCCAAGATCAAGCGGTCAATTATTTTCCCACGGAAGACTACAATTTTCTTCCTGAATATCACAGTTCCACGGTTAAGTTTTGCATAACCATTTTCACCATTTCTATTTCTTGTTTTTCCAGACCTAACTTTTCATAATTTAAGAGGGCTATATTGTTTTTTCCAGGATGATTTTTATGTTGAATACTTGCAAAAACTAAAGAAATTCAAAAATATACTTAGCAAGTTAGTTGAAGTTCCTTTCGAAGGTTTGAACATGGTTGATGCAATCCTGCGCTTAGGAATTGAGTACCACTTCCAAGAGGAGATTGAAGCAATCCTAAAAAGGCAGTATATGATTTTTAGCGGTCATGCAGGTCATGATCATGATCTATATGAGGCTGCGCTGCGTTTTCGATTATTGAGACAAAATGGCTATCATGTTTCTGCAGGTGAGAATATATTTTTCTTTTTTACCTAAATTACGTATGCTTGTAATTATCACAGCATGGTTATAATTACATCTCCAAGGATTGGGTGGCAAATAGCGTTTGATTCTAAAAGTTGAACAAAAACATTTTTAGATAAACATTAAAAAATAAAATAAAATTATTCACAGTTGAGCTTTAAATCAACTAACACAGAGAGTAAATTTATGGGTTCAAGACTAATTTGATAACGTAGATATGTGTAACTTGCCAATTGTAGAAAAAAAAAAAATTCCTTGAAAGTCAATAAATTGCTGCTAATTGTGTGTCACACAGATGTGTTTAACGAATTCAAGAACAAAGAAGGAAACTTTAAATTGGAGTTAGGTGAAGACATAAGTGGATTGATGGAATTATATGATGCGTCCGAGGTAAGCATCAATGAGGAAGACTTACTTGATGAAGCTAAAGACTTCAGTCGCCATCATCTCGAAGCAAACATCAAACATCTTGATCACCAACAAGCTAGATTCATTCTAAACACATTGGAGCATCCCTATCATAAGAGTTTGCCAAGGATCATGGCTAAGGGCCTCCCTGACAATTTCGAAGTGGCAAGGGGTTGGGTAAAACATTTACAAGAACTAGCAAAGATGGACTTCAAAATGGTCCAGTCCATACACCAACTGGAACTTCTTCAAATTTTCAAGTAAGTTCAATGAGACTCTGGAATATTTTTGTTATGATTGTCTATTAATTATTTTGGAACTCAGATTGCCTATATACTTTGATACTATTCTAAATTATCATTTCTCCTAAAAGATGGTGGAAAGGCTTAGGTCTAAAAAGTTGAACTTTGCGAGAAATCAACCACTTAAATGGTACATGTGGACTGCGGCTTGCCTCACAGATCCAAGCCTGACATATCAAAGGGTTGAGCTCACAAAACCTATAGCTATGGTTTACGTGATAGACGACATGTTTGATGTTTACGGAACACTAGATGAACTCACTCTCTTCACAAATGCAGTGAATCGGTACGTGTGTTTGTTCCATATAGGAAAATTGTTAAATATTCTTTTACACTTGGTTTTATTCCACCATTTTACACCAATATATAATTGATGCAAGAATATTCATATTTTAAAAATGTCCACATTTCAACTCATAAAAGTGAATCTAAAAAAAAAAAAAAAATTGTGAAATAATAAATGTGTGATAATTAAAACAATAGAAAAATATGAGTTGCTTTGTTTTACTATTTCACTATGTGTGATTACTACGTTTTTCTGTGCACGTAGATGGGAATTATCAGCAACTGAGAAATTACCAGACTCTTTGAAGATATGTTTCGTGGCTCTTTATGACATTACCGATGAAATCAGCTATAAGGTCTACAAAAGGATTGGATGGAACCCTATAGACTCCCTAAAAAAAGCGGTATATACATTGACATTATAACTATCAAACGCAATTATTTTCTAAAGAAAAATACATATTGTTCCCTAAATTTTAGTTTATTAATAATTTTAAATCTTGAAATTTAAAATGATTGCTTTAGATTCCTTAAATGACATGACGACATTACTCTCTTAGATACGTTATAAATAATAAAAAGGATTGCTTCAACTTTCAAATAGTCGTTTTTAGTCTAGAGACATATAGTGATTAGTCGGATTTCAAGAATGAAAATCGCTCTTGGCTTGATGTGTATGGTCAAACATTGTATTTTGACATATTTTTCATGTGATTAGTAAAATTTTGAAAAGATTACTCATGCTACACCTTTGCAATTATTAATTGTTACAGTGGGCCAGATTGTGTAATGCCTTCCTATTAGAAGCACAATGGTTTGCTTCTGGGAACATGCCAAAGGCAGAGGAGTACATGAAGAATGCACATGTGAGTACAGGATTGCACGTTGTGCTCGTTCACATGTTCTTTCTCTTGGGTGAGGGAATTAGCAAGGAGACCGTTGAGCTTCTGGACAGCAATCCCAGCATTACATCTTCCATAGCCACAATTCTTCGACTCTGGGATGACCTCGGAAATGCCCAGGTAAGAGAATAAGATTAAATTCACAAGCAGCCACACATAATTTGTCCAATAATAGATATCTAGTGGCCTAAGGGGCAGTGGCAGTATAATTTTATTCTTTTATGTTTTGAAGCGAGGAATAGGACAGTCGCATTTTAGAAGTCAAAGGAAATTGAATTTCCCCTCATTTACTCCACCTTTTGTCGCATGAACCACAGCCATCCACGTGTAAAGGTCATAGTTTTCTCAGAAAAATAGGAAAAATAATATGTTAGCCTAAGAGTAGAGGGAAGCCAGTTTTTTCCCCAACCCTTTCCGCACTTTGTTAAAATCAAAAGTTGGGTGAAGTGGGATGAGAGAACTTCACTTTTATATAAATTTATTATTAACATCATTTTTATAATGATCATATCAAGGCAAGTTAGCAATTATTAAAAACATTTCGTAAGTGAGTTTAGTATCTTGTAATTTTCGTTAATTTATTTGTTAAATGTGAGATAAAAAAAATTAAAAATAAAAAGATAAAAATTAGTTTATTTTTAGAAACATATATATGTTATTTATCTAGTAAAAGATGAGACAAAAAGTTAAAATTTTTCATATATATATATATCTATATATATATGTTTGCAACTTTTAAGGTTAACTCACTAACTGGTTAGGATTTTCTGCAGGATGAGGATCAAAACGGTCATGATGGATCCTATATTGAGTGCTACAGGAAAGAACATCAAGGTTGTTCAGTTGAAGATGCAAAAAGTCATGTTATCAAAATGATTTCAAATGCATGGAAGCAACTCAACAAGGATTGCCTTAACCCAAATCCATTTCCAGCGTCTTTTATAAAGGCTTCTCTTAATGCTGCAAGGATGGTTCCTTTGATGTACAGTTATGACGAGAAACATCGCCTTCCAAGTCTAGAGGAGCACATGAAGTCACTGATCTTAAAAAGTATTCCCTATAAGAAAATGTAAACAAATTAGACTTTTGGGTTTCATAACGTATTGCGCTTTGGTAATGTAATAACCGATGGAAGATGTGAGGAGTCTTAAACTAGTTAGCAATATTTCTGCTTCTTGCACTAGCATTTCCTTAAAAATTTAAATGGTAAATAAATTTTCAAATTTCCTGAATAATATATAACCGAATCCACTATGAAATTGTTGCAATATATATAGTCTCACTTACAAGACATTTTGTGCATGTAAAGAGACACTATACCCTAGTTTTTGTCTCTTACTTGTAATTGCAAAATTCAGCCTTGTGTAATCACAGTTATTTGACGCCGTAAGTCAATAAGTCTGCCATTTAACCAATTTCTTGGCTAATTCAAGGCATCTTGAAGATTTTACTTGATTTCAGTGGCTTCAAAACACTAATCCAACACATAGTAGGTGATATTAGTGTTTTGGTGGTAAAGTCCTATCCTATCTATAATATGACAATTGGAGAGGTTGAAAGATTTTTTTGGCTTTGGTAAGGTTTTCTCATAAACTTATTATTTCAAAATTCTATCCACAACCTCATACGTGAGAATTATGGCCACTATCACGACTAGGGGTAGCAAATGGGTAGGTTGGGTGTGTAATTACCCATTTCTTAAGTTTAGGGGTATTTTAGTAATTTTTTAGATTTTAGGGATATTTTGGTCATTTTATAGGTTTTAGGGGGTATTTTGCTCATCTTTTAGGTTTATGAGATATTTTGGTAATTTTTAAGTTTCAGTGATATTTCGGTCATTTTATAAGTTTCAATAGTATTTTGGTCATTTTTTATATTTTGAAAGTATTTCGGTCATTTTCTAAAAATTTAGATTCCTATTGTTTATTAAATTTTAGATTTTAGATGAGTTTTAATTGGTATTTGTGGATTTATCCATTAAAATCTATATAATTAAATAACTTAATGAATCTTTATCCATTTAATTTAAATATTCAAATATATTAAGTTAAATTTATCAATACTAGGTGGATAATAACTAAGTTCATTGATATATATATATATATATATATAAATTACCACCCTGTCAACCACCATAATTAGGTGGACCACATTGGACAAAGTTTGCATGTTGAGACAAATAATACGAAGACATATTGATGGATGACTGATTAAGCAGTAGATGGCAATTCAGCAAAAAAAAAAAAAAGATTACGCAGTAGATGGCGTAATTGGTAGAATAGCAACTGGAGTACAGAACCTTGCAATAATTGTATTGATGCATGAATGATTAAGCAACAGATGGTGTAATTGGTGAAAGAGCAACTGCAGTACAGAACCATGCAATAATTGTGCTGATGGATGAATGATTAAGCAGTAGATGGTGCAGTACAGAACCATGCAATAATTGTAGTTTAGAGTCGTCTTTGGTCAAACGTTTCCTCCTACCCTGTATATGGAACATGTGGCTACCTTAAAATTTTAACAAAAAGATACTCTTCCGTACTTTTTGTGTGTTCAAGATTTCTTATCCACGTGATAAACGGTGTGTACCTCATATTTTCACTTACCTACGCGGTCTAATCCTATAGGGGCTAGCGGTTTGATTTACATTTGTTTGTCTTTAATTTGGTGTGTCAATCTTTTTCATGTACAATAATTCCATGTCACTCCGCATTAATTTCTGAAATGTGTAACATTCTCTTAGATATGAGTTCGGCTTGTCTAAGCGAAACACAATTGAAATACAATCACCTAATTAATGAAGACAACTATTCTTCAAGTTGAAAAGCTAACTGAGATATGAGTAATTTTTAGGTACTTTTAGAATATGAAGAATTGTGATCTTTCCTCTTACAGTCATGGTTGAATTCATTCATTTAATTCATAGTATGATCTATCATAAATGTGAGAAGAATGAGTTCTGTTTCTCCATACTTTGAGAGTATCGAAAATTTTTTCCTGAGATATATGCATGCATTTGCTGAATTCAATGCTTTTGCTAAATGAATTTAATTGGAGGGCAGGGGGTGCCACCTGAAATTAGGTAGTTCAAATGAACCCTTGAACGGGCCAAAAAATAAAATAATTATGTAAAATATTTTCAAAATAATTTTGTTTTTCACCCATTAAAATAAAATTTTGAACTCTTGGCCCAATTATTATTTTTAAGTCCAACTAAAATAAGCTTGAATTGGTCCTCTTGACAATATTTTAGCCTTTTTAAACACACACACACACACACACACTTTTTTCCTGAGATATATGCATGCATTTGCTGAATTCAATGCTTTTGCTAAATGAATTTAATTGGAGGGCGGGGGGTGCCACCTGAAATTAGGTAGTTCAAATGAACCCTTGAACGGGCCAAAAAATAAAATAATTATGTAAAATATTTTCAAAATAATTTTGTTTTCACCCATTAAAATAAAATTTTGAACTCTTGGCCCAATTATTATTTTTAAGTCCAACTGAAATAAGCTTGAATTGGTCCTCTTGACAATATTTTAGCCTTTTTAAACACACACACACACACACACACGCACGCACGCACGCACGCACACACACACACACACACACACAATCTAAAATCTGGAGAAAAAAAAAATAGTAAGCCCAACATCAAAGGGTTGAACTCACAAAACCTATTGCTCTAGTTTATGAGATAATAGACATGTTCGATGTTTATGGAAAACTAGATGAACTCACTGTCTTCACAAATGCTATAAATCGGTATGTATGTCTGTTATAGAATAATATCACTTGCTTTTACCATTACACCATGCTTAATTATTATGATGTCTCTCTTTGCCTGTAGTTGGGAATTAGCAGATACTGAGAGGTCGTTTGGTAACGTTATTTTAGTAATGTTGTTTGTATTTTTTGGAAATACGTGTGAGTGAAATAGTGTGTGAAAATACGTATAATGTTGTTTAAAAATTGAAAAACATTGCTTAAACGACCATAGCAAATGACCCCTGGGCAATTACCAGATTCCTTGAAGACATGTTTCGTGGTTCTTTATGACATTACTAATGAAATCAGCAACAAGGTCTACAAAAGGAATGGATGGAACCCTATAGACTCCCTTAAAAAAGCGGTATATATATTGACAAAATAGCTATCAATATCTATTTAATTTTTAGCCTAAAATATATAGTTGTTCCGTAACTTTAATTCATAAACGATTTTAATTCATGAAACTTAAAGTGATCACTTTTAGTCCTTAATAACATAACGAGATTAAAATTAACACCTCATTAGTCTGTCAAATATATATTAGAAATTTAAAGTTATCACTTTTACTTTGTTTATGGATAAAAATATAACTTTAAATTTTTAGAACCAATATTCTTCATGGATTAAAACTTAAAAACTATCATAGTAGTTTTGGCTTCTATTTCGGTCAATACTCAAGCTTAGAGGTTATCACTCATGTTATACCACTAAAATCTTGATTGTTACAGTGGGCATGATTGTGTAATGCCTTCCTATTAGAAGCACAATGGTTTGTTTCTGGGAACTTGCCAAAAGCAGAGGAGTACCTGAAGAATGCACATGTGAGTACAGGATTGCATGTGGTGCTAATTCACATGTTCTTTCTCTTGGGTGAGGGAATTAGCAAGGAGACTGTTGATCTTCTGGACAACAATCCATGCATTATATCATCCACAACCACGATTCTTCGGCTTTGGGATGATCTTGGAAGTGCCTAGGTAAGATTCCACTATTAATAGGGAGGTAATCTTGTTAGGCTTTGTGGAGCCTAGTTTATTTTTGGGCCCGTTTTGTAGCCCATTGTAACCCTGTAAGTAGGATATAAAAGCCGCTTTTATGATTAGGGTTTATGACTAATATAGTTGTTGTGTTTTTAGAGAGAGAGAAAAACATTGTAGCCGCACTTTGTATTTTTTCCCTGATAATAGTGAAATCCCTGCAACTCCGTGGACGTAGGCAAATTGCCGAACCACGTAAATACTGTCTTGTGCGTGTGATTATTTTTCTTTGGCGTGTGTTTTTCTCTATTTTTTTTTTATTGTTTCTCACAGGTTGGAATTTTGGTTAAATTCCCAACAACTGGTATCACAGCTTAGGGTTAGGTTTGAGTGGGAGCAATGGCAGAGGAAGCAGGAAAGGCGTCTGGAATAGAAAATTTTGATGGCACAGACTTCGCGTATTAGAGAATGCAGATTGAAGATTATCTCTATGGGAGGAAATTGCATTTGCCTCTTTTGGGGACAAAACCTAAGGCGATGAAGGCTGATGAATGGGCTCTTCTTGACAGACAGGTACTGGGAGTTATCAGGTTAACTTTGTCTAGGTCTGTTGAACATAATGTTGTAAAGGAGAAGACCATAGCAGATCTGATGAAGGCTTTGTCTGGTATGTATGAAAAACCGTCAGCAAACAACAAGGTACATCTGATGAAGAAACTGTTCAATCTGAAGATGGCAGAGAACGTATCAGTAGCACAACATCTGAATGAATTTAACACTATTACAAATCAATTGTCGTCTATAGAAATTGATTTTGATGATGAGATTCGTGCTTTGATCGTCTTGGCTTCTTTGCCAAACAGTTGGGAGGCAATGAGGATGGCAGTAAGCAATTCTACAGGAAAGGAAAAACTCAAGTGCAATGATATAAGAGATTTAATTCTGGCTGAGGAGATTTGTAGAAGAGATGCAAGTGAAACCTCAAGATCTGGTTCTACCCTAAACCTTGAGACAAGAGGCAGAGGTAATAACAGAAATTCAAATCGAGGCAGATCAAAATCCAGAAATACTAATCAAAACAGAAGTAAATTTAGATCAGGCCAACAAGTACAATGCTGGAATTGTGGGAAAACAGGTCACTTTAGGAACCGATGCAAAAGTCCTAAGAAGAAGAATGAAGATGATTCTGCTAATGCTGTAACAGAAGAGGTACAAGATGCATTACTTCTTGCAGTAGACAGTCCACTTGATGATTGGGTTTTGGATTCAGGAGCCTCGTTTCATACCACTCCACACCGAGAAATCATACAGAACTATGCTGCAGGTGATTTTGGTAAGGTGTATTTGGCTGATGGTTCAGCCATGGATGTTGTGGGTATGGGAGATATCCAGATATTGTTACCCAATGGGTCTGTTTGGTTACTGGAGAAGGTTCGACATATTCCTGACCTAAGGAAGAATCTGATTTCTGTTGGACAACTTGATGATGAAGCACATGCAATACTATTTGTTGGTGGTACTTGGAAGGTTACAAAGGGAGCTAGAGTATTGGCTCGTGGAAAGAAGACTAGAACTCTCTATATGACCTCAAGTCCAAGAGACACAATTGCAGTTGCTGATGCAAGTACTGATACAAGCCTATGGCACCGCATGCTTGGTCACATGAGTGAGAAAGGGATGAAGATGTTGCTGTCAAAAGGAAAACTACCAAAATTGAAGTCCATTAATTTTGACATGTGTGAAAGCTGCATCTTAGGAAAGCAGAAAATTGTGAGTTTTTTGAAAACTGGTAGGACACCGAAGGCAAAAAAATTGGAGTTAGTACACACTGATTTGTGGGTCCTTCTCCGGTTGCATCCCTTGGAGGTTCCAGGTACTACATCACTTTCATTGATGATTCAAGCAGAAAGGTATGGGTTTATTTTCTGAAAAATAAATCTGATGTATTTGAAACTTTTAAGAAGTGAAAGACCATGGTTGAGATAGAAGCAAGTTTAAAACTAAAATGTTTGAGGTCTGATAATGGAGGAGAGTACATAGATGAAGGGTTCAGTAAGTATTGTGCTGCACAGGGAATTAGGATGGAAAAAACCATTCCTGGAACACCACAGTAGAATGGTGTGGCTGAGCGCATGAACAGAACTCTTAATGAGCATGCTAGGAGTATGAGGTTGCATGCTGGACTACCAAAAACTTTCTGGGCTGATGCTATTAGCACTGCAGCTTACTTGATAAACCAAGAGCCATTAGTTCCCATGGAGTTCAAACTTCGTGAGGAGGTTTGGAGCGGTAAAGAGGTAAAATTTTCTCATTTAAAAGTTTTTGGTTGTGTTTCTTATGTTTATATTGATTCTAATGTTCGTAGTAAACTTGATGCTAAGTCTAAAATATATTTTTTCATTGGCTATGATGATGAGAAATTTGGCTATAGGTTTTGGGATGAATAAAACAGGAAAATCATCAAAAGTAGAAATGTGATATTTAATGAATAGGTTATGTACAAGGACAGGTCAACTGTAGTCTCAGATATTGCAGAGATAGATCAAAAGAAATCTGAGTTTGTCAACTTAGATGGATTGACTGAAAGTACTGTCCAGAAAATGGGTGAAGAAAATAAGGAGAATGTAGATTCACAGGTATATCAGAGTACACCTGTAGCTGAAGTCCGCAGATCTTTCAGAAACATTAGACCTTCACAGCGTTATTCACCCACTTTAAATTATCTACTATTGACTGATGACGGTGAGCCAGAGTGTTATGATGAAGCTTTGCAAGATGAAAATTCAAGCAAGTGGGAGTTAGCCATGAAGGATGAGATGGACTCCTTGTTAAGGAATCAGACATGGGAACTGACTAAATTGCCAGTAGGAAAGAAGGCTTTACACAACAAGTGGGTATATAGAATAAAGAATGAGCATGATGGTAGCAAATGTTACAAGGTCAGATTAGTTGTTAAAGGATTCCAGCAGAAGGAAGGCATTGACTACACAGAGATATTTTCTCCAGTTGTGAAGATATCAACAATTAGACTGGTGTTGGGAATGGTGGCTGCAGAAAATTTACATCTTGAGCAGTTAGATGTGAACATGCATTCCTTCATGGTGACTTGGAGGAAGACCTTTACATGATTCAGCCAGAAGGGTTCATTGTTCAAGGACAAGAAAATCTAGTCTGCAAACTGAGAAAGAGCTTGTATGGCCTAAAACAAGCTCCTAGACAGTGGTACAAGAAATTTGACAGTTTTATGCATAAAATTGGGTTCAAGAGATGTGAAGCTGATCATTGTTGCTATGTTAAATTTTTTAACAATTCTTATATCATTTTACTGTTGTATGTGGATGATATGCTCATTGCAAGGTCTAGCATTGAGGAGATTAACAATTTGAAGAAGCAATTGTCAAAACAGTTTGCAATGAAGGATTTGGGAGCTGCAAAGCAAATTCTTGGTATGAGAATCATTAGAGACAAGGTTAATGGTACATTGAAACTTTCACAGTCAGAGTATGTGAAGAAAGTTCTCAGCAGGTTCAACATGAATGAATCTAAACCAGTGAGCACACCCTTGGGTAGTCATTTCAAACTGAGCAAAGAACAGTCACTGAAGACAGAAGAAGAAAGGGACCATATGAGCAAGGTGCCTTATGCCTCAGCTATTGGCAGCTTGATGTATGCTATGGTGTGTACAAGGCCAGACATTGCACATGCTGTGGGAGTTGTGAGCAGATTCATGAGTAGGCTTGGAAAGCAGCATTGGGAGGCAGTCAAGTGGATTCTGAGATATCTGAAGGGTTCATCAGATACATGTCTTTACTTCACAAGTGCAAGTTTGAAGTTGCAAGGTTATGTAGATGCTGATTTTGCTGGCGATATTGATAGTAGAAAGAGTACTACTGGGTTTGTATTTACTCTGAGTGGTACAACTATATCATGGGCTTCAAATCTGCAAAAGATTGTTACTTTGTCTACTACAGAAGCTGAGTATGTTGCAGCAACTGAAGCTGGAAAGGAGATGATTTAGCTACATGGTTTCTTAGATGAATTGGGTAAGAAGCAGGAGATAGGCATTCTACACAGTGATAGTCAAAGTGCAATTTTGCTTGCTAAAAATTCGGCTTTTCATTCAAAGTCGAAACATATACAGACAAAATACCACTTTATCCGGTACCTTATTGAAGATAAACTGGTAATACTTGAGAAGATATGTGGATCTAAGAACCTGGCAGACATGTTGACTAAGGGTGTCACTATTGAGAAGCTGAAGCTGTGTGCAGCTTCAATTGGCCTTCTAACTTAAGGACAGGAGGATGAGTTGCAGGGATGAGGGATTGCTTTTGGAGGATAGCAGCTGATGTTGGTGATTGAACTAGTCTCCAAGTGGGAGATTTGTTAGACTTTGTGGAGTCTAGTTTATTTTTGGGCCCGTTTTGTAGCCCATTGTAACCCTGTAAGTAGGATATAAAAGCCGCTTTTATAATTAGGGTTTGTGACTAATATAGTTGTTGTGTTTTTAGAGAGAGAGAAAAACATTGTAGTCGCACTTTGTATTTTTTCCTTGATAATAGTGAAATCCCTGCAACTCCGTGGACGTAGGCAAATTGCCGAACCATGTAAATACTGTCTTGTGCGTGTGATTATTTTTCTTTAGCGTGTATTTTTCTCTATTTTTTTTTTTTTATTGTTTCTCACAGGTTGGAATTTTGGTTAAATTCCCAACAAATCCCACCTAAGGCATTGCACTTTATGCAATGGCTATCAAGAGTTGAAGAAAAAAAACAACTTTATTATCTCTTAGCCTTTGAATAAAAAAAAGTAAAAATATTTGTGTGGAGGAGGGGTGAATTGCTAGAGTGGCCAATCCAATCCAATCCAATCCCACTAGTTGTCCAGCTCAGAAACGGGGAAAAAATGTACACAATAATGGTCTATGGTCTTTGATTATTCCTTTTTATTTTTATTTTTTTTGGGCACAGTTAATATGTGTCTTTAAGGTATACATTAATCATTCATTTTAAGAAACTTTTTATGAAAAATTCAAAAAACTGTCTAAAAAGTTTGTCAATTTTTCATTTTTCCTTAAAAAAACTTCCAAAAATGATTTACTAATGCATACCCTAAGCGCTTACATTAGTAAAACCCATTTTTTTATGGGCGTATTATTATTAAAAATGGGTTGATGGAGGCGACTTGAGTTGGTGTCTTCCATCTGGGCGTGACCCAAGCATAAGGGAGTAGGAGATCCAAATGAGCCATAACTATACACCCAATCCTATCGAAAATGCTAGTAAGCACGAGTCGAGAACATGAAGTTATTATTATTATTATTATTATTATTATTATTATTCACTAGTCCTGTTCTGGAAAAAAGAAAAAATAGTACTCAATAATGGTTTGTGGTCTTTAATTATTCCTCTTTATTTTTTTACAAGTCACCATCTATGTCCTATAAAAAAAGGAAATGACATTATTTTCTCATTGAAATACTCCACTTTTTGTCTCATTAACCACAACTAATAAATTTAAGTAGAGGAGTGTATGGTCAAGTTGAGAAGATTTTTCAACCAAACCCACTATAATGGATTAAAAAAATAAATAAAAAAAATCCAACCCAACTCACGTGGATTGGGTTGGACTTTTTTTTAATTACTATATTAGGCATCAGAGCAACACCACCACAAATAAGAATAAATTTATAATGAAATAATCCTAAGTATAACATCAAACCAACGCAAACTATATTAAGAGAACTTAAGATTAAAATTTTTATTCAAGGCTTAGAATAGGACTAGAAGTGAAGGTAGAGAGAGAGAGAGAGAGAGAGAGAGAGAGAGTAATATGAGATAAGAAGGAGATAGAAATGAGGAAAACTTAGTGTTTAGGTTTTATTTAGGAAGATGGGCAAAAAAATAAATAACAAAATTGGTAGATTTCACTACAACAAAATGTATTTTTAGTGACGAAAATTAGTGAGGAAATATTTTTCGTCGCTAAAAATACAGCTTTAGTGACGAAATATGAATTTCGTCACTAATAGTGAAAAAAATTATAACATTTAGCGACGAAAAATAAATTTCGTCGCTATTGTGATCTAAAAAATAGGCGCCAGTGGAGGGAAATTTTGGCGCAAGTTTAATTAAGCTTTAGTGACGAAATATTTCGTCACTAAAAGTTAAAATTTTTAGTGACGAAATATTTCGTCACTGTAGATATTGCTGTGATAGTATTAGTGACGAAAATTATTTCGTCGCTATAAGGAAGAATTAGTGTCGAAAACTATTCGTCACTAAAAATAATAATGGTTTTGCATTTAAATGTTTTTAGTGACGAAATCATAATTCGTCACTAAAAGTATGCTACAGCGACGAAAGTTGAATTTCGTCGCTAAAAATCTGAACAAAATATGGTCTCTTTAGTGACGAAAATAAAATTCGTCGCTAAAAGTGTAACAAATTCTGAGTCCTCTTGTGACGAAACAAAAATTCGTCACTAAAAATGGGCAATAGCGACGAAAACATTTCGTCGCTAAAGACCACTTTTAGTGACGAAACTGATATTTCGTCGCTATTTCCCACTTCTAGTGACGAATTTCAGTTTCGTCACTAAAAGTGGGCATTAGCGACGAAATATTTTCGTCGCTAAATACCACTATAAATACTCCAAACCAAAAACAACACACACCCACTCAGCAGAACAAAAAACACTCACCCACTCAAATTTTCAGTCAAAAACACAGAAACCCAAACAAAAAAAAAGAGAAGAGAAACCCAGATCGCCGTCACGGCGCTTGAGCTCTGGCCGTCGCGACGGTTGAGCTCGCGCCGTCGCGGCGCTTGAGCTCTGGCCGTCGCGACGGTTGAGCTCGCGCCGTCGCGACGGTTGAGCTCGCGCCGTCGCGGCGCTTGAGCTCTCGCCGTCGCGACGCTTGAGCTCTCGCCGTCGCGACCCTTGAGCTCGCCGTCGCGGCGGGTGGGCTCAAGCCGTCGCGGCGCCTGGGGTCGCGCCGTCGCGGCGCTTGAGCTCTCGATCGCGACGATTGAGCTCTCACCGTCGCGACACTTGAGCTCGCCGTCGCGACGGTCGAGCTCGCCGTCGCGACGGTTGAGCTCGCGCCTTCGCGACGGTTGAGCTCGCCGTCGCGGCGCTTTAGTTCGTTGTTCGCAGCACTTCAGAAGCCCAGACCGCGACGCTTCATCGGCGACACTTCAGATCGGCGATGCTTCATCCTTCTGCAGTTGGCGACGCTTCAATTCGCGACCCTTCGGTATTTTTTTTTTTTTTTTTTCCTTTTGAGTTATATCATCAAACTGACCCTTTTTTTTTTTTTTTTTTTTTCAAGACTGCACAGATTCTGACAACTCTACCGGGTCACAAAGCCTCTGTGAATTGCACCCAATGGCTTCCAAGTAACAAATTTCCATTTAAAGGTATATTTTTGAATTGGGTTTTTATTAAAAGTCCTTGCTTTAGTTTTGGTTTGGCATAATTGGAATTTCTGAACTAGACTAGTTAATGGCTCTTTTGGGTGGTTTTATGAATTGATAGGAAAACAAAAGAAAGTGGAAGTTTGAAATTTTGGGGAAAAAGGAATGCCCTTTACTTCAGTGTTATACTCAATAAACTTCTTTGTTTTCCTAATGTGAGTTATAACCGTTTATAAATTTTCTGGGAAACCAAAAGGACTTTTCAAAGCTACCATATTTTAAGTTTGTGTTGTTTTCAGACAAACTTATGAAATGTAATTGCTTGTGTACTAGACTAGCTGACTTCTCAAAGCTACCGGATTTTAAATTTCTGAACTAGACTAGGTGACTTCTTTTTTTCATTTTAAAAAGTTATGGATTTTAGAAGTATAATCATAGTTGATCTCTTAATGGGTTTTTAAATTGATCTTTATTAATTGTATTTAGCTAAAGAGTTAGAGAAGCACTACCTTCTCTCTAGAGATGCTGATGGTGCCATTATTCTGTGGGAATTTTCTCTTCTTGAGAGAAAGGTAATTGCTTGTGTACCTGAGTAATTATTCAATTCTTTTCATTTTTAGTTTCTTGGCAATATGACTCTTTCATTTATAGCTAATTGAACATATTCCCAAATAGCACTTTGCGTATCCTCAAGTTCAATGAATTTTTTTCTCTAATATGCTTTAGATGATTAATTTATAATTTAAACACTAAAAAAAAAGGGAGAGAATTAAAACCAACTAATCAGTTAAATTATTTTAGGTTCATAGTGCATGTGCTAAAAGTGCAAAGCATTGGCTTTAGGTTCATGTTATGTATAGAATGGCCATTGCTGGAACACTTGTTGATTTGCATTGCAATGAAACTCGAATAAATGGGCCATTTGGATTCTCTGACTTTGAAAGTTGTTCTGTGACTTAGAACGATTGTTCCAACTTGATAAATTTTTCTTAGAGTTGACTGGTGTGAGAAATTTATTGATAGTTCAATTGTACCATATCAAGATTTTTTAATATGAGTGCAGATGTGTTTGCTAGCACAAAGATTGCTTGTGTAATAAACTTAAGAGCCCTGGTGGGCCTGGACGCTAAGCGGCATATTAATTATTTGACACTAATAATCTTGGTAGTCTCAACAAGATACTTGATTTGTATGACAGCATGCTTTTTAATGTCTGCAGTAATCCCCATGATGAGGCTTACTACCCTAATAACACGTGAGCAATATAAACAACTAATCATATTTTATTTCTTTATATATTTTTGAGTAGCACATAGTTAAATGGGACTTCATAAACATATATATCTCCAAACAAATGGAAGCTCTACTAGATTGATGCTAGAGAAAAAGGGTTTGATTAGTAGATGGTTAGCTACTAGAATAATAGCGCCCGCCTTGTTTAAAAAGAGATGGATCTTATTTTGCCTCTTTTTCTTAATTTGATTCACACATATGGTTTGTCTCTTAGTTAAAGATCTTTATCTTAAGTCTGGACTTCTCGTTACCTATATGCACTAGTGGTGAACCAAATAGTATTCTACTTGTAAGTTCGTTTCTTGGCCTATCACAGAAACCCATCTATGTTCAGGGTGGGTTTCTCTCTTTCTTCTCTCAATCAAAATCTCAAGCATGACATATGGATTGGAAAGATACTAATATATCCATCGACACCATTTGTAGTAGTTATAATTTTGGCTCTTTCCACCCGATTTTAAAAGCTTGATGGCTGTTACCATGAATCACTTTTATATATATACATATACATATATATATATATATATATGTATATAAAGGCTCTCGGCATTTCTCTCACTTATATTATCTAGATATATATTGACTTTCTTTTTATCATTATGATTTATAGACTCTTTAACCCTGTTTTGTTATGATGCTTTGCTTAGTGGTTAAAACACCTTTAAGACCATCCTAAAGTTAACAATAAAAGAATCTTAAATAAATTCAAGGACATTATCTTTTTCTTTTTCTACCTTTAGTATTGTAAAAAGATAAATTAACCTTATCATTTTTATTAAGTCTTTGTTCTTTTTAATGGTGAAGCTCTCAAGCTTCCTGGTTGTGCCCCTTTGAGATTTTTCTTTAATGGATTTTTATTATGTATCCAAAAAAAAAAAAAAGGCTCTCAAGCTTCCTTGTCAATGTGATAAAGGTTTTTATTTATTTATTTATTTTAATGAATTGGTGCTGACAAGTTGGTAAGGTAGAACAGATTCAATGGGCCATTTTTATGCAGCCACACATGATAAACCCACACCATTGAAACTATTGCTTGTTGCCACCTCTCATCCTCTTGGCACATAGGCATCTTAATCATTTTCTTTTGCTGTTTGTATAATGCCCTTATCATCACCTCTTATTTTCCTAGCACCCACCCATAAATATGTAGTCACATGTTTTTTCTTTGACTTATCATTAAACAATAAAGGGACAAATGGAACATTCATTGGGAGTGGAATTAAAATGGCATTGTTGATTTGGAATCAGTCAGGACAACCCTTTCCAACCTTATTTAGTCACATTTTTTTTTTTGGCAGACTGCACAAATTGTGAGTGTTTTTCATTTCTTGCAAATGTGAATGAGTATTGTTGATTAGATGTGATGAATAGTATTTTATTTGATTTAAATACTTGTAAGCATTATAGTTGTGATGTTTGTGATTGGTTTTGTGTATACACCATGAGGATGAAGCGACATATGGATGTGTATCATTCCATCCCTATTATTTCATCCTTATCGTATTTGTAAATTTATATTTGCTTTCCACAACTTATACATTAGGAGTTGTAATTTTAATTTATTGGTGTGACTACTCTTAATTCATTGTTAGAAATGTCTCTTATAATATAGTTAATGTTTTTACTTTACAATTTTAATGTAGAAGTGTTTTTATATTTGTGCAGATTTCTTATTGGTGGCTTTACGAGATTTACTTTTGGCATTATTTGAAGACATATGAGGACATCTTTCGTTGGTTCTAATTATATTATGCTACATTTTTTGTATTATTATAAAACATCTAAAGTTATTGTATGTGTTGCAAACAATTATTGTATGAAAGGAGTTTAAATTGTATACTTGTTTTAATTTTAACTTGTGGAATGTATGGATCGATTTTTTATGAATGTGTTGTTGAAATAAATGTGTTAATCAAATGTGAGGTTTTAATAATGTAATGACAGGTTACAGGTTAATATCAACGTCATAAAAATAATAAAAATAGAAAATAAGTTTTAGTGACGAATTTTTTCGTCACAAATATAACAACAAAAAATTGTTTTAGTGACGAAATGTTTCGTCACTAATTGTAGCGGAATTTTGTAAGAAATGGTTTTAGTGACGAAAATTTTCGTCACTATTGTGTCTGGAGTTTCTTAAAAATAGTTTTAGTGACAAATTTTTTCGTCACTATATGTACCCGAAAATAGTTTTAGTGACGAAATTGTTCGTCACTAAATATGATTTAATAAACTGAAATGGTTTTAGTGACGAAATATTTTTGTCACTAAATATTATTTTTAGCGAGGAAAACATTTAGCGACGAAACGTTTTCGTCGCTAAAAGTTTTTTTTTTTTTTAAACAAATCGGACTTTTAGTGACGAAATTTTTCGTCGCCAGGACTTTTAGCGACGGGGCTACAGCGACGAAACGAATTTCGTCACTAAAAGTCCAATTTCGTCACTAAAGGTTCTTAGTGACGAAAAACTGGACTTTTAGTGACGAATTTTTTCGTCACTAAAAATACATTTTGTTGTAGTGTTTGTGAATCTTATGACCCAAACCCAACTTGACCCACTAAAAAAAATTCATAACCTAACCCACCCATCAACTCCTAAAAACTAACTCAATCCAGCATGTTAGGTTGGATTGGGTTAGCTTTAACGGGTTGGCTGTACACCCCTATGTGTAAGGATAAGATTTTCCTTTACAAATTAGGAAAGTAACGAAATGATATTACTTTTTTTTTTTTTTTTTAAAAGAGAGGAAATTAAGACATTTATTTATTAAGTGTTAATTTGATATTAATCACGTACAATCATTGTCAAGTTAGTTTGTAAACGTTTTGTACTAAAATTGATATTATCTTTAGCATATTGTTTTTGCCATAAACTGTATAATTCAACCAACATATTATGATATTTCCAACGGAGACATCTAAATTCAAAAATAAAAAATAAAAAAGAAAAAAAAAATCTTCAGCATTGTTTGGAAAGTAATGTTAAGTAGAGGACATAGAAAGTAATGTTAAGTTGAGGACATAACTTTTTTTGCTACCATTTTCTGAGTTTGTTAAGATAACAAGTTATTAATAATTAAAAAGAAACATCACTTTGACATAGACCCAACTCTAACACAATTTCTATAATGCACTAATCAAATTGTAATTATTGTTTGGCTAAATGACATGTTTGCAATTTCTATAATCATTAACAAAAAGGCTAGGATTAACTGCAGGATGAGGATCAAAATGGACATGACGGATCCTATGCAATTTCTTCAGTTGAAAATGCACAAAGGCACGTTAACAAAATGATTTCAAACACATGGAAGTGTCTCAACAAGGATTGCCTAAAACCAAATCCATTTCCAGCATCTTTTATAAAGGCTTCCCTTAATGCAGCAAGGATGGTTCCTTTGATGTACAGTTATGACGACAAACTTTGCCTTCCAAGTCTAGAGGAGCACATGAAGTCATTGATCTTTGAAAGTATTCCCTCTAGCTAAGAAATTGTAAATTAATTATAATTTCGTATTCCACATAACTTATAGCCCTTTAATTATGTTATAACCAATGGAAGATATAAGGAGGCTTAAACTAGTTGGCAATATTCAGCTAGTTGTACAACTCCACTTCAAAATTTCCTGAATAATTTGTAATTAAAAAAAATCCTGAATAATAAATTAAATAATTACAATTCCTAAAATTCAGTAACAATTTGTAAATTATGCAATAGCTAGGTATCATACACAGTGACTCAATATGCTATGAGATATTGGTTGTATACAGTGTATGCACAAGATGCCAGCTTTGCAAATCCGAGATATTTCTTATATTTCCTAGTGGTACAATTTCTATCTGTATTTTCCTTTAACATGGGAGGAAATAACGTTTTAGTCTCATCCCTGGAAATAGTTTTTTAAACTTTTTTTTTCCCCCCTAAAAGATTAAAAAAAGAAACAGTGATGGGATTGGGTTTCAGGGTTTGCAAGAGCCTTGGGTAGCACTTTCGGCTGAACTATGGGCCCTCAAGAATGGACTCCTCTTAGCCCTACAGTGGGGAATTTCATCTCATAGTGTTGAACTAGATGCAGAAATTATAATTGGCATGATTATCAATTCTTACAACAACCAAGTAACGGAACCCATTTTTTCTGATTGCAGGAACCTCTGGAAGACATTCCCCAACTTAACTGTGGAGCAAGCCTTCCGTGAAGAAAACCAAAGTGCTGATGGTTTAGAAAAGTTGGGAAACTCTCAAAATTTAGATATTGTGATATTTGATAACCAATCGCCTGTGGTGGTTCCCTTTGGCTTTTGATAAAGCCGAGTTGTTTTGTAATAGACTTATTGTTTACCAGTTTAACATATATCCTGTTTCTACCTAAAAGAAAGAAAGAAAAAAAAAAAAAAAAAAAAAAACAAACAAACAAACAAACAAACAACCTTCCAAGTTTTTCATTACTGCTTGTGTTCCTGGGACATTGTCCTCAGTGGCAATCAGCTGAATAATAGTCATGCAAGGCTGCAAGTAGAGCCATGGTGACTAAATCACTTTTTAAAATGAAAATTTTGAAAGATAGAAGAGCAACCATATGCTCAGCAAACTAACAAATTTGTCAAAATAGTATCATCCGTAACAGATATGGAGGATGAATGGAGTCATTATTGATTTATTGCCATCCTATTCTTCCACTCTATTAAATGTAGCATCCCTTGCTAATCTAGAAAACAAACTTGTCAACCATTTGCTTGCTTAATACTTTCATACTTCCACAAATTATGAGAAAAGATGCAGCATGTAGTAATATTTCCACAGATAATTTCATTAAGCAAAATTTTAAAGAAGTTCAACATAAAAAAAAGGTTTTTTTTACCAATAAACTCTAGCTCAAACTGCACTTCCACCATCCAAAATAATGAGATGGAAAGGTCTTGGATTTAAAAATCACCCAAGAATGTGTAACTTAATAATAACAAGATTAAAAAATGCCTCTCAAAGCATTAACTAGCTAATGTTTATGGTACAGATGTGTTTATCAAATTTAAGAATTAGGAGGGGCACTTTAAATTAAAATCACAGGAAGACACAGAGGCAAATATAGACACTCGACAAAGCTCAAGACTTCAGTTGCCAGCTCCTTGAAGTACTGGTGAAACATCTTGATATACCAACAGGAAGAACTAGCAGAGACAGACTTCAAAATGGTTCAGATCATATACAAACAGGAAATTCTTCAATTTTTCAAGTAAGAATTTGTTATGATTGTCTATCAATTATTTCCAATTAATTTAAACCTTTGTAAATATTTCGATGGTGGAAAGGCCTAGGTCTGGCTAAACAGTTGCAGCTTGCCAAAAACCAACCACTTAAACGGAACATGTGGACAGCAGCTTGCGTCACTGAGCCAAGCTTGTCAGACCAAAGGGTTGAGCTCACAAAACCTATATCTCTGGTTTACGTGATAGATGACAACTTCGATATTTATGGAACACTGGATGAACTCACTCTCTTCACAAATGTGGTAAATCAGTGTGTCTATCATAGAACAGTATAACTTGCTTTTACCATTTCACCATGCTCAATTACAACATCTCTTTGCACGTAGATGGGAATTCGCAGCTACTAAGCAATTACTTGACTCCTTGAAGGTATATTTCGTTGCTCTTTATGGCATTACTAACAAAATCAGCTACAAGGTCTATAAAAAGAACGGATGGAACCCTATAGACTCCCTAAAGAAGGTGGTATTTTGACAAATGATCAACACCAATATATTTTATATGTCAACATTCAATTTTGACAGCGATTACTCATGCTATACCTCTGAGATTGTTAATTGTTACAGTGGGCAAGATTGTGTAATGCCTTCCTCTTAGAAGCACAATGGTTTGCTTCTGGGAACTTGTCAAAAGCAGAGGAATACCTGAAGAATGCCCTTGTTAGTACAGGGTTGCATGTGGTGCTAGTTCACATGTTCTTTCTCTTGGGTCAGGGTATTGTTAAGGAGACTGTCAATCTTTTGGACAGCAGTCCAAGCATACAGAAACAACTGTTGGGCTATGGGATGACATTGGAAGTGCCCAGGGAACATTACATTCGCATGTAGCCACCCATGATTTATCACTATTAATTAGGAAGTGATTCCACCTATAGATATCAAGTGGCTTAAAAAACAGTGGTTGTTGATTGTTCTTTCCTAGGACCATATAACAAGTCAACAACTCATAATTTTTGTTAGGCAGTCAAGAGTAAGGTAAGAGTTTCCTTTAAAAAAAAAAAAAATTAACAAACAAAAATTTCGTAATTGATATGTTCTGCAACATCTAAGGTTCATTAATCATTAACAAAGCTAGTATTAACTGCGGGATGAGAATCAAAATAGACATTATGGATCCTACATTGAGTGTTCCAGGAAAGCACATCAAGACATCAGTTGAAGATGCACAAAGGCATGTTATCAAAATGATTTCAAACACATGGAAGCAACTCAACAAGGATTGCTTTACCCCATATCTGTTTCCAGCATCTTTTATAAAGTCTTCTCTTAACGCTGCAAGGATGGTTCCTATGACATACAGTTATGATAACAACCCCTTTCCAAATTCCAAGTCTTGATAAGTACATGAAGTCACTGCTCTTTGCTGCAAGAAATTCTTAAAAGATAAAAAATAAATAAAACAGAAGTTTCAGTTTCTATGAAGTATAGCAATTTTATTCTTTCAGAACCAATGGAAGATCTGAGGAGGAATGTAAAGTAGTTGGCAGTTTTCAGCCACTTGGACATGCAATACCCTAAATTTTAAGTTCTTTAAAATTTTAATTTTTGGAATAATAAATTAAATGATTACACTTCCTAAATCCTAACTCTAGTACTAATTTGAAAAGTAAACATTCCAACAACTGTATACTAGGTAGAAGAAGAAGAATATAGAAAAAAAAAATTTAATTAAATGCCTTAGTTATTGACAAATAATTGTTAATTCCTTGTAGTTAAAAAAATCAAAATTAAAATTCCAGCAATATAGATATTTAAATTCATTGAAGATTGAATAGCGTACAAATGCCAAAATAACAAGGCTAAGACAACATTTTCACATCATGGTAAACCTGGTATCAATATTACAATTCTAGTCTAGCAATGTCATCACCATCAGCCAAGGTTATACATATGCAAAATCTCATAAAGAGAACAAACAGAATTGAAAAGGCAAAATCAAAAGAGTATCTACTTGTCCAGAGGCAATTCTAATTTGAAATGGAAATACTTATTTGACTTCCCCAGCTCCACAAGCTCCTTAGCTTTTTCAATCTCTGTCTCCTTGACCAATCCATCTACCACACGCCTCAGTAACGCTATATCAATGCGCAACCTTTGTTTGATAACCTCCACACATAGCTCATGAGCCATATTGAAATCACCCTCTTCACAAAGACATGGAATGAAGGTCATATAAGTAACCCAATCAGGACTACAGTCATTTTTTCGTATTTCATTATACCACCACTTCGCTTCATCCAACTTCCCATCTTTGCAAAACCCTTTAATCAAAGCATTATAACTGATCACATCAGCTTCAATTCCCTTGCTCCCCATTTCATCGATCAACTTCACTGCTTCTAATATCCTGTTCTCATTAACCATTCCTCGCAACCTTGAATTGTAACTTCTAATATTATGAACAACATTCTTTCTCTCCATCATAGCCCATATCTTCTCTCCTTCCAAAAATCTGCCATTACTATAAAACCCTTCGAGCAGAGTATTGAATGTAAATGAATCAGGCTCCATCCCATTCTTCTCCAACTCATCAAACATTGAAAGCGCAGTATCCAAAGAACCCATCTCACAAAATGCCTTAATAACAACATTATACGAGACCAAATCTGCTTCTATTGACAATTTGGGCGGTAATCCTCTAAAAATCTCATCAACTTTATCGAATTTCTTCGCGCTAACACAAGCAGCCAAAAGGGCATTGAAGGACTTAACCGTACGAGGACAATTCAGGTCAGGCATTTCATCAAACACCTTGTGGGCATGATCAAACATGCCAGCTTTCCCATACAGGGAAATGAGACGGATGGCAAAGCCTTCAATGGCGATTTCTGGGTACTTCTTCTGGGCCTCTAGGATCTCTTCGATCATGGAGAACTTCTTGGCAGTGGCGAGGCGTCGAACCGTGGACTCATAGATGCCGTGCTTGGCTCGAAAGCGGTCAGATTCGGAGGATTTCTTGAAGCTGTCGACAGCTTTTTGGAGTCTGCGTTCTTTGGTTTTTGCGTTTCTGGCTGCGGCTTTGACAGTGTTGGTTTGTGTTGCTGTAGATGCAGCAGATAGAGAAGTGGTGAAGATGCCATGGAGGCGACGGTAGAGCTGGGAGGAAGACATACTTCTTGTCAGTCTAACCGAACAAAGGGTTTTAGACTTTGTTAGTAGTTTCTACTTTTTAGGGTTTTAAGGGGTTTTACTTATGCCGCTCTTAAGCTTTGTGTCTAAAGAAATTAATGTGATTTTGGGATGAGCTCCAATTTTTAGCTTATTTTCATTATTAGCTAATTTTTGCTATTATTTATGAGTTTTATTACACTTTTTAATATTATTCATAGGTTATAGCATATTTTTTAACATTTTTTCTACACTTTCAATAAAAAGTTTTCAATTTTAACTAAATAAACTATTCCTAACGAAGACTCCTCCAAAAAAAACAAAAACTATTCCTAACGAAGACTTTATGTATAATGTCATTTAAAATAAGTAAATCAATTATGAATTTATGGAAGGCGGTTTCTTTTTAATTGATATGCAAAGTTTAGGGTGATTAAAAGAGTTTTGACTTTTTTATGCAATTTATGTACTTTTGCGATATGGTGGGCCTTTAATAAGATGTGTAAAAGTTGGTGATTTTTTTTTGATGTTCTTAACAATATTAGTTCTTTTTTGGAGTAGAAAGAATCGGATTCCAAATTTTTTTTTTCCACTTTTTTAATTAAATTAGCTAAATCTAAATCTCATTTTATGATCTTCTCAAAAGATTAAAAAAAAAAAATCCATAATATGAATGAATCTGATTTTAAATAATACAATATTTCAAAAATTATGTTTTAATTATAAATTAATTGCTAGTCATTTAAAAAAAAAAAAGAATGAAATCCTTTTTTTTTTTTTTGGGAGCAAGAAAAAGGAATTAAATCCTAAAACATATATTTGATCGATATTAAGTATATGCCTTCCTCTCATATCCCATTTGCTTTTTTTTTTTTTTTTAAGCATAATTTGATATTTTGGGAGGAAAGATTTGAACATTGAATATTTTTAATGAAATATTAGGATGTATCCTTTGGAGTTGTCACTTGAGTTATAAAGCTCTCTATGTTTGTTATACTCTCAAATGTAAAATTTTGTTTTTAAATAAGCTTATTCTCGACTATTTATATGTTGTTTAAGAAATAAGGAACGGAAAAGTATAATTGTATTTAGTAAAAAAAAAAAATCAAAAAGTTGTACACAGTACATTAACTAACAACAAATAAAATAAATTAAAATAAAGAACCAAAATACATTGGGAGTACCTAAACTTTAGCCCATAGACAATTTTAGATCCTAAAGCAATCACCTTTATAATCCTTAACAAAATAAAATGGACTGTTTTTAGTCCTTAAAAACTAAAAGTAGTTAGATCTTACTATTTAACAAACTTAAAGTGATCACTTTCAGTTCTTATGAAGTAATAATGTGTCAGTTTTTTGTTTGGCCACATCTAAGAGATTAAACAATGTCAATTTTAACTTCAAGGATTAAAATCATTTTTAGGCTAATCTTCAAAAACCAATAGTATATTTAAGCTAAGAAAAACAACACTTCTATAATTTTTAGGGTACATTTTCATTATTCCACAGAACACTTATTAATTGTTTTTCTTTTTTCTTTTTCTTTTTTTTTAATGAAAAAGGGTAAGTGCCAATTTCATTTTTAATGTTTGTCCCATTTAATTTCTGGAATTTCAAATTCAAAAATCAAATACTTAAAATTTGAAAAATGATTCAATTAATTGCATGCTAATTTGGACAATGTGTCATGTAATGCAAAATTTCTCACAGAAATACCTTTAGAAGAAGTGTTTGATTTCTTCTTGAAATGAAATTTATAACCTCTTGTAGGTATCACATAAGAGCAACAAATATTCAAATATATATATATGCGACTCCTAAGGCTTCATTGCGAGACTATTCCATAATTTATAGCATCCGTTTTGAATTTACCAACAAATTTTATTTCCCAAACTAAATTCACATTTCCTAATATGTCGAATGCAGTTCAACCAGGAATAAAGCATAATTTGCTTAGGATGTGGGTGCTGATTTGAATTTGATCATGAACAGGCAAAGATAACACAAATCTAATCACACTAAACAAGGTCACACAAGGGTTTTGCAAAATAACAAATTAAAGTCGTGATTTCACTAGGCTGGCTAGCCACCCCTTTTGCAAGGGTCCATGTAAACTGTAAAGCCATACATTCATATGATTCACCACCACATAAACCAAATTTGAACCAAATAAGAACTTGCGGGAAAAAAATCTTAAACAGTGAATAGTTAAAACAATATAAAACATAATTGATAACAGATATCAAAGAAGATTAACAAGAACAGAAATTCACTACTCATCTAGAAGACATTTCAAGCTAGACAGGAAATAATTATTCAACCTCCCCTGATACAAGTATGATCCTTGCACTCATAAAAACCATTGCACCACTCAGCCGCTGAAGGCAATTCAGACTAGGAGAGCAAAACCATTGCACTAAGCAGCTGAAGGCAATTCTGACTAGGATAGCAAAACCATTGCACTACTTAGCTGAAGGCAATTTCAGGAGATAACGACGATAACTATTTGTCTTCCCAAGCTCCATAAGCTTCTTTGCCTCCTCCATTCTAGACACCTTAACCAGTCCATCCAACACACGCTGCAATACTGCACCATCAACAAGGATCTTTCTCTTGAAAATTTCACTGCACAGTTCGAAGGCCAGGTCCAAATCACCCTTCTCACAAGCAAAGGGAACAAGTATTTCGAAAGTCTTTCTATCTGGGGCACACTCACTCTTCCCGATTTCATCGTACCACCGCTTAGCTTCATCCAAGTTCTCCTCATTAACATACCCTATAATCAGAGCTTTGAAACTAAACACATCAAGTTTGACTTCCTCAGCCTTCATTTCTTCAACTAGCTCAACTGCCTCTTTGGTTTTGTTCACAATGGCCAATCCAAGCAACTTTGCATTGTAACTCCTATTATCAGGAACAACATTCTTCTTCTCCATTCGACCCCATATCTCTTCACCTTCCAAAAATTGACCCTCCGTGTATAACGCATTCAAAAGGGTATTGAATGTAATCAAATCTGGCTCCACACCCTTCTTCTCCATCTCATCAAGCATTGAAACTGCAGAATCAAACGAACGCATCTCACAAAAACCCTTTATAACCGTATTATACGAATACAAATCTGGTTCAATCGACAACTCCTTTGGCAACTCATTAAAAAGCCCTTGAACCAAAGGAAATTTCTTGGAGTTCACACATGCCCCCAAAAGGGCATTGAACGACAACACCGTGCGAGTGCAATCCCGTTCAGGCATTTCATCAAACACCTTCCGGGCGTGCTCGAACATGCCCGATTTACCGTACAACGCCATGAGTCGAGCGGAGAAGCCTTCTTTGGAGATATCTTTGTACTTCTTTTGCTCTTCGAGGATCTCTTCGATCAATTTGAAGCATTTAGCCCGACCAAGGCGGCGGACTGTGTCTTCATAAATGCCAGTTCGGGTGCGGAACCGTTCAAGCTCGGAGGACTTCTTGAACTTCTCGACGAGGCGTTTGAAGCTGCGTTCTTTGTAGAGATCTTCGGAAATGGCTTTGATGTTAGTTGCTGTTGAGTTTGGTTGGAGAGAGGTGGAGAAAGAGCGGCGTAGAATGCGTGAGAACGACATTGATTTATTTATTTTTTTTTATTTACTGTTGAGAGGCGTCGGGACTTTAGGAGGAGGAAAGTAAGAGAGTTAGAGTAGATTGAAAGCAAGGCCTTTGCTATTCGGTTTTTAGGAGGGTTTAAGGTTGGGGGTTTTGGTTTGTCAGTGCGTGTGTCGCATAAAATAATAAGTACAGCCACTTCAATGGGATCGAAGAAGAGATTTAGGATTTGATTTTGGCTTATTTTAAAAATTAATTTGCATTTTGATCTGATAATAAAGAACAATAAATAAATAGTGGATGTCAAAATTTTGAAATACTATCATATTTTTCAATAACAAAAAAGACAAACAAATGAAAATAATGCATATTACAAAAAGCCATTAAGCTCAATTGGAACTTTTTAAATTTTCTAACATAAATGTTTGAAGTTTAAATCTCACCTCTTATTATAAGTATTGAATTTTGAAAAAAATTAATGTCTATTTGATATACACTTAATAATTTTTTTTAACCTATTGAAAAATTGTTCTAAGGCATTATTTATATATATATATATATATATATATATCTAACACAAACAAGTGTATATCAAATATTAAATAGGTTTATTGTGGATTCTAATACAAACAGATCTATTAATCACATATACCAAATTTAAAAAATATTAAATCTCTATAATCCTTTTATAATGATTTCCTTCATGACTATTGTAAGGTCAGATTTGGCGGCCCAAGCCCAAGGAGGGGTGGATTTGGAGCCCACTGAACCCAAAACAATGAATTTTGTAGAATGTGGGTGAAAGAGCAAGGCGAATAGCAAAAATAACAGTATGCAACAACCACACTAGTGAAGGAATTCGAATTAATATCTGCTCGGATGAATATAAGTACAACGTCCGAAGAGGTGATTTCCCTTGGAGGGTTACAATTCTTGGTGGTATAGTGAACAATACCCCTTTCTCTCTGTGAATTTTCGATCCCCTTCTATTAGGGGGCTTTCCTACTTATATAGTACCTCCTCACTCTATCTTGATCGTCCACTTGTTCATCATCCAGACATCCGCTTGAGTGCTTGTCCCATCAAGGGTGTTCCCTAGCCTTAGGTAAGTGGTGATAGCAGGCTGATACTGTTCAGGGGTCTCTTCCACATTAATGCGGCCAGGGAAGTAGGTGTGGTGTATTTAATGCGGTGGTTGAGGTCTGTCTCTTAGATATTTCTCCGATCCAGTTATGTTCCTCCGCGTCCGAGGCCCATTCTGTCACTACATCTGTCGAGAGAATCGCTCGGGCTGCAAAAGGTTGAACGTCAGACTAAGTCTCTTCGGATCCGAAGGTATTGGACTCCTCGGATCGTTGAACACATCCTCGGATCATGAATGTACCCTTCACCAGATGTTCTCTCAGAGCCTCTAACTAGGCTTTCTCATCTCTTCGGGAAATGGTGGGCCGTAGATAGGACCTTGGGCCCAATGCCTTTGGTTGGGTTTTCCTCCCCCACAATAGCCCCTCAAAATTGTAGTTTTTTCCTCACATCCGAAGGGAAAAAGTATGATTTTGACCTGCCACAGAACAAGAAGCTTGGATGCAGGTCAATTCAAGCTGGCACGTGCGTGGGGGCCTTGGGATAGACGCTTCATTAATGCCGTTGCGGTTTCCACATTCCCAAGCCGCAGCATTAATTGCACCAGGTGGCGCCCTGTCCTTCGTATCCAACGGTGAGCGATTGATCCGACGGTTGTGGTCTTTTCCTTGGAATTTGGGCGGGAATGTCCCTGACCCTTCGCTTGACCCCGTATAAAGCCTCAGAGGAGGTTATTTCCTCCTCACTTTTGTGAACCATCAGACGCTCCAGCAAGAACAGACGCACCGCTCCGCACAAATCCTTCAGTTGTTGCTTTCAAGCCTCCCCAGAATCATCACGAACCCTCCTACGAGCCTAAAATCCTTTCAGAGATTTGTCCCCGGTGAGTCATCGTACAACTCATTTAATTCTCTCTTCGGCCCACCGTTTCTTTTAAGCACTATGGGAAAGCTTGAGTACATGGTGGACAGCCCTGAACAACTAGAGGAGTTTAGGGCCACATATCGCATACCCCCTAACGTGGGTGTGAGGTATTGCCCCCCGGAAAAGATACTAACGGAGCGCAAAACGGGGGAGGTGGTGATCCCCCTCATCGCCTTCAAAGAAGGAGGAATGACAATCCCCATGGGTCCCATCACCACTAACTACCTCCGGAACCACAGACTTACTCCCTGGCAGTGCGCGCCCAACATGTTTAGGATCCTAGGAGCGATTGAGGACCTTGAGCGCCATATGGGGTTGGGCCTCACCTGGCTAGACGTAGTGCATATGTACGAATGCCACAGTCAGCAAGACGCTGGGTACTACTTAAAATCCCGGTCGGATGTTGTCAGGCTCATCTCCTGCCTTCCCAAGTCCAACAAAGGGATGAAAGACGATTACGTGATCATTTCGGGCGCCTGGCATGACGGCAATGGTTGCCCGACCAGGCATGGGGAGCCAGGTGGGACGTTAGATCTAGGCACACTAACTGTAGACTTAGGGACCTCGTTTTTCAACGTTTTTTCTTTTTTTTTTTTTTTTACTTCTGTCTCTGTTTTTGAGTTTGACCCCCCTTTTTTTGTACTGCCTTGCAACAGATAAAAAACATGTTTCTCCTCGGCTCAGCCTAACGAACGTTGCCGCCCTCAACTTCCTTTTGAGGTCAGAGATCTTCGTGAGTGAGGACGGGCAACTGCGATCTGCTCCCCTTATTCTCGGGTATACAGGGAAGCCGAAAAGTATCCAACCGGCCGGCAACGCAATCGTTCAGGGAGATCGTCGCCTAGCACGAATTGACGTTGGTCGGACGGGCTTCTTAGCGCCATACGATCTTGAACCTGTACCCCGCCCAAATCCTCGGAACGTGCCTCCCATTGTTCAACCCCTCCAGCAAGTTCTCCCCGGACAAGAGATTGAAGGTGAGGGGGTCGGCTCTTCAACTTCCTCACTAGAAGAGCAGATAGACGGCTTTCGGTTTGAGGGAGATGCTTCAGGAGTTCAGCAGGTGGTAGAGGTCTCTGACGCCGAGGAAGAAACCTACGATCGGCCAGGCGCCCGTCTTAATTTGCTAGCCACTCACTTAGAGGATTCCTCGGACGAAAACGATATGGATTTGCGGCTTCTGATGAAGGGCAGAGGCCAAAAGCCCGAGCCGAAAGGTGCTGGGACCTCCACAGCGGTGGTGACACTTCCTCCTGTGCCTACCCAAGTCCTTGACCCAAATTTGAAGGCAATGCCCAATCTTCAGAAGAAGAGACCCCACAATGAGGTTGGGGGGAAACAGGTGCCACCGGCCAAGGGGGTTAAGCAGCAAAAGGTGGCAAAAGACAGTCGGGCACATAGGGCCTCCTCTATCGAAAGCCGAGAGGAGCCCACAGGTGCAGATGTGCGCCGAGGAGGGGGACCGCGAATCTGGTCTCCGAAATTGGAGCTGGATGGCGCTCCAATCCTGTGGGATACCTCCCTCAGGAATTATGATGGAGGAAGGGCAGGCTACGTCGCCGAGGCCCTGCAACAGCCACTTCTTCTCCCACATGACATGACCTCCTTCAGGCGCTTCTCCCAAAAGGAGCTATTCATGTCCCTTAAAAGGGATTTGGCCATGGTAAGTGCACCCCTCCTAAGTTTAGGTTTCACGTTTGATCGGCTTTATTCCTTAGCTTGATGCTGGAGATGTTGTTATGCAGCTTACCCAGCAGGTTTACGTGGCCGAGGGAATGAACGAGGAGTCGTGGCTTAAAGCTCGAGCGGCATCCCAATCCCAGCTTGAGGCGGAGGCATTTCTTGGTCAGCTGAAAGAGGAGCATGCTCGGATATCCGAGGAGCTAAAAGGGGCGCTCTCCGAAAAGCGAAGCCTTGATGCCGGGCTTAAAAATGCAGAAAAACAGGCCAAGGAACAGCGTAGCCAATTACGCATGTCCGAGATCAACCTGGCAACCGAGAGGGAGCTGGTGAAAGGTCTAAGAGCTGAATTGCAGAAGGCCAAGGCGAGCGCCCAGGTGTTTGAGCAAAATGCTAGGCTGGCTAAGGAGGCAGTTGAGGCCGAAAGGAAGGCGGCGTACCAGATGGGGGTAGAGACGACTACATCCCAGCTTGTGGAGCAATTCGCCTCGGTCAGCCGAGACTACTGCCTCGTAAGTTGGGGCAAAGCCTTGGATGCCGCTGGAATTCCGGCCGATTCGGAGCTGAGGCTGCCTGGGAGCGTATACTATCATCCTGAGATCCGAGAGCTCCCAGAAACAGACCTTCCTGCCACTCAGACTCCAGAGACCCTCCAGGAACAGCCGGACGACACGGGCAAATCGGCTGAGCCGGCTAAAGGTTCGGACAAAGAGAAAGTTCCTGCTGAAGCCAAGGACCAAGCCTCCGAAGCATCTGAACGGATAGGCCACGTTGCTGACCTTGGGCTTCCTCCAGCGAAAGAGTAGATGCATAGGGCTTTCATTTTGCACTTGTACTTTTTGTTCTTTGCTTAAGGAATTGTAACTTCTTTTTTTTTTTTTTTTTTTTTTTTTTTGGTTGTTGACCCTGCATGTAGACCTTTTTTCTTTAATGGAATAGTTCCCTATTTGTCTTCGATGTTTTTGATACATGTTTTATTACTTATTATTGCCACACACATAACTATACGTTACAATTATGACATAAAAATGCAAGTAACTTGATTGATACGTCATATTGATGACGTGAGTAGTCGGAATTAACATTGAAAAGGATAGGCCAAATAAGAGTTATTGACGAGTAATGGTTGGAATGAGTACTTATGCGAGTCTCGCGTCCCTTTTCAGATTAAACATAGGTTATTGTCCCTCGGTTTCGAATTAAACATAACTAAGGAAGACATTTACAAGTTAGATCAATTTAAACGCAATCAGGAATTTTAGCACCAATCCCGTGACAATAGCTGAGTGGGGGTATTGACTAACCTGTCGTTTGGTTCAAGGATTATGGGACGCGGATGCATTCGAGTGTTGACTAACCCAAATCATCTGGTCCGAGGACTACAGGCATGATTGGATTTAAGTTTAAACACTGTAATTGAGTGTTAACTAACCCAAATCATCTGGTCCGAGGACTACAGGCATGATTGGATTTAAGTTTAAACACTGTAATTGAGTGTTAACTAACCCAAATCATCTGGTCCGAGGACTACAGGCATGATTGGATTTAAGTTTAAACACTTAGAGAACCGTAGCTGAGTGCGAACTAACCCAAATCATCTGGTCCGAGGACTACAGGCATGATTGGATTTAATTTTAAACACTTAGAGAACCGTAGCTGAGTGCTAACTAACCCAAATCATCTGGTCCGAGGACTACAGGCATGATTGGATTTAAGTTTAAACACTTGGTTGACACAGTTGACACGCTGGCTGACGAAAAAGGCTTGATTAATAGAAGTACTTCTTCAAGTTGTTTACATTCCACGGACGTGGTATTACATGACCATCTAGGTCTTCCAAAAAATATGCCCCGATGCCTGCTCCAGAGGTGATGCGGTACGGTCCTTCCCAATTGGGTCCTAGTTTTCCCCAGGCTGGGTTCTTCGCCGTGCCCACAACTTTCCTCAGCACTAGGTCACCGGGTTCTAGGGGTCTTGCCTTTACGTTAGCGTCATAGCCTTGCCTGAGTTTCTGTTGATAGTGCGCCAGCCGAACCATTGCATTCTCCCTCTTTTCCTCAATCAAGTCTAAGTTCTTCTGCAATTGTTCATCGTTGTCGGCTGGATTGAATGTGCCTGTTTTTATCGTTGGGAACCCGGTTTCCAGAGGGTTGACAGCTTCAGCTCCATAGGTCATTGAAAAGGGGGTCTCCCCGGTAGACTGACGAGGCGTAGTCCTGTAAGCCCAAAGTACGTGCGGCAGCTCGTCTACCCATCTGCCCTTCGCATCGTCTAACCTCTTCTTTAAGCCATTCAGTATGACTTTGTTGACGGCTTCCGCTTGTCCATTACCCTAGGGATAGGCAGGAGTGGAGTATCTGTTCGTAATTCCCAACTCACTGCAGTAGTTCCTGAATGCCCTGCTATCAAACTGCAAGCCATTGTCTGAGATGAGAGTGTGAGGAACTCCAAACCGAGTGACAATATTCTTCCACACGAACTTTTGCACATCAACGTCTCTGATATTGGCTAGTGGTTCGGCTTCGACCCACTTGGTAAAATAGTCTGTTCCGACCAGGATGTACTTCTTGTTTCCTGCAGCTTTGGGGAAGGGTCCCACAATATCCAAGCCCCATTGGGCGAAGGGCCATGGGCTAGATAACGGATTAAGATTTCCCCCCGGCTGGTGAATGTTTGGAGCGAAGCGCTGACACTGATCGCACTTTTTGACGTATTCATGTGCCTCCTTTTGCATGTTAGGCCACCAATAGCCTTGGGTGAGAGCTCAGTGAGCCAAGGACCTACCTCCAGTGTGGCTCCCACAGATTCCCTCATGCAGCTCTTCCAGCAATATCTCAGTCGCTTCGGGGTGCACACACAACAAATATGGTCCCGAATAGGAGCGTTTGTACAGTTTCTGGTCCTCGGATAACCAGAACTTTGTCGCTTTCCTCCGAACTTTATCAGCTTCGTCCTTCCTTTCAGGCAAGATATCTTCTTTGAGGAATTTGATTAAAGGATCCATCCAGCAAGGCCCTGTCCTGACCTGGTGAACCTGGACTGCCTCTGATTTTGCTTCTGTAGGCCTGAGCAAGTCCTCGACGAGGATGATCCTCGGCAGGTCCTGCGCCGAAGAGGTGGCAAGCGTGGCTAAGGAGTCAGCGTGTGAGTTGCCACTTCGGGGGATATGCAGCAATTTGAAAAAGTCGAACTCTGATTGGAGGTGTTTAACACGGCTCAAATACCCCTGCATTCTTTCGTCCTTTGCCTCAAACTCGCCTTGTACCTGACCTACTACCAGTCTCGAGTCTGAGAACAACTCCACAGACTTCCCACCCATTCTTCGAACCATAGTCATTCCCATCAGCAGGGCCTCATATTCCGCCTCATTATTCGTTGCCGAGAAGTCCAGCCTTAACGATTTCTCGATAATGATTTTCTCAGGGGATATCAGTACTAGCCCAACTCCGGAACCTCTCTGATTTGCCGCGCCATCGACGTACACTTCCCAATGGGAGGGATTCTGTTGGGAGATCATGCCAACTGATTTTTCATCTATGCCTAACGGGGGTTCTATTTCTTCTACTTGGGGCTCCGTGAACTCAGCCACCAAATCCGCAAGAACCTGTCCCTTAACCGAAGTGCGGGGCATATACCTTATATCAAAAGCCCCTAAGATTGTACCCCACTTAGCAATCCGACCAGTGTAATCGGCGCTTCGGAGCACCACTTTGAGTGGTAGCTGTGTTAGAACGATGATCGTGTGGGCTTGGAAGTAGTGAGGTAGCTTCCGCGTGCCAAGCACCACCGCTAGGATAGCTTTCTCTAGAGGCAAGTAACGGACCTCAGCCTCGTGCAGCGACTTGCTCACGTAATAAACAGGCCTCTGCACACCAGAGTCCGATCGTATTAGCACTAGGCTCACTGCATAGGGGGCTACAGCGATGTAGGCGAACAGCACCTCGTCGGGCTCGGGGCTGGACATGATGGGTGGCCGAGCCAGATAATCCTTGAGTTGCTGGAATGCCAGAGCACACTCCTCAGTCCACTCGAATCCCTTCCATTTGTTGAGTAGAGAGAAGAAAGGACGGCATCTGTCTGCCGACCTGGAGATGAAACGATTGAGGGCCGCGGTCATTCCGGTCAGTTTCTGGACCTCCTTGGGATTCCGAGGAGCACGTAGATCATTAATGGCCTTTATCTGGTCGGGGTTGACTTCAATTCCCCTGTGGGTGACCATGTATCCTAAAAACTTGCCGGACCCTACCCCAAACGAGCACTTAGAAGCATTTAAACGTAGCTTGTGCCTTCGTAAGGTCTCAAAAGTAATTTCAAGGTCTCTTATGTGCTCAGCTACGACCTTGCTCTTCACCACCATGTCGTCTATGTAAACCTCGATATTTTTGCCCAGCCATGGCTCGAACATCCTGGTCATCATCCTCTGGTAGGTAGCTCCCGCGTTCTTCAAGCCGAACGGCATCACTTTATAGTGGTAGTTGCCAATAGGGGTGACAAAAGCAGTTTTCTTCTGGTCCTCCAGGGCTAATGGTATCTGGTGGTAGCCTTGGAAGGCGTCCAGGAAGCTCATCCGAGGGTGGCCAACAGTGGCATCCACCAACTGATCTATTTTTGGCATAGGGAACGGATCTTTGGGGCATGCCCTGTTCAAATCCGTGAAATCTACGCATACTCGCCACTTCCCACTCTTCTTCTTCACCACCACGGTGTTTGCGAGCCACTCGGGGTAAAAAACTTCTTTGATAGCCCCAGCTTGTTTGAGTTTCGCTACCTCGTCTCTCACTGCATCGGCATGTTCCTTGGATGGGCGCCGAATAGGCTGTTTCTTGGGGGTGATTAGGGGATTCACCTTCAGGTGATGGCATATAAACTCCGGGTCCACCCCGGGGGCTTCGTACGCACTCCAGGCGAACACATCGAGATTTTTCTTGAGGAACTCTATCAATTCCTCCTTCTCTTGAAGAGGCAGCTGAGATCCGACTTGGAAGAACCTGTCAGGATCGTCTCCAATGACCACTCTGGTTAGCTCCTCACACCGAGTGTCTTCATCTGGCACTCCGGAGGGAACTCCTCGGGACTGTAATTGCTATAAATTTCCCCCCGTCACGTCCAAAGACTCGGCCGGGACCTTATGCTGGATGGCAGCCACCAGGCACCGTCGGGCGACGGACTGGTCCCCTCGGATCTCATGTATCTGCCCTTCCGACGGATATTTGATCTTCTGGTGCAAAGTGGAAGGAACGGCTCCAAGCGCATGAATCCAGGGTCTGCCCACGAGTGCCGTGTAGGGCGAATATGCGTCCACAACTATAAAGTCCAACTCTACCACCTCGGAACCAGACTGCACCGGTAAGCGTATCCGGCCTTTTGGGACAACCGGGCGTCCTTCAAAGCTCAAGAGGGGAGAATCGTATGGCGTTAGGTCTTGGGGCTTCAGGCCCAGCCCCTTGTAGAGGTCCGGGTACATTATCTCCACAGCACTGCCCTGATCCACCATCACCCTTTTCACATCGTACCCCCCTATCCTGAGGGTGATGACTAGTGCATCATCGTGGGGTTGGATGGTGCCGATCTTGTCTTCATCCGAGAATCCCATGATAAATGGGGCAACAGACTCAGCTTTCTTCGGTTCTCGGCATGGCTCCCCAGCTGATGGTCGGCCTACCGACATGACTTTCAATGGCCAGGACCCTGTTCTCCCCGGCGCGGCGAGGACAACGTTTATGGTGCCTAGCGGCGGCTTTGAGGGATCAACTCCGTGCGTCCCTGAACCCGCCTGCCCTCGGCCGCTGGAAGGATGCAAGAGGTGTTTCAGTTTACCATCGCGAACCAGCTGGTCCAAGTGATCCCACAGGCTCCTGCAATCTTCCGTGGTGTGCCCATGGTCTTGATGGTACTGGCAGTATAGATTGTGGTTGCGTCTCTCGGGGTTTCCTACCATCTTGTTTGGCCACCTGAAGAACGATTCATTCTTGATTTTTTCCAGGACCTGATGCACTGGCTCTTTGAACACGGTATTAACCGCTTGAGGATTCGTCGATCCTGATTGCCCGGCAAAGTCTCTCCTTGGTTTGCTGTAATTATAACGGTCGGACCGCGACTCCCTCCTATCCTGAGAGACAATCTTGTCCTTTCCCTTGCCCTGCTGCCGATCTTCTTCAACCCTCTTGTACTTCTCTATGCGGTCCATTAGCTGTCGTACGTTCGTGACCGGTTTGCCAGATAGAGATGCCCTCAAACCATGGTCGGTAGGGAGGCCTAGCTTGAACGTGCTGAGGGCCATTGCATCATTGTTGCCTTCCACCTCGTTGAACATCTCCCAGTATCTGTCTGAGTATGCCTTCAATGACTCAGACTCCTGCATAAACAGCGACAACAACGAAGAAAAAGGCCTGGCCACCCTTCGGCACGTGACGAAACGGGAGCCGAATGCTTGAGTAAGCTCTTTGAAGGAGTTAATGGAGCCTGCCTTCAGACCATCAAACCACCTCATGGCGACAGGCCCCAGACTGGAGGGGAAGACCTTGCACATAAGAGCCTCGTCTCTGGAGTAGACAGCCATCCTCTGGTTAAATTGACTCACATGCTCTACGGGGTCAGTTTTACCGTTGTAGATGGTGAAAGTGGGCTGGTTAAAACGCCGAGGAAGTCTAGCCCCATCAATCCTGCGGGTGAAGGGTGATTTAGAAATTTGGTTCAGAGCCCTATTCATGGCATCGTTCTCCATGTCTCCACGTGACGGACTCCTACGTTGTTGCTTGCGATGGGACTCCTCCTCATAAGTGTAGGACTCGCTGGCTGGTGTCCTGGATTTGTGTTGATAAGAGACGTCCTGTTCGTCATCAAGATCATCCTCCGAGTATGAGGAGGCCCGTTTCCTCTTCGCGTAGCGTAACTCCCTCTTTAGTTTTTCCACCTCCAGCTGCAAGTCACGGTTCTCCTTTGCATGGGCCAGGTGGCTTCCGCCCTGTGATTGGCTCTGGCTAAGACGCACAGTGTGCACACTCCCCTCGCGATTTTGTCCCCTCTCCAAGTTGACGAAATGGTCCACGTGTTGGGATGCTCTCGATTCTGCTTGTTGTTCGCCTAGTCCTGCCATTGTCAACTGTTGTTTTCACTCTTGCACGTGCTCTTCCCACAGACGGCGCCAATTGTAAGGTCAGATTTGGCGGCCCAAGCCCAAGGAGGGGTGGATTTGGAGCCCACTGAACCCAAAACAATGAATTTTGTAGAGTGTGGGTGAAAGAGCAAGGCGAATAGCAAAAATAACAGTATGCAACAACCACACTAGTGAAGGAATTCGAATTAATATCTGCTCGGATGAATATAAGTACAACGTCCGAAGAGGTGATTTCCCTTGGAGGGTTACAATTCTTGGTGGTATAGTGAACAATACCCCTTTCTCTCTGTGAATTTTCGATCCCCTTCTATTAGGGGGCTTTCCTACTTATATAGTACCTCCTCACTCTATCTTGATCGTCCACTTGTTCATCATCCAGACATCCGCTTGAGTGCTTGTCCCATCAAGGGTGTTCCCTAGCCTTAGGTAAGTGGTGATAGCAGGCTGATACTATTCAGGGGTCTCTTCCACATTAATGCGGCTAGGGAGGTAGGTGTGGTGTATTTAATGCGGTGGTTGAGGTCTGTCTCTTAGATATTTCTCCGATCCAGTTATGTTCCTCCGCGTCCGAAGCCCATTCTGTCACTACATCTGTCGAGAGAATCGCTCGGGCTGCAAAATGTTGAACGTCAGACTAAGTCTCTTCGGATCCGAAGGTATTGGACTCCTCGGATCGTTGAACACATCCTCGGATCATGAATGTACCCTTCACCAGATGTTCTCTCAGAGCCTCTAACTAGGCTTTCTCATCTCTTCGGGAAATGGTGGGCCGTAGATAGGGCCTTGGGCCCAATGCCTTTGGTTGGGTTTTCCTCCCCCACAACTATCATGTTGGCAAGAATCGAAACCTTTGGTACTCTAAAAAAACTATTTTATATAAATTTGTTGCAATGAACTCCCTCGAATGAATCTTTGTGGTTTCAAAACAATTTTACAAAGTCACTTTCTTTGACATTACAAGATAAGTTGGTTGAATCAGAAGATTTTTCAGTTTTGAAACAGCACAAGGTTTTTTTATTTTTTATTTTTTTATTTTATTTTTTATATATTTTTAATCTTTGCTCTAAAATGACAACCTTTTTCTCACTTAATGCAACCCTTGACAAACTTTTACACAAAATCAAATTCAACCAATTCCTAATATTTGAAGTTTGAACACAAATTTTCTTATGGAGTTAAGGCACCCTTGAAAAACTATCAAGAAAACTAGGGTCTGTTTATATACCGCTTATTGTTGAAAACTAAAAACACTGTAGCAAAATAATTTTTAAATGCGTGAATAGTGTCATGGGACCTTGTTTTAAAAAAAAAATTTGTTGAAATCCGTACTTGTGGGTCTCATGAACAGTACACGGGACTCACAAAAACAAAGGCAGATGTGTGTCTGTTTTCCTTTTCAGTGCAATCCAAACTCAACCATAAAGTTTAAACTAGACAATCAGCTTCTTAACTTCTCTCTAAATTGCAAATACTCTTAATAATTTTCTTCAGATTGAAACATTTTGCTAAAGCAAGCCGGCGGATTATGCCTTTGTATATGACAATGGATTTGATGATGGTGGAATTACGGTGGAGAAAGAAAGACAAAAAATGAGAGTGAACAGTAATGTTTTGGGGTCAGAAGAGAAATGACAAAATGAAGTATTGAAGTATTGTTGTTATTATGAAAACATTTACCAATTCACTTTTGGATGAGTATGAAATTGTTCTGGAAAATAAATGACTCTATTTGCATACACACTTAATAATTGTAAGTTAGGCCAAAATGGGGATACGCTCAAAAGTTCTAGCAAAAATGCCTAATTTTTGAAACTATTTAGTGAGATGCCCCTGTTTTGAAACTCGATTTTCTAAAAATTCGAGTTTTAATGTAAAACTCAATTTTTTAGGCAAATATAAAAAAAAAAAAAAAAAAAAAAAAAAAAAAAAAGGTGGAACTCAAGTTCCTTATTGAAACTTGATTTTAAACAAATCGAATTTCAAAACAAGAGCATATCACTAGATAGTTTCAGAAATGTGACATTTTGCTGGAATTTTTGGGTGAAAGGGGTATATCCCCATTTTGGCCTTGTAAGTTATATCCACCCCCATTCATTTGTACTTTCCAGTCAATGAGACTAATACGAATACTTGTAAACAAACATCAAGATAGACCCATAACACATTGTATTCATACAAATATACAATGATTAAGAGCTACAATGATCGTTTTTTTTTTTCCTTGTTGGCGTTTGGAGATTGGAAGAGAACTGAGGGCTGAGAGAGTGCAAAGTTGGAGGAAATGCCCCTTGGGTTTTTGGGAGGGTTTAAGGGGTGTGAAAAATTAAACCTCATACATTTAAATGTGTCAATTTTTATTTTTGGTAAAAAAAATTGTGTCAATTTAAAATCCATATTATTATTATTATTATTATTATGCCAAACACTTGGAATTTATGAAACATTTGAGACCATATGTGGGGGGTTTTGTTTGGCACATTAATAAAAGGATGGGGTTTAAACTTTAAAGTGACAAATGTAAAAGTATGAGGTTTAATTTGTCACAAGGATAAAATTATGTTTTTTTTTTTTTTTTTTAAATCAAATTCTTGGATTAACTATCATATTAAATTTTCATTAGACTTAACAAACCATAAATATGTTTGGAGTAAAATAAAAAGAAATGATCGCACTTGATAAAGGAATTTGGAGACGAGATGGAATATATATGAAACTTAGTTCTTCAAGTGGTCATCCTCAGAATATTATGGATTTGATGAATATATATATATATATATATGTGTGTGTAAGGGCGTTCACAATGCAATGAGATGGGAATTTTTCCCTTTTTATTTTTTTCTTTGCAATTCATTGACATGGTTGGATGCCCAAAATCCCTAACCGTGCCGCAATATAGAGGAGACTGGTAGGTCAGTCAAATCGGTTTAGGCTGGTCAATGCGGTTGGTCATGTCGGTTGGGCCAATCTACATAACACTATATATAGAAGATATTTTGTTTAATCAATAATCATCCTACCCTATCATCTAATCTACAATGTGTCCCATAAGCTTTAAAGTTTAAACTAAACAATCAGCTTCTTAAGTTCACTCAAAATTGCAAATAGTCTTCTGTTATACCTAGTTTTGGTGAAATGGAAACATTTTGCTAAAGCAAGCAGGCAGATTATGTCTTTATGTAATTGTTATGACTTTTTGAACTTCTCGATCGACAATGTATTGCAGGACATAGTCTTTGTTGAGATGATGGAAGATGGTTTTGATGATGGTGGAGTTGGGGCAGAAAGAGGCGGAGAAAGAAAGACCGAATGAGAATGAAAGAAATTTTTTTGGGGTCAAGAGAGAAATGTCAAAGTGAAAATTAGGGGCATTGATTCAACTCATTCCTGAATTGTTTTCTGGAAAACATTTATCAAGCCATTCTTGATGAGTAAGAAATTGTTCTAGAAAATAAAGGACTCTATTTGTATTTAGGAAAATAATGTGAAGTATTGCTGTCCTTACTCCTTAGAAAGGACTTCAGTGTACCATTAAGAGCAAGCCAAAAAATAAATGTACTATCATAAATATGAAAGTTACTCGAAATATCCATTGGAAACTAAAGCGTTCACCATTCTCAAACCATCCACATGGTACACTACATGAGACAATCCACAGCCTCTGGCATTGTCATAGTGGCTTATAGGGGATATAATTGTATTTTTCTGGGGGGAGAATATATGCTTATAACAACCCACATTCATTCGTACTTTCCAGTCAACAAAACCAATGCCAATACGTGTAAAGAATTGAGAAAACAAGATGGCACAATTGTATTCAAATAGTGATTAAAGAGCTAAATATTTTGGTTAGGAGATAGATTTGTGTTGTTTATTGAATATAGCTGCATATCAAGCATCTAATTATATAGCTCACTACGACTCCAGAATGGAACATCAATCAACTAATACTAGTTCACTAGTATGATCCTAAATATGATAGATCCATCAATCAACATTGCAGTTTAATGCAAGGAGACAAGACAAACATGAGAAATTATTAGCCATTTCTTATTTTCTATGGCTATAACTAGCAATACATTTCAACAACCCTCTCTCTCTCTCTCTCCCTCATGTTAAATGAGTCCAGAAAACAAGAATTGTGCTTATTGTTAGAGGATTCCCAAAAACTGTAGCACCATCCAGACTCTCTCTCTCTCTCTCTCTCTCTCTCTCTCACACACACACACACATGTTAAACTTGTGAAGGAGTTATATAATAATCATACAATCTCCAATCAAACTAGTGCAAAAGCTCTCTCTCTCTCTCTAACTAACTTTTGGAATCAACATTCATTCTCCACAAAATGGAGTATGTAGGCTCTGCCTTGGATGGATTATTCATAACAAAAGAAGGTAACAGCAGGGGAAGGGTTGGACGACGGAGGTACAGCAATGACGATGGCACAGAGTTCAAGTCTAAGAACCTCCAAGCAGAGAGGAGGAGGAGGCAAAAGCTCAGTGATAGGCTCCTGGCACTACGTGCATTAGTTCCTATTATCACAAATGTACCACTCATGGCATTTTGAATTCGATATGAGAAACCTTTTCTTTTTTTTTTTTCCAAAAATTAATCATTAGATTATATATCGAATGAATAGTATGAGACAAAGGGCATTTCCGATTTTATCTGATTTATCGGAAGCCTATTGCAGCGTCACAAACTCAAAATCTCACTTATCAGATTCCATAACACCCTTAATATTCTATGTTTTTAAATTTCAAGTAATGTGTTTCACAACCATTTTGTTTTTGTTTACAAAAAATGGGAAAAGGGGATTTGAATTTAAGTTATCCTTCATGTGAGAACTAGACAACGCTACTATAATACAAAGCTCTTGATCATAACGCTTTTGTTTACAGTCAAAAACATCATATGTTTAAGATATATGATTATTTTGCTTGTCTGTAGATGAACAAAGCAACCATTATCGAGGATGCAATTTCATACATTGAGGAACTGCAGAACAATGTGAAGGTTCTTCAGGGCCTACTTTATGAAATGGAAGCATCATCTGAAAAGGGAGCATTGCCAAGAAGTGAAGAAATTGATCCTGCCGAAGAGATGAGGAAAAGTGGAATTCAGGTTAATCAACTACTAGCGAATCAGTTCTATTGGAGTCTTAGACGCATAAAGTTCTTTTAAGCATATATAATTGATGATTCTTTTTGTTGATTTTCTTAGGCAGAGGTTGAGGTCACCCAAATTGATGGGAACAAACTTTGGATAAAAATCATCTTCGAGAAGAAAAGGGGTGGATTCACAAGACTGATGGAGGCCATGACTGCTTTTGGCTTTGAACTCATTGATACAAGTGTTACTACCTCCAAAGGAGCAATGCTTGTTTCATCCTGTGTTAAGGTTTGTAAAAAGTAAAAACAAAAACTTTGGTGCCACCTTTCCAAAAATACTTTTTTTTTTTTTAATAAAAAAAAAAATTAGTATTTTCTCCTTTGTACTAGCATGGTATCAAAACAAACTCATATCTAACTAAAAAATCAGAGTAGGTACATACATGCAATGGTAACAAACTTAGAACCAACAATTAAATCAAACTGCAATTCACTGTCACAACGAGTTGTCCTACACTTTTCCTCAGTTTTGTACATGTACTTTCATAAGTTTTAACTGATAATGCTTATTTATTGTAAACTCCTTGTACTTTCAGGGAATTCATGGTGAAATAAATGTAGTCCAGCGCACCAAGGAGTTGCTGCTACAGATCATTAATGGCATATAGAGCAATTGGGAGTATTACTGATCAGTCATTGAACTGACAAAATAAATGTGCATTTTGTGTTGGTTTCTAGTCGATTTTCTGTTAATACCTTAGTTATTATGTTTGGTGCATGTAAGACAAGGCTTATTTATGCATTACTAAGAGAAAATGCTTGTCAAATCCACATGTTGGTGGAGAAAATTTTATCAAGTAAACACTAAACAATGCTTGTGCTTTCCGGTTGTGGATCACTAGATCTCTATTTCACCAATTTGGGTTTCAAATACTTGATAATAAAATAAAATATCACCTTTTTATTTCATGTTTCTGCTTGAACACATGACTTTCAAGTTGCAATTCATAGTATATTCCAACTATTGACAGTAACCTAAAAAATATCAGATGAAAAATTAGTTTTCTTTAGGAGGATTACCATAAACTAGTTTTAAATCCAATTAATAACTACAACACAGAACACATCGTTTAATGATAGTGATCGCGATCTTTCACATATTTAATCTCGGAAGGTATTAGTGTATTATCTTTCTTAATTAAGCATTTGGGAATAAAAACTTGTTCCCCTTATTTCTTTCCTTATGTAGTAACTCAAAGCAATAATGCTTCTTCCTCAAAACTATAATTTTTAAATATAAAAATAATTTATGAAAAACATTACAGGTTTGGGGCTTGAGAGTTTTTCGATTCTGTTTTAGGTGAGAAAACCATGTACTAGAGTTACAGTTATTCTAATAGGCACATAGAAATTATTGATAAAAAAAAATGATTTTATTACAAAAGAAACTTGTAAGGGTGTCACGAAAAAATGAGAATTACAGTCACTCTCATAAAACTTTTCTTTAATTTCTATTTGCTTGATATAACAAAATAACATTATAGTGATGATAAGTAAAGATGTTTTGTCAAAATTTTTTATAGTGCTTTCAATAACATTCGATCAAGCAATTATTATTTCTCGTATCCGATATATGAATTCTCCTCATAGTGCATGAGTTCCACCCTCGCAATGCATTAGACCAATAAGATAATGGGAGTCATACACTATAAGAGGTAGAAGGTATATATTCAAGGCCTAAGATACCCTCTCCTTGTCAAGAGCATTGAACACAGTAAAAGCGATATATGAAGTTGCAAGAAGCATTACTGTGATACCTATATATATTCAAGCCAAAAAGAAAGAAAAGAGATATCAATAAATATGTTTGTAAATGATTTTGCATAAGGCATTACCATTGACCTCTGTTACGATCGACAACCTTAAAGTTAGGGGTGGCAAAATCAACCCAAACCCATTTGCCCACCCAAACCTGCCCACTTAAAATAGACCCAAACCCACCCAATTATTAGTTGGGTTAAATGGGTATTAACCCAAGTAAACCCAATTAACACTAATGTTTATTGGGTTTTAATTGGGTACCCAATTACCCAACCCCAAAACTACTAAAATTACAAAAATACCCCCCTCAACCTAAAAAATGACCAAAATAACACCTAAACCTGCAAAATGACCAAAATACCCCAAAAACTCAAAAAATGACCAAAATACCTTCCGAAACCTAAAAAATGACCAAAATACCCCCGAAACCAAATAAATGATCAAAATAACACCTAAACCTACAAAATGACCAAAATACCCCTAAAATCCAAAAAATGACCAAAATACCTCTCGAAACCTAAAAAATGACCAAAATACCCCTAAAATAAAAAAATTACCAAAATAACCCTGAAATCCAAAAAATTACCAAAATAACCCTGAAACCCAAAAAATGACCAAAATACCCCTTGAAACCTAAAAATGACCAAAATATCCCCGAAACACAAAAAAATGACCAAAATACCCCAAAAACCTAAAAATGACCAAAATACCTCTGAAACCCAAAAAAATGACCAAAATACCCTTAAAACCCAAAAAATGACCAAAATACCCCTGAAATCCAAAAAATGACTAAAATACCCTCAAAACCTAAAAATGACCAAAATACCCTCAAAACCTAAAAAATGACCAAAATACCCCTAAAACCCAAAAAATGACCAAAATACCCCCAAACTCCAAAAATGACCAAAATACCCTCGAAACCTAAAAAATGACCAATATACACCCGAAACCCAAAAAATGACCAAAATGTCCCTAAAACCCAAAAAATGACCAAAATACCTCCGAAACCTAAAAATTGCCAAAATACCCCTAAAACCCAAAAAATAACCAAAATAACCCCGAAACCTAAAAAAATGACCAATATACCCCTGAAGTCCAAAAAATGACCAAATTACCCCTCGAAACCCAAAAAATGACCAAAATACCCCTAAAACCCCAAAAATGACCAAAATACCCCCCGAAACCTAAAAATTACCAAAATACCCCTGAAATTCAAAAAATGATCAAAATACCCTCGAAACCTAAAAATTACCAAAATACCTCGAAGCCTAAAAAATGGCCAAAATAACCTCGAAGCCTAAAAAATAACCAAAATAACTCCGAAACCTAAAAAAATGTCCAAAATAACCCCGAAACCTAAAAAATGACTAAAATACCCTCAAAACCTAAAAAATGGCCAAAATAACCCCGAAACCTTAAAATGACCAAAATAGCCCTAGAACCTAAAAATGACCAAAATAACCCCGAAGTCTAATAATTAACAAAAATAACCCCGAAACCTAAAAATGACCAAAATACCCCCTAAAACTATAAAATTACCAAAATACCTCCTAAAACTAAAAAGTGACCAAAATACCCCTGAAACCTAAAAAATGACCAAAATACCCTCAAACCTCTAAAGTGACGAAAATACCCCTAAACCTTTGAAATGACCCAAATAAACCCAAAACCTCTAAAATTACCAAAAATATCCTAAAACCTCTAAAACGACCAAAATACCTCTAAACCTTTAAAACGATCAAAATACCCCCTCAAAATATCTAAAATGACCGACATACAACTAATCCTGTAAGATGAACAAAATACACCCAAAGCCTCTAAAATTACCAAAATAGGGGTTTGGGGTATCTTAGTCATTTTTTAGGTTTAGGGAGTATTTTGGTCATTTTTTATGTTTAGGGAGTATTTTGGTCATTTTTTAGTTCTACGGGCGATTTGGTAATTTTTTAGGTTTAGGGTGTATTTTTATCGACTTACAGGTTTAAGAGGCTTTTTTGTCATTTTATAGGTTTTGGGGTATTTTGGTAATTTTTTAGGTTTCGAGGATATTTTGGTCATTTTAAGGTTTAGGGGTTATTTTGGTTGTATTTAGGTTTTAGATGTATTTTGGTCATTTTTTAGGTTTCAAGGGATATTTCAGTTAATTTTTAGGTTTCAAAGGTATATCGATCATTTTTTAGGTTTAGGGGGTATTTGGGTCATTTTTAGGTTTAGGGGCTATTTTGGTCATTTTTAGGTTTCAAGGTTATTTTGGTTAATTTTTAAACTTCGTGGTTATTTTGGCCATTTTAAAGGTTTTGTGGTTATTTTGGTCAATTTTTAGGCTTCGTGGTTACTTTGGCCATTTTTAAAGTTTCGGGGGTATTTTGGTTATTTTTAGTTTTCAGGGTTATTTTGGTCAATTTTTAGGCATCGAGGTTATTTTGGCCATTTTTTAGGTTTCAGAGGTATTTTAGTAATTTTTTAGGTTTCAGAGGTATTTTGGACATTTTTTTGGGTTTATGGGGTATTTTGGTCATTTTTAGGTTTTGGGGGTATTTTGGTCATTTTTTTGGTTTTAGGGGTATTTTGGTCATTTTATGGGTTTTGGGGGTATTTTGATCATTTTTAAGTTTCAACGGTATTTTGGTCATTTTTTGGGTTCCAGGGATATTTTGGTAATTTTTAGGTTTCGGGGGTATTTTCGTCATTTTTTGGTTTTGGGGATATTTTGGTAATTTTATGGGTTTTGGGGGTATTTTGGTAATTTTTAGGTTTCAGGAGTATTTTGGTCATTTTTTGGGTTCTAGGGGTATTTTGGTCATTTTGTAGGTTTTGAGATTATTTTTGTAATTTACGGGTTTCGGGGGTATTTTGGTATTTTTTTAGGTTCTATGAGGTATTTTGGTCATTTTTTGGGTTTTGAGGGTATTTTGGTCATTTTCTGAGTTTCAGGGGTATTTTGGTCATTTTTTAGGTTTTGGAGGGTATTTTGGTAATTTTAAAGTTTTGGAGGTATTTTGGTCATTTTTTAGGTTTTGGGGGGTATTTTGGTAATTTTTGGCTTTCAGGGGTATTTTGGTCATTTTTTAGGTTTTTGGGGTATTTTAGTCATTTTCTGGGTTTCGTAGTTATTTTGGTCATTTTTTTGGGTTTTGGGGGTATTTTGGTAATTTTCAGGTTTTAGGGGTATTTTGGTCATTTTTTAAGATTTTAGAGTACTTTGGTCATTTTCACTTTAGTGGCATTTTGGTAATTTTGATAATTGGGTAATTGGGTGGGTTGGGGTTTACCCATAATAATTGGGTTGGGTTGGATTTGGGTTATAAGGAATTAGTTAAATGGGTTTTAAATGGATAAATGGGTTTTACATACCCAACCCAATTATACCCACCCCAAACCCACCCAAACCCGCCCATTTGCCACCCCTACTTAAAGTTGTTAAGGCGGTTGTGGTCACATAAAAAGTTTAAAACATTTTAAGAAGGTTCATTACTTTGCAGTTTGCATTACTATCAATCGTTTGAAGACTTGAAGCGAAGTTTTCTTTTAATTATTTTGGAGTTTTCAAGATCTAAGGAAAATAGAAAAACTATTAATTCTTATGAAAAATGAAAGAATGTAGTTGAATAGCTATGAAGGATTGATATGTTTGTTCGGCCATAATGTTTTATAAAAAAATAAATCATTTTTTAAAAAGTATTTTTTATAAAATTATCTCATTTTCTCATATTTGGACCAAAGAACCATATTGAGTAAAATAAAATAAGCTAATATTAATATGTTTGTTTAAATCGTAGGGTTTTAGGGTATGAAAAATTTACAATTATAACCCTTAACAACGCGGGGTGAGGCAAGGTGGGTTTAAAAAGTCTAAACCCATTCCCATCCTGCCTCATGATGCGGAGCTAAAATTTTGGCCTATCCCCACCTCACCACCTTTGCGGGGAGGGGAAAACCAGCGCAGAGCGAAGCAAAGAGTAGCAGGTTAAGCAGGGCGGAGGAAAATTGCCATCCCTATGAAAAATTATCTTTACACAAGCTTTTCTATCTAAACGTAGCATTTATTTATTTATGTAAAATTAAATAAAGATTCATAGGGAAAATATGAGGGGGAAAAAAAGGAATGAATGGATAATTACAAATTGTAAGGCGAGCACAGTATGTTAAAATATCTAATTTAGGTGTTAAAATATCCAAGATTGGCAAAGCTAGTTTGTCTAACTCTTCCGAAAAAGACTAATGGAGTATCAAGAAAGAGAAAGCCCAAGAAAGAAATGGAATCAAATCTCTCACCCCACTTGTATGGAAGATCCGCTTTTGGATAACGGTGCTGTCATTGAATTTGGTTTAGAGATTTTTTATTTTTTATTTTTTTATTTTTTTTGAAGAAGCTATTTGGTTAGCATCCATAGCAGTAAAGCTAAAAATTTAACTATTTAGTTCTACCAAAATAATATAAATATCATAATAAAATAATATATTTACTATAATAAAATAATTCATCTCACTACAATAAAATAATATATTTATTATATACAACCATCACAACCACAACCACAACCACAACCACCACCACCACAGCCCACAACAAAGAAAAAAAAAAAAAAATCAAAGCCCACACCCACCAGACGCACCAGGTAACACCCACACCCTCCACCACGAAACCCACCCGAGCCACCACCACGAACACACCGATCTACCCACAAACCCACCAATAAGCCCAGCCACCCACCGACACCGATCTACCCACACAACCATAACCACCAACATCGATCTACTCCATTCCTCACTAGGTAATATATCCACTGATGCCGACGAACCCAGCCACCCACCGACGCTAATCTACCCACACAATTACAACCACCACACCACAACCCATACGTAAATAACAGAAAAAAAAAAAAAAAAAAAAAAAAAAAAAAAAAAAAAAAAAAAAAAAAAAAAAAAAAAAAAAAAACCAAGTAAGGGCAAAATGGGTTGGCGGCATGGATCAACGACGTGGGTTAGCAGCATGGGGGTGGGCAGCATGGATCAATGACGTGGGTCAGCAACATGGGGGTGGGTTGGCAGCAGTGAAGCAAATCGGCAAAGCAAAGAGTTGATGAGCCTAGAGAGAAAAAAAAAATGAGAAGGAAAAAGGAAGAAAGAAGAAAAGCTAGAGAGAGAAAAAGAAAGAAAGAGAAAATATTTTTTAAATGAAAAAGGAAAGAGAAATTTAATAAAATTTTATATATATATATATATATTTTTTTTTTTTTTTGTTTAGCTCTCATAAACAGTGCACATCTGTCTATAAATGTGTATTGTAGCAATAGAGCTAAAAAAAATAAATTTAACACCACTGTTAGAGCATGATTTTGATGTTTGAGGAGCTAAAATATAGCAATATATCAATATAGCACCACTGTTATGAGTGTTATAAGTGATAAATGGATAAAATACACAGCCTTTTGGCATAACAGTGATTATATCAAGTTGGCATGAAAAAACGTAGATACAAACAACTATACACATGAATCAACTCTAAGTTCAACATGGCTATCACATGCCACTTTACCAAGGATTCTAAGCTAAATGTGTCTTGACTAACGACTGGGAATGGCAGATGGCTCTTTTATTAGAAGAATAAACTCCCAAATTCTAATGGTTTTTTTTTTTTTTTTTTTTAAACACAAATTCTAATGGTTTTAATAACCGAATACATGATTAATTTCATATCATATGGTAATATTGTTGATAGGATCAATGAAATTAAGAGAAAATGAAAATGAAAAGGTCTCTCTCTCTCTCTCTCTCTCTCTTTCTCTCTCTCTCTCTCTCTCTCTCTCTCTCTATATATATATATATATATAAATAGCAACTAACTATCTTCCTATGGAAAATATCAACTAACATTCAATACACCTACTAAGTCATTTCATTCTTTTCAAGCCTAAGCCTATCCAAGGGCCAAGGCTACCCGCTTGAACCTCTCAAACATGTCAACAGAAATCCGTGAAAAGATCTCATTCTATATATACAAGCGTTCGCCAAATTCATGGAGCAAAAAAAATGTCATTCACTTTAACTCATTCACTTATCCTTCTTTTGTAGAGAAAATGATGTTTTACATTATTAATTATTTCAGAATATCGCAAAATAACAGGAAAACCTTGTCCATAGTCCATATCATAATAACCAACAAAAATTACAGGCTTGGTATTAAAAAAAAAAAAAAAAAAAAAAAAAAAAAACCAAAATTTCTTTAGACACTATCTCGTTAAAGAATCTAATGCTAAAATTCCGAAAATTTTGCAGCTTAATTTCCAAATCTTATACCCAATTATCCATTTTTTACAGCCCTAAACAACATCTATGATCTGTACTCCAAATTTTCCTCTTCCAAAAATAAAAAATAAAAAACAAAAACAAAAACAAAAACCCCAAAAAAACAAAAAGAGAAATAAAATATGAGACAAACAAAAAAGAAGAGAACTCCATCTCTCTCATATGAAATAGTTATCCCTCATCTTTGAACTTGAAATCCCATATTCATCTTCCTGCTATTCTTCTCCAATATCAGGCCTGCACTCAACATTTAAATATAATGTTATTCAAAGAGACAAAATTCAACAAAAAGAAGAAACTGAACATTTTAAAGTAATATTTTTTTGGGCTAATTACAACTTATAACTTACCCACATGTGGTTTGACCCGAATTAAAGTTGCCTACTTGTAATTTAAAATTTAGCATTTTACACATATGGGCTCTGCTCCGTTATGCTTCTGGGACCTAACTCTCCATATTTCGTTAAAAACGCATTTTAATACAAATACATAACACAAAGCAGATCAAAAGGTTAGGGTTTGAAGACAATTTTTCATAGTAAGTCAACTCTCCCTTAAGGAACTACCCATTTATCATAATCACCATTTGAATCCCCAACAAAGCTCACTTTGAATCACCACCAAGGGTAAATGCTTATTCTTGCTGGATTTCACGACTTCAAAATCAGGGAGTGAAAAACCAAGTGTCAACATTAATGGTTTTACTTGATTTTGGATTTAGTTTTTGACTTTTCTATGATTCTTGGTGGGTTTTGGTCATTTTTGAAGAAAATGAAGAGAAAGATAATTGTGTTGAGAAAATCGATATGGGTCTTGAATTTGGGTTGGATACCTTTTTGTGTCTTGTCTTTAGTGGAGTTTAAGCTCTCTCTCTCTCTCTCTCTCTCTCTCTCTCACACACACACACACACACACAAAAACCCAGCCAAGATTCATGCTTTATTTTCATTTCATTTCATTTCTTTTTCTTTTTCTTTTTCTTTTTTTTTTTTTTTGGTTTATCTTCAAAGCTAACATCGGAAGTTTGCTTCATTTTGATATACAATTTGTATTTGTTTGAATTTCTTTTATTTAATGTTCATCCATCTTATACAAAATTTTAAACCCTAGCTTTTTGATCCATTTTATGTTATGTTTTTTTAATTAAAATCTGTTTTCTTAACGGCAAATGCAAAGGTGGGTTACAGAATCCTAACAGAGCAAAGCTTAAATGCCAAATTTCAATCCACAGACACAGAGCAAAGCTTAAAGTGCCAAATTACAATCCAAAGACAACTTAAATTCGGGTCAAATCACAGGTGGGTAAGATGTAATTAGGCCTACCTTTTTTGTTAAGAAATAATTTTACAGAATTTTAATCAGGCTGTTTAATCAATAATACAAAGACACAATTTTCCAAAATTTTCCGATCGGGTTTCTCAGCAACCAAACAGAGTAAAAGTGCCAGAGGAAAGAACAAATTAACAGACCCAGAAAGGGTTTTACCCAGATCCAGAATCAAATAACAATTCAGAACCCCAGTAAAAAAAAAAAAAAAAATCAGAGAAAAATTTAGTACCTTGAGGCTTACAAACTGGAGGATCTTCAAACAGAGAAAGAGAGAGTTGTTTATGAGCAACACCAATATCAAACAAAATCAGCCCTGAAGACGGATCATTCACTATGATATCTTTCACTGGCAGCCATAGAAAAAGCTCTTCCTGACTCAGACCCTCCAACCCTTTGAGCCCACCAAAGCTGAGGTTAGCCCTGATTACGCTATCAAAGTGTACTCTTGTCTCAAACTTGGCTAAGCATGGCTGGTCCAAATGAACCTCTAGAAGACCATTTGGGTCTAGACTGTATGACTTTACACTGTCTGGGAAAAGCCCAGCCGGAAGGCCTTGGCTTTCAAGAAGGTTGTGGATGGAAGAGGTGGCTGTGAGAGGAAGATGGAGGAGAAGAAAGATAGTGAAGAAGGACATAGGTGTCAGAGACATTGTCACAGAGTTCTATTGGATGAACACACTCTGGTTTGTTTTTGTCTTTAGGTTTGGGTTTTAAGAAGAGTGTGTTTTTATTTATTTATTTCTTTTAAAGGTTAAGTTTTCAAGGTTATTATTGGAAGTGGGGGCCAGAATGTACCGTCTTTGTTATGGGTTGGCATGAGATATCGACCAAATTACCCTTTGCTAAATTCAGATTCTTGTTAAGGAATGTGTATAAAATAATGTTTTGGTTAAGGGGAAAAGACCTTAATAGCCAAGATTTGGTGGAGTCAAATTTGTTTCACCGGAAGTGTTTTATTGGTGTAATTTTATTGGAAGTAGTGGTAAATAGTGTAGTAAGTAGTTAAAGACCTATTGGTTTAACTTTAGCAATTGTAAACAGTAGAAGACTTTTTCAACTTCAATATAATTATGTTTCACAAAAACAAAACAAAATTTTCATAGAATTGTTAGCGACAGATTTTAATATTTAAATATGAAAACCAAAAATTATGGGCAAAAAAAAAATAATAATTGGTTTGATAAGTGATTTTTTTTAGGAGTGTTTGAGTTATATTTCTTATTTTAGGATGTTTGAATACTGAATTTAGAAAACTCTTACTACTAGTTTTCAGTTTTCAAATAACATTAACCAATGACACTTTTATAAATATCACTATACACCCTTGACGTGATGACCATTCACAGGTATAAGTGTTTGGAGTGTGGAGGGTAAGAGTCAGGTTTTAAGCCACCAGAATAAAATTTCATATGCATATACACTTAAATTTAGTTAAAGTAAAATTTTTATCTTGTATAAAAAATAAAAATAAAAAACTCTCCTACCTCTTTTTTTTTTTTTTTTTTGAGAAACAAATACACACACAAAAGGAAGATGGAAATAGGTTCTAACACAAAAACACACCACAACTCTACCCAAAAACATTAATAACTTTTAAGAAAAGGTGTGACAAGTTATACAACGTGAGAGAACTTCCTCTCTCTTCAAAAATATTGTTCCAAAATTTGAAATAGTACAACACCAACAAAGAAGTGAACGGTGTTAGGTTGGTGTGTTGGGAAGGATGAACTGCAATTCACAACTATCTATCTTGCGGCAATGTGTTTGAATAATATAATGCAATTCTTCCTTTTTCTCCTTTTAGGCGCCCTATTCTTAAGCGAAGATAATTCTTTCAATAAGATTTAAGATTTTTTTTAATCCAAACTATAATTGGTAATTCCATTATGGTTAGCAAAAAATATCCTATCACTCAAGGGCAAAATTTAATAATAAAGATATTTAGACATGATATTGGTTGGAGGATTTACTTATTTGGTTAAAAATATAATTGTATCTAAAAAAAATTATAAAAATCTAATTTAAATAAACTAAAAGAAGAAAATTGTAAAAACCTGATTGAAACGTATAATTAGTTCTGAAGCAAGAAAAAAGAGGATGGTCTAATAAATCCAAAAAAAAAAAAAAATTGCTGATTTGGTGTGAGACAATTGGTTTAAGGCTGAAGTATTAAAATAAAAAGGGTTAGAGAGGAATCTCATCGTGTCACAGCTCACAAGGACACCAACTGTACACTCAATAGTCAGCAGACACAGCCACAAAAATACAAGAAGGGAAGTTGCTCAACGCAGAGGGTGAAAACTCCGAAGTTTGAACTTTTGCCCCAAAAAATAATAAAGATTTTAATTTGATTAAAAAAAAAAAGATTAATGGAGAACTTTTTAATTTCGAATATTTGTTTGATTTAACAGCCAAGTGTATTTCAATTTTTTCAGAGTGAAACAAAATTTTTGTGATTTCAAATTGTTAGTTGACATTTCACAGTCATATGAATGTAACCCATAGATGATAGAGCATACTAAAGAAAAACTTTGTTTTATACAAAAATTATATATATTCGAGTATGTTACTACAATAGGACGCTCCATATGTTTAAACTATAGTTAAATATATATATATATATATATATCAATTCTTTCCTCTCCAACTTTGACTATTACTCATAATCCTTTAAAAAAGTTTTGTTGCAGTTTAATAATATTGTTCAACCCTTTCTATTCCCCAGTGAGAATATTTTTTATTTTTTGTTTGAGTGAAGGATTCAAATTGAGTACTTACATATTTTCATAATAGAAAAAAGTACTCATGTGTTACGCTCCAATTTTCAAATGTGGCAATGGTCATGCGGTTATTTTAATTTTTAAAAAAAATTTAATAAATAGTAATATTTATTAGAACATACACAAAAATAATAATACTAGTATTTTAAACAGGGTTTATAATATATTACATTTTAAAAAATATTAAATGTACAACTTTGTTCACAATACTTTTTTCATAATTGTTAAAATAATTAATTGTGAATAATGGGAAAAAAAATAATATGTTTATGTAAATAGTTATATTTCCGCCACTTAAAATCAGTTATTTCAAAAAGTATAAAATATAAAATAAAAAGATTTATGTATGTAGACTTTTTTTTTTTTTTTTTTTTGAGAGACTGTTTAATTTTTAAGTTAAGACAGGGTGTTACATAACCCCAAGATTGCGGACATCGCAGACACTCAATAAACCATCAAGCAGATTAATGCTTTAAAGCTAATACTTGTATTCTAATAAATAAATAAATAAATACACAATCATGTCACTGAACAATAAGATACATGATTAAATATAATATTGACAGCCACTTTCATTACCTTTATGACTTTTTGGGGCAAACCAAATTACATTTTCGTACACATTTTGATCGGAATGTCCTGTGCTTGTCTTTGACCTGACCTTGCTCAGGCCCCTCATTTCCCATCTTTCTCTCGACAGTGCTTTTTTTCTTTATTCAACCTGCTTTGTGAATATTTCTAGACAAAATGAAAAATAATAGTGACAAATTGTACCTTAAAATAGTATTAATGAAGCTACACAAGTATACAATGAGATTGGTATTCCTGGTTGATTACTTTGGCCAACATTTTACACTATGGTAAATTTTATTTTGTTCCTCAAATATGGGATAAATTCAATTTGGTCCTTCAGATTTAAAAATGTTGATCAAATTGTACCTTTTGAATTTTCAGAAATTAAATTTCGAAATTTTAAGAGACTAAAATGAAACTTATGTTAAATTTTAGGGACAAAAGTGAAATTCATCTTTTATAGTAATAAAGCATCTTATGAAAAGTAACGCTATTGTTACACATCCATGAGTTTAGATCTTATACATATCTGAGATGAGTATTATAAAAGATACTTTTTAGGCATTCTAGGATTATAAAATGGTTTTTGCTATGCATTCCCTCTTCAGCACTATTCAAAATTCCCACCACCTAAACAAACCGACATATATTGTTCACTCTGTGTTTAGAAAGATGTGCATGCTTAGATACAATGAGAATTTTGCATTGTTCAGAAAATGATGATACTGATTTGTTAGGGAACATCATAAGATAATTACAATCTAATCTAATATGCATTGTTTTATAATCACCGGATTTTTAGCAGCGTGACCACCCCTTAATTATAGAACTTGCGAAGATATGCACTCAGTAACCTGATAGAACTTGCTCATCGTTTGGAGACGAGGATGGAACACTGGGACCAAATTTGTTATGTCCAGATTGTTTGTCATTTTTAAGGTTGATTTTTCATGTTATTAGGAGAAGTTGAGTAAATTGGTAAACATGGGAATAACTTCTTGAGTTTATTAAGGTAGTCTTAGAATAAATCTTTGCTACATGAGAAATGCTATCTCCATGACATTTTCACAATATTTTTACAATAAATTATAAATGGTAAGTTATTACAGGATATTATTGGTAGGCAAAAAATAATAATTTCAATAATGGGTTTAATTTATTTGAACTAATAACAACTTACCAAAAATAATTTGTTACGAACGTGTTCCGAAAACATTGTGGACGTAGTACTTCTCATGATATATATAATAATGGAAGCTTTGCAATAAAATTTGTAGAACTCTAGTTGCATCACGTCAATAATATCGTTTCCTATCCCTTTTTTGTTTTTATTTTTTTGCAATTTTCTTTTTGTTCTTCAACCTATCATCTCTTTCAACCGTTGCCTTTTCAGTTCAACTTTTCATCTCTTCCAACTTCCGAGTTCCAACTATTGTCTTTTTAAATCTATCATTCAATTCCCCTTATGCATTCATAATTTTTATCCTTTATATGTTCTTGAATCATACTGTTTCACTTTATTAGTTTATTCAACCTTTCATGTCTTTCAACCCTTCCAAGGAATGTAATCTATCCGTCCAATTTAATCGGTCCTAAGCTTATTTTGACCGGACCGAAATGTTTTGCTTTTAATAACCTGGGACCAAACCTATTGGAACGTCAAACTTATTTATTCTGAACCAGTTTGGCTCGGTTCAGTTGATCTTTTGGTTTTCTCTTCTTCTCTCAAATTTTCTCACCAACTAAACAAATCAATAAACATTTATTTACAGTACGAATTAAGAATCACAGATTTGTTTATAAAAAAACCCAAATCTAGCAAATAATAAAAAAAAAAAAATTTCTAATTAGAGCAAAAAATAGCCATAGATCTCAAAGACCAACACAAAACTACCCCCCCCTCCCGCCCCCCCCCCCCCCCCCCCCCCCCCACAAAAAAAAACCAATGAGAGAGAGAGGAACATTTTTTTTTTTTTAGAGATAATTACAATATACTGTTAATCCTGCAGTTCAAACCTTTTCCCCCCTAGACTCCCAAGAATTTTGTACATGAGGGGATGCCAAATTTTTTTTTTTTTTAAAATGCGATAAGCGTTGGGATTTGTTTAAATGTGGGGAAGACCACATTCTTAAAGATATTTTAAAACCACTACACACTTTTGGTGCAATAGTTATTCCATAAGTATAAGTGTTGTTAGTGTATAGATTAGGTTAGAGTTAGCCCATTGGGCTTAGCCCAGTATGTTACTTGTACTGCACACATACCTAGCCTATATAAGGCTCTTTTTTGTACATTGTTTGATACAGATTAATATACAGACTATTCAGTCATTCTCTCTCACCTTATATTGTTAACATGGTATCAGAGCCATTGCTCTGACCTAGTGGTATTTTCCGGCGTTCTTCCGTTGCCCTCGCCTTCACCAGTAGCCACCGTCAGAAGCGAGTTACCGTCGTCACATCCAACCACTACCTCTCAGATCTAGTCTATTTATCAATCGAATCGTCAAATCACAGATATGACGTGATAGATCAGACTTCCCCGAGCAAAACCCAGCCAGAAACTGTCCTAAAGGAGCCTCCACGCGCCACCAAAAGTTTCTGGCAGACGAAGACGCGCTACACGCACCGCCGCGAAGCGTCACGCGCTCCCATGCGCCGGTCACGCGCCTGCTCCGTTTCAGCCCCTGCCACGTCAACCCTAGTGACGTCATCCTGCCACGTCAGCCCTAGGTGACGTCATCCTGCCACGTCAGCATCCTGAGCCGTTGACTTTGACCGTTGACTTTGACCAAGTCAAAATTTTTCAACAGGACCTGTCTTGCTCAGTTTTTCGCGTAGATTTCGATTTTGGGCTCCGTTTCTACATTTGAGGTCTTTAAATCTCATTTTTTTGGTCATTTTCTTCATTATGGCTCAACAAAATGAACGAGACATCATACGTCCTATCACCATTATGTTGGATGGTCCTACTAGCTATCATGCATGGTCTCAGAATATGACTATCTTTCTTAAGGGTCGGAAACTGTGGAGATATGTGACTGGTTCAATTCCTAAGCCAGTACCAAACCCTAAGTGCACAGCTACAGCTGCTGAAGAATCTTTCAAGACTATAGTTACAACAGATGATTATGAAGAACGCATAGAGGAATGGGAGAGTATTCAGAGTAAGATCTTGTCTTGGTTTATCAATACCTCTATTCCCTCCATTCATAATCTTCTTCCTCGTCTTGAGACTACTGAAGCTGCTTGGAAATTTTTGGCCGATCGCTATAATTGTACTAATGATTCAAGCTTGGAGTTCCATATTGAATCAAAACTTTATCAAATGCGCCAAGAGACAGGTCAGTCTATTTTTGATTTTTATTCTCAGACTTCTACTATGTGGGAACAACTCTCTGCTGCAGATCCTCCACTAGTGTGTTCTAAGGACATTGAGCTCTTTGTCAAATATCGGGATCGCCGTAGATTTATGCACTTCATGATGGGTTTGCGTGAGGATTTTGAGCCTACTAGGGCTTCTCTGCTTAGTCGGTCTCCTACTCCTTCTCTTGATGCTGCAGTCAAGGAGCTCATTTCTGAGGAGAACCGTCGGCCTACTCATCACATGTCATCATCTGATCATGTATTGGCTACACCATCTCCACAGCCTCCCATTGCTGCATTCACTGCTCCTCCACGAATAAACTCTGGGCGTCCCACCTCTCAGTCTTCCAAAGGTACTCGCTGTGAGTTTTGTCGTGCTAAAGGCCATGACATCTCAGTTTGTCGCAAACTGCAGAAATTTGTGCAAGAGTAGAATAAAGCTTCTCTTCCTCGGGCAGCTGCTGTATGTCCTTTAGATCCTTCGGTTCCTACAGGTCCATCTTTGACTTCCTCACTTACTACGGCTGATATTGAGGCAGTTGTTCAACAGGTTTTATCCCGCACTTCCACTACCCTCTCTGTCACCTCAAGTAAACAACCTTGGTTTTTTGATACTGCATGTTGTAACCATATGACTCCTGATGAATCCCAATTTTTTGATAAGGCACCCTTAGAACATCCAATCACCATTTACACTGCTGATGGAACTCCTATGCCTGTTAGTCATAAAGGAACAATCTCTTCTCCTTGTTTATCCCTTAATGACACTTTTCATATCCCAAAGTTATCCCTTAATTTGCTTTCTGTTGGTCAACTTTGTGAATTAGGCGTAGATCTTCTCTTTACTAATCATGGTGTGGATGTGCAGGATCCCCGGACAGGTCAAGTGCTTGGGACAGGCCGTAAGGTTGGTCGCATGTTTGAGGTTCATGACTTGAAGATTCCTTCACAAGTTGTTTCTACAGCTGCTACTACTACCACCTCCTCACCTGATCTATGGCATGCTCGTCTTGGTCATCCATCCTTATCTCGTCTTCAGTTGTTAGCTTCTCAAGGTCATTTAGGTTCAGTTCAGTTTCAAAAATTTGATTGTACTTCCTGTCATTTTGGCAAACAAACAAAATTGCCCTTTAATAATAGTGACTCATTTTCTTCTGCACCCTTTGATCTTATACATTCTGATATTTGGGGTCCTGCACTTGTTCCTACTGAGGGGAGATCTAGATATTTTGTCATATTTGTGGATGATTTTTCTCGATATACTTGGATTTATCTGCTTCATCATAGGTCTGAACTTGTGTCTATTTACCAAACATTTCATAAAATGATTGAAACACAGTTCAATCGCACCGTCAAAGTTCTTCGATCAGATAATGCTCAAGAATATAATGATAAATCTTTCCTATCCTTTTTAGACAATCATGGTACCCTTACTCAGCGGTCTTGTCCTTACATCTCTTAACAAAATGGTCGTGCAGAACGAAAACATCGTCACATTCTTGATGTTGTCCGCACCCTTCTCATTTCTGTCTCTCTTCCTGAGCGCTTTTGGGGTGAGGCTGCACTCACTGCTGTATACACCATTAATCGTATCCCTTCACCAACTACACACAACAAATCACCATTTGAGCTTCTCTATGGTTAAACCCCTGACTACTCCTCTCTTCAGGTTTTTGGTTGTGCTTGCTTTGTCTCTCTTCCTCCTCATGAACGAACAAAGCTCCAACCTCATGCTCGTCTCTGTTGTTTCCTTGGTTATGGTGTATCTCAAAAGGGGTTTCGTTGCTATGATCCCATTTCTCATCGTCTTCGTGTCTCCCGTCATGTTGAGTTTTGGGAACATCGTCCTTTTACAAATCTTCAGCAGTTTCCTACATCCTTTTCCTCTGAGTCTCCCATTTTTATAGATCTTTTCCTCCCTCTCTATCTTGAACTTGTGGAGGATTCTTCAACATCGGCTGCCTCTCCAGACGACTCATCTCCGGTTTTGTCCCCGACATATGACCCGCCTGTCTTGGATCCTGTGGCACCACCCTCTCCTGAGTCTCCTGATGGTCCTGAACTTCGTCGTTCCACTCGAGTAAGCATTCCTCCCTCTTATCTCTCTAATTATCACTACTCTTTTGCCCTTGCCACCCTCTATGAACCTCACACCTATCGTGAGGCCCATACTGACCCTCTTTGGCAGCAAGCTATGAATGATGAACTAGATGCCCTTCATAAAAATCACACTTGGGATATGGTTGATTTGCCTCTTGGTCAGTCTGTAGTAGGTTGTAGGTGGGTTTACAAGATCAAGACTAAGGCTGATGGATCTGTTGAACGATACAAGGCTAGCCTAGTTGCCAAGGGCTTTACCTAAGAGTATGGCATTGACTATGAGGAAACATTTGCTCCTGTTGCTCGCCTTACATCTGTCAGATGTCTCATTGCTGTGGCTGCTGTTCGTCGTTGGCCTCTTTATCAAATGGATGTGAAGAATGCTTTCCTCAATGGAGACCTCTAAGAAGAAGTGTACATGCAACCACCCCCTGGCTATCCACATTCAAGCAGTCAAGTTTGTCGCCTTCGCCGTGCTCTTTATGGTCTTAAGCAAGCTCCTCGAGCTTGGTTTGAAAAGTTCAGCTCAGTTGTTGCTCAGCAGGGTTTCACTTCGAGTCCTCATGACACTGCTCTCTTCATCCGAAGATCCTCTGCTGGTATCACTCTTATTCTTCTCTATGTTGATGATATGATTATTAAAGGAGATGATTCTGCAGGTATCCGCTCTTTTCAGCACTTCCTTAGTCAGCATTTTGAGATGAAAGATTTGGGTACTCTCAGCTATTTTCTTGGGCTTGAAGTTACCTCATCCTTTGATGGATACTATCTTTCCCAAGCTAAATATGCTTCTGATCTTTTCTCCAAAGCCGGTATCACTGACAACAAGACTGTTTCCACTCCTTTGGAATACAATGCAAAGCTCACACCCTTGGATGGTGAACCTATATCTGATGTTACTCGCTATCGTCAGTTGGTTGGTAGTCTGATCTATCTCACTGTTACTCGTCCGGATATTTCACATGCCGTGGGTATGGTTAGTAAACTCATGGATGCCCCTCGTTCTGTCCACTATGCTGCTGTTCTTCGGATTCTCCGATATGTCAAGGGTACACTTTATCATGGTCTGCACTACTCCTCTCGGTCTTCTCTTGAGCTTTATGTTTATTCAAATGCAGACTGGGTAGGTGATCCGACTGATCGATGCTCTATCACAGGTTTTTGTTTCCTGTTGGGTACTTCTCTTGTCTCATGGCGTAGCAAAAAGCAGGATGTTGTTTCCCGTTCTAGTACTGAGGCTGAGTATCGTGCCCTTGCCGACACCACTTGCGAGCTTGTCTGGCTTCGCTGGCTCTTGGCTGACATGGATGCTCTGCAGCCCACTGCTACTCCTCTTTATTGTGACAATCGTAGTGCTATCTACATTACTCATAATGATGTTTTCCACGAACGCACCAAGCACATTGAGATCGACTGCCACATCACTCGCCAGCATCTCAAGAAAGGCAATCTCAAGTTGTTCTCCATCTCATCTGCTGACCAGCCTGCTGATATCTTTACTAAGTCTCACCCGCCTGGTCGTCTTCGAGATCTTGTATCCAAACTCCAGTTGGCTTCTTCCTTGCCACCTCGAGTTTGAGGGGGGATGTTAGTGTATAGATTAGGTTAGAGTTAGCCCATTGGGCTTAGCCCAGTATGTTACTTGTACAGCACACATACTTAGCCTATATAAGGCTCTCTTTTGTACATTGTTTGATACAGATTAACATACAGACTATTCAGTCATTCTCTCTCACCTTATATTGTTAACAAGTGCTTGTGAGGTGCGGGGATCAAGAACCGAGTTTCAAGTCTCTAGAAGGAAACTTTATACACATATATATTTAGATTAGTTTATAGTAGAATTTCTATCTTGTATAAAAAAAAAAAAATTAAAGATATCTTATATATATATATATATATATATTTCAGGCCCATTCACATTTTAAGAATGTTGACATTTTAATACATAAAAATAGATATAAAAAAATTAAGTAATAAATGTGTGAGAATCAAACCCACAAGGAATTGCAAAGAGCTTACCCCGAATCATATCCAACTAAGAGCCACTTATTGTTGCTGTTAGCTCAAGTAGTTGCCATATTGTATTTTAAAAGTCTCTGATTCCACTTTCATTTATGGGTGCAAAATCACACTAAAAATGTAAACAAAATTAATAAGGAATTCTTTTTAGAAGCGAGGTTGTTTTAGAACAATTTTTTTTCACCCTTAAAAAAACCTTAGAAAAAATCTGTAAGTAAACAAATAAATTAAATAAACTAAAAGAAATAAAACGTAAAAACCTAATTGAAATGGATAATTTTATAATAATATTATTATTAATTGATAACAGGAAACCCTGTATAATTACTTTTCAAGAAAGAACCAAAAAAAAAAAAAAAAAAAAATTGTTGATATGGTGTGAGACAATCGGTTTAAGGAAGCACTTGATGACTACATGTTGATATCAAGTATTTGTGTTATAATGAACTCAATGTCGAATTCATATATTAGAGAATAACTGACTAACTCTAAACTAACCCAAGATTCACTTGCTTGTTTTACGAGTGCATGACACCTAAAATTAATTTGGGCCACTTGGGCCATAATATGCTAACAAGGCTTATGTATGACGATTGGTTTGTTGTGCATTCAAAGGAAAAAGGGCTAGAGAGGAATCTCTTGTCACAAGACAAGAGCACAACTTGTACACAGTAGGCAACCATAAAAAATTAGAAGGGAAGCTGCTCATGGCAGGGTGAAAATGGGATAACTTCTTTTGATTATGATGAATTTCATAGTTTCTCTTTAAATTTAAATGTTAGGTTTAACTCACAAATGTTGTCACAACTTAAATTCCGATAAGAGCTTGTTGTATAAGTGGAAGTTTTAGTTTTGTCTTCATGCATTTATAGTTGTGAGTCTTGTGGCCATAAAAGTTATAATATTTGTTGTTGCATGAAAGGGTTTTCGCATAGCACCCTTACACAAGATTGATTGTGAACATTATTATGATGAAAGATGTCAGGAAAAAAAAAAAAAGTCTCTCTTTAGATCTACATCAAAAAAATAATTATAAAATGTTCACACTTTACATACTCAAAGAATATTGACAAATACCAAATCCTATTTACAGCTCTTTCAAACTAATTCAATAGACTTACTTTGTGTTTTTTAAGAGTCTTAGGAGGATCCTTACGAAAACCATTGAAGAATTGCCTATTTATAAAATTTCAATATTTGGTAGATAAGGAATATTGAAATTCTTAGTGGATAAGTAAAACCAATTTGCTTTCTTAATGAGAAATAAAAGTTTCCTTCAAGAGAAATAAAACTTTCCCTCTACATAAAAAAAAAAAAAAAAAAAAAAAAAAAAAAAAAAAAAAAAAAAAAAAACCACTCAAATCAAGTCAAATTAAGAATTTAAGATAATTTCTAACAAATCTCCACATTGACTCAAATTCTACCAAGCAATCTGCCTTTGGAGTTTAACCTAAGTCCAAGAAAGCTTTCCTAATAGAAATCTTTTACATAAACATGCAACATGGCTAGCAACTTAGCAAGAAGAATGACCAATGGCAGAGCCAAGAATTTTGTCTTGGGGGGCTAAATAAAATTCTTAATTAAAAAAATCAGTATTAAAACAATTTTTTTATTTTATAAATTAACTTTAACTCAATGAAGTTGTGTCCTACCTTCTTTTATGCTACTGAAATCATTAATAATTGATTTTTAGATTAGGATTGTCACTACAAAAAAATAGGGCTCTGGCCGCGGTTTAAAAACGCGGCTACAGGACAAAAAAACGCGGCCATAGCCCCGTCTGTCCTATAGCCGCGGTTTTTTCAGCCGCGCTTTTGAGAGAATTAAAAACATGTTTTTAATACTGACTTCTATATTGATATGGCCCAACTTTGAGATGTTCATCAAGTCGATTAATAGGGATGTTATTAGTTTTTGTAATCCATGATCACATTATAAGGAAATAATATAATTTATTTGGGTTCATATTTTTGAGCCTTTTTAGAGGATTGAACATCAAAAGTTTTAGCATTTGGGATATAAGATTGAGTGGTAACTTTGGAGTTGTGAACACTTTTTCTCTTAAAATAAAAATCAATTATGAATTTTTTCCCTATAAATTATTCAAACTTTGAAAACTTAAATATTAAATTTTCTAACCTAATTATATATTTTTTTTGAAAAAAATTAGATCTCAATAGCTCAAATATTATCAAATATAATTATATAAATAAATAAATATTATAAAATTTGAATATAAATAAAATATAATAATTTTTTATTTAGGGAAATAAAATATAATAATTTAATATAAAATAAAATATTATAGCTTAAGTTACTAAAAAACCAATATGTTTTAGCACCAAAAAAAAAAAAAAAAAATAGTGGAACTTGGAGAAAGTATGTGTCTATTTGGCTTGAGTTTATAAGCTTAGTTTTTAGCTTTTAGGTTGTATGTATAAAATTAAAACCTCAAATTTTTAAAATTAAAGTATAGTACTATAGCACACTTTCAACAAATAATAATAATAATAATAATAATAATAAGTTGTTCATAAATGGACAATATATGCCAAGGTTGGGTGATTTTTGGGATCTTTGTAATAAATTTTTTTGTTTTGAATTTTTCTGAGCCAATTTGTAAGATTTGAGAGAGACTAAAAACACAATTCGAAAGGGATTAATCTGTATTGTATTTTTCTCTCGTATGATTAACTATGATACTACTATCAAAGGAAAATTCCACAAGATAGGGGGCCATGATGTCCCCCGCCCCAAAGCAATTCAAAAAACAAGTCATAAATTGAGCCAAGTTTTTTTAACAATAAAGTCGACGTCATATTTGTTGAATATGGATGTAACCTTTAAATTGTTACATAGTGAAGTTTCACCAAGGTTGGTTTTCTCAAAGTAAAACAACTATTATTAAAATTATGAACCTAAGTTTGGTGTTTTTGACAAACCAAATTTGGAATGCAACGTTTAGTTCGCTCAGTCACGCATTCTAGTTCAGGCACCCGCTTTAGAGTATCTTAGATGATCTCAACTCGAGGGCAACCTAATGTTAGTCTCTCTCACATCTGCATTAATTGCGCTATACTAATGGTCAATCACTTTAAAAGCAACTAGTCTCATCACACGCATAAAATGAGGGTTTTTTTTTTTTTTTAGTGGTCATATTTTGTAAAAAAAAAAAAAAAAAACTTGTGTTTTTATTTTATATATATAATTTTTATTTTGAGAATTTAATTTATAAGTTTTTTTTTTTTTAGTGGTCATATTTTGTAAAAAAAAAAAAAAACTTGTGTTTTTATTTTATATATATAATTTTTATTTTGAGAATTTAATTTATAAGTGAATAAAACAATTTAAAAATTAACAGAAAAGTAATCATATTTTTTAGTCCGTGTATTAATAGGAGTTAAAGTTGTATTTTTATCGGATTGTCCTTTATTTTTGTCTCTACTTAAATATAGGATTATAGAGGTATTTTTGAACAAAAAAATAAGGATCCCAAACAGGTGAAGCCTCTTAAATAATAGTATAAATAAGAGTATTTCCAACAGTCTTTCTAAATTTTTGTACTGTTTGGATAATGAACAATGATTTTTTCTTTTTATCTACTCACTTTTTCAAATACACTTTTCAACAGACCCTTCATCTTTTTCTCTATTCTATTAAAATATTATTTCTTCATTATTTCTTTATTCTTTTTTAATACTTATTAATTCATCTATATTTTTCAAATTCCAAACAACATTAACAATTATATGTATTTTTTAATGAGAAATGTTGCGTCTATAACATTTTTTCACAATACTTTCACAACAAAATCTTATATGGTAAGTTGTTACTAATTCTAATTTGAACCCACCATTTAAATTATTTTTTTACTCACCAATATCAACTAATAACAACTAGTCACTTAAAATTTATTATGAAAATATTGTGAAAATATCGTAGTAATGTTACTCAATTTTGATTTCTTATTCCTTATATTATTTTTCCTTTTTTTTTTGTTTTTTTTTTTCAGCCATACGTTTTTTCTTTCTTTTTTTCTCTTGTTTTTTCTCCTCCACACAGGTAAACCTACCCCTATATCTATCTTCACACTTTTTTTTTTTTGACTTTTTGTTTTTCTAGTTCTTGATCTCTATACTCTAGAACATATCTCCACTTCTCCCTCTCTTTTACACACACACACACACACACACACAAACAAATCTCTCTCTCAACACGCAAATACTCTTTTACCCACTCACTATTTTAAATAAACTTTCTAACAGACTCTTCATCTTTTTCTCTATTCCATTAAAATATTATTTTTTTATTATTTTTTTAATATTTCTTAATTCATCTATATTTTTCAAATTCCAAACAATATTAACAATTATATATTTTTTTAATAAGAAATGTTGCGTCTATAACATTTTTTCGCAATACTTTCAAAACAAAATCTTATATGGTAAGTTGTTACTAGTTTTAATTTGAACCCACCATTTAAATTATTTTTTTACTCACCAATATCAACTAATAACAACCAATTACTTAAAATTTATTGTGAAAGTATTGTGAAAATATCATAGTAATGTTACTCAATTTTGATTTCTTATTCCTTATATTATTTTTCCTTTCTTTCTTTAGTTTTTTTTTTTCATCCATACATTTTTTTCTTTCTTTTTCTCTTGTTTTTTCTCCTCCACACACGTAAACCTACCCCTCTATCTTCACTCTTTTTTTGACTTTTGGTTTTTCTAGTTCTTGATCTCTAGACTCTAGAACATATCTCCACTTCTCCCTCTCTCTTTCTTTCTCTTTCTCTTACACACACACACACACACACACACACACACACACACACACAAATTTCTCTCTCTCTATCTCACACAAACAAATTTTCTCTCATACACGCAAAGATCACTGGCAGAGAAGTGGAGATCGGTGTTCTATAGAGATCGGCGTTCTACATGTTTTTTTTTTTTGTTTTTTGGTTCTGGTTTGATTAGTTTTATTTTATTCTTCAGATTTCATTAGGCCTATGAGAAAGATTGTTCTTGTGTTTCAAATCTTTCGATTGGGTTGTGTTTTTGTTTTGATTGTGGTATGTTTTAGTTTGTAATCATTGAGATAGAGAAGCACGAGAGAGTGAAGAATGAAAGAGAAAAGGAATGAGAGAGAAAGAATTATTTTTTTATTCAACCGGGTATTATTTTAAGGGAGAATATTGTTTAGAGGTGCTACAATAATTGCTACAGTGCTCTCCATGTTAAGAGAGCTACTGTAGCAAATCTAAAAAAAAAAATTGGAGATGGAAAGGCTGTTGAAGGGGGGTTTTTTTGTGTGTTTGCTCTCCATATTTGGCTTTAGAGAGCCTATTGGAGATGCTCTAAGACATGTTCCATCTCTTTGCAAAGTTGAGTTAATGTTGTACCGATGAGCCTAGGCACCCTATCAACCCACAAACAAAAGTGTGCATTCTTCAACTATTGTTATTTCACAAATTTTTCTCACTAATCTTTCTCTAACTTGATCATGGAAAAACCTCATGCTAATGCCATTGGTTGGTCTTTGCAGGAGGTTTCCCTTTTCTTGTAGGTCCCTAAGACCAATTGCTTAGTTAGTGCAAAATAACTTAAGGTAAATTTTTTGCCAAGTAACCCCAATAGCTAAAAAGCCACCGATATTAGTATATGTAAAATTGTGCAAAGCCCATCCAAAGTTAATGTAACCATAGAAATTTGCATTAGTACTATTCATGTGTATTTAATTTAATTTATTTTTTTTATTCTTTCTTAATGTATCTCGAGGATGAAGGAAGAGAATTAATAGTAGTTGTGGTGTGTGAAAAAAGAGAAATAATTAACAAAATCACGAAAAATTAATATTTTAATGAAATAGATTTTAAAATAGATAATTTAATGTGGGTATTTCTAAAATGTAGTTAGGTAAAAAAAAAAAAGTTCTTATGCTAAAATAAGTAATAATTTTTGCACGAGTTGATGTGAATGCTCTAATTCGATGATACATGCATGACTGAACATAGCCTGAGTTAGAATCCTCCCGTTGTTCTAATAATTCCATTCTACCCAAACACATTTACTACATTACAAGTTATAATCATAGAATTATTTTAAAGCAAAGAAAAGATAAATACAAATTTCTACAATCTTAATATCCATGTAAGGTGGAACCCAACATATTAGAAATAATGAAGCTGAAGAACTAAAAAGGTGAAACTACAATGTTGGTCCCTTAAGTTTACCTTGTGTGCGCAATTGGTCCCTCAAGTTTAAAGCGAACACAATTAGTCCCTCAAGTTTTAAAACTGAGTTGAATTGATCCTTTTACTAACTCTGTTAATGGTGTTGCTTACATGACTAATGGAATAATGAGTTGACATTTTTTTTAATGACGTGGTATATTTTTTTCATAATGAATGAAAAAATTTTCATTTTAATTTTAGATAATTTTATTTTTTTGTCACTAAGTCATCTGAATCTCATTGCGTAGACAGCATAGTTCGATATCTTTATCTGAGTTTACAGTAACACACACAACTGACACAAGGCTCATCCATTCACAAATACTAGTACTATTCAATATCTTAGGCTCAAATCTAAGGGCTATATTTCGGTAATACTCTATTTTCATTTGGGTTTTGATGGCATTAAGCTCATCTTGCTCTTATAGTATTGGGTTTGGTGGCATTTCATGTCCTAGAGTAAACCCCAAGAAAGCTCATCATTGTCTAAGACATGGTCAAATGGGTTTAGCTTTCTCTGCTGAGCCTAAGGAATTTCGAAGACCCTCGTCACTTCTTATTTCGGCGAATTCAACGCAGAGAGCCGAATCATTACTTGGCGAAAAGAGTCAGTTATAGTTCGGCAACTCCAATGGCCTCTAAGTAATGTTAGGATGGACTTTTTGGTTTTGATTTTGAGAACTGTGAATTGGGTTTTTGGAAAATTTTGGTTTTGGGCTTTAGCTGTTGCCGGCGGCGGCTAGGGCATGGGTCTTCACCGGTGGTGGGTTAATGCTTGGTTTCTTCCTTCTCTCCTCTTCGGGTGGGTTTTTACAATTGGCAGAAAATAATTTTTTTAATTTGGCACAGGTTGTGAATATTGTTTCTTCCATGTAAATTTAGTTTTTAATGTTTTAATTAAAAACATGCCACATCATTAAAAAAAATGCCAATTCATTATTCTGTTAGCCATGTAAGCAACACTATTAACAGAGTTAGTAAAAGGATCAATCTAACTCAGTTTTAAAACTTGATAGACTAATTGTGCTCGTTTCAAACTTGAGGGACCAATTGCGCACACATGATAAACTTGAGGAACTAATGTTGTAGTTTTGCCAAATAAAAATTTGAAATAACATTTACCCAATGTAATTATTGTTGTTTATATGTTTACTTTTTTTTAATTATATAAATATCTCTAAAATTTATATGCATATAAATATGTTTATGGTTTTTTGTGCATAATATTGGTATTATCTCCTTGATTAAACTTTCATTTAAGATAGTAAACATCAGAGTGTGTGAAGTCAAAGAAACGTTTGAATAGAATAATTATTGTTGCTAATGTGCTTATAAACATGGAAGATTTATTTGCTTAAAAGTATGTTTAAGATTAATATGTGTATTAAAAAAAGTTTATATCCCTAGCCATCTCTAGTATCCATTGCCAGAGATTGTGAACCTATTCCAAATCAAAATATGACTAAAATTTATTTAAACGATACTCAAATCAAAGTAATAAACCTTCGTAAACTATGTACCGTTGAATAAGTTATGTTTATGATATTAGAAACTAGATTCACAATATTTATAAGGAAATCATATAATGAGATAAAAGAACCACGAGTTTTAGTTTAGTACTATTTTTGAGATTCACAAAGGTGAGCACAATGACATGATGAACCCTCGTGCCAATTGTGGATGACTAAATTTCTCGGTTTGAAATGAATCAAACAAGTAAAATAGTTTCACAAATGTGAATTTGTATTGATGATTGTATGGTACAATTCTCTGTGATTACAAAAGAGTAATCCTATAATTCGATCTCCTTGAAAGATTTGTTGATTGGAATTACGGTAATGTGATTTTGACTTGAACACAAGATATCCTTCAATTTGGCTGAGGAATGGATCAAAGATCTTTGAAACGGAATTACAATGATTCTTTGGCTATGAGCTTATTAGAAATTCTTTGTTCTTTGTGTTCTTTGTATTCTTCATGTGTTCTTCGTGCGTTATTCATCTTTGAAGGTTTGTGGTGGAAGTTCTTCAGTGCTTTGGAGGCTTGAATCCGTAGAGCTTCGCTGATTTGTAGTTTGTTGAGGTTTCTGGAGGCTTTTGATCTTGATTTCAGTGAACTTTGATATCTAGGAATATGATTTGGATGATTCCTCTTTGAATGTTCTTTGTGTTCAAAGGTTTGTGGTGGAAATTCTTCGGGGCTTTAGAGGCTTAGATCCATTGAACTTCACCAATTTGTGGTTTGTTGAGATTTCTAGAGGCTTTTGAACTTGATTCCAGTGAACTTTGAGATCTAGGCAAGCAATTTGGGTGATTCTGCTTCGAATGCTCTTCATATTTGAAGGTTAAAGTTCTTGAAGTTGCTGGAGGCTTCAAGGCTTGATTCCAACAGAGCTTCTGGACTTCTGAACTCAAGATGTCTTCAAGGTCCTTCCTGAGATGTCTTGGTGTCCTTCTAAATGTCTTAGGAAGGCTTCTATTTAGAGGAGTTTGGGGGTGGGTGAGCGACATGTAGTGGAGTCTGATTGGTGACACATGTCACAACCTAATTGGTCCGCTTATATCATCGCTTACACATGTGAAGCTGATTATGTCATCGCTTACACGTGCGAGGCTGCTCATGTCATTGTGTACATGCACTAATGCGTGATTGGTTTTTGCATGACACTCAGCAAATTTCTGTTAGTTTCTGAGTAGTGATAGCAATACCTAGCAGCAATACTTGGAGTTTTGTAATTGGCTGTATTTTGTGGACTTGGTAGTGTGACGTGTCAATTTGTGATAGGTCGAAAATTTTCCTTCTCTACAATTGCCCCATCGAGACTCGTTCACGCACACAATTTCAAAGTGTGGTATGGGAATGAGTTTCGAAAACAGATTTTTACACTTGGCTCTTCAAATGAAGTAGTTGAAGGTGGTGGAGCTTTCAGCAGGATGAGATAATTTTTGAGAAATAGACCCACCCATATGAAAGGCTTTGATGAGACCGAAAAGGGGTCTAAGAGTATTTGAATGTACTTGCATGACTGAGCCTTCTTAGCAGAGGTTGAGTTGAAGTAATTTCAGAAGAGTATTTTGCATCGTTGGCGGCAATCACAGGGTGTAGAAAATGGGAAAGAGGTGAAGATGTTGGTTGGGTACAGCATGCAAAGTCATGGGGTTGACCTTGCGTTTTTAAGAACTTCTGGTGAAGTTATCTTAGAGGAATATACTTTAGATTATACAAAGGTTATGTGGGAAAGTGATTGAATGTGCATGTGTTATCACATCACTCAGGTTAAATTGAGGTAATTTCAGAAGCTCATGGATTTTGGGAATGCTGATGTTGGTGGTAAAGAAGACAGGGATGAAGTAAAGTGAATGGGTGAAACATACGCCACCATGGTACTGGCCCTGTATGTTAGGGACCCTCTAGTGTAGATGTTTCTAAGAAGTACAACTTTGGATATAGGATTGGCTGTATGCTGAATAAGGTCTGGCGACAAGTAATTGAATGTGCTTGCGTGATAGGACCATGCCGATGGACGTTAAGTTGAAGTAATTTCAGAAGAGTATTTTATAAATTATTCAAGTTGATTTTAAGTTGGAGTAATTCTAGAAAGTGTGTTTTGAGGTACCAGCAACGATGGCATTTAGGTCCCACACTGGTGGGGACATGGAATATGGTTTTGGTGACCATTTACCGGCTCTAAAGGCTGAATTCTAATGAGCTGGTGCCTTGGAGGTTGTTCAAGTGTTGGATGAAAGATAATTTATAGGATACCCCAACACTTTTTACTATCTTCACCTACTGCTACTTGTTGGAAAAGCACAAAAAAATGAAAGATGGAGCCAACTTGTGATTCTGGTCTTAGAAACTAGCCAAGTTGTTGTTTGTTCCGAACTGCTACTTCTGTTGGAAGGCCAAACAATTGGAGAGAGACCACGGGAGACCTGAGGTTAGGAATAGGTGTCTTTACTGGACTTGGATTTCCTAGCCAACTAAATCCACGGAAGCATGGAAGGACGATACAGACTTTGTTATGAGTAATTTTGTAGACAAAGGTGGTCGTTAAGTGGAGAAACAAAATTTGTTTGGATCTCAAAACTACAATGATGTTGTGAAAGGGGTTTCTACTGAACCATGAGAGAGTTGATCTCAAACTGATTATGAGGCAATTTTGGTTGCTAAGTGTTGAGAATGATGAGGCCATAGTGAGAAATGGTTGTGAGAAGGAGGACTTGAAAATTTGAAAGAAGTAAATCTTCATTTATGACTCAGTGTGTTTTTCTTGATAAGTTTTCAATGGATCTGACCCTTCTATTTATAGTGGAGAGATGAAGAATGGTAGATGGGTAGTTGAGAATGGCGAATGAGAATTTTTTGTAAGAATGATAGATTCCCAACTAGTAGGCACTGAATGGTAGGTGGGAATGTTTGGCATCGAAAGGGGAATGGTAGGAGGAAGACTGGTAGGCATCGAACAGGAATGGTAGGTTAAATTGGTGACTTAATGTAATTTCAAATTCAAGACACACTTGTAAGAGTTCATTTGTACTTTAGAAGGAAAGCCTTGATGAAGTCTAGAGAATAACTCTGAGGGGATCCAAACTAAATGGATGAATCTCAAATTTTGATATTGAGAGTTTTAGTTTTGGACACTATCAATACTTTGGAGATGTGGGCTAGATTGGTGATTTCCAAGTCGTGAAAAATTATGCAAGACAAGTCTGGCTTGAAAATCTTAACTTTGGGTTGATTTCAACACAAAAGACAACTATCTTGGAATTGAGTTATTTGTGCAATTTTCGAGTCTCAAATGATGAAACGGACTCCAAAATTGGAATATACGCAAAAAATTGACCAAGATAGATCCATCTTAAAAATTTTGACTTATGGTCAACGTTTACGTAAAAGTTAACTTTTTGGAAATTGGACGTTTGCGAAATTTTCGAGTTTCGAATGAAGAAACGGATCCCAAAATCAGAATGTAATCAAAAAACTAAGTGGGACAAGTCCCTTTTGAAAATTTTGACTTTTTGATCAAGGTTAAAGGTTCACTCGATCAAAGCATTTTTTTTTTTTAATAATTTTGCAGTGGTTCGGACCGGGTCAAATTTTCGAGTTGGTTCAAGTTGGCCTGGACAAACGGGTCAAGTCGAGGTAGTGGAGGATGACGTCATCCATGACGTCATATCTTTAAGGCGCGTGTATCAACGCATGGCGCGTAAGAGTGCGTGACTTGATGAAGGTGGCGTGTGTCGGCGCATGAATCTGAGGCTGGGATCTTCGATGCACCTAGTGATGCGTGGAGGTGTGTGTATGTGCTTCTTGACCTGAAATTTTCAAGTTTGGTAAATCTTAGGCCATACAAGACCCCTGTAGTGTCAATTTTGTAAAATTGTGAATAGATTTACACAGGTTTGAAGGACTAAGCTATTGGTCATCGCAAGCTTATGGCGGTGTGTGTTGGCTTCGTTGTTGATGATCTTTCTAGATTTTGTAGATCATGGGTTGATGGATCTAGTGGTGGCACCGGTTTTGTAAAAATTCTCTCAGATTTGTGCAAATTTGAATGAGAAACCCGCGGATCGCTGAGAATTTGTGGCTGCGCATGGTGGTGCGTCATGGCTCTACTGTGCACGTCTTTTTCTAATTTTGTTGTTCGAAGTCCTTAGAAGATTTCTATGGGTTGATTTTTTTGTGAAATCTTGTTAGAAGTTTTAGAAATCTGGAAGAGGAGATAGCTGGCATTGTTAGACTTGTTGCCATTTTGGTCTACTTTGGCGATGGCCATTCTAACAACGTTTGACAACCCAGGCGGGGAGTAGTTCTATGGTAACCACTGAGTGTCTCTATTGTTCTCAAGGATTGGTGGCACAGTAGAACAAGATATTCCCCTTTGTCAGCCTAGAACCTCATCCAAAGTCAGTGCCATAGTTTTTCCTAGAGGACATGTTACCCTTTACAGACCCATAGGGTCTTTCTAAAGTCTAGTGTGATAATTTTTTTCTGACAACACGATACATTTACTCTCTCCCCTTTTTTCAAGGTTTGGTGCAGTATCCTTTGAAAATCCTTTTAACTATTTACACACTGCTTTTCTTTTGTCTATTAGCTTCCAAGGATTCCTATATAAAGCCATCCGAAGCATACATTAATCTGTACAAGTTGTTTCTAGTGGGTCTCAGCATAATACTATAGTAGATAAATTATGCCTTTTTTTTTTTTTACATAATTTGTTCACACTAACTTTTTTTTTTTTTGGTGACAGGCTAGAGATTAAAATTGAATCTTTCTATCTTATTGATGTTTTTGTTTAGACGTGCCATGAGATTTTCTCCTGACAAGTTCTTTGTTGTTGCTTGTTTTTGTTATGCAGCACGCTTTCCTTGTTCTTTGAGCTTTAGCATCAAGTTTTACACCAACATTCTTATAATGATGTTTGTCTCCATCTTTGACATTCTCATAGCAACATTCATCTAGGCAACAATGTTATTAAAGGTGTTCATGATTCAATGATGCTATTACTAGTACTTGACTTTTGAAGTTGTATGGGCCTTTGTCTTGGCAATTAAGCTGTATCAACACTTGTCTTTTCAACGTAGCCACCCAAGGGTCTTTGCAACATAGCCATATTAAGAGTCTTTATTGTGAAGCCGTGCCAGCATTTGTCTTGTACGGAAGCCATATCAACACTTGCCTCCACAATGAAGCTGCATCCATATTTTTCTTAGCATCGAAATTGTGTCACCATTTATCTCTGTCATGAAGTTGCACCAACACTTGCATTTGCATTGAAGCGTCATCATTACTTTGTCAACTAAAGCAATATTTGCACTTGCATCTGCTATGAAGTTGCACCATCATTTGTCTTTGTAATGAAGCTGCACTAACACTCTTCTTTTGCCATAAAGTTGCCTCAATACTTTATTTGCTTTGAAGCCATGTTAATATTTATCTTTGCCATGCCAACACTCATCTTAGCCATGAAGCCATGTCAACAGTTCATTTGCACCGAATCCGTGCTAACATCCATCTTTGCCATGAAGCTATGTCAACACTTTATTTGCATTGAAGTCGTGCCAACATCCATCTTTGTCATGAAGCCACGTCAACACTTTATTTGCATTAAAGTCATGCCAACATCCATCTTTGCCATGAAGCTACGACAACACTTCATTTGCACCGAAGTTGTGCCAACATTCATCTTTGCCGTGAAGCCACGTCAACATTCCTCATTAGCACTAGTACTCGCATTGAAGTTGCACCAATTTTCAGAGGCAACATAGCTCAAACATCGAGGGTGCATAGCATTGTAGCCAAATATCAAGATCTCAGAGATGCCAACAAGACGTTGAAAATGAAAATAGTCCCTATCAAGATTTTAAAGATGCAAGGAAAGGCCAACAAAACCTTGAAGATGCAGGAAAAAAGACGCCAATACTTTGAAGACGCCAGAGTATACTGCCAAGACTTTGAAGATGTTAGAACATGCCACCAAGAATTTGACACTGTACGAATATGCCCATAAAGGAGAGATGATGCAACACCGACTTCGGATATATAATCATCATCATTCTAGAGGAAGTTGACGTCATCCAGATTTCAGAAATATGATGTGAAACGACACCACTCAGAAGGGAGATGATGTGGTTCAAATTTCAAAATTATGTAGTGGCATAATCTAGAAGAGAGATGATGTAGCTTAGACTTGCAAGGTACAAGAAGATGCCCCCAGGAGATAAGTGATACAAAGCATACTTTAGAAACGTGAGAGAATGTCCATAAAAGATGAGCAATACCATGCAGACTTCATTTCTTACAAAAGAAGTTGAAGATTTTATTTTGGTCCATAACTAAGAATCAACTTATGTTTATCATCATTTCAAGGAAAGCTAAGCAATGTCAACTCCTTACAGTCTTCATCTTCAACTACAACGATTTTCGATCATCCTATGGAGCAATTGACTATCTTTAAGCAATGTCTTGCCAACCAAAGAGACCTCAAAAGCATATTGATGACCGTTGGAAAACTCTTCAAGCTAGATTGACAATCCTTCTTCTTTTCATGCGACTGGACTTAGTGAAAAATACTAAGCTGCCTACGTACTCCAGAGAGGGATTAAGTCATTATGTAGTTCAACATTTTTTTTTTTTTGGATATTTTTTTTTTGGGATAATTTTCTTTTTTGGATGATCTTTTTGTTTTTTTTTTTTTTTTTTTTTTTTTTTTTTTTTTTTTTTTTTTTACAAAAAGGAGGGCTCAAGTATGTAATAGTAGGTATTACTAATTGAACCCGAGACCTCGGCCTTAAGGGCGACAAAGGCATCCAACCACTACGCCACACTTGCCATTAGTAACATAAAGGGGAATTAATTTCTCTTTATTGGTACGCTTTCAAAGGTAATGGGAACACATCATGTACCCTTGCAATACTACAATGGGTAGTTTAAGCTCTTGCCAAGGAGCAATCCTTGACTTTCAGGCACATAAGCGCTTAAGGAACTTCCCATTGATGGGGCCGATCCTTACACCATTATTGTCAATCAATTTGTAAGCTTGGTTGGTGTTTGCCCCCTGCTTGAGTGTTGGAAGTACATCACAAGCAACGGTTACATGGTTTGACTCAACAACTTTATCGAAGTCTAGATCAATCTTGTTTTCTTTGGCAAGCTTTATGATTTGTTCTTTGAAGACAAAGCATTTTTGGATTGGGTGGCTAATAATGTGATGATATTTATAGTATTTAGGGTCATCAACTTTCCCCATGTCTTCTGGCCGCCTACATTCTGGCAATTCAATCAATTTTAATTGCAATAGTTGTTCTAAGATGTTTGGCATATCTTTATCGGGGAATGAATATACTTTTTGCTCACGTTTCTTAAAAGTCAAACGATGCACCTCATTCTTTTGTCATCCTTCAAGTCGTTTTTCATTTGCATTTGCTCATCTTTTTGGAAACTTGACTTCGGCAGTGTTAATAACCATTGGGTCTTTGAGGCTAACCTTTGCATTCTTGTCATTCCTCCTTACTTCCTTTCTGCTTTTCTCAGGTATGAGAGGTTTGTATTTTCACGTATAGCAATGCTTAGCTCCATGTCATGTGCATGAGTTGCTAGCTCTTCAAATGTTTGGGGCTTTATCTCTTGGAAGATGTAAAGAAGTCCCTAATGCATGCCTTGGATGCACATCTCTACAGCAGATATCCCTTGGAGGATGTAAAGAAGTCCCCAATGCATGCCTTGGATGCACATCTCTACAACAGATATTTCAGAAAGTCTATCCTTGCAATCCAAACTTAAAGAACACCATCGATTGATATAATCGACCACTGACTCATTTTCCCATTGCTTGGCATTAGTAAGCTCCATCATGCTCACCGCACAACGCGTGCTATAGAATCGGTCAAGAAACTCTCTTTTGAGTTGATGCTAACTGTCGATTGACTCAAATTCTAAATTTGTATACCAATTAAAGGCATTTCCCTTGAGTGAATAGACAAATTGCTTTACAAGGAGGCCTCCTTGAGACCCTGTGTTCTCACAAGTTTCTACAAAGTGAGCAATGTGTTGCTCAAGATTTCCTTTGCCATCAAACTGCAAGAACTTGGGGGGTTAATACTCATTTGGCATTCTCATGTTGTCAATGCGCTTTGTAGAGGGTTTTGAATATGTGAGAGAACTTGTAGAAGAATCTCCATATTGTGCTCGGATGGTATTTGTTATCATGTCTTGCAATTATTGAACTGATAATGAAGCAACCAAAGTAGATTGTTCCTGTTGAGGAGTGTTTTGATTTTCTTCCCGTTTGTCATTCTTTGTAGAAGTGAAGCCAAATAGGAACTTAGGACCATGGCTTGATTCGCCAAGATCTTGTATTTTAAGTTTATTCATTAGAGTTGCAATTTGAGGGTCCTTATCTTCAAGTGCTTTTGTGAGAAGGGTGACACTTTGCTACATTTCAGTCATCTTTTCTTCCATGGTGGAGGTGTTAGTCATCATGACTGACACAATTTCCCAAGATGATGGAGAAGGAAGTGACTTAAAGTGAGCACGTGAAATCTTATCTTTTGGGTTCCCTTTGATGGGAGAGAAATTGTGCAACCATCTTTTTGTAAAGGAAGAAGGGGATTTGCTCCCATACTTGAGGTGTTCTAAGGTGGAGATATCCTTGTTAATGACCTTTTTTCTTGTGAAAGGGTCTAAAGAGATGATTGTCTGGACCTTGACTTCCTTGATTGATTGAGCTTGCAATTGTTGGTGGTTGCCTTACCAAGTTTAATTGAAGTAGCTATTGTTGAAGCTTGAATGTTTTTGCTAGAGGCCATTGAGGTTGGTAGCAAGATGATGAAGATTTCTTTCTTTGAAGGAGAATGAGATAAGAGGCAGAGATGTCCCACCGGGCGTGCTAGAATTTGGGGATGACTAAATTTCTCAGTTTGAAATGAATCAAACAAATAAAATAGTTTCACAAGTGCGAATTTGTATTGATGATTGTGTGGTACAATTCTCTGTGATTACAAAAGAGTGATCCTTTGATTCGATCTCCTTGAAAGATTTGTTTATTGGAATTGTGGTAATGTGATTTTGACTTGAACACAAGATATCCTTCAATTTGGCTGAGAAATGGATCAAAGATCTTTGAAATGGAATTACAATAAATCTCTGGCTATGAGCTTGTTAGAAATTCTTTGTTCTTCGTGTTCTTTGTATTCTTCGTGTGTTCTTCGTGAGTTATTCGTCTTTGAAGATTTGTGGTGGAAGTTCTTCAGTACTTTGGAGGCTTGAATCCGTAGAGCTTCACTGATTTATAATTTGTTGAGGTTTCTGGAAGCTTTGAGCTTGATTCCAGTGAACTTTGATATCTAGGAATATGATTTGGATGATTCCTCTTCAAATGTTCTTTGTGTTCGAAGGTTTGTGATGGAAATTCTTCGGGGCTTTAGAGGCTTAGATCTGTTGAACTTCACCAATTTGTAATTTGTTGAGGTTTCTGAAGACTTTTGAGCTTGATTCTAGTGAACTTTGGGATCTAGGCAGGCAGTTTGGATAAATCTGCTTCGAATGTTTTTCATATTTGAAGGTTGAAGTTCTTGAAGTTGTTGGAGGCTTCAAGGCTTGATTCCAGTAGAGCTCCTGGACTTCTGAACTCAAGATGTCTTCAAGGCCCTTCCTGAGATGTCTTGGTGTCCTCCTAAATGTCTTAGGAAGACTTCTATTTATAGGAGTTTAGGGGTGGGTGAGCGACATGTGGCAGAGTCTGATTGGTGACACACATCACAGCCTGATTGGTTTGCTTATGTCATCGCTTACACATGCGAAACTGATTATGTCATTGCTTACACGTGTGAGGCTGCTTATGTCATCGCCTACATGAGCTGATGCGTGATTAGTTTTTTGCATGACACTTGGCAAATTTCTGTTGGTTTCTGAGTAGTGATAGCAACACCTAGCAGTAATATGTGGAGCTTTGTAATTGGTTGTATTTTGTGGACTTGATAGTGTAACGTGTTAGCTTGCGATAGGTCGAAAATTTTCCCTCTCTACATCAACCCAACAAATACACTAGTAATTAAAGTATGAAGAGTTGACGCCGCTGTGCATATTAGTAAACTAAAGTTGAACAACAAACTAACAATAATAATTAACCTTTTGCATCTAAAATAGTCATAGACACCCCATTTGGTTCGGGTCTATACCCAAAATCCCTAGTTCCAATGATGATAAATCAAATAACTATTAAATTGAAGGAGAATACTTAGATGGAAAAGTGTCTTGAAAGCTTAGTAATCACTGCTGCAAAGGCTGGAATATGAATTGGAGCCTGGGTATTTGACACATATAGATGAATTTCCATAAAGTGTTTACTGATTGCGGAATTTGCTGTTACACCCATTAGAGGGTCAATGACATCAATAAATAGTCTTTTTATTCACAAATGGGTTCTAATGCAAACCTCAATCAACATGCTTTAAGATCCAACAAATAATATTAGAATATTTGCTCAAGAAAGCTAAAATTCAAATTTTTAATAGAAAACCCCGACCCAACATGTAGTGAATCCTTTAATGATGCTTGTTGATTCTCGTCAGGTACATTTCTTCATATATAATAAATGTAATGTTTATTGAGGTAATAGTACGATTACTCTTGTCCTTAAATACCTTAATAGTTTAATATTTTTTTTTTTTTGAGAATCTAATAGTTTAATAATTAGTACATGCAATTTCAAAAAAAAAATTTCTTGTAATTTTTTTTTTAAATGATTTGAAATGATTTGCTTTTGTAGGACAAATATATTTGGAGATATATGTTAGGGTTTGACGGTATTCCCTTAGTTATACAACTGTTATTAATACTGAAACTACGCTACAAATGGTCTCTCTTGTTATATCAACATGTAATCGAATCTTACCTTTACCCAAAATTTCTTTAATTATCCCACCAATTAAAAAAAGATAATGACATGTCATATCATATCATATGTCCATATGATGTAATATGATATAAGACATTTTACCCAATAAAAAAAACTCAATTGAAATATCATATAAATAAGACTAAAATATTATTTTAATTTTAGAAAATAACATAAGAAGGCAATGCATTAGTTGATAAACGGTTTCCTCAGCAAGCAAAAGAGATACATGCAATTAATTGAGAATACTGGAGAAAAATAATTAATACAAAACTAATTATTTCATTTAAATCAAACATAATTATTGCATTTAAAATTAATTATTATTTTTTCTATGTTTATAAATATATTTAGTTTTTGTATTATAAATATCTCCAAGCAGATTTATGTTTATAAAAATGTTTTTTTTTAAAGAGGAAAATATTGGTATTATTTCACTAATTCAACTTTCATATAACATAATAAACATTAGAATAAGTGAAGTCAAAGAAATGTTTGAATAAAATAACAATTCTTGCTAATATGTTTGCAAATATGGAAGATTTATTTGTTTATAAGCGTGTTTAAAGATTAATAAGTGTAGGGGCTCCTTTTTCGGAGGTGGGCCCCTGACAATGAATTTGTAGAGAGTGGGGCAAAGGGTTTGGCTCCGGCCGGCCCTTCGCCGATCTTCTCCGCACTTCTCGCTGTTTGCTCCACGTCCGGGGTTGCTCCTCGGCTGGGGTCCGAGGGGGCCCCCCCCTCACCAGGGGGGTTCTTTGCCTTATATACCCTCCTTAGCTTGATCCTGGCCTTACAGCTGTTGGCCATCCGGGCTAATGGTTCAGCCCTTGTCCCATCAGACAGGTTCTTTCCCATACTGGGGGCTGCTGCCTCCAAGGTTTTCCAGTGAAGGGTCTTGTCAGCATTAATGGAACCTGGAGGGTTAGGTAGAATCGTTAAGTGTGGATGTGACCACCTGCAGTAGGTCTGCCCCCTACCTAGATTAGACTAGGTGTGCCGAGGATGGGTGTGTCCTCGGCTCGGGCCTTGGGAGGACTAAAGCCTTTAGGCCGACCGTCTGGGGAGGTCGCCTTCCTCGGCTTGGGCCCTGGGCCTGCCTAAAGGTGGGCCGGGGGTTCTGGGTCCTCGGGCCCCACAATAAGGTTATAAATTTTTTTTATAATCCCGGCCATCCCTAGCATCCATCGCCAACTTGCATTGTGAACCTAAAAAATATTTAAAATCAAAATATGATTAAATTTTATTTAAGCAATACTAAAATCAATACAATAAACCTTCATAAACTATGTACTATTTGAAAAAGACATGTTAATGATATTTGGAAATAGACTCCTAAGATTTATAAGGAAACAATATAAGAGCATCTCCAACAGCTATTGTAAAGCTAAATTTGGACCACCAAATGTTACTGTACACACTCCAGCAGCTTCTCCAAACGCACAGCTACTCTAAATTTATTTTTCAAGTTGCTACAGTAATTCTCTTAATTTAGAGAAGACTGTAGCAACTCTACTCCCTTCTTTTATCTTAAAAAAATGCCCGGCTGAATAAAAAAAAAATCTTTCTCTTTTCTCCTGTGTTCTTTGTTCATCTGTGTCTCTCTCTCCAACAGTAAAACACAATCAAAACACACACAATCTAAAATCAGAATAGAAACAACAGATCAAGAACAAGAAAAAAATACAAATTTAATTAGAACAACAAATCTAAAATAAAAAAAAAAAAAAAACAACAGATTAAGAGTATGAAAGCCTATCTAAACTCCATTGTAACAACAAATTGAATCAGAACAAGAATTAAAAAAAAAAAAAAAAAAAAAAAAAAAAAAGAGACAAAGCCGATCTGACCCAGCCTTGTGGTGGGGAGGACAACGAGCGGCGGCTGGAGCGGCAGTTGGTGCGGCAACTGGAACGACAGCTGGTGCGGCAGCGGAGCGGCGGTGGAAGCCCAAGCCGATCGCTCCTCTCTCTCTCTCTCTCTCTCTCTCTCTCTCTCTCTCTCTCTCTCTCTCTCTCTGGTGTGAAGAGGAAATGATTTTGCTGGAACGTTGAGAAAAAGAAATAAAAGAAGGGGGTGGAGGACATGTGTCTGGAGGGGAATGAAATGAAAGAATAAAAAATTCTAATTAAAAAATTCTACCACAATATTTTCACAATAAATTTTAAGTAACAGATTGTTATAAGTTAATATTGGCGAGAAAAAAAATAATTTCAGTAGTAAGTTCAAATTAGAACTAGCAACAACTTTTTACATAAATTTGTTGTGAAAGTATTGCGTAAAATGTTGTGGATGTAACACATCTCATAAAATATAGTTGTTAAAAAAAGAATAAATGATGATAAAAAAATAATAAAGAATGATTGAAGAAATAATATTTAAATAAAATAAAGAATGGAATAGAGAATCTGTTGGAAGTGTATTTAAAAAAGTGAATAGGTAAAAGTTAAATATCACTATTCATTCTTCAAATAGTACAAAAATTTGAAGAAGCTGCTGGAGATGCTTTAATGAGATCAAGGAACCATAATTTTTTTTTCAGGGCTATTTATGAGATATAAAAAAGTGAGGACAATGAAATGAACCCTAGGGCCAATCCAACAAATACACGGCCAGCAATTAAAGTAGGAGTTGACGCCGCCACACATGTTAGTCAACCGGAGCTGATCAACAAACTCGCGAAAACAATTGACCTTTCGCGACCCAAATAGTCAGCTGCCCAAGATCTTACTGCAGCACCAATAACTGATGTCCTTTGCACTAATTCTTCTAGCGATGCTTAATTGCCAATGCTTTTTATGTCGTCGTAGTTGAATACTAATGCATATGAGATGTTTTCCGCAAGCAACTAGAGCACTAGTTAAGAATTTATTTTAAAAAAGTTTTAATATCACTTTTATAAAAAATAAAAAAAATTATTAAAACATTAATTGTTTTTTTATTTTTTTTTTATAAAAACCTTTTTTAACTAGATTCTTAATTAATATCCTAAAGGCACTCATTAACATTTCTCATATATATATATATATATAGTTGTTTCTAACGGGTACGTCAAAGTCGAAATTCAAATCCCTATAGGTATATGTATGTGTATATATATATAAAATAAATGGCTAAATATATATATATATATATATATATATTTAACATTTAGTCACATTTTAAAAATGTCGACATTTTTATACATAAAATAGTTTCGGAAAAAAAAGTAAAATTGTGATTGTGTGAGAATAAAAATTCATAAAGAATTGCAGAGAGCTTATTATGCTTAGTGCAAGTACAAATACAAAAGGCTTTTGCCGTATTGTTTTTTTTTTTTTTTTTTGGAGGGGGGGGGGGGGGGGGTGTTGGGATGAAAACTTCAAATTTTATTGAATAGAAATAAAATCATACAAAGCAATTGGATTGATAGAAGTGGGAGTTCTTCAATCCAAACTAACATATTGTCTCCGCTGCGAACATATTGAGCAAGAGAAAGACCAACTTTATTGCATTCCCGACAAGCAAAGAGAAGCTTATTGTATTGTATTTAGAAAGTCTTTGATTCCACATCCATTGATCGATGGAAAATCACCCTAAATATGTAAGCAATGTTAATAAGGATTTTTTTTAGAAGAGAATTTTTTTTTAGTGGAGAATTTTTTTTTTCACCATAAAAATATAACTTAGAAAAAATTTGTATATAAACAATAAAATAAAAAACTGTAGAAACCTAATTGAAACGGATAATTTTATATTATTATGATTGATTGTTGATAACGGAAACTCTGTATAATTAATTATTTCTGAAAAAAGGAAAAAGAGGGTGATCTAATAAATAAATAAATAATTGCTGATTTGGTGTGAGACAATTGGTTTAAGGTTGATGCATTAAAAAGAAAAAGGGTAGAGAGGAATCTCATCATGCCAGAAGATCACAGCTTGTACACTTCGTAGACGGAGAAATTATAGAGTGTTCTGGTGGATAAGTGATGCGGTCTATCATTCCACTAAAAAACTTTTACTTGTTTAAAATTGCTGAGTCAATAATTAATTTCTGTTTAAAAAAATTTTCTAACTAATAATTTTAAATAGATGAAAGTTTTTTAGTAAAATAATGGATTACATCACTTATCTATCATGTAAATCTTATAATTTCTCCAATAGACGGCTAGAAAATTACGTGAAGGGAAGCTGGTCTTAGCAAGGTGAAAACCACGAGGTTTCAACTTTTATCCTAAAAACATAAAAGAAAAGATGGAGCACTTTTCAATTTCCAATATTTGTTTTAAGTTTTATCAGCTAACTGAGTTGAATTTTGTTGAACTGAAACAAAATTTTTTGCTATTTCAAATTGCTATTTCAAGCGTGAAAAAACAATTGTATAAATAACTCCATTGTTTAATTTTAAAGTTAAATTTGCTTATGGTCTCTAAAGAATAGAGCATCTTAACATTTCGTTAGTCACCTATTTCCTTTATGAAATTTAGAGATTAATTTTAAAAATTTTAAATTTATAGAGACCAAAATGGAACTTATGCTAAATGTCAGGCACTAAAAGTATAATTTATCATTTATATCAATAAAGTATCTTATGAAAAATAATCATTACATTGTAAGTAAAATTTTCTTACATGTATAGAATCCATGGGTGTAGATCTTATAAAAGATACATTTTAGGCATTTTAGGAAGATAAGAAGTTTTTTTGGTTGACTTATGAGATAAGCATTCCCTCTTCAGCACTGTTCAAAATTTCCAATAACTGTAACAAACCGACATATATTGTTCAATCTGTGCTTAGAAAGTTGTGCATGCTTAGATATGATAAGAGTTTTTCATTGTTCAGAAAATGATGATACTGATGTGTCAGGGAGCATCATTATCATAAAGTAATACTAATTACAATAATCTAATTCGCATTGCTTGATAATCACCCAGACTTTTAGTACCTGTTTCTTAATTACTCTAATACCCATCCATATATCAGCTTGACCATCCCATAATTATAGAACCTTGCAAACTCAGTAACCTTCATTAGCCCCATGTAGTACTGGGATGGATTTGTCAGGCAAAATAATGACTCTCATCGTTTGTAGTACTGGGAAGGAACACTGGGACCAAATTTGTCATGTCCTCTGCTTTGTTTGTCATTTTTAAGGTTTATTTTCATGTCGTTATTAGGAGTTGAGTTAAAGGTAAATATGGGAATAACTTGTTGAGTGTCTTAAGCAAGTCTTACAATGAGTCTTATCTAATTAGTAATTACAGTATATTAGAATGAATTTGTCTTTAAATTTAAGTATTAGGTTTAACTTATAAATATTGTGACAGCTTAGACTGAGCCAAATTCTTTAACAATAAAGTCGACGTCGTATATGTTGAATATGGATGTAACCTAAAAATTGATTTAACTTTCACCTTGGAGGTTGGTTTTCTCAAAGAAAAAAAATTGCTTCTCTTTGATACTATGATTTTTCCATTTGTTAGGTATCATACATAACAACTAGTATCAAAGCCAAGTTACAAACAATTTGCACATTAAGCAACTAAAACCTAAGTTTGTTGTTTTAAAGCGATAAGACATGTTCCATCTCTTTGCATCGTTGAGGATGACACTTTGGCATATGTCGTGCAGCCGACCTAAGTATCTCAAGGATGAAGGTAGAGAATGGATAATAGTTGTGGTGTGTGTGAAAAGAGAGAAACAATTAATTTCTTTTTTTAATGAAATACATTTAAAAATAGATAATTTGATGTAAATGTTTTTGAAAAGTGATTAGGTAAAATAGAAAAAGCAAGTTCTTATGCTAAAATAAATAATAATTTTTGTATGAGTTTATTTGAATGCTCTAATTTAGTGTTACATGCATGACCGAACATAGCCTAAGTTAGAATCCTCCCGTTGTTCTAATAATTCCAATCTACCCAAACACATTTACCTAGTTACAAGTTAGAATCATAGAATTATTTAAAAGTGATAGGCCAAGAATGTATTGATCTATTTGGTAAATTAATCAATTAATTAGCAAAGTGAATTAATTAGATTCAATTACAAGCAACAAGCATGATAGCACAAACAAGTCACCAACTAAGTTAAATGCAGCAGAAAATAAATTGACACGGTAATTTGTTTACGAATGGGAGAAACTTATACGGCAAAAAATCTCACCGTGTGATTTTAAAGTCACCACTCCCAAGAATTCACTATTATCACAACAAGTGGTTACAAGAAAGGAATCCAAATACCTTATACCAACTTATAGTTGAGTCTTTACCCCAATACCCAATATTGGACTTGTTCTGTAGTGACAATCTCTCCATTTAATGCACGGCTTTCGGTACGTGATTGACCAATTCGATGCGCGGATCTTTGTATGTGGCTTACTCACCAACTTGAGAAAGATGTTGGCTGCAAAGTTTTTCAGTTTATCACACGATGAAGATCACAAAGTTCCTTGGTTACAAAACCCTACGGTGTACAAACACAGTAGTTTTTTCAAAAGAAAGATGAACTAGGACAAATTCTGTCTCCGGTCACAATTTGCATGAACACAACTTTGCTTTACACTTGCACAACCTTTTGCAGCCCTTAAAACAATCCTTATATATGTTTAGAGTTGTGAGACAAGAAAGCACAACCATGTTTTCACGGATTAGATTGAAATCAGCTTTGAAAAACTGAATTTCATAAATCTCGATAGATAGCTTATCTGTTGAGATAACTGTCGAGCATTGGGTTTCAATAGTTTTTAAATCTTGATAGATACTAGCTATCGAGCTTTAAAATCCAGCACTTCATCACTTGTTTCTTGGACAGACTTGTATATAGCTTTAACACTTGATCTTGAAACCTTGTTCCTTGAAGCATTAAACACATTCTAGATCTACTCAATTACAAGTAAAGTACATTTTATTAAAGGAATAGCCAATTTTAATTTGACATATGTTCTTAACATTAAATCACATATGTCCTAACAAAAAGCAAAGAAAATATAAATAAAAATGATTTCCGTACGTTAGAAGATTAATAGCAGGGAACGTTGGTTCTTGTTCTCTACTAATTGTTAATCCGGCCAAAGAGATCCCTGGATTGAAGCTCATAACTTTGTTTTAACCAAGGAGCAAAACAAACTAGTTCCTAAAGTTGTAAGGTGTGGTGTGGCTATATCTCGCCTCCTCTTCAAAAAGAGCCATTGGATGCTTGTTGGTTATTTTGGTTTCATTTACTTCACACCAAAAATATAACTTAGAAATGGAATATTTCTTATGTTTCTCTTCAATAAAGTAACGCTATGCTCATGATCTTATTTTCCTATATAGAAACAAGAGAGCCAAACAATAAATGGCAGATTTTGTTTCATCCTTAAAAAATCAGAAGAAAAAAAACCCCTAACTTTTTGCAATCTTAATATCCTAAATTTATTCAGTTATGAATACTCAATTACTCATCATAATAAACCTGCCTAAAGAGAGGTTGCTCCTGGTAATGCCTTTCGTAGCCATAATTAGGATCCCCAAAGTTACTTCCAACAGCCCTTCTTTGATCACCATATGGATATGAATTTCCAAAAGCATAATCTGCAGTTCCCTTCCATTGATCATTGTCGCTTCCTTCATCGGTACAATCTTGACGATCACCTCTTCTTTCCTCATGAGACAAGCAAGGCCAATAACCAAATAAACTTTCGCAGAGGCCCATGGTTTCCAATGACGAGAAATCAAAATTTATGCATTTTGAACTAATTCTTCCAACAATGCCTGATTTGTCAATGCTTTTATGTCATTGTAGATGAATAATAATGCATTTGAGATGTTTTTTGCAACCTACATATATGTATAGAATTTTGTTTTAGATTGTTATTGAAAGGGGAAAAAAGAGATCTATTTCAAATCAAGAATTTTTTTTGTTTAACTTTACTTCATTGAATAAGGTGAAAGCCAACATGCACGATAAAAGTGGCGAAGTTGAAGAAACAAAAATTTGAAATGACATTTACACAATGTTTGTTATAAGTCAACATGCTGTTATATTGTTTGCATGTTTATAAATATATTTACTCTTTTTTATGTATATAAATATTTCTAAATTTTATATGTATATAAATATGTTTAGGGTTTTTTGTGTACATAATATTAGTATTATCTCATTGATTAAACTTTCATATAACATAGTAAAAGTTAGTATGTGTTTAGGGTCAGTGCCGGCTGAACAGTGGAGCAAGAGAGGCAGTCGCCTAAGGCCCCAAGTAAAAAAAAGGCCCCAAATTTTAACCAATAAGGTTATTTATAATCAATAAATAAAATAATATTTTTTTTACTAGATGAAAAACAAATAAAAAATAGAGAGAAATGCAATGTTCACGATATTTTTTACAACACTTTTATAATTATGTTAAGTAGCAGGTTGTTACAACCTGTTATTGATGGCAAAAAAATAATAATAGTGATATTTTCAAAGAAAAAAAAAAGCAACTTAAAACATAGGATTTATTGTAAAAAAATATTGTGAATGTTATACTTCTAAAAAAAATAAGAACAATAATAATAAGAGTTTAGTTAGCAAATTTTTATTAGTTCTCGTCTAAGTCCACCACTAACACCAGTCTTTTACTTACTATTATCAATCTACCATATCAACAAGTATGAAAAATTTTGTCAAATTTTTTTCTGTTTATAAAATTTCTAAAAAAAGAAAAAATTCTACATAGTTTATGTTAATTAGTAGTAATTTTGCATCTAAAACAAGATAATCAATTTTCGCCTTAGGCCCCCAAATACATCAAGCCGCCCCTGTTTAGGGTTTTCTACACTCATCAGAGGGTCAATGACATCAACAAACATTTTCTTATTCACAATTGGCTACATTTGTTCGAATATAATGAATATAGTGTTTGCTAAGGTAATAGTATGAATGTATGATCACTCCCGTCTTCGAATATTTTAAAATTTTAATAATTAATATATGCAGTTTAAAACCTTTTTTCCCATATATATATTTTTAAATGATTAGAAATGTTTTATTTTTGTAGGTCAATTATAGTTGGGGGTATATGATAGCCGTTGGCTTGCTTCCTTTGTCAGAAAAATGTAATTAGTGCTGTAACAAAGGTGTGCATCACAATTTCGGCTATACCAACAAGTTATCAAGCCTTACGTTTACCCAATATTTCTTTAATTATTCCATGAATGAATTCAAAAAGGATCAAGACATGTCATATCATACCATATTACATGTCCATATAATGTGATATGATATAAGACACTTGACCAAAAGAAAGATATGATGTAAGACATGTGTCAATCGAAATTTCATAAAATGGAGACTAAAAGTATTATTTTAATTTTAGAAAAGAACATAAGAACGCAATGTATTAATTGATAAAATGTATTTCCTTGAGCTAGTAGAAGAAATCAAGAAGTAATACAAGCAATTAACTGAGAGTGATGTCCAAAGTATCAGAGAAAAATATATCACGCAAAAAATAATTTTTGCAATTCAATCGATCATATAAAATTATTATTGTATTTAAAAATTATTGTTATTTTGTAATATTTATAAATATGTTTAATTTTTTTGCTATAAATATTTCCAAGATTTATATGTCTATAAAAATGTTTAGAGGTTTTTGTGGAAAATATTGGTATTAGAGTGGGTTGTGGTGATGCTATTAGTGTATTGATGTGAACCTCAATCAACATGCTTTGAGACCCAACAAACAGTATTGGAATAATTACCCAAGAAAACTAAAATTCAGATTTTTGATAGAAACTCTAACCCAACGTTTATAATCAAAACATGAACCAAAGGTATAAGTGTAACACCTTGACCTAATGATTATAAGTGAATCACGAACCAGAGGTATAAAGTTTGAACGCCACAAGGAAGAATCCCTGATAAATTCACAGTTCTTGAAGAACCAAAAGAAGAGCAAAGCCTCACCTTTTCTGATTTTTATTCAATTATCTCTATTACAATGAATGCATGCTATTTATAAGACATGACTGGAAATAGAAAAAAAAAAAAAAAAAAAAAAACGTACTAAATAATAAAACCCTAAATAAAAGTTGATTTAATATGAAATTAGCAGATCCAAAATAGGAAAAATAGCTAAAAACGTTCTAAATAATAAAATCCTAAAATTAAGGTAGATCTGGTCCAAAATTAGATGCTCCAGACTAGGAAAAATATCTATTAACTGATATAGAGCTGGAAAATCAATCAGCCATTAATTCACGCCCAATTAAGCTAGATTAGCTCTCAATAGCTTGGATTAAATTTATTACGCCTTCATCTTCCTTTGGGCCAAGCTTGGAATGTCCTCTGTTAGAATCAGCCCAAATCTCTTGAATCAACTCATTAAGTGTTTCTTTGATCTTCTTGGATCTTGCTTTAGTAATAGGCCTAACTGGAATATGCAATGAATCTTTGAATGCTTGTTGATTATCATCATTCCCCCTTTCTTCAAAAGGATTCGTCCTCGAATCGTCACCTACATCAAAAGGAGAAAGATCAGAAACATTAAATGTAGCACTAATGTTATACTAATTTGGAAGATCCAACTTGTATGCATTATCATTAATTCTCTCAAGGACTTGAAATGGACCATCCCCTTTAGGATGTAGCTTCAACCGCATACGGGATGGAAATCTTTCTTTTCTCATATGCACCCAAACCCAATCACGGGGTTCAAAGAGGACTTATTGACGGCCCTTGTTGGCTTTAGTCGCATATTGCTCATTTTTCTTTTCTATATGTTTCTGTACATTTTCATGGAGTTTCTTCACCATCTCAGCCTTCTTTTCACCATCCAAACTAGTCATTTCATTAATTGGTAAAGGCAGCAAATCCAAAGGGGTTAGTGAATTAAAACCATAAACAATCTCAAATGGTGAAAAACTAGTAGTAGAATGAACACTTCCATTATATGCAAACTCAATGAACGGCAAACAATTCTCCCAATTTTTCAAGTTCTTTTGAATCATAGTACACAACAAAGTAAATAAAGTTCTATTTACTACGTTAGTTTGTCCATCTGTTTGGAGGTGACAAGTAGTCGAAAACAATAGTTTAGTTCTCAACTTTCCCCACAAGATTTTCCAAAAATAGTTAAGGAACTTAACATCACAATCAGACATAATACTCCTAGAAACACCATGGAGTTGTACTATCTCTCTAAAGAACAAATCAAGGATGTGGGTTACATCATCAGTTTTATGACAAGATATGAAATATGCCATTTTAGAAAACCTATCAACAACCACAAAAATTGAATCCCTACCATTCCTTGACCTAGGCAAGTCTAAAACAAAATCCATATAAATATCGACCCAATGTGCACTAGGTATAGGCAGAGGAGTGTATAATCCATATGGTAAGACTCTAGATTTGGCCTGGCCACAGGTAATGCATCTAGCACAAGCTCTCTCCACATTAAGTTTCATTTTTGGCCAAAAAAAAAATGTTCATGTAACACGTCTAAAGTCTTCCTTACACCAAAATGACCCATTAAACCACCTCCATGTGCTTCACGCATAAGCAACTCACGCATAGAACTATCAGGCACACAAAGTGTATTCTCTTTAAATTAATACCCATCTAATCTATAGAATTTACCAAATGCTGCCTTCTCACAAGCTCCATACACACTAGCAAAATCATCATCATTAGCATACAATTCCTTAACATATTCAAATCCTAACAACTTTGCATTTAAAGTAGAGACAAAGGCATACCTCCTTGATAATGCATCAGCCACAATATTTTCTTTACCTTGTTTGTATTTGATTACAAAAGTGAAGGTCTCAATGAATTTCACCCACTTGGCATGTCTTCTATTCAACTTACCTTGTCCTTTCAAGTGCTTCAAGGACTCATGGTCGATATTTATGACAAATTCTTTCGGCTAAAGGTAGTGTTGCCAAGTTTCCAATGCTCTCACCAATGCATAAAGCTCCTTGTCATAAGTTGGGTAGTTCAAAACTGCCCCATTTAGCTTTTCACTAAAATAGTCTATTGGCTGCTTCTCCTGCATCAAAACAGCTCCAATACCTATTCCTGAGGCATCACACTCAATCTCAAAAGTATTAGAAAAATCAGGTAATGCTAATAAAGGAGCACCACATAACCTTTCTTTAATTTTAATAAATGCACAATCTTTCTCATTACCCCATTTAAAACCCATAGATTTTTTTAACAATTTTAGTGAGTGGTGCAACTTGTGTACCGAAATCTTTGACAATCGACGATAAAAACTAGCCAAACCATGAAAACTTCTTTCCTCTGTGATTGTCTTAGGTGTGGGTCATTCTTTGATAGCCTTCACCTTTTCCGCATCTACCTTAATTCCTTTTGCGCTAACAACATAAACAAGAAACACAACTTTGTCCATGCAAAAAGAGCATTCCTTTAAATTGGCATATAGTTTTTCTTTTCTCAAAGTAGCAAGCACACAATGCAAATGATTGATATGCTCATATAAGTTCTTGCTATACACCAAAATATCATCAAAATAGACCACACAAATCTACCTATAAACGCACGCAATACATGGTTCATTAACCTTATGAATGTACTTAGTGCATTAGTTAGACCAAAAGACATTACCAACCACTCATACAATCCATATTTAGTTTTAAAGGCAGTTTTCCATTCATCACCCTCTTTCATCCTAATTTGATGATACCCACTTTTCAAATCAATTTTTGTAAAAACACATGATCCATGCAATTCATCCAACATGTCATCTAGCCTAGGGATGGGATATCTATATTTTACCGTAATGTTGTTGATAACCCTGCAATCAACACACATTCTTTAAGTTCCATCCGTCTTAGGCATAAGCAGCACCGGCACTGCGCACGGACTCACGCTCTCTCTTACATGTCCTTTGGTTAGCAACTCCTTAACTTACCTTTAAAGTTCCTTTGTCTCCTTCGGATTACTCCTATAGGCTGGTCGATTAGGAATTGTCGCACCTGGCACAAAATCAATTTGATGTTCTACTCCTCTAATAGGTGGCAATTCACTAGGAACATCATTAGGAAACAGATTCTCATATTCCTGCAACAAAGAGAAAACAACACTAGACAAAGATTCGTCAAGTTCTTTAGTATTAAAACATACCTCTTTGTATAATAGTACAAATATAGGCTGGTTTGTATAAAAAGCACTTTTGACATCACTCACCTTAGCATAAAAACTCCCTTGTTTTTTTGTTTTTCTCTCTTTTTTTTCACTCTCTTTTTTTTGTTTTCACTCTTTTTTTCTTGGTTAATCTCCTTTTTCCTTTCACTCTCTTTCTCACCATCTTTTTTTGAACTCTCAGCCTCACAATTTTTCTTCATGTCATTTTTTTTTTTTTTAATTTCATTTGATCTTTATACACTTGTATCGGAGTCAATGGTACAAGAGTAATGGTTTTATTGTCTTTTACAAAAGAATTTCTATTCTTGAACTTGTCATGATTGACCTTTTTGTCAAACTGCCAAGGCTTGCCCAATAAAATGTGACCTGTATGCATTGGAACAACATCACAAAGTACTTCGTCCTTGTATCTCCCAATTAAAAAAGAAACCAGTACTTGCCTATTTACCTTAACCTCTCCACAATCATTCAACCACTGCAACTGATATGGTCTAGAGTGTTTCAAGGTAGGTAAATTCAATTTTTCCACTAAAGTAGTGCTAGCCACATTAGTACAACTCTCACCATCAATGATCATACTACATACCTTATTGTTGTGGCATCTAGTATGAAAAATATTCTCCCTTTGTTGTTCCATATCATCCTCTTTAACTTGGGCACTTAAAGCACGCCTAGCCACAAGTGATTCACCCTCCACTGGATACTCCACATTATCGTCACAAGCATCCTCAAGTGATGGAATCTGATCATCATCTCCCTCACTCTCAGTTTCCACCTCTCCATCAATACGTGCGATTATGGTCCTCTTATTTGGACATTGTGAAGGTATATGACCTACTCCTAAACAACGAAAACACTTAATATCACGATTATAAGTTTGGGATTCATTTTTACCTTTGTTGACATTGGGAGCTTTATCTTTCCTTTTTGGTGGTTCGGTTTTGGACTTGAAAATAGCCTCTTTGTCTTTCCTCCCATTTGACCTCCATGAAGTAGAGGAGCCTGGATTTTGAAATGACTGAGTTTCTTTCCTTTTAAGTTGTCATTCCACCTTTATTGCCATGTGCACCATGTCCTCCAACTCCTCGTAGTGCTACAACTCCACCACGTTGGCAATGTCCTGATTCAGCCCATTTAGAAACCTTGCCATAGTAGCTTCTCCATCCTCCTCTACATTAGCCTGAATCATGGCAATCTCCATCTCCTTATGATAGTTATCCACGCTCCTATAACCTTGAGTAACACTTTGTAATTTCTGATACAAGTCCCTATAGCGGTGACTAGGGACAATCCGCCTCCTCATGGTGGCTTTCATTTCCTCCCATGTCTCAATAGGTCTCTCATAGTTTCTCTTTCTGTTCATCACAAGTTGATCCCACCATATAATAGCATAGTCAGTAAACTCAATCATAGCTAGTTTTACATTTTTCTCCTCGGAGTAGTTGTGGCACTCAAAGATGAACTCCACCTTCTTCTCCCACTCCAAGTACACTTTTGGATCATTTTTCCCTTGGAACGATGGTATCTTCGTTTTGATGTTTCTTAGGCTTCTATCAGTCTCATCTTGCCATCTTGGATCTCTTTAGAAACCTCTACCATGCCTTTCTCCCCTTAGCGCAAACCTGCCCTCATTGTTCAATGAAGCTTGATCCTTTTCATCTTCAAACTCATCCTCATGGTAGTCATCAGAATCATCCATGCGCGCATGCCTTCCTTGCCTTCTAGCATTAAGGGCTCTTTGGGGACGCTCCTCATGCAAAGAAGTAATAACAGCGTCTTGTCTATCCATCCAATCCCGTATATCATTAAACACCACGTTCATACATTCAAATTGTTGTTGCATAGCCTACAATATGATGGATGACTCCTCCCCTCCTCTGTTTGATGCTTCGCCCTTGGAAGACATAATTTTGAAACTACAAAGAAATGTTAAAAATAATTCCTCACAACACTCCCTCATGTGTTTACACTCAAATTATGTCACTCATACTTGTGTTTTACTCTTAAATTGGCTTTTTCTCAATATTAGTCTCACACTCTCTTGCCTTTTTCCACTCGTAACTTCTCCTTTTTAGTTCTGCTTAAACTAATAAACTTGATCAAGAAATTCAACTTATAGTATTTAAACTAATACCAATGGCAAGAAAATATGACAGAAACACTAAATCAAAGGAAGAGGACAAAAGAAAATAATATTTTGGTTTGAGAGAATTGAAACTACAAGCAATTTTTTTTTTTTTTTTTTTTTTTTTTCTGTTTCTTTTCTGAAGTCTCTTCTTCTTTTTTTCTTTTTTTATTTATTTTTGGGGAGCTTGGTGCACAATTTTAACCTAGTGCATGTCACAAAATAAGAACGAGGAATAAAGAACACAAAAGGAATAAGACAGGATGATAACAGGAAACAAAAGATAAAGGGAAAGAAAACTGATTTTAGAACTTGTGCTCTGATACCAAATGATGTGAACCTCAATCGACACGCTTTGAGACCCAACAAATAGTAAAATAATTGTCCAAGAAAACTAAAATTCAGATTTTTTTTTTTATAGAAACCCTAACCCAACGTTTACAATCGAAATGTGAACCAAAGGTATAAGTGTAACACCTTGACCCAATGATTATAATTGAATCACAAACCAAATGTATAAAGTTTGAATGCCACAAGAAAGAATCCCTAATAAGTTCACAGTTCTTGAAAAACCAAAAGAAGTGAAAAGCCTCACCTTTTTTGATTTTTATTCAATTATCTCTATTACAATGAGTACATGCTATTTATAAGACATGACTGGAAATAGAAAAAAAAAACGTGCTAAATAATAAAACTCTAAATAAAAGTTGATTTGATCTGAAATTGGTAGATCCAAAATAGGAAAAATAACTAAAAAAATTCTAAATAATAAAAGCCTAAAATTAAGGTAGGCCTGGTCCAAAATTAGATACTCTAGACTAGGAAAAATATCTATTAACTGATATGGAGCTGGAAAATCAATCAATCATTAATCCACATCATAAATCACACCCAATTAAGCCAGATTAGCTCACAATAGCTTGGATTTAATTTATTATGCCTTCATCTTCCTTTAGGCCAAGCTTGGAATGTCCTCCGTTAGAATCAGCCCAAATATCTTGAATCAGCCCATTAAGTGCTTCTTTGATCTTCTTGGATCTTACTTTAGTAATAGGCCCAATTGGAACATGCAATGAATTCTTGAATGCTTGTTGATTCTCATCATGTATGGAATGACGCTTGGCTGCCTTCTAAAGATCATCCGAGAATTGAATCTCAAGTGGTGACTGGTTTTGAGGAGATGAAAGTTTTGGCACTCATAGACCCACAAACAAAGAAATGGGATTCCAATAGGTTGAATGGACTTTTCACCCCACAGGAAGTAGAGTTGATTCAAAGCATTCCATTGTGTCCAAATGTAGTGGAGGATACCGTTGTATGGCCTTTCACCCCTTCAGGAAATTACACAATAAGATCAGGTACAAGGGTTCTCACAGCAAATTAAGCAAAAACTCCACAAGAGGTGTCAGCACAACCGAGTAATGTAGTGTGGAAGTTAATATGGAGTATCAATGTGCAAAGCAAAGTCCGAAATTTCTTATGGAGGACTTGCCACAATGCTTTACTAGTAAAACATAATTTGAAATGAAGGCACATCATAAATGAAGACGTATCCAACTTGTGCAAACACGAGACTGAGTCGGTTTTCCATGCACTATGGGGTTGCGAATAGCTTTCACAGGTGTGGAGATTGTTGCCTACTTTTTCGTTCAGGCAGACGAGGACATTTTCATCAATTCAAGAAGTGCTCACTTACATGGACAAAGAACAAAAAAATCCAGAACTGCTGACTTCAGTGATGTGGACTTTTTGGCATCGCCATAATCGGGTTCGTACGTCTTCAATGGATTTCCCACTAGCATAGGTTGCACCTTTAGTGATTCAAGCCTTGGAAGACTTTCAACAAGCAAATTTAGTGGATGCTACACACTTCAGAGACTCTCCTCATTCTCGGGTTCCATGGTCACCACCAGCGAAGGGGGAAATCAAAGTTAACTTCGATGGAGCTCAGTTTAAAGATATGGGCAAAGCAGGATTAGGGGCTATTATCCGAAACAGTAGAGGACAAGCTCTGGCCTCTCTATCAGAACAAGCACCTCTCCCCTTCTCTTCAGATATTACAGAAGCTTTGGCTACTGCTAGAGCTATTTCCTTTGCACAAGGGGCTTGGTTTCACTTCATTCATACTAGAAGGCGATTCCGCAAACATAATAAAAAATTTGAAATCCAAAGAGGCATCTCTATCCTCCTTTGGTCATATTCTCAACTCAGCGAAATCCATGATGACAGATGGAAATATTAGATTCTCTCACGTTGGTCGAACAGGTAATATGGTAGCACACAACCTAGCCCTACATGCTAGATATGTTAGGGGTTTTTCAGTATGGATGGAGAATATCCCTCCACACCTTTCTCATGTACCTTGTGCTAGTTACAGCTGATTTGTTTTTATCTTGATAAAATTCTAGTTCTTGATTCTAAAAAAAAAAAAAAAAAAAAACTCTCATATAACATAATAAACATTGAATAGGTGAATCAAAGAAATGTTTGAATAAATTAATTATACTTGTTGATATGTTTATAAATATGGAAGATTTATTTGTTTATAAGTATGTTTAAGATTAATATGATTTGTACAAATTCATAGATGTAACTATCTTGTCGTAGTTGAATACTAAAGTGTTCCTTTTCAAATGCCAGAGAGAGAAAGAGAGACAAATATCTTGTTGATACAAATTGATAAGATGGAGAAATGGAATAAAATCATCTAAATTGCCAATTTCTATGTTCCATTGAAGTTCTTGAACCAAGTTTTTATGATTTTTACAAATTTCACTCTTTGATCTTGTTTTATTTGGTTTTGTTATGTTTTTTATGTTTCTAACAAAGAAAGTACATAGATGGGTTAGGGACCCCTAACGTGGACCTTAGGTAGATAAAGTGTCAAATTTCAAATTACGGGTAGATAACTTAAATTTTAACCAAAACCAAAATTACAAGTGGGTAAGTTGTAATTTACCCTTAATTTAAAAATTATAAATTTAAAAAGACCAAAATCAAAATTATGCTAAATGTTAGGGACAAAATGTATAATTTATCATTTATACCAATAAAGTATCTTATGAAAAATGAAAGTTCAATTAGTGTGAAAAACACTAATTAATGTTTAGACCTCCAATTTCAAATATAACATGTACAAGCTTATACCCAAACAATAGATGTGCGGAATACTAAGTACAAGCAAAAACCCAAACAAATAAACAACTTTACACCGTAATTAATCAAAACACAGTAGCAATTAAAAGGCAAGAATAAGGGTTAGAGAGATGCAAGCACAAAGATAACATTGACATGTGTTATCGAAGAGGAAATCGAAGAACTTGGTGAAAAACCTCTCCGTCACCCTCCAAGCGATAAAATGATTCACTGAAGAATAAAGCTGGGATACATGAATAGCAATAGACCCTCCAAGACTAATCTACCCAATGCACCTAAGCCCTTCAAGCTTCTTGCTCCAACAAGGTTTAGCCTAATCGTGTTTTCTTTAGCTTTTTGGATCCCACAATAAGCTCATTGCATCAACCAAGTGAATTGGTCATCTCTGAACTACTTCCTAAGTACCAAAATACCTCCTCACTGATATAGGTATGATGAGATAAGAATTTGGTTAATGAACCTCTCAAGGGTATGTCAACGGAGAGAGTGAGAGTAGAGGAATTTTGAGAGTCAAATGTCTAAGATTGTGGATGAGTTAATCTTGATTTTTCCTAGGTTTTCTCTCTCAAAATTCTCTCTAGAAACTCTCTACATTTCATGGGTATAAAGGTATTTATAGTAGTGTACGTGAGGAATATGAAATGTCATTTTTCTGCAAAATAGAGCATTCTGACGACTTGGCCTCACGACCTGTCCCAATCGCAAGTTCTAATTATGAGATAACTGACTAGCTAGACTGTCATTTTTTTCTTGTAGTGCTCCAGTTGTTGTGACCCTTCAGCTTCCTGTATGCTTCACACGTGTGGCGTTTTGGCGAGTTGCAAGTCGCGAGTCATTTGCGAGATCCAGTCGTGAGAAACCTCCAAATGCACACAATCTTGATGTTCATCACACTCTCTCACACACAACCCTTACAATATGCTCATCTAAATACATGGTATCTAATTGCTAAATTACAAGCAAATTTGGCATGGAATAAAGCCAACACATGATTGAATAAATTCAAAAGTTTAATCTCCCCCTTTGGCTATTTCGTGACAAAACCCTAAAACAGACTCTAGACTTAAAATGTGAGTTGGGAATAGTTGCCAAAACTCACTCACACCTAACTCTAAATTCTATGAAGCTCTTGAACCATACAGACAAGTTTCCTGAAAACAATAACATAAGGAGATCATTGTAAGCAGAAATCTTGAAATGCATATAGAGCAAGTACAATGCTATCAAGCCATAAAGAATATAACAATAAAGTATGGCTTGACCAAACATGAACAATCACTATAAATAATGACCATAATGATCATTCACACAAGGAATGAACATTTGGATATGTAAGATAATAAGCTCAATGCAAAGTATCATTTGCATGTCTAACACTCAACTAATGCAAGACACTAAAGTATTTGCATCAATGATACAAGAACCAACAAGGGCACAAGAGTAGAGTACTAAAGATAATGCATACATGATCTAAAAGTACTAATAATCTACAAAGCAAAGGCACATATTTAAGACATAGTCAAGTACACAATATAAACCATGAAATATGAACATGGACTATAAATAGCATGAAATAAAATATTAAGCATAGGCTTTTCTTGCTCTTACTTTTCATCTCCAATGCTCCCCCTTCAATCTAGCTCTTTCTCCCCCTATCATTACACACCCTATCAGGAACCATCTTAATTAAAATGTAAAAGCTTAATTAAAATGGATAGTTTTTAAATATTATTAATATTAATTGATAACAGGAAACTCTATATAATTACTTTTTAAGAAAGAACAAAAAAGGAAAAAATATTGCTGATTTGATGTTAGATAATTGGTTTAAGGAAGCACTTGATGGCTACATATTGATTTCAAACATTTGTGTTACAATGAATCTAAGGTAGGATTTATATACTAGAGAATACTTGACTAACTCTAGACTAACCCAAAGTTAAGTTGATTATCGTACAACTACATGACACCTACAATTGATTTAGGCCACTTGGGCTATAATATGTCTAACAAGGCTTATATGCCTAATGACTGGTTGGTTGTGCATTACAAGGAAAAGGGCTAGAGAAGAGTCTCTTGTCATTGTAGACAACCATAAAAAATAGATAAGTGATACATCCACAACATTTTTACAACTAATTATAGGTGGTAAGTTGTTATTGATTCTAATTTGAATATACAATTTAAATTACTTTTTTACTCACTCATAACAACCAATAACACAACCCACAAATACCAAATTCTAAGTTAAACATTTCAAAGCATACATAATGTTTCAATAAACAAAACAAAGCAAATAACAATGTTTCAAACAACTCCATAAACACAGTCAATCATCAAGACCCAAATTTTGGTTATCTTGGATAGGTCCTCAAAAATAGTTTGATCATTATAAATAGCATTATTGTCATTATTAGTAAGCACATGACCCACATCATCCATTAAATAATCATTAAAATCTCTTAATGTTGCTTTGGAGGTTCATTCACTTCATTTTCATTTGCATCACCAAACTCAAATTCATCACCTTCACCCAAAAAAAAAAAAATATATAATTAAATTTTTATCAATTTGGGCTAGGGAGAGCTAATCTGTTTATTTATTTATGACAGAAATCACATTTTTGTCCCTACATTTTCAAACGATTTCCACTTTGGTCCCTAGATTTTATTTTTACTACTTTTAGTCCCCATCCTAAAAAATGCTTTCCGTTTTGGTTCCTATCATTATATTAGAGACGGAAAATGCACACGTGGTAAATGGAGTGCATTGTTGGCACACAAAAAGCTGACGTGGCCATTAAAATAATAATAAAAAATGTTATTTGGCATTAAAAATCCCATGTCAGCATTTAAAATTAAAAAAATTAATTTATTAATTTTAACTAAATAAAATAAATCAAAACAGAAATAAAAACCAAAATTCACATGAATTAAGATCTAAAAGTATCTTGAACAAGAACACCAACTCAGACTTAAGATTTCAAAATTGAAAACCAAAAACCACAGATTGCACAAAAACCACCGCCATTGCCACAAAATCTCTGCCAAATATCCACCAAAACTTCTACCAAACTCCACAAATTGCACAATTTCTCCAACCCACTCAAATTCTTCGCACGAATTCAACCCTCATCAAAATCAAATTCTAGAAATCCATTAAACCCCAAATCATGCTTAAACTTAAAAGATCTCAATCAAAAAACAAAGACACACCCCCTAATCCAATCCCTAAACCCAAATGGAGAAAACAAGTCCAACCCATATCCCTAAAGTGTAGAGAGATGCTCAACATAGAACTGCTCAACGGTGTTGTTCACATACTTGTCAGCAAAACTGGTGCAAACCTTACTATTCTACAAGCAACTCTTAATATTGTTCCAATTCTTGGTATTGGTAACCCTCTTTTGCAACCAATTGGAGTAATCACCAAGCCTATACTCCTTATACCCACAATTCAACCAAGGCCTCCCTAGCACCCTTGTTGGTAATAGCAAAGACAAAGATGGTAAACATGAAGAGAAGAACTATGAGGAGGAACATGACCAGAAGGTAGAACTAGAGGAGCCATGAAACACGACAACAAGCTCCGATTAAGCCAGCTATGGAGACCACCATGAGAAAAACACCAAGTGCGATGATGGGTTTGTCGAGCCAATGCTCGCACTCAGTGTCGGCCTGTCGGCTCAGCCATATCCCAGCACCAAGGATTGGGATTAAGAAGGAGGAAGGTTGGATTTTGGTTTGTGTTTGGATTTGGGTTTTTTAGGTTTTCTGAAGATGGATTGCTAGGTTTGTGTTTGTTGTTTTTGTGTTTGGTTGACAAGAAAAATCAATTCTTGGGTTTGTGTTTGTTGCTTTTGTGTTTAGTTTGGTTGATCTGTTTCTGGGTTTGTGTTTGCATTTCTGGGTTTGTGATTTTTGGATTTTAATTTTGTGTTATTAAATCTGGGTTTATGTTCTTGTTGTTCTTGTTTAGGATACACTTAGATCTCAATCAGTGTAATTTTTGGTTTTTATTTCTGTTTTTAATTTTTTTTTATTTAGTTAAAATTAATAAATTAATTTTATGAATTTAGATGTTGACGTGACATTTTTTATTATTATTTTAATGGTCACGTCAGCCTTTAGTGTGCCAACAGTGCACTCCATTTGCCATGTGTGCATTTTCCGTCTCTAATGTAACGACAGGGACCAAAACGAGAAACATTTTTCAAGATAGGGACTAAAAGTTGTAAAAATAAAATCTAGAGACCAAAGTGAGAATCGCCTAAAAATGTAGGGACGAAAATGTAATTTTTGCCTTTATTTATTTATTTATTTTAATCAATTAAAGGCATTTGAGCTCTGTTTGGAAGCCCAAAAAAGTTTGTTGTTGTTGTTTTTGTTTTTTGTTTTTTGTTTTTTGTTTTTATTTATACCATAGGATATTTAGTATTGTTATGGATCAGGATCTTATAAGATCCTAAGATCCAGATTGGAACCCTACACAAATTTGCGCTTAGTAAAGATCCTATTAATATCCACGGACAGGATAATAACCATGCATTCATCTATTAACCATAGATGATGAATCATCATTATCAATACTCAAATACAAGAACAAGATAACATGCCTTCATGGCCAGTTGGCCCTAGGGACGGACCTAGGTGGGGGCCTAAAGGGGCCTAGGCCCCCCTGACCTTAAGAAAAAAAAAAAAATTAGTAGGACTATATGAATGGAATTAGATACTCACATGAAACTTCTCCCCTCCCCCCCCCCCCCCTTCCCCCCCATCCTCTCCAAAATCTAGGCCCCCATCATCAAAATTTAATCAAATCAACCCAAAGATATCATGATAGTCAACAACCTGTAATAAGAAAAACCTTCAAATAGAACAAAATTTTGGTCTAAACAAAAAAGCATACACAATATAATCATACCACAAATCTAAAATAACAAAACAGAAATTACAAATTCCCAATTTTACCCATTTAAATTTCACTCCCTCAATTTCACTCTCTCAACTCTTATTCTTGCTCCAACAACTGTCGTTTTTTACCTGAATCCTTATTCTTCAATTCTTCTTGCTTGGACTGTCATATTGTTATGGTTGATGTTGTTTGCTGTATGAACAACAAAAATCCTCCTCTATTTTCTTCTTCTTCTTTGGCTTAGATTTCTCCACTAGTTTGCTAAAATCCTCCTCTATTATTTTCTTTCTTCTACTTTGATTTCTCCACCAGCTCACTATCACTTTGTTTTCTTAAGACGTTTTTTACTTTCCCTATATCTACTTTTAAGCTTTTGGTAAAAAATGTCAGACACACATGTGGTTTTTACTATTGTATTTTGTCCAAGCGTCCATCTACTCTACATGTTGGATTTACTTCTCCACATCTTTCTTTTTCCTACCTTTTATCTATTTTGATTTTCGTATTAATTAGTTGTGATAGAAATCAAAATGTGTCTTGTGCAATATGTTATTAAGTTACATATGTGAATTTATGGCTTAAATATAGATTATATGAATTTACAATTTTTAAAACCTCTTAAATAAAAACAAAAGCGGGGTTCTAATATATAAACAAATTAATTATTGTTAATTTGGCATGAAGTGTGGCTTGAATTTTGCCACAAGCCCATAAGGCCCAACCAAGCCCAATTCGGTCATAGCAATTGACCCAATACAAGTTGTATTTGGAATCCCAGTTGTCGACTTTATAAAGTAACATATATATATATATATATGTGTGTGTGTGTGTGTGTGTGTGTGTGTGTGGGCGCGCACGCTTTATGATATGCAGCAAAAGAGAAAAATAATGAGAGTAATTCCTAAAAACCTAGCAGTTGCCGCATAAGAAGAATAATAGTATTTTTTTTTGTCTTGTGGGTAAGAGAGAGGTAGGGTATATTGGGAGTTGGGTTTTTTTGAGATCTTGCACTCTATTGTATTTCTCTATTTTTTTTATAGTGAAATTTTTCCATCGTCCCCGTGGAGGTAGGTAGTTTGCCGAACCACGTAAATTCTTGTGTTCTTTGTATGTGCTTGTTATTTAATTTCTGCTTATTTACTGTTATTGATTTGAGTCTTGAGGTGTTATCTGCACAATAAAAATAATATATATAAAGCGATAACTCTAAAAGGTACATTAGGATTAATTGTTACCCAAATATATCATTTTTTTTCCCTCTTAACTAAACTTAAATGACCTTAGTATGAAATTGACCCTTTTGCTTCGAAACCCTCCTAAGTTCAAATCCTGGGTCCGTCCCTAGTTGGCCCACTGACCCAGTACTAAGAAAAAGCCTTTTATTATATCCAAAACTAGTCACTAACCCATGCTACGCATAGGAACCTATCTATTTGTGAGGTAGACTAAAATAATTTTCCACCATTGCATGATTTGCTGTTGTATGACTTCAATTTGTGTTACAATTTGATGAAGAAGCCATTGCTTGAACATGCAATGACTTATAAAAAATTTGTCAGACAATTTCAGATACTGCAAAAAAAAAAAATAATAACTCAAAAATTTAAATATTAAAACTTCTGAAAGACCAAAAAATATTAAGGAATCAAATGATTTATTGCTTAGAAATGATTGAAGAAAAACAAAATATATATGACTAAACAATAGCTAGAGAAATATAAAAGAAAGATGGGTTACATTCAAAAGAATAATTTCAATTATTGCAAACTTTTTTATCTTGTAAAAAACGTCTAAAGAGAGTTTGGTGGTTCATGTACAAAAATTACTTTTTAAAAAATACATGAAAAACCATAAAATAATTTTTTTTTTAATACAGTAAAAGAGAGGAAAATAACACAAGAAGATAGAGCTCATACCTCTACTCAACTTAAAAAATATATATATATATATATATATATTGGGGTTTGCATTACTTTTATAGTGTTTATGATTAACCTTGCAAATTTTGAGATAAATGAGTTTGAGTTTAAGTTGGACTTGTTAGAGAGATAGAGTTTCACTCATTGTTAAGTTTGAATTAAACAAAAATAATTTTGTTTTAAAAAAATGATGAGTTTGAGTTTAAATTAGACTTGTTAGAGAGATAGAGTTTTATTCATTATGAAGTTTGAACTAAACAAAAATAATTTTATTTAAATAAAATGATAATTTTATTTAAATATTGTGCTAACGTGAAAAATTGTGAGAGTTTTAGAGGTTTCGGTTATATATATATATATATATAGAGAGAGAGAGAGAGAGAGAGAGAGAGAGAGAGATTATATTTTAGTATGCTGCTGGTACAATAAAAAGCTTCATAGAAGAATAATAGCATGGAACATTGGTTCTCGTTTTCTACGAATTGTTCTTCCGGCCAAAGAGTTCCATAAATTGAAGTGATCCCTACTTAATGTGCCCATTTTGGATCAGTCACCTTGGGGTCTACAACAATGTTTTAACTTTCGAAATTAGTAAACAGCTGGGCTTCAAGGAGCTAGTGCCTAAAGTTGAACGGTCTAGATCAACTGCTCTTCAAAGAGAGCCATTGGGTGCTTTTTGGATACTTTGGTTTCATATTGCTTCACACCAAAAAATAACTTAGAAATGAAATATTTATTTATTTATTTCTCTATGACAAAGTAAAACTATCTAATATCATGAACTTATTTTCCTAGATAGGAACAAGAGAGCCAAACAATACATTACAATTTTTTTTTTTTCATCCTTGAAATTAGAAGGAAAAAATTTGCACCCCAAATTGCATAACTTTGAAGCAGTCTTGTCTTCAAAAATGAACTTCTAAAAACACTTAAAATATATATTTTGCTCATGAATTGCCAACATAAAAAACCTAACAAATTTTTAATTATTAACCATTAAACTTTTTTAAAAAAAAATTATTCAAAGGTAAAGATTGATTTTTTTTTTTATTTTTTTTATTTTTTAATTTTCAATCTCAACCATTAAAAGTTATTGCATGATCTCAATCCGTAAACTGATAGTGTATAAAAGTTAATGTTTACGTTTTACACCCCAAAAAAAAAAAAGATGTAGCACTTTTCAATTTCCAGTATTTGTTTTGACAGCCAGCTGAGTTGAATTTTGTTCAACTGAAACAAAAATGTGTGCGATTTCAAATTGCTAGTTGACAATTGACAATTCATCTGCTAACCATAGATTATGAATCATCATTATCAATGCTCAAAAACAAGAACAAAATACCATGCCTTCGTGGCCAGTTGGCCCACTGGCCCAATAAAAAGAAAAAGCCTTTTATTATATCCAAAAGGGGAAATTGCACTTAACCCACTTGTGATTTGACCTGTTTAAACAGTGCCCACTCGTGATTTAAAATTTGTCACTTAACCCACTTGAGGTGGCTTTCGTTAGACCCCTGTTACTTACCTCTGTCCTTTTTGTTAGAAAATCCTCTTTACTATATAAGACAAAATTAGAACCCAATTAGAATTCTAAAAAAATGATCGAGCTCTCTCTCACCATCTTAGAAATCAAATCTTCAAACCCAAATTCCATTTCATGACGCGAATCTTGTTCAATCAACACAATAATGGTTCCCTCTTGATGTATATACTACCAACAATATATATCAAATCTTGCCGTAAAAAAATATATATAAATAAAAATGAGTTTAAGTTACAAACCCAAATACTAATAGCAAGGGAAAACAAAAAAGAAACCATAAATCCATTAACCCCAGAAAATTTGAATCCACCAATCCACTGCTCTCCACTGCTTCGATCTCGGCCGATCTAGACAATTAGGTTGCTCTGCTACTCAGCCGATCTCACAATTTCGTTTTTCTTTTTTCTTTGTTTTTCTTCCCGGTCTAGGGTTTTGGGCTGCGCATCTAGACTGAATGTTTTGGTAAAAAACCCCCCGGTGTTTGGTTGGCAATCACTATGCTTAGGATATTGCTACTAGATTTGTTGGCTTTTGGTAGCTTTACAGCCAAGCACCTCTTATGTAGTGGGCATATATGATTAGAATTGTGTGACTCTACTTGTGGTTCTTTCAGGAAGTCCAGCACAAGATTCTTTGTCTCGTGGAGATGCTAGAGCCTTTTCTTGATCCTACTATAGCCACGTCAAAAAGTGCAATAGCTTTTGAAGATCTATCTTCCTCTTTTCTTGAAAAGTAGGAAACCACTTGTGTGACTGCCCTCAATGTCATCCATACAGCAGTAGGAAAGCTGGCCGTTCTTCCTTCTTTGGAATCTGAATGAAGGCATGGCTCAGTTGCTCCTAGGTAATACACACCTGTATTGTTTGTTCAATGAGTTGGCTGTGGTGTTGAATTTGCTAGATTGCTGGGTTTTTTTTTTTTTTTTTAATTATTTTTTTAATTTTTCCCAGCAAAAGAGAAAGGGTTAGAGTTTTAGAAAGAGAAAGCCTAGGATAAAGATAGAATCCAGCAAACTGGTAGATACCATTTATTCTTAATTTTTGTATTTTATTTTGTGATTGTTTTATGAAGAATTAAGTAGTCAATTTTTGGATTTAGCAGTGGAAGGCTAGCAAATCTATGGGTGTATGTTCACATGGATTTGTAGCTTTGTTTGTGACTGTAGGTGTATTGGTTTTCTTGTCATTGTAAAAGTATGTTTGGCAATTGCAGCAGGCATTGGGTAAGAATGTTGTTGGGGCCTTTTCTAACGTGTTAGGCTGGGCTGCCCCTTTGTGGTTGTAGGCCCAAGTGTTCCGGGTTGCGGGATTTTGAGATCGGTCCAATTGGAACTCAACTTGGCCGACTTGTGCACAAACTAGGCCTCATCTGCTAGGAGAGTGCTTGCGACAGGCAGAGCTGTTTCAGAGAAGCTTGTGGCAGACAGACATAATTGATAAAAACAAAACAATGTATTCTGGAATGACTAGATAGTTCTTTTGATAGTGAATGACCAAATGATCCATAATCACAATAACATGAACAATTTTTGACAAATAAAATAGTAAGGGCAAATGGTAATAAAGATTAATCCACAAATAAAGGAAATAAGCCCAGTTCGGTCCACAGGAGCAAGGTTAGGGAGAAGAATGCCTCTTCTTAACATGATTAATCTCCGAGGAAAAGAATTCCTGCAATGGAAATTAATGGGTTTGAGGGAGGCGGACCTGAATGGACAATGCCTAGGACGATTATAGAAGAAAGCAGGGATTTGAGAGGGAGAGAAGGGAAGGGACCTATCAGTGCATGCCACTAACACTTGCTTTTTTTCTCTTCTTCTTTCTCTCCTTTCTAGTCTTTCCTCAGTGATTTCCACAATTGTAGTTTTTAGTATTGTGCTCCTTTGTGTTTCTAAGTATGTTTCAGAGTCTTTTTCTTTACGTTGTGTTATATTGCTCTCGTCCTTGTTGCTGTTCCTGTACACGACAAAGGCTTTCTACTTATAGTGCCTGCCGTGACTGGATTTTACTATTCTACCCCTCAACTACCTTTGTCTGGTCTAGGCGTACTTGCCGACCATCACTGTTCTGTCTGTGAGTTCCCCTGTTACAGACAGAGACAACTATTTTGTTTGTTAGTTTGCCATGGTACCTCTTCCTGCCGCGATGATGTTTCTCTTTCTCTATTCCTCATGGCATGCACCTATTGGTTCCAACTTAGCCTTGCCTCTTTTGGGTGGTATGTCATCCCAGCAAGACGTATCCCCCAAAAAAGCTTGAGCAGGAACCTCAAAACAGGTCTTCCCCTCTCCCCACCTCCAAACCATGCCCTTTTACCTCTGACCTACGACTTCACCATGCCCCGTATTGGCTGGATACAAGGTGGTGGTGTCTGGGCCTTGCGCATGCATATGTCTGAAATCTGCCTGTTGTTCATGCATCTACCATGGACTGGAGACTTTGCTTGTATTGCCTGCCGTCCGTTTCTGGCATTTTTCGCCCCCATAGGGTCTGGGCTTTACCGAATACTGGGCCTTGTGTTCTCTTCAACCCAATTCTTTAATTGCCTTGGCTTCCTATCGCGTTACTTTGCCGCGGCGATTTGTTCTTACTGGGCCTCTTTTCAGGCCTGCCATTCCTTTCTTTCCCCCAGTGGCTTAATATGGTCACTAGTGTTCTCACTTATGGGCTTCAATGTCCCTTTCTTTTCACTTAGGCCTTTCCGGCCCATTTACTTCCTTTGGACTTCCTTGGTCCATTTACTAGTTTCGCATCCTATGGGCTTTTACTAACTTAATTGGGGTTTCCTAGCCCAATTTCCTCATTCTCATCCTTGGAGTTCATGGGCTTGCCATTATCCCTTACTTTCTTTGTTTACATTGCTTTGGGCCTGCTGCGGCCCATTCTCACTTTTCTATACCACATACTACCCATGGGTGCTGTTTTCTCTCTTTCCTGGCCTTTTATGCCCACTTACTTCCTTAAGACCCATTTGTTTATATTAAGGGCCTGTGATCTATTATTCCTGCCGCCTGGGCCTAATGGTTTTACTTAGTCCACTGCTTCTCTGCTGCCCGTATTTCTGGGTTGGGCTGCCTTCTACCTATCTTAAAAAAATGACCCTCAACATTTAGCCCCCTGAAGATATGGAGCATTCCTGTGGTCCATATGTGAATAAAAGACCTTTCTGTTCCCTCTTTTTTTTCCCCCTTCTTTCTTTACCTTCGCGGGCTTTTTAAAAATACGGGCCCCTTCATATATACATATATTTCTTTTCCTACCGTGAATAATGGTGACTCTTCGAATTTCCCAGAATGGCAGTTATCCTAAGACACAACTGCCGCTTCATTAATTTCATTCTTCTTTTGATGGCTGATCAGTCGCCTTCCTTCAGGCTGGTATTAATGACTCAGGTATTTAAGAAGAGAGTCCCTTCGAAAATCAAACACAAATACCTTCTTTTCCAAAACATTGTGTCCGTCCCTCTTCCTTTACCATCTTCTCTTCTTCGCGCACCCATACCTCTTTTACTTCGCTTGAACCATTGCACAATGGCGCCGGTGAAAAGTCAAAGTTCTTCCTGCCACAAAGGGAAAGAGAAAGTTCCTGATCCTCTCGCCAGACAAGAAATGGGTGAGGAGGCCATGTACTCCGAATTCGATCATTCCGATGAGGAAGACGCACCGCGCGACCCAGATAGTGAGTGCGCCCCTCTAATCGATCCTTGGTATATTGCCTATCCTCACTTCCCCAAGGTTCCCGGCGATTATGTGCTGCCGCCACCAAGCCGCGTGTGCTTCACCATGTGTAGACGAAACCCTAATATTTCTTAGGCTCCGGTGTCTTCCTCCATTTCTAATTTGGTCATCCGCCAAGGGGTTTCTCTTCCCGTGCCAATTCATTTCGAGTTTGGGTTAGGCATGACCTTAGGTTGGAAGGAGTGGGTTAATCAAGAGTTATCCGATACGGCCTTTATGGGTTTGCTGCAGCGGGTTGACGTTCTGAAGGCCATCGTTTTATCTTGGAGTCTTTCTAATTTTTGAGACCTTTATAATCTTCGTCACTTGGTCCACCAGTGGTGCGCCACCACCCACACATTCTTCTTTTCCTGCGGCAAACTGATCGTAACTCTTGAAGATGTGGCCAACCAGCTACTCCTGCCGATCCTTGGTGATACGGATCCTGCCATTATAGAGCTTTCTTTAGAGGAAGAAGTCATTGAGGCCGAGTTGTGAAAGAGGATGGCCCGGGAATGCAAAATTATCATACTGGGTTAGTTCTTCCTCTAAGTTTTCGGCTGCCACCCACTGCGTGGCCTTTGTTGCTTTTTGGCTTTGTAAGTTCGTTTTTGGTTCGCACCCCTATTACGCCGTCAAGCCTTTGTTTTTCCGTTTGTCTATTAAAATAGCCACCGAAGTGAGTCTGCCGCTGGCCCCCATGTTCTTGGGTATTTGTATGTTCAACTGGACATCCTATGGAGTGACGAGAGCCAGGCGGACTCTTGTCACATTGTCACTTCCTCTGTTCACAACACCATCCTGTAGCAATTGTTGTTTGAGCACAGTGCCCAATACTTAGCGAAATGTAGGCCTGTTCATTTCGCGAAGGAGAAGTACCAATCATGTCCGCAAGTGATCACTGACTTTTGCGGCAGGTTTGAATTCGATTTCCCTTTGGCTTTTCGTTGGTCTGGTCTAAAGCCAATCGGTCATTTAGTCGTTGAGTCTTTTGATAATGGTACTGATTTTTCTTGGAGAGCTTATAAAAACTTAGGCAGGGGTTACACATGTATTGATTTTGCTATGGGTTCATTTACTGATACCATTAGGACCACCACCCCTTTGGCTGGTTTTGATGAGATTGGGATCACTTATTTGGCGGCTACCAATGTTGGATGGCTGCCATACTTGGCCGATGAGGGTATCAGATTTATTCACTACCCTGCCAACCGGGTGAAGAGGCAGTTTGGGCTAGACCAGGACATCCTTGATGACCTTTCCTATCTCATGGAGTCTCCTACTTCAGTTCGGCCTTTCTTGCGGTAGACTACTTTTGACTTTTGGAGACAGCACTTTAGTGCGGTTACCATTCCTAGCTCGTTAAGAGAGGGCCTTTACACTCCTGCCATGCATGTCTATTGGCAGGCAGTGATGACCTCGTTTAAGCAAGAGTTGGTAGGTAGTCATGGCTTTTCCCTTATTCCTTATGACGGGCTAAGCATGCTTGTCTCTCCCAACCTTCGGTTGCTTCTGCCTTCTAGATCAGTTTTAGCTTATGCCAAGAAATAGAGCCATTTTGCCATCTTCGAGTGGGACGTTGAGAAGAAAGGATTGTGTTGGCTCATGGGTGATTTTCCCCCTGGTTAGGAGAAGAAAGTTAAGGTAACCAATATTCCTATGCCAACCAAGAAGACTCATTCCAAGAACAAGTCCGCAAGCAAGCCCAAGTCTGCTGCTCCGCAGCCAGCCATGGGTGCTCCCCTTTCTAGTAAGACACGGGGTAGCAAGAGGAAAACAACTCCCCATCCTATGTCTACCACTGAGCGAAGGGTATGTTATGTTAAGAAAATTTTCCATTGTCTTCTGTGTTCTGACTTTAACTGCTAACCCATGCCGTGCCTACTGCTTTCTTTCTTTAACACTGCCTCTTGTCCCCCCTTTTCTTTGCAGTCTAAGCATAAGGAGGGTGCGTCAGCTGCCTATCTTATCGAGCTTGACGAGCCTGTATTTGAGGTAATTTCCACTATTTTCCTCTTTCTTTCTTTTTTTTTTTTTTTTTTTTTCTTTTACACATATTTCACCTGTCATATGTTCTTCATTTGTCTTGATCAGCCGTAGGTTCTTTTATTCTTTACCACATGTGTATATATATGTATTTCTTTTTTCTTTTGCCTTCCAGGATCAGCCCGAGCCCCTTTCCATCTATCATCCCACAGCCGAGGAGATGTCTGCCTCTATGGGCACACCCGTGGTGGGTTCTTTTGATGGGGCTGGTGAAGCTTTTCAGACACCCATTACTTCTGCTGCTGCACATGGGATTCCTGCGGAGGTTCCTAGCCCTCCCACCGGATCGGTACCTAGAGAAGAAGGTACTCACACTAAAGGGGTTAGGGAAGCCACTCCATTTCCGGTCGAGATGCCCACTCTAAGGGAGGCTGTTCCTCCTGCCGTAACTCAGACCGAGGCTGTTTCACCCATTGCTCCTCTTGTCATTTCTACCAGTGATCCTTTTGCAACTCTGTTTCAGGCCGCGAAGGATGGTTCTTCCTTGGTAGTTACTCCTTCTTCTATTCCCAGTTCGGCCACTCGCAGGCTCGATGTTGATTTGTCCTCTAAGGAGTCCGAGGATATTCTTAAGGATCTTGGTGATGAGCCCATCCTACCAAGGAGGATTTCTGAGTCCAAGGAAGAAGAGGGTGTTCCACTCGAGGCTAGATTCACGGGTATGTCCTTTCTCCCTTTTTTCATTAAGTCCACTTTTCCTTCTTTATTTACTGGGCCCACTCTTTTTTTTTTTTTTTTTGCATGTCTGTTTTCTCTGTTTGTAGAGACCTTTGAAGGGCTAGGCATTGCAGCAAGTGTAGGGGTGCCTGCAGCAGCCACCTCTGCCGCACCCATAGCACCCATTCCTGTTGTATTTTTTGTACTAGCTCCTGCCATATTTACAGCGTCAGTTTATGCCATTCCTTCTCTATCTGCTTCGGTTCTTCCCACAGCCCCCATTGTTACCGGTCCTGTTAAGTTTTCTTTCCCTTTGTCTATTTTTCATTTGCTTCCCGTGGCTTTGTTCCTTTTCTCTTTTCTCTTTTAGTTCCTCGTCTCATGCCTTGTATTTTTCCTTGGCAAGACCACTCCTTATAGTCCCTGTTGTGAAATTTTAAAATATTCGCAAGTGTACGAACCGTACCGAAGTATAGTTTGACAAGAACGAAGTCGAACCCACAAGGATTTGAATGAACGTAGGAAAATTAATTAAATCTTAACCAAATTAATCCTAATCTAGTTTAATAAAAATTGGTTGTTTTGAAAATCAAATAAACTAAGCAAATAATAAAGTTAAGCAAATAGTTAAACTAAGCAAAAGATATAAAGCAATAAAAAATGTAAACAATCAAGGGAAAGGAATTAAGGTTTTGGAATCCGCCTTGTTAATTCATATCAGCATATATTTATGATCATTAATTTTTCCCAACTCACTACATGATAATCTAGAAATCAATCTTGCTTCCATAGAAAATATCATCATTAACACTTATGTTTAAAAATCTAAAGCATGTTCTTCTTCGCTTCTTAAGTATAAAATTAAATCATCAATTATATCCGTAGCCAAACAAATCACAAGATATATCCAATTCTAAAAATCAAATCATAAATTGTATCAATTGACAGACAAATCACAAGCGATATCCAATTTTATAATTAAGAATTAATAAACCAAGCATTCAATTAATTAAAAAAAATCCTAAATCATGAGAAAAACATGATTGAACTCATATCTAGAATCCCATCTTAGTCAATTGATATGAAGCAAGAACAATTTAAATCATTAAAGAACAACTATTGTGGGAAAAATCAAATCACATAAATATTACTGATAATCCCTAACAAGGTTTCATCCTCAACCCTAATTATAAATTTAGCTACTCATGATAATTAAAACAAAACAAAAGAATAAAATACTAAACATTAAACTAGACAAATAAAATAGAGAAAGAAATAGTCACAATGCTATCATGGAGAAAAGTTACAGAGAAGCCACATGCAACACTGCCTCTTGCTCCAATTTTCTATTTTGCATCTCAGTCCTAGCACTAGCCTTCATCCTGAATTTTTCCCTAAAAGGCCTTTAAATAGGTCAAGGAATCCTGTTACAAGTTGAATTCTCGTTTGAAGAAAATCCCAGATTTTTAGGCTTCAATTAACCGACTATTTTGGTCCATTTAACATCAGAATTCGGGCTTCTAATAAACTACAAAGTTGTAGCCCTTTAAGTTAACTTTCCAACCCAACTTGAATCATCTCAATTGGACATCTGACCCAAAAGTTATGCTAAAAATACTAACTAATGTGCAGGCTGGAATCCTAATCCGAATTGGACTTGGATTTAATTGGGTTGGCTTTCTCTTGAATTCATGCCTGGCTGGATGTAAGTTCGCTTGAGTCAATTGGCCTAGCCCCACTTTGCATGTAAAACCCTTGTTACCTGCAGCACAAAAATATTACATAATCAGTCACAAAATAACATAAAAGTAAAACTAAATATGTAGATATGTGAGTATTTTATTGTATATATTTCATGCACATCAGTCCCAGCTCAGTTCGAAGTAGGCAGCAGTTCTGCCACCTTTCCAGACCCTGTGAGTAAGGCTGTTGTCTTTTTCGCACGTTTTGACCAGCTTGAAGTCAATGACCTTGATCCTGCAACTTTCTAGAGCTCCGGGCCTCTTTATGTAGACTTTCATGGCTTTAGAATCCCTAAGGACTGTGTTTCTCATTTGGCGATGATCTATAACAACCATGGGGACTTCATGCAGGGCTTCCGACTTGGTCGTTTCGCTAGAGAGAATTTTTTAAAGATGTTGGGGAGTGTGTTGAATGACATCGAGCATAGCTTTGTTGATACCATCTCTACTGAAAGGATCCTGCAGTGGAAGGCTGCGGTGTAGGAGCTTGTCAGCGTCGGTTTTGCTGTGGAGTTCATTTTGGATTACCTTCGAGAGATTGCCCAGACCGTTTTCATTAGGAGGGTCCAGCCCACTGTTGATGCCATTGACTTACGCCTTGAGATCTTGAGAAAGGAGGTGGCAGACTTAGAGGGCCATCGCGAGCGTCTTCTTTCCAGTATTGGTAGGTCCGATCGTTTTGGAGATCAGCCTCTTATTTCTAGACTCCATTGATGATGATGCAATTTCTTCCTTGTTTCGTTGTTTCCTTTTCCTTATGACTCTATCTAGTACATTATGCTTTCTTATAGCACTTATTTGGCTAGTTTGCCATGGTTTGGGTTTGTAACTTAACTTTGTGATGCTACACTATACTTTTGCTATGACATATAATGATAATACTTAGTGCTTTTCATTACTTCCTCCTGAAAGCAAGTTACAATTTCATATTGTGACATAGTCACTTGAAAGATGGAAAGGTAAAAGGAAATATAAAGGTCACGACAAAGGAAAAAGAAGACAATCATATGAGTTTTCTCCTTAGGCATAATATCATTTCAACCATTTCCCGTTGATGGGATCCATTAAATCTTTGCCATCCATTTGAGTCAAACGGTAGTACCTGCTTGGGTGTGCCTCCCTTATCACAAGGGGTCCTTCCCACTTTGGTGCAAACTTGGAAGGTCCTGCCAGGCCTCTTCTAACATAGTTTGCCACTTTCAGAACAAGTTGTCCTTCCACGAATACTCTCTCTCTAGTCATCCTATCGTAAGCTTCAGTCATTTTTTGCCTATATCTGCGGCTACGTTCCTGGGCCTTTTCTCTTTTTTCATCAAGTCCCTTTAGGTCCTCACACCTTTCTACCGCAAAGACTTCTTCTTCTTCCCTTCCTTTTTTTTGCATCTACATAACCCTTAGGGACGAGGTCATTATCTCTGCTGGGCTCACCACTTCAGTCCCATAGACTAAGGAAAAAGGTGAAAAACCTGTGGCTGACTTAGGTGAATTCCTGTAAGCCCAAATAGCATTTGGCAGGTGCATTGCCTATTCTCCCATGTACTCCTGGCTCATTTTACTAATAATTTTTATAAGGGTTTTGTTCGTTGCCTCCGCTTGCCCATTTCCTTGAGGGTAATAAGGTGATGATCGGTGGTGTTTGACTTGGTAAAATTCTAGCATCTTCCTTACTTTACTGTTGACAAAAGGTGTACCATTGTCACTGATGATTTTGTGGGGTACACTGATGATTTTTTGGTTTACCCCGAACCTCACGATTATGTTTTCCTTGATAAAGTTTCTCACCGCTCCTTCGATGGCTTTGCGAAGTGGTACTGCCTCTGCCCATTCAGTAAAATATTCCATAGCCACCAATATCCATATATATCCTCATGATGGTGGGTTAACCGGTCCTACCAAATCAAGCCCCCAAGTGTGGAAAGGCCATGGGGTCACCATGCTGTGCAAATTCTATGGATGGGTGTAAATTAAGTTGGCCTGTACTTGGCAATAGTGGCACTTTTTTACAAATTCTACCACATATTTCTTCTTGGTAGGCTAGTAATAGCCCATTTGCAGCAGGCACCTATAAAGTTTTTTCTTTCCCTGGTGTTCCCCACATTCTCTAGAGTGTACTTCTTTCACCATTTCTCCTGCTTCTTCAGGGCCCAGACACCTCAAGGGGTCCCCATCATACCCCTTTTTGAAAAGGACCATATTGTGCATGAAGTAGCATGTTGCCAACCTCTTGAGTTTATATTTTTCACTGTGCTTCTGCGGCAGGATACCTTCTGTCAGGTACTGTATAAATGGGCCTCTCCAATCTTTGCAGGTGAATGCAACGTAACTTTCTTCTCAGTCTGCCGCGAGTTGGCAGGCCTTACACTGAGTTTGGACTTGGTCCGCATCTTTGCCCATGCTTAGTCAATAAAAGCCTGCCCTTTGAAGTCTGCGGTAAAGGCTAACCTCTCCGTAGGATCCGCAAGTTTTTCGTGTACTTCTTTCAGCTTTCTCTGGGCTTCCTCTAGTCTTACACATTTGGCCAAAACCCCACCTGGCATCCTGCAGTACAATTCTCCCTTCACTAGTGCGTAGTCTTTTAACGCCTTCAATCCTGTGGCATCATCTTCATTCATCAGGGCTTTTTTTATGGGAATCTACCAGTCCCTGTTACACTGCTCCTCCTGAAATTTCTCCCTCAACATATCAATTATCGATTCTCTCCTTTTGCTGACCTCTACTCTGGTGCTATCTCTTTCGAATATTATTTGTAAGCGTAGCGCGACTAATGCGTCTGCAAACCGATTTTCATTCTTGGGAGCGTGCTCTATTTTAAAAGTTGAAAACTTTTCCTCCATTTTCTGGGCCATTGCTCTGTATGGGGCTAGGTTAGGTTCTTTCAAGGAGAAGCTCCCATTGGCCTGGCAGACCACCAAATTCGAATCGCCTAATACCCTTAAGTGTTTGACTCCCATTTCGAGAGTCGTGGCCAGCCCAGTTAGATAGGCTTCATATTCTGCAGTATTGTTTGAATAGGGGAATTCTAATTTGAATGACAGTGCTACCGTTTCATCTTCTCCATGGTACAAAACTACTTTCACCCCTCCAAATTGGGCGGTAGAGGACCCATCAAATTTCATTACCCATTGCTCTCCAGTTTCTTCTGCCATGGCCACTTCCCTCGAAACTTCATCATCTAGTGGGAACTCTTCCTCCCCTGGAAATTGTGCCAATAAGTCTGCTATAGTCTAGCTTTTTACTGCCCTAGGTGTCCTCATTCTTAAATCATATTGCGATAATTGCAGCAACCATTGGGATATCCTGCCAGAGAGGATCGATTGCTGCAACAAAGCTTTGATGGCATGGGATTTAGTCATTAGCCACACTTCGTAGGCTAAGAAATAATGGTGCAACCTCTGTGAAGCATATACAATGGCCAAACACGCCCTCTCTGCCCTTGGGTAATGAGTTTCTGCATCTTTCAAGGCACAACTGATATAATATACTGGTTGCTCAGCGCCACCTCCATCCTTTTGGGCGATTAACGCACCAATGGCATACGAATTGGTGGCCAAGTAGAGCAACAGCAGCTTCCTGTGAATCGGGGCCTGCACTATGAGGAGGTTCATCATGATCTGCTGTAGCCTTTTGAAGGCTGCCTGCTGCAATTCCCCCCACTCAAAATCCTGCCCTTTCCTAAGCAGCTTAATGAAAGCAGATGTGATTAATACCAATCCAAGGATAAATCTTCGGATGTACGAGACTTTCCCTAAGAAGCTCTTTAATTCCTTTATTGTACTTGGAGGTCTCATGGTCACGATGGTCGTAGCTTTGGCCAGGTCCACGTCTATTTCCCTGCTGTGAACTAAGAAGCCTAGGAACTTCCCAGAGGAAACTCCGAATGCACATTTGAGAGGATTCATTCTTAGTTTGAAGGTTCTGCACCTCTTGAATACTCTCCTCAACACTTGGAAGTGTTCCTCTCTCTTCTTTGATTTTACTATTATGTCATCTACATAGTCCTCTAGTTCACGATGCATCATGTCGTGAAATATGGCTGTCATCGCCTGCTGATAAGTGACACCCGTATTTTTCAATCCAAAGGGCATTACAGTGTAGTATAAGTTGCCCATGGGTGTTCTGAAAGCGATTTTCTCTGCATCTCTCGGCGCCATTCTGATTTAGTTGTACCCGCTGAACCCATCCATAAATGAAAACACGACACTTCCTGTTGCAGAATCTATTAGTAAATCCATGTTTGGCAAGGGAAACTCATCCTTTGGATAGGCTTTGTTGAGATTCCTAAAATCTACACAACATCTTATCTGGCCGCTCTTCTTCTTCATGGGCACGATGTTGGACAGCCATCGTGGGTGTTGGATAGGCTTAATGAATCCTGCGGCAAGCAATTTCTGTACTTCTTTGATTATTTGCCCTCTTATCTCCATGTGGAATGTCCTGGTAGGCTAGGCTATTGGCCTGGCCTCTGGGTCCACATTCAATGTGTGTGCAACTAGCCTAGGGTCTAACTCCGGCATTTCATTGTATTCCCATACGAAGACATCTTTGAATTCTTTTAAGAGCAACATCAGTTCTGCTTTTTCCATTTCTGTCAAACTTGCACTAATTAAGATAGGTCTTGGTCCCTGTGAAACAGATCCCAAGTCAACTTCTTCCATTTCTTCTTCTGCTGAAACCTGTACTTCCTTTTCTATCACAACTCCTTCATTTTCCTTTTCATTACTTTCTTCCTCTGACTTTTCTTGAACCATGCAACACGCCAAGTTCTCGTGCTGTCGTTCCTAGGTAGGGCCCTCTTATGTTTTACTCGTGGGCCCCTCGCACCTTCATAATTTATACATAATCCTGCCGTCAGGACCTCAGATCCTGACGCAGTGAGGTATATCCTCTGATCCTGCGGATGGCGCTTCCTTCCTCTTCCTTTTTTGGGCTAGCAACTCCCTCAAGTTAGGCTCGGGATCATCCTGGATGTCTCTTTATTTAGGCACGAAGGTACCTTGTGGTCTTAATACTGAACTTTCCCCGGATAGAGCCCATTGATCGTAGAACATGGTTTCTACTAAATGAGCTTCGGCCTGCTCAAATGGTGAGTGGTTCGCTGCTATACGTATCATTCTACCATTCACCCGTCCTTTCACACATTGGTGGTATGTGGATGGAACTAGCCTGTGTTTATGTAACCACGGTCATCCCAAAAGCACGTGGTACGGGACTTCCTTTTTTACCACGTGGAACCAAGTTAGAGAAGTTATGGGTTCCACGTTTAACCATAACTGGATATGGCCTACGGTGTACTCTCCCCTTCCACCAAATCCCGTTACTTCCATTGGACACCCTTGGATCTTTCTTTCTGAAATCCCCACAGCTTGCAGAGTGCTCAACGGGATGAGGTTTACGGAAGCACCTGTATCTACTAAGGCTCTTTTTATGGGGATTTGATTTATGGATGTTGCCAGATAGAGAGGTCTTCTGTGATCTAGGTACCCCACTTCTATATCTCCATCGCTAAAGGTGATTTTGGTTGACTCCTGAAAAAGAGCCCTGTTATTTGGACTTCCACTGATAAACATTCCACCCCTGCCCCAGAGGCAATGCTCACTAGAGTCTCGATATCTACTTTTCTTTCTTTTGTTATGACGCCCAACTAATCAAATAAGTTTTTGAATTTGGAGCTCTGCTATAAAGTAGTAATCACTACGGCAGGCAGGGCCAGATTCTCTTCTTCATCATCCCCTGGATCTGCATAAATCACTACTGTTGCTACACCTTTCCCTTTGTGATTTGGGAGTGGGTTTCTTTGAACTTCCTACTCTAAAGTCTCTTCCTTTATCTGCGAAGTGCCCAACACTTTGCGGTAGAATGTTGGACATAGTTGTGTAAACAACAAAAACGCGAGTCCCTCCTTTCCTCTTCTGTAGGCTCCCTAGCAACCTGGTTAGGTTTAAAAACACCATCTGCTATCCATTTGTCTAGCAGTATGTCTAGTTCCTTTGCGGTGTATGGTATTGGTGGGAGAGTATCGTACTCTCTCCCGTCAGTCTTTCTCCTCCGCTCACTGGTGGACATTGCCATGGCTTCCGGGGCACTTCTTTTATCTGTGCTTGGCTTTACGGACTGGGCAATTTTTCTCGCCTTTTGTAATAACTGCGTGAACTGGGAGATTTCAAGGTTTTCTAGAACTGCCCTGTACTCCCTGATCATATTTGTCATACACATCTCCACCAGCGTCCTTTCTTCGCAATTGTCATAGCAGTCGAGTGCTATGTCCCTAAATCTCTTGATGTACTCCATCAAGTCTTCACCATTCCTTTGTTTGGTCGCTTGCAGTGTTGCAAGTGTCACCGTTTCTTCTCCGTGGAAGTACTTGGTACAAAATACATCCACCATATCATCCCATGTCGGGATTGATCCTGGCTTTAAGCCAATGTACTAGGTATAAGCCCAGTCACACAATGATTTAGAAAATTCTCAAAGACATAAGTCCTCTTCTACGGCATAAGGGCCAAGCGAATCAATGAACTTGCTCACATGCTCAACAACACTTCCCTTCTTGTCATTATATTGTGTGAAATCTCGCGGTTCATACCTCTCGGGGTATGGTTTACTGAGTACCCTTAGTGGATATGGGGGTTTACATGCATAGAATCTCTCTTTTGGTCCTCTAGCTCTCTCTTGCTCCAAGAGAGCCACTACTTCTGCCATAGTAATAAAACGTTGATCCGTATTTTGTGGGACACCTCCTACTAGTGTCTCTTCTGCCGCATGCTCTGGATCGTGCTGATTTCCTTTCTCCTTTGTTCTATCCGTCTTTAATTGACGAATTTCTTCTATCATTTGCTGCTGCGAATGATGTAGAGCCTGCAAGACTTCCACAAAGGTGTTGGCGTTGTCTGCGGGGATCCTTTGAAGAGGTTAGGGTCCAACCCCCATCTCGTTAGTACCTTCCGCCTGATTCGGCTGTGGTTAATGGGGCGTTGTAGGCCTGGACTTTACTTGTAAGGGTACAACATTCATATTTTGTGTTGTCTTGGACTTCGGAGGCATTTGTTTGCGAGGGCTCTTGTCCTTGAACTATTTCTCAACTCTCCAGCGAAGTCGCCAATTTAATGTTGGGGCCTTTTTTACCGTGTTGGGCTGGGCTGCCCCTTTGTGGTTGTAGGCCCAAGTGTTCTGGGTTGTGAGAGTTGAGACTAGTCCAACTGGAACTCAACTTGGCCGGCTTGTGCACAAACTAGGTCTCGTTTGCCAAGAAAGTGCTTGCGGCAAGCAGAGCTGTTTCAGAGAAGCTTGTGGCAGACAGACATAATTGATAAAAACAGAACAATGTATTCTGGAATGACCAGATAGTTCTTTTGATAGTGAATGACCAAATGATCCATAATCACAATAATATGAACAATTTTTGACAAATAAAATAGTAAGGGCAAATGGTAATAAAGATTAATCCACAAATAAAGGAAATAAGCCAGTTCGGTCCACGGGAGCAAGATCAATGAGGAAGAACGCCTCTTCTCAACACGATTAACCTTCGAGGAAAAGAATTCCTGCCGTGAAAATTAATGGGTTTGAGGGAGGCGAACCTGAATGGACAATGTCCAGGATGATTATAAAAGAAAGCAGGGATTTGAGAGGGAGAGAAGGGAAGGTACCTATCGGTGCATGCCACTAACACTTGCTTTTTTTTTCTCCTTCTTTCTCTCCTTTCTAGTATTTCCTTAGTGATTTCCACAATTGTAGTTTTTAGTATTGTGTTCCCTTATTTCTAAGTATGTTTCAGAGTCTTTTTCTTTACATTGTGTTATATTGCTCTCGTCCTTATTGTTGTTCTTGTACACAGTAGAGGCTTCCTTCTTATAGTGCCTGCCGTGACCGTATTTTACTATTCTACCCCTTAACCACCTTTTTCTGGTCTAGGCGTACTTGCCGACCATCACTGTTCTGTCTGCGAGTTCCCCTGTTACAGACAAAGACAACTATTTTGTCTGTTAGTCTGTCATGGCACCTCTTCCTGCTGCGGTGATGTTTCTCTTGCTTTATCTCTCATGGCATGCACCTATTGGTTCCAACTTAGCCTTGCCTCTTTTGGATGGTATGTCATCCTAGAAGGACGTATCTCTTAAAAAAGCTTGAGTAAGAATCTCAAAACAGGTCTTCCCCTCTCCCCACCTCCAAACCATGCCCTCTTACCTCTGATCCACGACCCCACCATGTCCCATATTGGCTGGGTACAGGCTGGTGGTGCCTAGGCCTTGCGCGTATATATGTCTGAAATCTGCCGACTGTTCATGCATCTGCCGTGGACTGGAGACTTTGCCTGTATTGCCTGTCGTCCGTTTCTGGCTTTCACGAGCTGCTACTCTAATTTCCCGCTCCCATAGGGTCTGGGATTTACCGAGTACTGGGCCTTGCGTTCTCTTCAACCCAATTCTTTAATTGCCTTGGCTTCCTATCGCGTTACTTGGCCTTTCCTACCGCGGTGATTGTTCTTGCTGGGCCTCTTTTCAGGCCTGCCGTTCCTTTCATTCCCCTAGTGGCTTAATATGGCCACTAGGGTTCTCACTTAGTGGCTCCAGTGTCCCTTTCTTTTCATTTGGGCATTTTCAGCCTATTTACTTCCTTTGGACTTCCTTGGTCCATTTACTAGCTTCGTATCTCATGGGCTTTTACTAACTTAATTAGGCTTCTCTGTCCCAATTTCCTCATTCTCATCCTTGGGGTTCACGGGCTTGCCATTATCCTCTACTTTTTTTGTTTACATTACTTTAGGCCTGCCGCGGCTCATTCTCGCTTTTTCATACCACATACTGCCCATGGGTGCTGTTTTCTTTCTTTCCGGGCCTTTTAGGCCCACTTACTTCCTCAAGACCCATTCGTTTATATTAAGGGCCTGTGATCCATTATTCCTACTGTTCGGGCCTAATGGTTTTACTTAGTCTGCCGCTTCTCTGCTACCCATATTTTTGGGTTGGGCTGCCTTCTGCCTATCTCAAAAAAATGACCCTCAACAAATGTTAAACGTATCATTCCATGTACATTTCTAGATTTTGATTGTGAAGAAGAAGAAGAAGGAGAGAAAAGAGGAGAGAGACATAAACATATTTACCCTTATTTTTAACGGTGAAAAGGAAGAGGTGGGTAACGAAGGTCTAACGGAGGTCACCTCAGATGAATTAAGTGATAACTTTTAAACCATGGGTAGGCACAATTAAAACGGGCCAAACCACAGGTGGATAAAGTGCAGTTTCCCCTATTCAAAATTATATTTTAGTCTACAGCTACAATAAGAAGCTTCATAGAAGAATAATAGCTGGGAACATTGGTTCTTGTTTTCTACGAATTGTTCTTCCGGCTAAAGAGTTCCATGAATTGAAGTTCTATAATTGAAGTTATCCCTGCTCATAGTTTTCCCATTTTGGATCAGTCACCTTAAGGGTCTACAACAATGTTTAAACTTCTGAAATTAGTCTACTCAAACAGCTGGGCTTCAATGAGGTAGTGCCGAAAGTTGTAAGGTCTAGATCACCCCTCTTCGAAGAGAGCCATTGGATGCTTTTTGGATACTTTGGTTTCATATTGCTTCACACCAAAAAATAACTTAGAAATGAAATATATATATATATATATATATATATATTTATATTTTTTTTTTTTCTCTATGACAAAGTAAAACTATCTACAATCATGAACTTATTTTCCTAGATAGGAACAAGAGATCCAAACAATACATGACAAATTTTTTTTCATCCTTGAAATCAGAAGGAAACAATTGCAACTTTTTGCAGTCTTAATATCCTGAATTTATTCATCTATGAAGTATGAACATTGAATAATCAATTACTCATCAAAATAAACCTGCCTATAGAGAGGCTGCTCCTGATAATGCCTTTCATAGCCATAATTAGAATCCACATAGCTACCTTCAACAGCCCTTCTTTCACCATATGGATTTGAACTTCCAAAGAGATAATCTGCAGTTCCCTTCCATGGATCGCTGTTGCTTCCTTCATCGGCACAATATTGACGATCACATCTCCTTTTCTCACGAGACAAGCAAGGCCAATAACCAAATAAACTTTCACAAAGGTCCATGGCTTCCAAGCCATATCCACTTGGAGGTTCGGGCACTGGCTTGTCATAAGAATCATAACCATGCTCTTCAGCTATTCCATTTCCATATCCACTCCCATCTTCTTGAAAAGGTTCCTCTTTGTGACTGTCAAGGCCTTTGTCACTGATATCATGTAATTGCTGCTCTTCTTCATTCGCCAAGGATTGTTTGCTTCCATTTTGAGGTTTTTCTGCCAGCGCACCAGTTTCCTCTTTCCCACTAGGCAAAGCGATGGACACAGAAGTGACAGCATTTGGATCCGGTGGCATAGATCGAGGATAACAAATTTCATCTGAAGCTGGAAGGGGTTTGCCATAGCTTTGAGCTATATCATAACCACCACCATAAGGTGTTGGATCATAATCATCAAATTCAGGCACATTAAACTCCACGTTAGAGTAAGATATCACAAATTGAGTCAAACCAGGATTGTAATCCCCACCATAAACATCAGGGTGATACTCAATACATCTAGGCTCACTGAAAGTAGAGGTAGAATATACAATTGATGAATAGCTATGTGGAGGATTGTAAGCACTATAACAAGGGATTGAGTTATACTCAAAGAACTGATAATTGTTGGAATCATAGCTAGGATAATAATCCATTAAGCCATGACTTGGAACTGAATCATAACTATCACCATAAGGGGTAAGATTGTACTCACCAAGATCATCCTCAAGATAGCTGGATCTGTAATAGGCCATTGTTGATCAGTCAAGCTCAATTTCTCCAGCAGTAATCTTAAACATTTTTTTTTTCGCTTATACAGTTATCTTATACATTACTCAATGTTAGCGAAAAGCAACTTCTTGGAGAATGGCTAGGACATAAAGTGGCTTTTGCGCATTATTGAAAATGCATATCTTTTTTAAAAAAAGAAAAAAGATAATGCATATCTTTAGGGTCAGTCTTATCCATCTTCTCATCCATCTACTATTCCCTATCACACAATTTTGATCTAATTTGAGAATAAAAAACAAATTTTGCACATGCATGAAAGATGGAGAACTCGATTTATGTAGAGAACTTTGTTGTTATGCGGGTAAAAGTTTCTTCTCTTACCAAAAAGAAAAAAAAAAAGGGGGGGGGGGGGGGGGGGTGTTAAGCTAGCTATTATAATTTGTTTGCAAATTGCAATGTGATTTCCACTGAGAACCAATGAGATATTTTGACATTTCAACAAAGCTGGGGGCCTGTGGCCCATAACTTTTCCTTTAGTCTAAGGAGAGGACAATTATTTCAAAGTTACATGATTGAAGACATTTATTACTTTTTGAGATCATTAGATCCCAATAATGGATTGAGATATGACAGGAAAGAATCCTGAGAAATTTGTTAAACAGGATATCCTTTTTTATTTTTCCTGAGAAATTAGCACTAGATCCCAACATAATTTTGCTTAAGAATGCACTATCACTTGGCTTGGAGGTACGCCAGTGTCGCCATTCAACTGTAACCGCTATTTGATACAATGATCATTGTGTCATCTTATCATGACCAGCCTACTGGACAAATCTCAGTCAGTGTAGATGCAGGAGATGATGGACTAGTGTCACTATTCTACCTACCTTTTACTTATCCAAAAAGAAAGGAATATACTCAGCATCAAGCTTTCGTGTGATCAAAGGCCTTTTGGTAAAGCATTATTGCCTAGTTCTCCATAGAGTATCTAGGTTTGAATGTTCACCCCCCACGAGTCAAATTATGTGTAATGGATACATGTGTAATGGTACGGTTACAATCAGCATTTTTTATTTTTTATTTTTGTTCTTTGTTTTACATCCCGCACACACATGCAAACGCACACGTGCGCGCGCGCGCACACACACACACGAGGGAAAGCAAAAAACAAAAAACGAAGAATAGTGGTCGACAAACATGATTAAAACTTGACATTTCTACATTTCAGGGAGCACGATTGGCATTTGGATTGTTTTTACAGATCAATGACTTTATCCATTGCAAGCTGATCACTTCCTCAAATGACCTTTAGTGTTAACGGTTCCAGTCTAACTGGAACACAGTCCCATAGTTGACCTAATAAATGACGGACTTATCAAAATACCATAGAAGATCCAATATGATTCATTTCATGCCTACAGATACCAGGACACCAAAGATTTGATCAAGTAGCAAGCCTCATGCAAAAAAACAAGGATACACAAGTCAACTACCGCAACAAAGAAAAACAGTTTCAATTTAAAGAATTTAAGCAATCAACTCAACTCTTGTGAACGTTTGAATGATTAATTCCAATAATTCCATCCATCAGGTTCCACACACCACTTAAAATTAGGCCTCTTATGTTAACCATTTAAATGCAATAAGTTGTGTATAAAACCACTATTGAAATTAAATGATAGGATTCTCAAAAAAGAAAGAAATTAAATGATAGGAATGGTATATAATGACTTTGTCTATGCATTGGCATGCAACTTTAGCATGGAAAGACTGTAGAATGACTATTAGATGTCTGAAAATGGTCAGAAGGTTTGCAATGATACGCCATTGCAAGAATGCACTATCGGATGTGCATTAAGTTTGCAACATAGTTTACCTGGTTGCCATGCCTAAGGTGTTAAGGTGATAAAGCAAAGATTCAAACTTTTAAGTGATGTCAAACATACGCATGCGACTATCGCCAAACTAGCAAAGGGTGATATGACATGCTTGACATTGTTAGAAAAGCACAACAGAAAATAATTTTATTTTTTATGAATTTCAAGGAGCACTGCTTTATGCTGCAAAAAAGATTGAATAACAAAAGAAAATTGATATCACATATCAATGAATCCAACTACAAATAGTTGCTGCATAAGTAACTCTGGATTAAACATAGATTCATGTAACTCAAAATCCCCTTTGCATAACATACTCATACAGCAAAGCTACGTATTCCTCCAGTTGATGCTACTTAGGTTGATCTTACAAAACATACAAGAACACTGCATCTGACCAAATTCATTTTATAAGCAGGTTTTCTGACCTCATGTTAAACTATCCATGCACTATAGTTTGCAGACACTAAAGAATGATAAATTGCAACTGCTATCACGCTAAGAACTTCAAAAACAAGCCTTAACTACCTGCAATCATAAAAGCAAAAAACAAAATGGATTACAATCATGATAGGTCTAAATTTAACAGTGGAAGATAAACTGGTACAATTCAATCACTGTATATACACAACGGATAATTTTTCATGGGCAAGTACATTCAGAAACCTCATCTTGCAAAGAAATTTGAAATAGAAAAAGAAAAACTGAATCAATGGAAAAGACAGCGTGACTCGAAAGTTCCACTACCTCAGCCAGAGGCAGAGTCTGTAGTAGTTGCCTCTTGTCTGAGTTTTCTCTTCTCAGGAGGGGAGCCATCTCTCCGTCTTTCATACCTTCTACTCTCACATTTTGAATTACTACGTTTAGGTTGATAAGTAGGGTATTTGCAAGGAATGATCTCCCCATTGATATATTTATCCCCTAAAACAAAAGAAGATATAATGTTAAAAAAAAAAAAAAAAAAAAGATTAGAAAGATCATAGCATCATTACAATATATGAACATAAAGAAAACTATGTGTCAATTTAGAAATAAAGCATAGGAATCACCTCCATAGTCTTTATTTTTGACGTCTATGTATGAGTCTGGCAATACCCAGAGAAAACCAGGCAATCCTACGACGATGAATTTGAAAATGCATTAGAAAGAAGCAAAATCGACAAAACCCATATAATGGTCAAAAGACAAGTGCTTGACATAGGTATTTACCCTTGAATTTCTCAGATGTCTCTTCATCAACAGTGCACTGAATCCAGTGTATGTGGTGGTGCTGAAAGCATACATATTCTTCTTTGCTTCTTCCATGCTGACACACAAACACAGGGTCCATATTTATGAAATAATAGTAATGGAAAAAATTCCAACTACTACAGCTGCAATTACAGTATTAACAACAATAATAGAAGAATATCTTTTTTAGCACTGCCCATTTAGAATATGCATCTTAATTCTGTGACCAGGATGATATATAGATAGAAGGAAGATAATAACATTATGCTGAGATGGGTAGATAGTGAGGGAGAGGAGGTGGGATTCGAACCACAGATATAAAGCACTACAAAGGATGCCATTACCAGTGATGAGTAGAGCGTTTTTCTGAGGTATTGTATGATTTGAAATTAAGAAATCTTACATCCTTTGGAAACCAAAATTGTTTCAATTTAGGTGTAGGAAAGAAACTAAAATACTTGGGGAAAAAAATGCTAACAAAAAAATTCAACCATGTGTCAGATTGCACATAAGCAGCCCTATGTTGAGAAAGGTGGCAGTACCCCAAATGAAGCAAAAGCAATTGGAGTCATAATCCCAGCAAGAGATTACATATGAAATTCCAAATCTGTGGAACCCAAAGATCTAGTATCCATCAACAGATGTCGTTGGTAAACAAACAAATTCCTCAAACAATTTCTGCAATGGAGAACAATGAAAATGAAAAGGCAATCACACAGCCACAAAATCAAGTTTTGACTCATAATTTTCTTCAAAATCATCACTTTCTTTTTTATTGTTACGTTACACACACCCATTGGGATTTGAACTCACAAGCTTACCCTCCACCCTATTCTTATGGGAAAAGGATGTCCCATTTGAGCCAAGGCTCATTGGGCTACCTTCAAAATAATCACTTCCAAATAAGTTTTTTCCATTTACCCAATTACCTATCATTTTTACTAACATATTCCTTCCTACAATAACAACACCCAAGCCCTAGTCCCAAAATTTTTAGGGTTGGCCACGGCTATGGATCCTCAACAGAACACTTCCTTATTCTTTTTTTTTTTTTCTTTTTTGAGAGAGAGGACCACTTCCTTAATTGACATGTCATTTTTATTATTATTTCCATTAATGCTACTTTTGGCCTTCCTATATCTTTTTTCGTTCCCTTAACTTGAATCAAATCACTCTTTCTCAATGGCATATACTGTGCATTAATCGCTCTCCTCTAAACATGACTAAATCATTGCAAGTGACTCTCCCTCATATTCTCATTGTTAGGGGACACACCAATGTTTAAGCAAGTTTCCTCAATTTGAATCCTATCCTTCCGTGCATTTTCACTTATCCATCTTAACATTCTCATTTGTTATTTTTGGACTATCAAGTCTTACAACTCTATCTCTATTTCTACTTTTGCTATTGTATAGTTGTAATTTACAAACTATTTTGTGTTGGCTTTAATTTCGTACCAAATTTGATTTTAATTTCTTCAATCATATTTTCCTATATGTAGGTGGGTTTTCAATTGTAAGGGATGTGTGTGAGAGTGTGAAGACTCAAGCTTAAAAGGATAAATAAGTGGATTTTGCGAGTGTCTAGCGAGAAGTTTACCCGCAAAAGAGCTACGTGTAGAGCACATGGTTAGAAGATGAAGAGTCATGCCAGGCTGGAGATTTTCATGAGTGTATCGCGGGAGAGGCCATCCCGCAAAGTACTTGCGAAACACTCTGTTTGGCAAAAAGTTATGTTTTGCTTTACTAAGTCTTTACCCACACTATATACATACCTTCATTACCCACAAATTGCAGAGTGTGTTTTTTAGTGAGAAAATACACTTGAAAGTTAGAGAATGTTATACCTACAATTATCTACACATTTTCTTGTGATTTTCCTCAACTCCTACTTTTTCATCTCCATATCCTTGAGAGGTTGATAGCCTAAACATTTACCACATCCATCTCGAGTGTAAAGTGAGAATTTGGTGCTATTGGAAAGCAATGGAAGGAGTTATTTATTGGCGGATGCAATCAGGCTGAATTGCAGGATTTGGAAAGCCAGAGAAGACAATACTTCGAAAAGTCAGTTGGTAGCAAGATCTTGGAGGGCTCAAGTACATGGAGTAGACTACGCTTTGAGGGTCTTTTGTTATTCGTGTACTCTAACTTTATTCTCTAATGGACCAATTTCGACTTGAAGGGTCACGAAGAGGTTTTTCGTTGAGTTTTTCGGTTTTTTCTTTGATAACACGTCTCAGTTTTATCTTGTGTTTGCATCTCTCTTCCCTACTCTTAAGCTTTCCTTTTATTGTTGATAATGGATGAATATTGCCTAGGGTAGTGATATCAGTTATTTGCGCTCATTTACTCTAGTGATAAGGCACCTGGCTCAGATGGCTTTTCTATGGCATTCTTCCGTTCTTGTTGGGGTGTTTTGATAACAGAAATTATGCCTGTATTCCACAATTTTCATACTCAGGTAGTGTTTAAGAAGAGCCTTAATGCTTCGTTCCTTGCCCTTATCCCCAAGAAAGTGGATGCTGTGGAGGTCAAGGACTCTCGGCCTATTAGCTTGGTGGGATTTGTAAGATTATTTCTAAGGTGTTGGCTAATCAACTTCGTAGGGTGGCACATGAGCTTATTTCGAATTCACAAAATGCTTTTGTGAAGGGCATACAAAATTTGGATTCCGGCTTGATTGCTTCTAAATGTATTGATAGTAGATTGCAGTCAGGAGTTCTAGGTGTGTTGTGTAAATTAGATGTGGAGAAGGCGTATGATCATGTGAGTTGGTATTTTTTAATGTATATGTTTCAGCATTGTAGTTTCTCAGAGAAATGGAAAAAATGGATAAGGTATTGCATTTCAACTATAAAGTTTTTCATTCTAATCAATGGTAGCCCATTTGATTTCTTTGGAAGTTCTAGGGGGCTTCGGCAAGGGGATCCTTTATCTCCATTGTCGTTTGATATTGCGATGGAGGCCTTAAGTTGTATGTTGGATGTGGCTGCCTCCGCTGGGCAATCCTCAAGCTTTTCTGTGGGTAGTACGACTAGTCCATCAGTGATGATGCCTCATCTTTTATTTGCAGATAACACTCTGATTTTTTGTGATGCTGAACCTTCTCAGATTGTTAATTTGAGGGCAATTCTTGCTAGATTTGAGGGGGTGTCAGGGCTTCGTATTAATTTGGGGAAATCGGAGTTGGTACCTGTAGGTGGGGTGCACAAGTTGGAGGCTTTGGTGGGTCTGTTGGGGTGTGGGCAGTCTTCTCTGCCCTTGAAATATTTGGGCCTTCCATTAGGTGCAAAATTTAAGGATTTATCTGTTTGGAATCCTATTCTAGAGAGAATGGAGAGGAGATTAGTAGGTTGGAAGAGAATGTATTTATCTAAAGGGGGTAAGATGACACTCATTAAAAGCTCACACTCGTCTTTACCTACATACTTTCTTTCCCTTCTTCCTTTACTGGGTAAGGTGGCAAAGTGTATGGAAAAATTACAGAGAGATTTTTTGTGGAATGGGATTGGTGGTGAACCTAAACTACATTTAGTTAACTGGGCCAAGGTTTGTAGGCCTTTGAAGGTTGGGGGGTTGGATATAAGAAGTTTGGGAAATTTTAATTCTTCCTTGCTAGGAAAATGGTTGTGGAGGTATGACATGGAGACTGATGCTTTATGGAGGAGGGTTATAGAGGCAAAGTATGGGAACATTTGGGGTGGTTGGTGTACGAAAAAGGTGACAAGTCCTTATGGGGTTAGCTTGTGGAGATACATTAGAAGTGGCTGGTTGAACTTCTCTAAACTCCTAGTGTATGATGTGGGGGATGGTATTAGAGTGAAATTTTGGAAGCATGTGTGGTGTGAGGATTGTACTTTACAAGAAGCCTTTCTGGAGCTTTATTGTCTTAGTAGGTCAAAGGATTCCTCAGTGGCTGAAGTTATGGGTTGGTCTGCTGGGAGGTTTCACTAGAATGTGCAATTTCATCGTCCACCACAAGATTGGGAAGAAGAAGCCTTTGATCGGTTTATGGAGTTGGTCTATTCTTCGTCAATGCGGGGATTTGGCCCAAATAAGATTTGTGATCTTAACAACAGATAACCTTCGTAAAAGATGAGTGATAGTGATTGATTGATGCTATATGTGTAAGAGGTGTGGGGAGTCGGTGGATCATCTACTACTTCATTGCTCCATAGCTTGGGAGTTGTGGTCTTTGGTTTTCTGCTTGTTTGGTCTTCAATGAGTTATGCCTCATACTGTTCTTGGGTTGTTTGAGGCTTGGCAAGGAAAGTTTGCGCAACATCGTCATATTGATGTTTGGAAATTAGTGCCTCATTGCTTGATTTGGTGCATTTGGCGTGAAAGGAATGCTAGAAGCTTTGAGGGTCGTGAACGTTCTTTGCTAGAGCTTAAGTCTTTGTTCTTACACACTCTCTTTGAATGGAGTGTGGTATTTTCCCATTTTTCTTGTTCTTCCTTTTCCATTTTTCTTGACCGTTGTTCTTTTGTTTCTTGATTTGTGCCTCCAGAGTACATCCCCAATGTACTCGGTTTGACAATTTTTCTATTATTAATAATATTCTTATGTTATTTATCAAAAAAGAAAAAAGAAAAAAGAAGAGTATAAGTTAGAGTAAAAGCTGTGCAGCCATAATTTTTATTTGGTGGTTTAAACAAGCTCTTGTGTATATACACAAATCCGAGATTTCAGCTAAACTTTCCTAGTTAATGGAAAGCCTTATAGTCTAAAGCCTCTTGCCAAATTTCGAAATTGAGTTTACCTAGTTTCATCTGCTAAAATTAGATCATCTGCAAAAGCCGTACACGAAGGGATTTCCTCTTAAATCAATTTAGTGAGCTTGTCCATTGCTAATGCAAAGACATATGGACTTAATGCTAATCCTTGATGCAAACCTATAATGATAGAAAAGTAAAACTTGCTTATGATGCCTTGGCCTCCACTTGTTCTCACACTAGTTGCAACTCCGTCATACATGACCTTAATCAACTTAATATACTTCAGAGGATATCGTTTCTTTTCCAAAACTCGCCACATAACCTCTCTAGCACCCTATCATATACATTCTCTATGCCATCACCTTGCAAATAACTTTTTTATCATTTACCCAATTGTGTATCATTTCAGTAACATCTTTCTTTCCCAAGAAAATGGGGAACCAAAAAAGAAAAAACCCCCAAATTTCTCATTGAACTACATTCAAAATCAAAACTTGCAAATACCTTTTTCTCATTTCCCCAATTAAAAATCAATTCAGTAACTTCTCTTGGAAAAAAAAAAAAAAAAAACCAAACTTTCATAATACTAAATATTTTTTTTTTGCACACATACACATACACAGACACACAAACATGGGCACACTAGAAATATCATAGTAAAAGAAGAAAAGACCCAAAAAAAAAAAAAAAAAACCGAACCTGCCCAAGACAGTGGCGAGGGTATTAAGGTAAGTGTCAATCATTTGCTCCCTAGTTGCAGCAGGGTCTATGAGCCAGTGGTTATAGTCACACCCAGGTAGCCTCTCTGGGCTCATTGCTATTGCCACTGCTACTGATTCTTCTAGCTGAGAAATCTCCATCCACGGCTGCTACTCTGATGGAGGGCCGAGATTTGGTGGCAAGAGTGGGGCTCCAATGAGGGAGAGTACAGCACTGGATGTGGAGACTAGGTGCATGTGAGAGTGAAGGGTTTGGAGAGAGAAAATGGGGGTAAGGGTTTAGGGAGAAGACTAGAAAAGAGTGTTAATGTTGCCATTGGAAAACTTTGTTTTCTCTGAGAGAAAAATGGGAAAAAGGATTTGTAGTTATGGGGGATAAGGAAGAGTTGGGGAGGAGAGTTATGCTTTGTGGGGTTTGAGTCCGACGGTGGCGTTTTGGAGTTGAACAGAGAGGGCTTAGGGAGAAGACTAGAAGAAAGTGTTAATGTTGCTTTTGTTTTCGGGGTTGTGAGCCCAAAGGGAAGTGTGTGTGTTAAGTTGGGACAGAAGGCCCAAGTTTGTAGCATAGATTTTGGGTTAATTTAAGTAGGCAAAGTTTGAGTTTGTGTAACATATTGGAGGAGAATCCAAGTGAGCCAACTCGAGTTATAAGCTCTTAATACATTTTTTGTTACTTAAAGACACATTCAAGACCTCCACAAATTAGACATATTTTTTGACCAAGTCGATGTGAGTTCTACATAGTAATTCCATTTTTTTTTTTTTTTTTGGTGTCTAATCTTCCACATCCCCGCCCCCTAAAAAAATTGTGTAGAATCACTAACCAATACCTAATAATCACTTGTAATGCAAGCATTTTAATACCCTTAATTTGTTCACTTGCTAGAGGTGAAGTCTTATGGTTCAAGTTTAAGAGCATAGAACTCAGACTTTTCAAAAAAATAAATAAATAAACAAAATTTAGAGGTAAGACTGACTATCTATCACACCTTCCTTTACACCCCACAAAATGAGAATTTTGTAGTTATGGGGAATTGGGGATAAGGAAGAGTTGGGGAGGAGATTTTTATTTTTGGGGAAATTGAGTGAGACAATGTCGTTTTTGGGGTTGAGGACAATGGGTTCTTGTTGTTTTTTTTTTTTGGGGTTGTGAACCCACCGGGGAAGTGTGTGTGTTTGTGTTAAGTTGGGACAGAAGTCCCAAGTTTGTAGTTTTTGATGGCACGGGTTTTGGGTTGAGGCAGTAGGCATATTTTTAGTATATATGACACATTGGTGGAGAACCTAGTGGGCCAACTCAAGTTGGCCCAATTGGGTTTAGAGATTCATATGCAGCCTTATTTTTTTATTTTTTTATTTTTTTTGTGTGTGCATGTGTTTTCTTTTTTTGTCCAAAAGTGTAGTTCTTTATGGTGTGAGAATGAAACATATGTTTCTTTTTCTTTTTGCTTTTTTATTTTTTATTTTATTTTTTTCCAGCAATTGAGAAAGAGGGATTCAAATCTAGATTCTATATGTAAGGAAAATTGCGCAATATTATTGAGTAATAAGGTTGTTGATGCATTTTTTGCTACTTAAAAACACCATCAAGACCTCTAAAAGTTAGACCTTTTTTTTTTTTTTTTTACCAAGTCTATGCGGTTTCTACATGGTAATATCATTTTTGTGTGTCTAATCTTCCTCAATCCTCACCCCCACTCGCTAAAAAAAAAAAATTGTACACAGATAATCATCATTTATAATTCAAGCATTTTAATATCCCTTAATTTGTTCTCCTACTAGAGGTGAGGGTCTTGCGGTTCAAGTCTAGGAGACTAGGACTCATACTTCTCAAAAAATTAAATAAATATAAACAAAAGTTAGAGGTTAGACTCTCTACCACACCTTAGACCCCACAAAATACATGACCTTTTTATTTTATTATTATTATTATTATTTTTTTCCAACTAGTACGAGCCAAAAACTATGCATGACTATATATTCAGTAATAATTTACTGGGTTTGGTTCTTTTTGGAGTAGATAAGGGTTCATGTTTAATAAATACTTAGCTAATCCTCATCTAGATATCTAAAATGCTGAAGGATTTTGGCGGAAAACGTATGTAATTTTTTTTTTTTGCACAATAATACGTATGTAATTGGTTTGTTATTCTCTTGGATTATAATGAGGAAATACTTGCTTGCTGAAATTAATAGTCAAATATAGTCAAGCTCAATTGAGAGGCTGAGCTTGAGACCACTATTTTCTCTCCCGTGATTGACTCAAAACACAGAAAACTCATCGAATTTTCCTGAAAGAAATAAGTCTACATTATCAAGACCATAAAGAGTTAGCCTCATGAGTTGACAAAAATTGATGCTTCATTCTCTGAATTTAGTACTGAATTACAAGATTAGGTGGCTATCGCGTCACCTAAACAAACTGTCATATCAAATTCCACAAAATCCAGAAAAAAAAAGGCCTAACTAGATATGTCAACGATAGTTTAGTCTCTTAAAGGAGCATATGCTACGAGAAAAAGAGGGATTTTGCCATATAAAAAAATAGTTGGATCTCATTTTCTACTATAATTATTTGACCAAATCTTTCAATTGTATAAGTAGTTAACAAAAAGGCATGTTTATTTTAGAAGATATGCAGAGAATACTGAAGAAGAAACACTAGTGAACAGAAAGAAGATCCAACCAATTCCCTTGTATATATGTGTAGCGCCTCTTTTCATGAATATTTCATTCAAGACTTTGTGTTTGGAATTGCCAATATTGAGGTCAATTTGATAACGACTCTTCTTCTTCTTATTAATTTATTTTTTTTCTCAGTTTATGCCAAATCTTTAGTTTCTTATTCGTCTAGGTGATTTCGCAGAAACTTCGCAGATTTTTTTATTAATTATCAGATAAACATTCACAGGAGAGCAGTTTAACCTTCCTTTGTGGGGGTTTCTGGAATTTAGTTTTTGGAGGGGAAGCAATATTGACCCTATTGATAAGAGATCATCTCACGTACTTTGCTCGACTTAAATTGGTATTATATGTGAAACATTAGATAATTGTGTTTCCCATTCTTAATTGTCCCCTAAACTAGCTAGAATAATACAAAAGCTGTTGCATGTAAATGTGATACTCCTTGATACTCGTTTTGCGCTTTCTTTTTTTGTTTTGTTTTTGGTATACCGTACCACTTGGGGTAAGTTACTAAATGATCCCAAATCTTCACCAAACTCTAAATATAACTTTGCTGACATGCTTGACTCTCTAAGATAGGACATTAAAGATGGGGGTGGGGGTGGGGGTGGGGGTGCTTGACATATCGATTGGATCAGGTAAATTTAGATTTGACCTAGTTGGGTACAAGTCAAAACATATATGTGTCAAATTAGAATGTGTTATCATTTTTACGAATTTTACCTAATTTTTGATGCGTTGGATCAATTATTCAATTTGGTATCTTTAGTATTACCTATATATTTTTAGTTTTTCACATTATGAATAAATAAAATAAAATTTGAACATATTTTTTTTTCTTTCAATATAAATAAAAGAACAAAAAAATAGAACCACTCAAATTAAACATTGTGTAACACATAAATTCTTAATGCTAAAGTCCAATAATTAATTTCAAAAGCTCACTGGTTTAATAATTTCATCCAAAAATATCAAATACAATAATTTAGAGATCAGGTTCATGTTCAGTTGTTCACTTATCATTTGTAAAATATAAACTAAAGCTAAATCACTTGTAAAAATAAATAAGGTATAGAGTTTTAAAAATAAAATATAACATGTTATGTAAATAAAATAAGTAAATGACTAGTATGAAAATCTATTAAGTTATAAGAAAGCAACTTCATTTTAGTAGAAGATCTAGTGTTAGATATATTCATATTTAAGAATTGCACCTCAATTTGTTGAGTAATATTAGTATTTTCATGTATAATATAGAAAATTTAATTTAAATTTAGCATATAAAATGAAAATTGATCAATAAATAATTGAAATTAATTATGATTGTTCTTGAAATACATTTAGTGTTAATCAAAAATTGAAGTTAATGGCAAACTTACAAAGAGAGAGAAGAAAATGGTTCTACCCATGTAATCCACTATCAATCCAACCCAACACTTCATTTTAATGGGTTGAGTATGGTTCGATCCATTTTTTTCGTGGATCCAAAAATATTCTTCTACTCATATGAGTATGTATAATTTTGCGAGGTCAACGGGGGGAGCTAGAGAACATATCATCTTCTTAGATTATAATGAGCATACAAAAATGATCTTATTTGCTATATAAAAGTCAAATAGGAGTTGGTACCAAAAACTATACAAATGAGCCCCTTTCATGCTTAATTGGCTGGTTACGAGCAACCTAATCTGGGGTAGCCTCGCTCATTAGGCTGCTAGGCTCGCTGCAATGTCAAAACTGAGAAAACATTTTCTTAGAGTTTGTGTGTTAAGTTAAGACCAAGTGACCTTGGCTAAGAGACAAGAGAGGGGAAGAGAGAGAGAGGAACAGAAATGTTTTGTGAGCAGGAATAAAAGTTCTTTCTTTAGCAATAATGACAAAATAGAAAAGAAACAAAAAGAGTAGGTCCAACCCATCTTTCAACTCCATTTTACCATCATCAAACCTAAAGCAAATACTACTAACTTAAGCTTACATTAATTATATAAGTCCTTCAATCCATCGCTTTTCAAAGTCTCTTGATCAATTACAATAAAATTGACCCATCTGAAAATTTTGTTGTTCTACGATGTAATGAGTAATGACAATGCCAAGCAATGGGACCGATCACCTAGCTAGCTTGCTAGGTAGGGAGAGGAAGGACCCACATATTATATATGTTAGTGTGGATTTAAAGACAATGGTGCATGTGCAAATGTTGGTTGCTCTCAATAGAGCAGTAATTTCATGAACTAATTAGTGAAGATCCGACATAAGGATTGGTAAATCCAGCATCGTCCTACTGGTTTATCTGTTTGTGAGGACCAGAATGGAGCCTAATTAGTAATAACCACAGGCAAGCGTGCATTCACACATGAGACTCTGGTCCTAAAAACAAAAACAGATGTTTAAAGATGTTGGGATCAACTTTAGGACACAGTTTTGGGAGGATCAGGGTCAACTTTTCTATAGGGTAAGAGACTAAGTTACAATTATACAAAAACAATAAAATAACAATCAAGTTTTAGTCTCAAAATTTTGGTATAATTTGGACTTTCAATAATGAATCCATTAATAAAAAAATGATAAAATTTTATGTTTGTCAACCTAAGGCAATCCTTTTATTTTTTTTAAGCTTGGGTGGGATTGTTATGATTAGGAGTGTTCATCAAACCGCATAAACCACACAAACAGCAAAAATCGTACCAAAACCGCTCGCAAAATAGCATAACCACACTGCACCGCAAGTAACAATACACCGCACCACATTGTGCAATGTAGTTTGCAGTTTTATAATAAGAAAACCGCACAAACCACACTACACTGCATGCTTTATATATATATATATATATATATATATATATATTAATATATTTATTTATTTTTTATATTAAATATATTATTAATAGTTTAATAACCTTAGTTTTCCCAAAAAAAAAAATTGATAATCCTAGCAAGTGTTGACTAGAAAAGCCAACCCAAAATAAAGAAAAACTAGCAAAATAATTTAAAACTTGGCAAAAAAAAAAGGAAAAAATTAGTTTTGGAAATATACCAACTTCAAACCTCATCTTATATATAGCACCGCACTTGTAATTGAAAAATGAGGTATGGTGCAGTTATGATTTTGGTTAAACTCTAAATCCCACCATACTGCACTGCATCGCACATATGACAGCAAAAATAATGTCTGGTATAGTTATGAGCAAAAATAATGTGCGGTATAGTTATGAGCAAAAATAATGTGTGGTACAGTTATGATTTTAGCTAAATCGCACCACAAAGTACAGTGCTAAAAATATCCCAAAATCACACTACATTGTACCGCACCGCGAATACCCCTAATTATGCTATTAAATATACACATAAATAGAGTTGCTAAGGTACAATTATACCTAAAAAAAAAAAAAAAAAATTCCCAACCCACAGCCATAATACCAATTATTAAACTAATTATATGAGCTCTAAATCTAGGGAATAAATCAATAAAAACAAAAATTTCAAATGGGAAAAAGTAAAATATTTAGAGAATGAAGTATCCTAATAATAGGACCTATATATGAAAAAGGATGAATTATTTGTGTGAACAACATGAGACAGGAAATGACCTGTATTTCAATCAATGTCCTAAAACCTATCTTTTAAGAGTTTTAAGGGGTTTAAATATGTGGGACCAATGATGACTAAAAGAAAATTCTCATCAACGAGAGTCAATTATCATGTCAACCCCACCAAAAGGAAGACTCAAAATTTGGTACGTTTCACTAGTCCACAAAGCCAATGATTAATGATTTGTCATACTTTTTGAATTTATAAGTTCTCATTTTAATGTATGAGAATTTGAATTTTTTATTTTTATCAAAGTCAATTTTGAGAGAAATGCCATAGTGGAAACAAACTCTAATTCGTATGAGAGAGAGAGAGAGAGAGAGATAGAGAGAGTTAGGTAAAGATTACAGGGATTAGAACAAGTAAACCCATGATACAGACCTGGACACTAATAATTGCTATTAAAATGTAGAGTATGAGGTAGGACGGTAGGAAAAAGCAAGTTTAGAGCTTTAATTTATCTCTTTAATCATTTCCTCATTCAGCATGCCCTATCCACACATAAGTAAAATATGCTTACAAAATATAAATAAATATGGACTATATTAAACCCCTGTCACAAATCCATTTGTTGATCTACCCATTAAAATAAATACCCATAGTCATCTTATCTCACCTTTTCTCACATGATTAGCTGGAAAATTATATATTATATTAATTGAAAACAATTTTATGACCGACGAGCTTATAGTATTTCAAAAGTAATGAATGATACTAACACATGGAAAGAAGAAACAGATATATTAATTCCCAACAATCGCAGGTTGATCATTATTATATTTTTTTAAGCCCAAATTGACTTATATCAATATTTATATGATCATACACAAAATTCAACTCTTAGTTTTTTGGACAGGGTAACCAATATAGCATTTTAAAGTTTAACCATTGCATGAATATGCTAATGCTAATTTTTATTTTATATATAAAATAGAAATTTTATTTTAACATAATCTAAGTGCATATATATGTATGAACTTCTATTTTAAAGGCTTGAATCCTAGTTCTTACCTTCTAATTTATAAGAACTTTATTTATATATATATATATATATATATATATATATATTAAGCAAGAACTTGATATTAATAAATTTGGTGTTGACAATTGAAACTACGAGTTGGTTTTAGAATTTAACGAAATGAATGAGTTGGTTTTGGAAATAACACATCCATTCAATCCCTTTTTTTTTTTCCTTCAAGTTATTAACGAATTCTATATTTTGGGTTTATTAACTTGCAAATATGTATAAATCATTAGTTTTTTCTATTAATAGCATCATCTATCACCATGAAGAACATATTAAAAAAAAACCACCCACCATTAATGGGCATCTCGTGAAACACATACACACATACCTACCCAAAAACACACAAATTTTAAATTCCTTACCAATCATTTACAATTTTAATTTTCTTTGAATGGGTAGGAAAAATATAGGGAAATAGTGATATAGTGGGCGGCTATGGTGCGTTTTACTCAGTTTAGGGTTGACTAAGGTATAGCAAGGTACACAAGTTGGATTCACAAAACATATGGATCATTTAACCTTTAAATTGGACTCTCAAGTCTCAAACCCACATGGTCAACGCATGGCCACAAACTCAATATTGCTCCTTTGTCCATTTTCATTTCTTTATTTGTTCCTTTCTCGTGTTTCTTCCTTCTTTATTCTTTCTTTTTTGTTTTCTCTCTTTGAGTTAATTTATTTTCGTTTTATCAGTGGGCCTTTGGCACGTGTTTTCTTCTCACCGCCACGTGAAACTATGCATGGTGGTTTGCCCTGGATCACTGTTCTACTATGTCCAAGTCCAACCGTCTCTAACCCTTTCTAGGTCTCTACATTTTGTCATCTTGTACACCTCAATATTACCTAAGGATGACATCACCAACGTATAAATGTACGTATTGTAGGATATAAGTGCATGTAAATGTAGATATGTCAGGAATTTGTGTGATAGTTCATCATTCATGGGCAAGGAGTTCACCACAATGATTGCCATTATGCAGACATATAATTAAGCATATAGAAATTGTAATATATATACTCGTATAGCTCATAATATATACCCATCATAATTTGTTGCAATCATAGTTTATAGTCTGGATAAATTCGTAAAGTTCATATAATGACACATAAATACATAATAATCTTTCATATTATAGTTCCAAATATAAAAGGTTATATATTTTGTTTGTCCATTTATTAGCAAAATAACAAGTGTCTTGTATCCACAATGATAAGATGTTACAATACTCTTGATATAGTTTTTTTTTTAATAGACCAATGAGTTCAGTCCCAATGAGAGGGTGAGAAAGAGAAAAACCCTGAATTGTTGTTGCAAAACAAATTAACACTATGCAATTCAAGCGGGTTTGCAATAATATATTAGTTTAAGGACCAATCCTTTTCATTATCTTTTTTAATTTGTTTGGTACATACATATTTTACATAATCACATTATTGAACAACTCTTGGGTTAAGGTAGGAAGTCATAAGACATGACATGATAGCAATAGTATTTAGGGCCATAGTGGTCATTTTTGTCTAGAGGGAACATTCTGAAAGCAAAAGGAGACAAGAAGAAAATCCAAGAGATGGATGGGAGTGACCTAAAAACCCTTTTTTCCCCCATCAAAGACTATATATAAAAGAGAAAGAGACTACTTTGTGTCTTAGCCCCAGAGAGTATGAGGGTCAATTTGTCTTAGCCATGTAGGCCACTAAACTCATTCGCTAACATCTTTCTCTTCCTCTCACGCGCTTTGCTCTAGCTAATTAACCTAAACATAGACCAATCTTTAATTTGTTGTAACATATATACAAATAAGACAAGGGTAATGGAGCTTTTCCTCTAATGTCAGATTTCATAAACAATGCAAATTGCAAGTATAATTTGGACACCCGTGTAGCATTAGTCATCCATTGAATGAGACAATTGTACTAATAATCTTGTCTTGTGTGATAATGATTAACAAGGGGTACTGGAACTGGAAGGCTCTAATTCGTTGAGGTATTGTCTTAGAAATAGTGTAATTTCATTTAGAAAAGTTATTTTGAGACACTAAGCCAGCATTATTAAAATTATTTGCACAAGTTAGTGAATGATAGAGACACTTCATTAATAGGGATAAAAAATATATATTGAAAATGTTATATTCTATATATAATGTAAGAAGTTCAAAGATACAAAATTGTTTTGCTATAAAAAAGGATAACTATTGTCTATAGACACTTCATTAATAAAAACACTATAGATTAAAAATTATTTTTAATGATACCCATAATATTGCACATGATACATATTATTGTTTAAAGGGGAAAAAAAAACTACTTTTTATTGATGAAAAATAAAAACTACTCCTACTTAAGAAGGTTAATGATAACCAATGTTTAGGAATAGAATATATCCTCAATTACATTCATATTATAAAGTCTAAATAATTTTGAATCACTCACTACATTAAAAAATTCAATTCAATTTATCTCAAAGTCAAATTTTATAAAACGAGTTCCCCTCTAATATTCTTCTTCCTCTAATTATTATTGTTTTTAAAAGTCAATTTCTCTAAAGAGTTTGAATACGTTGATGGAAACTTAATTGATCTTCTTTGGTTTTATTGAATCTTTGAAATTGATTTCAACAGAGATACAAAGGAAAGTTCCCTCCCCCTTCCTTTTCCTTTTTTAATTATTTTGGCTACTTGGAGATATTTTATAAGTCCAAACTAAGGACACATTTGTTCAAAAATAAAAATAGGTCATTTTATAAATGTAACAACATATAATAGGAATAAGTTTGTCTACAAATTAATGACTACAAGCCTACAACTCTTTCTACAAATTAATATAATTACATATTTTAAAATTTTAATTATTGAATTATATACACTTTTATATTTTTAACACACATATCAAAATTCATGCTAATCAGATATAATTTATTATTAAGTTCATAAATTTACTTATTTTACATAATTTTATATCACTAATTAAAAAATACCAACTGATTTTAGAAAATATATTATATATTTGCTTTTAAATTTGTTAATTATCAAATTCTTAAAATTAATTGAGTATATTTCATTTCAAAAAAGAAAGGAAGAGATTGAAGAGAATTTTTATTCGTTTATTAATTCAACCCTATAGCCTATAGAAGTATCTAGGCCGTCCATGTCAAAAGATGGGGCCCACTAGACTTTGATCTTGGGTCCCAATTTAATTGACGGCAAGTTTTCAACGGTTGAGGATGCAAGGAGGTAGAAGAAAAATACGTACGTCTTTGCTACGCTACGCCAAATGATTTGGAGAAAGAAACTGTCGCAGTCGTACTTTGACTCTTTGCGCTCCTATGAAGGTCCCACGTGTCTCGCAGGCGCGCATGCCTTGTGGGTCCTACGTTGACTCACACGTTCACCTGTTCACAGCGGTCATAAGCATGACGTTTATTTCTTCAGCAATCAAACATATACATATATATATATAAATATATAAATAAATAAATATTATTCTCTCTCTCTCGATGGATTATTGGAGGTTCATAAAGTTCAACTGGAAAATGAAGTTTATGGTCTTTGTTTATTTCATGTTCTTATAGTTAATTGAAGAACTTCATTCTCAATATATATATATATATATATATATATGAAAGAACATAAAAAAGCAAGAAAAACATGTAGCATAAAGATAACTGCTTGGAATAAATCCTTGTCTCTTAACAAAAATAAAGATACACAAATTAATCCTACAAAAAAAAAAAAGAATACAAATAATTGAAAAATAAGACCAAAAAAGAGGAAGGTGAAGAGAATATTCTCATTTATGAGTAATAATACTAATAATTCATTATTTTTTTATAAAGTACTATTAATACATTCTAAACTATAGAATTATTGATTAAATATTAAAGAAACACTATAGGATTATTTGTAATGCATATCCTAAACTACAAATTTTTACTACCTATAATCTAATTTAAGATTCTTCTCAAAAAACATATATAATTTATGATTAATTTGTATATCCATTGTCCCTTAATAATTCATTTATGTCAAGATTTTAAATAAATTAGTGGATTGGTTAGGTAGTAGTTGTATCAATAGAGTAAAATTCATATCTCATTAAAGTGTTTCACATTTTATTAGAGGTGATAATTCGTATTTGTAGGTTGGGTTCATGTCGTATTGAGCCAAAAGTATTTGGTTATATGGGTTGACCCAAACCTAACTTATTTAATAAACGTGTTAGGAATTTTCAACCAGAACATGACCTGTTTATTAAACAAGTCAACCCGTCTCGATACGTTTAACTCATTTAATTAATAAGTTTTGTAAAGGTCAATGCAAATGACTTGTTTAATAATCTATTTAATTAATAGGTCATACATAACCTATATAATTTTTTATCAATTCTCATATATCTAAAATTAAAATATAATTGTTTCTAAAAAAATATATATATATAATTACAACTATAAATATAGTAATAAACATATAAAACAACTATAAAATAAGTAATAATATGAAAATAACTAATAACTTTATAAGTTAAGTAGGTTAAATGGGTTCGCATATTGAACACGACCACGACCCGTTTATTAAAGAGGTTAGTCATGTCAATTTAAATATAATCCAAATCTATTTAGCTTTAACCTATAACCTGTTTATAAATGGGTTAGCCGTGTCGAGTTCACAGGTTGTGTCAGATTTTGTCACCCCTACATTATATTACATTGATTACATATATTGTGAGTTGGATTTTATTTTTCTTAAAGTTTTGATTACTTTATAAGAAAATAAAATAAATGTAGTAGTTTATAGTTGGTGGAGAACTCAATTTGGGCTAGATGACTTTTATTTGCATCGAATATGTAAAAACAAATAGACTAGTTCATAATAATTCGTAATAATCACTTTAATCAATCCAAAAAAATGAGATAATAGACATTTTAAGTTAATCTCGAATTAGGTTTCACAGCATGAAAACGTATTAGATATATATACACTTTTTTTTTTTTTTTTAATAATGTGCGTTGGTCTCACATAGTTGTGGGATTTACATACTATGAAAGGGATGATACATATATATGATGTATAAGATATTTTTTTTCTATTGCATATGATGAATAATTGCAATTGATCCTTCATTTAATTTGGCATATATGTTATGTAGTAAGAATAGAAAAAACTATATGAAACTTTTAGGAGTTCATGTCACAAAAGTGTGATAAATTCAAGTTTAATATTCAAATTATTCATGAGTCAATATTATGCCATGTTATTTTTCCCCTTATACTAACTGATTTTCGTTGAAAACTATTTGTCAAAGTAGACAAAAAACAAAGGTTGTAAATTTAAATGGAACAAAATTCGTTGAATTGTGTGGATTTAGGCCTTGACTAATCTTTTGCCTGAATGGTTTATGTGCCAGCAGAAACATTTGTGGAAAGCATGAAAAAACTAGGCTGTCAATATTATTGTTAGAGCACTCGATTTGAGCGAATGAGACTCTGGCCTTAATGTAGTCGATATTAGGTGGTGTGGTCCACGGTATAATATGATGAACCACCAAAAAATCAAATGACTTTATATGATTAAAACACATAACCAACATTTTCCACACGTGGGTTACCTAAAAAAAATTCTTTAGGGTTGAATCAACTCCGACTAAGATCAATAGGAGGCATTATTGTCAAGCAAGTTAAGAATGTTAAATAAATTTAAAATGTCATTATCCTTCGCATTTTCAAGGAAATCGGAGATTCATGGAACTGACCTAACTTGCCTTTTGACTTTAAGGTACAGAGGTCAACTGGCAGACACTTAATTGCAAAATTTTTTAGGATATGAATTGCAAAGTCTACGGATTTTGCATAAGGGAGAAAATTGTTCAAAGTAACGTGTTTCACTTAGTTATATCTATCTATACCCAAATCTGAGGGCTAACAGTTTTTTTTTTTTTTTTTTTTACATGTAATGAAAAATCCTTTTTTTGGTCCTCTTTTAAGGCAAAATATTCATTTTTCATGAGGGTTGGGGGTGTTTTTTGTTTGTGGTCACATGTCAATCATTTGAGGACTAACCTTATAAGACCCGAGTTTATTTTTGGGAATCAAACTTGACACTGGTTCAAAGATGATTGATAACTACTAGAGACACCTTCTTTAGCCTACAAAAGAAATCATCCCAAAATTCACAAAGCCAAAACACCATGGTTTTAATAAGAACTAGATTGGACTGACTGGTTTAATTGGAAACCAAATCCTCAACTGATTTGGTAAAAATTATAAAAGCCGGTAATTCAATTGTAAAAATCTCTAGTTCAACCGGTAAAAACAGGATAATTTTTGGTTCTTTGACTATTTTAGTTTTTAAAACGATGCAAAGCACCGCAATAAGTGAACTTTGATTCATGTCCAATAGTAAAGTAAAGCAAATATGAAAATGATATGAGTTCAATAGTGAAAGTATAACAAGATATATAGTGAGTGTCTAATGGTAGAACAAATAGATTGCTATACTTACAACGATGAAATGAAACACTGTAATACATGTCCGATGATAATACAAAATTGTAAAAAGAAAAAACTAAACAATAGTACAGTTTAGTATGTAGGAATAAAAGGTTAGGGGTGAAAAAAGCATGGGTTTAGTGGTGAAGAATCAGAGAAGTAATACATGTTTAGGGGTAAAATAACAGCAAAGTAACTCTCACCCTCATTCAACAATTATAACAATTACAAATTTGAAAAGAGAAATAGCAATTGGCCCCAAATTACGTAACAATGTAAAATTTTAGTATATACTTTCATCATATTGTGCATTTGATATGTATTTTGAATTGGAAGACGAACTATTCATAATTTCATATGCACACAAAAATGAGGCGACTGATTGTTTAGTTACTGTACTATGGGACTGGCCCACAAAGATTGATTTTGTAGTTGTCCTCTTTTTTTTCCTCTTAAATTGTTGGCTTGAAAAGAATATTGATGTCTCTTAGTAGTTCTTACAATATTACAAAGAAAAAAAAATGCTAAATTGTAAATTATATCCTCTAATTTTGAACAGTTTTCGATTCAGCTTTATAAATTTAAATTATTTTAGTTCGGCTCCTACATTTGATTCTTCAAAAAGATATAGTTTAGTATTTTTCACAACCTTAATTGAAAAGTACCAGAATTGTAATATTAGATATTTATTTATTCTAAAAAATATAATAAAAATTTGGTTTTTTATATTCTATATTCTTTCACCACTTTCCTAGCAACCAAACAATGCGTAAAGCATCTAGTCCACAAAATTCCAGGCCTAAAAGATTCATAAAACCCACCAGCAGTATGATAAACACACAACTCAAAAGTATGGTAATTCACAAAAAGAAAAATATAGGTCTCTACTTGTTTAGATGTTTTACGATTCAAGATAAAAAAAAATTGCAAAATGAAAAGAGAGAGTGAGAAGAGGGGAAAATGTGTTGGAATAGGTATCAATTAAGGGTCGACACCATAAACTGTGATTGACGGTGGTGAATTTGGATAGTCAAAACTTGGGTCATAATAGGTCATTAGTTAGGTTGGGACAACGATATGGATTGTAACAAGGTCTTGAGAGAGAGAGAGAGAGAGAGAGAGAGAGAGAGAGAGAGAGAGAGAGAGAGAGAGAGAGAGAGAGAGAGAGAGAGAGAGAGAGAGAGAGAGAGAGAGAGAGAGAGAGAGAGAGAGAGAGAGAGAGAGAGAGAGAGAGAGTATTTTCTTAACAATATTTTCAAATATTTAATTCACTAAAAAGATTTATTTCCCCTAATATTTTTATAGATTTGAAAAAATAAAAACATCATTTTGGTAGATTTAATGATGTAGAAGGGATGAAAGGGACGGAAGTATGACATTGGAAATTAACAAATAGAAATAAAAGGGCCGAAATAAAATAAATTTAAATGTAAAATACTAAATTGAAAATAAGTAAAATTAGATGGTATAAATTTTGATTTAATAAAAAATAAAGATAAATAATGAAAAAGATATTTCATTTATTCCAAAATAGTCTTTTCCATGTTCAGAACTTTAGATGTGATAGCCCATAGCTAGATTCCGCAATTCAATTTGCAAATTTCTTGATGTTCAAGGGAATTGCATATTATGTTCCGATTGTCCAACGCTATGGAAGTGCTTCTCTCAACTTTTCTTTGCTCTTACGACTTGCTACTTGAGTAAAACAACTTTGAAAATATTTATTAATATTACATCACTTAATGTTATATTAATATTTAAAATTAAAATGCTGATGTTTTCCTTGTTCTACTTTACACATTCTAAACTTCGTGTTAGTAAAATGCTACTTATTATTCAATTTGTAAACTTATGCTTTGTGCAATATTTTGAAGTAGAAACAATTTAAAATTGCTAGTAAAAAAACAACTTAAATTTTATAGATGACATAATTATTTAACTTAGATCATCTTGATATTTTATAAGTATGGAAAGATAAAAAAAGGCAATATAGTCTAGTGGTAAAATTTTCAAGAAACATATTAAATAAAAAGTTATTAAGTAGCATAACATGGACAAAAGTTACATTAACACACACATGGCCAAAATCTTGAATAAAATCTTTTACATTAACACATGCACATACATGCCCAAAATCTTAAACCTATGACCCAAGAATCTCCCCCTCACATGTTAGTAATTACCTTTTTGTGAGTTTCATTACCTAACTCTTTTTGAGTCAAAAACATGTCCTACTAGCGCCTAGTTACCTGCAAGCTTTTTCCCTTACTAACCATCAATAAGAACCATGTGTCAATCCCACATGCGCATCCATGAAACTCTATACGTGCATGACAGTGGGAACCTCATGCTACATCATTCTTCTTTGATCTATCTAGTGTCATTGGCAATTAATGCTAAGCATTTTTCCAAGATCATTTGTATGAGCTTTTTCAAGCTTGCCTTGTTTGTTGTTTCTCTTGCGTACTTGTATGGGATTCAAGTTCATGCACTCTCTTTTGCTCAAACCTTGAAAGGGATCTTGATAACCTTTAATTTTCAACCTTACTAAACACCTTCATTAGTTTTGATATCAATTGTTAGAAACATATCACCTTCAAGAGACTCCATTAAGATCTTAATATAATATATAAAGACAATACTACTTAATTCATAATAGCATTATGAATTTGGGGCCAGTTAATTATATTAATTTTTCAAATTGATATGTCCTTTTACATGTAAAACTTACCCCCACACATAGTCGCATGTAAGGTAATATTATAATGGTTGAGAAGATTAATTTGAATCCTAATTCTTCTGATTAATAAAGGAAAATATGTTATCTCACCACACTACAAGTATTTTGGTACTTACCGGGGCAACAGTAACTGTTCTTTTTACAGGAAAAAGTTGAAAGAAAATGAGAAATCTCATAGTTGATCAATGCGTGACGTGTTACAAGATCTAGAGGAGTATACATCGATAAAACATTGCTTGAACATCGTTACATGCAAGGTACTGACCAAGACACAAATAAAGAGGACAGTCCATAGTTCCTATAAGAAAAAAAAAGAAAAAGAAAAAGAAAAGAGGATAGTCCATAGTCTAACCTTTGAAACGTAATCTTTACTTCAGTCTCTCTAAATTAATCGAAATTCTCATATGACACATACATGGTCCCTGCCCAAGACCAAGCAAGTCCAATTATTCATACCAGGGTGTAAAGTTTAAGCTACTGGTAAACTTTGTCAATCGCCATAGTCTAATTTGCCTTCTTCATCCTAGACATTTAGACTCCAATATTTTGTTTCGAGCTATTTGGACCAAAATATTCCTATCCCTTGGAGTAATCAAACCCCATGATCGAGTAAGGATCATAGAGACTCTTTCTCTGATGGACCATGTCGGCTAGGCAGACATATATGCCTTATTGGTGTCGGAGTTTGGTCCATGCACATTTCGATTTGTAGTTTCTTTCTTCTTTTCATTAATATGATACAAAAATTCTCTTCAAGTTTTTTAACCATCTATTATTACTTTTCGACAAGAATCTTCCAATTTTGGTATTTACCTCTTTACAAATCAAGAAGAGCAATTTTTTAAGGAGATTAATACAAGGTCCTTTCGATGGGGTGAACTGACATTTGGTTCCCCATGTTGAATTATGTTTATAATGGCCATTTTTTATTTTTTTTTTTGTTTCTCATTTTATGTGACTATCACGCGCCTAAATCACCGCGTAGAGGAGCCACACGATTAGAATATAGAGACGTAACCTACTACATACTCTTTTACAATCATACATATTTGGACCATCAAGTACCAAATGGTCCTAAATATTCAGGTTTATCTAAGGTGCTATGCAATATAGTAATCAACAAAGAATTCCACCCGTTTGATTAACAAAAAGAAAGGTACATTATTCGTCTCAAAACATGACGTGGCAGTCAGATCAAACACCATCATCATCATACCATATCCCTTTATTTATAAGGAACAAGAATTTTCCCAATTAAAAAATTAAAAAAATCTATATATGAAAAAACAAAAGTACTACTATGAGAGAATGAGAGAAAGATAGCAATTTTATATAAATAAAAAAATAAAAAAATCAAAGTTAAAGGAAAAGAGAATTTGATTCAAAATGCTCTCTCATTTGTCCAATCACCTCATTGAAATGTCAACCTGATTCTGGTAAAAAAAAAAAAAAAAATCCACTCTTGTACCCTCTCCAAACCGTTTCATATATAAATTCTTACTCCTATAAAAGAATTCAGCTATATATGCTTCACTTAGATATAGACAAAGAAACATAGAGAGAGTTCCAAGACACAAAGAAGAGGAACAGAAGAAAAGTTAACATATAGGAGTAAGTTAACAAAAGATTTCTTTTGGTCATGGCAGAGGAATTTCAGACTGGGATTTGTGGAGGCAACTGGTGGATGAATCCATCTAGAAGCACTTTCACAGGGAGCTCATCGCCATGTTCCATGGCACTCAATGACACTGGAAGCTATGCATGGTCTGATATGGTGGACATGAAGGGAAGGCCATGTGAGGAAACTAATTCAGTCTCTGATAGCTCCATAGTTTTCCAAGATGTTCAGAAGCCTCAACAACAGGCTGATTCAGGCAGTGGCTGTGGCAGCAGTAGTATCTTGATTGATTCCACACTGCAAATGATGGGTTTTGGCCTTTCATCATCTTCAACAACATCCGATTGGAATCAAGCTTTACTGTAAGTTACTTAATTTGATGCTAATTTGATTAATATATAACCACTCACAGAGTTTTGTGTATCGCAAAGCTCGCTAGCTAGGTCCATATGATAATTGTGATGTTAGATTTTTAATATAAAATTGTTATAGTTAGTACAAATCCTACATGACCTTACTAAAGCTTCCACTACGGAGTAAAAAGTTGAGTACTTGTTACCTTTTCTTTGTTGTTTTCATTTGGAAAAAGAAGTCAATCTGATCAATTTTGAACTTTTGAAAATCTAGGGAAAAAATAAAAGACAAATTATATGTTTGTGGGAGAGAAATTCTATATGAATCTTATTCTTTCATCCTTATCTTATTACAGTCGGAATAGTGGAAGAGCTGAGAGCAATTATAATTCTATGCTTCAAGAAGAAATGAATTCAAGGTTGAATTACCAACAAGAAAGAGGAGTAGATTCTACTCAAATCCAAAAGAATTGGAGCCCAAAAAACCTCTCTAATGGAGGTGATCAACAAGATAATTCATCCATCACTGCTTTTAAGTCATCTATAAGTCAAGACTTTTCATTGGACACTGTCAGTAGCTCTACAGGCAACTGTACAGTGACTTGCCAAGGCTTATCCACAAGCTTTCCTGTGGGATCAGCTTCTTATGGATACCCTCCAACATTGATTCAAAGTTTATTTGATCCTGACCCTCAACCACAGCAATCTCTATTCAACAATAGGTCTTTGAGCTATTCATCCACCACTAATTTTGGTGCCAACACCAATGAATTATCACCTACTTGGCCTAGGTTTGCTCCCTTTTTGCCAAAGCAACAACCTTGTGGCTTGCACTTCACTAATAACACACCCTTTTGGAATGCATCCACTGCCGTGGCCACGGCGGGTCTAAATGACAGTATTCGAGCTGGGGTTTTTCCTTCGCCACCATCACAATATCTAGTACCAACATTTGAAGAGAAACCCAAGTGTTCCAACCACACGACAAAGGTAAATATATATCAAATTATATAGTTAACCTAAGCTATCTAGCTAGGGTTTGTGGTACTAATTTTTATATGTGGGAATTTCAGCCTATCATTGAAGATGTTCAAGACTCGGTTTCAGTGGTGAAGAAAAGTGTCAATGAACCTGTATTCAAAAGGCCTAGAATTGAAACCCCATCACCATTACCAACTTTTAAGGTACGATATATTCGATCAAGCTTTTGACTAGTTCAAGTGTTAGAAGCTTTATCTTTTTTTATTATTGTAATTATTCATATATATATATATATATATATATTTTTTTTTTCCTTAAAGATATGGATGAAAACTTATAGCGTTTTTTTCTGTCAGGTTCGGAAAGAGAAACTAGGGGACCGAATAACTGCACTCCAACAATTGGTTTCACCTTTCGGAAAGGTAGATTTTTGTTTTTGTTTTGTTTTTTTCTCTACTTTTTTCAAAGAGTACGAATAGAAAGAAAGACCTTTACTTTGTGAAATAATTGAAAGCTTATGACATTGATTCATATTCTTGTTTCAGACTGATACAGCCTCCGTTCTCCACGAAGCTATTGAGTACATCAAGTTCCTCCATGATCAAGTCAGTGTATGTTTGATTATCTTCTTCCTTGTTATGATAATAAACAATTAAAGAAAAACCCTAATGGGTAAAAAAAAAATCAATAAGTTAGAAAAGAATACTATAGAACAAGTGTTAACTAAATTTATGTTTGTAATTTCAGGTTTTAAGTACTCCATATATGAAAAATGGAACTCCAATTCAACACCAACAGGTAAAAAATTTTCTCATTCATTTTTTCAGACTAAACAGTTATTTCCATTTTGACTTATTACTCAAAAAGATTATAATAATAATAAATACATAAATGGATTCACATTTGTTTTTGTTGCAGGGTTGTGATAAATTGGACACAGAAGGCCCAAAACAAGATCTAAGAACCCGAGGACTTTGCTTGGTTCCAATTTCAAGCACATATCCAGTTGCTAATGAGACCACAGCTGATTTTTGGACACCAACATTTGGAGGAACATTCAGGTAGAGAACGAAGCCAAAGTTGTTCTACCAAACTAATAGAGTACTAATAGTTTCAACAACCCAGCCAAGTTAGGAATGATAGTTATTTCATTTTCATACTTAGAAGCTACAATATTGCCGTGCTGTACCAGTCACGAGCAAAAGCTAAAGACACAAAGAAAAGGAAGAAAAAGAAAGAAAGAAAGAAAGAAAGAAAGAAAAGGAAATGACACTTCAAAGATGGACAGGCAGTGCTGCTGGGCCAGGTGCAAGCAGAATGATTTAGGCTAGCAAATGATTAGTAGCCTCTGGAAATGAGAGAATATATATATATATCGGTACTATTGTATTAACCCCAAGTATTAAATATAGTTACAGGTGGGTTTAGGACAGGAACAACTACTAAATTCAGCGGAATTTAACACTAATAGTTTTAGATTTAATTTTGCTATTGTTGTTGTTGAGAATAGCTGAATTTAGCAGGAGGGTGTGATTCATAAAGGCCCTTTTGTTCCTGTTTATGTATGTGTATAGAGCTGGCACCACCATCACCACCACCTTTTATATATTTATTTATATAAAGAAAACAGAAAAAAAGAAGAAATAAAAGGAGATTTGTATTGAATTCGTATATATTCAACAAAAGAAGTGAGTGGAGCTTTTGTTTGATTGGGTTTTTTAACTTTTTTCTTTTGTTTATATGTTTGGAATGTCGTAGTGGAAGTCAGAGGGCGGCCCACTGTTCCTGCTTTTAGGGTTTCTGGTGAATGATAATGAGAGAGAGGAAAAGAGAGAGTTCAATATGCATGCGCGCGTGTATGTGTGTGCGTGTGCATTTGAAACCATATTGGTGTGAATCCATTAGAAGATAAAGATGTGCCAACTCTCCTCTTTGTCTTACTTACTTGAAATTGATCTATTTTATAGTCTAAATTAAATATTATAAATCAAAAAATGACATGATACACTTTATATATGTTAAATCCAAAAAATAAAATTATAATTTCCAGTCATTCTCCAATTTCATGAGAAGGATCATATTCTCCTCTTCCCAAAAAAAAAAAAAAAAAATCCTACCAAAGCATAGGGTTTGCTCAACCAATAAGCTCCTTCACATTAGTCGTTTTGTCCATATAGCAATGTGCGTTTATTTCAGGTACCAAAAGAGAAATTGCATGTATTTCGGTTGCTTCACTCTTCCAAAAAGCTAAAAAATTAGGTCTTACGGATGGTGAAACTTGATCAATGGTATAATTATGCCTTCCTAATCATTATGTTTTACTGTATTAAAATACAGGATGACTTCAATTGGACGTTTGTTGCAACTTTTTCCAGCATGATTATGTATACAGGCCCTTATTGGGTAAATATATATTTTCTTAGGGAAATGGTAACCATTATAGCAAACAAAGCCTTAATGGTTTTGTCTAATTAAATATTTCAACTCCAAATCCATCCTATGAACCAATTGTCTATCCTTTTTAAGGAATGATTTTCTATATCTATGTCCATATTCTATATGATAATATAAAATACCTATAAATAAACAAATAAAATGAATCTCTTTAACTTTTCATTTACTTCTTATAATGTTATATATGAAATTTTAAAAGTTTATGTTTTTCCATGCTATCATTCTATTATGTATTTTTTAAATTTTTTTAAATAATAAATAATACTAAATTATGTTAGCTTAATCTTAAATTGTCTTCATCTTTTGGTATAATGCAATATACATTATAAAAATTTGAGAAATAATTACAATATACTGCTAATCTCGCAACTCGAATAATTTTTCCTTAAACCTTTTGGATTAAATTATATTTTCTACAATTTTTTTTAATTTACAATTTTATTTATAAGTATTTATTAATTAAATTTGCATTCTATATAAGTAATTTAATTTTTATCAAACTGTACAATTTGAGAATTTTAGTACTATATATGAAATCTCATAAATTTTCAATTAAATCTCCTATAATATATTTTTTTTTTAAAAGGTGTTTTAAATAACAATGTATTTTTCATAGGTGGACAACTTATAAAAAATAAATATATCAAAACTCATGTTATTCATAAGGGGAAAAGTTTGAAGCGTCTCTAAAAAGGGAATCGTAAATTTGTTCGCTTAAGAGTTTAATTAATAACTTCGACTTCTTTGACATTTCATGGCAAAAGGGTGAGTAATATATATAGCTTCGTTTTACGACTTGATGCTGATGTTCTTAATTTGATGTATTCTGGATACAACCTTAAGTAGTTAAAGCTTAATGTAAGTTGATATCCTTTCCCTATTCTCTATACGTTGATATTTTTGGTATGTGTTTTTGAAATTGATTTTGTATCACGTGGACTCATTTGCATTGTAATGTTTTGTCTCAAAATTGAATAAGGAAATTGTTAGGGTTCATTGAAATGTTGGCAAATTCCAGTAACAAAGCAGATCAAATTCAGGTTGTATCAATAGAATTACGTTAAATTTGAGCATAATATAAAACTTACTAAAAGATTATGAGGTTATGATCTTCTCAAAGATTATGGGTTTATGTTTTTTTTTTTTTTTTTTTTTTAATAAATCTCTTTTACAATACAACAAATTTTGAAGTGAAACTTGTTTCGTTGAAAAGTAGACATATGAAACTTCGAATGAATACAAAATTTGACCTAATTTGGATTTAAAATGATTGAGATATTGATTTGCACTTTCTATGATTTTTTTTTTTTTTTTTAGTTAGCTCACTTACTCCTTGGATAAGTGATTGAGTTTGAATCAAGAATTTTCAATTGGTATCAAAATACATAAAAGAGGTTAGGCTACGAATTGCAAGACAAAGTTCTTAAATAAGACTTTTTAAAAAAGTAAATAATAATGAGAATAAGACTGCCTTTCATGAATTCCCTTAAACCTTACAAAAATGAGTGTTTTGTGTATTATATACGATTTTTATCAAAGTATTTAGAACGTATAGGAGTCAAAACAAAATTATTCAAATATTATTATTCAGTTGAAAGAGTGAGGGAAACATCACCGTCTCCCTATCATTGAACATTAAAAGGATAAATTGTTGAAATTGGGATGGTTCTCTCAATATTAAAATGCAATTTTACTTGGCAATATATTATGAGCCAAAAAAAATTCATAGATTTAAGAGCAGGATATGTGTGTGTGTGTGTGTGTGTGTATATATATATATCAGGGAAAACAACATGAAAAGCGATATGAGTTCTCCTAGATAAGCAAACAACCAGTCCAAAGTGAAGGCTTGACTTTATATATGGTCCAAAACATTAGTCGCATCCCTTATGATACAACTTGAATCCGAGTGTTTGGCTTTTGATATTGTTAAAACAGCTACTTCATCTTCAACTCAAATTGCTTTACCGGAGAGATTTCTTGTTGCCCATAGTGACATAATATTGTTAAAGTTATCCCTATAAACTGTTATCAGACTTACATAGTCAGGTTTGTTGATTGCGTCAAAATTGATTTTTAAAGATTCCAGTGGAGATGGATTCCAGATGCTGCAAAGAGATCTAAATAATTTTACTTCCCACATTTGAAAATTTCTCTTGCGGGACCAAAAGCATCCTAAATCTACACCCTAGATATGAATTCATTGTAAGATATTAAAAGCTTTCAGTAAGGCTTATAATTAATGAATAGAAAATGAACTGAAGAGGCTTTTACTCAAGTATACAAAATAAATCCATAGAAGCTTAAAACTGAAGAATCCCTATGACAAGTGACTAATCATGAGGAAAAGTACTTTAATGGTTAAAATCATGTTGATTGGTATCTCTTGGCGCCAGCTTTATCATCTTTTTGTGACTTTTGAATTGATCACCCAATGGGTATTATACCACACCTTGAAGCATCGGGATCAGTACCTCTTGCTCTTGAGTACTCGATAGAATATATTTCTTATTTTTTTTCCTAAGGTATGGTTAACTTAATAAAAAGAAGAGACATATAAAAGGAAGCAAATAGGAAAAGCATCCAAGCATAATTGTGATTTAATAAAGTGTTGTAGGACTCAGCCGCTACTACTTAATTTGATAGCAGGACTTTCTTTTTCCTGTTTTGGCTAATCAATGGCAAACTCTATATTTGTCTTCTGCTACAAGTTTGCCCAGCTTAAAAAGGGTTCTTTCTTTTGCAACTTTGAATCTAATTTTGTTAGCCATTCACACACCAAAACACATGGCTTAAGACTGCCAGAAAATTATTTAGATTCTTAATTCTTGCATGACCTGTAAGGCAAGCTTGGTTACTGACTTTTTATAGCCTTGGCTTGTCAAGCTCTTTGACCTATTCGAAATGTTCCCAAATGAAAAGACTCTCCATGATTAAGTTTGTCGGATGAATTTATTTTTATCCATTCATTTAGTCTCTTTTATTTATTGTGTAAAGTATAATTATACCTTAAAAAAGACGTACTTTCACATTTTTTTGGATGTGTAATGGCCACACTTAAGAAAGCCTAGTGATGAGGAACAAGTATTCTGGAGAACTTTGGGCAATTAGAGATATGCTTTACATGCTAAAATGCCAGTATTATTAGAGACTGCTGATCCTTTTCTTCACAAATTCTTTAAATTCACTCTTTGACGCTGAGCCCAACTTCTCAGGAACTTCATCAGGCTGGAAAGGAGCTGGAAAAACTTCATCAAGTCAAGATATTATAATTTTTGCAGAAGACAATACCAAATCCATATTCTTATTTTTCTTTTTCTTTTTCCTTTTTCCCCCAAGCCAATGGTCTTGGTAGGCAAGCTACAGTGCAGAAACGTTGTTGAATATGACAGTCCAATTCAAATATTAATTGCCTTATAGAATTCGTGTTAAAGAATTGAGTCACATATATATAGAGAAGCAAATATATATGTGCAGATGAACTCGCCAAATTAAGTATCGGTCAATAACTATCCCATCAATAAAATGAAATTAAGTATTGGTCAATAACTATTCCATCTGTAAAATGTATGAATTTCTAAACACTAGACAAGTGATATATAAATAAACTGCAACAATTCTAGGAACTGTAGTAGCCAATGATATCCCTAAAGAATACTATTGAATTACACATATCAACTTAAGAGTTCAAAAAGGCAATCACTACAAAGTCAATCACACACCTGCCTCAGTTTTGCTTCTCCTTCCACGGATTAAGCTCCTTTGTTTATCTGTTCAGTTAGCTTGTGAATATATCCATAGGTAGAATATAACTGCACTGCCCCAACGTTAGATTGTATTTATATTTTCTTTAGTTCATAAATGAATCATTTGATAGTAAGATAAAAGCAAATATCATTTCCTATTCAAGAAATCTAAATTTAAGGTACATCATCAAGAGCCTCATGACTGAACTAGCACCTTAATTTTGGTGTTTCTAACGAACACGTCCAAGATTCAAACCCCTTCCTACTCCATTATAATTATCAAAATATCAACCAAAAAAAAAAAAAAAAAATTAAGGTCCTTATTTAATAAAATTTCATAGAACTAATTTGTAGTTTACATCCTTAAAATTTTTTGAGGTCATTTTGAGTTTGCTCCTTAAATTTTAAAACTAGTGGATATCTACGCAATGCATGTATAATGGTATAATATACAATTTTGCCAATTCCTTATTTATTTATTTATTTTATTTTTTTGAGAAGGAATATGTGTAAGCTTTATTACTCAAAGAATGAAATATCCGATATAACAAAAGAGTTTATGTTCGGAGTAAGAGATTCCATACTGACTAAAATAGAAAATGAAAATCTTACTCTTTGGGCTAAGGCATGGACAACGGAGTTGCTTTATCTACCCACATGAGAGAATGAAAAGCTCTTAAGAGAGCTTGCATAAGACATTGTGTTTTTTAAAAGATGACCAACAGAGGAATGCAGCAGCTCTTCATGTCTTAGAGAATTTATCACAAACTCAGAATCTCTCTCGAAAGAGGATTGTTGAATACCACATTTACGGGCAAAGAGGGCTACCCTTTTGGCAGCTAGCATCTCTAAGGCCACAACAGGTTGTGGTTTCTAAATTTTTTTCTAAAAGTGCCACCATGATTTCTCCCTTATAGTTTCTGATAACAAAACCAATCCCAGCTTCACTCGACTCATTGAACATAGCCCCATCAAAGTTGGTTTTGTATGAATTTTAGTGGTGGAGGATTCCATTTTTTTTCTAACTCTGCTCTGTGTTCGTGGGTGGCTATTTTCTAGGTGTAGAGAGGGAAAATTCCCGACCTATTACATGCTAACACGTCACACTACAAAATCCACAAAATACAACCAATTATAAAACTCCATGTATTGCTGCTAGGTGCTGCTATCACCACTCAGAAACCAACAGAAATTTGTCAAGTGTCATGCAAAAACTAATCACGCATTAGCGCATGTAAGCGATGACATAAGCAGCCTTACACGTGTAAGCGATGACATAATTAGTTTCGAACGTGTAAGCGATGACATAGAGGACCAATCAGGCTGTGACACGTGTCACCAATTAAACTCCGCCACGTGTCACTCACCCACCCCAAACTCTTATAAATAGAAGTCTTCCTAAAATATTTGGAAGGACCCCAAGCCATCAGGAGACCAAGACATCTTAGGAAGGACCTTGAAGACATCTTGAGTTCAAAAGTCCAGAAGCTTTGCTGGAATCAAGCCCTGAAGCCTCCAGCAATTTCAAGAACTTCAACCTTCAAATACAAAAAACATTCGAAGCAGAATCATTCAAATTACCTGCCTAAATCTCAAAGTTCACTAGAACCAAGCCCTGAAGCCTCTAGGAACTTCAAGAACCTCAACTTTGAATACGAAGAACATTCAAAGAGAAATCATCCAAATTATCTTCCTAGATCTTAAAGGTCACTAAAATCAAGCTCAAAAGCCTCTAGAAACTCCAAAAAACCCACAAATCTACGAAGCTCAATGGATTAAGCCTCTAAAGCCCCGAAAAACTTCCACCACAAATTTTCAAATACAAAGAACATTCGAAGAGGAATCATCCAAATCACATTCCTAGATCTCAAAGTTCATTGGAATCAAGCTCAAAAGCCTCCAAAAACATTAACAAATCACAAATCAGTGAAACTCTACGGATTCAAGCCTCTAAAACCCCGAAGAACTTCCACCATAAACCTTCGAAGACGAAGAACACACAAAGAACATGAAGAACACACAAAGAACGTGAAGAACAAAGAATTTCTAACAAGCTCACAGCCAGAGATTCATTGTAATTCCGCTTCAAAAATCTTCGATCCATTCCTCAACCAAATTGAAGTATATTTGGTGTTTAAATCAAAATCACATTACCACAACTCCAATCAACAAATCTTTCAAGGAGATCGAATTAGAGGATCACACTTTTGTAATCACAGAGAATTGTACCACACATTCATTAATACAAATTCGCATTTGTGCAACTATTTTACTTGTTTAACTCATTTTAAATTGAGAAATTAGTTGTCTACACTAGGCTCTTCAAATTTCGAATATAGTCTTGTTTCTATGGTGCCAAATTACCCAATCCGTGACAGCAAAGAGTGCCAAAGTCTGAAACTTCTCCCTTATTTTTTCAACTAGGTCCTTGAAAGCAAAATCTACTGTTGCTGTCCGATCCACCCAGCCAAAGTCTTAAGACCAGATATGTTTTATTTTTTCACAACCCCAGAGGGCATGAACCACATTCTCAGGTGCTGATAAGCATAAATGACACACTGAGTCTTGCAGAATTTTCCTATTAACAAGGTTGGATTTTGTACGTAAAGAATTTGAAACAAATTTCCAAAAGAAGTGTTTTATTTTACCTGGTACTTTTAACTTCCATATCCCTCTCCAGGTTGTTTTTTGTGCTACTGCTTCTAAAGGAAGGACTGGGTTCTACTGATTTTCATCACAGAGAGCTTTGTAAAAAAATTCCTAATTAATATTACTGGCAAAGCTAAAAAAATTCTTTAGTTAATGCAAACTTTAACAACCAATGTTTTTTGGACACAAGATTTTTGCTTAAATATTGATTTTCTATTAAAATAAATTTATCCATAACGTAAAGACACCTTAAGAACTCTAAAAGATTGATTTTATTTTCTCTCCCCCGTGGAGCTCTCTCTCTCGTGTATACGAGTCTCTTCCTCCCTTGACTTAGGTCTAGGGTATCTTTCTTGCTTAGGGTTTTGGCCGTGTGAGTGATCTTAGAATACCATGGCTGATGAGGTCGTTCATAGTATGGAGAACATGAAGCTGACTACGGAAGAGGAGGAGGTGATTACCATCCCTGATGAAGGACGTTTGGAAGCTCTTGAGGACTGCACCCTTAGTTTGATGGGTAAGTTTTTGACGTGCAAATCCTTTAATAGGCAAGCAGCGAAGAATACTATGAGACGTGCTTGGGGATTAGAGGACAGACTATGTATCACAGAAATAGGGCCAAATCTTTTTCAGTTTAAATTGAATTCTGAATTTGATCTGAATCGTGTCTTGAGAGGAGGTCCGTGGACTTTTGATAATCAATTATTATTGGTTAAGCGCTGGAGGAGAGGTATGACTGTTGAGAATATAAGAATGGAGACGGCAACTCTCTGGGTTCAAATCTGGGGGGCGCCGCTGGATATGTTTACACCACAGGTTGCTAAGGAAGTGGGAAGTAGACTTGGGGAGGTTGAGGAAGTTGAGCAAAGAAGAGGGCAGGATGAGTTGCAATATTTCATGAGGGTTAGAGTGGCATTGCCTATCTCGAAGCCCATTCGAAGGGGAAGCTTGATTGCGAGGTTTGATGGAGAAAAACACTGGGTAAAGTTCAAATATGAACGGTTGCCGCTGTTTTGCCATTTTTGCGGCATGCTTGGCCATGATGTAAAGAATTGTGCTGAGCACTTTGCGGGAACTAAGAAAGGAGGCATAGTGGACTACCAATATAGAGACTTTTTTAAAAGCCATGGGAGGTCGAGCAAGAGATGGTCCGTTTGACAAGAAAACAGGGGGGATTGAATATGGTCAAGAGGGTGGTAGTGACACGTTCGGCGCTGGTTCAGTCAAGGCTAAAGGGGGTCTGATTAGCTGTGAGGCGCTGCTGCAACAGAGTAGAGCTATGGCGACGGCAGATGAGTTGCACAAAAACCCTAGCAACGATGATGAAGGACAGTCCGGATTTTCAGGATTCATGCCACCTGTTCAGTCACGTAATCACTCCCACACAGATTATGTGGTGGGTGAATCTGCTGACATGCACAATGCAGCAAATAGGCTGAAGGAGAATCCGATACAGATGGAGGATGGTTTACTTAGTAGGTGGGAAGGCAAGGCACGTGAGAGTAACGTGATGGGCTTAAGTGGTTTTGAAGCTATTTCTGGAAAACAATCAGTTAGGTTGAATAATGTAAAGCCCAAATCATCATGGACTAGATTTAATAGGATGGACTTTGGGCTTGGTAATCTTCAAAAGGTGTTGTTGCCGTCTAGTGGAAAAAGGCCACTACCAGCAGTATTTGATGGGAACCAGATTAGTAAGGGAGAGGAAGGAAATCTTAAGAGACAGAAATTTGAGTATAAGGAAGTTCCTAACTTTGAGAGATCGGCGGGGGTGGATAACCACCCTTGCCGGAATCAATGAGACTGTTATGCTGAAACTGCCAAGGGCTTGGATCCCTTGGACAGGTCGAAGCCTTCGCAAACTTATGAGGGAACAAGCTCCCACTGTGTGTTTTCTTATAGAAACACGTCTGGATAAAGAAGGATTTGATAATTTGTATGGAGATTTGCAGTTTCAGAATAAAATTATAGTTAAACAGCCAAATACAGGGGGCGGTTTGGCCTTATTATGGAAGAAGGAGGTCGTGATGGATTTGATTAATTATTCACCTAATCACATTCTGATGAAGGTCACTGAAGTGGATGGGTTTGTCTGGTTTTTTACTGGATTTTATGGTTGGCCTGAGGCTTAGCATAAAGAAAAATCCTAGCAGCTGTTGGAACATCTGAGAAGTTTTGTAAATGGTGCATGGCTTTGTGCGGGAGATTTCAATGCAATTCTAAATAGTGCAGAGAAATTAAGTTTAAGGCCACCTAATGATGTAGAGATTGATTCCTTTTAGAAATGCTTTAGACTCTTGTAATTTGGAGGATTTGGGATACAGAGGGTATACCTACACGTGGTCTAATAAGAGGCCTGGTGATGCTAATACCAAATTGAGACTTGATAGGGCTGTGGCAACTATGGAGTGCGGGCTAAATTTCAGGTAACTACAGTTTCTCACCCTCCCCCTCATGCTTCGGATCATTTGCCAATTCTGGTGCATGTGAAGTGTCTTCAGAGGTCTAAGCAAAAATTCCAAAAAGGGTTTAAATTTGAAGAAGCCTGGTTACTGTGGGAGGATTGTGGCGCAGTGGTTAAAGATGCTTGGGATATGGTGGGAGGGGGAGAGTCTGCTTTAGCTTCAATAAAGGAGAAGATTAAGTTTTGTGGTGAGGAATTGCAAGCTTGGGGGTCTTCAAAGTCTAAGCCGAATGAAGTAGCCATTAAAACTCTTCAAAACCAGCTGGAGGTTTTAAATAAAGCTGAAGTGGTGACTGAAGAATCTAAGGCCGAATATTTGAGTGTTAGCAAACAGTTGGATGACTTGCTATTGAAGCAGGAAATTTACTGGGCACAATGGTCTTGGATTTCGTGGCTTAAACATAGGGATAAGAACACTAAATTCTTTCACTTAAAAGCCTCCCAGAGAAGAAGGAGGAATCATATTATAGGGATTCAAAGTGCACAAGGAAATTGGGTGGAGGAGATGGAAGAGATAGTTAATGTGGCTACTGGTTATTTTGACGATTTGTTTTGTGCAGGTAATTGTGATTAGATGGAGGAATGTCTCAATGTTGTCCCAAGGAAGGTGACACCGAAGATGTATGATACCCTGTCCAGTGAGTTTACTGCTGAAGAAGTTAAAAGGGCATTGTTCCAAATGGGATCAACAAAGGCACCTGGACCTGATGGTATGAATGCTTTATTTTACCAAAGATTTTGGCATGTTGTGGGTGATACTGTAATTGATGCTGTGTTGGACTTCCTGAATAATGGTCATATGTTGCCTGATATTAACCATACTTACATTGTGCTTATTTCTAAAGTGAAGAACCCAAAAAAAATGTCTGATTTTAGGCCTATAAGTCTATGTAATATGATTTACAAATTAATTTTTAAAGTATTAGCCAATAGACTGAAGCAGATGTTACCTAATATCATTTCTCCCACTCAGAGTGCTTTTGTCCCTGGGCACCTTATTACTGATAATGTGTTGCTGGCATATGAAACACTACACACTATGCACTGTAGGAAGAAAGGGAAGAAAGGGTTTTTGGCTTTGAAACTTGATGTTAGTAAAGCATATGATAGAGTGGAGTGGCCTTTCCTTCAAGGGGTTATGCAGCGGTTGGGTTTTCCAGAAACATGGATAGAAAGGGTGATGAGTTGTGTCACAACAACTTCATTCTCTATTCTTGTAAATGGGAGACCGTTTGGTAATGTTCTGCCTTCAAGGGGAATTCGTCAAGGTGATCCTCTCTCACCTTATTTATTTCTGTTATGCACTGAAGGGTTTACTTCGCTATTGGACAGGGCAGTGGTCGGAGGGAATTTGCATGGGGTGTCTATCTGTAGAAATGCACCAAAGATTACTAATCTTCTCTTTGCAGATGACTCATTGATTTTTAGCAGGGCTTCATCAGTGGAGATTAATTCTATTGCTGAGATCCTTCAAGTTTATGCTAAAGCCTCTGGACAATGCATAAATTTGGAAAAGTCTTTGGTGTATTTCAATAATAATACCACTGTTCGACAGAAGCAGGAGGTTTTGGGGATTCTTGGAGCGAAGGAAGTGTCTCGGTTCGACTCATATTTAGGTTTGCCTACTTTAATTGGAAGGGCTAAATACCATACTTTTTCTTTCATTAAAAATAGGGTGTGGAAAAAATTACAGGGGTGGAAGGGGTGGAAGGGAATGATGCTTTCTAGAGCGGGGAAAGAAATTCTCATCAAGGCGGTTGCTCAGTCTATTCCAATATATACAATGAGCGTTTTTCAGCTCCCATAGAAATTATGCGAAGAGTTGGAGAGTTTAAACGCTAGATTTTGGTGGGGCCAAGTTGGGAATGAAAGGAAAATTCATTGGAAAAGCTGGGATAAACTGACATTGTCAAAGAAGGATGGTGGAATGGGTTTTAAGGACCTTAGAGCTTTCAATTTAGCCATGTTGGCCAAGCAAGGGTGGAAGCTTTTAAAAGATACAAATTCTCTTCTTTATCAATGCTTCAAAGCAAGATATTTCCCTAGAACTTCAGTACTTGAAGCTACAGAGTCACCTAACTGTTCATTTGTGTGGAGGAGCTTAGTGGCGTCCTTACCTATTTTAAGATTGGGACATTGTTGGCGAGTTGGTGATGGACTATCTATTAATGTCTATCGGGATAGGTGGATTCCAAAGTACCCTACAAATAAGCCTTTTTTGTCTGTAAGGGATGATGAAGAGGAATTATGGGTGTCAAGTTTAATCAACCAAGACCTCCATATATGGCGGCGTGACTTTATTATGGCCCACTTCAATAGGGAAGAGGGGGAAGCTATATGTGATATACCTCTAAGTCGACGGCAAGTCTCCGACTCTGTTTATTGATGGCATATTCACAGTGAAGTCAGCTTATAAGGTTGCAAGAGCTCTATTAAAGAAGGAGGATTGGGCTGAATCATCGTCAGGGAGGGGAGGCAATAAGGTGTGGGCTGCTATATGGAAGCTACGGATTCCCAACAAGATAAAGGTTTTTGGGTGGAGGGTGTGTCATGATATTCTCCCAACTAAAAGGAACCTAAAGAAGAAACGGATTCTGATGGATGAGGTGTGTCCGTTATGTGCTTTAGTCCAAGAATCAACTATTCATGCTTTATGGGAATGCACAATGGCGCAGGATGTTTGGCATGGTAGTGTTAGGGCTTTGCAGAAGTGTGGGACAGGCCAACTTGATTTTGTTGCTCTGTTGGAGTACCTGCTGGATAGGCTGAGCAAAAAGGAGGTGGAGCTTTTGCTGGTGTAGGCATGGCTGATTTGGAATCAACGGAACCGAGTAGTGCATGGAGGAAAATTGCTGGAACCAGGCTGGTTGAATAGGCGTGCAGCTGAGTTGCTTGAGGAGTACCAGCTGTCACAGGCTAGCTTACAAGCGGATGCGGTGGTAAGTGCAACTCAGCAAGTATTACAAAATGATGGAACACGTTGGATACCTCCACCACAGTCAGTGTACAAGCTTAATTACGATGCCGCGGTGTTTGTGGATTCTGCTAGTTCTGGGTTTGGTGCTGTGATTAGAAACTCCACCGGCGAAGTTATGGCATCGATGACAGTTAAGGGGCTGGCAGTCCAGGGAAGTGACGTGGCTGAACTACTTGCATGTCGTAAGGTGCTAGAATTCGCCATTGATGCTGGTTTCACGAGGATTATTGTGGAAGGTGACAGTACAAATGCTACGAGGTGTATTGCTTCAGGTACGGACTACCAGTCAGCTATCGGACATGTTGTTGGAGATATCAGGCATCTGCTTGGAGCGTTGGAGTGGTCTTTGGTGAGTTGTACTAAGAGAAATGGTAATAGGGTGGCACACCAGCTTGTTAGATATGCCCAAAATGTTAATGTTGATTTATTTTGGATGGAAGAGGTTCCATCTATTGCTGTTGAGCTTGTAAACGTTGATGCATTCTTATTTTAATTGAAAGCTTTTTCCAATTTCCAAAAAAAAAAAAAATTATCCATAACTTATTAAAAATTAATAATTAATTAATTTCAACATTTTTTGGATTACTAGCCTCTAAGTATGCACTTACGCTATCTTGAGCATCCCTTGTAGAATTTTTTGATCTTTTGTTCCTTTTTTTTTTTTTTTTTCCTCTATCAATTTTTTAGAAATGGATATTTTGTAGAAGAGTTTAGTTTTTTTTTCAATTTTTTTGAATGTTGTGAGTTAAGGTTGTGTAAATTATTTAAACGTGAGTTAGTAAAAGGCATGCATGAAGGAAACTGTTAAAAACTGTTCACTTTGAAGTTTATCACTTTTTTAAATTTTGATTCTTCTTGTTTGAGATTAAAAAAAAAAATGCTTGACTTTTTTTTAACAAAAACGTGCTTGAATTTTTTTTTTTTTTTTTTTTTAATGAGAAAACGTGCTTGATTTTGATAGGAGAGTTTGCTTCTTTTCTTTAAAGTAACCAACTAACCATACATAATTCCCTTAAAAAAAAAAAAAAAATGTAACCGAAGATCGAGAAAAGGTATAATATAATAAGGGATATTGGTGGGAAGTTATAATAATAGTTTTTTGATCGGAGTGTTTTTTCTTTTTTTTTCTTTCTTTCTTTAAATTCAAAATAAATAAGAAGATATTTGTGAAAAAACAAACAAACAAACAAACATAAGATCATGGAGTAAGGAAAGAAAATTCTATATATAAATTTTTTTTTGAAAATGTTTAACCAAGGGTGTAGTCCTATTCTCATCAAAAAAGAGAGTGGTCTTATTTTATAAGCAATATTTTTAGTGGGAGTTAAAGATGTATTTTTTTAACAAAAACGTGCTTAATTTGTTTTTTTTTTTTTTTTTCTTTTTTTTAATGAGAAAACGTGCTTGATTTTGATAGGAGAGTTTGCTTCTTTTCTTTAAAGTAACCAACTAACCATACATAATTCCCTTAAAAAAAAAAAAAGTAACCGAAGATCGAGAGAAGTTATAATAATAAGGGATATTGGTGGGAAGTTATAATAATAGTGTTTTGATCGGAGTGTTTTTTCTTTCTTTCTTTAAATTCAAAATAAATAAGAAGATATTTGTGAAAAAACAAACAAACAAATGTAAGATCATGGAGTAAGGAGAGAAAATTCTATATATAAATTTTTTTTTGAAAATGTTTAACCAAGAGAGTAGTCCTATTCTCATCAAAAAAGAGAGTGGTCTTATTTTGTAGGCAATATTTTAGTGGGAGTTAAAGAGGTATTTTTACTTGGTAGTCTTTTAATTTTGTCTTTTTTTAAACCTAGGGATGTAGAGGTATTTTGGAACAAAAATGATGTCTAGTCCAAACAGGAGAAGTCCTTTAAATAGATAAAAAATTTCAATTTTTTTCAAAATTAAAAATCTAACATGAATTTTATACTAACTAATAAAAAGAAACTATAAATGCTTAAACTAATATAACATTAAAATAAAACTTTATAAGAGTTATATCATAATTAAAATTATGGTGTCTAAGGAAATGTAAAGAACACTCTTTTACCATTTGAGCTACTCTAAATCATGATCAACAAAAGTACTCATAAGAAAGAGACACACACACACTAGGATTCTACTAGATAATCTTCAAGCTTGGAAAATAGTATAAAACCTTAAGACACCAAAGTTTAGGCCTTAATATTGTTTCTATTTTTATAAATATCCCAATAAATGTCAACTTACTTTTTATACATAATTTAGAAAAACCTATAAGGGAAACGAATAAATTAATTGCAAATAAATATCACGCTTAAACCAAAACAACATAAACATAAACATGACATAAATGTTTTGTTTTATTTGAGCCATAAAAACATATGTTATTATATATTCTAATAGAAACACAGGATATGCACCACTGTTAGTTTCTTTAACACCATCTCTCATCTCCTTGTGTGTGTGTTAAAAATATTTAGATTTTGATTGCGAAATGGCAATGCTGCTTTCTATTTCAAAGGTTGGCCTACTGGATCAAGAACGAAAATCAATTGAGTCTTTCAAATATAGAAGTTTTCGAACCTCATAATATTATTAATAAGTTTTTGTACCTTAAATTTTCCATTCCATGTAAGCTAGTTGCTATTATTAAATTATTTTTTGTTGCCAGCTGTATCTTATGTCATACGTTTAATAAAAAACTCCGAGGTTTGCAGCTACGATTCTACATACGTTTCAAACAATGGTGCAAATACTAAAATATATATGCATATCCTATCCATTAAGTTCAATAAATAGAAGACAACTATTTTTTTATTCAAAATAATAATTATTATATTTGAATACAAAAGATATAATAAAATCATAATACACATAAACATATACTAACATGAGCATATATGTTAATTTTTTTTATCCTTCAAATTTAAAAATTAAAATATATAAGAAATTTGTACATTAATTAGTGAATTCATTAGGTTGTTTGCACATCTTCCTCATTTATTTTTAGTATTCAAATTATTGGTGGCCATTTTTATATATTGTAGAGAAGGAAAATTCTCGACCTATCATAAGCTGACACGTCACATTGTCAAGTCCACAAAATGCAGCCAATTACAAAGCGCCACATATTGCTGCTAGGTTTTGCTATCACTATTCAGAAACCAATAGAAATTTGCCAAGTGTCATGCAAGAACCAATCAAAAATCAGCTTGTGCAAGCGATGACATAAGCAGCCTCGCACGTGTAAGCAATGACCTAAGCAACCTCGCACGTGTAAGCGATGACACAATCATTCCAGCCTGTGCAAGCGATGACATAAGCGGACCAATCAAGCTCTGCCATGTGTCACCAATCAGACTCCGCCATGTGTCGCTTACCTATCCCAAAACTCCTATAAATAGAAGCCTTCCTAAGGCATTCAGGAGAAAAAGAGAAACCATTTTGAAGCACTCAGAAGTCCAGAAGCTCTGCCGGAACCAAGCTCTAAAGCCTCCAAGAACTTCAAGAACTTCAACTTCGAATACGAAGAACATTCGAAGGAAAATCATCCAAATCATCCGCCTAGATCCAAAAGTTTGCGGGAATCAAGCCTGAAGTGTCCGAAAACACCAATAAATCACAAATCAGTGAAGTTCTGCGGATTCAAGCCTCTAAAGCACCAAAGAACTTCCACCATAAATCCAAGAACACGAAGAACACACGAAGAACACGAAGAACGTGAAGAACAAAGGATTTCTAACAAGCTCCTAGCCAGAAATTCATTGTAATTCCGTTTTAGCAATCTTCGATCCATCCTTCAACTAAATTGAGGGATATTTTGTGTTCAAGTCACAATCACATTACCACAAATCCAAATCAATAAAGTCTTGTAAGGAGATCGAATCAGAGGATAACTCTTTTGTAATCACAGAGAATTATACCACAATCATCAATACAAATTCGCATTTGTGCAACTATTTTTACTTGTTTGATTTATTTCGAACTAGAAATTTAGTCGTCTACATATTCTGGCACGCCCAGTGGGACATCTCTGCCTCTCATCTCTTTCTCCTTCAAAAGAAATTCGACATCATTTTGCTACCACCTTCAATGGCCTCTAGCAAGAATGTTCGAAAATCAACAATTGATGCTTCCAGTACTGATGATTATGCTGGCCCAGTCACTCGCAGTCGATCCAAAGCTGTTGATCGACTTCAACCTCAACCAACCAAAGAGGGTGAGCTTTCTACTGTCATCTCTCTAGACTTTCTTGCAAAGAGGAAAGCTACCAATAAGGATTCGTCTGTCTCGAAAGATTTGGAGAACAGTAATGAGTCATCCCCAACAAGGACCTTTTCTATCAACTCTTCGCCTGTGATGAGAAACTTAAGGAATGAAGTACCTTTGACTCATCCTATTTCATCATTTTCTCCATCACATCTAGAGGTCATGCCAGCAATGATGACTAACACCTCTACCATGGAAGAAAAGATGGCTGAAATGGAACAACGGATCATCCTCCTCACAAAATCACTTGAAGAAAAAGACGTCAAAATTGCAACCTTAATGAACAAGCTGGAGGTAGAAGATTTGGGTGAATCAAGTCATGGCCTTGAGCGTCCACCTGGCTTTACCTTGAAGGGAGAAAATGCTAGGGGTGATAAGGGAAAAGGAGGTGAAGGCACTTCCCAACACGGACATTCCGCCTCAATGGCTTCAATATCTCTCCAACAATTGCAGGATATGATAACGAACACTATTCGGGCACAATATGGAGGCTCTTCTACAAGTTCCCTCATATATTCGAAGCCCTATACAAAGCGCATCGATAATATGAGGATGCAAAATGGGTATCAACCCCCCAAGTTCTTACAATTTGATGGCAGAGGAAACCCTAAGCAACATGTGGCTCACTTTGTAGAAACATGTGAGAATGCGGGGACTCAAGGAGGCCTCTTGGTAAAGCAGTTTGTTCGTTCACTGAAGGGAAATGCGTTTGATTGGTACACAGACTTAGAACCCGAGTCAATCGATAGCTGGGAACAACTTGAAAGAGAGTTTCTCAACCGATTCTATAGCACACGGCGCACGGTGAGCATGATGGAACTTACCAATACCAAACAATGGAAAGATGAGCCTGTCGTTGATTATATCAATCGATGGCGTTCTTTGAGTCTAGATTGCAAGGATAGACTTTCTGAAATATCTGCTATAGAGATGTGCATCCAAGGCATGCATTGGGGACTTCTTTACATCCTTCAAGGGATAAAGCCCCGAACATTTGAAGAGTTAGCAACTCGTGCGCATGACATGGAATTGAGTATCTCAAACCATGGAAATACAAAACCTCCAGTACTTGACGAAAGGAAAGAGAAACGGGAAATGAGGAAAAATGACAAGAATCCGAAAGGTAATGTCAAAGACTCGATGAATGTCAACCTTGCCCCAGTCAAAATTTCAACAAGAAATGTGAAGGCCAATGAAAAGAGGCCCGATGTAGGCCAACAGCGTGAGACGCGGCGCTCATCACTCAAGAAATGGGAACAAAAAGTGTATCCTTTCCTAGATACCGATATGCCCGAAATGCTAGAACAATTGCTCAAGTTGAAGTTAATTGAATTGCCAAAATGCAAGCGGCCGAAGGAGATGGGGAAAGTGGACAACCCGAACTACTGCAACTATCATCGCATCATAAGCCATCCAATCCAAAAATGCTTTGTTCTTAAAGAACTCATCATGAAGCTTGCCAAGGAAGGGAAAATTGACTTGGATTTTAATGATGTTGCTCAGTCAAACCTTGTAACCTTTGCTTGTGGGTTACCTAGTTGTATGTCTCCAACTACTAAACAGGGGGCAAATACCACTCTCATTCAGTTTGGTTCTCTAGAACCTATTCAGGTTCAGCTCTCACAAAAGGCACCTGATTATGATTCAAATGACGATGAAAGGTCAACAGTGGACGAGGAAGAAGGTTGGACGGTGGTTACTCGCAGGAGATGGAAGAAGAAACGTACATTCCCTCTTCATTTGATCACCCAAGAGTCTAGAAAAGCACAAAACCAGATTCAGCCTTGGTCAAAAAGAAGTGACAAAAGGCAAGAAAAACTGGGAACAAAAATGTCTGACAATTCAGCACGAACCCAAAAACTTCGAAATCTCGTCACATTGGAAGAATTCTTCCCTCGAAAATTCTTTCAAAATGCCTCGGCTGAGGCCGTTCACACAATCTCTCATTGCGAAATTCAAGATGAGGAGGAGAACGTTGGCCATGGTGATGAAGACGAGACTTTGCCATCTTCGGAGGAACACCAATCTCGAGTTGAGGAAGTAGAACCCTTGCAATCTTCCATCTCACCAAGAGAAGCACTCGCTCAAACTCTTGAAAAACCAGAGATATGCGCTCCTTCTACCAACGCGCTTCAACAAACCCAGGAATGTTACGCGTGCTCTCCAGACTTAACTTTCACTGATGAGGATTTGTTATTAGGCTCTAAGCCCCACAATCGTCCACTTTATGTCTCTGGCTATACTCGCGAACAAAAGATCGATCGTATCCTCATTGACGGAGGATCAGCTGTTAATATACTACCAAAAATGACAATGAGACGACTTGGTCTGACTATGGAGGAATTATCACACAGTCGTTTGGTCATTCAAGGTTTTAACCAAGGAGGACAACGTGCAATCGGCGTGATACATTTGGAGTTAATCATTGGAGAATTGACAAGTAACGTTTTGTTCCATGTCATCGATGCCAAGACAACCTACAACATGCTGTTAGGACGTCCGTGGATCCATGGAAATGGAATAGTGCCATCAACTTTGCATCAATGTTTCAAATATCTTCAAGGTGGAATAAAAAAGGTCAATGCTGATTTAAAGCCTTTTGCTGAGACTGAAGCTCATTTTGCTGACGCAAAATTTTATATAGAAGATGACATTGCCAGTGAAGTCCTCCCAGTTGAGATCCCGCCAATGGAAAGTAAGCAGAGTGAAAAGAAGCATGTTAGATTCATCACTGAAAAGAATAATCCTTCCTCAAAGAAAAGTCCAGAATGCGGGAATGATCGTTCTAGTGAATCTACCAGTAATTCAATAAAAGCTGAAACTTCAACACCCTCCAATAATTCTCCAGTCCTCCGTTATGTACCATTGTCACACCGCAAGAATGGACAGTCACCATTTGTGGAATGCCTTCGACCTACAGAAGACATGGAAAAGCCTTTTACAAAACTCACGATGGAGGATGTAGCCATATTGAAAGAAAATCATGCCATGCCTCTAACTTCATCCACAAATCCTTTGCCCTCGAAACCACTAAAGGGATTCGTGAGGCCTTCACAAAATTTGACAGAGCATGGTATTCTACCAAGTGAACGGACGGAAGAAGGATTCGACCCAAAGGCATATAGGCTGTTGGCCAAGGCAGGCTTCGATTTCTCAAAACAAGGAGACTTAGGGGAGCTAATTCCAGAAGCTACCGGAGAAAAGATGCATGGCCTTAGCAAAACACAAAGGAAAATGCGACTTGAAGGGCATAAGATTCCTATCCCAAAGACCGGATTAGGTTATACTCCAGAGCAACCAGCTCAGATATGGATCAAGAGGAAAACCAATGCTTCAAGTTCCCAATACATAACAGTGGAGGACGACGAGAATTTGTATCAAAGAAAAGATCACCTTCCATCACGGGTCTCAGTGTTTGATCGCATTGAGGGCGCATCATCACGATTTACAGTGTTCGACAGGTTAAATACAACTTGCTTAACACAAAATTGTGACACTCTTGCTTGTAAATCAGTCTTTGATAGATTGGGGGCAACAAAAAGACCTGGTGATAATCATTCTCAAAATTCAATAAACCTTGAGAATCAAAGGGAAAAGAAAGCCAATGACGAGATCCACAGTAGCATTCCCTCACGCATGAAGCGTAACTTTGCCTTAGATATCAGCATTGAAGGATCGCTCAAGGTCAAAAGGCGAACGATTGTACACACAAGTCAGTCACTCGCCCACAATGAGCAAATTGAAGAGGTATCATCCTCGTTTCATATTACAATAGAAGAGGATACAATTTCAGATGTTGAAGATGAAGAGGTCGAGGAAGCTCCTTCAGCCTTGGAAGATGGAGGACAGGCTACAGTTGATGAACTTAAAGAGGTCAATTTAGGGACTGCTGAAGAACCTCGGCCAACTTTCATCAGTGCGCTTCTCACTCCTGAAGAAGAAGAAGAGTACCTCAAGCTCCTAGTAGAATACAAAGATGTGTTTGCTTGGACTTACAAGGAAATGCCCGGGCTCAATCCAAGTATTGCTGTACACCATTTGGTAGTAAAGAAAGGCGTGCGCCCAGTTAAACAAGCCCAAAGACGGTTTCGGCCGGAGCTTATCCCTCAAATAGAAACTGAGGTCAATAAGCTAATCGAGGCGGGTTTCATTCGTGAAGTGCAGTACCCAGAATGGATCGCTAACATCGTCCCGGTTAAAAAGAAGAATGGACAAATCCGAGTGTGCGTTGACTTCCGTGATTTGAACAGTGCATGTCCTAAGGATGATTTTCCATTACCCATCACTGAGGTCATGGTTGACGCCACTACTGGTCATGAAGCTTTATCTTTCATGGATGGTTCTTCGGGTTACAACCAAATTCGAATGAATCCTAAGGATGAAGAGCTCACAGCTTTTCGTACCCCTAAGGGCATTTACTGTTACAAAGTGATGCCTTTTGGATTAAAGAACGCCGGTGCTACTTATCAACGGGCTATGCAAAAGATCTTTGATAATGTACTTCACAAATACGTGGAGTGTTACGTCGATGATCTGGTGGTTAAAACCAAAAGAAGGGAAGACCATCTGGTAGATCTGCGATCCGTGTTCAACCGCCTAAGAAAATATCAGCTTAAAATGAACCCACGCAAATGCGCTTTTGGCGTAACGTCTGGGAAATTTCTTGGTTTCGTTGTAAGGCATCGCAGTATTGAAATTGACCGGTCCAAAATTGAGGCTATCCAGAAAATGCCAGAGCCCAAGAATCTGCGAGAACTTAGAGGCTTGCAGGGAAAACTAGCTTACATCCGACGATTTATCTCGAACTTGGCTGGTCGATGTCAACCTTTCAATAGATTGATGAAGAAGGATGTGCACTTTGAATGGGATGAGGCTTGTAGCAATGCTTTTGCACGCATCAAAAAATACTTGCTTAATCCTCCAGTTTTGGGTGCTCCTATTCCAGGAAAGCCTTTAGTGTTGTACATCGCGGCACAAGAAAGGTCTCTGGGTGCTCTTATGGCGCAAGAAAATGAAGAGGGAAAAGAAAGAGTCCTTTATTATCTAAGTCGAACTCTCATTGGAGCTGAATTAAATTACTCTCCTATTGAAAAGATGTGTCTTGCTCTTTTCTTTGCTATAGATAAACTGGAGCACTATATGCAAGCATACACGGTTCGTTTGATAGCAAAAGCGGACCCAATTAAGTATGTCCTTTCTAGGCCAGTGGTTTCGGGTCGTATAGCTCGATGGGCGGTTTTGCTACAACAATATGACATTACATATGTCCCACAAAAAGCTGTCAAGGGACAAGCATTGGCAGATTTCTTGGCTGATCACCCAATTCCGTCTGATTGGGAGTTCTCCGATGATTTCCCGGATGAAGACGTGTTCTACATTGAAGTAATGCCACCATGGATGATGTTTTTTGATGGGGCTGCACGTCGAGAAGGAGCGGGGGCAGGTGTAGTGTTTGTTTCTCCACAACGGCAAATACTTCTGTACTCGTTCTCATTAAGCGAACTTTGCTCTAACAACGTAGCTGAATATCAAGCATTGATTATTGGTCTACAAATGGCCATTGAAATGAGCATATCGCAACTTGAGATCTTTGGGGACTCCAAATTGGTTATCAACCAAATCTTGGGGCAGTATGACGTCAAAAAGGAAGATCTCATCCCCTATTGCCAATACGCGAAGAAGTTGTTAAAAAATTTTGAGGCCATCACATTGGAGCATATACCAAGAAAGGAGAATAGACAGGACGATGCTTTAGCTAATTTGGCTACCGCCTTGGCATTATCCCAAGAAGAGACCGCCAAAGTTGCTATTTCCCAGAGGTGGGTGGTACCTCTCGTAATTGAAGAAGAATAAGAAGAGCAGGCCAACATCATTTCGGTATGCCTTGTTGAAAAAGAAGATTGGCGACAAGCGATCATTGAATACCTTCAACATGGAAGGCTCCCGGATGATAAACGCCACAAGACTGAAATTCGGCGGAGGGCTGCTTGGTTCATTTACTATAAAGACACTCTCTTCCGCCGTTCATTTGATGGATTGTTTCTTCGTTGCTTAGGAGAGGAGGAGGCTAAACAAGCCTTAGAGGAGGCTCATTCTGGAATATGTGGCGCACATCAATCGGGTCCTAAGTTACATTACAGGATCAAACGAATGGGTTACTATTGGCCTACAATGGTGCAAGATTCCATGGAGTGCGCTAAGAAATGCAAAGCTTGTCAGTATCATGCAAACTTCATCCACCAGCCGCCAGAACCTCTACACCCAACTGTAGCTTCTTGGCCTTTTGAGGCATGGGGGCTTGATGCGATAGGACCATTACCAAAGTCATCCGGTGGCCATTTGTACATCTTGGCCGCAACCGATTACTTCTCAAAGTGGGCGGAAGCTGTACCCCTCAGGGAAGTGAAAAAAGAGACAGTAGTCAATTTCATTCAAACTCATTTGATCTATCGGTATGGTGTCCCTCGTTATATCATAACTGATAATGGGAAACCATTCTACAATAGGTTGATGACGGAACTATGCGAGAAGTTTGATTTTAAACAATACAACTCCTCCATGTACAATGCCCCGGCAAATGGACTAGCTGAAGCATTTAACAAGACACTTGGCAGTTTGTTGAAAAAGGTGGTCTCCAAGACGAAGCGAGACTGGCATGAAAGAATCGGAGAAGCATTATGGGCATATCGAACAACATTTCGAACACCCACTCAAGCGACGCCATATTCTCTTGTCTATGGAGTGGAAGCCGTCCTACCTTTGGAACGTCAAATCCCATCATTACGGATTGCCATTCAAGAAGGATTGACTGGAGAAGAAAATGCCAAGCTCAGATTGCAAGAATTAGAGGCACTTGATGAGAAAAGGCTCGAGGCCCAACAACGCCTTGAGTGTTATCAAGCTCGTCTTTCGAGCGCCTTCAATAAAAAAGTCAAGCCACGATCATTCCAAGTTGGTGACTTAGTCCTCGCTGTTCGAAGACCTATCATCACAACTCATCGTACAGGCAATAAGTTCACTTCAAAATGGGATGGCCTTTACGTTGTGCAAGAAGTCTACACCAATGGAGCTTATAAATTAATTGATAATGATGGTGTAAGGATCGGCCCCATCAATGGGAAGTTCCTCAAACGCTTCTATGCCTGAAAATCGAGGACTGCTCCTCGGCAAGAGCTTAAACTGCCCACTGTAATGCTGCAAGGGTACATGATGTATTCCCATTACCGTTGAAAGCATACCAATAAAGAGAAATCAATCCCACTCTATGTCACCAATTGCTAGTGTGGTGTAGTGGTTGGATGCCCAATTCGCCCTTGAGAGGTCTCGGGTTCGATTAGTGGTGATACCCACTATTACACACTGAGCCCCCCTTTTTGCAAAAAAAAAAAATCAAAAAAAAAAAAATCATTTGAACTACGTGATGACTTGATCCCTCTCAAGGGTACGTAGGCAACTTAGTATTTCTTTTGCTGAGTTCAGTCATGCACTAAAAAAAAAAAAAAACCAAAAAAAAAAAAAAAAAAACAAAAACAAAAAACAAAAACAAAAAAAAAAACAAAAAAAAAAAAAAAAAAAAAAAAAAAAACCAAAAAAAAAAAAAAAAAACAAAAAAACAAAACAAGACAAAGAAATCATCCAAAAGGAAAATATCAAAAAAATCATCAAAAAAAAAAAAATGTTGAACTACGTGATGACTTGATCCCTCTTCGGGGTACGTAGGCAGCTTCGTGCTTGTCACTAAGTTCAGTCACATGAAAAGAAGAATGATTGTCAGTCTGGCTTGAAGAATTTCGCAATAGTTGTCGATATGCTTTTAAGGCCCCTTTGGTCAGCAAGACATTACTTGAAGGTAGTCAACTACTCAACAGGATGATCGAAGATCGTTGTAGTCGAAGATAGAGACTGCAAGGAGCTGATGTTGCTTAGCTATCCTTGAAATGATGATGAACATAAGTTGATAAAATCTTCAACCACTTTTGCAAGAAACGAAGTCTACATGGCATTGCCTATCTTCCATGGACACTCTCCCACGTTGTTGAAGTATTTTTTGCATCACTTATCTCTTGGGGGCATTTTCTTGTACCTTGCAAGTCTAAGCTACATCGTCCCTCTTCTAAGTTGTGTCACTTTATAGCTCTAGAATTTGAACCACATCATCTCCCTTCTGAGTGGTGTCATTTCACATCATATTTCTGAAATCTGGATGACGTCATCTTTCTCCAAGATAAGGATAGATTATTGGTGTTGCATCACTTTGCTTCTATAGGCATGTTCGTGCAATGTTGAGTTGTTGATGGTATTTCCTTGCATCTTCAAAGTCTTGATAAGGACTGTTTCCATCTTCAAGATTTAGTTGGCATCTCCTTGCATCTTCAAAGTCTTGACGGGGATTCCTTGCATCTTCAAAGTCTTAATAAGGACTCTTTGCATCTTCAAGATTTAGTTAGCATCTCCTTGCATCTTCAAAGTCTTGACGGGGATTCCTTGCATCTTCAAAGTCTTAATAAGGACTCTTTGCATCTTCAAGATCTAGTTGGCATCTCCTTGCATCTTCAAAGTCTTGACGGGGACTCCTTGCATCTTCAACGTCTTGAAATCCCGATGTTTAGCTACAGTGCTAAGTATCCTCGATGTCTGAGCTATGTTGCCTCTGAAAATTGATGTTGTTGTAGCTTTATTATAAGGTCAATATTGATGCAACTTCAATGCGACTTAATTGCAAATAAAGTGTTGACATGGCTTCATAACAAAGATGAACGTTGGCACAGTTTCGATATGAAGTGTTGACGTAGCCTAATGACAAAGATGAACGTTGGCACAGTTTCAATATGAAGTGTTGTCGTGTCTTCATGACAAAGATGGACGTCGGTGCAGTTTTGGTGTAAGCAAAGTGTTGGCGTAGCTTCACGACAAAGATGAACGTTGGCACAGTTTCAATATAAAGTGTTGTCATGGCTTCATGAAAAAGATGAATGTTCGCACAGCTTTGATGCCAATGAAGTGTTGACATGGCAAAGATGGACGTCGGTGCAGTTTTGGTGTGAGCAAAGTGTTGACATGGCTTCATGACAAAGATGAACGTTGGCACAACTTCGATATGAAGTGTTGTCGTGGCTTCATGACAAAGATGGACGTCGGTGCAGTTTTGGTGTGAGCGAAGTGTTGACGTAGCCTAATGACAAAGATGAACGTTGACACCGTTTCAATATGAAGTGTTGTCGTGTCTTCATGACAAAGATGAATGTTCGCACGGCTTTGATACGAATGAAGTATTGACATGGCAAAGATGGATGTCGGTGTAGTTTCAATGCGAGTGAAGTGTTGATGCAGCTTCACGGCAAAAATGAATATCGGCATGACTTCAGTGCAAGTAAAGTGCTTTCATAGCTTCATAAAAAAAAAAAAAAGGGTGTTGGCATGGCTTTGGCGTGAATGGAATATTGGCATGACTTCAGTACAAAGACAAATGCTGGCGTATCTTCATGGTAAAGACTCTTGATGTGGTTACGTTGCAAAGACTCTCGAGATGGCTGTGTTGAAAAGACAAGTGTTGGTGCAACCTAATTGCCAAAGAAAGCATGCTGCATGACAAAAACAAGCAAAAAAAAAAAAAAAAAAACTTGTTAGAAGAAAATCTCACAGCATGTCTAAATAAATTAAAAAAAAAAAAAAAAAAAATCAAAGGAAGAGAAAGTATCAATTGTAATCTCTAGCCTGTTACCAAAAAAAAAAAGAAAAAAAAAGTGTTAGTACAAACTGAGTATGCTAAAAAAAAAAAAATGGAAGAAAAGTGAGAAGTGAAGAGGCAGAGTTTTTCTACACTTAAAAAGTATTGAGAACTGAAGATAACACTTGTGCAATTTAGTGTATGCTCCAGATAGCCTTGAAGAAAAAAAAAAAGAAGAAAAAAAAAAAAGAGTTAGTACAAACTAAGCATGTTAAAAAAAAAAAAAAAAAAAAAAAAAAAAAAAAAAAAAAAAGGGAGAGAGAAGTAAGAGTTTTTCTATACAAAGAGTATTGAGAGCCGAAGAACACTTGTGCAATTTAGTGTATGCTCTGGATAGCTTTATATAGGAATTCCTAGAAGCTAATGGACAAAGGGAAAGAAGCGTGCAAATGATTTTCAAAGAATGCTGCGTTGAATCTGGAAAAGAAGAAAAGAGAGAGTAAGTTTCCATAAAATAGCTGTGGTGTCAGAAGAAAAATGCTACACTAGACCTCTGAAAAGAAAAAAAAAAAAAGAAGTGCTTATAGGCCTGCAAATACCAACCTTGAAGGTAGAAAGAATGGCAGATTCACCATTGTCAAGCAATGTCAGAAGGGCCACCGCCAAAGGAGACTACAATCTCAGCAGGTCCAACGATACCAACCAGCTGCTGTCAAAATTTCTAAAGGCTTCTGACAAGATTTTACAACGAATCAACCTACCAAGATCTTCTGAGGACTTCGAGCAACAAGACCCAGAAAAGACGTTCACAGTAGAATCACGACGGACCGCCACGCGTGGCCGAAGAAAAAAACAACTCCCAACGTCCTGCGGGTTTCTCATTCAAATCTGCCCAAATCCGAGAAAATCTTTACAAAACTGGTACAACCATTAGATTCATCGGCCCTCGATCTACAAAACCCAGAAATTTCACGCCCAAAAACGCTGCCACGCGCCGCTACAAGCTCGCGATGGGCCACGGTTAAGTTTCTCAAACCGGTGCAAATCGGTTCACAATTTCAGAAAAATCACAAAGCCATGATCTTCTACGGCTTTAGATCGGTTGAACGCCGAAATTTCAGGCCCAAAAAAGCTTCCACGCGCCGCCACGCGCCACCAGTAGTGGCTGCCTAAGTTACACGCGCTGACACGCGCCTCCATCCTTCTTCACGCGCTTTCACCCGCCGGTTGGCCTCTCACGCGCATGCACGCGCCAGCCTCAGAGCATGACGTCATCAATGACGTCATCCTCCACTACCCCCGGTATGACCCGTTTGACCCAGACCGACCCGAAAATCCGACCCGGTCCGAACCGCCACAGATCATGACGTCATCAATGACGTCACCCTCTACTACCCGGTCTGACCCGTTTGACCCGGACCGACCCGAAAATCCGACCCGGTCCGAACCGCTTAAAAAAAAAAAAAAAACCTTGACCAAGTTTGACCTTTGACTTTGACCAAAAAGTCAAAATTTTCAAGACGGGCCTGTCTCACTCAGTTTTTCGAGTACATTCCGATTTTGGGATCCGTTTCTTCATTTGAAGCTCGGAAATTGTGCAAACGACCAATTTCTAAAAAGTTGACTTTTGCGAAAATGTTGACCGAAAGTCAAAATTTTTAAGATGGACCTATCTTGCTCAATTTTTTGCGTGCATTCCAATTTTGGAGTCCGTTCCATCATTTGAGACTCAAAAATTGCACAAATAACTCAATTCCAAGCTAATTGATTTTCTGTGTTAAATTCAAGCCAAAGTCAAGATTTTCGGGCCAAGTTTGTCTTGCATAGTTTTTCATGACTTGAAGGTCATCCATCTAACCCACATCTCCAAAGTATTGACAATGTCCAAAGCTTAAGCTCCCAAGATCAAGATTCGAGATTCATCTATTTAGTTTGGATCCCCTCAAGGTTATTTTCCAGACTTCATCAAGGCTCCTCTTTCAAAATATAGATGAACTCTCACAAGTGTGTTTTGAATTTGAAATTGCATCGGATCACCCGTCCAACTACCATTCCCCTTTCGGTGCCGAACGTTCAAACCTACCATTCCCATTTCGGTGCCAAACATTCTCACCTACCACTCTGCATCTCTCACCTACCGTTCTCGTTTTCTACCGGTCTCCAACCTACCATTCTCATCCATCAGTCTCACCAAAAATTCACGTCCGCCATTCTCAACTATCCATCCACCATTCTTCGTCTCTTCGCTATAAATAGGAGGGCCGGATTCATCAAGAACTCATCCAGAAAAACACTGAGCCATAAATGAAGATTTGCTTCTTTCAAATTCTCAAATCCTCCTTCTCACGGCCATTTCTCACTATGGCCTCATCATTCTCAACACTCAACAACCAATATCACTTCATAATCAGTGAGAAATCAACCCTCCAATGGTTCGGCAGAAACCCTCTTCACAGCATCATTGTAGTTTTGAGATCCAAACAAATTTTGTTTCTCCACCTAACGACCACAGTCGTTCATAAAATTATTTATAACAAGGCCTGCATTGCGGTTCCATGCTTCTTCAGATTTGGTTGGCCAGGAAATCCAAGTCCAGCAGAGACACCTGTTCCTAACCTTAGGGCTTTTGTAGTCTCTCTCCAATTGCTTGGTCTTCCAGCAGAAGCAGCAGTTCGAAAAAAACAGCAACTCGGCTGGTTTTTAAGACCAGAATCACGAGTTAGCTCCATTTTCATCTTTGTTGTGTTTTCCCAACAAGTGTCAAGAGGTGAAGGTGGTAAAAAGTGTTGAGGTATCCTACAAATTGTCTTTCATCCAACACTTGAAACGACCTCTGGGGCACCAGCTCATCAGAGTTCAGCCTTTGGGGCTGGTAAAGGGTTGCCGAAGCCATATTCCATGTTACCATCGGCGTGCAATCCAGAGGTCATCGTTGCTGGTACCTCAAAACGCATTTTCTGGAATTACTCCAACTTAAATTCAACTTGAAGTATTTCAGAATGAACTTTTCTGAAATTACTTCAACTTAACGTCTGTCAGTGAGGTTCCATTACACATGCACATTCAATGACTCACCGTCAGACCCCAAGCAACATACAGGGTCAGCACCATGGTGGCGTATGTTTCACCCATTCGCTTTGCTTCATCCCCGTCTTCTCCACCACCAACACCGTCATCTCCAGAATCCATAAGCTTCTGAAATTACTTCATCCGGGGCAAAACAATGACGCAAGCGCACTCAACCACTTTCCCACATGGCCTCGCCGCAATCTGAAGTATACTCTTCTGATATAACTTCACCAGCGGTTCTTAAAAACACGAGGCTAGCCCTATGGCTCTGCGTGCTGTACCCATCCACCATCCTCACGTCTTCCCCATCTTCTACACCATGTGATCACCGCCAACAATCCAAAAACACTCTTCTGAAGTTACTTCAACTTAACCTCTGCTGAGAAAGCTCGGTCATGTAAATACATTCAAATACTTGCAAACCTCTTTCCAGCCTCATCAAAACCTTTCATATGGGTGGGTCTACTCCTCGGAAATTATCTCATCCTGCTGAAAGCTCCGCCACCTTCAATTACTTCATTTGAAGAACCAGGAGTAAAAGTCTGTTTTCGAAACTCATTCTCACACCACATTCTGAAACTGTGTGTATGAATGAGTCTCGAGGGGGCATTTGTAGAGAAGGAAAATTCCCGACCTATCATAAGCCGACACGTCACATTATCAAGTCCACAAAATGCAGCCAATTACAAAGCGCCACATATTGCTGCTAGGTTTTGCTATCACTATTCAGAAACCAATAGAAATTTGCCAAGTGTCATGCAAGAACCAATCAAAAATCAGCTTGTGCAAGCGATGACATAAGCAGCCTCGCACGTGTAAGCAATGACCTAAGCAACCTCGCACGTGTAAACGATAACACAATCATTCCAGCCTGTGCAAGCGATGACATAAGCGGACCAATCAAGCTCTGCCATGTGTCACCAATCAGACTCCGCCATGTGTCGCTTACCTACCCCAAAACTCCTATAAATAAAAGCCTTCCTAAGGCATTCAGGAGAAAAAGAGAAACCATTTTGAAGCACTCAGAAACCATTTTTTTAAACCTAGGGATGTAGAGGTATTTTGGAACAAAAATGATGTCTAGTCCAAACAGGAGAAGTCCTTTAAATAGATAAATAATTTCAATTTTTTTCAAAATTAAAAATCTAACATGAATTTTATACTAACTAATAAAAAGAAACTATAAATGCTTAAACTAATATAACATTAAAATAAAACTTTATAAGAGTTATATCATAATTAAAATTATGGTGTCTAAGGAAATGTAAAGAACACTCTTTTACCATTTGAGCTACTCTAAATCATGATCAACAAAAGTACTCATAAGAAAGAGACACACACACACTAGGATTCTACTAGATAATCTTCAAGCTTGGAAAATAGTATAAAACCTTAAGACACCAAAGTTTAGGCCTTAATATTGTTTCTATTTTTATAAATATCCCAATAAATGTCAACTTACTTTTTATACATAATTTAGAAAAACCTATAAGGGAAACGAATAAATTAATTGCAAATAAATATCACGCTTAAACCAAAACAACATAAACATAAACATGACATAAATGTTTTGTTTTATTTGAGCCATAAAAACATATGTTATTATATATTCTAATAGAAACACAGGATATGCACCACTGTTAGTTTCTTTAACACCATCTCTCATCTCCTTGTGTATGTGTTAAAAATATTTAGATTTTGATTGCGAAATGGCAATGCTGCTTTCTATTTCAAAGGTTGGCCTACTGGATCAAGAACGAAAATCAATTGAGTCTTTCAAATATAGAAGTTTTCGAACCTCATAATATTATTAATAAGTTTTTGTACCTTAAATTTTCCATTCCATGTAAGCTAGTTGCTATTATTAAATTATTTTTTGTTGCCAGCTGTATCTTATGTCATACGTTTAATAAAAAACTCCGAGGTTTGCAGCTACGATTCTACATACGTTTCAAACAATGGTGCAAATACTAAAATATATATGCATATCCTATCCATTAAGTTCAATAAATAGAAGACAACTATTTTTTTATTCAAAATAATAATTATTATATTTGAATACAAAAGATATAATAAAATCATAATACACATAAACATATACTAACATGAGCATATATGTTAATTTTTTTTATCCTTCAAATTTAAAAATTAAAATATATAAGAAATTTGTACATTAATTAGTGAATTCATTAGGTTGTTTGCACATCTTCCTCATTTATTTTTAGTATTCAAATTATTGGTGGCCATTTTTATATATTGTAGAGAAGGAAAATTCCCGACCTATCATAAGCTGACACGTCACATTATCAAGTCCACAAAATGCAGCCAATTACAAAGCGCCACATATTGCTGCTAGGTTTTGCTATCACTATTCAGAAACCAATAGAAATTTGTCAAGTGTCATGCAAGAACCAATCAAAAATCAGCTTGTGCAAGGGATGACATAAGCAGCCTCGCACGTGTAAGCAATGACCTAAGCAACCTCGCACGTGTAAGCGATGACACAATCATTCCAGCCTGTGCAAGCGATGACATAAGCGGACCAATCAAGCTCCGCCATGTGTCACCAATCAGACTTCGCCATGTGTCGCTTACCTACCCCAAAACTCCTATAAATAGAAGCCTTCCTAAGGCATTCAGGAGAAAAAGAGAAACCATTTTGAAGCACTCAGAAGTCCAGAAGCTCTGCCGGAACCAAGCTCTAAAGCCTCCAAGAACTTCAAGAACTTCAACTTCAAATACGAAGAACATTCGAAGGAAAATCATCCAAATCATCCGCCTAGATCCAAAAGTTTGCGGGAATCAAGCCTGAAGTGTCCGAAAACACCAATAAATCACAAATCAGTGAAGTTCTGCGGATTCAAGCCTCTAAAGCACCAAAGAACTTCCACCATAAATCCAAGAACACGAAGAACACACGAAGAACATGAAGAACGTGAAGAACAAAGGATTTCTAACAAGCTCCTAGCCAGAAATTCATTGTAATTCCGTTTTAGCAATCTTCGATCCATCCTTCAACTAAATTGAGGGATATTTTGTGTTCAAGTCACAATCACATTACCACAAATCCAAATCAATAAAGTCTTGTAAGGAGATCGAATCAGAGGATAACTCTTTTGTAATCACAGAGAATTATACCACAATCATCAATACAAATTCGCATTTGTGCAACTATTTTTACTTGTTTGATTTATTTCGAACTAGAAATTTAGTCGTCTACATATATCATACACGTTAGGATTATTGTCCTAATCTAATTTCCATCTTATATATATATATATATATATATTGTTTGAACAAAAATTATTTTTCTTAAAACAAATGCCAATTATCTAATTTATTTTTCAAAAGAACTCTGTGATTAAATTAAAATGAGGTACTATCATTTGGAGATGCAATATGGGGTGCTTAGCTAACATCTTCCTTACCCATAATCAAACTTTTGAGTCCAAGAATCTTTGATTTGAGACTTTAGCTATCTTAATTAACTTAGAGATTTCTAAGATTGGTTTTAGGTAATTAGGTAATTAAAATGGATCAAACAAAGGGCTAACCAATCGCACCTATATAACAAAATCAATGTTAGTGGTGACCCTTTAAATTGAAATAAGTTAAGAGACTCACACACACCTTACCCTAATAACACATATGCACACATCACTCACTGCCACACTCCAATGAGGAAATTAAAAAAGGGGAAAACCGAGAGGGACTTCCTTCTCCCATCTCCTAAACCCCCCAAATCTTTTTCAAGCATCCACAATAGTTAGTAATGAGATTAGGCAGTCTGATAAGACTATAGTATTTCAATTATGATGATCTGTCTCAATCATGGAAGCAAAAAAAAAAAAAAAAAAAATCTAATTAATATGTTGATATTCTGGAATACACTAAAATTGACTATTGTGAAATGTTCTACAAACTACTATCTTTTGAACAAACAATCTTACAAATGCTATGTGCATTAACTCTTAATCCTAAAAGGATGATGAACTCAAATATGAATTGTTGATTGCTTTGATGTTTGTTGGAGTGAGATTTTGTATGGTCAATACCTTAGTATGTTGTTTATTCACATGTAGTATTATGGGAACACTAATTCTCAAAATGAAATCCATAATTTCTTTTAAATACACAAAACATCCCTTTGAGATAAGTTTAATGAGAATTCTTTATTTTGAATATTGGGCCCAACCAAATTGGCAATAGTTACTTAATTAGATTTCGAGAATATAGGAATAATCAAATGATCAATTGAGGGTCTTCAATGATTTAAGATGTAGTGACTTACAAAGTAGCAATAATTTATAACTTTGTTTCACTATAGATAATTTCAAGAAGAGGTTAAATGCAATATAATAGAGTCTTGGGATAATTTAATTAAGGGTTATGCTAATGAGTGCCCTTATGGCACTTACTAATAATTCATTTTAGGAAAATTTTGATACCACTTTTATGGAAAATGAAAAAAACTGTCAAAATATTAATTACTTTTTTTTTTTCATTTCCCATAAAAACTTTCTTTAAATGGATTATTAACCAGTACCCTAAGGGTACTCATTAGCATTTCCCTTTAATTAAATAAATAAAAACCTATTGTGCATGGTTAATGGTAACTTTGAGTCTCTTATGTGATAACAGGAGGCTCAAGGTTCTTTTTAGTCCCACCTCAAACCACATATACTAAAACTCATAATAATTATTGTATCAAGGTGAGTTTTCTTTGAACCTTTATTAAAAATTCAAAGTTCGCATGTGTTCTTGCATCATGCGAACTTTGAATTTTATTCTTCTGCACATGATATGTATGAGATACATATGGTTTTCAAATATTATAGGCGCAATACAAGCAAAGCCCGACTCTTTTGGAACCCATCACATAATGGGTAACGTATTTATTGTTTTGGGCCCAAGTCCATGAAATTTTATTGAAGAGGTCTGAGGACAAAGAGCGGGCCCATTTGGGCTTATTAATGAACCTAAATATGGGCTTTGCTAAGTGAGCTTAGAACGCTTGTAAAAACTAAGGTCCATGAGCAACCTCATAGGGGCACAAACACAACTAAAAACACTAATTTATTTTAGCAAAATAATAATAATAATAATAATTTGACTTGTCGTATTTGTCACAAAATCCAGAATTTCCATAAATCCTTTTATAAGCTTCTTAAGATAAAATAAGTAGGCCAGGTGATTTAAAGTAGTTTATCCTATTCCCATAAATTTAGTAGGTTCCTTAGAGGAGTGTTACCCATCAATAAACACACACACAAAAAAAAAAAAAAAAATAAATAAATAAATAAATAAATAAAAAGGAATTGAGGAGGATTACATTAATATCTAATCCTATAATCCATTATCCATCTAAAAACAAAAATCAAGATTACCATTTTTTTTTCTAAAACCCAACAACCGAAAGCCTTAGTTGGTATGAAGAGGATAGTAAGTGCATTTCTAATCCATTATAAATCCCAAAGAATAAAATAAAAAATATTTAATTTCCAACAAACAATTCTCTCTAATTCTCACCTCTATATTCACTACTCTGACTTAAAGACGGACATGCTCAATTAACATCGAATACCCATTAGGATGTGAAAGGAAAGTAGTACATTTAAGAAATCCTTGCATTATTTGTTTTGGACATATATATATATATATATATTTTTTTTTTTTTTTGGCAAAGGAACGCGTTATTACTTAATTTTTATAGAAAGCGAAGAGGCCTACTAAACCAAATTCTTTAGAACATTAGGTTCACCATTGAATCTGGGCTACTTGACATTTTGGGCTACAATTGGGTTTAACATTTCAAACTTTGGGGAATTTTTTTTTCTCTGAAAAAGTGTACCAAAACCAAAGAATTGTAGGTTTTTTTTTTTTTTTTTTTTTTTCATAATCCCTTTCCGAGAGAGTTATATAACCAATCCACCAATTCCATAAATTTAACACAACTCAACACCTCAACTTGGATTTTCATGAGCTCATGGGCTGAGTGTTTTTTTTTTGGGAAATATTTTCCACCAAAGTAACCCAACCCAACCCACACAATTAATAGTTTTAAAAGTATACGTGTTTTAAATTTACCTATGATTAATTTTGGATTTTGAGAAGTTAAAATTTTTTAGTTTTATTAATTTTTTTATATTTTGAAACTTAGGTTTGATGAAATTGGAATATTAGGCTCCAATATGTAAATTGTATTATGTATTGAATAATGGATTCCAATGCTATATTGATACAACTTTTTTTTTAGAGTTTCACAACCTATGACATCCCCTTTTAATGATAGCTTTTTATTATCAGACCGAGACCAATTGATTTTTGGTGTAGGCGTGGATTGAACACCAGATCACTTATTCAACCATTAAAGAATTTACCAGTTGAGCTAACTAAAACCCACATGTTGATACAACTTAATAACTTATCCTTTCAGTTTTTTGAAATCTTGTTACTATCTTGTACATTGCACAACAGATAATTAAATAAAAATTATTTTCTGATATTCTTATTTTTCTTTTTCTTTTTCCCCCTAGCCAATGGTCTTGGTAGGAAGCTACAGTGCAGAAACGTTGTTGAATATGACCGTCCAATTCAATTCTTAATTGCCTACTTTGCCTTATAGAATTCATGTTAAAGAATTGAGATATATATACAGAGAAGCAAATATATATGTGCAGATGACCTCGCCAAATTAAGTATCGGTTAATAACTATCCCATCTATAAAATTTAATTAAGTATTGGTTAATAACTGTCCCATCTGTAAAATGTATGAATTTCTAGACACTAGACAAGTGATATCGCTAAAGAATACTATTGAATTACGCATCTCAACTTAAGAGTTCAAAAAAGGCAATGACTACAAAGTCAATCACACACCTGCCACAGTTTTGGTTCTCCTCTTCCACGGATTAAGCTCCTTTGTTTATCTGTTCAGTTAGCTTGTGAACATGTCAATAGGTAGAATATAACTGCACAGCCACAACGTAAGATTGTATTTATTTTTTCTTTAGTTCATAAATGAATCATTGATAGTAAGAGAAAAGCAAATATCATTTCCTATAAATCAAAAAATCTAAATTTAAGGTACATCGTCAAAAGCCTCATGACTGAATTGGCATGTTTTGGTGTTTCTTACAAACACGTCCAAGATTCAAATCCTTTCCTGTCCTATTATAATTATCAAAATACCAAAAAGATTAAAAAAAAAAAATTAAGATACATCCTTATTTAATAAAATTTCATAAAACTAATTTGTAGTATATATCCTTAAAATTTTGAGGTCATTTTGAGTTTGCTCCTTAAAATTTCAAAGTAGCAGATGTCCGCACAATGCACGTGTTCATTATTAATTATTTTATAATACTCATACGTCTTATAATGTTTGGAAAACTAATTTCGATTTTGAATTATACTTGACTATAATAATGAAGAAAAAAAGTTATAATACAATATATCCATATATAAGTAACCATAATACTACTGCACATCCTTAGTGCGATGGTTACTCTACAAGTACAAGTGCTTGTGGGGTGTGGGAGGCAAGGGCTAGGGTTCAAATCTCGAAAAGGAAGTTTCATACAAATTTACACTTAGATTAGACTAAAATAAAATTTCTATCTTGTATAAAAAAAAAATTAAAAAAAGTAACCATAATTAATTTGACCCTAAAAATGCCACTACATACTTATTGATTTTTTTTTTTTTTTTTTTTTTATCAAGTGTACATGTAAATTTGGTTTTTACATTTGACGTTTTTGACACATGAACTTTTGAAGGCTGAACATCTAAGATTTAAGGTTTATAAATTTTAATTTGCAAAACTAAATATAGTTGTTAAGAGATTAAAAATATAATAAAAATTGAACTGAAAAATATATAAAAATTATACTATTTCATATCTTAAGTTTAATTTTGCATACATTTGAGTAACTCAATCTCTTACAAATATTAAGTACTTCCCAAAAATATAAATAAACACAAATAACAATAATAAAAGTTCTATGTCATCTCTAAACATACCTTTTAGAAACCCCAAATGTCATTGAAACATTGTATCAAGTTTTGACAATGTTGCCAAAAACCTTGTAACTGAATTGACACCTCTTCATGTACAAAGTGCTTGGGGTTTAGAGGGAAAATGGTTCAAGTTGTGAGGTTAGTAACATGTTATAATTATTTCTCCAAAAAAAAAAAAAAAAAAAAGTTTTGACAATGTTGTTGACAAGTTTAGATCATATGCACCTAAAACCAAAGCCAATTTCATACTCTCTCTCTCTCTCTCTCTCTCTCTCTCTCTCTCTCTCTCTCTCTCTCTCTCTCTCTCTCTCTCTCTCTCTCTCTCTCTCTCTCTCTCTCTCTCTCTCTCTCTCTCTCTCTCTCTCTCTCTCTCTCTCTCTCTCTCAATATTTTATGAAATTGGAATATATAAAATAACACGTGTTATAACATGAAATAACACGTGTTATAACATGAAAAACTAACATTGAATGGAAAAAATCTTTCATTTTTAAAATTAATGAATTAAAAGTGGAAGAGTTCAAGAAAGTTGGAAAAGGGGTGGAACCAAATCAGTTAATATTATGCATTTATGGCTTACATTGGTCATTGATAAGAAGATGGGATGAGGTGAAAAGCTAAATGAAATACAACTCATGAAAAGCGCCACACGGCATAACTTTATGCTGTTCTGTATGAGGTCTCTGCTTATATATATATACACACCCCTAACGTTACTTATCATTGAAATAACCCCTTGTGTCCATATTTGGTAATGAGTTGTCCATTAGATGTCACTAAGCATTGCCACATGTAATAATTGGTCTAATCATATCATGCCATGTCAATTAATTATGGCACATCAACTAAATAACCTAAAAGACTTTAAAAATTTTACATTTCTCTAAAAAAATGAAAAAAAATAAAATAAAATAATTCATTCTCTACATTTTATCAGCATCCAAATAGAAACAAAGGAGCCATTGAAAAAAAATATTCAAATCAATTCACAAAAATGACTTTTGTTTAACCCTACCTAATCAGCAATAGCACCACAAAACCCACAAAACCTTATGTGATGTTTGGTTTGGGTGGAAAAGAAGAACATGAAAAATAGAGAAACAAAATGGGAAAGGAAAATAATATTTTCAAATTTTTGGATGGAGTGGAAAGACAAATAGATAAAACGAAAATGGGGTTGGATTGGGTTTTCCCCTAGCCCACCATATTTTTCCTTCCAAATTCATATTAAAAAATTATTCAAATAAAAAAGAGAATGTGAATAATTTGTTTTATCTAAATTATGTGCTTTTTTCCCAAGCAAATTGAGAATATTCTACCAAGAGAAAAACAAAGGAAAAAAGATGAGAAAAATATTAAAAAATGAAAATAAAAAAAGGATGAATATGTGTTAATTTTTTTATTATTATTGAAATAGAAAAAACAATGTAGTTTTGAATACATTATAACTATGTTGTTTGAAATGAGCTGACATTTAACAAACAACTTACCAAAAAATATGGATGAAACGCTTTTTTTTTCTTTTTTTCTTTTTTTTTTTTTTGGTTGCAAATTTAGGTTTCTTATTGTTAAGGGTACACAAATCAAAATTTTAACACTTTAGGGGACAAAATAAAAATTACATAAAGTTTAATGGTATAGTTTCCAATTTTGCCATTTCCTAATTAATATGAATGGCAAAGCTTAATTATTTTTTTTTTTTAGAGGTTGCAAACTTTAACAACCATTTTTTTTCGGACGTGGTGTTTGCTCAAATATTGATTTTTTTTTTTTTAAAATTATCCACAAATGATTCAAAAATAAAATTTAATTAATTTCAACACTTTTAAGATTATACTTTTATTTTTTTTTTCAAAATTAAAAATGTAACATATATTTTATATTAATTAATAAATAATTTAACAAAACCTATATATAAATGCATAGATTAATATTACATTAAAATAAAAATTTAGAAGAGTTATATCTTAACTAAAATTATGGTGTTTAAGACATTGTAAAGAACAGAATTTTTCTCTTTTAACTACTTTAAATCATGATCAACAAAAGTACTCTATAGAAAGAAGAACACAAAGATGAAGCAAGGAAATCGTCAAGGTTGGAAAATAGTTTAAAGATTTAAGACACCAAAGATTAGACCTTAATAGTTTTTCAATAAATATAGTTTGATAAATGACAACTTATTGTTTCTCATATATTTTATGCATAATTTAAAAAATCTAAAAGAGATATGAATATATTGATTAATAATGAATATAACACTTAAACAGAATAAACATAAACATGAACATGAAATAAATTTTTTTGTTTTATTTGAACCTCACAAACATATGTTATCTTTATTCAAATAGAAGCATAGGAAAAAATGAACGTTGTAATGTCAAATTTTGATGAGTTTAGCTTACTTCCAGTACTTTTTTAAAAAAAATCTCATTTTGTTTTAATAAGAGACAGCCACATCACCTACTAATTAAATAAAAGGTGGATATTAAAACCAACTACTACTTGTCATTGTATATTTAAAACAAAATGACATGTCCAATTAAAAAAGTATTGGAGGTAAGTCAAATCCATTTTTGATTGTTTAAGCAGGATAAGCTTAAGTTTTAGAGTTTTTAAACTCTAAAGAAGTTTTACTATCTAAAGATAATTTGACCTTATTTTTTGTGTGAAATTTTTATTATTAGTAATTTTATTGCTTATAATTACAAATTAAACATATATATTTCTAGCATTTTCACTTCCAAGTAGGTTTTCTTTTTCTTTTTCTTTTTTTGAGAAGAACTTCCAAGTAGTAAATAGGAAATTTTATTTCAAAATCTTATTGTATGCTACTTAGTTAGCGCAATAATTATTGCCCTAATATTCACATAGACACTTATAGAAAGAAATATTCAGTTTTTTATGGCAAATTTGGGATTCATTTTAAGATAAATCTGGACATTTGTCTACAAATTAAAGACCACGTTTTAAATATAATAGACTAGGTTTAGTTGGTCAACTTGGTTTTGCTCAGTGTCTTTCATTATGGAAGGTGTTTCAACGATTATCGAAATTTAGTAAGGCTTTTAAACTATTAATTATCTTACAATAATACCCAATTATTTACTTTCATACCTCATAATATTATGAATAAATAAAATTCTTCTAAGAAAAATTATTAATAAATTGGGTAGGTAAAAAATAAAAACTTTTTGTTTAATTCTTTATATACCATTTTATGTTCCAATTTTTTAATTTTTAATTTTAGCTTTATTCAGTTAAAGTTTCCATTCCAAATAGGCTGGTGGTGGCTAGTGCTAAAGTCTATTTTGGTGCCAAATGTATCTCATGTCATACTTCTAATAAAAAAATTCGAGGTATTCGACTACAATTCTGCATTGCAAATTTGGGTGTAGAAATATAAGAAACAAATACTAAAAGTTACATGCATAATCTTTCTATCCAGTTCAACAAATAAAAGACAAATCTTTCTAATATATTATATGTACAATTTTTTAAAATTTATTTTTGTTTTTAATATATATAATTTAAAAATTTATGAAAGAACTACAAATACATCAAGATAATAATTATCATATTTGAATACAAAATCTTTAATAAAATCATGATACACATAAACATAAACATCAACATGAGCATGTATGTTATTTTTTTATTATTCAAATTTAAAAATTAAAATATATGAGAATTGTTTTACATTAATTAGTAAATGCAATAGGTTGTCTACATCTCTTCCTCATTTATCTTTTAATATACAAATTATTGATGGCCATTTTTGAATGACAGGTGCTACATCCACAATATTTTCACATCATTTTTACAACAAATCATAGATGATTAGTTGTTATTGGTTCAAATCTAAACCTAACACTAAGATTATTTTTTTGCCCCAACAATAACAATCAGTAATAACTTGTCACTTAGAATTTGTTGTAAAAATGTTATAGACATGTCATTTTTCTTTTTAAATATCATACATGTTAGGTTTAGTGTCATAAATCCCAATTGTATGATTTTATAGACACACATACACACAAACATATTAAATTTTCTAACATTGTATTTGTGTGAACATTTGGACTAATGTGCGGTAACCCATGAAATGCATTGTATAAATGTTAGTTAGGAATGAGAATGAGATTTGCATATAGAAGATCAAAATCACAAACCCTTGTAAACTCAAAATATTAGTTCGTAGTTTGTAATGAGATTAAATATCTAGTAGATAAGACTATAGTAACTATACTATTATTTAAGGGGTTTCTCATTTTTAGTTTCCTACTTTTTATGCTCAAAATACCCTTAAATTCATATGTTTAAAAATGTTAAATAGTAGGGTTTGATAGGTAAAATTACTAATTTAAAAAATCCTAAATTTTGGATAAATTTTAAAAATTAGTTTTTTCCAACCACATTGCTCCCTCCTCTTGCATGCTTCTTTTTCAAATTCAAATCTAAAAATACAACAACTATTTTTTAGAAGAAAATTAAATGGTACTATAGATAAAACAACTCTCTCTCTCTCTCTCTCTCTCTCTCTCTCTCTCTCTCTCTCTCTCGTTTCTTTTCTTTTTTTTAGAGGAATTATCTCTCACATTAGTCAAGTATAATACAACCCCCATTCTTTCTTTCTCTCGCATTATCCATATCCCTTAAAATTAGGCACTTCTACCTCTCCTTATTCATTTTGATTTATTTATGGAAGTTATCAAATTATTTTTAATCCTAAAATTTAGTTTTAATCCTAAAATTTAGCCACTTACTACACATCCATAACAAAAATTAAAAGGAGCTTAAATTTAGGATTTAGCAACTACCTTTAAAACCAAAAAAAAAAAAAAAAAAAAAAAAATTGTATGTAACATTTTTTATGGGGTAGTAAATTAGTAATTATCAAAGAACTGTAAATTGAATCCCATCTCATCACACCTCTAGGTAATTTTGTGATTAAAAAAATGTAGCAGCTCTGAATTAAGATGAATGAAAACTATTAACCTTTAAAAGAAAAAGAAAATAGAAAAATCTCTGAGTACTTGTGTGAGCATGTGCTTAGAGGCTATTTTCAATTATAATGATTGGTCTTGATCATGGAAGCGAAGAAATCTAATTAATATGTTGGTGTATTAGAAATATAATATATTGGATTATTGTGAGATGTTGTTTTACAAACTATTGTCTTTTGAACAAACAATCTGACAAATGCTATATGCATCAACTCTTCATCCTGAGAGGATGGTGAACTCAAACATAAATTTTTTATTACTTTGATGTGTGCTGGAGTGAGTTTTTGTATGGTAAATACCTCAATATGTTGTTTAATCACATGTAGTGTTATGAGAACACTAATTCTCAAGATGGAATTCATAATGTGTTTTAGATAGATAAAACATCCCCTTGTAATCAGTTTAATGAGAATTGATTACTTTGAATATTTGGCCTTACCACATTGGCAAGTAGTTACTAAAATTAGATTTCAATGATATAGGCATTATCAAAATATTAAATGAGTGATTTCGAGGATTTTAGATGTAGTGAATTATAAAGTGACAGTAACTTATAAGTTTGTTTTTTCAATTAAAAAAAAAAAGCATATAACTTTGTTTCACTGTAGATAATTTTATAGAGGGGTTAAATGCAATATAATAGTGTTTTTGGATAATTTAATTAAATAAATAGACACATAGAGTGCATAGTTAATGGTAAGTTTGGGCCTTTTATGTGAAAATAATAGGAGGCCTATGGCTCATTGGAGCAAGTATTTTATTTTCTCTTTCGTCCACCTCAACCCACATAACTAAAACCCATAGTAGGCTGGCCATATGTCTAATTCACTATATATCGCACGTGTACATGAATAAAAATGAAGTACACGAGTAGAGAAAAACCCTAAGGTTTTTAAACCCGGACCGGACCATACGGTCCGACCGGGAAAACCTTGAACCGCTTGGAATTACGGTCCATTTAACATCAAAAACCGCTCCATGCAAAAAAAACAGGGACCTGTACGAACCGCGGTCTGACCTCCCGGTTCTGTGAATCGTGAGCGGTTCTGGCGGTTCAAATCAGAGCTATTTTTATTTTTATTTTTTAAAAAAATTACAGACTCACATCACCAAATCACCATTGTTGAAGCTTCAAGCATAACATTCACGTTGAACTCGCATCAATGTTCTAGATATTTTAAGACAAAAATTTCTATTAGGTAATGAGAGCTTTTGCGAAATTTTTTTTGACCAAAAAAAAAAAAAAAAAAAAAAAGAAAAAGAAAGAAAGAAAGAAAGGAGTAGGGACGGTGACAATGTAATGCTCTACAAGAATTTTTGACAAAAAAAAAAAAAAAAAAAAAAACCATGATTGTTTCCGTGAGTGAAACTAAGGAGGCAGAGGAAGAGTTTTTGTGAAGAAGAAAAAGTGAAGAGGTTAGAGGACTCATCAAAAATGAGAAAGTCAGAAAGATGGAACACTGAAGAAACGTCAAACGTGTAGGCAACTCTAGGCATTGGGAAAGTAAAAGAGCATTGGAAAGGCAAAATTTTTAAATGGGTGGATGAGAAAAATTGAAGATATTAGTAAAAAAAAATAAAAGAAAAAAGAAATAGATAAAGATGTAGAATTATAAATGTGGAGGAGATAAATCCATCAATCAAATGGTGGAGAAAAAAAAGGAAGAAAAAATAAAAGACACAGAAAAAGGAAAAACAGATTGTACTTAGGCAATTTGAAAATGTGAAGTGCTACATCCACGATATTTTTACAACAAATTATGGATGATTAGTTATTATTTATTCAAATTTAAATTTGACACTGAAATTACTTTTTTTAACTCAACAATAACAATCAGTAACAACCTACCACTTAGGATTTCTTATAAAAATATTGTAAAAATGTTATGGACATATCATTTCTCTTTGAAAAGTAAAAGAAAATTAAAAGAAAAATGAAATGTCCACAATATTTTCATAACAATATTATAGTGGATGATATAATGAGTATAAAACTTTTATATTCATCATATCATCCACTATAATATTGTTATATACTTATTTATTTGTTTATTTATTAGGTTTGCTTAAGATTTAATATTGTTTATGTGTCATATGAAAATTATAATATGAAAAATATATTTGAAAGATAAATCTCATATTTATTTGGAGACTATTTTAGCTAATTTTTCTATTTTTACTAATTTAATGTATTTATTTATATTTAAAATAATTATTAAATTAATTACAATGTCATCACGGTTCGATCCCAGTTCGACCTCGGTTTGACCTAAAAAGCTTTGAACCTCTCTATTTTACGGTTCAATAAACGGTCTGAGTTTCAAAACCTTGAAAAACCTTATGAGGCACTCAACTGCTGCAAAAAAAGCCCCCCCCCCCCCCCCCCCCCCTCACCTCCCCCCTCCTATTGTGAGAAATGGCTAGGGCTCTATCAACAAGGAGAGCCCCTACTCTCAGCTAAGTTTGTGGACATTGAGGTGAAAATCAATGTGATATTAAGATCAAGACTTGCTAGAATTTCAAATTTTATTTAAGGTTTGTGGGGGTGTTGCAATTTAGTTAGTATGGCTTTTTTAGCTGTGCTACCAAGGTTAGTGCTCTCAAAATTGGAATCACTGTTGCACCACCAAGGTTGGCTTTTTGGCAACAATGGAGCTCATTATGCTAGTATGATTGATCAAATTCTAAACCCATAATGACAATACAAATTTCAAACCCACCATCACAACCACAACTTAAGGAGGGGAAATTTGAAGGCAATTAGAGCAAATTTAGATGCAAAGATAGTATGTTTGAGAGAGAGACAATATGGGTTATGGCTATGAGCACATATGAGAGAGAGAGAGAGAGAGAGAGAGAGAGAGAGAGAGGATTTGTGTTGTGGTTGAAAGTAAATCTATATTTTTTTTTTTATCAATAAATTTGGATTTGGAATAGGTGCTCTCAACCCAAAAATGCTAAAACTGTCTTTTCCTATTATGTAAGTGCACAAAAATGGACGAAATGCATAGAATGGACTGAAGTGGATCAAAATGGACTGGATTGGACCGAAGTGATCCAAAAGGGCCAAAGCTGACCAAAATAGACAAAATTGACAAAAGTGGACCAAATTGGATTGAATAGAACTGAATGGACCGAAGTGGACAGAATAGGACCGAAACGGACCAAATTGGATTGAATAAGACCAAAATTCACTGTATAGGACCAAACTGTTCAAAATGGACCGAATAAGACCAAATTGCACATAATGGACTGAATAGGACCATAGTTAACTGAATGGACCAACCAGAACCGAAGTGGACCGAATATGAACAAAGTGGAACAGATAGGGCTAAAGTGAACAAAATGAATCACAGTGGACATAATGAACCAAAAAGGACCAAGTGAACTTAGTAGGACCAAAGTTGATCAAATAGGAGCAAAATGGACAAAATAGGACCAAAGAGGACGGAATGGACTGAAGTAGACCAAATGGACTGAAATGCTATGCCGATGTTGCTTAACGGGAGTTTAGCAATGATAAAAGTTACACTTAACCTTTTAGAAACGCTAGTTCTTTTTAAATTTATAAATATTAGTCCTTAAACACCTAAAATATTTTTTTTCATAATATGTATTTCCTAAGAAATATAAAAATTATTATTAAAGGTTTTGAATTTTATTGCTTTTTTTTTTTAACCTATGCTGCTACTTCTTCTTTTTGTACACATGTTATACTTATATGGATGACTCTAGTGCAATATGCAAGATTTTTATTAATAAGTAAATTAGACCATATAATAAAATGTATAAAGTTAATCCATAATCTATCAACATAATTTTGTGAATTTCACAACTTTTATATGACAAAATATTTTGTCAACACTTCTAAAATACTTGAATCTACAAAAGGTTTCCTTAAAAATTAGAGAAAAAAAAATAGAGAGCTAAAATTAATCAATAATTGCATCAACCAATAAATAACTTTAGTAAATTATATTGAAAATATTCAATTAATAAATCGGAAAGAAGTACCATTAGGAGATTTTGGGTGATATTCATCACAACCTGAACAAATTATATATTTTTTAACAATTCTATGTTACACAATAAAGCAATTGTTATTTGTCTGCATCTATAAATAAAAAAAAAAAAAAAAAAAAATTGCATTGCTTAGCACCATTATTTTGAAACTTAGTTTTGATGAAGTTGAAATATTAGGCTCCAATGTGTAACTTGTATTTATCAATTAAATAACGGATCCCAGTGCCTTATTGATACAATTTTTTTTTTTTTTTTAGTTTTTTGAAAATGGGTTTAATCTTGAAAAAAAGTGTGGCTTTAAAAAAATTAATTTTTTTAAAATTATGGATTCCAAAAAAAAAAAAAATTGAGAATAAGGCTACCTACTACGGTATCTTCCAAACTACACAAAAGTGAATTTTATGTGTTTATTATGTTCTATTAAATCAGCTCTATAGTTGAATGAAAAACTATTTTTCACATTAATTCCAATAAAATTACCCTAACCTTGTGATTATAAGATTTTTTTTTTTTAATTTTTATATTATTACTATTTTTTTTTTTTTTTTTTTTTTTTTGAGAAACATGGGTGGTTATAAGTTTGGGTTGAGTAGTTCTAAACTAAAATGTTAGGTTGGCGGCAGGGCCAGCTCAACAACTTTGGGGGCCTTAAGAAAAAATTTTAAGTAGGGCTTTTTTATATTTAAATATTAATTAAATAATATCTATTGAATTTTTTATTTAAAATCTATTGATCATTCAGTTTGTTTTTCAATTTTTTTTTAAGTTTTTCATATCTAGATAAATATTTCCTAGTAAACATTTATAATGAGAAAATATTTATAAATAAATAAAACACAATTCATAATTAAAAATTATAATTTAACTTAAAAATAAAATTTAAAGAATAGAATAATAAAACTTGATTATTGCAACTTTTCTAGCGCTGTGACTACTTTATTCTTTAAAGTCTAAACATGCAATTTTGCACAAATAAAAATTAATTTATTAATTGGTTCAATAAATTAGCATCACTATAATACAAGTTGGTTAACATGATATACCTCAAATTATCAATTGGTCTGATAAAAACAGACTACAACTTTTTTTTTGGGGGGGTGGGTGTTGGGGGTTGGCAGCGTATCAACAAATTTCTTGCAAAATGAAAAGGATGGATCATATGAGAGCTTGCAGTGGAGAATGAAAATCATCATAAGTTTGAGTCTATGACTGCAAAATCCTTGTATCTAAAATCATTTGACAATAAAACAAAAGGTATCTATCACCTTCTGTTCACACATCACATGGACTAGTCGTTTTGAGAATATTTTGAAACACCCATGATCAGTTATGGGCAACCAAATGTGATGTACTTAAAGATGTCTTAACTTTAATGTTAAGCTACAATCATTATTATGGAACGGACCTATAAGTCAAAACCTTATTTCCTGAATGCGAGGCAGTAAAAACAAAAACAATGTGGCACTGTTAAACATTGTAATTCTTCTTCTTCAAATGCAAATAGGCAGAGCTCATTTTGCTGCACTTTTTTTCTAATAGTGGAAAATTTTGGCTGCTATATTAACAAGAAAGTGGACCTTCAATTCACCATGCCAAGCAAGGAGATAAATAATCAATTAATATTAATATATAAAAATAAAATAAAAGTGTGGCACATACTATGATAAGTAATGAGAACGACTGTCTTGAAGATGAAAGATATGTGATAACAAAATAATCAGAAAAGCACGTAATTATAGTTTTATTACAACGAGGCAAGTGGAAACAATTTCTGAGATGGGAAATCTTGTATATATGGTGAGGGATAAAATCAAGCTGTTCCCTTGAGTTTCTTTGAAATGCCAGCAAAATACTTTCCCTGGTGGAAAGCTATGTCCAACTCTAGCTCAGAAGGCTGTCTTGATCCGTCCCCAGCATAAGTTCCTGCACCATAAGGAGTGCCACCTCTCACCTTCTCCATCTCGAACATGCCAGCTCCAAATGTGTACCCGATGGGCACAAAGATCATTCCATGGTGAACAAGCTGAGTAATGGCTGTCAAGCTGCATAGTTTTCCAACCAAAACAAGAGTGTAAAGTTTCAATACTATGTTAACTTCTTATTCAAGAGGCGGTGACAAAATAATAATAATAATAATAAGAGCATGTATTAAGTCTATTGACTTTGTAATTTTCACAAAATTTTTTACAACTGCTGACATAGTTAATTGTGATTGGTGCATGATAGAAGCATTGTCATTAATGGATCTGGTTGAAACTTGAAAGAAATGTTACACCAATTACAATAGGTTATTTTAACAATTATGAATAATGTTGTCTCCTTAACAATAGTTACAATATAAAAAATAGATGTGAAACTAAAACTCACGGGGTAGTCTCTTGTCCACCTCCCTGGGATCCAGTGCTATAGAAAAGTCCTGCAGGCTTGCCTGCAAGCTGTTGAGTTCTCCATAGTGTTCCAGTTGAATCTAGAAACGCTTTGAATTGTGCAGCCATCATTCCAAATCTAGTTGGAAAACCGAAAAGTACACCATCAGCCTCAGCTAGCTCGCTAGAAGTAATGATAGGTACATCACTCTTTGGTGGTGCGCCCAACTTCCCAAGAACTTCATCAGACAATGTCTCGGGTACCTGGACAGGAGCCAGATATATTTCATCAAGTTACCATATTTTGATTTTTGCAGAAGAAAATACCAAATCCATAATCTAATTTATTCCCCCTACCCAATGGTTTCCTGGTAGGCAAGATACAGTGCACAAATCATTGTTGAATATGACAGTCCAATTCAGTTTATTTAGTTGCCTTATATAGAATTCATGCTAAGAATTGGGACATATATATAGAGAATCAAATATATAATTGCAGATGCCCTTGCCAAATTAATTACCAGTCAATAGCTATCCCATCTATAAAATTTTTAAATTTCTAGGCACCAGACAAGTCGAATAGATAAACTGCAACAATTCTATGACCTGTAGTATCAATGTCCAAGCTAAGAAATACTTCTGAATTACACATCTGAACCTAAGAGTTCAAAAAAGGTAATGACTTCAAAGACAATCACACACCTGCCACAGTTTTACTTCCACTCCTTCCACGGATTCAGCCCCTTTCTTTATCTTTTCAGCCAGCTTCTCAACATGTCCATAGGTAGAATAGTAACTGCATCATTCATTATTAAAGTTTCAATTAAAGCAATCAGATTAATGCAAGTGCAGAACACTTGAAAATCAACTGTAGGCAGTCAATTAGTACAGCTATTTCCTTAGTTGTGGTCTACAAACAACAACCAAGTCCTAGTCTCAAAATTTTGGGGTTGTCTACCAAGAAAGCGTAATTTAAATTTACCTAGTTTTTCAATAATGATGAATTAATCTTGAAGCATAATCGGGCATGAAATAAAAAGCCATTCCTAATATATTTGATATGTGGCAAGAACTAGTCTCAATAATGATGAGTACACTAGAAACATGGGACCACAAGCTCTAGAAAAAGGCATGGTCCTCCATTTCTAGACTTTATTTCAAAAGGTAGTTCAGGTTTCACAATCACTTTTTCTTCATTTGTGGATGGTTCATAACATAATGTCTTTAGTCTTTACACTTTTCAAGCTTTCTTGAACAGGAATCCTACTTTTGTTAATAGCCATGTGAATACAAAAAGCAACATTATAAAACTTGTGACATTAAAAAGCATGAACTCAACTCATATAGCTGGCATCCGTAAAGTATGCCAAGATTGGGGAAGCACGAGATGAGCATGAGCCCTTTTTTTGTCACTTATCCCAGACTCTAGTAAGTAATTTTTTTTTTTTTTTTTCCTTTTAGAAAAGTACTATTATGCTCCCCGTTACACCCATCAAAAAAGAAATGAAGAGAGAATATAAATAAAAAATAAGATCAAATAAACATACAACATATTTAGGCTTAAGTGAGCAGAAATAGGGTACTATAATTAAATCTGTTATGTTTGGTATTGTTTTATTCTATTTTATAATATATATATATATATATATATTGACAAGGTTTTTATGGTTGATTTCTTGTAAATTACATTCTATCTTTCTGTTTCTTTTATCTTTAATTGGATATGATAAATTAAAACTAAAGAAGGACAGCACTGCACGTACGTCTTGGTTACAATTAATGAACAAAATCTTAGCCTCTTGATGTAATTAATAGAATTGGGTTTGGCATCGTACAGAGGATTTGTATTCATTGTACAAAAAGCTGTGAATTGTGATTATTTAATTTGGCTTCTCTGTTTCTAATTAAACATATAAAATCCATGAATTCCCCAATTGCAAAAGATTAAATAATTATCAATGTGAAAGCTGTTTCCCAAGAAACGAAGTAGACATTCGGGATTAGGGAGGGGCAAAATTACAAAATTTGGACAGGATACAAGATTTGACAATAGCAAGAAAATAAAAATTTTCTTTTTAAATCGTAATGCATGACATATTTCTAATAAAGAATCGAATCTGTTTGTTTTTTGAGAATCAAACTTATCATTTGCCAAGAATTAGTGCTTCTCTTATGGAATTCATATAATGAAAATTATAGCTCTCGTCGAAGCTCCGAAAGCTAAGGAAGACCAACTAAAAGAGATATATACATAGCATAAATGCATGAGAAGATGGACTAGCTTAACGTTTTCTCAAATAAAAGATTATATAAACGTAAGTAGCTAGAAAACCCAGAAATAAACCGTAGAGGACTCAAAAAATGATTGGTTTATCTTTCATGCACTAACAAAAACATAACCCAAAACAAGAAACTGATCAACAAAAGCAGAGAATAACGTACGTATATAATACATATACCAGACAAGAGGATCAGCGTGTGTGCGTTTGAGAGAGAGAGAGAGAGAGAGAGAGAGAGGTTCTTACACAATATAAACTTTGGTAGCCATTAATGGATGGAGTCTCTGAGTCTGTGTCTCTCTCTGTATGTCTTTCTGTCTGTGTGCTTTGTAGCGTTGCGAAGAATGAAAGAAAGCTTGGTAAGCTTTTATAATAATGCTGCCTTTAAGTTTGGCGAATTTTATTAGTCCTTTTTTTTTTTGAGAGGGGGGGGGGGGGGGGGGGGGGGGGGGGGGGAAACTATGAATTTTATTAGTCTTAATCAATGGGGGCTGTGTAGGAGTGTTTGCGGTCCGGTAAAATACGGTTTTGTCATTTTTAGCTCAAATACGTTGTGATGCAGTTTAGCTAAAACTATAATTATATTACACTTTATTTTTTTGTCACATGTACAGTGCAATGCGGTTTAGAGTTTAGCCAAAACCATAACTGTATCACACCTCATTTTTGCAGTCATATGTGCGATACTATGTATAAGATGCGATTTGAAGTCGGTTTCCTACTCAACCTAAAACTAATTTTTCCCTTTTTTTGGGCCAAATTTTAAATTATTGAGCTAGTTTTTCTTTATTTTTGGTTGGCTTTTTTAGTCAACACTTGGTAGGGTTATGAATTTTTTTTTTTTTTTTTTTTTAACTAGGGTTATTAAACTATTAATAATATATTTAATATTAAAAATAAATAAATAAATTAATATATAGAGAGGATGCGATGCAGTTTGTGTGGTTTTCTTATTATAAAACCGTAAATCGCACTGCACTATGCAGTGCGGTGCGGTGCAGTGCGCTATTACTTGCGATGCAGTGCGGTTATGCCATTTTGTGAAAGGTTTTGGTGTGCTTTTTGCAGTTTATGTGGTTTGGTGAACACCCACTGCATATTGAATCATATAATATAGGTATGGCCAAAAATAAATTGGCGACCAAAGACAAAATACATTATTTGAAATGAGTCAGCATTTAACAGACAACTTATCAATAGATATGGATGTAAGGGGTTTTTTCAAAACGTTATGTAACGCTAGGGGCACCAATCAAAATTTTAATACTTTTGGGGGGACAATCAAAATTACCTAAAGTTTAATGGTATGATCTAAAGTTTCGCCATTTTCTAATTAATATTACTAGCAAGGCAAAAAAATTTCTTTAGTGAATGCAAAGGCTAACGGCCAATGTTTCTTGGACATATGGTGTTCGCTCAAATTTTGATTTATTTTCTTTAAAATATATTATCCATAATTGTTTCAAAAGTAATAATTAATTTCAGCACTTTTAATATTGTAATTCATGTGTATCAAAAAAAGAAAAAGAAAAAAAAATTGTAATTCATGAGTTCCAGTTAATTCAATTAGTAAAGTCTTTGATGGTTGAGTAAGAGATCTGAGAATCAATCACCGCCTACACCGAAAATCAATTGATGTCATGATTTAATAATAAAAAGCAATCATCAGGAGTGAAGGTCATATGTTGAAACTATCTAGGAAAAATAAATTTGTAATTCATTTTTTAATAAAAAAATTAACAATCAAACATAAGTTTTATACTAACAAAAAAAAAAGAATTTAACAAAACCTATAATTGCTTAAATTATTATGACATTAAATTAAAAATTCATATCATAACTGAAATTATGGTATTTAAGATATCGTAAAGAACACACTCTTTTACTCATTTAGCTAATTTTAAATCATGATTATAAAGTAATAATAATAATAAATTACTCTTAAGAAAGAGGCACACTAGGATATAGCTAGATAATCTTCAAGCTCGAAAAATAGTTTAAAACTTTAAGACACCAAATATTAGGCCTTAAAAAAAAATTTCCACATTCACTATGGGTGCTTAATATTTTTATTTTTATCTTTATAAATAGCTTGATAATTTCCAACTTACTTGTTTATTTTTTATACATAATTTAGAAAAATCTAAAAGGGCCATGAATATATTAATTAAGAATTATTATTTTTGAATATAACAATTAAACTAGAACATCATAAAAATAAACATAAACATGAAAATAAATATTTTTAATTTATTTGATCCACAAAATGTCATACTTTATTCAAATAGAAGCATAGGAAAATATAGAAATTTTGATGGTAATATTTGAATTTTTTAGGTTATTCATGCCCCTTTCTCATTTGTTTTTAACATACAAATTATTGCTTTTACTAATTATGCGAGAGAAGCTCAGGTTTCAAAGTTTCTTAGCTCAAAAATAATTTAGGTATCTAAAGTCTAAAGATAATCTAACCTTGTTTATATATATATATATATATATATCTATTTGATGTATAATCTTTTGGGCTATCATAGTCCAAACTAGTCAAAATCTTGTGGGTTACAAATTAGTCCAAATTTATCATATGTGCCTCCTAAATTAGTTTAATACTTCAAGATAGTATCAAGAATCACACTTATGAGATCATTTATAAACATTTTTATAATGCACGTGTAAAAATAATTAAATTATTTATTTCAATATTATTTAAGATAATAGATATAGGGTTGTTCACTTTGATATCCCCTGAATGTAGATCTAAAGTGGGAAAATTACTTAAGATCATTTATTTTTTTTCATTTGGTTTTTCCACTTGCATCACCAACATTCCTATAGTATATACACTTGAAGCTTTTCCCAGTGGATATTAATTAATAGGACTATCAGAGCTTCGAACTAGAATAGTACTAGACCTTTCCTATGCAGCTTAGGCGGAGGCCGAAGATGCCTAGTTGTAAGGTTAAGATTTAACTTTCTTATAAACAGTCAAGATTCTTTCAATTGTTTTACATATTTAAAAAATAATAATAATAATTTTAATTTCTCCAAACCAAGGGAATGCTAGAGGACACAATTGAAAAAACAAGTGGTAGAATGAGCACAAGCCACACAAATGCAATAAGAGCAAAGTGCCAAACGGTATAACGTTATATTATAATAAAAAAAATTATTACATTTCATAATTTAATATAATTCATGTAAAATAATTATATTTTACTTTATTTTTCTTTGTATGTATATTGTTGTGCTTTGCATGTAATCAAGGGTACGTATCAAAAAATTAATACATGTCAACATACATTTTTTTTATACATAATTTAAAAGATCTAAAAGGGCTATGAATATATTAATTAAGAATTTTATTATTATTATTATTATTATTATTATTATTATTATTATTATTATTATGTGAATATAAAAATCAAACAAAAACATCATGCAAATAAACATAAACATGAATATAAATCTTTATTGTTTTATTTGAACCCACAAACATATGTTATTCTTTATTCAAATAAAAGCATAAGAAAATATCAAAATTTCAATGTAAAAAAATTGAAATTTTTAGGCTATTCATATCCCATATATATTTTTAACATACAAATCAATTTCTAACTATTTGTGCAAGAGGAGTTTAAGCTCAAAGTTTCTAATCTGACCTTGTTTTTGTGTGAAGTTTTTCTTATGTTAATTTAATTGATTATGATTTCAAAGTAACCACAATAGTCAAAACTTGTTTTGTAGGGTCTCCAGCATATTTTCAAATATAAGATTAAGTGCCCTCAAAGTAATTCTTGGCATTTACATGCACTAGGGTGTGTACACATACATATAAGATTTAAAATTTGAACATAAAATATCTTTGGCCAAAATCCAAATTACGCACATTTAAGTTTGAGTTAACTGTTATTTTTCATTTTAGTTATAAATATAAACATTTTGTTAGAAATAAAGTTTATTTGGAATGTGTAAAATTTGGGCAATGAAAATGTTATTTGGGATGTGTAAAGGCTGAAATGTGTAAAGTTTATAGGGGAGATGTATGTCCATAATTATACACATTATTACAACCTTATCCCATAAACTCTACTAGCATTTTAAGGTCCTATATATATGTGGGATTACTTTACTGTTATTGTACACACATCTAAGAGAGATCAAAAGAATTGTGGATGACCATTTGAATATAAGAGTTTATCAATATATATTTTCTTGTTCCTTTTACTTTGTTTTATATATATTTCCATCATTTCACAACACGTTATCAACACAAGTTTCTACCCAATTTTGGAAAGGATCCCATTGTTCTTCAAACATCAAAGATTATTTGTGTAGTTTTTTTTACTCACTGCAATAATTCCTTATCATGGATCCTTGATATTAAGATTCATCTGGAAGCAATGAATCTTGGTGAGATCTATGTTGATGTAATAAATCCTAAAGATATTATTATGGATGGCAACAAAGTATCCTAGAATGATCGTTCAAAAGAAATAAATTTTATTTGTTATTATTTACATAAAAACTAAGTACTTTAATATAAAAGACCCCTTAGGAGAATTACAAGTTCTAGAAGAACTTGATCATCCTAAAAGCTCAGTATGACTAAAGTCGCAATAAACTAAAGGTGCAAGTGAGTTAATCTAGCACTTTAAAATTAGCCTACAATTAAAATTATATAATAGAAGACACATATATCATGTTTCGAATGTGCTCCTGCAGCAGCAATATCGAATGCATATGTTCATAAAGTGTTATGAACTAATGTTTAATCTTCTAATGGCTGAACAAAATAATGAGTTGTTGCTAAAAACCATTGAAGGGCCATGAAATTAAGTATAATATATGTGGTATGGAAGGTCATTGGTCATGTACCTGTAGTACTCCTAAACATTTGGTAGATTTGTACCAAGCCTCCATAAAAAAAAAAGGGAAAGGGAATTGAAACAAACTTTGTTGATCATGATGATCCTGAAGATCCCATGAATTATCTTGAACTTCCAAATGGAGTGGATATGACTTATCTTGATGTCTCTGATTTCTTTGAGGATGTTGATGGAAAATTTGATAATTTGATTGGTGATGGAAATGTTCATACCAATTAATTATTTTTCTTTTATTATATTATCATATTCTAATAAATATGATTGGTGATGGATATGTCCATACCAATTAATTATTTTTCTTTCATTATATTATGGCATTGTAATAAGTATTTTTTTGATATGTTTTATTTATATTTAAAGTAATAAATTTTAATTTATGTTTTGCGTATATGAAGATGTATGGGTCCTACTGGTAAAATCAATTCCAAGATGAATAAAGAAGATTTTTGTCTAGCAGACAGTGCAACAACTCATACGATCCTTAAAGATAAAAAAATATTTTCAAACTTTATAATTATGCAAAGCCTATGTCAATACAATATCAGGTTCATCAAACTTAATTGAAGGCTCTGGAAGAGCGATTATCATGTTGCCAAAGGGCACAAAATTTTGTATTGATGATGCTTTGTATTCTTCTAAATCAAGCAGAAATTTACTCAGCTTTAAAGATATACGTTATAATGGTTATCATATTGAAACCAATAACGAAGGCAGTGAAGAATTTCTTTATATTACTTCAATAGTATCGGGCCAGAAGCTCATATTAGAAAAATTGCCTATTTTCTTTTCTAGGTTATATTGTACTACAATGAGAACAATTGAATCAAATGTTGTAATACACCAGAAGTGTTCGGACCCAAAGGTTTTTATGCTTTGGCATGATCATCTAGGTCATCCAGGATCAATAATGATGCGTTGAATTATAAAAAACTCTCACGGACATCCCTTAAAGAACCAGAAGATTCTTTTACCTAGTGATTATCCATGTAGTGCATGTTCTCAAGGTAAATTAATTACCAAACCATCACATTCAAAGATTGTTGTTGAGTGTCCATCTTTCTTAGAAAGAATTCAGGGTGATATATGTGGACCAATACACCCACCTTGTGGTCCATTTAAGTATTTTATGTTTTAATTGGCGCAACAACTAGATGGTCACATGTATGTTTACTCTCTACTAGAAATGTTGCATTTGCTAGGCTTCTTGCTCAAATAATTAGGTTGCGAGCACAATTTCCTGATTATCCAATTAGGAAAATTCATTTAGATAATGCTGGTGAATTCACATCTCAAGTTTTTTATGACTATTGCATGTCAATTGGAATTGATATTGAGCATCTTGTTGCCCATACACATACTCAAAATAGTTTAGCTGAATTACTTATCAAGAGACTTCAAATTATTGCTTGACCTTTGCTTATGAAATCAAAATTACCAGTTTCTGCTTGGGGTCATGCTATTTAATATGCTGCATCATTAGTTCATATTAGGACAACTGCTTATCATAAATTTTCACCATTGCAACTTGTATTTGGCCAACAACCAAATATTTTTCATTTGCGCACATTTGGTTGTGCTATATATGTACCTATTGCACCCCCACAACACATTAAGATAAGTCCTCAACGTAGACTTGGAATTTATATAGGTTTTGATTCCCCATCTATCATTAGATATCTTGAACCTCTAATTGGTGATCTTTTTAAGGCACGTTTTGAGGATTGTCATTTTAATGAAACAATCTTCCCACCATTAGGGGGAGAAAAGTCGTTGCCTGAAGCACAACGTGTGATTACTTAGAATGTTTCGACACTATCTCATCTTGATCCTCGTACAAATCAATGTGAACTGGAAGTTCAAAAGATTATTCATTTGCAGAGAATTACAAATCAATTACTGGATGTATTCACCGACAATAAGAAAATAGTGAAATCTCACATTCCAACTGTTAATACTCCAGCACGTATTAAAGTTCCTGTAGGACAATCAGTTAATACAGTAGCAAATGAATCAAAGTCACACTTGAAGCATGGAAGACCTATCGGCATTAAAGATAAAATTTCCCAGAAGAGAAAAGTACAAGAAAAACAAGTTACAGCCTATAAAGAGGCTATACCCAAGAAATAGGTCACTGAAATGATTGATCTATCCAAAATTTATGAACAAAAATCTCCTGAAAATAAAAATCTTAAAGAGTTATCCCATGAAGAGGATCAGATACCTGAAAATAACGAGATCTCGATACATTATGTACATACATGAGAAATATGGGATAGAAATAAAATTGTTGTCAACAACATATTTTCATATAAAGTTGCCCTTGATATTACCAGAAGTAATGATAATGAATATGAACCACAAACCGTTGATGAATGTCAACGTAGAAATGATTGGCCAATGTGGAAAGAGGCGATTCAAGCAAAATTAAATTCACTAAGTAGACGTGAAGTTTTTGGACCTGTAGTCTATACACCTAAAGGTTTAATGCCTATTGGATACAAATGGGTATTTGTACGTAAACGAAATGAGAAAAATGAAATTATAAGGTACAAAGCGCGACTTGTAGCACAAAGTTTCTCGCAGAGACCTGGTATTGATTATGAAGAAACATATGCTCCTGTAATAGACGCAATTACATTCAGATTTTTGATTAGTTTGGTAGCAAAAGAAAATTTGGATATGCGATTAGTGGATGTTGTTACAACATATCTATATGGATCATTAGATAATGATATCTACATGAAAATCCCTGAAGGATATAAAATGCCTGAAACATATAATCTTACATCCCAAAGTATGTATTCTATCAAGTTACAAAGATCCTTATATGGGTTAAAGCAATCCGGACGCATGTGGTATAATCGCCTCAGTGAATACTTTTTGAAAGAAGGATTTGAGAATAATCCAATTTGTCCATGTGTTTTTATCAAAAAATCAGAATCCGAATTTGCTATTGTTGTAGTATATGTTGATAATTTAAATTTTGTAGGAACTCCAGAAGAGTTAACAAAAACAACAAATTGTTTAAAGAATGAATTTGAGATGAAAGATCTAGGTAAGACAAAATTTTGTCTTGGCCTGCAAATTGAACATCTTCCAAATGGAATTCTTGTTCATTAATCAACGTATACAGAAAAAGTCCTGAAGCAATTTTACATGGATAAGGCTCATTCTCTAAGCACTCCAATAGTGAGTCGGTCACTTGATGTCAAGAAAGATCTGTTTCAACCACAAGAAGATGATGAAGAAACTCTTGGTCCTGAAGTACCATATCTTAGTGCAATTGGTGCTTTGATGTATCTTGCAAATTACACACGACCTGATATAGCATTTGCATTTAACTTACTAGCAAGGTATAATTCTGCACCAACTCGAAGACATTGAAATGGAATTAAAATATTTTACGTTATCTTTGTGGGACTACTGATTTGGGATTATTTTATCCAAATGGATCAAAACCACAATTAGTTGGATATGCTGATGCAGGTTATTTTTTTGATCCACACAAAGGCCGATCACAAACATGATATTTATTTACTTATGGAAATACTGCTATTTCATAGAGATCTGTTAAGCAAACAATTTCTGCTACTTCCTCAAATTATGCAGAGATTATCGCAATTCATGAAGCGAGTCGTGAATGTATTTGGTTGAGATTGGTAATTCAACATATTTGTGAGAGCTATGGATTATCATCAATCATAAAAAGTCCAACGATATAATACGAAGATAATGCTGCTTGTATCACTCAAATTAGGGGAGGATATATCAAGGGTGATAGAAATAAGCATATTGCACCAAAATTCTTTTATACACATGAGCTCCAATAGAATGGCAATATTGATGTCAAGCAGATACGATTATGTGATAATTTGGCTGATATGTTCACTAAGCCATTACCAACTGCGAATTTTAAGAAGATGGTGCACAACATTGGTATGCGTCGACTTAAGGATATTCGATACACTTATGAGGGGGAGTAAAGTTTCTAAAGGATGTGTGCTGATTGTACTCTTTTTCTTTCGCTAAGGTTTTTTCCCACTGAATTTTCCTTTGCAAGGTTTTAATGAGGCAATTCTAAGGTACTAAAAGATATACAAGAATATTGTACTCTTTTTCCTTACCCAAAATTTTTTCCCACAGGGTTTTTATTTGGCAAGGTTTTAACGAGGCATATTCTTAGAAAGTGGTCATCCAAGGGGGAGTGTTAGAAATAAAGTTTATTTGGAATGTGTAAAGTTTGGGTAATGAAAAGGTTATTTGGGATGTGTAAAGACTGAAATGTGTAAAGTCTATAGGGGAAATGTATGTTCATAATTATACTCATTATTACAACCTTATCCCATAAACTCTACTAGCATTTTAAGACCCTATATATATGTGGGATTACTTTACTGTTATTGTACACATATCTAAGAGAGATCAAAAGAATTATGGAAGACCACTTGAATATAAGAGTTTATCAATATATATTTTCTTGTTCCTTTTACTTTGTTTTATATATATTTCCATCATTTCACAACACATTTATGTCAAATTGGTGTTTATAAAATTGTTGCTAATTCAAATAAAATAATTATGTATTAAATTTGTAAATTCTGTCAATTTTATAAACAACAATGAATGAAAGAAATAACTTGACAGAAATGTTAAAATTTATTAATTTAATTACCAAAATAAAAACTTTAGGGATGAAAATCATAATTCACCTAAACTTAATGGGTTTAGTATGGACTAACCATAAATTTATACTTAACTCCCCCCTCCCCCCCCCCCCCCCCCCCCCCAAAAAAAAAAATGTTAATCCAAAGGTTTGGAGATATCCCTCTCTCTCTCTCTCTCTCTCTCCTAGAATCAATTAATTTTTGTTTATTTATCTAATGTCTCAAATCTCAATAAGCAATGTTTCTCACAGTATGTGGCTATGAGACTGCAGCGACTGTATATATTCTCTTATTCAAAGGAATGTGTACGTGTTACTTTGTGTTAATTTGGATTTTGTTAATATACATATGAATATATGATTTATGATTGTGTGTTTGTTTAGTATGACTTTGTGACACGGTGACTATTAACTGTTTTGTACCCAAGATAAAAAAGTTTGGGAGTCAAGAATTTGGGATATTGTCGTACTGTCAGTTCCTGGTTCTATCTCCACCTAAAGAATTTCTTTGCCCTTTCTTTTTCTTTTTCCTTTTTTTTTTTTTTTTTGAAAACAAAAATTTTGTGTGGCTGCTTGGGTGTGTATTTTTTACTTGGCAACGCAACGACACTAATTATTTTTTTAGTCAAAATAATATAGGACATATAATAATAAATATAATATTTATTAGATTTGTATGTTTGAAAAAAAAAAAAAAAAAAAAAAAAACTCTAGCACAATATTTGACCTTTTCAATTTAAACTACACTTAAAAATAAAATGTAAGATGATTGTCTAAAATATTCTCTAATTTTATTCATTAAAATGGAAGTTCAGATTGAGTTAAATTTTTTTTAAAACTATTATTTTGTATCTTTTATTTTGTTTTTTTTTTTTTTTTTTTGGTATGCGCACATTTAGTTTGGTATCTTATTGTGTTTCTTATTTTTGTTCCAGAATGGTGAATCTTTTAGTTTGTACATCAGCTCTGTGCCTAAATATTTGGGGGGGGGGGGGGGGGGGGGTGTTGTGGTTTGTTCCAAATTATTTATTATCTATTAACTAAAACACTTAAAAAGATTAATACTCTAAAACTTTAATGTGTTTGGGACGAAATAATTTTGATATGAACAGTCGAAAAAGGCAAATTGTTGTGGGTCTGGGCTACAAAACTTGTTCAAATTATGTCATGCTTTTTCATTATTTGTCTTTGTCATGCTTTTATCTTACGAGGCATCTAGAAGTGGCATTGGCATCAATGGCCTTTGTCCTCAAGCGTGCTGCCCTTATTAGTACCAACTATCGACTTCGTCATCCCATTTACGCATTGATGATAACATTCTTTCTTTTAATCAACAAATGTGGATTCCAAAAGATTTTCATTGATTTTTCACAATTCTCCTGAAATGTATTTGAAAGTGTGTTCATATTCGGTACCTTTTCTTGTTCAAGACTAGGTCGAAATTTCTGTTTGTGGGCCACATTAATGCAGACCTGTCTTATCTCACAACAAATGTAAATTTCAACTTTATTATTATTTTTTTAAGTCAATGTCTAAATGTTCTCTTCTATTATGATTACTTGTCTAACTTGTTTAGCTTGATAAGTCTGGCCGCCAGAGTCAAGTTCTTACCGATTTTTCTTTTCAAAGGTATTTGAAATTTGATGTAGGACACAATTTACTATTTAATTATTGTAATTTATTATTTTTAGTATTTTTATGTAAAAAAACGTTATTTTAGGTTTAGGTGATGTATTTCCTTATTTTTAGGTGCATTTAATGCTTTTTAGGTCAAATTTGGTTCTTGTTATGGTTAGATATCAATTAAGAGTTATTTTAGATTATATTTTTTTGTCTGTCAAGTTTTAAGGAGTCCTTAAATAGGCCCTTAAGTCTGTAAACGTTTTTGATAGTTTATTATCAATAAAAATTCAGACTTGTGTCTTTTGTGTTCTCTGGTGGATTCCAGACCTATCACCTTGTGGATTCAAGGAACCCCTCGTGGATTCGAGGTTTACTACCCAGGAACTAACAGTTTAGTTTCTGTCCATCAAAGAGAGCATCGTGTGTGCTTCTTCTTCAGGCTTCCGCGACATCAGTTGGTATCAGAGCCTTAACTTATCCTGGTCTGATTGCTAACCGGCGAGACGGTAACCACCACCACAATAACGACGAATAGCTTAGCGAGTATTATGTGACGTATAACAAGCACTCACAAATATCTATGCTAGGATGGCGCCGTTGAAGAATGGAAACAATAGGGATAACTGCAGTGGAGACATAACTCACGGGCAACCTATTGGTAAGCAAATTTCATATATACCTTATAAGAGAATTGCAAGTTTTAATGGTTATTTTTTAAAAGAAGATTTTCTTGATTGGTTACTTGATTTAGAGGATTTATTTGACTATGAGAATATTTGTTATGAGAGAAAAGTTGGACTTGCTTTGTATAAACTTAGTAAGTATGCCTTACGTTGGTGGGAACAAGTACAATCTGATAGAATTCGACAAGGTAAAGATAAAATTCGATCGTGGCCAAGGATGAAAAAGATGCTTGCTATCAAATTTTATCCTTTGGATTGTGAAGAAATCTTGTCGTATACAATACAAGATTATTATTAGCTAAGAAGTTCATACTTGAATTATTTTGAAGAGCCAAATATTCCACCGTTAAAGGAAGAATTATATGTTAAAGAAAATATTGTTCTTGAAGAATATGGAGAAGTCAAAGAAGAAAATATAGATATTTCTGAGGAAATTAATGAAGGCCTTGTTATAGAAGAAGAACCTAAAATCAAGATTGTGGAGGAGATTAATGAGGACCCCATTATAGAGAAAGATCTTGAGGTTGAGATAGTAGAGACCATTAAAGAAGAAATTATAGAGGAAGTTGTCAACGATCTCGATGAAATCAAGTTAGATGATTGCAACATTCAAACTCCTATTATTTTATTGGAAGACACCGAAACAAAGTTTATTGATTTTATTGGGGTGGAAAGATTTGATTTGATCATTGACTCTTATTTGGTGAATATTGTCAATTACATGAAGATCAAGGGAGAAGAAGTTCAAGTTGCCCAATTAATGACTTTCAAGTTTGGCAAGAAGACAAAGAAGATGAAGTATTCAAAGTATTTGTTTTCTTGGCATGGGAGATTTCAGATTTCAAAGATAAACTCGAGGACGAGTTTGTTTCAAGTGGAGGGGTCTGATGTAGGACACAATTTACTATTTAATTATTGTAATTTATTATTTTTGGTATTTTTATGTAAAAAAACGTTATTTTAGGTTTAGGTGATGTATTTCCTTATTTTTAGGTGCATTTAATGTTTTTTAGGTCAAATTTGGTTCTTGTTATGGTTAGATATCAATTAAGAGTTATTTTAGATTATATTTTTTTGTCTGTCAAGTTTTAAGGAGTCCTTAAATTGGCCCTTAAGTCTGTAAACGTTTTTGATAGTTTATTATCAATAAAAATTCAGACTTGTGTCTTTTGTGTTCTCTGGTGGATTCCAAACCTATCACCTTGTGGATTCAAGGAACCCCTCATGGATTCGAGGTTTACTACCCAGGAACTAACAGTATAGTTTCTGTCCATCAAAGAGAGCATCGTGTGTGCTTCTTCTTCAGGCTTCCGCGACAACAAAATTTCAGCTAATGTGAAGTCTATGCATTGATTTGAAAGAATTTGTGAAGAAAAGAATTTTGGATGGGAAAAAACTAATAATAATGTAAAGCATAAATCGTCTCCATAATATTGACATTAACTTAGGAGGCAATTTCAAATATGTTTTTCTAATTTCTTTTTCACTCTATAATCTGGCTTATGTCAACTGTTGTACCATGAATATCAATTGACTCTAATTTGTAAAATATCATTTTCAATAAGTGCGGTCCTATTTTTGTGGTAACTTTAACTTCAAATATTGATGAGTGTTTGATATTTTATTTTTAGGGTTTAGCTTATTTCTAGTATTTTTTCAACTAAATATTACCTTTTGTTTCAAATTGTAGTAGGTTTTAATCTCCACATTTTATTAGGTAACTAGTATGTAATCCTGTGCTACCGCACGGGACTGGTTAATTGTAATGATGCTATTGGCCAATTTTTATTTTTTTATTTTTTTGGGTTAATCACATGGATGATAGAATTAAATCAAATAATAAAAAATATATATTGCATTTTATTATTTAAGTAATGCTATTGGTCTTTTATTTATTTATTTATTTTTGGTTTATCATACATAGGATAGCATTAGATAAAACAACGAATAGAAAAAAAAAAAAAAAAAAAAAAAAAAAAAAAAAAAAAGAATACTGCATTTTATTATTTAACTGATGCTACAGTGAAGAAAAAAAAGAATATTGCATTTTATTATTTAAAATATATAAATGGACATTAAAAAATAAAAACTGATCATTGAGCTTAGAATCTTCTTAGAGGCGCCAATAAAACGCAAATGTATGAGAGTATGAAGTAAGGAAGAGTGGTATTAAACATTGTGTTTGAACTCAGTCTTGATCTGAGAAATCCGTAAGGAGGAGGAGAGGGTAGTGTGTGGATCTAGTTGGTAGAGGTTGAGAGAGGAGGAGACATGGGATGACGATATGGAATTAGGAGGAGATGATATTTTACTTTTATAGTCTTTCTCGTTGGACTCATTGGTTTTGGTTGTAGAATTAGAAGAGCTCTAGACTCTATTGAGATCACCCATAAAAGTGTGCAGGTGAGATGTTCTTGCTTAGACCAATGAGTATTATCATTATAGTTTTCTTGGTTTCCGTGTTAAATGTTAATGCATCATTTATTTGGGTACAAAAATTAGAAAATTTAGATAAGATACATGACACAAAATTGGAGTCTAATTTATAATCTCCATAAAAATGTGCAGGTAAGATGTTCTTGCTTAGGTTAATGAGCATTATCATTGTAGTTTTCTTAGCTTTCGTGTTAAATATTAATGCATTATTTATTTGAGCATAAAAATTAAAAAATTTAAATAAGATACATGACACAAAATTTGAGTCAAATTTATAATCTAATTAGATTTTTTTTTTTTTTGAGTTTTGGTTAAGACAAGTGGCGCAAAATTGAAAATCTAATTGAAATCTAATTGGATTTTCTCTCTACTTCACATATTATTATTATTATATATATATGTGTGTGTGTGTGTGTGTGTGTGTGTGTGTGTGTGTAATGTGGCAGTTTATCATTAAAATAAAAAAAGATTCTATTTAAAAATTTACTAGAAATAAGTCAAATCTTTATTTTTATACATAATTTAAAAAATCTAAAGGGGTACAAGTTGTTTCTAATGTAACACTTAAAAAACTCCATAAACATAAACATGAAAACAACTCACAAACATATGTTATTATTTATTCAAATAGAAGCATCGGAAAATATGGAAATTTCAATGTCAACATTTGAATCTTTTAGTTTCTCAAAAAAAAAAAAAAAAAAATTTGAATCTTTTAGGCTATTAATAAACATTTCAACGTCACTTTAAACATACAAATTAATTTAGGACTATTTAAACAAGAGAAGCTTAACCCTCAGTGTTTTCAATCTCTAAAGAAGTTTCACTACCTAAAGATAATCTAACATTTATTTTATATGACATTTCTCTTATTAGTAATTTTATTTTTTATGATTTCAAAATATTCATATTTATTCCAAGAGTTTTAACTTTCAGTGTTAAATATGAAGTTTTTATTCAAATCCTAGTTGAATACTAATCAGTTGGTGTGCTAATTGGTGCTCAGCTATTTATATAGTCCAATATTCTATAAAATATATGTATATTGTGGGGCCACAAAGAGTTGGCCGGCCCACTTTCGATCAAGCCCAAAGGCCCATGCCGAGGATCGCCTGGAGTCCGAGGACATGCCTTAGGTCCGAGGACAAGGCGCAAAGGTCTTGCAGTCTAAGAAGACGCGTCGAGGATGGATGCATCCTCGGAAACCCGAAGTGAGGAAATACGCAAGCTGCAGTCCGTCAAGGGGAACCTCCCAGGGAATCTAAGGAGGGCCTGGCAGGTGCCGAGCACAGGACGTGGAAGCATGGTGGAGGCGCAAGTCCCAGACGAACTATCACCTCCACATTAAATGCCCTCAACTAATGTCCTGGCCGCATTAATGAGGATAGGACCTCTGAACAGCGCCACCTTGGGCGCCACAACCCGCAGAGAGATGGGAATGCGGCTGATAGGACAGGCACTCAAGTGGAAACCGGATTGATCGACAAATGTAGGGCTAAGATCATCTGAGAAAGGGATATATAATGTAGGAAGTCCCCACTAAGAGGGGGACGGGAGGGGAGAACCAGAGAGAGATACATACTGTAACAGTGCATTTTCTTTGGTAGACTGTGAAGCTCATTTGAATAAGATAGGAACCACTGCTACCTTTCTAACACGTCCGAGAAGCCCTATTGTGTCTCCTCAGCTCGTATTAGGACTACCATAACCCACGAATAACCATGCATGGCCGTTGTGTCCTTCACTAGGGCCTAGATCTTGAGCCCACTCTCTATAAATTCATTGTCGGGGGCCCACCTCCGAAAAAGGAGCCCCTACAATTGGCGCCGTCTGTGGGAAGAACTTGTGCGCTAGCAGGAACGACAGTCAAGCATGGTAGGATCAGGCCCTCACCAAAGTACTCCCAATCGACCCGAACCGGCGAAGTCGCGGCATCAGGGCAACTATGGTGACCCGGGGGGCGGTCAGAACGACAATGGGCGATTTCGGGAAGGAAGCATGCATACTTCTACGACGGGCGGAAGCCAAACCCGCCGGGAGGGGCACGTTCCCCGGGAACGTGGCGATAGCCAAGCCGCGCGATCACAAGAGGCCCACAGCCACGCCTCCCAAAGAGGGGATGACAAGGTGGCCATGCAGCGTGAGATAGATGATCTCAAGAGAAAGCTACGCCGTGTGCAGCGAAGACGGTCCGAGCCCAGCCCTGATCCATTCTCCGAAGACGAAAGTGACGACGAATACAGGCAAAGGTCAAGGACGCCCCCCAGCGAGACTTTCTCCCACGAGGAGGAGCGCTACCAGAGGCGTAGGCGTACCAACCCAACCCCCAGGGGCTTAGGAGGCGACGCTATGAGCAGGTTGCTGGACCAGCTCTCTAGGTCGCCCTTCACGCGTCGCATAAAGGAGGCGGAACTTCCTCGGCGGTTCCAGCAGCCAACCTTCATCGCCTATAACGGCAAGACGGACCCCGTGGAGCACGTGAGCCAATTCAACCAAAGAATGGCCGTCCACTCCAAGAATGAAGCGCTGATGTGCAAAGTCTTCCCATCCAGCCTAGGACCCGTGGCAATGAGGTGGTTCAATGGTCTAAGGTCGGGCTCCATAGACTCGTACAGGCAGTTGACCCAGGCTTTCGGTTCCCGCTTTGTCACAAATAGTAGGCCTCCTCGGCCCATGAGCGCGTTGCTATCCCTGTCCATGCGCGAAGGGGAGACCCTCAAAGCCTATTCGGACAAGTACTGGGAGATTTACAATGACCTGGACGGCAAATACGATGCTGTCGCAATCAATACATTCCAAAACGGACTACCAATGGGGCATGGCCTGAGGAAGTCCTTAACTGGTAAGCCCGCCACCAGCGTGCGGCAACTGATGGATCGGATCGACAAGTACAAGCGGGTAGAAGAGGACCTACTACAGGGCAAGGGCAAGGAAAAGGTTATCCCTCAGGAAAGGAGGGATTTCAGGTCAGACCGTTACGATAATGCCCGTCCGAGGAGGGATTTCGGTGGGCAATCCGGAACAGCTACCACTCAAACGGTCGACGCTGTGTTCCGAGAACCCGTACACAGGGTGCTGGAGCAGATAAAGAACGAACCGTACTTCAGATGGCCAGCCAAGATGGCTGGGGAGCCTGACAAGCGCAATCAGAGCCGCTACTGCCAGTACCACCAGGACTACGGGCACAATACGGAGGACTGCAGGAACCTCTAGAACCACCTGGACCAGTTAGTCTGGGAGGGAAGGTTGAAGCACCTCCTCCACCATTCCAGCGGCCAGCAAAACCAGAACTTCCAAGAGCCCCGGAGGGACCTCATCATGGGGCAACCCATAGGAACGATCAATGTCATCCTGGCGGCACCAGGAAGGACAGGCACGCAACCCACGAGGGTGCTGTCTATAGTCCGACAGCCAGCCGAGGATTCCTGGACAGGGCTGAAGAGGGCCGGGAGGAATTGTCCACCAATCTTGAGTTTCTCGGAGGAAGACAAGACGGGGACCGCCCAGCCCCACGAGGACGCTCTAGTCGTTACCCTCAGGATTGGAGGGTACGACGTGAGAAGAGTGATGGTGGATGGGGGCAGTGCGGCCGAGGTCATGTACCCAGACCTCTACAAGGGGCTGGGGCTAAAACCAGAGGATCTGACGCCCTATAGCTCCCTCCTAATGACTTTCGACGGGAAGCTCGTCACCCTAAAGGGTATGATAAGGTTACCCATACAGACGGGCCCAGAAGTGGTGGAGGCGAACTTCGTGGTGGTGGACACGTACTCTCCCTACACAGCTATCGTGGGGAGGCCCTGGCTCCACACCCTGGGGGGAGTAGCCTCCACCTTGCATCAAAAGGTGAAATTCCCGTCCGGGGATCAGGTCCTGGAGATCCGAGGTTGCCAGCCCACGGCTAGGCAGTGCACGGTCGCCACCATATCCTACCGGCTTGATGCACAGCCCTCGGCTCACGCCGAGGAGATTTTATAGCAGTCAAAGGCCCCGGCGGCGCCTCCTAATGCACCTGCCGAGGGTGCCATGTGCGAGAACCTGGAAAAGGTGTTGATCGGCGATAGCCCGGAAAGGTTCTTCCAGGTCGGAGTCCAACTGCCTCCGCAAGAAAAGGAGGAACTGCTTGAGTTCCTCAAAAGGAACCTTGACGTGTTCGCATGGGACCCCTGCGATGCTCCTGGGATTGATCCCTCTTTCATCTGCCATCACCTCAATGTCAACCCATCCGTGATTCCGAGGCAGCAGCCGCCTCGGCGCCCGTCGAAAGAACACGCTGACGCGATCAAGGAAGAAGTCAATAAGCTTAAGCGTGCGGGAGCCATCAAAGAAGTCTTTTACCCTAAATGGTTGGCCAACACAGTGGTGGTCAGGAAGAAGACTGGAAAGTGGAGAGTCTGTGTGGACTTCACCGACCTGAACAAAGCGTGTCCGAAGGACCCCTTCCCAATGTCACGGATAGACCAGCTGGTAGACGCCACGGCGGGCCATCTTCGGATGAGCTTCCTTGACGCCTTTCAGGGCTACCATCAGATATTGCTGGCTCTGGAAGACCAAGAGAAGACAGCCTTCGTCACACCCATCGGGAACTACCACTACAAGGTCATGCCGTTTGGCCTGAAAAACGCAGGATCCACCTACCAAAGGATGATGACAAGAATGTTCGAGCCAATGTTGGGCAAAAGCATCGAGGTCTACGTCGACGATATGGTGGTAAAGAGCAAGCAGGAGTCCAAGCACTTAGAGAACCTCGGCTTCACGTTCGACGTCCTGAGGAAGCACAAGCTGCGCCTTAACGCCTTAAAATGCTCTTTTGGCGTCAGCTCTGGCAAATTCTTGGGGTACATGATCACCCACCGTGGGATCGAAGTTGACCCCGACCAGATCAAGGCCATCCACAATTTGAAGCCTCCCCGGAATTCCAAAGAGATCCAGAAGCTTGCCGGGATGATTGCAGCGCTAAACTGGTTCATTTCCAGGTCAGCTGACAGGTGCAGGCCCTTCTACCGCCTGATCAACAAATGGAAAGGATTTGAATGGTCCGAGGAATGTGCCGAGGCTTTCCAGCAACTCAAGGACTATTTATCTCGTCCGCCTATCATGTCCCATCCAGAGGCCGATGAGGTCTTATACACATACCTTGCTGTGGCACCCCATGCGGTAAGCCTAGTATTGATACGAGAAGACGGCGGCGTTCAAAAGCCAGTTTACTACGTCAGTAAGTTGCTGCACGAAGCGGAGGTGAGATACCTGCCCCTGGAGAAGGCTATCCTGGCTGTGGTCCACGCCACAAGGAAGCTCCCCCATTATTTTCAAGCTCACACCGTGGTCGTTCTAACCCGATTGCCTTTAAAATCTGTGCTGCGAACCGCCGACTACACGGGAAGGATCGCGAAATGGAATACGATTCTAGGGGCTTTCGACATCAGGTACATGCCTCGGACCTCCATAAAAGGCCAGGTTCTGGCAGATTTGACAGCGGAGTTCGCCGAACCGGCTGTGGAGGTTACAGCCGAGGAGGGAAATCATGGTGAGAAGCTAGTTGGGGCAGTCTCCACCTCTGAGGCACCATGCTGGAAGGTATATGTCGATGGCGCGGCTAACCAGCGAGGTTCAGGAATGGGACTAGTCCTGGTGTCCCCTGAAGGTCACGTCATGGAGAAGTCCCTAAGACTCGAATTCGCGGCCACAATCAACGAGGCCGAATACGAGGCATTAATACAAGGAATGACCATGGTGCAAAAGATGGGAGGAAAGTTAATAGAGGTGTTCTCGGATTCCGGGTTAGTGGTAGGACAGGTGAATGGGGAGATGGAGGCCAGGGATCCACGAATGCAAGAGTACCTGAGCCAAGTTAAGCCCTTGCAGGTGGGGTTTGGCCTTACAGCTTGTCTCACATCCCCAGAAGCGGTAACAGCCACGCCGACTCATTGGCCACGCTCGCAACCTCCTCGGCAGGGTCTCTGCCCCGAACAATACTCGTGGAGCACTTGGGAAGAGCAGGTGGAGCGCCAAGGGGAGGAATCCCCATCCATCAGATCGAGGTGGGTCCCAGCTGGATGGACCCCATAGTGGGATTTCTCAAGGATGACATCCTGCCTGAGGACAAGTCAGAAGCTGAAAAAATTAGGAGGAAAGCTACTCGGTTCTGGTTGTCCGAGGACCACAAACTGTATAAACGCTCCTACTCCGGGCCATACCTGCTATGCGTTCGCCCTGAACCGGCGGAATCGCTACTCGAAGAGCTACATGAGGGAATATGTGGAAGCCACACAGGGGGGAGGTCCTTGTCCCACCGAGCCATCACGCAAAGCTACTGGTGGCCGGGGATGCAACAGGAGGCCCAGGAATACGTCAAGAAGTGCGACCAGTGCCAGAGATTCGCCCCGAGTATCCATCAGCCAGGAGGGGTCCTAAATCCCTTGTCCAGCCCATGGCCATTCGCCCAGTGGGGCTTGGACATTGTGGGGCCTTTCCCCAAGGCGCCAGGGAATAAGAAATATCTGTTGGTGGCCACGGACTACTTCACCAAGTGGGTCGAGGCCGAGCCGCTGGCCAATATTAGGGACGTAAACGTCAAGAAATTCCTTTGGAGGAACATTGTTACGCGATTCGGGGCCCCTCACACCCTCATCTCGGACAACGGGCTCCAATTTGACAGCAAAGCCTTCAGGGAGTACTGTAGCGAACTCGGAATCACAAACAGATACTCGACGGCGGCTTACCCCCAGGGGAACGAACAGGCCGAAGCCGTCAATAAGGTCATCGTGAATGGGCTTAAGAGAAGACTGGACGACGCCAAGGGGAGATGGGTAGAAGAATTACCCCATGTGCTATGGACGTACCGAACCACGCCTCGACGATCAACGGGGGAAATGCCTTTCACCATGACTTATGGCGCCGAAGCAGTGATCCCCCTAGAGACAAATCTCCCGACACTAAGGACGAGCTCCTTCACTCCAGCCAGCAATGACGGACTGCTAGAGCGGAGCCTGGACTTGGTGGACGAGCGAAGGGAGCGAGCAATGATACAATTGGCCCACTACTAGCAGAAGCTCAAACAAGGGTACGACGCTAACGTTAAGCTCAGACCGCTAGCGCCGGGGGACCTGGTGCTAAGGAAAGTTGTTGGGGCGGCCAAGAATCCTTCTTGGGGAAAGCTGGGACCCAATTGGGAAGGGCCCTACCGGATTACCTCAATAGCCGGGATAGGGGCATACTACTTGGAGGACCTAGATGACAAGCCTGTACCTCGCCCATGGAATGTAAATAACCTGAAAAGGTACTACTATTAATAAAGGAACTATTTCAATTAATGTTGTTGGATTCTTTTGCTTACGTTCTTCACCTCCTAACCAATTTAAAAAGAAAACCAAGTGTTAGACAGAACCAAGGAACTGCATGGTCCTCGGACTCAGTCCTATGGGGAAACTAACCAATTTAAAAAGAAAACCAAGTGTTAGACAGAACCAAGGAACTGCATGGTCCTCGGACTCAGTCCTATGGGGAAACTAACCAATTTAAAAAGAAAACCAAGTGTTAGACGGAACCAAGGGACTGCATGGTCCTCGGACTCAGTCTTATGGGGAAACTAGCCACTTAAGAACGCTAAGCGCTAGACAGAACCAAGGAACTGCATGGTCCATGGACTCAGTCCTATGGGGAAACTAGTTGCTTCAGAAAACTTAAGTGTTAGACAGAACCAAAGAACTGTGTGGTCCTCGGACTCAGTACTGTGGGGAAGCTTTCTACTTCAAAAGAGCCTTAGTGTCTACTTCGTAAAATCTACCTGTTCCTTAGGACGCGCTATAGAACTGATACAACTCATGATTGGCAGGGATATAATGTACGTTATAAACCATTTCACTAATAAAAACTTTTCCCAGTCCAAAATTTTAAGTTACGAACCACGATTGGCAAGCAAAAATGAATAATATACAAGCAAGGAAACAACCACGATGCAGAAAAAGAAACAAAGCTTTCATTTCATTAAGTTCAAAAGATTACACAAAAGGAGTTCCCTAAAACAAAAAAGGGGAAAGAAGAAAAGAAGAAGGGACGCCTCAGTCTAGTCGCCCGCTTCGCTGGGAGGCACGGCAGGAACGGCCAACCCCTCAACAGGTGGGGCCTGGGTGTTAGGGGCGGACTCCACGACCTGCTGGGAATTGTCCTCATCAGAGCCGCCGCCCAATTCAATTACCGGGGAGGGATCACTCCCTTGAACTGGCTCGTCAGTGGCCCCAGCATCCAGGGCCCCCTCCCCTAGAGTTGCAGGAGTTTCCACGGTGGCCTCCTCAACCTCTGACCCACCTGCGGCAGCCTCGCGGATGGCGGGGGGTAGTACACACCCTCCTCCCTCCACAGAACAGAAGAGGCCTCCACCCCGGCTTGCCTCAGGGCCTCGTGCCAAGTTTCTGAGCAGTAGCGCCGACATAACCCGGGGACTTGGGATTTATATTCAGCTGCTGTCTCAGCTACCCCTGCCTCAAAGGCAGCCTCCTCAGCAACCTCCTTACTTGCCAAGGCCTGCTCCCTCCCCCTCTCCGCTTCAAGCCTGGCCTCCTCGGCAGCAGCCTTCTCCCTCTGGAGGTCGTCTATCAGCTCTCGGGCGATCTTGAGCTGCTCGTCGACCTCACCCAAGCGCCTCGTCTGCTCCACGGCCTGCCTCTGGGCGCCCTCAAGGCCGGATATTGCGTTGTCCCTTTCCTTGGCCATCTCCTTCAGCTGCTCCCTGGCCTTGGCAAGGTCTTCCTCGGAGACCTTGAGGACCTTGGTGGCCTGCAAGCGCCTCTCACGCTCAGCGTCCATGGCCTTCCCATGGTCGTTGGCCGCCTCCTCCAACCTAAAAGTTGCCTGGACAGCCTGCCAAACGAAACAGGTACAAAGCGAGGTTAGCTCACAGAGAAAGAAGGACAAAACTAAAAACAGATAAAGCACGAACGCCCGAAATCTTACCATCCCCAGGTACCGCTTGAGGCAGAGGAAGACCTCCCTACTCCTCATGGCTCCAAGCTGCGCCATGTCCGCAGGAAGCAGTAGGCACCTCTCCACCGCGTCGGCCACATACGCGCCCTCGCCCTCTTTGAAATCCCTGAGGGAGGCGTCGTCCCTCAAAGGACTCCCACGGAGCATTGGGGCGGGGAGCCATGCCTCAGCCGGAGGCTGGACCTCGACCTGCTTCTCCTGGTCCTTGTGGCCGATCTTCAGCTGCTTTGATGGCCGCCGAGCATCGTCGCCCTCCCGCGTGGGCCCAGACTTCTCCTCCATGACCCTCTTGCCCTTATCCTTCTCCTCCATGACCCTCTTGCTCGAAAACACTGAAGTTCTCCTCGGCAAAACTAGGGTCGGCTGTTTCCCCCTCTCTCTCTATATCCTCTCCCACGGCCTCTAAGGATGTAGGGGAAGGGGGGGATCGCTACGGTGACACCTTCGGAAGTAGAGGGACCCTCGGGAAACTTAAATCCGTCCTCGGTCACTTCTATCTTTGACAGCCGAGGATCGTTTGCCCTGATCACGTACTTGAGTGCCGCAAACGACTTTTGGAGTGGGGTGTACTTCAAAATCTTGTGAGCCGCCCTGACCTGGTGGTCTGCCTCGTTTTCAAAATCCGCCGACCTGAGCACCGTCTGTAGATCTTCCCTGTTAACCAGGTTGAAGTTGGGCTTGAGGGTGTGCGGATCTGCAAAAAGAAAACACATCCACGTTAGTTACCAAGCTGAGCAAAGGGGAATGATACGATAAACAAGCTGGAACCTTCAAATCCCCTCCTATTCCCACTGCCCCACCTGGTGTCCCCTCTGTCGTCGGACAGTGAAGGCCATCGTGCCACTCTCCAGACACAACGAGAAAGTCTTCGTTCATCCCCTTGTTGGACTCGGGGAGACACTGGATGAGCCGGACTCTGTCGTCCCTCGTCCTCATATAGTAGGACTTGCCCTTCAGATGTTGAAGATTGTAGCAGTAATTTACGTCGTGATGGGTCAGCCTCAGACCCATCTCCTCGTTTAGGGCGTCCACACAGCCCAGAATTCTGAACATGTTGGAGGCACATTGGGTGGGGGTTAATCGGAAGTATATAAGGTAATTCATCATCACAGGCCCCATGGGGATCCTCAGCCCCCCTTCAAGGAAGGCGATAATGGGAATCGCCACCTCGCCCGTCCGCCTCCGGAGCAACTACTCCCCATACTCACAATACCTCAAGCCCACGTTGGCCGGTATCTTGCATCTGGCGACGAATTCCTCCATCGCCTCCTCAGTAAAAACGTATTTCTTAAGTCTACCCATCCCAAACAACGCCTTAAGGGACTAAAAGGGGAAAGCAAATCAAAGAGAGAAGAAAGGAAAAGAAAAAGCTCAGAGAGGGATAGAGCGACTTACAGGAATGAGGAGGAGCTCCTCGGATTGACTTTTTATGCTGGAAGTGTAGGTGAAGATTTGGCTGGACTCTGATAGAAGGCGCAAGAGCTTGCGATTGCGAATGAGAAGGGAAAAAAGCAGTTCAAATGGGTATTTATACCCTAGGCGGAAGAGCTGCGCGAGTTTTCCCGCCCATAAATGCCAGATCCATCCCTACCGTTAGATCACCATCAGCCCGTTGAACGTGGGGAGCATAAAGCCGCCCGAATTTAATGCAAGGCACGACACCCACGTCGAAGCGCCAGTAACGCGCCTTGAGCAGGCGAAAAGTCATGAACGCTGACAAAGGGCAGGATTCGATGGGACGTGGGATAGATCCGAGGGTGTCAAAATCCTCCTCTCCGCCCGAGGATGCGGACAGCAAGATTTTGAGGGGCTATTGTGGGGCCACAAAGAGTTGGCATCACCGGCCCACTTTCGATCAAGCCCAAAGGCCCATGCCGAGGATCGCCTGGAGTCCGAGGACATGCCTTAGGTCCGAGGACAAGGCGCAAAGGTCTTGCAGTCTAAGAAGACGCGCCGAGGATGGATGCATCCTCGGAAACCCGAAGTGAGGAAATACGCAAGCTGCAGTCCGTCAAGGGGAACCTCCCAGGGAATCCAAGGAGGGCCTGGCAGGTGCCGAGCACCGGACGTGGAAGCATGGTGGAGGCGCAAGTCCCAGACGAACTGTCACCTCCACATTAAATGCCCTCAACTAATGTCCTGGCCGCATTAATGAGGATAGGACCTCTGAACAGCGCCACCTTGGGCGCCACAACCCGCAGAGAGATGGGAATGCGGCTGATAGGACAGGCATTCAAGTGGAAACCGGATTGATCGACAAATGTAGGGCTAAGATCATCTGAGAAAGGGATATATAATGTAGGAAGTCCCCACTAAGAGGGGGACGGGAGGGGAGAACCAGAGAGAGATACATACTGTAACAGTGCATTTTCTTTGGTAGACTGTGAAGCTCATTTGAATAAGATAGGAACCACTGCTACCTTTCTAACACGTCCGAGAAGCCCTGTTGTGTCTCCTCAGCTCGTATTAGGACTACCACAACCCACGAATAACCATGCATGGTCGTTGTGTCCTTCACTAGGGCCTAGATCTTGAGCCCACTCTCTATAAATTCATTGTCGGGGGCCCACCTCCGAAAAAGGAGCCCCTACATATATATATATATATATATATATATATTTTTGATGGTAGACTATGTATTCATTCTGAGGTCCATCTTGTCTTCTATCATAGAAAATCAGAAAAATATTACTCAAAAGAAGATCATTGAATTCGAAGCTAGTTTGATAACTAATGCAAAATTATACACCACAAAACATGGGAAGCGAATAAGTGATTAGAGGTGTTATGGTCAAATATTTTCGTATTAATGATATTATTAATAAATTTGGTAGATAAAAAATATAAATCTTCTATTTTATTTTTTGTATTCCGTTTTCTCTTCCCTTTTATTAATTTCTTTTTAGCTTTATTAATTGAAGTTTTCCATTTCAGGTAAGCTGGTGGTTGATATTGATTTCTATTTTGTTTCCATTCATAGCTTGTCATACTTCTAATCAAGATCTTTGAGGTATGAAAATACAAGTCTACATACAATGAAAAGTATGGTACAAAAATATCGGAAGCAATACTAAAACATACATAAAAAATCATTTTCAATAAAAGCATAATAAACATAAACGTAAATATTAACATTAACTTTGTTAGGACATATGTGATTCAATATTAGGAACATATGTCAATATTTTATACAATTGACTAATCCTTAGACAAAACGTACTTTACTTGTAATTTGGTAGATATAGGATGTGTTTAATACTTTAAGAAATAAAGTTTCAAGTTCAAGTGTTAAAGTCATGCAAGTCTGTCCAAGAATCAAGTGAAGAAGTGTTGTTCATTAAAACTCAACAACTAATATCTATCGAGGTTTAAAAGAGTTGTTTCAGCTCGAGGCTTGAGAGTTGCTCAACAGATAGGGTATCTGTCGAGATTTATGAAAAATAGATTTTCAGTTCTGATTTTCATCCAATCCGTGAGTATGTGTTTGAGTTTTCTTTTTTCATAACCCTAAACATATATAAGGATTATTTTAAGGGCCATAAAAAGCTACGCACAGTTGCACAAGAGGACAATTCCACAAGTGTGAAGAAGAGTGTGACCAGAAATCTAGTTTACTCTAGTTCTTCTTTCTCTTGGGGAACCTAGTTTGCCTTAATTCTTCTTTTTCTTGAAGAAGTTGCTGTGTTTGTACACCATAGGGTTTTGTAACCAAGTAACTCATGATTTTTATAGTATGATGAACAAAAGAACTTTGCAGCCAACATCCTTCTTATGTTGGTGAGTAAGTCGCATACTAAGATTCACGCAATTGGTTAGTCACGTACTGGGAATTGTGCATTGAATATGAGAGATTATCACTACAGAACTACGGAACAAGTCCAATTGGGTATTAGGGTAAGAGTTCAACTGTAAATTTGTATAAGGTACTGGGATTTCTTTACTTGTAACTGCTTGTTTTGATAATAGTAGATTTTCGGGAGTGGTGACCTTAAAATCACTCAGTGGGGTTTTTGTCGTGTAGGTTTTCCCCATTCGTAAATAAATCACCGTGTCAATTTAATTTCCGCTGCATACTTTAGTCAATTGGTGATTTGTTTGTGCTAACACGCACTTTGCATGTTAATTTGATTAATTAATAAATTTGGTTAATTAATCAATTAATATATCACAAGGAGTCAATACATTCTTCGCCTATCAAACTTGAGCATCTTTGTAATTTTAATATTATGTCAATATCATGCACAGTGGAATAGTAAATAAGACAAGATATGATGACCAAGAAAAGCCAATGAAATAAACTAGTTTCACAGTAAAAATCTTAGGGAGAAACCTTCCCAAAAAGCAATCCACTATAATAAAGAGAAGTTTCAGATCTAGTACAAAATCTTTATCCCTAGGTTGTACAAACCCAGTACATGAACTTACAACAGAAACTTTCTACCGCTTCAAAACTTCCGAACTCTTCAATATATGAACACTCCACCCGCAATCACAATTGGAACCTCCAATTGATTTCAAGAACCTCTTGAAGGTTTTCCTTATAGTAGCAAGTCTATGGTGATTACTATGACTTCAGCTTCTTCACCAATAGAATCTTCAAATCTACTTTGAACTTCTTTGGTTTGGTGAAATAGAGAAAACTTGGTTACAAAACCCTAGCCACATAAATTGAGTTTTTCTCTCTCTAAAAAGCCTACTAATAGATGGCTTATAATGTTCTTTAAAAACTGGTTCGAACGGATCTCAATTCAAGTTTCAAATGAATAAGTTATGGGAATTTTCACGTTGTTGATTTTTGCTAATCCGTGACGCTCAACCAATCGAGCTTGTTTTCAGACTTCTATCAAGGAGATAGTAAGTTTTGAGTTTCTATCAAGCTACTATCGAGGTAGATGTTAAAAATGCAATGAAAATGTGTTCTTCTTAATCTTTTTTTGCCGAAAAAAATTTGATACCAATAATTGAAAAATGCATAATAATAATAATAATAATAATAACTTTACTGTGTTTGGGGAGGAAATGAATTTGATGCGAATGGTCAAAAATGGCAAATTGCTGTGGGTCTGAGCTACAAAACTTGTTCAAATTATGTCATGCTTTTTCATTGTTTGTCTTTGTCATGCTTTTATCTTAGGAGGCATCTAGAAGTGGCATTGGCATGGATGGCCTTTGTCCTGAATCGTGCTTCCCTTACGCATTGATGATAACAATTTTTTTTTTTTTTTTTTTTAAAGCTCCGTTTGGATAGCAGCTGGCATCGAGTGTTTTTACCTTTTTTTTTTTTTTTTTTTTTTTGACCGGCGCCTCTTGTACTATTCATGGGATATAAGTAATGTATTAAGGCAAAGTTACGGTATTTTTAGCAGTAAACAGTAGTCCAAAAATTATTTTTTTATTATTTTCAGCAAAAAGTTTTCAATTTTCAGTAAAATAAGATGTATCTAAACACCCACTTAAATTCAACAAATCTGGATTCCCAAAGTTTTTTTATTGCTAGCCCTGTCCAATTTGTCTTCCTTGATTTTCTGCCAGATTTGATTTTTCACAATTATTAAGGAATGTATTTGAAGTGTGTTCGTGTTCGGTACATTCTTTTTTCGAAATTTCTGTTAATGTGGGTCACATTAATGCAGACCTGTCTCATCTCACAACTAATATGAAAACTTGCAATGATTTGAAATAATTTGTGAAGAAAAAAGGTTTGAATGGGAAAAAACTACTAACAATAATCTGTTAATGTGGGTCACATTAATGCAGACCTGTCTCATCTCACAACTAATGTGAAAACATGCAATGATTTGAAATAATTTGTGAAGAAAAAAAATTTGGATGGGAAAAAACTACTAACAATAATGTAAAGCATAAACCGTCTCCATAATTTTGACATTAACTTAGAGGCCACTTCAAATTTGATTTTCTGGTTTCTTTTTAAATTTATAATCTAGTTTGTGTGAACTGTTGAATCATGAATGTTAATTGACTATAATTTGTAAAGTGTCCTTTTCAATAAGTGCACTCCCCTTTTTTTGGTAACTTATAATATTGATTGTTTGATCTTCTATGCACGCCAATTTCAATTCTATGAACCATAACCAGGTTGTAGCGACCATGATAGTGTCTCTCTTCCGGCAAATGGACCCACAAAAGACATTGAAATGGGCCAAGAAAGTCATGAGTAGGAGAAACAGCTTTTGCTTCACGTATACAATACAATGGCCACTGCCATCAGAGTCAATAGCTAGGTTGTTTGCTACTAGCTAAGGAGGGGACACAATATGTCTTCTCAGATATTGCTTTTGCCCTTGTCCCTCGATTGGGGCAGGGCCACCCTGAGACTTTTAATCCACCATTATGCCTTTGAGTTGGCTTTTCGTGGGTTGGTGCTGGCCTTTGAGAAGAAAGCATTATAAAATGCTTTCTACTCGTGCCAGTTGGATTCAACAGTTCTACACATGCACGGTTGCATTGCATTTTCTAGTCTCAAGTCCCTTCATTCTGGCAACATAGCACCACTCAAAAGGGTGCTAGCTAGGTGTTTTATCCACCACTTTTCTATGGTAACCTTGTGGAGATTCATGGAAGAATCCACCTTGTGGATAATTGGCATGTAAGGAAGACTGCACATAATGGAATATGAAAGTCCATTTTATAATTAAGCTTTTTTTTTTTAATTCTTTTTATATATAATAGCGTGCAAACTTCACATGCCTTTATTTTTTTCATGATTTTGTGATGCTTGATAGTACATATAAGATTTAGCTGTGGATCATACCAATCAACTCTTTTTCTTTTTCTTTTTTTAAATTTAATTTAATAAAAATGTTATTAGAATTACATGTGCAATAGCAGTAAATGCTAGATTTTTTTTTTTTTTTTTCATGATCTCCTCATTTTTCATCTGTATTTAATTTGAAATAACTCATGATTTTGTGGAATTCAAATAGCACCACCATGCCAAAGGCTTTGTAGTAGAATTGACACATCTCCATACACAAAGTGCTTAAGGGTCTTGGAAGAAAAGATTCGAACTACGAAATTAGCAACATGTTATAATTATCTCTAAAAAAAATAACACCACCACAACATTAAGAATCTAAGATTGTCCTCTTTTAAAAAAAAAAAAAAAAAAATTAATATCCTTATATAGGCTATAAGCTCACGCTACTAAGCCTAGCAGATTGTCTAAATTGAGGATTCGGTTTTTATGGAGTTCATATTATTTGATAGTAAGAGAAAAACAATTATCATCTCCTACGAATCAAATAATAAATTTATATGAAGCATATAGTTTATTATACATTTGCATGATGACCTAAATTTATGGTATATCATTAAAAGCCTCGTGATTCAATTGGTGTTTTTTTAAAGAGATGTTCACGATTAGATCTCTCCTTTTCCATTATAACTATGGAATTATCAACAACAAAACAAACAAACAAAAAATTGAGGTGCATCCTTAAATTTGAAATTTGAAGTAATTTTGATTTTACTCCTTAAAGTTTCAAAAATTAAAATCGAACCCTAATGTTAGTTATCATCGGAAATAACCCCTTTCATCCATATTTGACAGTGAGTTATCCATTAAATGCTGGCACATGTAATTATTGGTCTAAACATATCATGCTCTGTCAATTATTATGGCACATTAATTTAATTTATTCACAAAATTGCATTTTCTAGAACCCAACTTTACCATCAATAGCACCACAAAACCTTATGTGATATTTGGTTGGGGTAAAAAGAGGAAGAGTGGAAAATGGTGGAATGATAAGGGAGAGGAAAATAAGATTTTCAATTATTTAGTTAAGAGTGAAAAAAGAAAAAAAAAAAAAAGGGGCGGGGGGGGGGGGGAAATTTTATTAGAAACAGAAAGAAAAAAAATTCAATATATATATACACACTACTATTTAAGGGATTTCTCCTATTTGAGATCCTCATTTTTTTTTTTGGTTAAAAAATGCTCCTGCACTCCTACGAACTAAAGGACAATCTGATAAAAATATAACTCTAACTCACACTAAAATATTGTCTAAAAAATAGGGTCACTCTCGTATTAATTTTTAAATTGTTTTATCCACTTATAAATTGAATTCTCAAAATAAAAATGATAAATATAAAATAAAAAGACAAGGTTTTTTTTTTTTTTTTTTTTGCTACACTCTAGTTGTATTAGTAGTTCTAAATGCATTATATTAATGAGAAAACATGTAAACCTTAAATTAAAATGAATGAAAAATTATGACACTAAAAAAAAGAAAAAACCACATTGCACGCATGAAAGCATTTGTGATGAACCTGGTATGTGTGTGTGTGTGTGTATATATATATATTATTGATATAGACAAATGACATAGTTTTGAATACAATTAAACTACGTAGTTTCAAATGAGTTGGCATTTAATTGATAGCTTACTAATAGATATGGATGGAAGGGTTTTTTTTTTTTTTTTTTTTTTTTTTTTTTCAAAAATTCAGCATTGTTAGGACTACGATTCAAAATTTTAATCTTTATGGCACAAAATCAGAATTTCCTACAGTGTAGTGGTGTAATTTATAATTTCATCATTTTCTGTTTAATATTACAAGCAAAGCTAAAATATTTTCTCCAGTGAATGCAGACTCTAACAAGTAACAAACAATACCACGAAAGGATAGTAGCATGATGATAGGAGTTCCTTGAACCGTCACTCTTGCAAGTCCGAGAGTTGTGATTTGAGTAATGACGCTTCAGTTTAAAATGTTATACCCTTATGACTAGTCCCAAGCAATTTCAATGGTCCCACGCCATAGGATACGAGCTTAAGTGGGCAGGGCAATGATACTGTACTATATGAGCCCATTTTTTTGTTCATAATAAATAAATAAATAAAGTAACAACCAATGTTTCTTGCACACATGGTTTTTGCTCAAATATTTGATTTTGTCGAAAAAGAAAATATGCATAATTGACTAAAAATAATAGTTAATTAACTAGCCTCTGAACACTACAGTGTTCATAGGCTTTTTTTTTTTTTGGTTAATTAAAAAAAAAAAACTGTGTGTTTCTTTATAAAGAGTTGCACACTGTTAATTTATGTTTACTCATTTGCCCTCTTTTTCCATTGCTTGTCTTCAACTTTTATTTGATTTTTTTTCCTATGCCCTTAACATTATCATGGAAGTTGCCGGATGGTTCTGCGATTGCGTCCTCAAGAACACCCTACAACAAAATAATAAAGTTACATAAATTTGACTGAGCATACCAACTTGAAAAGTAAAAATGTTGCTTTATCAATAAAGGCGTTATTTTTCCGATAAATAATAATAATAATAATAATAAAGACTAAAAATCTGCGTTTAAGCCTGATTTATTCTCTTAAAAAGGTCTGTTTATGGCAACAAGTTTCTACTTTGTTTTATGAATGCTATCTAAAACCTAAACCCATTAACCATTACGTATTGGGCCTGTTTATTCCCCAAAAAAAAAATGAAATTACACCACTAACTTCTTTGGTTTATGACCGTGGAATGTGGATGCTCTATTTCAACTGGGCTTTTCTTTTTTCTTTTTCTTTTTTGGAACAAATTATAACAGGGACTGATATTCATTTTATTTGGAACCAAACTGTTAATTTGACATACCTTTTTTTTGAGAAAAATTAATTTGACATACCAACAATATGTTAACAACAACCAACGGTACGTCCAACTGCCAAGTACTCTGACATTGCCAAAAGCAAAAAACAAAAAACAAAAAATATCTCTTCCATTGCTAAAGTAAATTTTGATGCTGCTCTTTTCGAAAATCTGGGTTGTGGAGGCTTAGGGGTGGTGATTCGGGACTCAGATGGGGGAGATGATTACTGCGTTGAGCCAGCGGACGAAGCGTTGAAATAAGTTTTTTGCAAAGGGGCTCATAAGCATTTACAAGGTGGTGGTCGAAGGTGATTGTCTCCGGGTTGTTCAGACTTTGAAAGCTCTCAACCGATGTAATACTTTGCATGGGAATGTAATTGAGGAAACACATAGACAGGGGCTTAATCTCTAGCGTTGCTAGTGCCAACATGCGAACAAGAAGGAAATAAATTAGTTCACGCCTGTTGAGGTACAAATTTTGGGCCCTAATTTCATTAGCCCACTCACAAAAATATGTACCCATACAAGCCCATAAGCTATTTTGAGCCACATAAATATTTCCCACATTATTGTCCAACTTGGGCTCCCACAAAATACTCCTATATAAGCCCCATAAATTACCTTGGGTCCTCTCATAAATATTACCCATCATATCCCACATATTATCCAACTTAGATTTTCCACACACACAACAAAAAAAAAAAAAAAAAAAAAAAAAAAAAAAAAAAAAAAAAACTTATCACATTACTACCAAAATTGAGCCACAAAATTACACCATCTCCTTAACAAAAGTCCAAAAGCCCAAAAATACTCTCCTATAAAGCCCGTTGCCACACAACACCTTTCCAAAGCTCGTTATTACATGGCACCTCGAAAGCCCATCACTACACGACACTCTCACTAAGTCTATTGCTACACGGCAATATTTGTACAAAATCCTACAATGCTCAAATAATAATTTGACACTTATTTTACAAAGCCCAAATACTAATTTGGCATCTATTTTCATAAAATCCAAATAATAATTTGGCACCTATTTTACAAAGCCCAAATACTAATTTGGCGCCTATTTTCATAAAGCCCAAATAATAATTTGACATTATTTTTTACAAAGCCCAAATACTTATTTTGGCAACTATTTCTAAAAGCCCAATATTATTTTGGCACGTATTTTACATATGATAAACTCCCTCACTCATGGGAAATATATTTACCCATCTCTCAAAAATATTTCTTTTACAAAACTTATGGGAACTATGCTTATTTTCCCATAATCAACTAACTACAAAAGCCCATGTATATCACCCATGGCAATATTATTCATTTTCGTAGGGATGACCAAACCCAAAGAAGCTCAACTACAAAACTCAGCTGAGCTAGCCCAGCTCACATACAAATCCCAGCAGCTGAAGCTTACGTGAGCTGTCTAGTCAAATTTCAGTACAACTTGATAGCTGAAGCCCATCACCATCAGCTCTAACTTGTCCAATTAGATCAAAAGAGGGACACATGTCCAGCAGGGGTTAAACCCTTCCTTTCCAAGCTCATTTTCATCATTTCTCATGTGACATAAAGCTAAGGTGACATGACAAAAAGTTGGGAAGTTTCAACTAGCTATATCTCCTTTCTTCTCCAACCCATTCGGTCAAAGACTAAGGGTAGCCATAACCAGACTATGGAAGCTCCTAGAACAACCGAAAATCAGTTCATTTTCATGCCAAAAACGTGTACTTTCTGGTTTATGGACCAAGCACATGAACCCCAAATGGGAAAACTTAGGGAAATGTGGTTTGGAGAGCATCAAAGGGATCCCAACAGAGTTCCCAGCATAAGACTCCAAGATTGACACCTAGCTTGGGTGATCCAATCTATCATAGGGAGCTCTGATTCTAGCAGCAGCAGCAAAACCTAGATCATTAGACTAATACATACTTTAATCCCATCAGCTAAGGCCAAATCAGCATTTAATGCTAGGCCAGAATCCCTGTCGTTATTACCCAAAACAACAAGAACATTTTAAAAGCTGAGCTTACCACTCTTGGCCAAGATCCTAGGAACAATTCTCTAAGGATTTTCTAGAAATTGAGGAAGATTTAGCAAAGATTATTTACTAATTACACCCCTAAAGCCCAACTATAAATGGAACTTTGCATTAATGCTTCACCAATACACTAAGAGATACACCCATAAAAAGAAACTCTTCATTAACTTCTCTATTTAGTCTTCTCAAAACCCTAGCAAAGTTTTGAGTCACTGAGCTCTCAGCTTCAAGCATAGAAACTGAGTTCTTCAACTCCTAGCGTAAAAACACCCCTCATACTTTCACTTAAAAGCACTCAGCTACCCCCAGCTAAAATTCTTAGCAACCTTATTATACACTCCCACTCATTACTCATACTACTCACAAATGACTCTCTCTACTCACTAAATATACTATATCCACGAGTATGCCATGGCACCATAATGATCTTACTACACTAGCTAGAACCTCTCTCTCTCCCTTCATCTCACACTAAGTTTTTCTCATTATTTGTTGTAATGGAACCCATGATATTTACTTATTTATTTACTATTGAAGGTTATGATTTAATTGTTACTATAGAATTTTTCCCTCATATTGCTGTATAAGAAGACTCTTCTCTAGAGCTAACGGATAATGAGTTTGAAAATATGAATACTTTTCTTAATTTGTGAAATAGCTAACAGCTGGAGGTTTATTCTATTCTGTCTCATTTTACCGCTAGGCTATTTTCTATAAAAACATTTTACTGTTGGACTATTTTTTGCAGAAGCATTTTACTGTTGGACCAGTATGTTTTTTAATCATGCTGACATGTCTGTTGTAGGAATTGTTTATGAGCCATTATTGTCAACCATAACCTAAGTCCAAAGCATAAAATAAAGTGAGTTCTGGATCTTCACTAATAGCCTTTGGGCCGTGCCTCGAGCCCATCGTCAAGTTTCAGTTTAGGGCCCAACCCAACACAAATCTTATTTGTCGAAAGGAAAAACTTTTTTGCCCCTGACAATGCCCTTGTAAAAAAAGCAATTTTATTTGCTGACATTAATGTATGGGTAGAAGAACTACCTACTGATTTAGATGATATATTCCAAACTGATTTAATTCAAAAAAATTGCCTTACCTTTTTCTTGGACATGTGGTGTTTACTCAAATTTTTATTTTCTTTATTAAAAAAAAAAAGATTAAATTCTCTAAGGATATTATATAAAATCCAAGTTTTACATCCTTTCATCCCAACATGCTATATCAACATATCATATATTAAAGAATAGGTACAACCGTACCTAATTCATTATAATACTCATTTGAAAATCTAACTTAATTAAGAGTTTATTGAAATATTATTAGGTGTTGTAAGAAGTATAGAGTTTTAAGTAAAAAAACTAACATGACAATCTCTTAATAGATTGTGTAAAACATGGGTTTCATCCCATCCTTATCAAATTCAATCTCTAAAAGAAAACTCACAATTGTTTCAAAAACAACAATCAATTAATTTCAGCACTTTAAAGATTATAATTCTTTTTTTTTTTTAACCCTAATAAACTAACAAGAATTTTATAATAACTGATAAAGAATTTTTTTTTTTTTTAAAGCTCTAAATGCTTAAACTAGTATGAAATTAAATTAAAACTTTATAAGAGTTATATCATAACTAAATTTATGTTGTTTAAGACATCGTAAAGAACATGCTCTTACTCTTTTAGCTAACTTTAAATCATGATAAAAGTAATAGTACTCTTAAGAAAGAGACACACTAGGATGAATCTAGATAATTTTCATGTTCATAAAATAGTTCAAAGCTTTAAGACACCAAGAATTAGGCATTAAAAAATATATATCCATCCACTATGGGTGCTTAATATTGTTTTTATTTTTATATATAGCTTGATAAATGCCAACTTGCTTGTTTAGTTTTTATACATAATTTAAAAATTCTAAAAACCGTGAATATATTAATTAATAATTATTATTTATGAATATAACACTTAAACAAAAACATAATAAAAATAAACATAAACAAGAAAATAATAGTTTCTATTTTATTTTATTGTGAACATTTCATTGTGAACATTTGAATTGTTTAGGCTATTCACACTCCTTTCTCTTTGTTTTTAACATATGAATATTTTTCTCACTATTTATGCAAGAGAAACTTAAGATTAAAAGTTTCTTATTTCTAAACAATTTTTAATATCTAAAAATAATCCAACCTTGGTTTTTATAGTAGATGGGTTACAAGTTCATATTATGTATTCATATGTAGATCATAAATTAATGGACTACTTTTAGATAATATTGGGAATCACAATTATGGGATTATTTATAAGTATTTTTATAATATCATATGCAAAATGAAAAACAATTTTCATTTCAATATTATTAAAGATTGTAAGTTTAGGGTTGTTGCTTTGATATCTCCTTAGTATTGATCTATTTTTTCTACATGCATCTTAAACATTCCTATAAATATACAGTGGAAGTATTTCCATTAGAAATGAGAAGTATGAAAAAGTAAAATTAATTAACAAGTGCAGATGATGAACTCGTCAGTACAGATTCTTGTAAGTATTGTAGAAGACACGCTGCTTTCTAATTTTTGGTTTGGGTGGGAGCCATTAATTATTTATGGTTCTTTCTTTTTTTCTTTTTAAGTTTAATTTCTCGAAACCATAGGAATGTTAGAGAACGCAATTGAACAAACAATTGCTGGAACGAGTCTATGCCATGCAGATGCAATGAATGCGGAGTGCCTTGGTTTTCAACAGCCTTTAAGAGGCTTTTCAGTATATAGGGTTTTAGTTCTTGGCAATATATTGGTACAATTGAACCAGCTAAACAAGAAAAGGTCTGCGAAGCCCCACCCATGAATGCCACTAGGCAAACCTGCCATATTTTAGGTGTCGCTATGATTGGACTCACAACCAAGTGGATTAAAAGATGGCCGTTGAAATTAATCAAGGCTGATAGTCCTAAGACCGGCCACGTTGGAAGAACACTAAAGAGTGGCCCAGAAAGGAACCCCATTGCAGCACCTAAATCTTTAAATGAAGCAATTGTGGTAAGGGAGGATTGTGACAAATTGAGAATCTTTTTGACCTTGTTTGAATACAAGGGAAACAACGTTGAAGCACATATTGTTAAAGGAATAAGATATGCATCTTTAAGCTGAAACCACCTTTGTCGAGCATTAAGAATTAGAGGAAACATTTTGTATTTTTTGTTTGGAATAGGTTGCTAGGTCTGTGTAGGCTTGGAAGCTAAGTATAAAACCCCCCACCACCATTAGATGACTACTTGGTTGTGTCTCCTAAGAAAAATTTGGATTGGCTTGCAACCAATAAAATTTAACAAACTACCCAAAAAGAAAAGAACAAAAACAGGTTTATCATCCCGACACCCCCCCCCCCCCCCCCCCCCCCCAAACACCATTATCATATTGCTTGGTTGGGTCTCCTCTAGTCAATTGAATTTAACGGACATAACAAACTATCAAATCAACCAAGATAAAAAATAGCTTGCTTTATTTTTATGTTAATTTTCTGAACCATACGAATATAACTACTAGAAGAAAGGTAAGTGTAGAAATCTAAACAGAATACTAACCAAATATCGTAGAATCTTGGCCTCGCCTTAAGCAAATTACAATGATTTGGGGATGGATTGGAATTGGTTTTTAGTTTACACAGAGAGAGAGAGAGAGAGAGAGAGAGAGAGAGAGAGAGAGAGAGAGAGAGAGAGAGAGAGAGAGAGAGAGAGCTCAGTTACCGGATTACAAGGAGAAACTAAGAGATGGTGCAGAAAAAGAAGATGAAGATTACGAGGAAAATAAGAGAAATGTATGAATGAGAATAAGATATGTACACAATATTTTTACAAATAATCATAAGTGGTAAGTTGTTATTATTATTGGGTATAATGTTATATTGTTATCTTAAAAAAAAATTATTACATTTCATAATTTAATTTAATTCTAGTAAAATAATTATAATTTATCTATTTTGCTTTGTATGTTTATTGTCATGCCTTGCATGTAATAAAGGATATCAAACAACTGATAAATGCCAACTTATTTCTTTATTTTTTATACATAATTTAAAAGAACTAAAAGGGAAACAATATATATTTATTATTATTATTATTATTATTATTATTATTATTATTATTATTATTGTGGGTATCTAGGATGTACGCATCCTTGGCATATCCTTCAACGTCCTAGGATATCCTCGGACAGTTTTCGCAACGTCCTAGGCATGCTTGGCAACGTCCTCGGACGGTGTCCTAGGAGTCCCACATCGAAGGAAAACCCCCCCACTTGTTGCCTTATAAGCTGTGAAGCGAAGGGAGTAGTGTACCATCAATTTAGTATTGTGGGTACCTAGGATGTACGCATCCTTGGCATGTCCTTCAACGTCCTAGGATATCCTCAGACGGCTTTGCAACGTCCTAGGCCTTGCATGGCAACGTCCTAGGACGTCCTCGGACGGTGTCCTAACGTCCTAGGCATGCTTGGCAACGTCCTCAAATGGAGCTGTGAAGCGAAGGGAGTAGTGTACCATCAGTTTATAGTTATTCGAATAACTATAAACTGATGGTACACTACTCCCTTCGCTTCACAGCTTATAAGGCAGCAAGTGGAGGGATTTTCCTTCGATGTGGGACTCCTAGGACACCGTCCGAGAACGTTGCCAAGCATGCCTAGGACATTAGGACACCGTCCGAGGACGTCCTAGGACGTTGCCATGCAAGACCTAGGATGTTGCAAAGCCATCCGAGGATATCCTAGGACGTTGAAGGACATGCCAAGGATGCGTACATCCTAGGTACCCACAATTATTATGTGAATATAACATCAAAGAAAAATATCATAAAAATAAATATAAACATGAAAATAAATATTTATCTTTATTTGAACCCAAAAACATATGTTATTATTTATTCAAATAGAAGCATAGAAAAATAAGGAAATTTCAATGTCAACAATTGAATTTTTTAGGCTATTCATGCCCTTTTATTCTTTGTTTTAAACATACAAATCAATTTCAAACTATTTATGGAAGAGGAGTTTAAGCTCAAAGTTTTTAAGCTCTACACCAGTTTCAATATCTAAGGATAATCTAACTTTGTTTTTGTGTGATATTTATCTTATTAGTAGTTTAATTGATTATGCTTTCTAAGTAATTATAATAGTCAAAGCTTGTTTTGTAAGGCCTCCAACAAATTTTCAAATGAAAGCTTTCATAAGTAATTCTTGACATTCACTTACACTACGGTCAACTTTTTTTTTTTATCCCTATAGTTTTTTTTTTTTTTTTTTTTTTTGGTTATTTTAATCCTTAATATTAACATTTTTGTCAAATTGGTCTTTACATCCCTTACCACTTATAAAATTGTTGTGAAATCAAATAAAATGATATTATATTGCATATGTAAGTTGTGTCAATTTTATATGTTAGGACATATGTGGATCATGTTAGGAACATATGTCAATATTTTATGTAGTTGGCTAATTTTTTGATAAAACGCATTTTACTTGTATTTTGGTAGATATAAGATGTGTTTAATACTCTAAAGAACAAAAGTTCAAATCTAGTATTGAAGCCATGCAAGTCTGTCCAAAAAAACAAGTGAAGAAGTGCTAATTTATTAAAGCTCGACAACTGCTCAATAGATAGCTATCGAGGTATCTATCGAGGTTACGGGAATTTAAATTTTGAAATTTGATTTTTGGCCCATGTTTTTGTATTTGTGTAGGGTTTCTTTTTCTCACAACTCTATACCTATATAAGGCTTATTTTAAAGGTCGTTACATAAGAGAATACAAGGAGAACATATGTAAAAGGTGATCGATGCCTTTTTCTCTCTGAAAGAAGTTACTATGTCTTTTGCGCCTTAGGGTTTTGTAACCAAGTGTTTCGTGCTGTTTATTGTTGATAAAGTAAAAAACTTTGCAGCCAACATCTTCTTCAAGTTGGTGTGTTAGTCACGTACTGAGAGCCGTGCATCTTTGGTTAGTCATACACTAGGATCTGTGAATAAAAAAGGGTAGCGTTCATATATTGAAGAGTTCAGAGGTTCTGAAGCGGTAGAAGATTTTTACTGTGAGTTCATCCACGGGGATTGTAGAGTATAGGGATAAATGTTTTGTACTAGATCTGAAACTTCTCTTTACTATAGTGGATTGCTTTTTAAGAAGGTTTCCTCCCAGGTCTTTTACTGTGAAACTAATTTGTTTCATTGGTTTTTTTGAGTCATCATATCTTTTCTTATTTATTTTTTCCACTGCATGATTTTGACATGATATTGATGTTTGTTTATTTTAACAAGTTTTATTCATAAAAAATTTAATTAACAACTTAGATTTAAAACTTGTTAATTCTATCAATCGGGATCTAAATTTCCCAACATTATAAATGACAATGAATGAGTGTTGTGTAATTCACCCAAACTTAAAGGGTGTAGTATTGACTTGCCAAAACGTAATACTTTGCTCCCAAAAAATTAAAACTTAATCCAAAGGTATGTCGATCTCTCCCTCTATTCTAGAATTAATTAATTTTTATTTATTTATCTAATGTCTCAAATCTCAATGAGCAATCTTTCTCATTGAGTGTGTATGTGTTACTTTGTGTTTGAATTTTTGTTAACATACATTGATACGAATATATGATTTATGACGGCATTGGCATCGATGGCCTTTGTCCTGAAGCGTGCTTATATATTCCCCTATTAGTACCAACTATCGACTCATCATCCCATTTACGCAATGATGATAACATTTTTTTTTTCCAACAAATGTGGATTCCAAAAGTTTTTCTTTAGCCTTATAACTTGTCCAATTGGGCATCATTCATTTTTCACAATTCTCCTGAAATGTATTTGAAGTATCTTTTCTTGTTCAAGACTAAGTCGAAATTTCTGTTAATACATCAATGCAGACCTGTCTCATCTCACAACAAATGTAAATTTCAAGTTTTTTCTTTTTTACTCAATTTCAAAATGATCTCTTCTATCTAATTACTTTCCTAACTTGTTTAGCTTGATAAGCCCGGCCGCCAGATTCAAGTTCTCACCAATTTTCCTTTTGAATGGTATTTGAAATTTCAGCTAATGTGAAAACTTGCAATATTTCGAAAGAATTAGTGAAGAAAAGAATTTTGAATGAAGAAAAAGGAATGTAAAGAATAGAACATCTTCATAGTTTTGACATTAACTTAGAGTGAGTTTAGTTCAGTTTTTTGAAACTGTATTTGTTGAAAAAGTTATAGTTTTAAAAAGTGTAATATGAAATAAAATAAAATAAAATAAAATAAAATAAAATAACAGAGTGTTAGGCTTTTATTTTTCAAGAATTCATACATGTGTCTTTACCTTATAAATAATAATAATATTATTATTATTATTAATGATTCATGTTAATAGTAAATGACTCTCTTAATAAAATATTTTGTAAAAAAGTATATCAATTTATCATTTTTCATAATACAAAATTATTATCTTAAAAGTTAAAATCCAATAATTTTGATCAAATGAATCTTTTCAAAATAAAATTTTATTAACACTTATGTTCCAAATGAGTGGTTCTAAGACTACAAACTATTTCATAACTTTTTATCATAATTGTGACATGGTAGATTGTGGATGGTTGTCTACCGTTTACATATAAACTCACAATTTTTTCTTAACTGCTCACATATCACCACATCACAATTGTGGCAAAAAAAGTTGTAAAATAATCTGTAGTCCTATATTTTTTTTTCTTTTAATTTTTTCTAATTTAAAATTTATTTATGTCTTCCACTTAATAAAAAATAAATAAAATAAAATAAACCGTGTATGCATGTCTTCCCCGGTGCTTGGTGTGTTTGGATACTTCTTTTTTTTTCTTTTCTTTTTTAACTTTTTCCTCATCCACTCATTCGCTCCTTCCTTATTTTCTTATTTTTCATTTTCTTCACTTCTCCTCCACACAGCAACATCTCTTTCTCTCTCTCTTCCCCAAAATGAAGCTGTACCGCAACACCAAGCCACCAATACATAGGCTACACCATACCATATTTACAGACCTTAGCTTTCACTCTCACATATAAACCCCACCATAACAACCTTAACCAAACCCACAAATCAAGCCTCAGCCTTTACAACTCCAATCTATCCTTCCATCCCCAATGATTTTCTTAACTACGCCGCCACTTCAAACTACACTCTGCTCAGCGAGTCTCTTTTCTGACTGTATTTTTTGTTGTTAGAAATTTGGGTAAAATTGGAATTCAAAAAAGAGCTAAGGGTAATATTGGAGCAATATGCAAAATAATCAAATGGTAACACGTGAGCAACCATGCGCCTTTGTGGTGTTTGCAATTTTAAAAGCACAATTTGGAAATTGGGAAAGGTTTGTGTCCAGTGAAAATTTTCACGACAAATCTTACCAAACACCTAATAATGAAAAAAATAAAATAAAATCCCGTCTTGAAATCATAGAGGCGCTTTTTTCTCCCCAAAAATGCTGAACCAAACGGGCACTAGTGGCCATCTCAAATTTAATTTTCTGATTTCTTTTTAACTTTATAATCTAGTTTGTATGAACCGTTGAATCATGAATGTTTGTTGACTGTAATTTCTAAAAGTAATCTTTTCAATAAGTGCACTTGCATTTTTGTAGTAACTTCTAATATTGAGTGTTTGATCTTCTATGCACGCCAATTTCAATTCTACGAACCATAACCAAGCTGCAGTGACCATGATAGTGTCTCTCTTCCGGCAAATGGACCCACAAAAGCCATTGAAATGGGCCAAGAAAGTCATGAGTAGGAGAAATAGCTTTCGCTTCACGTATACAATACAATGGCCACTGCCATCATAGTCAATAGCTAGGTTGTTTCCTACTAGCTAAGGAGGGGACACAATATGTCTTCTCAGATTGGGGCAGGGTCACCCTGAGGCTTTTAATCCACCATCATCATCATGGCTTTGAGTTGGTTTTCGTGTGTTGGTGCTGGCCTTTGAGAAGATAGCATTATAAAACGCTTTCTACCTGTGCCTATTGGTTTCAGCAGTGCTACAAATGCATGGTTGCATTGCATTTTCTAGTCTCAACTCTCAAGCCTCTTCATTCTTCCGCAAATTTAAGTTTTGTTGGTCAACTACCGAGTACCAACATAACACCAAAAGGATGCCAGCTGTTTTATCCACCAATAGTTTTAAAAACTGGTACAATCAAAACACTGGAATATGAATGTTCAAATAGTAAGTAAAACACTATGAACATTTAGATTCCTAATTTACAAATTACCAATTCAAGCTTAATATCAAACAATGTATGTGCAAAAAATGAATATAAGCATATAACAGAATTGATAAACAATCTAAACCAAATAAAATCACATCCACAGCAGAAATTAAATAGCAAAGATTAAGGGAAGAGAGTTGCAAATACAAGGACAACACAGCGATGTGTTATCGGAGAGAAAACCAAAGCCCTCGACATAAAACCTCTCCGCCGCCCTCCAAGCGGTCAATAATCCACTAGAAAATGAAGTTGGGATACATGAACAGCAATAAACCCTCCAAGCCCTAATCTACCTAGTGTACCTAAACCTTCCAAGCTTCTTGCTCCAACAAGGTTACGCTGAGCCTTTATCTTTTCTAGCTTACTGGATTCTGTTATAGCTTATAGCATCAACCAATAAATGTTAGTCCCTTCCTAACTGCTTCCCAAAGTACCAAATAGCTTTCTCACAAATGTGGGTATGATGAGAAAAGGATTTGGGTAAGAACCTCTCAAGTATATAACAATGAAGAGGGTAAGAGTAGAGGAATTTGAAGAGTCTTTATGTAAAGATTGTGGATGAATCAATCTCGTTTTTCTCTAGGGTTTCTCTCTCAAAATTCTCTCTGGAAGCTCTCTACATTTCGCGGGTATAAGGGTCTATATATAATGGTAGGTGTTTGGAATGTGAAGAGTCATTTTTCCAAAACAAAGCTAGCTCGTGGCTTGGCCTCGCAACTTGACTGAGTCACGAGATAACTGAACGGCCAGTCTGGACTTTTTGTCCTATAGTGCTCTAGCTGGCATGACGCTTTAGTTTCTTCGCATGTTTGGCACATGAGCATCTTCTGGCGGCTTGCAAGCCGCGAACCACCTGCGAGATCCAGTCGCGAGTCCCTACTTCATTACACAATCTTGAGCAATTCTTCACATTCTATCACACACTACCCTTACAAGATTCCCACCTAAATATAGGATTTCTAAATGCTGAATTACAAGCAAATTTGGTACAGAATAAAACCAACAGAATGATTGATTAAATTCAACCTTACAGAAGAGATAGTAGTTTTCGGTTTTATAGTCCTATTGGATTAATGGTCAAACTATTGATGTCATAAATAAATTAATTAATAATTAATATCAATAAATTTATAAACGGTCATTTTAACTAAAAAATTAAATAATAGTCAACCATTAAACATTAACTTACCAATTTTTGGACACCACTTAACAAAATTCAACCAAAACAAAAACAAAAACAAAAAAACTATACAGAAAGCCACAACCCAACATAGATGAGAAGTTTGCGTTCTTCACAAAAAAAAAAAAAAAAAAAAAAAAAAAGGGGGGGGGGGGGGGGTGGTGGGGGTTATAAGTTTGCATTACAGAGACCTTGATGGATTTTCTAAATTAAGGAATTTGTTTTTTTGGAATTCAAATATATGAATCTATAGATAGCAAGAGAATAAAAAAAAAAATACCATTTTCTATTTATCATATGATAACTATATACAAACCGAATAGTTTATATACATTTGCATGATGGTCTATGTTTAAGGTATATCGCTAAAAACCTCGTAACTCTACTAGCATTTTTTTTTTTTTTTTTTTTTTACAGAGATGTCTAGTGTAGGGACATTGGGCCCCGGAGTCCATTATTTATTCATATAATGGACTTAAGGCCCAAGCCGAGGACTAAAGGCATCTAAAGGGAGTAAACACTATCAAAAGAACTCATGTTGGCAAACAGAAAAGTCAGTTAGATCACAACGGCCCAGGGGGTTGTGCCGAGGATAAGAGACTCCTTAGCTAACCAAAGCCGAGGTCCATGGAGGTGGTCTACCGTCTAGGGGAACGTCATAGAAACACTCAGTTAATGCGGATAAGCACTATGGAAGCTTAGGACAGGGAAGTGTCCTAAAATGTCTAAGGAGAAAGCTACTACCTCCGCATTAAATGCACCGCAGCTAACTCTTTGACTACATTAATGTGAAGGTGATACCTGAATGGTGGATTTCAGCCTTACAGCTACTACATAAAGATTTATGGGAGGTGCTGATGGGACAAGTATCAACACCAACCATTTGGCATGCACGTAGAAGGTAGGGATGAAAAGGAAGGATAGTATAAAAGAAAGAAGGGGCAACGAGACTTGGGAATCGAAAAATGAAGAAAGAAATACTGTAGCAATCTAAAACCAAACTTGTAACCACATTTAAGAGCATTATATAAGAACTAGTCTCCTCAGACACTGCTGAAGACATTTTTTCTTTAGTTTAACTTGTCTATCTTCACTCTTTTGTCACCAACCTACTTAACTTGTTGTGAGATTAACTAAGACCCAGTTTTCTAACCCATTTTTCTACAAATTCATTGTTTTGGGCTTTTTGAGCCTAAGTCCATTCACATTTTGGACTAGGAATTCAAATCTGGTCCTTACATCCAAGATTCAAATCTCGCATCCCCTATTATAACAATCGACTAATAAAAACAAAAGACAAAAAACAAAAATTAAGGTACATCCTTATTTAATAAAATTTCATAAAACTAAGTAGTTCACACACCTTTAAATTTTGAGGTAATTTTGATTTTTCTCAAATTTTTAGAATTTAAATTTGTACCCTTAACGTCAATTATCCTTGGAAATAATCTCTTCTATCCATATTTGTTAATGAGTTGTCCAATAAATGTCATCTAAACTTGCCACATGTAATAATTGGTCCAATCTAATCATAACATGTCAATCAATTATGGCACATCAATTAAATAACCCAAAAGAATTTAAGAATTTAAAATTTTTTCTATAATAAATAAATAAAATAATTCATTCTCTTCATTTTATCAGCATCCAAACATAAACAATGAATCAATATTCACAAAATATCTTCCCAAGAACCCAACTTAACCAACAATAGCTGACATGGCAAAACAGGTAGAAATTTTCTGACCCGACCCAAACACGAAATTTTTTGGCCAAAATAAAAAAAAAAAATGGGCCAACCCACAACCATCCCGTTCTTCTATGGGCTAACGCAACCCAACTTGGCTAACTTGTGACTCGACCTGTTTTTTTTTTTTTTTTTTAACTAAAAATTCCTAAAAAATATTTAGACTACATGTCAAGTGCTAGGTGCATAGATATAAAAGTAGAAAGCACTACATTGACACTACTTAGCCGTTTAGTAGCCACTAGTGCCAATGGCCACACTTCCATTTATTAAGGAAAAAAAAAAAAGCTAATTAAGAGGGAAAAAAAATATAAAAAGCAAAAGCATCTACGACTACACGTCTACACTACTAAACGTCTAACACTAGGTTAAATACTAAGTATTAGAGCTAAGTACTAGGACTAAGTTACTAACACTAAGTCTAACTAGCACAAAACAAAACTAAAGTAAAAGAAAAAGTCCATAAGTTCATATCATTAGTGAACTTTGAATCTGAAATGTGTAAACTTAAAATATATATTTTTTGTACTCTCTCTCTCTCTCTCTCTCTCTCTCTCTCTCTCTCTCTCTCTCTCTCTCTCTCTCTCTCTCTCTCTCTCTCTCTCTCTCTCTCTCTCTAAAGTAGTAATTATAAGCATTCTGGCTGTAAGTGATCAATATAGAAGATTTTGTTATCATAACTGTAAAAAATTTTAATCAAATTCAAAACTATAAAAATTGGAAGGATATGACAAGTTTTTATGTGTTGTTTGTTTTTCCCTTTACACATATAATAGTAACACAAATAGTCTAATAATAGTAGGTGCTCACTTAACAAAACAAAACAAAGGGTATTATGTGCAATTCGTTTCCTTAATTGATTTGATTCATTATCTCTAAAATCTTGACATTTTTTTAAAGTTTTTTTTTTTTTTTCATGTGAAAATACAAGTCAGCTATACCCACCCACAACCCGGTTAGCCTAACTCGTTTTCAACCCGTTTAAAATGACCCATTTTTTAACTTGACCTGTTTTGACCCACAACTTAATTAACTCGACCCGACCCAACCCTACCCGACCATATGCCATGTTAGCACCACAAAATCCACAAAACATTATGTAATGTTTGGTTGGGATAAAAAGGGAGATGATGGTAAATGGAAAAGGAAATGGGAAAGGAAAATGAGACTTTCAATTTTTGGTCAGAGAGAGAGAGAGAATAAAATGAGGATGGATGGAGTTTTCCCCTAAGTCCCCACCATTTTTTTTCTCCCAAGTTCAAATAAAAAAATGATTTAAAAAACAAAAGGTAAATCATTTTTTTTAATCTAAATTGTGCTTTTGTTTCCATGCAAAATAAATAAATAAATAACATTCCAGCAAGAGAAAACAAAGAAAAAAAATGGAAAAATAGATTAAAAATAAAAAGTAAGTGTTAAATATATAGGTGTGAATGAAAGTTTTAAGAAGCAAAATCAAAATTACCTAAAATTTAAGAGAAATGATATGTCTACAACATTTTTACAACAAATTCTAAGTGGCAGATTGTTACTGGTTGTTATTGTTGAGGTAAAAAAGTAATCTTAATGTTAGTTTCAAATTTAAACCAATAACAACTAACCACCTATGATTTGTTGTAAAAATGTTATAAAATTATTGTAGACATAGCATCTCTCAAAATTTAATTATGTAATGTACCATTTCACCATTTCCTATTTAACAATACTAGCAAAAATAAATATTTTCTTTAGCTAATGCAAACTTTAACAAAAAATGTTTCTTGGAGGTAATAAAGAATTTGACAAAACATGAAAATGCTTAAACTAATTTGATATTAAATTAAAACTGTATAAGCCTAATATCATAGCCAAAATTGTGGTTTAGGACGTCGTAAAGAACGTACTTTTACCCTTTAGCTAACTCTAAACTCTGATCAACAAAAGTACCTTTAGGAATTAAGAAAGAGGCACACAAAGATGAAACTTAGGCTGCGTTTGGTTTGGCTTTAAACCACTTCCGGAAAAGCATTACCATAAAACTGGAGTGTTTGGTTGATTTGGAAAATTCAGTGAACTTCAAACCATTTCCCCTTTAACCGTAAAATAACCCAAAAATCCTGTAAAACCATTTTCGTCCCTACTTTCACTTCAAATGACTTCCAGAGAGAGAGAGAGAGAGAGAGAAGATCGCATGCACCAGTCCAACGATCACGCCTTCGACGTCACCAGCGAACCCAAGCTCCAGTCCGACGATCGCACGTACCAGATCACACCGGTCTCATCACCGGCGAACCCCGAGCACCGTGCCAATCGCAACTGTAAAGTTGAAAATTATCAACCATCGTGTTGGCTTTATATTCCGTGCCAATTTGCTTGTAAATTAAACACTTAGTAACCCTGTATTTAGGTGGGATTATTGCAAGGGTAATGTGTGAGAAGTTGTGAAGAAAAGTTCAAGTATGTGCAAAGAAGCAGAGCTTCGCGACTAGGACTCGCGAGTGGCTCGCAGCTGCAAGTCGCCAACTTCAGGCACATAAGATGTACGCAGGGAAGCTGAAGGGTCGCGCCAGCTGTCGCACTACAGGACAAAAGTCTCAGACTGGCCAAGCCGTTACGTTGCGACTTGATTTCGCGACTTGGACAAGCCACGAGACCAAGCCGCCAATTTACCCTATTCGGCAAAATGTGTCTCTTCGTATTCTCATACCACCTTACTATATATAGACCCTTATACCCACTAAATGTGTAGAGTTTCTAGAGAGAATTTTGTGAGAGAAAACCTTAGAAAAAAATAAGATTGCCTCATCCCCAATCTTCATGTAAGAAACTCTACAAATTCCTCTACTCTCTTCCTCTCCATTGTCATACCCTTAAGAGGTCTTTTACCAAATCCTTATCTCACCACACCCATATCTGTGAGAAGGTTTATTTGGTGCTGAGGGAACCAGTTTGGAAGGAACCAATATACATTGGTTAATGCTATGGTCAAGTAGAGAAATCCGAGAAGCTAAAAAAGAAATAGGTTCGATGTAACCTCGTTGGAGCAAGAAGCTTGGAGGGCTTAAGTACCTGGGTAGATTAAGCTTGGAGGGTCTTCTGCTGTTCATGTATCCCAACTATATTCTTTAGTGAATTTTATCACCGCTTGGAAGGCGGCGGAGAGGTTTTACGCCTAGGACTTCAGTTTTCTCTTCGATAACACATCGTGTGTTGTCCGTGTGTTTGCATCTTTCTTCCCTTTATCTTTGCCTTATATTTACTGCTATGAATGTGTTTATATTTGGCTTAGATTGTCTATCAATTCTATTATAAGCTTATTATCATGTTCCGCACATTAATTGTTTGATATAAAACTTGAATTGATATTTTTGTAATTTGGGGTCTAAATGTTCAAGGGTGTTTCATACCCATATTGAACTTTCAATTGGTATCAGAGCGGGTACACTTATTGTAGTTTAAATACCTAAGTGTGATGCTTGACCCCTTGTGTTATTTACCATAGATGTTGCATTGTATGCATCTTTATATGATTTGGTTGGTATTGATTGTAACATGCCACGTGTTTGTGAAAATGCCTCTGTAAGTGTGAATCCTCATAATCGTGATGCTATGTTACATGAATCTTTGGATGTTATTGATATTTCTAATATCAAACTCTTAAAGAAAAAGGCTAAGAAGTTTAATAAGGATTTGAACAAGTTATTTTATGAAAAGGATGATTTGATTGCTAAGCTCAATAAATCCAACAAATATGTTGAAAATTATAAGAAACTTGCTGAAAATTTTGTTGAAAAGCTGAAAGAGTTTGAATGTTTGAATATGGACTTGGATGCTAAACTTGTTTTATCTAACAAACTTGTTGATGGGCTAAAATGTGAAAATGAATCTCTTAAGATGCATGCCAAGTGTTTGATTGCTGAACCTATTGTTAAAAGGGATGATATTATTTGTTGCAATCATGTTGTGGTACCCGATTTTGTGCCTATTGTGTGTTCTACCCCAAAGGACAAATCAGTGTACATTTCTCCACATAAAAGGAATCAAAAGGTAGAGAAAAAGGATGTTAAATCAAAGCCTCTGTTTAGGTCTCAACCTAAGACTTTGGATGGATCTAAGTCTATTCCAACTTGCCACCATTGTGGTGTGATTGGTCATATAAGACCTCAATGTTATAAGTTGAAGAGAGAACAAAACCATGTTGCTAGATCCCTTCCCAAAAAGTCTAGTGGACCTAAACACATTTTTTGTCACCATTGTGGTGCCTTTGGTCATCTAAGACCTCAATGCTCTAAGTTTCATATTTTTAAAAGAATCAAAAGAAAAGAGAAACTTGAGCTTCTTGGAAATTGTGCTAAAAAGAGTAAACCAGATTTGAGTGAAAATAGCATGTTGTTAAAGAAATTGTTTAATGCTCTTAACTCCTTGACTATGTGCATCTCCGATTCTCATTCTTCTAACTTCTAACTCTCGTCTCACTTCTCATGAGACACTCATTCCAAACAATCATTCCGTTTGGATGAGGAAGGGTTCCTATGGTTGAACTTTTGCTCTTTTGGTCCTTGATTTAATTCTTTCGATTTTTGTGGGACCCTTCATGCATTGCATGTTATATCTTCATGCATTTTGTGCATATTGCATTTATTCATATGCATTGCTTTTGTTTTGATCTTACTTTTTGTTTTAATTTTGTGTGAGTAAAAAAAAAATCCAAAACTACATAAAAAGTGAAAAATTTAAAAAGTTTGATTGTATATGTTTGAGCACATATCATATGTGAGTTTTGCCTTGTACCTTTGTACAAATGGCTTTGTGCATTTACGAGCCTAGCTTGTCCTTTATGCACCTATATCTTTGTGGAAAAAATCTTAACATCTTTATGTGATTGTTGTAAATCAATCTTTAAACTTATCATGAATGATTAGTCAATAGTCTTACTAGTTTTGAGACATGCATAGACTTGTGCCTATATATCTTTCCACTCTTTATTTTGTTGTTTTTGCTTAAAGAGCTCAGCAAATGTAAATTTCCAAATAAAAGGAGATATTGAACTGCAAAAACTTGTCGCACATACTAGTATTTGACTAGGAAAAAGGGAAAACGACCAAAATAAAATATATGATGCCCAAAAAGCCAAAGACTTATTCACCATATTGAAATATCAAAAATTTCAGATATCGACCTCTAAAATGAGATGTATTGATTCAAAAAGATCAAATGATATGAATTGTAAAGAAGCCAAATGAAAAGTTTCAAAGATATGTAATCATTTTCTTGTGAGAGGTCATATATGTTCATTTCTATAATTGAGATAAACCAATTAACTTAGTACTAGTTGTATATGACTTGATTGAATTGATCATTGAAACTTCATTCTAGACTAAGTGTGGGTTTGGATAGGGAGGAAAGTCACGGCACGTTTCAGCACTTGCGTTTTTTTTTTTTTTTTTTTTTTTTTTCTGCCGCAGTTGTTGACTTTGGGAGACAAAATTTACTGTGCGTATACTGTGTGTGTACTGTTCACGCACTGTTTACGCAATATTTAATATTAAAAGTGGGTCCCACAACACTATTTACACATTTAAAAATTATTTGCTACAGTGTTTTCAGCAACAATCAGTTTTTATCAACTTTCAGCAACAATAAGTGCTATCCAAACGGACCCTAAGGACTATTCCACACTTGATATACACACACACATCACACATACCTAATGTTACAGTGTTTCCAGCAACAATCAGTTTTTATCAACTTTCAGCAACAATAAGTGCTATCCAAACGGACCCTAAGGACTATTCCACACTTGATATACACACACACATCACACATACCTAATGTTCAATGAATGCCTTATTCATTTGTTCGATTGTACTTGTTTAAATGTGATGTGTATGAGCTCAACTTTATATGGATCAATCCAAAAAGATTTTTGATCATTTTATATGCTTTTGGAAGTGATTTTTATCACTATTTGCGTTCTTGTTTAATGCTTACATTGTTTTATAGTGTTTAAACATGTTTTGTGTTGAAAAACAAGTGTTAGAATTTTTGGTGACTCGTTTTGGTGACTTGACCAGTCGCAAGTTACAGTCGCGAGTTTTGGCGACTCATTTTGGCAACTTGACTAGTCATGAGTTATAGTCGCAAGTTTTGGCGACTCATTTTGGCGACTTGCCCAGTCGCGAGTTACAGTCACGAGTTTTGGCAACTTGCCCAGTCGCGAGCCCAGTCGCGAGTTCATCCAAAGCTTTGGCGACTCACCCAATCTTGAAATGCCCAGAAACAGTTTTTTAAATGGCTTTTCGTTTGAAACTTGTTTTTAACCTCTCCCATCCTCTTTTAAACCCCTCTTTCCATATTTTTACATCAAAACCCAACCAATTTGAATGGTTTTTCATTCCTTTAACATCTTTAAAGTAATTTTAAACTCTTTTCATTTATTTGGATCCTTGGATTATGTTTTAATGAGTTTTGTGCTCTTGGTTGGGATTTTTATCACAGGGGTTGGGAAAACTTAATTTTTTTTCTCAAAATTTTTGTATAGGATTGGTTTCTTTTAATGATTTTCTTTGGATGTTGGCCTCTTGTGGCAAAAAGAGCATGTATTAAGGTTGGATTTCATGATATTCATGCATTGTTTCATATTATTGTTCATAGTGTGCATGCTAGGTGTTTAATAAAATATCTCTTAAGCATTTTCTCACTTGTTTGGACTTCAATGAGTATCAAACTTTGGGGTTTCTCATATTTTCTTATTAGGAACATGTTTCATTCATTGGTTGTGTATTTAACACACCTTGCCCCACATGTGCATTTTCCATGCATTGGTCATGCATTGCACTTGCCACCTTTTGCACACACCTTGCTACATTTGTCATGCATTGGTTCATATATTGTTTCTTCATCCTAGCATGTCATGTCTTAGGATTGAGTTTCATTTTCTCATTCATCTCGCACCCCTCATGCATCATTGCACCCTCATGCATTATTATCATTGTTCATACTTTCATCTCTTGCCCTCTTTTCTCCTTGACCCCTTTGTCTATTCGTGTCAAAAAGGGGGAGAGTATACTCTAGAGTAGTATACCAGAGAGTGTTGTCATTTTTATATGACTCTTGTGCACATTCTTAGGGGGAGAAATTCCATTTCTCATGCACATTCTAGGGGGAGAGATATTCTATAGGGGAGATGCATATACCAAGGGAGAGAAGACATTGTTTGGTCAAGTTGCTCACATGTTTCTCGCCATGTTTACTTTATCGTAATTTACTTGTTACATTATACTTGTTCGTTTATTACTTACTTTACCTTGAGGGTTTAATGTATTTTGTGCAAGTGTTTCAAGTTACAAGTAGATATGTTCTAAGTTCATTACAACTCCTATGATTCATGATAGAGGGAGTGATATAATAAGAGAAGTACTTTATAGTTTGTACCTGCTACCTTTGTAGGTTTTTAAGGTTTCTGTTTAAGTTTGTATCCATGTTGCTTCTGTAAGCTTTAAGGGTTTGTTTAGGCACATTTTGTAGGCCTTTGTGGTTTGTGCCATGCTTTACGCAGCTTTTGTGCTTTGTTAAATTAGTACTTCCAACTAAATGTCTTGCATTTTTTTCTAAGTACTTCACTCTTATGCCCGTTGTAGGATTGTTCCTAGATGCACATATTTCATGTACTGTGCATTGGTTGAGTGTTGGTCATTCAAGCAATTTTATCTTGCGTTTATTATCTTAAATGTCCGGATGTTCATTCCAAGTGTGAATGAGCATTGTGATCACTTGGCTATAGTGATTACTTGTTTTGGTCTTGCCATGTTTTATTGCTTTATTCCATTGTGCATGATCGCATTATGCTTGCTCCATATGCATTACAAGTTTCTGTATACATTGAACTTATTGTGTTGTTGTGTTTCAGGAGTTACTTGTTCTTATGGTTCTAAAACTTCATAGATTCTAGAGTTAGGTGTGAGTGATTTTTCCAATTGTTCCCAACTCACGCGTTAAGTCTAGAGTTTGTTTTAGGGTTTTGTCACGGAATAGCCAACGAGAGAGATTGTAAAGTTGAAAATTATCAACCATTGTGTTGGCTTTATTCCATGCTAATTTGCTTGTAAATTAAGCACTTAGTAACCTTGTATTTAGGTGAGATTATTGTAAGGGTAGTGTGTGAGAAGTTGTGAAGAAAAGCTCAAGTATGTGCAAAGAAGCAGAGCTTCGCGACTAGGATTCGCGGGTGGCTCGCGGCTACAAGTCGCCAACTTCAGGCACGTGAGATGCACGCAGGGAAGCTAAAAGGTCGCGCCAACTGTTGCATTACAAGACAAAAGTTCCAGGTTGGCCAGGCCATTACGTTGTGACTTGATTTCGTGACTTGGACAAGCCGCGAGACCAAGTTGCCAATTTACCCTGTTTGGCAAAATGTGTCTCTTCGTATTCTCATACCACCTTACTATATATAGACCCTTATACCCACTAAATGTGTAGAACTTCTAGAGAGAATTTTGTGAGAGAAAACCCTAGAGAAGAGCAAGATTGCCTCATCCCCAATCTTCATCTAAGAAACTCTACAAATTCCTCTACTCTCTTCCTCTCCATTGTCATACCCTTGAGAAGTCTTTTACCAAATCCTTATCTTACCACACCCACGTCTGTGAGAAGGTTTATTTGGTGCTGAGTGAAGTAGTTTGGAAGGAACCAATATACATTGGTTGATGCTATGGTCAAGTAGCGGAATCCGAGAAGCTAAAGAAGAAATAGATTCGGCGTAACCTCGTTGGAGCAAGAAGTTTGGAGGGCTTAGGTACCTGGGTAGATTAGGCTTGGAGGGTCTTCTGCTGTTCATGTATCCCAACTATATTCTTTAGTGGATTTTATCATCGCTTGGAGGGCGGCAGAGAGGTTTTACGCCGAGGACTTCGGTATCCTCTTCGATAACACATCGTGTATTGTCCATGTGTTTGCATCTTTCTTCCCTTTATCTTTGCCTTATATTTACGGCTGTGAATGTGTTTATATTTGGCTTAAATTGTCCATCAATTCTGTTATAAGTTTATTATCATGTTTCGCACATTAATTGTTTGATATAAAGCTTGAATTAGTATTTTTGTAATTTGGGGTCTAAACGTTCAAGGGTGTTTCATACCCATATTGAACTTTCAGTAACGTGCCGCTCGATCTCGCCTCTGCTCAATCTTGCCTCCACGCCACGCGCTCTCGCCTTTGACCCAAACCTTCAACCCACCAATCTTCGACCTTCAACCTTCGACCCACCATTCTCACCGCGCATTCTCTGTGTGATTTTGATTCCTGTGTGATTTTTAATTTTTGTTGTTGTTGTGGTGGTGTGATTTGGCTGAGAAAAATTTGGCTGTTATTTTGAAAATAGTTTGGATGTGATTTTTGTGGTGGTGTGATTTTTGTTGTTGAAAATTTGGCTTTGATTTTTTTGGATGGTGAGAAAATAGTTGAGAAAATGTGAAAAAATTGTAAGAAAATAGTATTTTCAGAATAGAACCAAACACATGAAAATATTTTCTACAACAATTTTCATAATACAACCAAACACTTAAAAATGTTTTCCTTTTTCGAAAAATAGCATTTTCAGAAAATATCTATTTTCCAGAAAATATTTTACGAGAACCAAACACTGCCTTAATAACCTTAAAGCTTGGAAAATAGTTTATAGCCTTATGACAGCAAAGATTGTCTTAAAATATCTACACAGCCACTATCAGTCTACTTAATATTGAATTTATTTTTATAAATAGCATGGTAATTGCCAATCTTCTTGTTTATTTTTTATGTATAATTTAAAAATCTCATAGGGCTACAAGTTTTTTTTAATATAAAATTTAGAAACGTGATAAACGTAAACATGAAAATAACTCATAGACAAATGTTATTCGTTATTCAAATAAAAGCATAAGAAAATATGGAAATTTTAGTTTCAACATTTGAATCTTTTATGCTATTAATACCCCTTTCTACTCCATTTTAACATAGAAATCAATTTTTGATTATTTAAGCAAGAGAAGCTTAACCTGCAGAGTTTCTAAGCTCTAAAAATGTTTTAATACCTAAAGATAACCTAACATTTTTTTTATGACATTTCTATTATTAGACATTTCATTGATTATAATTCAAATTAATCATATTTATTTCAAGAGTGTTAAATTTTGATGTTAAATTCAATTTTGATTCAAAACCTAAATATTTTACTCCGTTGGCATGATAATTGGCGATATACTATTCATATAGATCGGTCGTTATTCTATAAAGAAAATTTTTTTCATTTTTTATTGTAGATCATTTTTTTATTGTAGATTATGTATCATTTTTTGGTGTTAGGCTTGTCTTTTGTCACCAAAACATTATTTCAAATATAAACCGGAAGATCACTAATAGAGATTTGTTTGTAAATCATATAATAAATAATATCTAATTGACGCAAAATTTGACATGTATATTAAAATCATAAAGAACATGAAATTTAACGGTTAGATTTTCAAAATATATAGCAATAGGTTGTAGTCTTAGACTACAACCTTAATCAATATCTTTTTTATTGGAAGTGAATTTTGACAAATCTACCACTGGATTATATTTTCTTCTTATATGCTTTATACTTGCAAAAGTTTTGGATAATTAAAGATCAATAGCTATGTCATCAATAAATTGTTTAAATTGAAATTTCTTGTTGTTTAAAATTATACATAAAATATAAGTTTATAGATCTTATAGTAAATAATATCAAATTGACACAAAATTTGACATGTGTATCTAGAATGTAAAAAACATGAAATTCAATGGTTAAATTTTCAAGATATGTAATAATATTAATTTTTGAAAGTAAACACTCATACATATACATATGTAAATACACATAAATTTTCAAGATATGTAATAATGATTAATTCAATGGTTAAAAGTAAAAAACATGGTTTTATATACTTTTGAAAGTAAACTAGATATCAACAAAGTTTTGTCAAGCGAGCTATGGAGTTTTGATTAACACTTGATGGTGGTTCAGTGTTATGAAAAAGATATAGTGCTAAGTGAGACAGATTTTAAATCTGCCACCTTTTGGGTCCAAGTTCACAATATTCCAGCAAAATTTTAAAAACAAAGTAGCAGAATAGATATGTAGAGCCATTCGTACAGTAAGTCGACCACAAAGTTCAAATGATGGTGATGAGATAGGTTTTATATGGGTATTACTACCATAATTCCCCTTCCAGACCACACCCCCCCCCCCCCCCCCCCCAAAAAAAAAAATATATTAGTCAATACAAACTCCCAAATACATACATAAACACATACATATAAATTACAAAATTGTCAACCAAATTTAGAGCACTAGATAAAAATAATAATAATAATAAATAACATATTTTATATTCATAAACACCATTTTATCTATTTAACCAATTTTTTTTTGTAACTCACTCAACATCCTAATTTCTGTTTTTACTTACAAATAATTAATATAATATAAACTATACTAACAAATAATATAAAAAACTCGATTTATCGCTCTTCTCTTCCATCTCTTTTTTCCTCTACCTTTATATGTCTCTCTTCAGCAAATCCACGCAACACCATCCATCAAAATTGAATTAGAATCAAAACCCAGAAATCAAAGGCCTGTTTGGTGAGTGAGTTCAAACTCACATTTTCACACTTTAAACAACATTACACACATTTCCACATTATTTTTCACCCACACCTATTTCAAAAAACTACAAACAACAATTCTCAAACTACTCCACCAAAGCTCTAAAAAACCCTTTAAGCATGCACGGAGAAAAAGAAGTTACAACCCCAAAAACACCGTAACCAATAAGACACATTATTTTATGGGTCATGCTAACAAGTGTCCTTAGACATTTGTTAACAATTCAATTAAAAAAAGTTTTGATGGAAAAAGAGAAAAAAAATTTAATATTTTAATAGTTTTTTTTTTTTCATTTTTCATAAAAATGATATCTAAACTTTCTTAAAAAATTATTAACCAATATCCTAATGACAGTTATTAGCATTTCTCTTATTTTATATACCCACAAAAAAGAGAGTATTAAAGCAAAAGAGTAAGTGAGAGACAACGAGAGTTGAGAGAGAGGCAGATCACAGTACCAAAAAAAAAAAAGTTTTGTAGCCACGTTTTTAAAACGCGGCTATAGGCCACCACCATGCCAAGCACCAGACCCACCACCACGGCACCATCACCTGACCACCCAACAACCCAGTAACAACCTAGACCACAAAACCCACACCACATAAAGCTCCGGAATCCAAACCCACGGCCGCATCACACCCATAACCGCCGAGCAACCCACCACCACTGAGCAACACAAACGAACCACTCACCACCAAAACTGCTGATTTAAACCAAAACTCAAACCCAAAACCCAAACAAACCAGTCACCGACGATTCAAATCCATTCAAACCGAAACCAACAACCCGAAACTCAAACAAGAGAACCCCAGCAGCAACTGATTCAAACAACAGATAGAGCAGAGAGAGAGAGAGAGAGAGAGATAGGCAGCTACCGCTGATTCAAACCCATTCAAACCAAAGAGAGCATTTTGGTCCTGTCAAGGGAGAAGGGAGAGAACGGGTTTGAGAGCTAGTGGCATATGAGAGAGGAGATAACTTATTTTTATTTGGGAAGCAGAATAAAATATTATTATAAAAAGTTTTGCATCCTCATGGGTTTTATATTTAAGAACCCACTGTTCAGTTGATAAATTTTTTGAGCAATATATGTTGGGATGGGACTGACTTTTGGCTTCTTGGTGGGTAAAACCGAAATGGGGGGTTTTTAGTAGGGGTGTGCACGGTGTGGCAGGGGCGGTTTTTTTTCAAATTTATTACCGAACCGATAAAGATTGATTTTTTCATAATTGAAACCGATGCACACCGGCTAAGGTCAGTTTTCCGACCTATAACGATGCAGTTTAGTCAGTTTGGTCAGTTTGAAATATTAAAAAAAAAACTGTTTTTTTTTTAATAATTAAAAAATTAGGCTTTCAAGCCCAATATCAATATATCAACATGTTTAAGATTTTATGTTACTTATAAATTATTATAGTTAACACTTAACAAGACATAAATGATAGAGATAACAATTGAAAGTTGAAACTGTCTGCACCCGCCAAATAAACCACAAATTCAGCTAATTAAGTGGGTCATTTTAATTTTTAACATTTCTTTGCTGGGTCTATTAGACACTTAATATTTTTAACACTTAATATCTACGAGACACTTAATATTTGTTGGGTCCATTTAACTCTATTAGACACGTTGGGCCAACAACGTGTTTTCTCATAAAGTTAAAACAGAGTACAATACAAAGCTTGTAGCACGTTAAGTAAAATAACAAGAAACAGTGAAACATGAACCCAGGACAACAAGAAAGTAGAAACACAAACGTGACAACCCCGTAAATAAATAAATAACTAAATAAAAACTCAATAAATAAATAACTACAAACAACTCACACTCACACCGTCACATGCATAAATAACTAAATAAATGGACTAACTGAGTCAGTCCATCTCTAACTCTAACTCTAAGTCTCTAACTCACTTCTCTACTGAACAATGAACATTGAACAACAAAAACCCAAGAAGTTAACAACTCACACAGTCACACTCACACGCACAACTACAAATAGTCAAACACAATCTCTCTCACTCCATTTCCATTAAAACCAAAAGAAAGGGGCTGAGCTGATGGCTTAACGTGGTTTGCCGTGAGGAGCTACTGCTACTGCGAGGCGCAACTCAGGCCGGCGAGATCGCGAGCGAGAGGCTAGTGGCGAAGCGACTGGGGCAAGAGCGAGAGAGAGAGTTAAGGGTCCTAGGTGTCTGAATAGGATGAATTTATAGTGAGATTACTGAGGTATGTGTTTGAAAACCTACATAAACAGTGCCGTTTTATGTTTTTTTTTTTTTTTTTTTTTTAATAACCCAATACAATGCTGTTTGTTTAAAGTAATTTAAAATAGATACACACCTAAACGACGTCGTACCCTTGATCTGAACTGAAAATATTTCACTTTATTTGTATCGAATCGGTTCAACTCTACTCGGTGCAGGATTTGCATCTCTGATGTCCTCATCACACCGGCATCAGAGCTCCGTTCGCATTCCGATTGCCGGCATCGACTTCGTCGGCCGGTGCCAATGGCGGTGCAGGAGGGTCAGTGCCAGTAGATGTTGTCGGCTTTGGTGATAGTTTGCACACCCCTAGTTTTTACACCTAATACTAAGAGCATTCTCATTAAGGGTTTTAAATGCTAAAAGATTTTTTTTTTTTTTTAGCATTTTTGACCCAAAAGCTTGCTCCATCAAGAGTTTTAAATGCTATAATTTTTTGCATTGATGAACAATGCGGTTTCATATTTGAGACCACACTGTTCACCAATTGTAAAATTTATATTATTTTTTATTCAAGTGGAGCCCACTTTCTTTTCTTCTTTGTCTTTGTCTTCCTCATTTCCCGTTTCTTCCCTCTCACCATTTCTCTGCTTTCTCTCTCCCTCTGCTCAATGCCTCCCTCTCCGACGAGACCCAGGCCGAAGTATCAAGCCAAGCCGAATTTTTTTTTATTCACTCTCTGCTCTCTCTCTCTCTACTCTATCCTTCTCTTTCCTCTCTCACTTCTTTCTTCTCTCTTCTCTCTCTGTGGTTCATCGATGAGTGGGCTTCGCCGATGATTGTGCTCCAGCAATTGTGGGATGCCGATGGCTGTAATTTGGTGATTGTGGTCATGGATCGTGGGTCCGATGGTTGTGGTCCGGTGGCGGCGATGGAGATTTTTTTTTTTTTTTTTTTTTTTTTTCTGTGTGGTTCTTCTTGGGTCCGATTGGGCTCCGATCGTGCAATGGAGCTTGGTGGTCAACCCATGGAGCACGGGTTGGAGCGTGGATCAAAGGAGTCATGGTCCGATTTGGTTGATTTGGTTTGTGGGTTTTTTTTTTTTTTTTTTGCTGTGGGTTGTGGTCTTATTTGGCCATGGTTTGTGGGTTTTTTTTCCTTTTTTTTCTTACTATGGTTGGTGGTGATTTGGTCCGATTGCTGTTGATTTTTTTTTTTTTGGTCCAACGGTGGATGTGGATGTGGTGGGCGTGGTGGGTGGATGGATGCAGTGGCCAGTGGTGCTGAGAATAATTGGGTTGAGAAAGAGAGAGATAGAGGAGAAAGAAGGAAAAAAAATGATAAAGAAAGACTATTTAAATGGAATCTTAAAAAAAATAGAAGTTTTGATGGAAGAGATGTTGTAAAGTGGTGTGTTATATGTTATAAAATTGAGTTTTGAGATAGCAAATGCTAAAGTTTTTGCAATCCTTGATAAGAATGCTCTAATGCTCTTAATAAATTAATTAATTAATTAATAGAACCACATAAATATTCAAAGATATAAATGATTCGAAGCTTTAATAGATACAAAAATAATTTTTTCTGTAAAAAAGGAATGGTGGTTTATGCATTAACAAAGAGAAGTGATTCTTATAGGACAGAATAGCCAATTAATTTTACAAAACCACACCATGTCATTGCTGTAGTTACACGGTCCCACTCCCATTAGAGAATTTTACGAATTCTCTTTACATATCTGATCTCTTCTTAAAATCCAAAACAGTGAGAAAGATGAAAAGATGGCATGAAAGAGGCTCCCTCTAATACCACATGTAAAAAATCTAGGGTTTAGTTTATCTTCGGTACTTATTTTTAATTGGACATTATTTTTTGTTTTAAATATATAATAGCAAGTAATAGTGAGCTATAATCTTTGCTTTTTATTTAGTTAGTAGTTGATGTGAAAATGTCTCATTAAAACAAATAGAGATTAAAATTATAAAAGTACTTGGATGAAGGTGGATAAATCTTTAAGCTTGGAAAAAAATTTAAAGCCTTAAGACATCAAGGATTAAGCCTTAAAAAAGAATATACACATCACTATGGGTCTATTTAATATTTTTATTTTTATTTTTATAATTAGTCGGATAAATGCCAACTAAGTTGTTTATTTTTTATACATAATTTTAAAAATATAAAAGGGCTACTAATATATTATTTAAAATTTATATTTATGAATATAATACTTAAAAAGTATCATAAAAATAAACTTAAACATGAAAACAAATATTTTGTTTTATTTGAATGCACAAACATATGTTATTTTTTATTCAAATATAAGCATGGGAAAATATAGAAATTTTAATGCAAATGCTTGAATTTTTTAGGCTATCCATACCTTCTTTCTCCTTTTTTTTTTATCATACAAATCAATTTCTCACTATTCATAGAGAAAAACTTAAGTTTTAAAGTCTCTAAGCTCTAAAAAGTTTTAGTTTTTAAATATAATTTGACTTTATTTTGTATAACTGTGGGGCCAGAGAATTTGGTGACCACGGCCCATTTCATATTGAGCTCAAGGCCCACGCCGAGGAGGAAGGAATGTCTGAGGATAAACGAAGAAGGCTCGAATTGCTGAGGAACATCGCCGAGGAAAAGCCTGTCCTTGGTCAAACAAGATCATAAAAGGGAAGAGCGGCGCGCCATCAAAGACAGCCTCCCAAAGCATTCCAAAAAGAAGGTCGAGTGTAAGGAGTCAGCCATGGGAGCATGGTGGAGGAGTAGTTGAAGGAGAAACTGTCACCTCCACATTAAGTGCCCCCGACTAACGTCCTGGCCGCATTAATGAGGAAATGACCTCTGAACAGTACTACCTCGATTACCGCAACTTACAGAAAGCCAAAGAGAGTGTCTGATGGGACAGGCACTCAAGTATAGGCTTGGATGATCAACTAGTAAAAGGCCAAGATCGTCTAAAGAGGGATATATAATAGAAGCCTACCATAAAGGAGGGAGGAGGAAGGGGGGAGAAGGACGTACAAGAACAATCTCAAGAACCTCTGTAACCACTGGCATTTAGTATATACAAGAGCAGAGCTCCTCGGATGGTGTTGAGGATGAATTTTCCTTGATGAACTCAATTCATTTATGTTTGATCGTCATGAACTCCCATGCTAACCGTTGTCCATGCACCAAAACCTAGCTCTTTAACCCATTCTCTACAAATTTATTGTATTGGGCTAATTGGGCCTGAGTCCACTCATCCAATAGAAAAAGTGCTCAAACACAGTCCCTACAATTAGCGCCGTTTGTGGGGAGGGCTTGTGTGATAGTGAGTGCAACGGTTAGTTAAGATGGGATTAGGCCCCCATCAGCAAAAGCCCTTGGGGAAAGCCATTATGGTCTATACCTCAAAGTGCGGGTTATGCAGGGAGGATTGCTGAATGGGGCACAGTTCTAGGGGCTTCTAACATTAAGTACATGCCTTGCATCCCCGTCAAGGGTTAGGTCCTCATGAATATGGTGGCTGAGTTTGTTGGACCTTCATTCGGAGAAATGGCAGTAACACGGAGCAATTCAAGGAGGTTGCGCGGCGAGGCTAGTTCTAGAAAGTATACATTGATATCTTCTAACCCATTGAAGTGGGTAAATGAAACCTTAGCCATGACGGGTCCTCGAACCTTCGACTTTGGGGGGATTAACACACACTGGTAATCATCTAAGTGTTAGACAGAACCAAAGTCTTACATGGCTCTTTAGACCACAAACCTATGGGGAAACTAATAATTTTTGGTAACTGTCTAAGTGTTAGATAGAACTAAGGTCTTGCATGGCTTCTCGGACCACAAACCTATGGGGAAACTAATAACTTTTGGTAATTATCTAAGTGTTGGATAGAACCAAGGTCTTGCATGGCTCCTCAAACTCAAACCTATGGGGAAACTAACAACTTTTGACAATTATCTAAGAATTGGACAGAACCAAGGTTTTACATGGTTCTCGGACTCAAACTTATGGGGAAACTAATAACTTTCAGCAACTACCTAAGGGTTGAACGGAATCAGGGCGTTATACGAACCCTTGGACCATCGCCATTGAGGAGATTAACTACTTCAAGCATTTATTTGAGTGATGAGCAGAATCTAAAAGGATATTGACTCCTCGGATCACCTACTCTTTCCCCACTCAACAAAAATATGCACAAAGGTCTTGCATGGTCCTCAGACTCAAACCTATAGGGAAACCAACAACTTTTGAAAACTATCTAAGTGTTGAACAGAATCAAGGTCTTGTATGGTCCTCGAATTCAAACCTATGAGGAAACTAACAACTTTTGACAACTATCTAAGTGTTGGACAGAACCAAGGTCTTGCATGGTATTCGGACTCAAATCTATGGGGAAACTAACTACTTTTGACAATTATCTAAATGTTGGATAGAACAAAGGTCTTACATGGTCCTCGAACTCAAACCTATGGGGGAACTAATAACTTTCAACAACTACCTAAGGGTTGAACGGAATCAGGGCATTGTGCAGACCTTTGGACCACAGCCCTTAAGGAGATTAATTACTTCAAATATCTATCTGAGTGATGAGCAGAATCTAAAAGGAGTCCAGCTCCTCGAATCGCCTACCCTTTCCCCACTCAACAAAGACGTGAGCAAAGGTCTTGCATGGTCCTCGGACTCAAACCTATGGGGAAACCAACAACTTTTGACAACTATCTAAGTGTTGGACAGAACCAAGGTTTTGCATGGTCCTTAGACTCAAACCTATGAGAAAACTAACAAATTTTGACAATTATCTAAGTGCTGGACAGAACCAACATGGCTCCTTGGACCACAAACCTATGGGAAACTAATAACTTTCGGTAAGCACCTAAAGGTTGAACAAAATCAGGATGTTGTACAGATCCTCGGACTAGACGATTGGGGAAAGCCAATGCCATGATGTAATTATAAATGCCGAACAGAGCCTTAATGCACGAGGGTCCCCTCGGATGACCTACTTTAAATCCAACATCCTTTCATGGTTGCACAGTTTGTGGTATAGAGCACACGGTTATGTTTCTGATTATTCCTACATAGCTAACTTATTTAAGGTTAGCAGCCAGGTGCTATTGTCACTTTTGTTAAAGTCAGGGTGACAACTTTTTGTTACTGCCAAAAACACCAGTTCCAAGCCCCATTGGGGGGAAAAATAAGAACACACACATTAAATAATTATTGCAGAGAAATGAAAAATTAAAATTCATAAAGTAAAAAGTGCAACCCTTTTTATTAAATAAAGGAAAGGTACATCATACACCAAATGGCTTAGGCAGGCTTGTTTTAAAGCTAGCTATAAAAAGAGAAAACCCATGGGAATGGTAGATTGGCAATCTTGTTCCAACAGCAATCGAGCTAGTATGGGTGGTACTAGCGATGAGAAAGAAGAAGAGGTAGAAGCGCTTGATGGGCCCCCTTTTCTCCTAACCGTAAGATGTACTACCATCAAGGTGAAACCCAAACTTTGTTGCACCAAAAGTCTGATGCGATCTACGCCTGCTTCGGTTCTTGGCTAAAGGAGGAGGGTCTTCTTTCTTGCTCGGTTGAAAGGTAGGAACATCTTTGGCCTCTGCTTCCTTTGCCTCAACTGCATCGTCCATGATTTGGGTGGTATTTTTGGTTCCTGAAAAGGGCTTGGCTTCCTTGCCCTTGCCCTTATCTAGGGCTATCTCATTCCCTAGGCCTTGATCACGATCTTGGCAAGGTCCTTGGAAATGCTTAGAGGGTTGAGAACTTGAAGTTCCTGTTGAACTCAAGGATGTGTAAATGCGAAAGAACGATTCCCCCAAAGCGTCTTATATAAAAGGCGAAATCTAGTGGAAATTAATTCGTGTGAAACTCAAAGAGAGAGTTACAGGCGAAATAACTCCCACCCAATTTTCGAAGAAATCCTCAACCATTGGATCTGCGTTACTTCACAAAGACATTAATGAGGGCACGCTCCATATACCCAAGCGCTAGGAATGTGCCTTGGGCAGGTGAAGAGACTCAGTTGCTGGCAAAAGATAGGACTTGACAAGCCATGACAAAGACCCGAGGACATCAAAAACCTCATTTCCATCCGATGATCTGGACAGCAGGATTTTGAGGGGCTATTGTGAGGTCAAAGAATTTGGCGACCCTGGCTCATTTCATATTGAGCCCAAGGCCCATGCCGAGGAGGAAGGAATGTCCGAGGATGAACGAAGAAGGCCCAAATTGCTGAGGACACATTGCCGAGGATAAGCCTGCCCTTGATCAACCAAGATCATAGAAGGGAAGAGTGGCGCGCCATCAAAGGCAGCCTTTCAGAGCATTCCAAAAAGAAGGACAAGTACAAGGGGTCAGCCATGGGAGCATGGTGGAGGAGTAGTTCAAGAAGAAACTGTCACCTCTGCATTAAGTGCCCCCGACTAACGTCCCGGCCGCATTAATGAGGAAATAACCTCTGAACAGTGTTACCTCAACTACCACAACTCACAGAACGCTAGAGAGAGTGCCTAATAGGACAGGCACTCAACTATAGGCTTGGATAGTCAATAAATAGAAGGCCAAGATCGTCTAAAGAGGGATATATAATAGAAGAAGTCCACCATAAAGGAGGGAGGAGGAAGGGGGGAGAAGGACGTACAAGAGCGATCTCAAGAACCCTTGTAACCACTGTTATTCAGTATATGCAAGAGCAAAGCTTCTCAAATGGTGTTAAGGATGAATTTTCCTTAATGAACTCAGTTCATTTATGTTTGGTCGTCATGAACCCCCATGCTAATCGTTGTCCATGCACCAAAACCTAGCTCTTTAACCCATTCTCTACAAATTTATTGTATTGGGTTAGTTGAGCCTGAGTCCACTCATCCAATAGAAGAAATGCTCAAATCCAGTCCCTATAATAACATTTCTCTAATTAGTAATTTTATTAACTATGTGTTCAAAGTTACCATAATTTTATTAATTAGTAATTTTTGATGTACAATTTCAATATGGATCAACTAATAAAATCTTTAATGTGGTAGCCCATAAATTCAAAATACTTCCAATAAACTAGAAAAAGAAAATAAATTTTAAAAAGTGCTGTACTTCAAACCCTAATGCTAACGACTTAGCTCCACACAAATAATAATTGAACTACTTTTAACTTTTAGCAATTATTAAATATAATATTGATTTTATTCTATCATATAAATTATCTTTATTTTTTTCAGAGGGAAAATATATAGCAGATCTAGCAACTAGCATGTGTTTTTTCCTACCATAAGGCTTATTTCAAACGTCAATATTTCATTAGTTCAAGCAATTTCAACTCTGAATAGTCTAAATGGGTAAATGTGAAGAGTAATTTCATCAATATATCATTGAAGAAGGCCTAACACTATTGCCTAAAGGCCCCCAAACATAGCCCAAATGAGGGAACGACCTACATATTCAAGTCTCGGGACTAGGCTGAGCATCCCTCAAAGGTTTGGCTTCAATTTGCATCGTTGACGACAAAAAAAAAAATATATATATATATATATATATATATATATTATGGGAAAGGCTACAAATCCAGTTTGAGTTAATTGTAATAATCAGCTGTTTGCCCAAATTTGATGGAAAAAAAGAAAAAAAAAAGAAAAAAAGAAAAAAAAAAGATGAAAATCCATTACTTTTTTTTTAAAGGAAAAAAAAATTCCATAATTTAAATAACCATCCATAGAAAAATAAATAATATGAATTAAATTTTTTTTTTGGGTTCAGTTGCATGACTTTTTGATAGTTGAACGAAAAACTACGTTTTATTAAAATCTAAACAAAATGTTTGCCCCTATCAAAAGTTTGAAGCAAAAATAAGTAATGAGGAAAGAGGAAAAGACCAGTTGAAAGACTTGTTTAGTTCTTGAAATTTACCTACTCACTAGTTTTAATCCATGCACTATAGAGTATTCGTTAAATATAGGTTAAAGAAAAAATAAATAAAGAGGAAAGAGTAAAAGACAAGTTAAAAGACATGGTTGGTTCTTGAAATTTACCTACTCATTGCTTTTAATTCCCGAAACTTCTTATCAGCGCTGTTAATTAGTCTTAAAGTTTCAAAATTGAGCACAATTGATCCTTCAATCAACTTCTCATAAGGTTTTGTGTGTGTGTGTGTGCGCGTCTAATAAAACAATTATGACATTTCTCTAAAAAAAAAAATTTGACATGACCTATTTTTAATTATACGGCAACACATTTTAGAAACTTCTTAGATACTTTTGGAGTATAAACAAATGTCGTTCTCTCGTCTCACATTTGAAATAGATTTTACCATAAATTTAATAAGTGGACACTATTATGAATGTAAAAGAATGGAGCATCGTTCTTCATATTTCGAGAGTATTTAAGAATTATTCCACATTTTATATTCAAAAAGCACACCATAAGAATATGACCCAGTTCAACCTAAATCTCCATTGATGGTTGCTATCAGTGATGTCAAGATCCTTTACATCACTAAGTACCTGTTTGGATATAACTTTTCCCACGTTTGCGTCTGGGTTTTTTTTTTTTTTTTTTGAAGCACATTTTTGACTTTCTGTGGATGTGGTGGTTTTCCAGTTGGTCTCATGTACTGTTCATGAGACCCATAAACCTCTTTTTTCAACACAACTTTCATTAAAAATGGGTCCTACGGCACTATTCACACATTTAAAAATTATTTTGCTACAGTATTTTCAGTTTTTAATAAAATAAGCAATATCCAAATGGATCCTAAGTAACACAATGTGCTCTAAAATTTTAAGCTTTTAAAAAAATATGTTTATATAAACTGCCACTTATTTGACACCCGATTGCCTCAATTATTTTTTTTTTTTTAAATGATTTTTATGTTGGAGTTGATCAAACATGATTAGTGCAAAACATGATTTTGAAACCTGGACCGTTCAATAAACCGTAAAAGATAGGAGTTCAAGGTTTTTAAGGTCAGATGGAGGTCGAACTGAGGTTAGACCATGACGACGTAATAATTAATTTAATATAAAAATAAATAAAATAAACATGTAAAAATAAAAATATTTCAAAAACTAATATCTCAACTAAAATACTCAGATTTCAATCTTAATAAATAAAAAACAATACTGTTAGTTTAAAAAGTTTTTTTTTTTTTTTGGTTTAAAGGAAATATATATTAATTAGGCAGCCAAATGGCTAAACTAGCAGCAACATGCCTACAAAAGCTTTCCCCATTCTCATCTGCATAAACTAAGGCAGATATATCAACAGATGGGGGAACATCAAAAATGACAGAATTCTCTTGAGAATTACATCATTTCCTAGCTAATGCATCGGCATATTTATTTGCTTCCCAAAACACATGCTTCACCATGTTGTGGGGAATCTTGTTCGGCAATAATTTACAATCAAACAACAAGGATGAGTAAGCTACATTGGAAGAGTTCTTGGAAATAATCAAGTCCACAGTAACTTTCGCGTCAAAATTCAGACCATCCCTAAGAGCCTAAAATTCAGCTATAATGCTTGTTGTTGACCCAATATATCTAGCAAAACCCCTTATCCAATTCCTTGCACTACCCCTTATGACTCTACCACCTCCTGCCCTTCCTGGATTACCACACAACGCTTCGTCGATATTCAGTTTATACCAATTTGGGGGGTGGGGGTGGTTTTTCCCAGCAAACAGAAATGACTGCCATAAGCCTCTATTTCTCTGATCTTACCCATACAAAAATAATACTCCGTAGCTTTACTAATGCTTAGTCTGCACAGGTTGGGGTTTAGAGGGTTATTCTTAAAAGCCACTTTGTATCTATGTATCCACAACTCCCATATAGCAAATGGAAAGACATATTTCCATGGCACCAAAGATTGATGCATTGCCTTACTCAAGCAATTTTCCCGCAGCCAAGTATCCACATCAAGGACTTGGAAGGACTGAATAGCATCAGGTGGGAACTTGATTTTGTGCCAAAAGTCTTGGGCATAATTACAATCCCTTAAGAGATGCCCAGTCATTTCAGGCAAACTCTTGCAGAGTGGGCAAAACTTATCCTCCATGATACCCCTCGTGGCTAGAATGTTTTTCATTGGTACACTCTTATGCATGCATAGCCAAAGAATATTCACAATTTTTGGCAAGACATCTAACTTCCATATCCAAGCACCTTGGAAGGGAGGGGCTGGATCATGAGAGATATTAGCTAAATAAGCTAACTTTGCAGAGAATACCCCATCCTTTGTATGTTTCTATAGTACTAAATCCTCACTTCTACCAACCTAACTTTGAGGAATTGCTCTAATTCTATCTTTAATTTCCTGAGGCAGCTCAAACACTTCCATCTCCACCCCTGGCCTTGCCTGAGGAGAAACTTATATAATAATAATAATAATAATAAAATATAAAATATGCAATGCAGTTTAAAATTTAAAAAACAAGAGCCCACTCACTCATCCCAAGAGAAAAGCTGATTTAATATATATATATATATTGTTTTTAAATCATTACCCCACTTCCCAAAGCTTAGATTTTTTTTTCTTTTATCAAAACTCAGCTCCTCTCTCTCTCTCTCTCCTTCACAACGAACATGACTACGAGAGTCAAGCTCCCATCCGACCAAAATCAAGATCTTGCGATGGTAAATTGTTTGCAGCAAAGGAATGGAGTTAAGTTAGTCAGCAAACGGGATTGACAGTTTGGACTTCCGGCGATGACAAACAAATAGATTACCCCTTTTTTTTTTTTTTTGGAAATATTTGAAGAAAATATGTTGCCGACCCGTAAACCTGTGACTGGTTTAGAAGCCCATGCAGTTTGACCGCGGTTCACGCGGTTTCCAACAAAATTCAAATTTTCGGTTTTATCAGTTTAAAAAATTGGATTATTGAACAGTTTCCGGTTAAACTGGTTTAACCGTACGGTTTGGTTCGGATTTTAAAACCATAGCGCAAAACAGAACAGGGATGGATGACTTGCATATGTAGGTTGAAGTTATTATTATTATTGTGTATACATAAAAAATTCTCAAAGATATCAATTAATCCTCCTAGAACATTCACAGACAGGTGAATAAAGTTTTAACTAGATTTTAACTTAAAACCTTGCTACTCATTCACATACACTTATACTAGAAAATTTATTTCCCAATTATATCAAGGATTCAAGATATTGTTTATTATATTTTTAATTATCTATATAAATAAAATGAATTGTTTCATCTTTTTGACACATTTCACCATTTTTAGTGTCCTCACTATCATAAGCTATTGTTCTTCTTCATAGAAAGAATTCACAAGCCACAATTCCAAATTCACGTATCACAAAAACACAAATTACAAATTACAAATCATAAACTCATAGGTTTCTTCCACAATTCATTTCAGTGCAGCTCTCTCTTGATTTTTTTTTTTTTTTTCATATGATCATATCTTCCCCAATTCTTTTCTTCTCTCTCATCTAACCTCTAGCATATTAGAAAATAATCGGGTCAAACCTCACTCTAGCATATTAGAAAATAATCAAGCCAAATCTCACTAAATTCATCGACAAAGGTAACTTCGTCACTTGATTTCTCCATCGTGGCCAATGACAACAAAATTAGTAGGACAGATTTGTTTCATCAAAGACTGCCCTCTTGGTTCAACTTCTCACACCAGTGGTTCAATTTTCTCAATCCCCATGCATTGCTATCCATCCTCATGAGCCATTGACAAACCTATATCGGTGAGATTTCATAAAATTTGGCATGGTGGTACAAGTTTGAAGCATTTTTTTGGTTGATTAAAGAGATGAATATATGGATTAAGAATGAATATAACAATAACAACAACAACAACAACAACAAAAATCATAAAATTAAACATAAACATGAAAATAAATATTTATCTTTTAATTTGAACCCACAAACATATGTTATTCTTAATTCAATAGAGGTATAGGAAAATATGAAAATTTCAATGTCAATATTTAAAAATTTTTGAGCTATTCATAACCCTTCCTCCTTTGTTCTCATATAAATCAATTTTTGACTATTTATAAGAGAGACCTTAAGCTTTAGAGTTTCTAAGCTCTAAACAAGTTTTACTATCTAAAGATAATCTTACTTTTTTTATATATAATATTAGATGCATAATATTTTATTCTCACCTACATGAAAAATTTGAAGGAAAAAAAAGGATATTTTTTGAATCTTCTAAATAAGTTGGCTTTTAAAAGAAGGGCCTCTAGCAGCAACAATAGTCCAAAATAGTTAATATCTTGCAGGCTACAAGCTCATATCATATGAGCCACATAAATTAGTAGATTACTTTCTAATACTATCGGGAATCAGCCTCACACGTTCATTTATAAGTATTTTTATAATGCACGGGTATAAAAGAAAAAAAATATATTTATTTCAATATTGTTAGCGACCGTAGGTCTATGTTAGTTAGCTCTTACTTCCTCAAAATCAAGGTCTAACAATAAGCACAAGCAGTAGCACTGATTTATTGCGAAGGTCTTTTCCTAAAGTACGAGGCAAGTAACTAATGATAGAGATTGTGTATTGATCCAAATTAATTGGAATAAGTTTCTACCATAATTTCTTTAAAAATGATATATGTCTAAATAAGAGCATTTGGTTGTTTGCAAGGCTTTTTGACTACTATACTCTTTATAGTTGTTTATTTGGTTCTTGAAACCATGTAAATACCAAAGAATGAGGTCGAAAAAACAAGTGTTGGAATGAGTACATGCCACGTAGGTTCAATAATAACAAAGTGCCAGAGTGAATAATGTTATATAATATTATTTTTTAAAATTATTATATTTCATAATGTAATTTAATTCTAGTAAAATAACTATAATTAATTTTATTTGGCTTATTACGTTTATTGTTGTGCCTTGCATATAAGTAAGGATTTCAAAAAAATAATAAATGCCAACATATATACTTGTTTATTTTTATACATAATTAAAAACACTTTTAAGGGCTACAAATATATTAATTAAGAATAATTATTTTTAATATAAAAATTAAACAAAAATAATATTACAATAAACATAAACATGAAAAATAAATAATCTTATTTTATTTGAACCCACAAACATTTGTTATTCTTTATTCAAATAGAAGCATAGGAAAATAAGGAAATTTTAATGTCAACGTTCAAATTTTTTAATCTATTTATACCCCCATTTTCATTTTTTATCATACAAAATCAATATTTGACTATTTATATGAGAGATGTTTAAGTTTTAAAGTTTCTAAGCTATAAAAAAGTTTAAAGATTTAAAGGTAATTTGACCATATATTTGTGCAACATTTCTCAAATTAGTAATTTCATAAATTATGATTTCAAAGATGCCATAATTATCAAATTGTGTTTCGTTGGGTCCTCAATATATTTTCAAACAAAAGCTCATATAAATAATTCTTGAAGCATTCGAAAACCCAAATCATTTACTACCAAGTAAAACATGTTTTTCAAGAATGAAATAATTCATTGTTAATTGTTTATTTAATTTCAAATAATTCGAGATTCTGAGATCAAGTCGAAACACTCATTAGAATTGGAGGATTAAAATTATTGGGGCTATACTCATCCAAAAAAAAAAAAATCAGCTTATAGTAGTGTTGGAGCCTCTTTTCTTTTATCATTCTGCCAAACAAAACAAAGGACTCAAATGATGAGGGGCATGTTGGAGCCCAGATGGAGCTTTTCAATGTGCGGTTTGGTTTAGATCAATGAAACTTTATTTGGTTTACAGATGAGATGAGAATGCCTAAGTAGAGGCCACATACAATCAAAGTCAAAACTTTTCCTATATGTAGGTTACAACCTATTCTTGCTAACAAATAGAAATATACATTTTCTTTTTTAGAAGAAGAAATTTAGATGTGTTGGTTGAATATGATTCAACTAATACAAGTCTTTAATGTGATAACAAATATTGGAGATTAAACCTTCAAAAATATTGTAAAAATTTAAGAATGAAGAGCCCCACCCCCTCCCCCACCACCCCCCCCCCCCCCCCCCAAAAAAAAAACAAGTTATGTAGCCCATAAATTCAATAGACTTCTGATAAACTAGAAAGAATATAAATTAAAAAAAAAAAAAAAAAAAAAAAAAAAAGGTATTTCAAGCCCTAATGCTAACAACTTATCTCAACACAAATAATTGAACTACTTTTTTTTAGTTTTAACAATTATTAAATGATAGTCTATCATATAAATTATCTTTCTTTTTTTAGAGGAAAAAAAAAAAAAAAAGCTAGCAGATCTAGCAACATGTGTTTTTTTCCTACTACAAAGCTTATTCCAAACAACAATATTTAATTAGTTCAAGTCATTTCAACTCTGAGTAGTCAAAATGAGTAGGGACTATTTGGTAGTGTATTTTAAACAACAATTTTTAGTTTTTAAACAATATTTCATGTTTTTTCACGTACTTTTTGACCAACACTTATTTCTAAAAAATACAAACAACATTATTAGAACAACATTACCAAACAAGTCCAAATGTCTAAAGTAATTTCATCAATATTTCATTGAACAAGGCCTAAGTCTAACACTGTTACCTAAAGGGCCCCAAATATATCCCAAATGAAGGTGCAACCTACAAATTCAGGTCCCACAGGACTAGGCCTAGCTTCCCCCAAAGGTTTGACTTCAATTTGCATCATTAACGTCAAAAAATATAGGGCCCATTTGGTACATTTATTTAAACAACAGTTTTTAATGTTTTTAAAAATACATGTGAGTGAAGAAGTGTATAAAAATACATGTAATGTTGTTTAAAATCTGAAAATATATATTTAAGATCATATACCAAATAGCGCTTAAATTTTCTGAGAAATACTACAAATCTAGTTTAATAAATTTTTGTTTGCCAAAATTTGAAAAGAAAAAGAAGATGGAAGTAATAAAATGAGCTCTAAGATTCTAAAGTTTTTTCTTTAAAAAATAAAAAATTATATAAACTGCCACTTGTTTGACAGACCCAATTGTCTAAGTCAGAGATGAGTGGTAGATGGTTCCGACCAAGTTACTAAGCAAGAAGAGTAAAAAATGATCCCTTGATAGAGTTGTGGGTTGACACTAAACCAAATTCAACTCAACCCATAGTAAACTGATTTCCTCAATTTTTATTTTTATTATTATTATTATCTTTTAAATGTTTTAATGTTTGAGTCGATCAAAAGCATGATTGGTCCAAAACAGGGATGGATGACTTGCTTGATGGCAGCTCCTTCTCGACACTTTTTGAACCTAAAAGCTAGAAGGTTGAAGTTATTATTATTAGGACAAAGTTTAGTTACAAAATTGATTATGGTCTTAAGTTATAACTTTATTTAATATTTTTTTATTAAAGATAAATTTTGATAAATCCACTATTGGATTATATCTAATTCTTATATTTTCTATACTTACAAAATTTCAAGAAAAATAAAGATCAAGAGCTATGTTATTAGTAAATTGTTTAAATTACAAGTTTTTGTAGTTTAAAATTATGTAAAAATATAAGCTTATAGATTATATAGTAAATAATATCCGATTAACATAAAATTTGATATATGTATTAAGAACATAAAAAACATGCAATTCAACGATTAGATTTTCAAAATATATAGTAATATTTATTTTATAGAGTAAAGTTGTAACCTTAAATTACAACTAATTTTGTAACTAAATTTTATTATTATTATTTATGTGTAAATAACAATTCTCCAAGATATCAATTAAACTTCTGAGAGAATTCACAGATAGGCTAGTAAAGTTTTAACTAAATTCTAACTTAAAATATTACTCCTCACTCACATACACCGTCTCTAATTATTTTTTAATTATATTTGATAAGTAATACTATAACCACAAATTATTATTGTTGTTGTTGTGTAAATAAACAATTCTTCAAGATATCAATTAAACTTCGAAGAGCAATCACAGATAGGCTGGCAACTTATTCTAAACTAAATTTTAACTTAAAACCTCACTCCTCATTCACATGCACCTATACTAGAATCTCTAATTATTTTTCAATTATATCTAAATTGTAATACTACATCCACAAACTTTTTTATAATTTTTTTTTTCAAATGGTTGAGATGAAAAATTCTTATTGGTTCCACCATTGAAATCATTTTTTTCTTATTAATAATCACTCATCGCATTAACAGTTTGTTAAAAGTTTGTAGCTCTAGAATTTTTCATATCTAAATATATTGTTTTCAATATTTTTTATTGCCTAGATATCAAAATAAAATTAACTTTTTCATCTCTTCAACACATTTGCCATAATCTATTGTTCTTTTCCATAGTGATAGAAAGAATTCACAAGCCATAAGCTATTGTTCTTTTTCATAGAAAAAAATTCACAATTCCAAATTCACGGATCACAAAAACACAAATTACAAACCATAAGCTCACATGTTTCTTCCACAATTCATTTCAGTGCAGCTCCCTCTTGATTCTTTTCATATCTTCCCCAATTCTTTTCTTCTCTCTCATCTCACCTCTAACATATTAGAAAATAATCAAGCCAAACCTCACTAGATTCATCGACGAAAGTAACTCATCACTTGCTTTCTCCATCATGGCCATTGGCCAGCAAAATTAGGCGGCCAGATTCATTTCATCAAAGACTGCCCATGCAGTTCATCCTCTCACACCAGTGGTTTGATTTTCTCAATCCCCACGAGTTGCTGTCTTGCCCTTCCACCCTCATGAGCCATTACAAGATTCATAAAATTTGGCATGGTGTTACAAGTCTGGTACAGTTTTTTGGTTGATATAGTAAGTTTTTGATTAAAGATGGCATTTACATAGCATTAGTCACATGCCCTGATGTAAATTGCTCCGTGCTTATTAAAACATTAGACTTACTATAAAAAAAGGCTGCACCAAACATGATCCCAGTTTTATTGAGAATCTATATGATACAGTAGTACCACTGACATTAGATGGCATCTACTACTTGAAACAGTATCAAACAAACCATTTTAATAGAATGGGGGCCCTCGAGATATAGAAATCCAAGTCAAACTCGGCCACTAAAGAAGCCCCGCACGTGAAAAGAAATAGTATTCAAAGTTCATGAAGCTTCATTACTTCTTCCAAGGGCAGAAGAATCAAATCCTTTAAAAAACTTACTTACCAAATTGAGGACTGACCAAAGAATATCATGTCAGATAGTTGGCTTTTTCTTATCTGCTAAAACTTTTTTACTTTTTTTCTCAGATTTTTTATTTTTAATTTTTGGGTATAAATAAGCTAACTTTTAGCATTTTCTCACACATTTTAACATAAAAATTATCAAAAATCATATATATTTTTATAAACACCATACAAATAAGCTAACGAAAATAAGTTATGACTAACAGACACAACTCTCACTTGTGCATCAAACAAATAAACATATTATACATGCAAAACATGTATATGCATTCTGGGAAAAATAAACTATGACCAACAGACACCAACTCGAAGTTTTACATGTGCATCAAACAAATATAAACACAACATGTATGCAAAATACGTTTATGCATTCTGAGTGGTGCACCTAATTGCAGGCTGAACTGCTGAAGTCAGAAATGCATGCGCATAATCAAATTGAGAGGCTCAGCACTCAGATTCTATACCAGCAAATCCGTGACATACAATTTTCAGGTGAAGTAAATCATAACTTCATGTTACCAAAAAAATTAAAGGAATTCAAGGTCTTGTCAATGATAACTGACTAGATATTCACACATCTATGAAATGCACCAGCACATGAGCAGACGCCATTTTACTAAGCTTAAGAGGGCTAAAACATTATTCTTCAATTGCATAGAAATGGCATCGAGAGTATTACTAATGAGGATAATTAGTCAAAATTGCAAAGTGCCAAGTCATTCAAGAGGTATTATCTTCACCATTTAGATACAATCTAAGCGGATGAGGGGAGATTTTAACACCAAAATATCTCCGCTAAAAGCACAGGTAACACCATTTGATCTAATTTCAACATACAAGTGACAAGCAACAGTAAAATTCTGTAATAAAGAGATTACGGCCATTGCAGTTTGGATCAGTGATAACCAAATACAGAATGCCTTAATAAAAACTAAGAGTTTCAAGGAAAGGTTGAGAGAAGATGGAGATCCTAAAACTTCAAAAAATAAAAAAAAAAAAATAAAAAAAAAAGCTCTTTTTCTCTGAAGAGGAAATTCCACAATTTGATTCACCCAAGTATGCTTTCGGCAAGTGGTATTCAGAGGGCCTCACTCTCCCAGGAATATATCATATAGCATTCTAAATAAATAGATGTCTGCACTAAAGACTACAGGCCTCAAAGAAAATATGACCACTAAAATTGTTTTGTAAAATATCAAGTGTGAGGAGTCAGATGCAATAAGCTACAAAGTATGCTAACAAAGCTGTGCTGTCCAATACATCATTGCTATGATATTGTACAGAGTACTCACTGTAACGTAAAGAAAGTAAAGCACATTGTGGTGCTAGAGCAATGAAGTGAGGGTAATTGTTCATAATTGCTAGAGTATAAGCACTCCAATATGAAAAGCACACATCCTACAACAATATCTGATTTTTGTTGAATATAATCAATTCAAAACAAAATGGTCATCTTGAAATTGGAAACACAGGCACCAAGAAAAAGAAAAGCTACCCAGCATGAAAGCAAAAGAATTGGATCTGATGCCCATCTTAAAATCAAATCCTAGTTTTAAAGGAATATCATGTCAGTGACACAAACCAGAAGAGACCTTCTAAGTCAAAAATAACTGACAAACTAAAGAGAAAGAAATCTCTCTGACACAAAGACCCGCAACACTAAAAATTAGTGTTACAAGATAAATCTGTATAATAAGAACATCCTAGATTTCAGCAAAAATAAAAAAATAAAAATAAGAAGGGATAAAGTTCAATAAACCACAATCCAAACTAGTGTTGATCATGTAGTTTACCTCACACTATCCTATCTTATTTTTCACAAAACAAAGATAACAAAGCTTGCATCCCAAGTCAAAGACCACAGATTTAGTTTCCACATTCCTAGTACAACATGCTAATTATATCAGCAGCCATAATATAGTTACAAACAATTCACACAATCAGTCAACTACTCCTACAATGCAGCATAGAATTACTAAAAATAGAATCAACCAGCATTGCTCGGTTTCAACAACAATTCAGATAATTCAATATGCAACAATTTCCCATTAAAACAGCTAAACAAAGAGCACTAGCTCTCATCATTTTCACCTTTTATTTCACAATGTACAACATACATTTTTTTTTCTTTGTACAACAATTTAACAAAAAAAGAAAAAAAAAAAAAAAAAAAACCCAACTCACCTTAACTCCATCCAAAGCCAAAAAACCCATCTTTCTCAATTCTTATGTTTTTTTCTTTTAAAAAAAAAATCACTGCTAAGAGTGATTTCCACGCAAAACCTCAACCAAACTCGAAGCTTTTCGCTTAATCTTCTCATTCTCATCCTCCACAAAACCCATACAAATCTCCAAAACCCCTTCTCTCCTTGCCTCCACACACATTTCTTCGCTATGACAACACAAAGAACTCAATGTTAACAATGCATAATCCACCCCTCTCGAGCTCCCATTCTTCAAAACCCTCACTAAAACCCTCACCAACCCATTAACTCTTTCCATTGCCTCTCTCCCTTCTTTGCTTTTTCCCAAAAGACCCAATACCTCAATTGCCCTCTCGAGCCCAGAATCGGCAATTCCCACCAGAATCGGCACCGCCCCGCATTGCGCCACGCGGCGCCGATTATCGGGGTACGAGCAGAGCGCGTAGAGCGCAGTCGCCGCCTCTTTCCTCTCACGCACTTTGCCCTCGCGCAGAAGCGCCACCAACGCGGGTATCGCGTACGGGTACGCGCCGATCGTGGCTTTATTCACCTCCACAACCGCCAGGCTCGTCAAAATCGTCGCCGCCACGGCGCGCGAATCGGCCGAACCGGTTTGCAAAGACTCGACGACTCTGTCGATCGCGCCCTCCGCGACGAGACCCACTTTGTTGTCGTCGTCGAGACTGAGATTGAGCAGCAGAGAGAGCGATTTCTCCTGCAAAATCGGGCTTTCGGATGAGCCGATACAGTTCAAAACGGCCGACACGGCGCCCGATTCGGTGATTTTTCGGCGAAACGCCGAGTCACGCTTTGACAGTTTAGTGAGCTGGTCGAGCGAGTTGAGCTTCGAGTCGAGAGACGAAGAAACCGAGGTGAGCTTGGAGATTAAGGTTTGGGGCTCGGGGTAAGGACGTGGTTTCGGCGGGGACACGAGGGCAAAATTGGAAATGAGGCTGCGGAGAGCGTGGTTGGGGATGAGAGAAGGGTTTTCCGGGAGGGGTAGTTTGGTAATTGGACAAGTGCGGTGACCGGCGTCTAACCACCGTTGGATCGAGGCGCGATCGAAGGTGTGACCCGATGAGAGGATAACCGGGTCGGACATTATTTCAAGCGAAATCGGGCACTTGAAATCGTCCGGAAACTGATGATTAGTAGCCATTTTTTTTTTTTTTTGGTTTTGGAGTGTTTTTTTGTGTTTTTGTTTTTGATTTTTGATTTTTTTTTTTTTTTTGGTGGGAGGGTTTTTATGAGGTTTTTAAGTGGGACTGATTTGGTCACCTCAGCTTGTGAGCCTCGGAAAAAATGAGTAACCAAATTGTTGGTGGCCTCAAAGTTGACTTGTATTTCATTAAAGGGGTAACAGGTATGGAAATTTATAGGGGTGTTTTGGTCCTTTTCTATGACACTGTGTTAAGAGTTCTTATTAGCTTTTGGAGTCTGGATTATTTGCTTAAAAGTAGACAAGTAACAAAGGAAAACAAAATAAGTATGATGATTAAAACAGGATTTTGAGATGGATACAAAAATTAAAGAAATATTATGACCAAGTCTTATCTTTTTATTATAAAATGAATGATTAGATTTTTTTTTTCCAGATTATCCATTATCTGTTTATTTTATTGATTACTAGACAAAATCTATTCTAATGTAATTAATTAAACTATTAGAAGATATTAAGGTATGTTTAGATGCCGCTTATTTTGCAGAAACTGAAAAATTATTGCTGAAAGTACTGTAAATAAAAGTAAAAGTTAGTTGAAATAGTACAATAAAATCCATAAATAATGCCAAAAAGTGCAATAAGATCCATAAATAGTAGTAAAATAAGTTGAATAGTGAAATAAGTTTAATTTTTCATCTACACCTAAACGCACACTTAAACTAAAATCTAAAATAGAGTTCCATATTACGAAGATAATAAATTGTTACCATCAAATATCTACAAATCAACTTAACAAAATTTTCTTTAACCGCTTTGTTAGAAGTATGACATACACGCGTCACCTTGAAGATGTAGGATAGCAACTCCAATCGTTTAATTGGGATTTATCTTAGGCAACCAAGGAAAACAAACTTACGTGTGATTTTGTGTCAATTCAACAAGATAACTAATGAATATGTGAATTACTTTTTTACTATTTGCGACACATTAATAAACAAAGAATATTTCTATCTTGTATTCAAAAAAAAAAAAAAAAAAAAGAGTATGAATAAGGTTGTGATGAAAAGAAGATTTGAAATGTATGCATAAACAAACAAGTTAAAGAAATATTATGACAAAGCCTTATCTATTTATTATAAACTGAATTATTAGATTTTGTCATATCATTTATAATCTAGGTAGATTCTAAAATAAGATTAATCCATACTTGTTTAAATATTGATGATCTGACAAAATCTAATCTAATCAATTTAACTATTAATGCATCTTAATCTAATATATAAAATAGAGTTATGTATTAGGAAATGCTAAATTTTCTTTTTATGTAACAAATCCTCTTTTTAAACGCTTTGTTAGATGTGTGGCATACATGCGTCACCTTGAAGATGTCAGACATTAACTCCAATCATTTGGTAGGGATTTATCTTAGTGTGTGAGTTTCATTTTGTTGGCAACCGAGAAGGACAAACCTACTGATGTAGAACAAACATCATAGGCCTTCCTAGAGGAGCGAGAGCACTTGAAATCATAGTGCAAGACCAAGGGGTGCTAGTAGAACTCATTGGGGCAATGCTGTAGAATTTCATGAAATTTGAATGGTTAAAGGGAAACGGTTTTCTGTTTAAAATTTGTAATTTTGCCATAAGGTGCATCTTAATTTTGGAAATTTTTTCTATTAAGGCACTAAAAACAATGAATTGCTGTTTTTAGAAATATTATTTTCTTTAATAACTTTTTGCTCAAAAGTTAAAATAAGATCCCTCTTATTTTGAGATGACCTTTAAGGTCTTTATTTTATGATTTTACATCTAATTCAAATTTTTTATTTTCAGTAAAAATCAGTATTTTGCCGCCCCAATCTTGTGTTAGCGCAAATGGGGGTTTTGGAGATTTTCCTAGTCCTAGGGTTTTGTCTTTTCAGTATTCATATGCCATGTAGCATCTAAAGGTGGTCAAACTATTATTTTTGAATTTATACAAAACTTAGCTTTACTATATTTTCTTTGGTGGATTCTAGAAAAAACACCTTATGGATTCTGGGTAACTTCTCATAGATTCAAGGTTCACGATTAGAAAGAATTTAATTTCTATTCTATTAGAAAGAGTATCATGTATGCTTTCTTCAATCTTCCACGATATCACATACGTGTAATTTGTGCCAATTCAACAAGATAATTAATGAATATGTGAATTGATTTTCTACTCTTAATGACATATTAATTGATAAAATTTATGTAATAAAATTTGCAATATATTTTTAGTATCACTTTGTTTTTTTAATAATTCAATGCTTACAATAATAGAAGAAGAAGAATTCAAACTCTCGTAAAGTTTAAAAGGTGATGCCAATGACATTGAGCTATAAGAATCTTACCCTCAATTTACAATTTTTTTGTTTTTATTATTATTATTATTATTACTACTATTTTTTGTTTTTAATATGTACTTTGGCGTCTATATCATAGTTCTCAAAACGCGTGAAGCATGAAATGAATTGGTTTATATTTAATGATTTCTATGGTGAATTGGTCTAGGCTTTTTACAATTTGACAATAATACCCAAGTAATTGACTAAAATTTTATTGACTAAGTCTTTGGAAATTAAGAAGGGTAAGGTAGATAATTTGGATGGATGGAGTAATGTTCTTTTGCAATCTTGTAAGGTTTTGTCGGTTACTTTGCCGGAAACAAAGGGAATGGGGGAGGGAGGGTTCCTTTTTCAAAGGGAGGAAAGTCATCATTCCCTTAACTTTTTCATTAATGACAAAGAAAAAAGCTATGTTTTCAGCAATATGCTGTGGGAGGGGCATTTTGGGAATTTCGAAACTTTTTTCCTACGTATTTAAAACGGCTCTTTTGGCATTAAATTCTTGAGAGGGAAAGGGAAAGAATGGAGACGTTGCAGTCACGGGAAAAAGTCTACAGTTACCTAAGATCTGGAATCACGAGCCTTTTTTTTTCTATGGTTTATCATAATGACTAAATTGCCCTTTCAAATAGTGAAATTGTACCAAAAGTCCAAATTTTTGTGCTAACTTAACACTGTTTAAGAGAACTTAAATGTTGACACGTGTTTTCTTTGCTCTATAGACTTTCCTTTGTGTGACGTTCCACGGAAAAAATAAATAAAGAAAACAATTTTTCTTTGTCTTAAATGCAAATAAGAGACTAAAATGCAAATAAATAAATAATTTGATATTTGAGGGAGTGAGAATTTGAATTATGAACATTTTCAATGAAAATGTCAAGAAGTGCAATTTTAATTACAAGGTTCTTGCTTCTAAAAAAAAAAAAAAAAAAAATACAAGATTTTTTGTTGACACAAGTATAATAGTCTAGTCAAAGACTTGAGACGTCACTTCCATATATATATATATATATTAAAAAATAAAACCCAATAAGAGTACTCGAATTGTGAGTTCATTGATTGTAAAGGTGAAGTTTCCAAATTTATCAATCTAATGAAACCTATCATAACTTTGAATTGTTCATGATACTTAATAGTTTTTTTTTTTTTTTGAGAAGCTGATACTTAATAGTTAATTGCATTGAATCTCACTTAGAATAAAATTAAATTACTTGATAACTTAGGTTTGAATTATTTCTAGTACTTTTAAACTGGTTTTTTTTAATAAGAAATTGCCACATCATCTACTAACTAAATAAAATGTGAAAATTAAAACTTACTACCACTTATTACTGTATATTTAAAACAAAAGAACATGCCCAATTTAAAAAATACTCCAAATAAGCCACGCCCCCTTTTTTTTTTTTTTTTTTTGAGAAAAGATAAGCCACACCCAGATAACTTAGACTTTTAGTTATTTGATTTTCTTAATGTAACTAGCATTATCTTCATTGATCTTTAAAAAATCTTCTTAATTAAGGCATCACGCAAACACACCCTTTTTTAAAACAAAGTCAAATAATCAAATCAAGTCTATCACAAACAAAATCGCAGACTAATAAAGGTCATTGATCCACATGTAATCATCAGATCAAGCAGGCAAAATTAAAATTATCTTAAACACATCTCAAACGACTCTCTCATATTTTCATGTATAAGAGCCACTCTTATATTTAACCGAATTTTCTAATTTTGAAACAGATCTTTCCATATTTCTTTACAATAAATAAGAAGTGGGATTCAATCTATAATTTGCCTAACAATTTAAGTCATGTATAGAACAAGTAAAAATTAAAGGTTATAAAACCTTCAGTAGCTTGTCCAATGTGGGCAACAATCTCTATATTGTCATTATAAATTTTTGGAGCCCCAGGTATATAACGTGAGTTTGGATGGTTTTAACTGCATTTTCGTTCAACTTAGTGAGTTTTGTGTACTGTTTATAGAATTTACAAGTACTTTTTTTAACAAAATTTGTATTAAAATTAAGTCTTATAGTACTATTTACAAATTTAAAAATTATTTTATTACAATATTTTTAATTATAAGCAATAACAGACTTGTACTTGTGTTAAGTTATTTCCATTTAAAAATTATTTCCATTTGTGTTAAGTTACAGAATTGGGAAAGCCCACGATATTAATGATGACAAAAATGTCGTACAAATGGAATTGACATTTCCAACAGAGATGGATGGATATAATTGAAATGTACAAATATTTTACACCCCCCTTTTTTGTTGCCCCCCCCACCCCCCCAAACAAAAAAAAAAAAAAAAAATGTACAAATTTTACTTGCTTAGCTGTCTGAGTACTATAGGGAGGCTCCAATAATGCAAATTTACATTTTTGGCAATAACACCTGATTGGATTTGTGTATCTTTCTTTCAATAATATCACTAATTTAGCCGAAACAAGACTGGACTTGTGTACTATAATCACTAGTTCAGTACAATCTAAGTTCGGATGATGAATAAATTTTCCCGACTTTCTTCCCTCCTCTTTCGTTTTTTTTTTTTTTTTTTTTTTGGCTGAATCTTTCCTCCTCCTTCGTTATTGTTAAAGATTAGGTACCTATAAATTTTTTTTTGTGTGCTAAATAACCATTTTATTGAAATAAAGATAGAACTACAAAATAAGAGAGGGCCTGTAACCGTCTATGTCTAACGCCCGAGCCATAAAGCTAAGAAGACTGAGCGGAAAACTGGCATTGTCTAGTTGAACAAACCTCCATCGTAGGTACCTATAATTTAGTTTGACCAACATTAGGAAAATTATAAAATTAACAAAGATTGGTTGAGTAGGTTAGGTATTATCAACATTACTTTTGTAAAATTAAAAAAGATTGGTTGATTTTTATTACTCTTTTCTCCCTATTGTCAAATTGATAAATTTGATTATCACATTAACATTGCCACATTAAAGATTAAAATAAACGAAACCCAAAAATACGACAGGTTGATTAGAAAGTAGGTTTGTAAAAGAAAACAAGATATACATATAGCGTTCAAACTTCAAACTTCAAACTTCTTTCAATTTCAATTGTGCTTTTGAATGGTTTTCAACCACTAAGGATTTTCGGCAACCTAAAATAGCAACTACCTTAACATTGAAAGAAAGCGAAGCCCATCAATTTGATTGGCCCACAAAGTGAAGAAAATTACGCTTGCAACACATTTTTGTTTCCAAATCATGCTTTTAAAAGGTTTTTGCCTACCTAAAGATTGTGTTTATGAATGATCTTGATTTTAAAACTAGGATTGAAGTTCATTGGTCTCCGGGTATACATCTAACTCAACAAAGATATACCATGAATTTTTGTTTGTTTGTTTTATTTTTTTGAATTAACATAAAATCATAAATTTGAGACCATTATTTCATTTGAAATTGGGAAGAGTTTATTATACGAGGCAAAGTCTTCCTTCAATTCGGATTGGAAGAACCTTTCGAAAGTTATTACATGACTGTTCATTAAATTATTCACATTAAATCATTTAAATAAATTATATGGTTTTAATTACGTGATTAATAATACATATGGATATTCATATGTGTCCATAGAAAGTTAAGAGAAATATTATAAACTTAAATATATAGGTGGATACTCAAGCGTGTCATGTCCATAAAATGTTAGGAAGTCATTATAGACTTGGTCTTTAAATTACAAAGGAGGAGGAAAGTGACTGCATAAAGAAGAGAAAACCTTCCTCAGATGATAACGAAGAGCCTGTAAGGTCATCAAGTGACAGCTGTGCAGAGAGAGATGGCTTAGATTTATTTGTGAGAAAGTGAAGTGAAAGAAATTGAAGGGGTTGATGAGACTGGTTCAAAATTCTCAACCTCTGGTTCAGCCATGAGAGTAAAAATAAGAAAAGGAAAGAGTTGAAATGACGTGCTCCATATTATAAAAACAAGAGGTGGGGTAGTTTCTTTGTCATAAAGATGAAACGTGATCCATGAGGATTGCCATGTGTATGGCCGTTGGGGCCGTTTATACAGGTACATTTGGCTAGGTGAAAATATAATTTATAATCATTGGATGTGGCCCATTTTTGATTGTCAAGGTTTTGTGCTGGACAGATATAGACCTTACATCCAATTCTGACTAAGAATAATAGGAAACCAAAAAAAAAAAAAAAAATCATAATTTGTTTTCACTCTCAATTTTTGATGTTGAAACTTTCGATAATTGCTAAGAAGGAAAATAATTTCATTATTAATTTGGAGTTGCAAAGCATTAAAATTTCCCTCACCTATTGAGCTCTTGACAGGAAAAAAATAAAAGGTTTTGTTGATAGGACTATAGAGGAAATAAAGAGGGGAGAATTTGGTAAAGGGTTTGGAGATAGATGTTATGGTCTACAACATTTTGTTAGAATAGTGGTTGAATAATTAAATCCTCACTTTCTTAATAATTTATATTTTTTTGAGACAAATGGTTGTTATTTCAATGCTAAGAACTAGAGCTTAGGCGTCGAGTTCTGGCTGAAAAATTCTTTCTAGAATTCATTTATGTGTATAATTGTAGTGATACAGCTTCAAACTTAATGGACAACAGATTGGCAATCAGAGCAACCTTGGGCTTCAAATATTACACTTTTGGGTTGCTAGAATAGGTATGGTACCCACAGCAAAAGTGTCAATACCATCTTCATGTGGTATGGGCCTGGAAGTGAGTTGGCTATCATTTATGGTTTGCAACTAGATGGCCATGTGTAGCCTAATATACATATTATAACATATTAAAGATGGTTTTTTTTTTTTTTTTTTTTTTTTTGCAGCCAGTCATAGAATGAATAAGAAACAAGAAGGATGTCTTTTAACCTTTCAGGAAAAAGGGGAGAAACTTATTGTTAGTTTTTATGACAGATTCCTGTCTCACTTTCCTTTGCTTATAGGGTGATAATCTACATTCTAGTTGTATTTATCTTCCACCTTTTTTGTTACTCTTTTTTAGGTTCAAGTGTTCTTTACATTTAGATATTAGCCATATGCATGAGATCAGATCAACATTTTTAGCACAATCCATAAGTTGATTCTTCCCTGACATTATAAGATGATACTAAAACTTATTTTCATTGTATTACATTTATAGGTTCCTTTACTTTTTTCGATTCTATGGTTGCAATTAAACTTGGACATCTCAGTTGGCAAATCAATGAATTTATCATCACTATAGCAAAACAATGAAAAGGGAACTACTGAACCTTGCTTATTATTCAACAAAAATTGAGAAATAAAGCTCTAGCTCTGTGCACCAACGATGCAATAAAGTGGAAACTATTAATAAGTTTTTATCTTGGGACAGACTTACTATGTTCCAACAACGCAATTTGTGTTTGCTTTAATTTGGTCCCCTCCAAAGATTGTAGTCATACTAAAGTCTGAAATTTTTGGATTTAGTGCAGTATCAAGTAGGACATTGCTAGACTTTAAATCTCTATGTATAACTCTTAATCTCGAGTTTTGATGAAGATATAAAATTCCTCAAGCAATCCCACAAATAATCTCCAACCGTTTTCCCCAATCTAAACATGATTGTTTTGTTTCATCTAAAATAAGGGACAAGAACTTAGATCAGACTGCATGGATGCTTAAGTGTTTATTCTTTATACTAGGAATTCGCCCATTTGTAATGGACCTGTTCTGATGATGATGCAAGAAGTTCATATAAAAAAGAAGACATGCCAAAAAGGACAAAGTCCAAGCTCTTGTTTGGCATGTACTCGTAGATTAACATTTTCTCTTCTTCTCTTCTAACTTGCACACACTTTTTTCTTCTATGATCTCAATGCTGGAAAGAATGTCTCATGGAGTTGAAAGCAATGCGCTTTTCAAATATTAAGTGACTAAGATCAAGAAACTTATGACAAAGAATTGATTTTGACATACCCATCTGTAAAAAAACATGTTTAGAATATCATATGAAACCAAGCAAAAAGACAGTAATTTGGTATACCCACCTCCTCAGTCATCTCTCTGTGCTCCATATTTTAGTTCTAACTACGGGGCCGAAGCAACTACTACATCATCTTTCAAGAGAATTAGTCCAGTACTTGTGCTTATAGTAATTCTAGCAGTACTCTTCTTCATCTATGGTCTTTCAAAAAGATGGGATGCTTCCTACGTGTAGTCATGCTTTTTATAGAGTAGGTTGTGGAAGGAGAGAAGGGGAAACAAGTAGCTGTAATTTGGATGCTAGAAATGGTTGATGATTCAAATCTACAAATGGCATTGTCTGATGGTAGTGGTGTTGGTGATGGAGGTAGTAATGCGAATCATGTCAATGAAAGAGGTACCTTGCAAAATTTTCAGATAACGGGGGTGTGGAGGGAAAAAAAATCAGTGGCCACACAAAAGGCGAGAGCTTCTCCGTATCCAAGATCTGGCTTTGGTCAAAGAAGAGAGCAGATTTCCAAGTTCTTCAAACAATTGTATGGATTTGTTGCCTTTCTTAATGCAAGTATCCCAATTAATAATGATGAAACTCATGCTTTGTAAAAGGTGTATGACTAAATTTTTTTGTGTGCTCTCTTGATTAATCAATCACACACATATAAGCTAGTAATGTTGTGTCCTGTTTTTCTTATTTCTAGTTATATTGGAAAGATATACCTCTTATTTAAAAAATTTCTCATGTTTTGCCAAAAGTTTCAAGGGCAAGTTCCATCGCGTGCATTTTATTTATTTATTTTGGTGAAGATTTTATTTTATTTTTGATAGGTCCATAGCGTGCATTCTGTTGCAGTAATGAAACTCACCAGTAATGAAATTCAAGATTGTTAGAGAAGTGGGGGGGGGGGGGGGGGCGGAAGGCCCAATTGTAACAAACCGGCCTGTGATAGTAAGCCCAAAGATCCAAAGGAAGAGTCAGAGAGAGAAAGTATGGCCCACTCAGGCAAAGCTAGCCCAACCTTGAAAAATTCTAAAGGTATACCAAGGAGCCGGGGAGGAAAAGGGAGGAAGCATGATCATCAATGACTCAAAGTGGAACCATGTGAGGGCCAACACCTCCCAGTCAAGTTTTCGAGGATCTCTTCTCGGCTACATTTGAAGTTAGACAAGCGATTGTATGGATTAAAGAACAAACAAATCCAACTGTTCAACGGACTAAACGTCTTAGTTAAGCAATCATCTATTTCAAGTTAAATAACATCTACTTACTAATAATGTCGCATTTATTGTTAAATGACTCATTAAGACAGTACCTAAACATCATTTTTTCCACTCACTTTCACCTCAAAAGAAGGAAGAAATTGGAGATGGGACAAGCATGTCCTCTACTCGCCATCCACCCTACTAGTGGACGGTGAAGGAAGTACCTCCAATATAAATAGGGACTAATCCCCTATGAGATGGGATCCGGAAAAATTCAAGTGATAAAAGTGTAAGAGCAGTTGAGAGTGAAAAGTTGTATTTATCATACCAATCCTTGGGATCCAAAGGACATATTCATTAATCAGATCTTAATCAAGTTCTTCATTCTATTATGTGCGTTGTCTCAATCCTTTTGGGATCTTTTACTTGATTAAGCACTTGACCCATACTAAATATATTAATTGTGTCGGTAATTTCAGTAATACTTCCTTAAAAACATTTTTGACCCACACAAGACAGATTTTTTTTCCTGTAAATTTTTTTTGGGGCATGTAAAAAAATGAGTTTGTGAAAGACATGGCCTTCTTTTATTAAAGCTAACAACATGTCAATTACACAGGAGGTTGGTTGGTAAGAACTGGGGACTAACATTTCGAATGTCGTTGGACCTTCTTAAAGCTAGAATTGTCTTTGGCCCCCCAAAACGAGACGAGCATTTTGGATCTTCACCTGAATAATTACTTCTCTCCACTCTACCATGGTCTTTTCTTGTTAGGCAGCATTCAGTCGAAGACAATTCTATGAATTAGATTAGCTAAGATGGTGTTAATTGCCACCTGTCAATTAATTAAACATAGACTCTCACTTTTCGAGAATGAAAAGTCAAGGAAGTCCTTTGAAAACAGGCTTATTTACTATTAGCACCTACAACTTTCTATGCACTGCCTAAATGTTTTCTTTTTTCATACGTTTATGATAAAATCTATTGCGACATGAAAATATAAATTGGTTGATATTTGGGTTTGGTTAATCATTTAGGGAGGCCAGAATTATGTTTGTATTGTTGTGTTGTGTGTATAAAGTTTTTCCTTTTGGTGAAAGTGCTAAAGAAAAAAAAATCATGATTGACAATTGTTTTTCCATCATGCTTTTGAGGCTTGGAGTTCTTTCCCTTTTCGTTATGACTAAAAAACTCATCCTTTGAACTAAAGTCCTCCTTTTAGTAGTAGATATAGGAGGGGGAGATCTTGAAAGTGGTAAGAAAGATTTATGGTCATGATAGCTTTATTCTCTCTCTCATGCTGGGCCTCTGCTTCAAATAGTAACTATAGGAGGTTTTTCCGGCCAAAATGGCCCAATACCACTTATTTTTGAAATTTTTAGGAAAAAAACACTGTTTCAGAAATAAATAGGGAAGTACCACTTTTTCAAGAACTCGAGTTTCAGAAACTCGAGTTCCTCTCAATTTTGCCACCGTGGCGTTGCTGAGCTGGAATTTGGGTGATTAAAAAAAAAATTATGTGGTACTCGAGCTGGGTAAACTCGAGTTCCATGCAACACAATACTCGAGTATACCAGGCTCGAGTACGTTTTATAAATAAAATGAAAAAAAAAAAAAAAATTACACAGTACTCGAGTTTACCAAACTCGAGTACTGTGTAAATTTTTTTTTCCTTTTTTTTTGTTTGTTTTGTTTTGTTTTGTTTTTTGTTTGGGGATAATCGACAAATAAACATAAAGATAAAAGTAAGTGGATTTTTTTTTAATGTTTTTATTTATTTAAGCAGAAGCATTGTAAAATATAGAGATTTTAATTTCAAAATATGAATTTAATTTCTACATTAATTAAAATTGTTCATTGTTTTCTCATAAAAATTATTCACTATTTTCTGTATAAATTTGTTTAGAAATTTGATTTCGTTGAAAGTACAAAATAATGAAAATTCAATGGAAAAGTGTGTATGTTAGATGTATAGAACGTATAAATTTGTTTAAAAATTTGAATTTGTTGAATGTACAAAACTGTGAAAACTCAAGAAAAAATTGTGTACATTAGATGTATAGATAGTACGAATTTGGATGATCTGTACATCTAATGTAATTAATTTTCCATTAAGTTTACTCAATTTGGTATGTTCTTCAACTTTCATTTGAATTTTCACGATTTTACACACTCAATGAATTCGAATTTTTCAACAAATTCGTACTATCTGTATACAAAAAACTAAATTCAAATTTATAAAAAAAAAAATGGATTGGTTAGGGGGGGGGGGGGGGCGAACTAGATGTATGTACTCTAATTAGTATAAGACAACTCTTGTGAATGTTTCGAAGAATGATTCTATAATCCGATTGAATGTAAGATATGAATGGTTGATTTACGTTGTCCAAGAAACACATGTATATGTAATATTAGATATTAATTAGTTATATATGTCATATCTAAGCAGTTGCGGCTCTATTACTGTTAATTTAGATAGGAATTCCAATGGATTTATCTGAATCAAAGGGGAAGAACTTGCAGCAGTATCTCAATTTCAATTCAAACATGGGTTTGATTCGCACTCCATGTTCTGAGAAATATTTACCATCCGAAAAGAAGAAAAAACGGAGTCTTTGTCTAAAGAAATGCCTTGAGAAAGGGCAGATGTATAGAACCTTTCAACGAGATAGTGCTTTTTCAACTCTCTCAAAATGGAATCTATTCCAAACATATATGCCATGGTTCCTTACTTCGACATGGTAAAAATCATTGTTATGAATTCCGTTCCGTTCCGGCCGGAACGGACGGAATTTCTCGTACCGGTGTATAATCCGGAACCGGAATACCCTTTGTTCCACCTCGGGTCAAAATCCGGCCAGTTCCGTGGCATTTCGGTCATTCCGGTGTGTTTCGGCAAATACCGGCCGAAACTAAAGATTCGGCCGGTATGTGTTTTGGGTTTGGTTCATAGTACACTTCACAGTTCACAGAGATCCAAGAAAAAGAAGGAAAAAAAAAAAAAAAAAAAATAGAAGAAGAAGAAAGATAAGATTCACATCAGATCAAAGAAGAAGAAAAAAAAAAATTCAAGTCATGGACAAAGCTCAAGTGCTGCCATTAAAACTCACTTCTTCAAGCTTATGTCTCTGCAGCCACTGTTTCTCCTTCAGCTTCATCCTTGTTGCTTTGAGCCACCATACTTTGGGCGTGTTGAGCTCTAGCCTTTGTTTGTGTGAGGAAGAGTTAAGACTTAAGGATGCATTAAAAAAAAAAAAAGCGTAGAAGCTTGTGAAGTAGAAGAAACTAGAAAGGAGTAGATCAGATGAAGAGGAAATTGTAAATGGAAAAATACGTGTGGGCTAATGGAAATGGTGAGGAAACTTCTTGGAAATTTCCCATTTAAAAAACTATTCATAGATACTTAGTTATTTACATCAATGCCACAAGTAAAAAGTTAAAACATATTTACATAATTTTTTAATCCACTTCACTGATTTTTTTTTTAAGGTGAAAGTTTATACACTATATTTATTGTATTATTTGTAGAAAAATTATAAATAAATATTTTTTTAATACCACTTTATTTAAGATTTTTTTAAAATAAAATAAAATTCATTACTTTATATAATAGTAATAATATCTAGTTATATATATATATATATATATATATATAGTTAGGAACTCCGAAACATCCTAAAACGGTACGCCGAAATAGGCCGGTACCGAAATATTCCGTTCCACTGGACAAACCGAAACGGGCTCCGAAACGGAATTAATAACATTGGTAAAAATATCTAAATTTGATATTTTTAGATACTTTTTCAGACCTATTGCCGATACTAAGTAGCAGCCAAAAATTTGTATCCATTTTTCATGATATTATGCATGGATCAGATATATCATGGTGAATTCTTCAGAAAAAATTGTGTCTTCCACAATGGAATCTGATAAGTGAGATTTCGAGTAAGTGTTTACATAATCTTCTTCTTTCGAAGAAATGATTCATCGAAATAATGAATCACCATTGATATCGACACATCTGAGATCGCATAATGTTCGGGAGTTCCTCTATGCAATCCTTTTCCTTCTTCTTGTTGCTGGATATCTCGTTCGTACACATCTTCTCTTTGTTTCTTGAGCCTATAGTGAGTTACAGACAGAATTCAAAAAGTTCAAATCTTTGATGATTCCATCATACATGATTGAGTTGTGAAAACTTCTGGATAGGTATCCTACATCTGAGCTAAATTCTTTCTGGTTAAAGAATCTCTTTCTAGTTGCTCTGGAACAATTAGGAGATTCTATAGAAGAAATACGGGGTTATGCTTCCGACGGCAACATGCTATGGGGCGGTGGGCCCACTTATGGGGTCAAATCAATACATTCTAAGAAGAAATATTTGAATTAAAAAAACAGTGAACAATTTTAATTAATGTAGAAATTAAATTCATATTTTGAAATTAAAATCTCTATATTTTACAATGCTTCTATTTAAATAAATAAAAACATAAAAAAAAAGCCACTTACTTTTATCTTTATGTTTATTTGTAGATTATCCAAAAAAAAAAAAAATTTACACAGTACTCGAGTTTAGTAAACTCGAGTACTGTGTAAATTTTTTTTTTTTCATTTTATTTATAAAACGTACTCGAGCCTGGTATACTCGAGTATTGTGTTGCATGGAACTCGAGTTTACCAAGCTCGAGTACCAATATTTTTTTAATCACCCAAATTCCAGCTCAGCAGCGCCACGGTGGCAAAATTGAGAGGAACTCGAGTTTCTGAAACTCGAGTTCTTGAAAAAGTGGTACTTTCCTATTTATTTTCGAAACAGTGTTTTTTTCCTAAAAATTTCAAAAATAAGTGTTATTGGGCCATTTTGGCCAGGTTTTTCCAGTATTCTTCTATTGGTCATCCTTGGTTCTCTTTTTTCAACCATATCACAATGAGTATCCGAGTGTAGGATTTTTTATTTTTTATTTTTGATAAACAGGAGTTGTTACATCTAGCAAGCAAGAAAGTCCAGAAAATCCTAATTACCCCTCCTCTTATTTACATTTCTTGCAAATATTACAGAAAAGATCAGAGAAATTCAACCTATAGCAGTTTTGTAGGAAATGGAAAAATCTGTGAACAACAAAGGATGCTATTTCACAACAAAATGTTACAAGTTATGACCACCAAAACAATAGAGGGACCTGCATGACAAGGCTGAGTACAGAAATTATGATCGCCAAAACTTGATAAAAATCATTAGGGTCTGCCACCCAAAATCACATTTTTATGACAAGAGAACTGGTCTAATAGGTTACCAAAAAAAGAGAACAGGTCTAATAAGCAGATTTTGTTCATGTGTATAAGAAGCAGCATAAAAGCCAGACTACGCCATGTTGTTGTAATGTAATGCATTAGCATTGTTCACCATGCATAAGAAACAAGAACGATGTTTGTCAACCTTTCAGGAAAAAGGGAGAAAATGTTGTTAGTTTTTATAACAGAGTTCTGTCTCACTTTCCCACCTTATTTATTACTCTTGTTTATGTTCAAGTGTACTTTCCATTTGGAAATAATACCCTGACATTATAAAACGATACTAAAATTTACCATCAATGTATTAGATTTATAGATTCCTTTACTTTTTTTTTTTTCTTTTTTTTCTTTTTCAGATTCCTTGGTTGCACTTAAACTTGGACATCTCAGTTGGCAAACCAATGAAGTTATCATTAGTGACCATAAGCACTTAATTATTGGTGTACAAAATTTTATGAAAGCACACATTAAGCATTATTGAGACAGTGGTAATTTCATTACAAGTTTTGTACTATACCATTTTAATAGCAGTGGTATTACGCATTTTTTATTTTTAAAAAACAACTTTACATTATACATATGTTATACAAGAAAAATAATTGTGTAGAGTAGACTTGAGGAACTCATTCCTATGTTGTAATGGTCCATAACAAATATTAATACACCATTGAATATAGTTTGGGGTTTTAGCGACCATCAAGTTTAGAAATTGTTATTTCATTTACAGAATTAGATGCTTCACTAGTTGATCTATTTGTACTATTGTAAGTACCCTTCAAAATAAATGCAGGTTGTTTTGGAGAAGGAAGAGGTGTGTCATTACCCAACATGAAAACAATTGTTGACATGGTAGGTCGGTCTATTGCATGTTCTTGCACGCATAAAAGCCCAATTTGAATGCATCTTGAAACTTCACTAGCAGGGTATGTCTCACCTAGTAACAAGTCGACTATATTCATGGCATTGCCTTCTCTCCATAGGTCCCAAACCTGCAAACAACATATTCATTATAGCAAGCTTAGCAATATAGGCCTAATTTTGTAGTCATTGTTTGCACATGTACTTACATGTCCAATCAAATTTGAGGAAGGACCATCATGAAGATAAGCACCGTTCTTTTTACCAATAATTATCTCTAGTAACAAGACCCCAAAGCTATATACATCAGATTTTATTGAAAATAGTCATTGCATTGCATACTCTGGTGACATATAACCACTGTTGTAGCACAATGAAAAAGAAACAATTAAGCCTTTCATTATTAAAAAAAAAAAAATGATCCAAGATAGCCTTAGGGCACTAACATAGCATGTAACATTTGAATTAGCACAATAGGGAGAAAATTATGAAAATGTGCTTAATATTTTTTCTTTCGAGAGTCTGAAGCTTGTACCCTCTTCTTAGATAAAAAAAATGGTAGTCAAATAATTAGTTGAAAAGTATAAATATATCTTTTTTTTTTCTAGCACACTTACTATGTTCCAACAACGCAATTTGTATTTGCTTCAATTTGGTCCTCTCTAACAATTCTAGCCATACCAAAATCTGAAATTTTTGGATTTAATGTATTGTCAAGTAGGACATTGCTGGCCTTTAAATCTCTATGAATAATTCTTAATCTTGAGTCTTGATGAAGATATAAGAGCCCTCGAGCAATTCCACAAATAATCTCAAATCGCTTTCCCCAATCTAAACTTAATCTTTTTGTTTCATCTAAAAAGAAATGAGAACTCGTATTAGATTACATTTCTGCTTACTTCGTATATAATATAATCTCACTTCTAGGATATGATATGTTTGTAATTGGAGGATGTGAAAGGAAGACATACCAAAAATGAAAGAGTCCAAGCTTTTATTTGGCAAGTACTCATAGATCAACATCTTCTCCTCTCCATGAATGCAACAACCTAAAATTTTCACAAGATTCCTATGTTGGAGTTTAGCAATTAGTGCAACTTCATTTTTGAACTGTTCTATTCCTTGTCCAGAGCATTTTGATAGTCTTTTTACCGCTATTTCCATTCCATTTTGTAGCAAACCCTGCAATTATAGTCCAAATTTCATTTTCTCATAGTGCACAACTATTGAGAGAAAGTCAACTTAGAGAATTATTTGGACAAGCTCAATTTCATCTAACGAAGTTATGCTCAATGAATTTTCTTTTCTTAACCATTCATGACATAATTTTTTATACAAATTCTGAGGCTTGTTCAAGGAGACTACCTTATAAACTGAGCCAAAACCACCTTTACCAAGCTTGTTAGCAATAGAGAAGTTATCTGTGGCTGCAATAATAGTTCTTAGATCAAATAATGGTGAATTTGAATTTCTTGTAGTTCCATCAAGGTCCCTTCTACCTGGGGAGTCTTCAAAGTATGGTAAATTGGAGGCAACACTATTTGAATATGCGTTTTGCCTCTTTTCTGTCATAAAGCCAGTAACAAATAATGCTAGTTAACTTATTTGTCCAATCGAGATTCAAGAATTCTCACACAAAAGTCCAACTTAATAAAACTGAGAAAATACACTAATATAAAAGAAAGAAACAAAGGAAAATAAGAGGAAAATTTGAGTTTATAATTTTTAGCTTATCCTTGACAGAAAATCCCATTGGGTTTCTTTTATTGACCTTGTCAAGATCTTTAGATAGTTGACTGATTCTATGACAATTTTCCATGTATTTTTTGAACATTTGTTTTGAACGTCAATACCTGAAATGGGATGTATTTTGTATTAGGATCAAGAGGCTTCAAGCTAAACTTGAAAGTGCATGCTACGACTTGACACTTTGTCAAGCAAAAATGCCAAAACTTGGGAGAAATTTGTTACTCTCTTATTTATTTATTTATACTGTGCCAACCTTGTGTCCATTTTTTTAAGCTTCATTTTTTGCAAAATTTGACACCTAGAAATTCCAAATTGAAGTGTTAGTGAGCCAAGATAAGCCCAAGTTCATATACCCTTTTCTCTCTACCTTCTTCCTCTCTACAAATTCAAAAACTATGAGAGGAGATTGAATCCTTCATACATAAGTATCCTTCAAAGAATTTGTGTTGTTTGAAAATTTGGGAAGCATAGGAGCCACCACAGTACATCCAACTTGAAGATTGCTATTGGAGGACAATTGCAGATCGAAGTTAGCGTGGACATAGGACTCGTAGAGCCGGTTGCTAGTAGGAATTTGGAGGGATTTGTTAGGGTCATATTTGTTATGTGTTGGCATATCCTTTGACAAAATACATTTTACTTGTAATTGGATAGATCTAAAATGTGTTTAGGATATCAAGATGTGTGTTGATAAGTACAGACAAGTGATATCAATGAAGACATGAAGATTGAACCAAGAAACAAGTAAAAAAAAAGCTGGAATAGTGAAGCTTGACACTAGTTTTGACATAAGTTCGACACTAGCAACTATTGAGACTTAATGAAGAAATCTCAACACTAGGTCAACACCTCTCGATCTATCAAGTTATGTAGATCCAGAATTCCCAGTATAGAATTTCAGCCATGATGACTTAGATTGCTAGGGTTTCATTCACTAAACTCCTAGAGGATATAAAAACTTTATTTTAAAGTCATCAATGATACAAAGACTCAGATTAGAGAACTCATATATTCTTAGAAAAGCTATTGCGTTCTTATGCGCCTTAGAGTTTTGTAACTAAGTATTTCTAGATTCTCAACGTGTTTTGAAGTGAAGAACTTTGCATCCAACAACAAACATCAGTTGTTGAGAAGTCAGACACTAGGATTTGTGCAAAAAGGAAGAAGTCTCTATAAGATTAATTCCAATTGAGTATTAGAGTGAAGGTTCAATTATAGGTTGATATTTTGGTATAGGTCAGGATAGTGGTAAGATTTCTTATACTTGTAGCCGCTTGATTATTGATTAGTGGATTTTTGGGAATGGTAACCTGAAAATCACTCGGTGAGATTTTTGTCTTGCAAGAGATTTTCCTCATTAGTTAACAAATCACCATGTCAATTTAATTTCCCTTGTACTTTAGTTTATTTGGTGATTTGTGTGTGTCTCCATGATTTTCATGTAATTTGAACAACTTAATCAACTTGGGTGATTGAATTAATTAATCGAGGTCAATCTACAACCCAACATGATTGAGTACATAGATACTACTATACTTGGAGGATTTTGTATGTATTATGTATCGCAACTATCTACTCTAGTGGATTGTTTTCAACGGTGAGGTTGCAAAGATGTTTTTATGCCTGACACTTGAGTTTCCTTCTTCAATAACACATTCATGTGTTATGGTTGTGTTATTCTCCTTTCGATTTTTTGTGGGTTGTTCATTTTATATGTTTATCCATGCTTATTGATCATCCATGCTCATGTTAATTGGGTTATCACTTAAATTTGGACTTAATTATTAGACTAGCCTGAAATTAACTAAGTTGTATTTAAAATTTGGGGTCTAAATTAATACCATAATTGAAGTTGGTATTTCTCATACCTCGAACAAGTTAACAACTCTCTAACTTATCGTTAGAGTTATCTTAGGGGCATTTGTTCACCAGCCTTAGAAATAAAGATATAAGTTAAAAAGAAGTTGCTTTAAACAAACTAGTGAGTAAATATTTGCTTACCTTTTTTCTTTCTCCTTACCAACCAATATACAGCCAAGACCACGAGAAGAAACATTACCGCAACAAAAACTCCCAGAATTGTCAACATCCTCTTTTTCCGAGTAAGACCATTTTTTTGAGCATATTGAGCTAAGGTAAATAAAAAAAGAAAAAAAAAAACAAAAAAAAAAAAAAAAAAAAAAAGAGTATTACTAAGTTTAGAGAATGTGAGACATTTCTATGATATCACATTTGAAAAAGAAAAACATATTAAGAGAGAGAGAGAGATGCAGTTGAAACTTAGCACACCTTATGTTTGCAATTGAAATCCTTTAGGACATATTTTGTAGACTGTAATGGTAATTGTATAGGAATAGAAATAGGTATTACAAGGAATACAAGACGTTATAATGTAATACTTATTACTATTCATTTGTTTGGTGGTAACACAGTAATAGAACCCTAAAGACAATTGAATGAAAGCATTTTAAATCAAACTTAAGATATATTTTAGGAAATATCTTACTCATATAATTATATTTTCTAAATAATAATATTTTTCAAATTTGAAAATGAGATTAATTATTTTTTAATGATTTTTCTATTTTGATGATTGTTATGAGTATATGAAAAGTTTGTTTATTTGGAAATATATTAATTTTAGAAATTTATACACCTAGTAAGTAATAATTATTATAACCCTTTTAGAGATAAATAGTTATTCTTTATTTTAAAGAATAACTATTCATAAGAAATGACTATTCATAAAGAATGACTATTCCTTGTAATAAAAATATAACCAAACTACTGAATAGCTAAACCAAATGAATAATTATTATATTACAATACCTATTACAGTCTACTAAACATACCCTAAATGCCTATATCTTTACCATAGAACTTTGTGTATTACAACAAAACCCGTTGAATGGTATATATGTTAGACTAACCCTAATTAAGTTAAGATTTCTATTACAATTATGATTAGAATTCACAATAACATTTGGACTATGATAACACAATGGACTTGGGTTTTGTGTGGAATAATATAATAGGCTTGGGTTCTTTAGGGAAATTATTATTTTTATTCAGCCCCTAAGGACAACTTCTTAGCTCCACCACTATTGGTAAGGATTACTCTTAGGACTATTAAAGGTCATGAGGCTGTAATTTTATACCATTTTAGTAAAGATATTGATACATAATTTTGGTACAATGTTAGAATAAGATAATATCAGAGAGAGAGAGAGAGAGAGAGAGAGAGAGAGAGAGAGAGAGAGAGAGAGAGAGAGAGAGAGAGAGAGATTTTATGATTAATATTTTATTTCTAGTGTCTATAGTGACCAGGTAATTTAAAATTTTAAATGTATGGAATGAAATATTTCTTTAAGTTTATAATATTTAATTTGAACTATATTAATGTATTTCAAATGCAAATAATCATTTCTCTAACAATATAGGACTTTAAACCAAAATTAAAATTCGTAGTATAACAAAAATAACATGTTGAATTAAGAATAGGATTCCTAATATAATTTGGAGTAGAATAGGACAACAGGGTTGAGCTTTGACCAAGATAACACAATAGGTTTGGGTTTCAACTATTTCAGTAGCACAAATAATAAAACTTACAATTTGGGTTGTATGTATTCTTCATTACATGTGAGTTTTTGCTGACAAAAAAAGGGAAACATATATACAATTGATTTCCAAAGGACAAATATTTTGTCTTATGCATTAGACATTACATAATATGTTAAAAAGACAAGTAGATGAAATTTTCATTGCATAGTATGAGTTAAAACTTTGTAAAAGACAAGTACATGAAACTTTGTAAAAGACAAAGGGGGTACCTAGTACAACTGCATCCACACGTATGTATAAATCTTGGCCCATATTAGAATACGTTCTTGTGTCCACTAAGTTCCCATGCCATGTCAAGCATCCAATGCCTCCCTTACTCTCATTGGCACTAGCATAGGCCATACAAGAACAATTCCTCAAACATTGTTGCTCACACTCTGTCAGAGTCAAACTTATATCTGCATGTGCTATTGAAGTATCTGGTACCTTCACACGTGCCAATTTCACGAACCCTTCTCCATTATTGCATGTGGACATTCCTTGCTTACGCACACACCCACCCGATGCGTCTCTCACGTACCAATCTTGGGGCGACTTGGGTTCTAACCCGGGTAAGCATGTGCACTCAAACTTGTCCCCATTAGACGGGTCACAATAACTATTTGGACCACAATGCAAATATTTATCACATGTCTCTTGCGGGGCAGACCAGAATACATCCCATCTTGTCTCGCGCCATATAGATAGTTGCATGGTTCCTGATTCATTCACCACCATTTTAGCGAATCTCTTGGGGTCAACTAAACCGTATACAATGGTTATTTCATCTTGATTACTTACATAACTAGCATTGAAGATGTAATTTGGTCTCAAATTGGGTACACCACTCCATGTTAGGCCAGTCCAAGATCCAGCACGCCATAATGGAGTCTGACCCATGTATAAGATCAACTGTGGATACCCAGTTGTAACAATTCTATACGAGTAGTTGTTGGTTCCTGGGTCATCTTTAGACTTCCAAGATGTTAGGTACCGGTTCAACCCGGTCCGCAGGTCCAGCCCAAGCTTCATAAATGGAAGCATAGTATTTGTGGGATAATCAAAGCTTTGCCATATTACCTTTTGACTGTCTTGTTGGAGCAAAACAAGATTTCCTACTTCTAAGAGCTTAGCCATGGAATTGTTTGTTGGTGAGGTTGAAGTAGAAACATTAGTGGACCAAATGGGAATGGATTGGTTTTGAGTGTGGAGTACGAGGTTTCCTTGACCATTGATGGAGAGGACCCCGGACTTATCATATAGAGGATTGTCTCTATTTGCAACCCACACAATGGTTTGTTCAGCAATTTTGTTATACCAAATCCCAACATAGCGGCTATTGGAATTTTTAGGAGTGAAAAACCCAAGTGCAAAGGTTTTTTGGTATGAGACAAGAATTTGACCATCCTTGAGGGGCTGGTTTTGTGTAATGGTTTCAAAGGAATTGCAAATTGGGAAAACAAGTGAGAAAAGTAAAAGTAATACTATATTCAATAATGGTTTAGCAGGATTCATGTGGTTTTTCAAATGAAGACCACAGGACATGAAAGTCCAAAAGGAGGGAAATGTCATGAATTATTCGTGTGAGTGACTTCAATTTATTAGTTTAATGGAATTCTAGCACGCCATTGGGATCCACTCCTTCATTTATATATGAATAATGCTTGTGCCACAACTTACCGACGTAGCGAGTTGTGAGTGGTAGAGAGGTAATGGTGGGTCCATGTGAAGTCACCTTTATACAACACACAACTCGCTGGGTGGGCGAGTTGTGGCACAAGTTGTTGTGTCTCTTTATGTGGCACTAGCATAGCTCTTATATATATATATATATATATATATATATTAAAAGGCTGAGGTATAACATTTATTACTGCTAAGTTTTTATTATGCCACCTCATCACTACGTCATTGACTACATAATTATTATTTTTCTTATTTATCTTTTATTCATATGTGTGTGTGTGTGTGTGTGTGTGTGTGTGTGTGTGTATAGTATTGATTTTACACATTCAACTTAAGTGAATTTATCATTACTTATAATTTTGTCTTTACATATTCATCTATTTTAATTTGGAATTTCTTTTTTATTCTTCTTTTTTACAAAAAAATATAAATAGATTATTGAATTTACACATTTATATTGGGTGGTTTTAATATTACATATAATTTTGCTTTTACATATTCATCTACTTTAATTTAGATGTTTATAACTAAATAATGAAAGTTTTGTAACTAAAAAACCAAAAACAAAACAATATCTATACATATCTATACCATATATAATAATGGAAGTTTTCTAATAAATTTTATAAAGCTCTTTATGCACTACATCTTTAGCATCTTTTCTTATTTTTAGGTTTTTTTTTTTTTTTTTTTGTTTTTTTTTTTTGTTTTTTGTTTTTGATGCAATTCTTCATTTGTTCAACTTTTCATCTTCTTCAACCATTGTCTTATTAGTTCAATCTTTCATCCTCTCCAATAATTTTTTTTTTAAATTCTCATTTGATTCCTATTAGATTTTTAATTTTTTTTCCTTTCTATCTTCTTAAATTCTATAGTTCCACTTTGTTCAACCTTTCATTTACTTTCATCTTAATTTTCATATAAATTTATTTTTCTTCATTTCCACCTCTCTCCCCTATTCCTTCCAAGTTGTCCACAACAAAAAGGTCAATACCCTCTCTCTTTCTCCAATTTTTTTTTTTCTTTTGGTGAATTTTTTAATTGTTTCAACCACTTTTTTTTTTTTTTTTTCTACTAATGGTTCTTTTTTTTTTTTTTTTTTATTGTTGATTTAATTTTCACATCACATCTGTTATCTTTTTGGTAAATTTATATTGACTTTTATGCATATTTAGGTAGTTTGTCATTCCAATTTCCGATAACAAGTTCTTTTTTTTTTTTTATTGATTTGATTTGGATTAATAATTAGTTGTTTTGCAAGTTAGAATTTGATTTTTTTTTTTAATTCATTGGGGGTGGACAAAGTACTCTTAATAGTTGTATTAGAAGCACTCTATAATGCCATTAATTCATAGAAAAGCTAAAGTTAATCAAATATATTAGGTATCTTTCACTTAAAGCATCCGCATCCGCATCTGCAACTTTCATCCTATTATATTTTACTATCTCAAAAAGTTATTTTATCAATTATACTATACCATTTTACAACACAACTAACATTTCAACTTTTATTTTCCTATTTTACTTATTAAAATAATATATATTACCCACTAAAATAATATAATATATAATTTTTCTGCTGCTGTTACAGTGCTACAATGATCTTTTGGAATTAAAATATATTATAATTTTTGCAATTGTGTTACAATGCCATCCTACATTTAGGATGACATTGTAGCATAATTGCAAAAAAATTTACAATTCTTAGATTTTACAAGTCCAGCTGCTGGGCTCTTTTTGTACCTTTACGCTAAATTTTCCCTATATTTTCCATTTACAATTGCCAATGGGAATGGAGTCTTTTGACTGAATATTGCTAAATTCGGAGTTTATTTGCGTTATAGGCACTGTTTCAAATTATATAGGGAATTGAGAAAAGAGAGTGAATTTCGGCAATGGTGTTGCTAAAATTCAACAAAAGTATGAGAGAAAAAGAGAAAAAGTAGGAGAGAGAAAATTTTGAATTTTGGTAATCACACTACCGAAATTCCTACGGCCCAAACCTGCTGGCCGAAAATCAATTGTGGCAATGCCATTACCGAAAATGGGAGAAAAAAACAAATAAATAATGGTTGTTGAAATCTGGGGAGGAATTATTAAAAAAAAAAAAGCTATGTCCACAATATTTTTACAACATTTTCACAACAAATCATAGGTGATTAGTTATTATTAGTTCAAATTTGAATTTAACACTGAGATTACTTTTTTAATCCAACAATAACAACCTGCCACTTAAATTTTTTTATAAAATATTGTAAAAATTGTGTGCACATATCATTTCTTAAAAAAAAAAAAAGTGGGATGGATTTGTGGCAATGGCATTGCCGAAATAGGAGGGAATTTTTTTCCCCTCATATTTCAGCAATGCCATTGCCACAAATCCATCCCACTTTTTTTTTTTTTAAGAAATGATATGTGCACACAATTTTTACAATATTTTTACAACAAATTTTAAGTGGCAGGTTGTTATTGTTGGATTAAAAAAGTAATCTCAGTGTTAAATTCAAATTTGAACTAATAATAACTAATCACCTATGATTTGTTGTGAAAATGTTGTAAAAATATTGTGGACGTAGGATTTTTTTTTTTTAATTCCTCCTAGATTTCGGCAACAATTATTTATTTATTTTTTTTCTCCCATTTTCGGCAATGGCATTGCCACAATTGATTTTCGGTCAGGAGGTTTGGGCAACAGGAATTTCGTTAATGTGATTATCGAAATTCAAAATTTTCTCTCTCCCACTTTTTCTTTTTCTCTCTCATATTTTTGTTGAATTTTGGCAACACCATTGCCGAAATTCACTCTCTTTCCTCAATTCCCTAAATAACTTGGAATAATGCCTATAATGCAAATAAACTCCGGATTTAGCAATATTCAGCCAAAAGACTCAATGGGAATGCCCTTAGCAAAATTAATTAATAAATGTCAAATTTATTAAGCTACACGTGAGTGACATGACATGGGGAGACCTTTTAGCCTATCTAGCACGTAAGAGAAGAAGAAGAAGAAAAAAAAAAGTAGGTCTAGCACATTAGAGGAGGAGGAGAGATAGTTTAGCTAAACACCTATAAAATTAGTTATTTCTCCACTATTCTCTTCCCCATTTTCTATACTCTCTGTTTCCCCTCAATCAAATAGACATTGTATTAGGTATCTTTCACTTAGCACAATTGGTTAATAAATGTCAAATTTATTAAGCTACATGTGAGTGACATGACATGGGGAGACCTTTTAGCATGTCTAGCACGGAAGGGAATAAATAAATTTAAAAAAAAAAAAAAAAAAAAAAACTTAGCAGGTCTAGCATGTTAGAGGAGGAGGGATAGTTCAGTCATTACTTGCAACTAAATGCCTATAAAATTAGTTATTTCTCCACTATTCTCTTCTCCATTTTCTATACTCTTTGTTTCACTTCAATCAAATTGACATTGTATTAGGTATCTTTCAGTTAGCACAATTGGTTAACAAATGTCAAATTTATTAAGCTACACGTGAGACATGACATGGGGAGACCTTTTAGCTTGTCTAGCACGTAAGAGAAGGAAGAAAAAAAAGAAAAAAAGGAAAAAAAAAAAAAAAAGGGGGAAAAAAAAACAACTTAGCAAGTCTAGCACGTTAGAGGAAGAGGAGGGATAGTTCAGTCATTACCCACAACTAAACGCCTATAAAATTAGTTATTTCTCCACTATTCTCTTCTCTATTTTCTATCCTCTTTATATCACCTCAATCAAATGGACTCATATATGTCTATAACTTACAATGTGAACTATTTCCATTCCTTCCATACAGGGGATGATCATCGAAACCATTTTTTATGTTAACCCACATATATTTATACTACTATTTAAGAGGATTATTTTGTGTGGAATCCTTATTTTTTGGTTTAAAAATGTCCATACATCCGCATGTTTAAGTAAAGACAAAACTAAAAGACAATCCAGTAAAAATAAAACTCCAACTCCCACTAAAACATTGCCTAAAAAATAAAGCCACTCTCTTATTGATTTTCAAAATTCTCTATCCACTTATAAATTATATTCTCAAAATAAAAATTATATATATAAAAAATTAAAACATAAATTTTTTTTTTGGATTACAAAATAGGACCACTAAAAAAAAGTTCCACTTAACCATTTTGGTTTCATAAACACACAAATCCAGTTTCATAGAATTTTTTCAAGGAGAAATATCAATCTCCAACTTTCATAAACAAACAACTCTAAAAGTAGGAAAAGCACAAAAATATTCAAATAGCAATTGGGAAATGTCGGAGGATAACCTACATGAACTCGACTGTTTCTACTTTCTACTTTCTAGTCGAGTCTGCCCCTAGGCTGTTTAGTTTGATGTAAAAAATTTTAAGGAAAATATTTTCATAATTTACTATGTTTGTTTTGCAATAAAATTATTGGTCAAAAGTAAAATATTTTTAATCCAAAAAAAAACTAAAGGCAAAAACTGTAAAATATTTTACCCTTATAAAAAATTGGTAAAACATTTTACACTTCGTTCTCAGTTTCTACCCCTCTCTCATTTTCATCTCACACTCACACAACCCATCTCGCACAAGGAAGCCTTTCTCTTTCTCACAATCACAGTGGCTCATCAGTTCCTCTCTCACTCTTCCTTCAACGAAGCCCAAGGTTGCCAGCATCGCCACAAAGCCACCGCGAACCACCACCTGGGGTGGCTCTCACTTTCAAGTTTCTCTCTCTACCACAGTTTCTCCCTCTCTCCTTACTCGTGTCTGCTAAGGCCGAAACCCAGGAGACCCATACCACCATTGATGGCAGTAGAGCACACGATGCCACCACAAACGGTGGCCGCTGTTCTCTCTCTCTCTCTCTCTGTGTTCTTATTTCGGATTCTATGTGGGTTTGGGGATTGGGTTTCGTTTTGGGTTGTTAGGATCTGATGTTTTCAGCTTGGGTTTGAAAATCAGGAGTTTGGGCATGGTAGTTTGTAGATCTGTGGGTGTGTGCTCTGTTGAAAGTTTTTGTTTTGATTTGGTTTTTGGGTTTTCAAGCAAAAGATGGTTTATTGAATGAGCATTTTCAGGTTTTGTGTTTTTAGGATTTGTTGTTTGTGGAACTGATGTATGTGTTGGTGTGGAGATGGATATTCTTGTGTGGTCAGTAAAGTGGTGGGTGGGGTTTGTGTCAATTTGGTGGTGATCGGTGGATTGGTGCTTGGCTTTGATGGGTGGTTTGATTTGTGCATTTTCATTTTCATATGCACAGCTAATCACTGTAAAATGAAAATGTAAAATGAGAATATTTTCAGAGCGAAACAAACCGAGCGTAAGTCACATCATTAATTCCTTTACTTTCCTACAGCCACTCAAAAACCAAACAAATGGATTATGTGAATTCACCTAAAATATTAGCATATTATTGCTTAACTTCAATATATATCAATCAACAAAATTAATGCTTTTTATCAAAAAAAAAAAAAAAAACAAAATTAATGCTAATTAATTTCCATATTTTTATCTATACTGTTTATAAGAGAATTTTTCTCTTTGTGTTGAGGTAGTTAATATCGTACTGTACCGGTTGTATTGGCTGATATGTATTGTATCAGTATGTATATTGGTATCGAAATATCAATTTTAAATGCCGGTCGTATTGGCCATGTACTGACTATATCGGCCAATTTCAGGCAATACCGGCTGGTATCGGGTGTACTAGTCGGTACAGGAAAAAAGTTTTTTTTTTTTTTTTTTTAGTTTTGTAATTTTTGAATTTTTGTTAAGGCAAAATGGTAACTTACTTACATTAACTTATTAGTATTATTTGTTTTCTTAGTATGCAATAGTAACTTTTAAGCTTTCTATTTTTTATATTGTGTTTTTTTTTTTGTTTTTTTTTTTTTGTTTTAATTGATACTAAAGTCTAAAACCATGAATTATTAGTTCTGAATTGAGGAAATGTTTTATGGTAAACTTTTATATTTATTATAATGCACAAACACACATATTTATTTATTTATAAATATAATAAATAGCGGTAAACCCAAAACGGTACACCGGTATTGACTAGTATCCGAAATATATCGTACCGTTGGCTAAACTGGTATAACCTCTAGTACGGTATTGACTCTCTTACTTTGTGTTGGATTTTATATAATTTAGAAATACCCCTAAACTTTATATTTAACTAGGAAAAAACTTGAGGGCAATTGGGTAAAAATTTATCTCTAACTTCATTTAAAATGTCTATAAAATAAGGTATTTTCTTATTAATTAATGACTTCAAAGCAAACTTTTCTAAAATTTAAATAAAAAAAAAATTATCATACTAGACAAAGAAAAATTAAAAATAAAAATCTTATTGCACACGCATAGGGTGTATGATGAAGCTAGTTTTACATAAGAATTTAGCCAATAATCATAACTCTAACAGGTGTCAATTATAGGATGTGTTTTGAGTACATGTTGCTTGTAGCCTTGTAGCCTTGTAGTTGAAGAGAGTGGTGCCACAACTGCCAATCTAACAATGGATTTGGGCTGAGGTGTTACGGACGATATTGTAAGTGAGGTATTTGTGGCTTAGTATAATGCACACGTGATACGATTTTTTTTTTTTTTTTTGAAACCAAACAATTCATTCACTCATTAATATGTAAAAAATCTTAATACAACGCATCCACAGCAGGTGGTGGAGAGTCTTCCATCCAATACATTTCATCACTAATATTCCTAGCATGTTGAGCTACAGAGTGTGCAACCATATTACCACTCCTTTTAATGTAGCTGATTGAAGCACATTGTAGCCCACAAACAAGGTTTTGGATGTCTTCAAAAATGTGTCCCAGAAAGGAGTTGTTCTCTGCAGAGCATGATATTGCATTCATCACCAATGTATTATCCCCTTCAATGGCCAATCTTGAGAAACCAACTTCAATAGAGAACTCAACATCTCTCCTACACGCCAAAGCGTCAGCTTCTACACTGTTATGAACCAAAGGACCCTTAACCGACATCCCAGCCATCACCTCACCCTCTTCATTGCGGATAATTGCCCTAAATCCAGAACAATTAAGATTAGAAAAGATTGTTGCATCAAATTTCAGCTTATAGACTGATGGAGGTGGTGGTTTCTAGGAAATTCTAGTAGGTGTCATGATTGGTATAGCAGCAAGCTGAACCTGTGTTTTTTTGTACTCATCAAGATAGTCTAGTGCTTTTTTATTCAATCACCTTGGATCCATCATCTGTCCTCCATGCACCATCTTGTGTCTTTGATTCCATATAAGCCATGATTGAACAAGAAACAACTCAAAATCTGCATTAGATAACCTGTCAAACAGAAATTCAAATGGCTAAATAATATCACATTGGTTAGTTTAACACTTTTGCAGATTGATTGAACTTCTTGCCCACACATCTTGAGTAGCACCACACTCCCATATAGCATGAATGGTAGATTCTAGAAGAGATTTGCAGTAATGACACACCGGATCTGATATGATTTTTCTTCAAGCAAGGTTGACAAGAGTTGGTAGAATTTCATGGCAAGCCCTCCATCCAAAAACCTTAATTTTATTAGGCACTCGTAGCTTCCACAACTTCTTCCAAATCTACAAACCACCAGGACCCCTTTAACTCTCTGCCTAATCCTTTTTTAGCATCACCCTTCTTGCTATATAATATCCAGACCTAACTGAATACAGTTCCTTCCCATTGTGCAGCCACACCACAGGATCAGATACTTGTCTATGGCTCAAATGAATTTTGCAAATAGCTTCAGCATCCTCCCTATGGAAACTAGATATGATAACATCACGCCTCCAACAATGTGATATTGAATCAATAAGCTCGGACTCCAGCCATTCCTCACTTTCCTCTTAAGCTGGGTGAAGAATTTTATTTGCTGGATAGTTAGGAATCCACTAATCCTTATGCACTCTAATGGACACACCATTTCCTACCCTCAAACAACAGCCACTCTTCAAAATTGGTAGTGCAACCACCATACTTTTCCACACATAAGAACTATTAGGTGAGTCCACAGCATCTAGGAAATGACACCTTGGAAAGTACCTAGCTTTGAAACACTTAAAAAGGAGTGAATCATGGCCATGCAATAGTCTCCACCCTTGCTTAGCTAGCATAGCAAGGTTGAAGCTTCTCAAATCCTGAAATCCCATCCCACCATCATTCTTTGGTTGAAATAAACTATCCCACCTCTTCCAATGAACTTTCTTCTCATCCCCTACTTGACCCCACCAAAATTTAGCATACAAAGCATTTAGCTCATCACACAACTTCAATGGCAATTGGAAAACTCCCATAGCATAAGTGGGAATGGATTGAGCAACTACCTTAATAAGCACCTCCTTTCCAGCCTTAGACAACATCTTGCCTTTCCAACATTGCAACTTTTTCCAAACTCGATCCTTTAAAAAAGAAATGGTTTGGTATTTTGCTTGACCCACCAAAGTTGGTAATCTAAGATAGGATTCAAACCGCTCCACCTCCTTTAAACCTAAGACTAACACAATCTCCACTTTTTCACTAGCAAGGGTATTACTATTGAAAAAGACTAACGGCTTTTCCATATTAATACATTGGCCAGATGCACTGGTATAAGTCTGCAAAACTTCATTGACCACAGCAACCTCACTTTGTGTGGCTCGGCAAAAAAGTAAAGAATCATCAGCAAATATTAGGTTTGAAATTTTAGGCGTCCTTCTGCATATAGAAACACCCTTAATATGTCCCTTCACTTTTGCCTTAGCCAGTAAGGAAGTAAACCCCTCAGCACACAAAAGGAATAGATATGGTGATAAAGGATCACCTTGGTGAATCCCTCTAGTTGGATGGATATTGCCTTAGGGTTTACCATTAAAGAGAACAGAAAAAGGTGTAGTTACACAACCTATCACCCAATTGATCCACTTTTTAGGAAAACCCAATTTAGCCATTATACCCTGCAAGAAAGGCCATTCAATCATATCATATGCTTTACTAATGTCAAGCTTCAATGCCAGTGACCCTTTTTTACCTTTTTTCCAGGAGTGCATAGTGTGCAAAGTCTCATATGCCACCAGAACATTATCAGTTATCAATTGCCCTAGAGCAAGAGCACTCTGAGTAAGGGAGATAATATCTGGGAGGATCTGTTTCAACCGGTTAGCCAACAGCTTGGCAATAATTTTATAAATGACATTACAGAGACTAATAAGCCGAAAATCAGACATTTTCTCAAGTCTCTTCACTTTAGGAATCAACACAATATTAGCATGATTAATACCAGGAATCATGATACCAGAATTCAGATAATCCAATACAGTAGTAACTACATTATCACTCACAACATGCCAGAATTTTTGGTAAAAGAGAGCATTCATACCATCAGGTCTAGGAGCCTTAGTTGGTTCTATCTGAAACAATGCTGCCTTAATCTCATCAGCCATAAAATCACTGGACAATAACTGTTGCATGTCTGGAGTCATCTTATGTTGTACTGCACTCAAACAATCATCAATCTGATCACATGCACCTGCATTAAACAAACTCTCAAAATAAGTTATTGCCACATTAGCTATTTCTTCCATCTCTTCAACCCAAATGCCATCTAAATTTTTAACTCCCTGTATATGGTTCTGCTACCTTCGTTTTGTTGCTTTGGAGTGAAAAAACTTAGTGTTTTTATCCCCTATTTCATCCAAGAAATTTTGGATCTCTGGGCCCAAAATATCTCTTGCTTCAGTAGTAGTTCATCCAAGGCTTTCCCTTAAAAATTCAGCTTTCGACTGCTTAGTGGGCTCTTCAATGTTTAGCTTCTCCAATTGCTTTTGAAGTTTCTTAATCTTTTCATTATTCGGGTTTGTTTTTGAAGATCCCCACGCCCTCAACACCTCCCTACAAGCAACAATTTTCTCTTTAATCATGGCTAGCCTGTGCACATCATTCCCATCAGCATTCCATGAACCTTTTACTACATCATCATAGTCCTCCAATAACAACCATGCTTCCTCAAATTTAAAGCTTCGATTCTGAGTTTGGAGAATTATAGGGAGATGATCAAGGCATGGGGAGAGAAATGAGTCATAGTACTAAGCTAGAACATTTCTCTCCATGCCTTTGTTGTTACTTCATTGTCCAATTGAAGTTTAGTATTTGCCTTGCCATGTCTTTTATTGTTCCAAGTATACTAATAACCTCTATATCCCAAGTCTTCAAGCTGACAAACCTCCAAAACTGGTCGGAAAGCATCAATTTGGTTCACTTGAGCCGATCGTTTATTGAGCTTCTCAGAGGACTAAAGTATAGCATTAAAATCTCCAATACAAAGCCATGGACCTTCCATAAAAGATTTAAGATGGGATAGCAATTCCCATGACTTGTTTCTTTGAGTAGCTTCGAGCCAACCATAAAAACATGTCAACCACCAAATAAACCCATCATCTTCTAGCACTCTCACCATAATATGGTTTGTTGTGAAATTTATTAATTCCAACTGCACATCATTCTTCCAAATTAACGCCAATCCTCCTCCTAGGTCAGGTTGTTAAAAAATAATTCTATTAAGGAAAGGTAGTTCACCATACAGCTTCTCAAATCCTTCTTTATCTAATCATGTTTCCATAAGAAAATAAATAGTGGGAGCTTGTTCCCTCACAATTTTGCTAAGGTTACGACATGTCCAAGGGTTCCCAAGCCCTTGGCAATTCCAACTTAGGAGCCTTATTGCTTCCAGCAAGGGTGTTAGTCCACCCCCATTGATGTATCATCAATTTTCTTTTTTCCCCCATCTACTCTCCCTCTCTTCACAGTCCGTATAGTCTCCTCTTCTTGAAGTTTGGAAAGGGAATCAGCTTGCGTACAAGGACTTTTCCCTAATAGAGGTATACTCGTTGCCCTGATTCCACCAAGCCCATATTCCATTTTAATAATCCTAGTCCATGTAGATTTTGACTTAGTGGGGTTTAACCCACTTAGCCCATCAACTTGCTTTTCCACCACAAGCTCTATATTGGATTTTGAATTCCCCACCTATGAGTCCATGATAATAGGTGTAACACCCCAACCCAAATTAATAGTTAAACTATGTGTTTAAATAGTTAATTATTATTTTAAGCCACGTTCTTCCTATAATTAATATAAGAGTATTTGATAAGCATATTATTTTATAATACATTTGAATAAGAATTGTAAAGATTATAAATAATTTAATGACTAATTGTATTATAAATATATACTAAGTACGTGCAAAAATTATTTTAAGTGGTTTAAGTTATTAGATATATAGTGGTTGGTGTTTAATTACGTGTATTAAGGTAAACTTGATATTAACATGCCGGTCATGCTCTAAATCCTGAGATACAGGTTTGGGTCGTGACAGTTGTGGTATCAGAGCATAGGTTATGATTTTATAAACTTTTAGATAGATGTAAGTGTTTTTAGAAGTTAGAAAGGGGTAGCTTGGGTAGATTAGTAAATGCATATCTCGTCGGAGACATTTGAATTTTTGTTTTGTGAATCTTGTTATGCTTTATGTTTGTATAATTGCATGCCTAATCTACCACACATACATGTTGAGTTTATATTATATTGTTCATGATTATGAATATGTTAATAATGAAGAAAAATGGTATCCTAGCATGTATGACATCGTTTCTTGATAGGATGCAAGCTTCAGATATAAGTAGTGTGTGCAACCAAGTGTTGCAGGAGATTGCCCAAAGGGCAGCTAATATCCATCCTCCAGCTGGAGTTAGTGAAGGTTCTACCCAAGAGGCTTTTCTAAAGCAAAGGCCTCCTTCTTTTAGTGGCACTACAAATCCATTAGAAGTAGAAAGTTGGGTTTTTAAGATGGAAAAGATTTTCAAATTCCTTGGATGCACTGATTCTCAGAAGGTGAATTATGCTACATACATGTTTAAAGGTCCTGCTGAAATATGGTGGAAGTCAGCAGAAAGACTTCTATTAGAAGGAAGAGGGGATAATGCCCAAATTAGTTGGGTGGAATTTGTGAAGAAATTTTATGAGCAATATTTTACAAAACGCTTCAGAGATAAACAAGCTGAAAATTTTGATGAACTTGTTCAAGGGAGTATGGGGATTGCTCAATATGAAGCAAAGTTTACTGAGTTGTCTCGTTTTGCTCCTCATCTTGTCTCTACTGAAGCTTTAAGGGTTAAGAAGTTTCGTAAAGGGTTGAATTTCAAAATTAGGCAGCATTTGACTACTTCTCGCTGTGAAGACTATAAGGCTTTGGTTGTGCTTGCTGAAGCTGTAGAAGAAGATCTCCAAGAAGGTACAAAAATCAAAGCAGCGTTAGAACAGAACAAAGGCAAGACAGTGAAGTTCAATCAGCCCTGGAAAGGAAAATCTTCCCTTAATTCCTCTAAGAAGAATACCACTAAGTACCCACCAAAGGCTGGAGGAAATTGTTCACATTGTGGAAAGCCTCATTCTGGGGAGTGTCGAGCTGCTAACAATACATGTTTTCGTTGTGGGAAACCTGGCCATTTTATTAGGGATTGTCCAAATAATCCTAACAAGGGGAATTCCACTGCTGGAAGTGGACAAAAGAGGCCTATGATCCAGGGAAGAGTTTTTGCCCTCACGGAACAAGATGCACAAGCAGCACCAGATGTGGTATCAGGTACTCTCAACATTTGCTCTAAAGCTGCCCATGTTTTATTTGATTCCGGCTCTTCACACTCTTTTATATCCCCTGCTTTTGTTGATATGTTACACATGAGTCCTGAGTTGTTGGATTGTGAACTATGGGTGTCTACTCCTTCGGGTGTAATATTGTGTGCTCAATGGATGTATCGAAGTTGTGTTATAAATAATGCTAGTAGGGAGTTAGTTGCAGATTTAATATTGTTAAATATGCATGACTTTAATGTCATTTTGGGTATGGACTGGTTGTCGACTCACCATGTAGTTGTAGAATAGCCCCAGCTGAACTTAGAGAGTTAAAATTGCAATTACAAGATCTGCTTGATAAGGGTTTTATTAGGCCAAGTGTTTCGCCATGGGGTGCACCAGTTCTATTTGTTAAAAAGAAGGATGGAAGTTTGAGACTTTGTATTGATTATCGGGAATTGAATAAGGTAACAGTGAAGAACAAGTATCCCCTTCCTCGAATAGATGATTTATTTGATCAATTACGAGGAGCATCAATTTTCTCAAAAATTGATTTGCGTTCTGGCTATCATCAATTGAAGGTGAAGAAGGATGATATATTGAAAACTGCCTTTTGAACCCAATATGGTCACTATGAATTTCTTGTGACGCCTTTTGGATTAGCAAATGCACTAGCTGCTTTTATGGATTTAAGGAATAGAGTGTTTCAGCCTTACTTAGATTAGTTTGTGGTGATATTTATTGATGATATTCTAATATACTCTAAGAGCCAGGAAGATCATGAGAAGCATTTGCAAATTAAGGGATTAGAGCTTTAGAAAGAAGGGTTTTGGTAAGCTATGATTATTATAAACACAATAAACATGCCCTCTCTTCTTTTAGTACAAGTGAACTAATGAGATACCTTAAGTAAACTATAGTGTGGTAATAATATATTTATACTTTATTGATGAGAGTTCCATTTTGATTTTTGAAATGTAAAACAATGATTATAATGTTTATTTGGAAATTGTTTATCAAACTTTTTAAGGAAGAAAGAAGTTTTTGAGTTATTAAATGTTTTGAAAATTTGTCTATCTTATTTTATGGTAGTCAGCCTTCCTAATGTTGGTATGGACTGATTTAGTTGAACACCGCTGGCCACGTGTGATCTGCTAAGTCATTTGCCAACTAACCTTATGTGGGGTGACATAAAATGATTATTTTGCCTATTCCTTGGTCAGGTAATTTGTTAACTGCTGTTGAGCTCATGTGTGGTTAAACAAGTTATTGACAACGAAATTTTTTTTTAAATATAACATAATATCACTTGTGATGATATTATTGGATGAAGTTGATTTAAAAAAAAAAAAATGTTGTCAAAGTGAATTTTGAAAAGTTTTTGGTTGTTGATAATGTATAACGTTATATCATTTTTTTTAAAGGAGAGGTATATGCTAAATGGATGCTCTCTAAGAAATTCTTTGAGTTTGTGGAATAGATCTTATTTGATTGATTCATTCTATTGTACCTCTTGAAATATAATGTGTTTTGCCAAGTCACTAAAATTTTGACAAGTGAATAATTTCTAATATCTGTTTGTCACAATTAAGATATTTTCTTATCAAATCCACTAAGTATTGACATTATAAATTCTGATCAGTGCATTAAAGAATTTCTTAATTGTATTCTTAGATTGAATATTTATTATGTGACGTACTCTTAGTGTTTGTCTGGATGTGTATATAGTGCTGCATCTTTTAACTGGGCATAAAAATTGTTGAAAGCGTGTATCATAACTTAAGGAAAATTTTATAGTGAGATAAAGGGTTGGAATGTATATAAATAACTTGACATGTGATTATATTATGTTTTGTGGTTTTCTCTATTTATTATTTCACATTGTTGTAATACAAAGATATTCACAGTTATAATTTTCGAGGACGAAAATTTTTTTAAGGAGGGAAGGATGTAACACCCCAACCCAAATTAATAGTTAAACTATGTGTTTAAATAGTTAATTATTATTTTAAGCCACGTTCTTCCTATAATTAATATAAGAGTATTTGATAAGCATATTATTTTATAATACATTTGAATAAGAATTGTAAAGATTATAAATAATTTAATGACTAATTGTATTATAAATATATACTAAGTATGTGCAAAAATTATTTTAAGTGGTTTAAGTTATTAGATATATAGTGGTTGGTGTTTAATTACGTGTATTAAGGTAAACTTGATATTAACATGCCGGTCATGCTCTAAATCCTGAGATACAGGTTTGGGTCGTGACAATAGGGACAGGATTTCCTTTATCTGCAGCCTCATTCTCGATACAATTATTGTCAAGTATAACCTCTGTTTTTGAATTTGAAAGCTGAGCATCCACATCCGAAACAATAGGGATAGAGTTCCTTGTATCCGTATCTTCTGTTCCTTTTTTCTCGGCTCCTATCTGCTGGGTTGCAACACTTATCCCATGATTCTTGGAATTATCTTCATGTTGGATATTTTCCATGCCATGAATTTCAGGTGTCATCATCATCCCTGTACCTACTGGCTGGTTGTTCCCTGAGCTACCCTTCCATGGTGGTGATCTTGGTCGTCCACCAGAATCATTCAACCACTCACTATATTGATATTCCTCAACTCCTTCATTTTTTTTCGGCTGCGAAGTGGCTTGCACAATGACTTAGATCATGCCCGAGAAGACCACAAAAATGGCAAAAGATTAGCAACCTCTTGTACTTAAACTTCACCCATGTTCGCACACCCTCCGAATCAGGTATAAAACTCCCACGCTGCAATGGCTTAGAAATAGGTAAGGCAACACAAACCCTCATAAACAGATTTGGAGTATCTTGTCTTCTCCTCCATTCAACTTCCTCCACACTACCCAGTCTGTTACCTACCTCTGTTGCCACTTGGGGAGAGACCATATCAAAAGGGCCGCCCTAGATTTGAACCCGAAGAGACACATGATCTAGTAAAATATTACTTGCATTCATCCCTTTATGCCATCTAGTAAGCATCAACAGTTGGTTATCAAAGGTTCACGACCCCTATCTCAAAATATGACTCATATCGAATTCAGACTGAAACTTAAACTAAAAAAGATTCGTACCAACTTCTATGATCTTTAAATCCATATTCAATCCCTATGCTCTCTGTAGAGTATTCATGGCTGCCCTTTTATTAAAGGCCTTACATATCAGGAACTTACCAATGAGGCTCAAGTTGCAACTTTCAATCTTAGTCAATCTACCCTCATTAGAAATCTCAATAACTTCTTCCTCTTCTGCTGTTAACTTCATATTCTCCAAGCTATCGATCATGTCTTTTGCCATGATAATATAATAAATAAAAATAGAAAATTCAGACCCTTAGGATGAAACCAAGGGAGAGAGAGACTCATAAAAAATGAGAGAGAGAGCCCCTACAGAGAGGAGAGTTTCTGTGACATGAATTGTATCAACTACTATCAAGTGAAAAAAAGATACAAATCGTAGATAAGTATTAATCATATTTATGGATCGTATGCTATACGAATCATATAAAACCAAGTGACAACTGTACAGAAACAAATGGCTTAGATTTACTTGTGCAAAACATCTAGGATCATACATATAAAACCACAATTGTCTATGTGGTAGGCAACTAGTAATAGAGAAAAAGTTGTGGGACCATGTGAAAGTAACAGATAATTAATCATAATCAATTATGAGAAAATTTTTTGTTCAAATTATGACAAAAATTATGAGACGTTCTATGTTCACAATATTTTTATAACAAATTCTAGTTAGCAAATTGTTACAAGTTTTTAATTTGAATCTACAACTGAAATTACTTTGTTGCCCACTAATAACAGCAAGTAACAACTTGCCACATAAAATTTGTTATGAAAATGTTGTAAATGTAGCATTTCTCCTTTTTATATGGTACTAAAATTACGCTTATTTATGAGAAAGGGAATTGAAAGAAAATGACAGACAGATGAGGCCAGTTCGAAATTCTTAACCTCTTGTTCAGCCTACAATGATGTGGCATTTGATACGGGATAATGTTTTAGGATTTCCAAGAATATTTAAAGATTCCCATGTTTGGTTGCAAATTATGCTAGGGAATCAAATACCAAGGGAATCTGGATTCCCCCTTTAAACCTCTCTTAGCAGGAACGTTGATTCCCTTTAAAATAGGTGGGTATTCCAATTCCCAAGGTTAAATGAACTTTTATTTTTTATAAATTGACAATTTTAATCATTTTTTCTTATCATGTAAGCAATTAAGATTACATATAAAATAAATCATCAATATCTTTTCCCTTGCCTTTATCTTTTCCCACCAAAATAACACAAACAGGACAGATAACTTTGTTGATATATTCTTTAACAAAATTCTATTTAGGTTTTACGTGTGAAAAAAAAAAGTTTGAAGGGGACCCTTCATTATTGCTAGGTAGTCACTTTTGCTGTTGTGCGTGTGTTGCTTAACAAATTATTAATAGTTTATACTTTGTTTTACATTATTTATTTAGAGGAAGATTATTATTTTTTTATTATTTTTTTTTTAAGGAATTGGTAGTTCATATTCAAATCTAAGGATAAAATGGGAAAAAAAAAATAATTCATTTAAGATTTCTGGGCATAAACTAAACATTATTTGATAAAAGATTCCCAATAAAGCCAAACATAGGAATAACTACATTCCTAGGCATTCAGATTACAAGGAATCACATTCCTAAGAATTTGAATGATAAGAGTAATGTGAATTCCCTCGTACCAGATGCCACATGATGAGAATAAAATAAAAGATTGAGACAATGTCGCCTAAATTATAAAATCAAGAAGTGGGGTGGTTTTGTTGTCAAGTCACCGTTTTAGTGCAAAAAATGTGTATGGTTATATGCAATAACAAGTGTGAAATAAACACCACTCACAAAGATAAAACGTAAATTTGGCTAGGTGAAATATAATCATTGGATTTTTTTTTTTGGATAAAATCATTGGATCTTTGGTAGTTTACGAATCATTGTGGTCCGTTTTGATTGTCAAGGTTTGTGCTGGACTGGTATATACCTTACATCCAATTATGACCGAGTAAAATGGAAATTAATAATTTGTTTTAAATCTCAAATTCTAAAATTCGTTTCTCTCATCAAATAAAAGATGAATTTTTTTATTAACTAGTCGTAGACCTATGCGATGTGTGGGAACAAATAATTATTTTGTATTGTAATTTTCTCTAAAATTTGTTGAAGATAATTTGTTCTTCCTACAAACTAAACTGTTTCTATTCAGTCTAATTAGGTCTACTTTGGTCTCATTCGGTCCAATTAGGTCTATTTCGGTCTACCCGGTCAATTTTGGTCCCCTTTAGTCCATTTTAGACTAATTGAACCATAAATTAATTCTTTTTGTAGGTTGCCTATCCAAGTTTAACTCAAAAATTCTTTTTTTTCCCCTTAATTTTTGTGTTGAAAAGTATGATTTGTTATATTTTGGCTAAATTCTTTAGTTTTGAGTTAAAATATAAAAGGAAAATAGACATTAAAAATTAGAAATATGAGCTCTAAAAATGCAATAAAATGATAAATATTCAAAAGTCTAATTCAGTCAACATTGGTTCTATTTGGTCAATTATGTCTTCTTCAATCCTATTCGGTCCTATTTAGTCTATTTTGTCCACTAAAGTTCTATTCGATCCACTTCGGTCCATTCAATCTTATTTAGTCCACCTCAATCCACATTGACTCTATTCGATCCACATTAGTCCTATTTTGTTCACTTCAGTCCTATTCGGTTCATATTAGTCCTATTCAGTCTACTTTTGTCATATTCAATTCACTTTGGTCCTATTTGGTTCATTTTGTCCACCTTGGTTCTATTTGGTCCTATTTAGTCCATGATATCCACTTTGGTTTTATTCGGTCCACAGGGGTTCTATTCGGTCCATTTGGTCCACTTCGGGCCTATTTACTATTCACATTGGTTTTATTCGGTCTAGCAGTAATCCTCTTCATCTATGGTCTTCTCTATTCACTTACAAGATTTTGTATGAAAGTGCCATCTTCTTCGGCTTTTTTCCAATCAAATAAATACCCAGAAACCTCTAGCTCCCATTCAACTACTCTTTCGCTTACATGACTCAGGCCTAGACCAAGCTTTCATTGATGCTCTTCCTATGTTCTACTACAAAGATATAATAGGCTTGAAGGAGCCATCTGATTGTGCCGTTTGTTTGTGTGAATTTTCTGACCTTGACAAGCTAAGATTACTTCCTACTTGTAGTCATGCCTTTCACACTGCATGTATGAAAAGCACGCCCTCTCTGTAGAGGGACTCTATTGGGCTCAGGCAATCCTAAGAAAATTCCAGCACTATATTTTGTTGTTTCCAGGGAGCAATCCAATAGGTTTCCCTGTGATGGAGAGAACGTGTCTTCTGGTGGTCAGAAGCCAATAAATATGGAGGAAGCTGTTGGCGAAAAGTGGGTATTTTCTGTGAGACTTGAGAAGTTCAGAAGCTTACATGATGGAGTAGGTTGTGGAAGGAGAGAAATTGAAATAAGTAGCTGCAATTTTTATGCTAGGAGATGTTACTCAATGGGTACATTTCAATACGTGGTTGATGATTCAAATCTACAAGTGGCATTGTCTGATGGTAATAGTGTTGGTGATGGAGGTAGTAATGTGAAGCATTTCAATGAAAGAGGATACCTTGCAAAATTTTCAGATAACGGGGATGTGGAGGGAAAGAAAATCAGTGGCCGCATTAAAGGCGAGAACTTCTTTGTATCCAAGATCTGGCTTTGGTCAAAGAAGAAAGTGCTTTGAACAATCGAATGGATTTGCTGCGTTTCCTTAATCCAAGTATATCCCAATTAATAATGATGAAACTCATGAACTGTAAAAGTTGTACGAGTATGACTAAATTTTTTTGTGTTCTCTCTTGATTAATCAATCAATCACACACGTAAGCTAGTAAGATTCTGTCCTGTTTATCTTATTTCCAGTTATAATGGAAAGATACACCTCTTATTTAAAAAGTTTCTCGTCTTTTGCCAAAAGTTTCGAGGGCAAGTTCCATAGATTACCATGCATTATGTTACATACACTTTGTTACAAACACATTCATTTATTACCTTTTGTCAAAAGTAAAAACTCGTATTTGTGTTAAAACACAAGAGCTTGTTCAGACAAAAAAAAAAAAAAAAAAATCTACAGCTAAATTACTTTTACTCTAACTTAGACTAAGTGTGAAACAAGAGTAAATAAGTGCAATGACCCAATAACACTACCTTAAGCCAAATTCATCCATCATCAACAATAAAATGAAAGCTTAAAGAGTAGGGAAGAGAGATACAAACATATATAAGATAACACCGAGACGTGTTATTGAAGAGAAAACCGAAGAACTCGGCGAAAAACCTCTCCACGATCCTTCAAGTCGAAATCGATCCATTAGAGAATAAAGTTAGAGTACACGAATAACAAAAGACCCTCTAAGCTTAGTCTACCTCATGTACTTGAGCCCTCTAAGGTCCTACTACCAACGGACTTCTTGAAGTTATGTCTTTTCTAGCTTTTCAAATCCCGCACTACGCCTGATTGCATCCGCCAAGCCTCACCGGCTTCTTTTAGCAAATCTCCAAAACTTCCTAAATTCCAAAACACTCTCTATATTCTGAAAATGTGTGGGTTGTGTTTGAGTACGAATCTTCTCTCAAGGTATGACAATGGGAGAGGGAAGGAGAAAATACTACAATGATTTCTCACTAAGGATAAGTAACTCTCTCTCTAAAAGATGGGTGTGTTATGTTATAAAAAACCTATCTATGGTTTTTCTCTCTGAATAGTCTCTTTTACTTTTGTGGGTAATGAGGATATATATAGTATGGGTGAAAGGTAAGAAAGTTACACTTAAAATCCTCTAGACAGAATGTTTCGCGGGTACCTCGCTAGATGGCCTGTCTTGTGAAGTACTCGCGAAACATGTGCTTCTCATGTGGCATTTTTGCAGGTTACTCTTCTCGCGAACTTCTTGCGAGCTAGTCGCAAAATTGTATTGATTCTTCATTTTATGCTCGATTGTTCACTAACTTAATACTAAACCCAATACAGTAAAATCCCACAAAATACAAGGAACAAAATAATGCAATTATAACATTTTTTGTCATGGAATAAAGCCAACATAAAATATAATTGTAAATCACAACTTTACAAAAAGTTTCATGGGCAAGTTCTTATCTTGGTCTCTAAAGTTTACCAACTAAGTTTTTTTGCTCTCTGAAGTTTCAATTGCGCATTATTGCCTATTGGTTCCTTAAATTTAAAAAATAAGTGCTATTGGTCATTCTGTTAACTTCTATTAGTTTACTAACCTATGTGTCTAACATAACCAACGGTAGTAGCTAGATATTCTTTGTTGTAAGTATGTGAAATCTAACACTACACATTCAATTGAATTAAGTGATTCTTACAATCCAGAACAAAATTTGCTATTTCCAAGGACAACTGCACTTAATGAATTGGAGATAAAATTTTACCTTTTACGTACTATTTTGTAAATACGTTGCAGTGGGAAGAACCCATAAAATGAATCTAATTTCCATTTAAATTTTAACTTAATTAGAGTACGTACTAGTTTAATATACCACAAATGTAAAGAAAGAGAGAGAGGGTACCTCAATGCTTTGGAGTTAGATGGCACTTGGATGAAGAGTTCACAGTGATAGAAAACTCGTTGAGAGTCTAATTTGATCGTCATAAATTAGGTCGTAGTTAGTAAGTTTAAGAATAAATACAAGGTTAAGGATAAAAACTAAAAGTTTAAAAAGTTTAATAAACTAAAAACCCTTCACCAACAAATTCTTCCATTTTTTTTTGCCAAAAATATACTCTTGGTTCCTAAAGTTTACCCATGGAGCGATTTTGGTTTCTAAAGTTTCAAGTACTATTGCCTATAGGTCCCTAAAATTTAAAAAATGAGCGTTGTTGGTCATTTCATTAACTTTTGTTAGTTTGCTAGTCTATTTGTCTAACAGAGTAATGACATGATAATATTTTATTGACTGATTGACGTGACAACTTTTTACTATTACAAAATTACACATAATAAATTCACGATTTACAAAATAGGTATGGTCTTTTCCCAAATCAAACCTGCTTCAAACGGTTCTTTCCCCAAACAATCCAAATCCCCTAACATGCAAGGCAATGGAGAAATCGATGATAAGATACCCTTATTATTTAAAGAGTAACCAAGAGTTATGTAACTTAATTGATACTTTTTGGTGTTCCTAACAGAAATGCCTAATGTTCAAATCCTTCCAACCAATGTAATTATCAAATTTATAAAACCTAAAATAAAAGTATACAATAAAATATTTTTCCACACCCCTTAGCCTTTAGTCTTCTCTCTTCCTTGTCACTATAGTTTATAAATGTTATCTACTCAAATTCTCCCTTTATTCTAATAAAGGAGAAATAAATTAAAATTTAATTATTAATACTATAATTTTGTACCCTTATTCCAAGAAGGGAGAAACAAACTAAAATTTAATTAGTACGATAGTTTTGTAATAACCAATAAATTAATTAAAAAAAATGAACCCACCAACATGTGTCGTGTTGGGTTTCAACTTTCAAAACGAAACCGTCATATTTTCCCATCTGACTCTGAGGCTCCCAAATTTGTGTCCCGTTTCCCTTAGCTCATGAATAAAATTCATTTCAAGTTTATCATTAAAACTAATAATAACTACACTTATCACACGTGGTTTGGGCGCACCATAAGGCTCTTTTTTTTTTTTTTTTTTTTTTTTTTTAATTTAGTATTATAATTTTTCATTCATCACAATTTGAAAAAATAAATAGAATTTTTTTCCGAAGAGAATAGGATTTCTATTTCAATTAGAATATATATATATATATTGTGATCAACGTTGACTATTTAGTAGAGAGTTAATAACCGGTAGGTTTTTTTCTTTTAATTTTTATCTATTTATTGTTTTAGCCTGAATTCTTATTTGTAAGAATAATGAAAAATTAAGGGTATTTTTAAAGGAAAAAAATTTAGGTACAATATTTTAGGTATTGTTTTTTAAGTTCCCCACTTAAGATTGAGTCATGTGGCTGCTTAACTAAAAAATATATTTCAATTTCATGAAGAAAAATTCACATGGTAGAATCTTAAGAGGAAAACCTAAAGAACAACACCCCTATTTGGATGGAGAGGGGGGAAGCAGGGGAGTAGAGTAGAGTCGGCTAAAATAAGCTAATTTTGTGCTAAATCTACTCTACTCTACTCCCCCTCCTTCTCCCTCAATCCAAACGGACCACTGTACTATACTTAAATCTTGCCAATTTTAAAAAGTGAAAAATGTAATAATTAATTTTATAAATCCTTTTAAAATATAGAGATTGCATTCATCACCAATGTATTATCCCCTTCAATGACCAATCTTGAGAAACCAGCTTCAATGGAAAACTCAACAACTCTCCTACACGCCAAAGCTTTAGCTTCTGCATTGTTATGAACCAAAGGACCCTTAACCGACATCCAAGCCATCACCTCACCCTCTTCATTGCGGATAATTGCCCCAAATTCAGAGCAGTTCAGATTAGAAAAGATTGTTGCATCAAACTTCAGCTTATAGACTGATGGAGGTGGTGGTTGCCAGGAAATTCTAGCAGGTGTCGTGACTGGTATAGCAACAAGCTGAACCTGTGATTTTTTGTACTCATCAAGGTAGTCTAGTGCTCTTTTATTCAACCACCTTGGATACATCATCTGTCCTCCATGCACCATCTTGTTTCTTTGATTCCATATAAGCCATAATTGAACAAGAAACAACTCAAAATCTGCATCAGATAACCTGTCAAAAAGAAATTCAAATAGCTGAATAATATTACATTGGTTAGTTGAACACTTTTGCAGATTGATTGAACTTCTTGCCCACATATCTTAAGCAGCACCACACTCCCATATAGCATGAACAGTAGATTCCAAAAGATATTTGCAGCAATGACACACCGGATCTAATATGATTTTTCTTCAAGCAAGGTTGACAAGAGTTGGTAGAATTTTATGGTAGGCCCTCCATCCAAAAACCTTAATTTTATTAGGCACCCATAGCTTTCACAACTTCTTCCAAATTTGTAAACCACCAAGACCCCTTGAACGCTTTGCCCAATCCTCTTTTCGCATCACCCTTCTTGCTATATAATATCCGGACCTGACTGAATACACTCCCTTCCTATTGTGTAACCACACCATAGAATGAGATACTTGTCTATGGCTCAAATGAATTTTGCAAATAGCTTCAGCATCCTCCCTATGGAAACTAGATATGATAACATCATGCCTCTAACAGTGTGATACTCGTCGCACCCTTAGGTTTTTTTGTTATTGGAAAATGTAGTGATTTGAAATTATAATGGATGGTCTAAATTAAATACTCGTCGCACCCTTAGGTTTTTTTGTTATTGGAAAATGTAGTGATTTGAAATTATAATGGATGGTCTAAATTAACTCTTACCTAAAAAATAGAAGAGCCTTTGAGCATGCATCTCCAATTCTCTCAATTCCGTGTTTTCAAGCTCCTTTCACCCACCTCTTTGCTTCATATTTCACTACAAACAACAACAACAACAAATGGTCCTCTCTCTCTCTTTGATCTCATATGCGTGCTCAGAGGATGCCAGCCCTAAGGATACTTCACCAATAGGATATTTTGGAAGAGTCTAGAATAGCGAAAATTACCTGCATCTTAACTCTTAAGAGACTATGATATTAGAAATTTTCCTAAGGATGAAATTAACATTTCCATAAGGATTTGGATTTGAAATTCAACTTAAATTATGACGAACTCTATCTAAATAAGAACTAAGAGACAAAGGGAGTGTTTGGTAGAGTAGTTTGAGAATTGTTGTTTGTAATTTTTTGAAATACATATAAGTGAAAAAGTGTATAAAAAAGTGTGTAATATTGTTAAAAATGTGAAAATATGAGTTTGAACTTACTCACAAAATAGGTCCAAAAATATTTATTTGGTTTTGAATTTGATTTATCCGATAAGCATGGCAATGTACCGGTCTGCATTACAATAGTGTCTACCTCTATTAAAAAAAGAAAGAAAAAAAAAGTGTGTAGTCCCTACCTAGTGATCAAGAAGTACAATTCATCTTTCTCAAAAAAAGAAGTACAATTCATCTTCAACGTCTTCGCCAAGTCAAGTAATGAAGTAGCTTTTTTCACGTGTAGTAATATCATTTTTTTCCCCTGTAATGCTAAAGAAACAATTTTTTTTTTCTTATCTTAAGTTATGGAACTGATAAATTATTATAATTATTGCAATATTTTTTAACTTGACCACCACAAATATCATTCGTATTTTGCATCAAGTATTATGTAACATCTCAACAAATCATACATGCAACAATAAACAAAACATGGCCAAATAGAGAGAGAAATTGAAGTGAGAAATGTAGAAATAAAAAAAGTGAGATCAGAGAGAGAGAGGGCTGAGATTTGATCTAAGAAAGAGCTTACCTCAAATCTATCTGCTGTTGTTGTTATTTGTAGTGAAATTTGAAGCAAAGAGGTGGGTGAAAGGAGTTTGAAAATGAAGAATTGAGAGAATTGGAAAACTGAAGAAGAAACAATTTGAGTTTAAAAACTTATGTGAGTGCGTGTACTAGGAGTGTGGTCCTATTTTGTAGATAGTATTTTAGGTGGAAGTTAAATTTTTACCAAGTTAAAAAAGCATTTTGTAGGGATATTTTGTAATAAAAAAAAAAAATCATGTCCAAACAAAAGAAACCACTTAAATAATAATAATAACTAGCCTCTGAGCACGTGCTTAAATACTCTTCTATTTTTTGGGTAAAGATTAATAATTTGCATTTATTATAATTTGAAATTTCTACTTTTTCCAATAAAAAAAAAAACTAAGGGTGTAACGAATTTTTTTAAAAAAAAATTGAAAAAAAAAAAAGATAGAAGAAACAAATACATCGTAATGAAGTAAAAAAAAAGAAATGAATACGTGAGGTGAGTTTTGTAGATGAGAGAAGTTTTAAAACTAACAAAAGAGTAATCCTATTTTATAGGGAGTTAGTGAGTAGAAGTAGGAATTAAAATCAATATAAAAGTAGAAATTTATTAGAAGAAGGAAGACATTTCAACGTAAAAGTAAAAATTTATTATTTTTGTCAATTTTCTATTTTAACCCCATTTTTAAGTTTTAAGTAGGGGTATTCTTGACAATAAAAAAAACAATAACTAATTTTCTTTTTTAAAAACAATACTTTTAAAGTAATTAACCAACAACTTACTAATTTTCTGAACCCTTTTAATATAATACTAGCCTCTGAGCACGCGCTCACGCGCGTGCTCAGAGGCTCTTCTATTTTTTGGGTAAAGGTTAATTTAGGGTATTTATTATAATTTGGGATTACTACATTCTCTAATCACACACACAAAAAAAAAAAAAAAAAAAAAACTAGGGGTACGATGAGTATTATGAGTGATAAAATAATTTTTTTCATCGCAGCACCCCTAGGTTTTTTTTTTTTTTTTTTTTTTTTTTTTTTTTTTTTTTTTTTTTGTGTGTGATTAGAGAATGTAGTAATCCCATATTATAATAAGCACGTGCTCACGCGCGTGCTCAGAGGCTTTTCTATTTTTTTGGTAAAGGTTAATTTAAAGCATTTATTATACTTTGGGATTACTACATTTTTCAATCACAAAAAAAATCTAGGGGTGTGATGAGTATTATGCATTAACAGGTGAAATAAAGTTGTCATTTTACGCATATCCATAAGTTGGCGCGAAATAACTCATCACACCGCTAGGTTTTTTTGTGATTGGAAAATGTAGTAATCCCAAAGTATAATAAATGCTCTAAATTAACCTTTACCCAAAAAATAAAAAAGCCTCTGAGCACACGCTCACACGCGTGCTTAGAGGCTAGTAATTGCTTTAGTTTTTTTAGAAGTTGTTATCTGATACTCTTTGATATATATGTGGTCCTTTTTTTTTTTTTTTTTTTGGTGATAGGATCTGAACGTGGATTTGAGGCGTTTTTTTTTTTTTTTTCAATGGAGGGAATGTTACAGTACGTGGATGAGATGGAAGAAACTGTTTTTTTTTTTTTTTTTGCTGGGAAGATGGAAGAAATTGCAGGATGCTGCATCCACTTTTTTTTTTAATCCTAACATGTAGTTTTTTTATCCTATAAATTAGCCACTTACTACACATCCATAACAAAAGTTAATAAGAGCTTAAATTTAAAATTGAATTTTACATAGAATTATACAAAATGATAAATATAGTTTTTGTTACAAAAGAATTTTCCTTACAACAATTTCCTAGATAACAACCACTTCATGTGAGGTTTAAATCATAAAATAATTCTTATAAAATCTCTCACCCGTACTTATCTAATATTTTATTCCAATACCTCTTTAATGCAATCCAATAAATTTGTGCGTACAGCAACCTGAGAGAGATAAAAGAGTTAGGGTTAAATTTAAGAATATGGATGGAGAAGTTATAGTTGTGGTTTTATAGCAGTAGTCTCTCTTTTTTTCCCCCAAAATAAAGAAGAGATTTGAAAAAAAAAAAGAAGAAGAAGGAAAATGTGAGAATTTTTTTTTAGAGAAGAAAAAGTGTTTTTTTTTTTTTGGGTGTGGTTGTTGTTGTTGTTCTTTTTTAGCCATTATCATTTTTTGTTTAATTCTAAAATGTAGTTTTTTAATCCTATAAATTAGCCACTTACTACACATCCATAAAAGAAGTAAATAATTTTTTTTTTTTTTTAGGGTACGTAAAAGGCTAACAATTTAATCCAAAATTTAAGGATATGGATGGAGAAGTTATAGTAGTGGTTTTATAGTAGGAGTCTTTTTTTTCCCCCCAAAATAAAGAAGAGATTTGAAAGGAAAAAAGAAAAATTAAGATTTTTTTTTAGAGAAGAAAACGTGAGTAAGGAAAAGTGAATTTTTTTTTTTTAAAGGGATTAAAAAAAAAAAAAAAGAGAAACCAATTATATTTTTAATTTTATGAAACAAAATGAAATGTAACGTAAATTTTATGAAACAAAAGAAAATGTAATGTAAATAAAATGTAACGTAAACAAAAGAAATTAATTACTACACATCCATAAAAGAAGTAAATAATTTTTTTTTTTTTTAGGGTACGTAAAAGGCTGGCAGTTTAATCCAAAATTTAAGGATATGGATGGAGAAGTTATAGTAGTGGTTTTATAGTAGGAGTATTTTTCCCCCCAAAATAAAGAAGAGATTTGAAAGGAAAAAAGAAAAAGAAAAAAGAAAATTTGAGAATTATTTTTAGAGAAGAAAACGTAAGTATGGGAAAGTAAATTTTTTTTTAAAGGGATTAAAAAAAACAAAAAAAGAGAAACCAATTATATTTTTAATTTTATGAAACAAAATGAAATGTAACGTAAATTTAATGAAACAAAAGAAAATGTAATGTAAATAAAATGTAACGTAAACAAAAGAAATTAATTAAGTAGCATAATCAAAAATAGAATGTAACGTAAATTTCTGTAGAAAAAACACCAAACCAAGTAGTGTAATCCCCTTAGAAATAGAAAAAGAAAAAAAAAGTAGCGTAAAACCAACTAATTAGTCAATAATTTTTGGGTAAACGTTAATTTAAAGCATTTATTATAATTTAGGATTACTACATTTTCTAATCACAAAAAAACCTAAGGGTGTGATAAAAAAATTATTTCTCCACACATGATACTCATCAAACCCCTAGTTTTTTTGTGATTAGAAAATGTAGTAATTCTAAAATATAATAAATGCTCTAAATTAACCTTTACCAAAAAAATAAAAGAGTCTCTGAGCAAACGCGTGCTCAAAGGCTAGCGTTTATTTTATTGAGTATAATTGTAGACTTAGGTTACAATCAATTTTATACTTAAACTTTGTGCTTTTTTTTAATAGCAATTCAAACACAAACTCTCACTAACGTATTTTCAAAAGTTTTACTTTTTAATTTTTATATAGGAATTCAAACACAAACAAAACTTGAGGATAATTCAGTAAAAATATATCTTTAACTCCCACATAAAACTAAACTATTCTTTTTTTCATCAAATCCTAAATTTCAACCTCTTTTATCTCTCCCTTTATTTTTAAAAAATTGTTGTTTTTTTTTTTTTTTAAATTGCTATTTCTTTAAAGTTTCAATTCTCACATTTTATTTTTATTTTTCTAAATCTCTTCTTCCCTATTTGAAAAGTATATTTTCTATTTGAATTCGGTTACTTCTTGGTCCTTCCTTTCTTTTCTTTTTTATTTTATTTTGTTTTTTGTTTTTTTTAAACTCAAATACTCTTAATTGTTTGGTTACTTTTTTTCGGGGAAGTTCCTTTTTTTTTTTTTTTTTTGAACCATTTAGGGAAGTATGTTGGGTTACTTTAAAGAAAAGAAAGAAAAAAAATGTCAAAAAAAAAAAAAAATTCTCCTCTCAAAATCACGATTTTTTTAAATCTCAAACAAAAATAATTGAATTTAAACAAAGTGATAAACATCAATTCAAATCCTTTAAAAAGAGTTTGTGTTTGAGTGAAAAGTTTGAAAATATCCACACACAAAAGGAAAAGATAAGCACAAAAAAAAAAAAAAAAAAAAAAAAGAAAGAAAGAAAGAAAGAAATCTGATACACGTGGATAAGTATATTTTCTATTTGAATTTGGTTACTTCTTGGTCCTTTCTTTCTTTTCTTTTCTTTTCTTTTTTTTTTAAACTCGAATACTCTTAATTGTTTGGTTACATTTTTTTTTTTTTTTTTTTTAAGGGAAGTATGTTGGGTTACTTTTAAGAAAAGAAAGGGAAAAAAAAAAAAATCTCCTCTCAAAATCACGATTTTTTTTTTTAAATTTCAAACAAAAATAATTGAATTTAAAACAAAGTGACAAACATCAATTTGTTATTGATAAACTTCTCAGATTCAAATCTTTAAAAAGAGTTTGTGTTTGACTGAAAAGTTTGAAAATATCCACACACAAAAGGAAAAGATAAGCAAAAAAAAAAAAAAAAAAAACTGATACACGTAGATACAAATGACAAAGGTATACAACAAACAATCAAATAGAGTTTTATGCCAAAGTGATTCCTTTTGGGCTTTATTGTACGTATAGACAACTTCCAAAAAAAAAAAGAATTTGTGTGAGTTTAAACTTAAAACCGAAAAGTTTGAAAATATCCACACACCAAAAAAAAAAAAAAAAAAAAGAATAGAAAAAGAAAAACAGATACACGTTGGTGCAAAGGAACAAAAAAGAAGAAGGAAAATATAAGGAAAAAAAAAAAAGATTTTGAGGCATGTGATATTGAAGTCAATCATAGGTAATAAGCAATAGTCAAATACCATTGAATCCCTATAAAAATCTCATTCACCCACAGGTAAGTACACCTCAAATTCTAAATCATTAGTAGCCATGGAAGGTAAGAACTCAAACAATAGTCAATGATGAAGAAAAGAAAATAAAAGAAAAGAAAGAACAACTTACAATTTAGATTGGAGATGCAGAAGATAGAACTTGAAAGGCCATTTGAATTGTGTAAATTATGTTGAATTGTTTAGAACCCAAATCTGGAAATAGAAGAAGAAGAAAGAAGAGGACATACTGTTGAGATTGAATTTGTGTAATTTGAAGAAGAATGAGAGTAGATGTTAATAGGTTGTAAACTGCCAAAGCGTACGTGAGTTTGTGGGTTATTAAAGTAAAAAAGTTTTATTTTACATATTTATCCCTGTTAGTTAAAAAATTGTAAGTAAATGGTATAAGGGTATTTTAGAACTATGAAAATGAGGAATCCAAACAGGGGAAGCCCCTTTTAGTAGTATAGATAATATACTGATGATAATAATAATAAGAAAAAGAAAAAAACTAGTGAGTAATAACTGACCCGCTAGTACTTAAAAAACAGAAGTGGAAAAAGACTCCAACACTCCAAACTGAACTGACTTCCTTAACTCTCGGAGAAACAATCCAGCACGATCCCATGATTTTGCCTATGCCTCTGATGCATATCACTCTCTCTTTGATCTCACAGTGCTTCGATTCTCTCTCATTCCCAAAGTAACTACTAAGCAATGAGTGTGGCATCGGAGAAACCCACAGTTGCGGTGCCAAACCTTCCACAAACAACCACAGTCCTCGACCTCCGTCACTTCCTCGAATCCCAACTTTGCAATGACTCAATCTTCGCCCTCGAAATCTCCACCGAGCAAAAGCAATGGAAGCCCCGAAGCTTCGGTCGAATCCAGTTCGCCACACTCGAAGCCAAGCTCAAGGCCATGGCCGTGCCTCTTACTTTCGAATCCCACACTCTCAGACTCTCCGAGACAACCTACGACGACATCGTCGTACGCCCCGTGGAACCCAAGCACCGACTCGATAACTGTGTTTTGCACGCGGGTTTTTTCGTTCGAGAGTATTGCATGAGTGTGTTGGAGTCTTGGGAGGGTGTTAGGGTCTGGGTTATGCCCGAGAGACAAAGGGTCGAGTTCTGGGTGTGGCAAGGTTCGGAGTGTTATAGAGTCATAGACTCGAGATTATGTTCCATGATGTTTTGGAGACTGTTCGGTGAAGTCTTGCTGATGGGGATGCTGATGCCTTGGTCTTAAGGGTTTGATTTTTTACTTTGTATTTTTTTTTTCTTAGCTTTTTCTGAATGGCTTTGTTATTTTATGATGAATGTGTTGCAGCTTTAATTGGAGAAGAAACAAGTTTTTTTTTTTTTTTTAATAATCTCTCTTGGATTTTTTATAGGAATAAGAATGAGATAATAGGGAACAATGTATACCAGTTATCATTCTAGTTTAGTTACTGAGCTAGATAGGGGTAAATGGATTCTGATAGTATATATATTTTTGATAGAATTATGTTATTGTTACTAGGTCCTCTACCGGATCACCCTTGTTGTCAAATGGCAAAAATTGGGAGATCTTTGGGAGGAGAGGCGGTCGTCTCACAAAGTTGCTAATTTTTCTCAAACATGGGTGGTTAAAAGCCTGTTTAAATTTGAATTGAAAGGATTTGAGATTTTGATGGAGGAAGGGGGCTTCTTTTCAACCTGAGAATTTACAAAAGAGGAATATTCCATCTTCATTCTATTTTCTTGGGCAGAGATGGAGCATGATGGCTCCTGAAACGTTTATAGGAGCTAATAACACTGGAATGATACTTGGAATTTTTTTTTTTTTTTTTGGGGTTTGTTTGTTTGTTGATAAATGCTACCTGGGGTTCATTAGATCAAAAGGGAAGCTTTTCTGCACTATTTTTGCTTGTGACAAAGAAGCTTTAATGGCGAACTATATGAGATTGAATAATTGCATAATGTGTTGGGATGTCTTGTTTTACTAGACTTGTCCAGGATTGAGGGTTGGAGATGTTATGCTTGTTCCTGGGCCTTCTTTATTCCTCCAAAATTAAGAGGGATGGAGAAGAATGACTTTTGATTTCCTACTAAGAGTGGTGTTTTTGAGGTAAAATACTATTTTAAGGTCCTTTATAACATATCTCCCCACTTCTTTCCATGGAAAAGCATTTGGAGGACAAAGGCCCCATAAGAGTAGCTTTCTTTCACATGGACAGCTATTAGAGGGAAGATTCTCAGGATGGATAATAATCTTCAGAAGAGAAATATCTGCAGTGTACATATCAAATAGATATATTTGCATTGTAGAGTAGTGTTGCATGTGTAAGAGAAGTGGGGAGTCCTTAGATCAACTGCTCCTTCATTGTGATTTTGCTTATAATCTATGGTCTTTGGTGTTTTGTTTGTTTGGACTCTTATGCTGAAATGGGTTATGGTTTTGCTAGCTTGTTGGAAACGGGTTCTGGTAGGCATCATAGTGCTGAATAGTAGAAGGGGGGGAGGGGGGGAGGGGGTGGCAGTTTCATTATTCATTATGTGGACTATTTGGAGAAAACACAGTCAACGTACATTTGAAAGGGTTGAAAGTTAGTTGTTGGAGATAAAATCATTGTATGTACATTCTTTGTATGATTGCATGGCTGCTTTAAGTGGTCTCTGTTTTTCTAGTTTGTATGTAACTTTCAATGATGTTTGTAGCCTCCCTACTACACTTCCTGTTTACATGAAGAACATTTCCATTTTTCCTTTTCAATTACTTATCAAAAAAATAAAAAAAAAATTTGGGCCGATTTATCTGTCAATGTTGTCCTTGCATTCAATAAAAGTATTGTGGTTTGTCTCAAATTTGGTTGAGTGGTAGTCTCTGATATGTATGCTGAGACATTTCTTTTGTTTTGGGTTTTGTTGATGTTCTGTCTTTGTCTGATTGTGTTTGCTGCTATTTTGGTGTGCAATGTAGGCTAGAAGAAGTTTTTAATTTGGGACATTGTTGGTGAATCAGAAAGAGGTGCTATAAGTGCACCTTCATTTCAATTTCCATTATTATCCTTTTATTGTGTCTTCTGAAAAATGTATTGTCTAACCTTGTTAGATTGAGAATGTATGATCAATAGAGATTGAGAGTTGATTTATGTTATGGAATAAAGAATTATTGGGTTGATTCGGTTGAATGTGAACCCAATATGGATGATTGCAGTTGCTGCCAAAATCTTGTTTCACATTTTAGTGCTAAGAAAAATGTAGATTTTTGCATAATAATGCAGCCTATTCCTTCTGGTAATTCCGTGCCACCTTTATTTCAAAAGATTTATGAAACAAGGTTGCAAGAGAAGACATGATTGCATATTAACTAGCTAATGATGCAGCCCTATATAAATAGGAATGGCAATAAATGACGTGTTTAGCCAACCTCAAAGAGTTGAATTAGATTTATTAATTTGAGATGACTTGAATTAATTTTATCAATAAATTGTAATTTATATTTATTTGAAAGTGAAGTTATAATTGAAGTTATTTCTTTCCTTTGTGATAGGAGCTTCTGGATTTTTTCCCCTTTATTATTCTACTAAATAATGAATGCATCAGTAAATTACCTGAATGCTGTAACTGACAACCTATTTTCAAGATTCTCTGTTAGGTTAGCTTTATAGTTCCATAGAGGTGGAGACGATAGTGAGTTTAACTAAATTTATCTTGTTGATTAGGATTCAAGGATAGGTTTTTATTAGTGAATATTTAGAGCTTTTTATAAATTGAATGTGTTTTGACTCTATTGCGGATAGCATCACATATGAATTAGTAAAGTCATAATGCGCTTAATAATGATTAAATTCCCTCTTAGGCCTTTAAGTTGGTAAAGTTTCTGATATGATGCATGAAGAATGGCAGCTGTATAACGAAGTATGTTGTACTCAACTTTGTAATATCATTTGCTTGGGGTTGTGAAAGGGGAATAAGTGGGAGATTGGGCGTTTGTAGCATACAACTCTTGGATGAAATTATCATTTTTCAATAACTTTTTCTCTTTTCTGACATTACTTACTCTTGTTGATTGGTTTCTGGCTTTAGAATACTTTGACTCAAAGTGTACTAATCTTCTCTCTCAGCTCAAGTATGGACCGAAGATCTTTCAGAAAATTTCTGGACCTGATATAGATTCAAAATTTAGTTCTGATTGGTACAATTTCTGCAAGGAAGATTTTGACTTTCGTTGGGTTCGAACGATAGACTTTTCTACTATCAAGTCAATTGGACAGTCACCTTCATTTTGTTGGCAAATTGAAGGATTACTGGCTTCAGATATTTTTACAAGTTTCCCCTGTTATAGAGAAGATGTGAATGATCTAATTTTAGAGGACGGAGAGGAATTCTCTTCAACATCCGAGACAGTTCCAGTTGTGAAATGCAATCCTGCCTCTAACTTAGCATATGAGATCCTTTTCCAAATCAATTCCCTTGTCCATACCCAGAAAATTAGCCTTGGTGCAGGTACTGATCTGATCGAGATACTTAGCAAGAAAGATGTTGAAACTGCTCTTATGGTTCTTCAGAAGATGCACAAGCTAAGTTGCACTTGTTATGAGCCTGACTCATTTGTAAAGACTCAATTACATGTCCTAGAAAGGAACTGTAAGAGAATCCCCCCCTGTTCCTTCAATAGGTTAAAAGATCAAAATGTAATGAGTTTTCATAGGGTCCTAATCACCCCGTCAAAGTTTTATTGCTTGGGTCCTGAGCTTGAAACTTCTAATTATGTGGTGAAGCATTTTGCATTATATACTTCAGAATTTATGAGAGTTACTTTGTTGAGGAGGATTGGAGTAAGCTTCCTGCAAATGCCATTTCCACAAGTATCCAGCGAGGTATTTTTGCCAAACCTTTTAGAACTGGAATATATCGTCGCATATTGTCTGTTCTTCGAGATGGGATTGTGATAGGAGCTAAAAGATTTCAGTTTTTAGCTTTTTCGGCTAGTCAACTGCGATCAAATTCTATTTGGATGTTTGCTTCTAATGACAAAGTAAAAGCTGAAGATATCAGAGAATGGATGGGGTGTTTCAACAAGATTCGCAGTGTATCTAAATGTGCAGCAAGGATGGGTCAGTTGTTCAGTTCCTCCAAGCAAACTCTTGAGGTCCATGGGCAAGATGTAGAGATTATTCCTGATATCAAAGTGATCTCTGATGATATTGACTACTGCTTCTCAGATGGCATTGGAAAAATTTCTGAGTCTTTTGGTTGGGTAGTTGCTCAGAAGTGTGGATTAAGTTGAACCCCTTCAGCGTTTCAAATTCGATATGGTGGATATAAAGGTGTTGTCGCTGTTGACCGTAATTCCTACCGGAAGCTATCGCTGTGTAAAAGTATGGAAAAATTTGAATCACAAAACAGGATGCTTAATGTCACTAAATGGAGTGATTCCATGCCTTGCTATTTGAATCAAGAGATTATCACCCTCTTGTCTACCTTGGGAGTAAAGGACGAAGTATTTGAGGCAGTGCAAATGGAACAACTGTGTCTGCTGGGAAAAATGTTGATGCATCTTTAAAGGTCTTAGAGATACTGAATGGATCAGATTCTAGAAACATTCTGGTAAGAATGCTGCTTCAGGGTTATGAGCCAAATCAGGAACCTTATCTCTCAATGATGCTTCAAGCACATTATGATAACCTCTTGTCTGATTTGAAAAGTAGATGTCGAATATTTGTCCCAAAAGGTCGGATCCTGGTTGGTTGCTTGGAGGAAACTGGTATTTTAAATTTTGGCCAAGTGCATGTCCGCATTTCCATGTCAAAAGCAGAACTGCAATCTGAGGATCAGAGTTTCTTCCGGAAGGTGGATGAGACAACATGTATAATAGTAGGGAAGGTTGTTGTGACCAAAAACCCTTGTCTTCACCCAGGAGACATCAGAGTTCTTGAGGCTATCCATGAAGTGGAATTAGAGGAGAAGGGTCTGGTGGATTGCCTTATCTTCCCTCAGAATGGACAACGGTATACATCACATCTCTAGATTAATTGTTTTTAATTTACATTTTTGGATTAGAATTGGCAATTATTATGGCTGCACCAGATATGGTACGTTAGTGAGGTGCAATTATTAGAACCATTGCATTGCTCAACCTTTATTTTACCACAACGATTTGACAAGATCATGAAAAACTCATCTTCCCACGTTGACCATTTTAGTTTACCTTCCTAAAGTATATAGGTCCTCAGATTGTTATAAATCACAAGGATCAGGTTGACAGGTAGTTCTGTCATATGAACTGTAGAGTTTAAATTTGTGCATGTCCCTGTGTAGTGAAGTTAGACAGTTAATTTCATATTATGGATATGTTAATATTCACTTGGTTTTAGTGGGAACTCTCTATTCCTTTTCTCATGGAGTTCTTTTTTGTCTATTATTTTTATTAAAGAAAGTTATTTGTTGGAAGGCTTTGCTGAGTTGAGCTGAGTTTACTACCATTTTTACTACTTCCTTCTTGTTTTCCTAGACGTTGCATTTACATTTGATGTCATTAGTGATTGCTACAATCTAATGCCTTTCCCGCAGGGGCAATTTTACCTAGTATCCTGGTTAGCAACTACTCTTGAAACCCACTTTCGCTTGCCAGGAAAAGGAAATTTTCATTTCATTAGTGATCTTGACAATCTCTTGCCTCTCACAGGAGCAGTTTTACTTAGCATCTTGATTTGCAACTACTTATGAAACCCACTTTCCATTACCAGGAAAAGAAAATTTTCATTTCATTCTGTCTAAACACCTGCCTGCATTTAACATCTCATTCTGTTTAAGTCACTTACCTGCACTGGGCAGTCATTTTCTACAACAGTGTCTTGAGCCATGTATTATTATAACAACACATAATAGGGCATGAAGGAATCGTTAGTTCTCTTAGTTCTTAAACAGATAATAATTGTGTCAAGAATTTGTGTCCACAGACCACATCCAAATGAATGCTCTGGTGGTGATCTTGATGGAGACCTGTATTTCATTAGCTGGGATAAAGATCTCATCCCCCATCAAACTGAGGCCCCAATGGACTACACAGGGAGAAGACCTCGTATAATGGATCATGATGTGACCTTAGAGGTATATTTTCTAAATTTAGTTTTACCCAATAGAGTTGAAATAGAAGTTTCATTATATTTTTGTTATTTATTATTTGCTCTTCTCATTAGTCTGGGTGAACTTGCAGGAAATCCAAAATTTTTTTGTTGATTACATGATCAATGATACATTGGGTGCCATCTTGACTGCACATTTGGTTCATGCTGACCGTGAGCCAGATAAAGCCCGAAATAAAAAATGTCTAGAGTTGGCAAACCTTCACTCAATGGCCGTCGACTTTGCAAAGACTGGTGCACCAGCTGAAATGCCCAGGGTTTTGAGACCAAAGGAGTTTCCAGATTTCATGCAGAGGGTAGACAAACCCATGTATACCTCCAACAACGTACTGAGCAAGCTCTACCATGCCACTGTTGAATCAACCGTGAAAGAAAGGCCAAACTTGGTCCAGTTGGAGAAGTTTTCTAAAGAAACTTACGATAATGATCTTGAAGTGGATGGTTTTGAGGCCTTCCTTGAAATTGCAGAAAAACGCAAAGACCAATATATAGAGAAAATGACTAGCTTAATGAAATATTATGAAGCTGAGACTGAGGACGAAATGCTGACAGGTAATCTGTGGAAACGTGCTGCATATTTGCTTCGTGATAACAGGAGATATGGTGATTTTAGGGATCGGATTTTGCTCTCAATGAAGAGGCTACTAAATGAAGCCAAAGCATGGTTTGAAATGAGTTGCAAACCGCATGAACGTCAGCAGATGGCCTCAGCATGGTATCATGTTACTTATCACCCTACTTATTACCGGAAAGACTTTAATTGCTTGAGCTTTCCATGGATTGAAGGTGACTATTTGTTGAACATTAAAAAATTGAATACCGGTAAAGTTCGCATAAAAACAAGTCATAAGTAGCCAATTTGTGTTCAGGAAGAATTTAAGTTTATTATTTTCAATTCATCATTGATAGGAATTTCGTGGAATTTCGTTTGGTTCACTTTTTACTAAGTTCTAACTAGTTAAAAATCACTTTTCTAACCTAGTGGGGTTGGCCGAGTGGTTGGGCACGTGGTCTCAAAGTGGCTGTATTAGATTTGACTAGGAGCTCCCTAGTTCAAGTCCAAGCATCAACACTTTGAAAAAACTTATTGGGCCAGCGATTTACCCCGCTATGGGCCCACCTGTCGCAAACAGTGATAGTCTCTAGTTGAAAAATTTAAGGAAACACTGTGGGAAACCAAAAAAAAAAGAAGCACTTTTCTAAGATATAAGTAGCGCTGGGACTCGAGAAAAATCATAAATGTTAGGAAATTGACAAAGTCATTCATCAAGTTTTTAGTTGACACAGGTAAAGATATATTCCTGTAGGTGTTTAAATTCAGGTTACTCAATTTCGACATCTTATTTGAATAACAGATGAAGTTGTTCACACAAAATTTAACTCTTGGTGTATTAATTTTTAGAAAGCACTTGGTAGGAAATTAAGTAGTTTAAGAAGATAATAGTGGCCAAGAGCCTTTTTGTTAAAGCTAAACTAGTTAGCAACTCTTGATGTTTTCAAGACATTTAGGGTTTAAATCCTTCTCTCACCAATTATAACTATCAATTTATTTATTTATTTAAGGAGATAGTAGCGGATTTCATCATAATTAAGTTCTAGATAATATCATTTCATGTTGTATCATTATATAGTATTTTTTTTTTTTCATAATTTACATCATACATATTAGGTTTTTGTAATAAAATAATAGTGTAGAATGTAGAGTAGATTTAGAGGAAGTCAATCTTTTGATGCAATGGCATATTAGTACATTGCTCCAAATAGTGTGGGTCTTTAGCTTTAGCAATCATCTATTTTAGTAATTGTTATTTCATTTACAGAATTAGCTCCTTCAATAATTATTTGGTTTTTAGTATTGCAAGTATTGTTGAAAATGAATGCAGGTTGCTTTGGTGAAGGAGGGGGTGTGTCACTACTCAACATGAAAACAACTGCCGACATGGTTGGTCGATTTGTTGCATGTTCTTGCACACACAAAAGCCCAATTTGAATGCATCTCGATACTTCATTTGCAGGGTATGTCTCACCTAGTGATGGATCGACTATTTCCATGGCTTTGCCTTCATTCCATTGGTCCCAAATCTATTAACAACATATTCATATTAGGCTAAATACAATACAACAGGGCTATTATTGCATATCGTTATTTCCACATGTATTTACGTGTCCAATCAAATTTGAGGAGGGACCATTATGATAATAGTTGGTGTTTCTTTTGCCAGTAATGATCTCCAATAGCAACACCCCGAAACTAAATACATCGGATTTTACTGAAAATAATCCTTGCATTGCATACTTGGGTGACATATAACCGTTGTTGTAATACAATGAAAAGAAAATTATTGAGCATTGCATATTATTAAACAAAAATTAAAGAAAACTATTGAGCATAGTTCATCATTAAACAAAAATTATTCAAGAAAATCCTTTGCTCAATAACATTACACATAATACTTGAACTAATAAAAGATAAAAGTAATTTTCCAAGAGCCTGGTAATTTAATTGGAAAACCTCTTGATTTTTCCAAAGGAGGCACCAAAGTTCAAACCCCCCCCCCCCCCCCCCTCCCAACTATTAAGTTATCAAAAAAATAAAATGAAAAATTATTTGAAAGAAGTCCATCGTTTTTGCAAAAAGGGGCAGTAGTATGTACTCCAATTAGATATAATAATGTTAGTATAGTAATTAGTTAAAAACTATAAATATATATATTTTTTCTTTAGCCCACTTACAATGTTCCAACAACACAATTTGTATTGGCTTCAATTTGATCCCCTCTAAAGATTCTAGCCATACCAAAATTTGAAATTTTTGGATTTAATGCAGTGTCAAGTAAAACATTGCTAGCCTTTAAATCTCTATGGATAATTCTTAATCTTAAGTCTTGATAAAGATATAAGATCCCTCGAGCAATTCCACAAATAATCTCAATTCTCTTTCCCCAATCTAACCATGACCTTTTTGTTACATTTGAATCAAGATATTTGAACTTAGATTAGTTAGCATTCGTGATTACATATACAATCTCAATGCTAGGAATTAAGATGTTTGAATTTGGAGGACCATTTTCGTGGTCATGATGCTTGAAGTTTATGTGAAAAGAATACGTACCAAAAATATAAGAGTCCATGCTATTGTTTGGCAAATACTCATAAATTAACATCTTCTCTTCTCCTTGAACACAACAACCTAAAATTCTCACCAAATTCCTGTGCTGGAGTTTAGCAATTAGCACAACTTCATTTTTGAACTGTTATATTCCTTGTGTTGAGTTTTTTGATAGTCTTTTCACAGCTATTTCCATTCCATTTTGTAGCAAACCCTAAAATAAAAATCCATAGGTCATTTATCATGGTACACAATTGTTGACAGAAATTTAATTCAGTTAATTATTCGGGCAAACACAATTTCACCTAATGAAGTTGTACACGTAAAATTATTAATGCACCTAAACATTCACGATGGATTTTCCAATGCATTAACGCACAAGAACTAAGATTAAGCTATTTTACCTTATAAACTGAGCCAAAGCCACCTTTACCAAGCAGGATAGCAACAGAGAAATTATCTGTGGCTGCAATAATGTATTTTAGATCAAATACTGGCAAATTTGAATCTCTTCTAGTTCCATCATGGTCCCTTCTACTTGTAGAGTCTTCTAAGTTTGGTAAACTATAGGCACCAGATTCATATGAATCTGCACTTTGCCTCTTCCCTATTATAAAACAACTAACAAATAATTAGTTAAGATGTTTTTTCCTTTAACTTCTACAAATTTGAAAATCATCTGAGTTGAGGATTTTTTTCTTCTCTCTCTCTCTCTCTCTCTCTCCATGTGAATGAGAGAATGCACATTCTGTTTATTTTCTAATAAACATTCCTCCTCATTCCTTTGATGAAATGGAGGTAAATATTGCTTTCATCCCTATCTTTGAGAAAGGACAAATAAAAGTTGAACGGTATATTAATAAAGTTTTATATATCTTTACTTTCCATTCATTCTTCTATAAACTCCTAAAAGCACTAGGAAAAAAAATCATATTCTATTTCAGGTTATTCCATTCTTTTAGAAACTCATAAATTTGTAGTTTTTTTTTTTTTTTCCAAATAATCTAATTTTTAACATTTTTTTTTATAGAACTAAGGTAGTTTTTAATTTTTGTTACCCTTTAATTTTAAATATACTAAAACTTATATCTTTTAATAAATACTTTGTAGATAATCTACCAAAAATAAGTAAAAGCCAAATGCACTCTTGAGTCAGCTTACTAGCATTTTTTTTACTAGACTTAGTGGTAAAAAATAAGTGAAAAGAAACTACTTCAATTCAAACAAAAGACTGATGAAAGACTTGCTTACCTCTTTTCTTCTTCACTACCAACCAATACACAATAGAGACCACAAAAAGAACCATTACAGCACCAGGAACTCCCAGAATTGCCAACATCCTTGTTTTTCGAGCAAGACCATTTTTCTTGGCATATTGAGCTAAGGTAGAAAAAAAAATATAAATATAAATATATACTTATTTATTTATTATTCATTATTCATGGTGACCTCATAATTTGTTTTCACTCTCAATTTTTGATGTCGAAATTTTTGATAATTGTAAAGAAGGAAAATAATTTTATTATTAATTTGGAGTTGCAAAGCATTAAAATTTCCCTCGCCTATTGAGTTCTTGATAGGAAAAAAAAAAGAAAAAAAAAAGAAAAAAAAAAGGGTTTGTTGATAGGACTACAGAGGAAATAAAGAGGGGAGAATTTGGTAAAGGGTTTGGAGATAGATGTTATGGTCTACAACATTTTGTTAAAATAGTGGTTGAATAATTAAATCCTCACTTTCTTAATAATTTATGTTTTTTGAGACAAATGGTAGTTATTTCAATGCTAAGGACTAGAGCTTAGGGGTCGAGTTCTGGCTGAAAAATTCTTTCTAGAATTCATTTTTGTGTATAACTGTAGTAATATAGCTTCAAACTTAATGGACAACAAATTGGCAATCAGAGCAACCTTGGGCTTCAAATATTGCACTTTTGGGTTGCTAGAATAGGTATGGTACCCACAGCAAAAGTGTCAATACCATCTTCATGTGGTAGGGCCTGGAAGTGAGTTGGATATCATTTATGGTTTGCAACTAGATGGCCATGTATAGCCTAATATACATATTATTACACACTAAAGATGTTTTTTTTTTTTTTTGGCAGCCAGTCATAGAATGAATAAGAAACAAGAAGGATGTCTTTTAACCTTTCAGGAAAAAGGGGAGAAACTTATTGTTAGTTTTTATGACAGATTCCTGTCTCACTTTCCTTTGCTTATTGGGAGATAATCTACATTCTAGTTGTATTTATCTTCCACCCATTCTAGTTGTATTTATCTTCCACCTTATTTGTTACTCTTTTTTAGGTTCAAGTGTTCTTTACATTTAGATATTAGCCATATGAGATCAGATCAACATTTTTAGCACAATCCATAAGGTGATTCTTCCCTGACATTATAAGATGATACTAAAACTTATTTTCATTGTATTACATTTATACGTTCCTTTACTTTTTTCGATTCTATGGTTGCAATTAAACTTGGACATCTCAGTTGGCAAATCAATGAATTTATCATCATTGCCCATAAGCACCTGACTTTTTTTTTTTGGAGAAATAATTACAATATGCTACTAACTCCTTAATTCGAACCCTTTTCCCCCTAGATCCCCAAGCACTTTGTGCATGGGGAGTTGCTAATTTAGCTATAAGGCATTTGGCTATAAGCACTTGACTCTTGGTAATGATTTCATTACAAGTTGTTGGAAATTTAGACCCCTTAAACACACAGATTGCGTAGCCTAGATTAATTAGCCAAGTTGTTACTTAGTCAAATTATGCAATTCTAGGTTAAAGCAATCAAATAATCATATCAAGATATAAAGCAGCGGAATAATAAATAACACAAGATATGATCACCCAGGAAACCACTCGGTAAAAACCTGGGGAGGATTTGACCCACCGATCCTCAAGGCATAACAGAATTCACTATGAAAGAATTGAAGTTCTTACAGAAGGACTACAAGCTCCCCGCTCGACTTCCTAATGCTACCCACCAGTAAAACTTCCTGACACGACCACGCGCAGGCTCCGAATCCACGGACTACTTCTTTCTTGAATTCTTCAATCAGCTACAAGCTCCCCGCTTGCTTTTCTTTTGAGTTCCAATGGTTGCAACTATAATGATCTTCAAGATGTTGAAATCATCTCTACCTTGAAAACCCTAAGTTTTGTGTAAAGAAAGTCTCCTCAAAGATCTCACACGAGATTCACACAAAACAGCAATGTATGAGCAACAAAGCAATATGGACAACCTTCAAAAACGTGGCTAGGGTTTAGTTTATATACCTTGGGTAAAAACACAAAACCCTAAATGTTTAATGAAGTAGGGCTGAGTTGGAAAATCTGCAGAAAATTCAACCTGTGCGATTTTCGATCGATCGAGTCTATTCTTCGATCGATCGAGCCAGGCCGAAAGTCCCAAGTACTTCTGCAGCCACTCGATTCCAACTTTACAATATTAAACCAACTTTGAGCAATTCTAAACAAGACTAAATACAATGTTTTGATCATGGTTTGCCAACATTACAAATTAGAGTTCTAAATACATAAAATCCTAAGACCTTAGAACCTAACAAACTCCCCTTTTGGCAATCTGTGACAAAACCCTAATTAACAGCTCAAAGTTTTACAAATAAAAAGCCCTTTACAAAGGTAATGCTCATAAAATCAAATTCAGCCTAACTACTATCCATCAGTTGCAAGTGTAGACAGCAGCTTAGTTGAATCAACCTATATATTCCTGAAATACTCAACAAACGCATAAACGCATGTGTGACAGAAAAGAGTAAAAACAATAGGTATAACATTCTTGTAAGATCCACACAACACAAAATAAAGACATATAAAAATGAACAAGTCATAAATATAAATCAATACGCAGTGAATCATAAAGCAACAAGAATCAATAAAAAATAAATGTATATCAAACAATGTTACTCCCCCTAACATGAATATCCCTAAAAATGATATACATAGTAAAGCACCTAGATACAATCTAAAACAATATCTCCCCCTAACAACAAAAATCTCCACAAGTCAAAACTCCAAGTCATTAAAACTCCACTCCCCCTTTTTTGTGACGGAATGCCAAAGAGCAATCATGAGTCGCCATCAAAAGGAGGTGGTGAGGGAGAATGAAGACGTGCTAAATCAACTCGAAGAGCACGAATCTCATCCAGCAAGTCCACCAAAATCTGACCATGAGCCTGCTGAACAGCCATGACAGTCTCCAAAGTACGACGAACATCAAAGTCGGCCGAAGGAGGTGAAGGAACATCAGCAGCAGCAGTATCAGCACCAACTGGATCAGGAATATCCTCACCAGCAAGACCTGCAGAAGAAGAAGGAGGAGGAGGTACGCTACTAGAGGGCTCAGACCTAGGGTGTTTAGAACCAGCTCGAAGATGAGCAGCCCTCAGTCTAAGAAAAGACGCACCGATAGGAGCAATCACATGAACAGGCTCAGAGGAAGGAAAGCCACTAAGCTCAAGATGGAGCAAAATCCTATAAATGAAAAAAAGATGAACAAGGGCATGTGAAGAAGATGAACTCCTATAAACCTCGTTCAAAGAACGAAGAAACAGATGGGGAAAACTGATAGGAGCATCAGTAACAAGAGCGTACAAAAATACACACCTCTCAAGAGGAATGGTGTGCACATGAGAAATAGGCCAGATGGAATGGCAGGCTATCCTAAAGAAAAGATAATGTAACCCGGAGAGCTCAGCAGAAGTGATCCTAGGATCAGAACCCCACTGGACAGAAGTACCAGTGATGTAAGACAAAACATCGCTCAGCTCGGGAGACTCATCATAAGGATAGACAGGATCCCTAACTAACGGTACCCCTAGAGCAGCAGCCACTACCTGAGGAGTAATGGTGTACCCAACACCTCGTATCCAACTCTTTACCAAAGTGTTGGAATCATAGATGTGGATAGAGATGTTCGAATAGAACTCTCTAATCAAGGCAGACGGTGGAGGAGGATCAGAGATGTCTAACAAAGGTAACCAGCCCCGATGCTCAAAGTTAGCCCTAATGGCCGGATCTAGCTCATCTAACACAACAGAACGCTCAGCCCAAATCTTCCTCTTAAGGTTAAGCTTTTCAAAAAGATCTTGGTTTTTCTCACTCGGAAACCTCTCACGGTCAAAGGAGGGAGGGGATGGAGAGGAAGAGGGAAGGGACCTATGGGCTCTAGTTTTCCTAGGCATGATGCTAAGGAAAGGACAGAGACACAAAGAGAAAACCAAAAGAACAAAAAAAAAAACAGAACCAAAGGCAGACTGCAAGTTAGTACAAAAAAAAATAGAATTAAAATCTATATGATGCATGAGCAGATACAGTGCCATGATGCATGCACTAATGCAATGAGCAACTAAGTTCAATTGAGATTAAATTGACAAAATTGGCTTGAGCAAGGAATTTTCTTAACAAAAAACCCCAAAAATTTAACATCAACTGGAAATTTTTAAACAAAATGATGAATTGAGCATTATAAAACACAACACATAGATTATAATGCTTAAATTCATCAGAACAACAAGCCAATTTCATCAAATTCTACTCAATTTAACAAAATCCCCAATTCGGATCAATTAGAAACCCTAGAATTTTCAATTTTTCACCAAACTCAAAATTGATCAAATTAACCATCAAGGATCATGTTTATAATGTGTCCCCACAAAAACCCAATGATCAATTGCATAAGACATGGCTTGAATCAACCGAAAAACCCAAAATATCAAAGTGCGAAAATCGCCCCTTAAATGCATGAATTTATGCATGAAATGTTGAAAAATAAATTAAAAGGAAGGGTAAAAATGACTTACCGGCTTGAGGAGAGAGAGATTTTGCAAAAACAACGGACGAAAACGACAAAAGCTTGATGTGAAGCCAGCCAACTCGGAGAGAGAGAAAAGTTTGAAAAAGGTTTTGAATAGTATCTTTGAAAAAATCAGAAAAGAGCCTTTTTAAAAACTTTTTTCACGATATTCGATCGATCGAAAAATACATTTGATCGATCGAATGAATCAGTCATTTTAGAACAAACGAGAGCACTTTTTCGATCGATCGAAAAACAGGCTGGATCGATCGAAATGGGCAGAGGCTCACTAAATTTTGAGAAAAAATCCAGTTTTGAAAGACACAAACCAAAATTTTTTAAAACAACTCCTCAAAGCATTAAATTGTAAAAACAAAATGCATGAGTATGAGATGGAATATTTTTTTTTCAAAAACCCAAAATTTTTAAACCCAAATTATGTCAAAAACACGTTTCAATCATTCTCCCATTGAATTTTCTCAAGCAACAAAAATGTTGTGCACAAATCTCAAGATATTTTCAAACTTGGTTGGTCAGACCATAAACACACACACTCGTATGTTCAGTGTTTAACAAAGAGTAACTTATGTAGTGTGTGATACTAGCAAAAACTTTGAGATACATGTGAGGTGATATGTGAATGGCAATCAAACACAAAGTCTACACAATTTATCACATAGAATTTAAAAGAGACTATCACCTAAAGAGTTACATCCTATAACTCCTACATCTCCTAGAACAAAAGCTTGCAATCATGTAAGTTTCTTGTATTTTTGCCTCTTATTTGTATGAGATGGCTTTCAGCCTAATAGTACACACCGGTTTGAATTAAGTGAATTGGCATTAAGCCTAATAGTACACACCAATTTTAATTTATTTTGAGGCTTCACCTTATGTTCTTTTTGTGCATGTGCTACACTTTCTTGAGCACAGAATCTTATGATATGCACTAAGGTGTTCATGATTGGCTAGTGAACAGTGGTGAGATGGTTATTTATGCCTTTCTCAAAAGAATCAAGTCCGACAGTTAAATAACATATGACTTCATGATTAAGACAAGGAGAATAAAAACCATACACATCTTTCCCACACAACATGCACTACAAAGTTTTAACTAGTCAAGTGCAATGAAAAAGTTCATCAAAGTTAAACAAGGTACACAGACCATGATATGTGTCACAAGATAGACCAACCTTGTTTTTCAAAAATCAAGACAAATAGTGTCTAACATAATGTTTGCTTTCTCCCTTTTTTTTTTTATTATTATTAAAAGAGAAAACAAATACATCCTAGAATGAAATGCATGAATGTAATGCAATGCAAGTCCTAGAACAAAAACAACAAAAAGACAAAAAAACAAAAGAACAATGGTCACCAAAGGAAAAGGCAATTAAGCACAAGGACCATGAAATGTAGAAGAGACTAGGGACACCGAAGCACACCAATGACTTGACGAAGAGTCTCAAACTTACTCCCATCAAGAGGTTTGGTGAAGATGTCAGCATTTGACGGTCAGTAGGAATATATTCAAGAATGACAATCTTCTTTTCAACTAAATCCCTAATGAAGTGATATCTAAGTTCAATGTGTTTGGTCTTAGAATGCTGAACAGGATTTTTAGAAATATCTATGGCACTAGAATTATCACAGTAGACAACCATGGTGTCTTGAGGAATCCCATAATCACTCAAAAGTTTCTTCATCCACAGAAGCTGAGAGCAACAACTCCCAGCAGCAATATATTCAGCTTCAGCAGTGGATAAAGAAACAGAATTTTGTTTCTTACTCATCCAAGCCACAAGATTGGCTCCAACATAGAAACACCCCCCAGTGGTGCTTTTTCTATCATCAGCATACCCAGTCCAATCAGAATCAAAAAAACCAGCAAGAGACAAATTTGACTCTTTGCTATAAAACAATCCATAATCATAGGTTCCACTCACATATTTGATAATTCTCTTAACAACATTTAAATGAGAGACCTTAGGATTAGACTGAAATCTAGAGCAAACACCAACACTAAAAGAAATATTAGGACGACTAGCAGTTAAGTACAAGAGACAACCAATCATGCTTCTGTACAAGGTAATATCAACAAACTCACCTGATGGATCAATTGTCAACTTCACATTAGCAGCCATTGGTGTTCTAGCATGAGCAGCCTTGTCCAGTCCAAATATCTTGACCAAATTTCTTGCATATTTAGCTTGATTGATGTAGATTCTTGACTCTGTTTGCTTCACCTGCAAACCCAAAAAGTAAGTTAATTCACCAACTATGCTCATTTCGAACATTGCCTTCATTTCATCTGCAAAAAAGTGAGCAAGAGAGTCATTAGTAGCACCAAAAACAATGTCATCTACGTAAATTTGAGTTACAACAAAACCAGTCTTATCCTTTCTGATGAAGAGAGTTGTATCTGCAGATCCCCTTTTGAATCCATGCTCAGTGAGATATGCTGTCAATCTATCATACCAAGCTCTAGGAGCTTGTTTCAAACCATAAAGTGCTCTCTTTAACTTGTAGACGTCATCCGGTCTGTGAGGATCCACAAATCCCTTGGGTTGCTCAACATACACCTCTTCTTGCAACATCCCATTTAGGAATGCACTTTTGACATCCATTTGATACAACTTGAAGTTTAGATGACTTGCAATGGCTAATAGTATACGAATGGATTCCAATCTTGCAACTGGTGCAAAAGTCTCATCAAAGTCAACTCCTTCCACTTGTGTGTACCCTTGTGCAACAAGTCTTGATTTGTTTCTAATCACGGTGCCATGTTCATCTGACTTGTTCTTAAAGATCCATTTAGTTCCAATCACATTTACATTTTCTAGCCTAGGAACTAATTCCCATACATCATTCTGAACGAATTGATGAAGTTCTTCATGCATGGAATTTACCCAGTCAGCATCCTGAAGTGCTTCATCTACCTTCTTCGGTTTAAATTGGGACAGATAGCATGAGTGAGTGATCACATTCAAGGCTTTTGATCTCAATCTCATATTATCATTCAGACTACCCAATATATTTGTGGAAGGATGGTTCAGTCTCACTCTTGAAGAAGGGCGTTTAACAAGAGATGTTGTGGTACCTTTCTGTTCAAATGGAGGGCTGAGCTCACTTTGTACGTGTCGAGTGCCATGAACTGGAGTGGATGGTTCTGAGCTTGATGGTACTGAGACTGTATCATTCAACACCAGCAACTCTTCCTCACTATGTTTCTCAACATACTCAGTAAGAAAAGAGTCATTAACTTCTAAAGACTTACCTTGAGCAGGACCAGTGCTTTCTGAAGACGCTTCTGAACTCACTTCATCATTTATCACAACATTTGAAGATTCCATGACTGTTTTGGTTCTCAAATTGAACACTCTGTAAGCTCTACTGGTGGAAGAGTATCCTAGAAAGTATCCTTTGTCACTCTTTGTATCAAACTTCTCTAGATTCTCTCTATCACGCAGAATGTAACAGTCACTGCCAAATATCCTAAAATATTTGACAACGGGTTTCTTCCCTCTCCAGAGTTCATAGGGAGTTTTCTTGGAATCAAGTCTAAAATACACCCTGTTGAGTGTATGGCAAGCAGTGTTGACTGCTTCTCCCCAGAAGGACTTTGGCAACTTTTTATTGTGTAGCATGACTCGAGCCATCTCCTGAATAACCCCGTTTTTCCTTTCCACAATCCCATTTTGTTGCGGTGTCTTGGGTGATGAGAACTCTTGGTGAGTGCCTTGATCATTGCAGAAAGTAGCCAGTTTGGTATTCTCAAATTCTTTTCCATGATCACTTCTGATTCTGGCTATCACAGTATCTTTCTCAACCTGCAATTTCTTGCACAGATGTATCATCTTCTCAGGAGCCTCAGCTTTATCCTTCAAAAGCACAACCCAAGTATATCTAGTAAAATCATCCACAACCACTAGAATATACTTCTTTCCACCCAGACTTTGAACTCTGGCAGGACCCATGAGATCAATATGTAACATCTCTAAAGGTCTTGAGGTTTGAACACTAGTCACAGACAGATGCTTGGATTTTACTTGTTTACCTATCTGACATGGTCCACAGATGCACTTATCTATCTTCTCAAATTTAGGTAAACCGATAACTGCCTCACACTTGGAAATCTTCTCTAGCTGCTTAAGACTAGCATGCCCCAACCGTTGATGCCACAAATCAACTTGATCTATCTTTGCACTAAAGCACTTGTTGTTTACACTTGGTGTTATTCCATAACAGTTGTCAGCTGTCCTTACACCAACACACATACAGTCACCTCCACCATCAAGTATCTCACATTCATACTTGGTGAAAAGAACGTTCAATCCATTGTCACAAATCTGACTTATGCTGAGTAAATTGGCCTTCAATCCATCAACATACCAAACATCTTCAAACACCGGCAATCCTGGAATGTCCACAATACCAATGCCTCTGATCACAGATTTACTTCCATCTCCAAAGGTGACTGTCCCAATCTTCCCTTCAAAAAGTGTTTTGAATAGATCTTTATTTCCTGTCATGTGCCTGGAACAACCACTATCCAAATACCAAAGACAAGAATCACGTGCCTTTAAGGCGGTTAAAGCAGTATAACAAACATAATTCTTATCACAAGTGATTTTACCAAGATACTTAAGGAAAGATTTAACAAAAACAACTAATGGCAAAGACAACAGGTAGATAAGTTGACTAGCAGACAAAAAGATTTTCCAAGAATCCATGACAACTGGGGTCAAGGATCAGCTCAGAGATAGAAATCTCAAGCAAAAAGAGCTACCACGCTCTGATACCACTTGTTGGAAATTTAGACCCCTTAAACACACAGATTGCGTAGCCTAGATTAATTAGCCAAGTTGTTACTTAGTCCAATTATGCAATTCTAGGTTAAAGCAATCAAATAATCATATCAAGATATAAAGCAGCGGAATAATAAATAATACAAGATATGATCACCCAGGAAACCACTCGGTAAAAACCTGGGGAGGATTTGACCCACCGATCCTCAAGGCATAACAGAATTCACTATGAAAGAATTGAAGTTCTTACAGAAGGACTACAAACTCCCCGCTCGACTTCCTAATGCTACCCACCAGTAAAACTTCCTGACACGACCACGCGCAGGCTCCGAATCCACGGACTACTTCTTTCTTGAATTCTTCAATCAGCTACAAACTCCTCGCTTGCTTTTCTTTTGAGTTCCAATGGTTGCAACTATAATGATCTTCAAGATGTTGAAATCATCTCTACCTTGAAAACCCTAAGTTTTGTGTAAAGGAAGTCTCCTCAAAGATCTCACACGAGATTCACACAAAACAGCAATGTATGAGCAACAAAGTAATATGGACAACCTTCAAAAATGTGGCTAGGGTTTAGTTTATATACCTAGGGTAAAAACACAAAACCCTAAACGTTTAATGAAGTAGGGATGAGTTGGAAAATCTGCAGAAAATTCAACCTGTGCGATTTTCGATCGATCGAGTCTATTCTTCGATCGATCGAGCCAGGCCGAAAGTCCCAAGTACTTCTGCAGCCACTCGATTCCAACTTTACAATATTAAACCAACTTTGAGCAATTCTAAACAAGACTAAATACAATGTTTTGATCATGGTTTGCCAACATTACAAATTAGAGTTCTAAATACATAAAATCCTAAGACCTTAGAACCTAACACAAGTCTTGGACTATACCATTTTATTAGCATGAGTATTACACATTAATTTTTAAAAAATAGTATATATATATATATATATATTTTATATAAGATTTAGAGGAAGTTAATCTTGATGCTGAAATGGCGTCTTAGTACAACGCAGAAACAGCCTGGGGCTTTAGTGACCATCAATTAAAGAAATTGTTACTTCATTTACAGAATTGACCTTTTTACTAGTTGATCTGTCTTTACTATTATAAGAACTCTTCAAAATAAATGCAAGTCGTTTTGGAGAACGAAGGAGTGTGTCATTAAACAACATGAAAACAACTACTGCCATAGTTGGTTGATCTATTGGATGATCTTCCACCCATAAAAACCCAATTTGAATGCATTTGATAACTTCAATAGTAGGGCACGTCTCACCTAGTGATGAATCAACTATTTCCATAGCTTTGCCTTCTCGCCATAGGTCCCAAACCTACAAACAACATATTCATTATATCAGGAAAAATAAAATGAGGCTAATATTGTAAGTCACTCTTTGCATATGTACTTACATGTCCAATTAAATTTGAAGAGGGATTGTCATGATAATAATTTACTATTCCTTTTACCACTTATGATCTCTAGTAGCAACACCCCGAATCCAAATACATTAGACTTTATTAAAAATAGTCCTAGGATTGTGTATTCTGGTGACATATAACTACTGCAGCAAAACAATGAAAAGGGAACTACTGAGCCTTGCTTATTATTCAACAAAAATTGAGAAATAAAGCTCTAACTGTGTGCACCAACGATGCAATAAAGTGGAAACTATTAATAAGTTTTTATCTTGGGACAGACTTACTATGTTCCAATGATGCAATTTGTCTTTGCTTCAATTTGGTCCCCTCCAAAGATTCTAGCCATACCGAAGTTTGAAATTTTTGGATTCAGTGCAGTATCAAGTAGGACATTGCTAGACTTTAAATCTCTATGGATAACTCTTAATCTTGAGTCTTGATGAAGATATAAAATTCCTCGAGCAATCCCACAAATAATCTCCAACCGTTTTCCCCAATCTAAACATGACCGTTTTGTGTCATCTAAAATAAGAGACAAGAACTTAGATCAGACTGCATGGAGCTTAAGTGTTTATTCTTTATACTAGGAATTCACCCATTTGTAATGGACCTGTTCTGATGATGATGCAAGAAGTACATATAAAAAAAAAAAAAAAAGACATACCAGAAAGGACAAAGTCCAAGCTCTTGTTAGGCATGTACACATAGATTAACATTTTCTCTTCTTCTCTTCTAGCTTGCACACACTTTTTTCTTCTATAATCTCGATGTTGGAAAGAATGTCTCATGGAGTTGAAAGCAATGCGCTTTTCAAATATTAAGTGACTAAAATCAAGAAACTTATGACAAAGAATTGATTTTGACATACCCATCTGTAAAAAAACATGTTTAGAATATCATATGAAACCAAGCAAAAAGATAGTAATTTGGTATAATACCCACCTCCTCAGTCATTTCTCTGTGCTCCATATTTTGGTTCTAACTACGAGACCGAAGCAACTCCTACATCATCTTTCAAGAGAATTAGTCCAGTACTTGTGCTTATAGTAATACTAGCAGTACTCTTCTTCATCTATGGTCTTTCAAAAAGATGGGATGCTTCCTACGTGTAGTCATGCTTTTCATCGAGTGTATAGATATATGGCTTCTTACAGACTCAACATGACCTCTAGGTAGAGGGACTCTATTGGGCTTTGGCAATCCTATGGAAATTCCAACACTTAATTTTGCGGTTTCGAGGGAGCAATCAAGTAGGTCTCCTAATGATGGAGAGAATAGGTCTTCTAGTAGTTTGAAGCCAATAAATATAAAAGGAGCTGTTGGTGAAAAGAGAGTAATTTGATTTTCTGTGAGACTTGGGAAGTTCAGAAGCTTACATGATGGAGTAGGGGAAGGAAAGAAGGGGAAACAAGTCGCTGTAATTTGGATGCTAGAAGTCGTTATTCCATCTTAATGGGTACATTTCAGACTTTTCAGTAAGTGGTTGATGATTCAAATCTACAAATGCATTGTCTGATGGTAGTGGTGTTGGTGATGGAGGTAGTAATGTGAAGCATGTCAATGAAAGAGAATACCTTGCAAAATTTTCAGATAACGGGGATGTGGAGGGGAAAAAAATCAGTGGCCACACAAAAGGCGAGAGCTTCTCCGTATCCAAGATCTGCTATGGTCAAAGAAGAGCAGATTTCCAAGTTCTACAAACAATCGTATGGATTTGTTGCCTTCGTTAATGCAAGTATCCCAATAATAACGATGAAACTCATGCTTTGTAAAAGGTGTATGACTAAATTTTTTTGTGTGCTCTCTTGATTAATCAATCACACACATATAAGCTAGTAATGTTGTGTCATGTTTTTCTTATTTCTAGTTATATTGGAAAGATATACCTCTTATTTAAAAAATTTCTCATGTTTTGCCAAAAGTTTCAAGGGCAAGTTCCATCGCATGCATTTTATTTTATTTTTGATAGGTCCATAGCTTGCATCCTGTTGCAATAATGAAATTCAAGACTGTTCGAGAAGTGTGGGGAGAAAGGCCCAATTGTAACAAACGGGCCTGTGATAGTAAGGCCTAATATCCAAAGGAGGAGTCAGACAAAGAAAGTATGGCCCACTCAGGCAAAGCTAGCCCAACCTTGAAAAATCCTGAAGGTATACTAAGGAGCCGGGGAGGAAAAGGGAGGAAGCATGATCATCAATGACTCAAAGTGGAACCATGTGAGGGCCAACACCTCCTCGTCAAGTTTTTGAGGATCTCTTCTTGGCTACATTTAAAGTTAGACAAGCGATTGTATGGATCAAAGAACAAACAAATCCAACAGCTCAACGGAGGAAACATCTTCGTTAAGCAACTACCCCTTTCACGTTAAATGACATCCACTCACTAACAGTATCGCATTTATTGTTGAATGACCCATTAAGACAATACCTAATATCATTTTTTCCACCCACTTTCACCTCAAAAGAAGGGAGAAATAGGGGATGGGACAAGTATGTCCTTCACTCACCATACACCCTACAAGTAGACGGTGAATGAACAACCTCCAATATAAATAGGGACTAATCCCTTATGAGAAGGGATCCAGAAAAATTCAAGTGATAAAAGTGTAAGAGCAATTGAGAGTGAAAAGCTATATTTATCATACCAATCCTTGGGATCCAAAGGAAATATTCGTTAATCAGATCTTAATCAAGTTCTTCATTCTATTATGTGCGTTGTCTCAATCCTTTTGGGATCTTTTACTTGATTAAGCACTTGACCCATACTTAATATATTAATTGTGTCGGTAATTTAAGTAGTACTTACTTAAAAACATTTTTGACCCACACAAGACAAATTTTTTTTCCTCTAAATTTTTTTGGGGCATGTAAAAAAATGAGTGTGCAAAAGATATGGCCTTCTTTTATTAAAGCTACCAACATGTCAATTACACACAGGAGGTTGGTTGGTAAGAATTGGGGACTAACATTTCGGATGTCGTTGGACCTTCTTAAAGCTAGAATTGACTTTGGCCCCCCAAAACGAGACAAGCATTTTGGATCTTCACCTGAATAATTACTTCTCTCCACTGTACCATGGTCTTTTCTTGTTAGGCAGCATTCAGTCGAAGACAATTCTATCAATCAGATTAGCTAAGATGGTGTTAACTGCAACCTATCAATTAATTAAACATAGACTTTCACTTTTCGAGAATGAAAAGTCAAGGAAGTCCTTTGAAAACAGGCTTATTTACTATTAGCACCTACAACTTTCTATGCACTGCCTAAATGTTTTCTTTTTTCATACGTTTATAATAAAAATCTAATGCAACATGAAGATATAAATTGATTGAAATTTGGGTATGGTTAATCATTTAGGGAGGAGAGAATTATGTTTGTATTGTTGTGCTGTGTGTATAAAGTTTTTCCTTTTGGTGAAAGTGCTAAAGAAAAAAAATCATGATTGACAATTGTTTTTCCATCATGCTTTTGAGGCTTGGAGTTCTTTCCCTTTTCGTTATTACTAAAAAACTCATCCTTTGAACTAAAGTCCTCCTTTTAGTATTAGATTTGGGAGCGGGAGATCTTGAAAGTGGTAAGAAAGATTTATGGTCATGATAGCTTTTCTCTCTCTCTCTCTCTCATGCTGGGCCTTTGCTTCAAACAGTTACTATAGGAGGTTTTTCCAGTATTCTTCTATTTCTCATCCTTGGTTCTCTTTTTTCAACTATATCACAATGAGTATCCGGGTTTTTTTTTTTTTTGTTGATAAACAGGAGTTGTTACATCTAGCAAGCAAGAAAGTCCAGAAATTCTAATTCCCCCTTCTCCGACTTATATTTCTTGCAAATATTACAGAAAAGATCAAAGAAATTCAACCTGTAGCAGTTTTGTAGGAAATGGAAAGATCTGTGAACAACAAAGGATGCTATTTTACAACAAAATGTTACAAGTTATGGCCACCAAAACAATTAATAGAGGGACCTGCATGACAAGGCTGAGTACAGTAATTATAATTGCCAATGTTAAATACTAGCTATGATATATTCCATATTGAATATGGTTGAATATATGTGGAAGAGGAAGCATAAAATAGAAATACAAGAACACAAGACTTACGTAGTTACTGTTGGGCTTTGTGGAGCCTAGTTTATTTTTGGTCCGTTTTGTAGCCCATTCTAACCCTGTAAGAGGATATAAAAGCTGCTTTTATAATTAGGGTTTGTGACTACTGTTGTTGTGTTTTTAGAGAGAGAGAAAAACACTGTAGCCGCACTTTGTATTTTTTCCCTGATAATAGTGAAATCCCTGCAACTCCATGGACATAGGCAAATTGCCGAACCACGTAAATACTGTCTTGTGCGTGTGATTATTTTTCTTTGACGTGTGTTTTCTCTATTTTTTTTGTTTCTCACAGGTTGGAATTTAGGTTGAATTCCCAACAACTGGTATCAGAGCCTAGAGTTAGGTTTGAGTGAGAGCAATGGCAGAGGAAGTAGGAAAGGCGTTTGGAATAGAAAAGTTCGATGGTACAAACTTTGGATTTTGGAGGATGCAAATTGAGGATTACCTTTATGGGAGGAAGCTGCATCTGCCGCTTCTAGGGGAAAAACTTGAGGCTATGAAGGTTGAGAAATGGGCTCTTCTTGACAGACAGGTACTGGGAGTTATCAGGTTAACTCTGTCTGGGTCTGTTGCACACAATGTTGTAAAGGAGAAGACCACAACAGATCTGATGAAGGCTTTGTCTGGTATGTATGAAAAGTCGTCAGCAAATAACAAGGTGCATCTAATGAAGAAACTGTTTAATCTGAAGATGACAGAGAATGTATCAGTAGCACAACATCTGAATGAATTTAACACTATCACAAATCAATTGTCGTCTGTAGAAATTGATTTTGATGATGAGATTCGTGCTCTGATCGTTTTGGCTTCTTTGTCAAACAGTTGGGAGGCAATGAGGATGGCAGTAAGTAATTCTACAGGAAAGGAAAAGCTCAAGTACAATGATATTCGAGATTTAATTCTGGCTGAGGAGATTCGCAGAAGAGATTCAGGTGAAACCTCAAGATCTGGTTCTGCCCTAAACCTTGAGACAAGAGGCCGAGGTAATAACAGAAATTCAAATCGGGGTAGATCAAAATCCAGAAATTCTAATCGGAATAGAAGTAAATCTAGATCAGGCCAACAAGTACAATTCTGGAATTGTGGAAAAACAGGTTACTTTAGGAACCAATACAAAAATCCTAAAAAGAAGAATGAAGATGATTCTGCTAATGCTGTAACAGAAGATGTACATGATGCATTACTTCTTGCAGTAGACAGTCCACTTGATGATTGAGTTTTGGACTCAAGAGCTTCGTTTCATACCACTCCACACCGAGAAATCATACAGAATTATGCTGTAGGTGATTTTGGTAAGGTGTATTTGGCTGATGGTTCAGCCTTGGATGTTGTAGGTATAGGAGATGTCCGGATATTGTTGCCCAATGGGTCTGTTTGGTTACTGGAGAAGGTTCGACATATTCCTGACCTGAGGAGGAATTTGATTTCTGTTGGACAACTTGATGATGAAGGGTATGAAATATTATTTGTTGGTGGTACTTGGAAGGTTACAAAGGGAGTTAGGGTATTGGCTCGTGGAAGGAAGACTGGTACTCTATATATGACCTCAAGTCCAAGAAACACAATTGCAATTGCGGATGCAAGTACTGATACAAGTCTATGGCACCGCAGACTTGGTCACATAAGTGAAAAAGGGATGAAGATGTTGCTATCAAAAGGAAAACTACCAGAATTGAAGTCCATTGATTTTGACACATGTGAAAGCTGCATCTTAGGAAAGCAGAAAAAGGTGAGCTTCTTGAAAACTGGTAGGACACCGGAGGCTGAAAAATTGGAGTTAGTGCACACTGATTTGTGGGGGCCTTCTCCGGTTGCATCCCTTTGAGGTTCAAGGTACTACATCACTTTCATTGATGACTCAAGCAAAAAGGTATGAGTTTATTTTCTGAAAAATAAATCTGATGTATTTGAAACTTTTAAGAAGTGGAAGGCCATGGTTGAGACAGAAACAGGTTTGAAAGTAAAATGTTTGAGGTCAGATAATGGAGGAGAGTACATAGATGGAGGGTTCAATGAGTATTGTGCTGCACAGGGAATTAGGATGGAAAAGACCATTCCTGGGACACCACAGCAGAATGATGTGGCTGAGCGCATGAACAGAACTCTTAATGAGCGTGCTAAGAGTATGAGGTTGCATGCTGGACTACGAAAAACCTTCTGGGCTGATGCTGTTAGCACTGCAGCTTACTTGATAAACCGAGGGCCATCAGTCCCATGGAGTTCAAACTTCCTGAGGAGGTTTGGAGCGGTAAAAAGGTAAAGTTTTCCCATTTAAAAGTTTTTGGTTGTGTTTCTTATGTTTATATTGATTCTGATGCTCGTAGTAAACTTGATGCTAAGTCTAAAATATGTTTTTTTATTGGCTATGGTGATGAGAAATTTGGCTATAGGTTTTGGTATGAACAAAACAGGAAAATCATCAGAAGTAGAAATGTGATATTTAATGAACATGTTATGTATAAGGACAGGTCAACTGCAGTCTCAGATATTGCAGAGATAGATCAAAAGAAATCTGAGTTTGTCAACTTAGATGGATTGACTGAAAGTACTGTCCAGAAAATGGGTGAAGAAAATAAGGAGAATGTAGATTCACAGGTATATCAAAGTACACTCGTAGCTGAAGTCCGCAGATCTTCTAGGAACATTAAACTTCTACAGTGTTATTCACCCGCTTTAAATTATCTACTATTGACTGATGGTGGTGAGTCAGAGTGTTATGATGAAGCCTTGCAAGATGAAAATTCAAGCAAGTGGGAGTTAGCCATGAAGGATGAGATGGATTCCTTGTTGGGAAATCAGACATGGGAATTGGTTGAATTGCCAATAAGAAAGAAGGCTTTGCACAACAAGTGGATATACAGAATAAAGAATGAGCATGATGGTAACAAACGTTACAAGGCCAGATTAGTTGTTAAAGGGTTCCAGCAGAAGGAAGGCATTGACTACACAGAGATATTTTTTCCAATTATGAAGATGTCAACAATTAGACTGGTACTGGGAATGGTGGCTACAGAAAACTTACATCTTGAGCAGTTAGATGTGAAGACGACATTTCTTTATGGTGATTTGGAGGAAGACCTTTATATGATTCAGCCAGAAGGGTTTATTGTTCAGGGACAAGAGAATCTAGTTTGCAAACTGAGAAAGAGCTTGTATAGCCTAAAACAAGCTCCTAGACAGTGGTACAAGAAATTTGACAATTTTATGCATAAAATTGGGTTTAAGAGATGTGAAGCTGATCATTGTTGCTATGTTAAAGTCTTTGACAATTCTTATATCATTTTACTGTTGTATGTGGATGATATGCTCATTGCAGGGTCTAGCATTGAGGAGATTAATAATCTGAAGAAGCAATTGTCAAAACAGTTTGCAATGAAGGATTTGGGAGTTGCAAAGCAAATCTTTGGTATGAGAATCATTAGAGACAAGGCTAATAGTATATTGAAGTTTTCACAATCAGAGTATGTGAAGAAAGTTCTCAACAGGTTCAACATGAATGAATCTAAACCAGTGAGCATACCCTTGGGTAGTCATTTCAAACTGAGCAAAGAACAGTCACCGAAGATAGAAGAAGAAAGGGACTACATGAGCAAGGTGCCCTATGCCTCAGCTATTGGCAGCTTGATGTATGCTATGGTATGTATAAGGCCAGACATTGCACATGCAGTGGGAGTTGTGAGCAGATTCATAAGTAGGCCTGGAAAGCAACATTGGGAGGCAGTCAAGTGGATTCTGAGATATCTGAAGGATTCATCAGATACATGTCTTTGCTTCACAGGTGCAAGTTTAAAGCGGCAAGGTTATGTAGATGTTGATTTTGCTAATGATGTTGATAGTAGAAAGAGTACTACTGGATTTGTATTTACTCTAGGTGGTACAGCTATATCATGGGTTTCAAATTTGCAAAAGATTGTTACTTTGTCTACTACAGAAGTTGAGTATGTTGCAGCAACTAAAACTGGAAAGGAGATGATTTGGCTATATGGTTTCTTAAATGAATCAGGTAAGAAGCAAGAGATGGGCATTTTACACAGTGACAGTTAGAGTGCAATCTTTCTTGCAAAAAATTCGGCTTTTCATTCAAAGTCAAAACATATACAGATAAAATACCACTTTATCCGGTACCTTGTTGAAGATAAGCTGGTAATACTTGAGAAGATATGTGGATCTAAGAATCCGGCAGACTTGTTGACTAAAGGTGTCACTATTGAGAAGTTGAAGCTGTGTGCAGCTTCAATTGGTCTTCTAGCTTGAGGACATGAGGACGAGTTGCAGGGATGAGGGATTGCTTTTGGAGGATAGCGGCTGATGTTGATGATTGAACTAGTCTCCAAGTGGGAGATTTGTTGGGTTTTGTGGAGCCTAGTTTATTTTTGGTCCGTTTTGTAGCTCATTCTAACCCTGTAAGCAGGATATAAAAGCCGCTTTTATAATTAAGGTTTGTGACTACTGTTGTTGTGTTTTTAGAGAGAGAGAAAAACATTGTAACCGCACTTTGTATTTTTTCCCTGATAATAATGAAATCCCTGCAACTCCGTGGACATAGGCAAATTGCCGAACCACGTAAATACTGTCTTGTGCGTGTGATTATTTTTCTTTAACGTGTATTTTCTCTATTTTTTTTTGTTTCTTACAGGTTGGAATTTAGGTTGAATTCCCAACAGTTACAGCCTACGTCCACGGAGAAAACCCTTAAGGACTACATCTTTATTATATAAGAATGTTGTACAAAACTAGTGTTATAATGAACCATAACATGGGTATATATAGTAGACTAAACCGAAACTAATAGACTTTTAATATAAGTAAGAGACTTGACTTGCACACAAAGTAGGATTAGGCTTGAGTTTATGCTAATAGGCTAATATAACTCTAACAGCCAAAACTTGATAAAAATCATTACGGTCTGCCAAAATCACATTTTATGACAAGAGAACTAGTCTAATAAGTAGATTTTGTTCATGTGTATAAGAAGCAGCATAAAAGCCAGACTACGCCATGTTGTTGTAATGTAATGCATTAGTATTGTTCACCATGCATAATAAACAAGGACGATATTTGTCAACCTTTCAGGCAAAAGGGAGAAAATTTTGTTAGTTTTTATGATAGAGTTCTGTCTCAATTTCCCTTGCTATAGGAAGATAATATCTACCCTGAAGTTATATATTTATCTCCCACCTTATTCATTACTCTTGTTTATGTTCAAATGTACTTTCCATTTGGAAATAATACCTTGACATTATAAAATGACACTAACAGTTACCAGTGGTGTATTAGATTTATAGATTCCTTTACCTTTTTTCAGATTCCTTGGTTGCACTTAAACTTGGATATCTCAGTTGGCAAACCAATGAAGTTATCATCACTGACCATAAGCACTTAACTCTTGATGTACAAAATTTTATGAAGCACACATTAAGCATTATTGAGACAATGGTGATTTCATTACAAGTTTTGAACTATACCATTTTAATAGCAGTGGTATTACACATTTTTTTATTTTTTAAAAACAACTTTACATTATACATACTATGTTATACAAGAAAAATAATTGTGTAGAGTAGACTTGAGGAACTCATTCCTATGTTGTAATGGTCTATAACAAATATGAACACACCATTGAAATTAGTTTGGGATTTTAGCGACCATCAAGTTTAGAAATTGTTAATTCATTTACAGAATTAGATGCTTTGCTAGTTGATCTATATGTACTATTATAAGTACCCTTCAAAATAAATGCGGGTTGTTTTGGAGAAGGAAGAGGTGTGTCATTACCCAACATGAAAACAATTGTTGACATGGTAGGTCGGTCTATTACATGTTCTTGCACGCGCAAAAGCCCAATTTGAATGCATCTTGAAACTTCACTAGCAGGGTATATCTCACCTAGTAACAAGTCGACTATATTCGTGGCATTGCCTTCTCTCCATAGGTCCCAAACCTGCAAACAACATATTCATCATAGTAGGCCCAACAATATAAGCCTAATTTTGTGGTCATTGTTTGCACATGTACTTACATGTCCAATCAAATTTGAGGAAGGACCATCATGAAGATAAGCACTATACTTTTTACCAATAATTATCTCTAGTAGCAAGATCCCAAAGCTATATACATCAGACTTTATTGAATATAGTCCTTGCATTGCATACTCTGGTGACATATAACCACTGTCATAGCACAATGAAAAAGAAACTATTAAGCCTTTCATTATTCCCAAAAAAAAAAAAATGATCAAAGGTAGCCTTAGGGCATTAACATAGCATGTAACATTTGAATTAGCACAATAGGGAAAAAATTATGAAAATCTCCTTATATTTTTTCTTACAAAAGTTTGAAGCTTGTACCCTCTTCTTAGATAAAAAATGGTAGTCAAGTAATTAGTTGAAAAGTATAAATATATCCTTCTTCTTTTTTTTTTTTTCTAGTACACTTACTATGTTCCAACAACGCAATTTGTATTTGCTTCAATTTCGTCCTCTCCAACAATTCTAGCCATACCAAAATTTGAAATTTTTGGATTTAATGTATTGTCAAGTAGAACATTGCTGGCCTTTAAATCTCTATGAATAATTCTTAATCTTGAGTCTTGATGAAGATATAAGAGTCCTCGAGCAATTCCACAAATAATCTCAAATCGCTTTCTCCAGTCTAAGCTTAACCTTTTTGTTTCATCTAAAAAGAAATGAGAACTTGGATTAGATTGCATTTCTGCTTACTTGCCCTACGTATATAATATAATCTCACTTCTAGGATATGATATGTTTGTAATTGGAGGATGTGAAAAGAAGACATACCAAAAATGAAAGAGTCCAAGCTTTTATTTGGCAAGTACTCATAGATCAACATCTTCTCTTCTCCATGAATGCAACAACCTAAAATTTTCAAAAGATTCCTATGTTGGAGTTTAGCAATTAATGCAACTTCATTTTTGAACTGTTCTATTCCTTGTCCAGAGCATTTTGATAGTCTTTTTACAGCGATTTCCATTCCATTTTGTAGCAAACCCTACAATTATAGTCCAAATTTCATTTTGTCATAGTGCACAACTGTTGAGAGAATGTCAACTTGGAGAATTATATGGACAAGCTCAATTTCATCTAACAGAGTTATGCTCTATGAATTTTCTTTTCTTAACCATTTGTGACGGAATTTTTTATGCAAATTTTGAGGCTTGTTCAAGGAGACTACCTTATAAACTGAGCCAAAACCACCTTTACCAAGCTTGTTAGCAACAGAGAAGTTATTTGTGGCTGCAATAATTGTTCTTAGATCAAAGAATGGTGAATTTGAATTTCTTGTAGTTCCATCAAGGTCCCTTCTACCTGGGGAGTCTTCAAAGTATGGTAAATTGGAGGCAACACTATTTGAATATGCATTTTGCCTCTTATCTGTCATAAAGCAAGTAACAAATATTGCTAGTTAACTTATTTGTCCAATCAAGATTCAAGAATTCTCACACAAAAGTCCAACTTAATAAAACTGAGAAAATACACTAATATAAAAGAAAGAAACAAAGGAAAATAAGAGGAAAAATTGAGTTTATAATTTTCAGCTTATCATTGACAGAAAATCCCATTGGGTTTCTTTTATTGACCTTGTCAAGATCTTTAGATTGTTGGCTGATTCTATGACAATTTTCCTTGTATTTTTTGAAAATTTGTTTTGTATGTCAATACTTGAAATGGGATGTATTTTGTATTACGATCAAGAGGCTTCAAGTTGAACTTGAAAGTGCATTCTACAACTTGACACTTTGTCAAGCAAAAATGTCAAAACTAGAGAGAAATTTGTTACTCTCTCTCTCTCTCTCTCTCTCTCTTCTCTCTTTTTTCTATTTTATTTATTTTTTTTTTTTTACTGTGCCAACCTTTTGTCCATTTATTTAAGCTTCATTTTTCGCGAAATTTGACAACCGAAAATTCCAAATTGAAGTGTTAGTGAGCCAAGATAAGCCCAAGTTCATATACCCATTTCTCTCTACCTTCTTCCTCTCTACAAATTCAAACACTATGAGAGGAGATTAAATCCTTCATACATAAGTATCCTTCAAAGAATTTGTGTTGTTTGAAAATTTGGGAAGCATTGGAGCCACCACAGTACATCCAACTTGAAGGATGCTATTGGAGGACAATTACAGATCGGAGTTAGCGTGGACATAGGACTCGTGGAGTCGGTTGCTAGTAGGAGTTTGGAGGGATTTATTAGGGTCATATTTGTTATGTGTTGGCATATCCTTTGACAAAATGCATTTTACTTGTAATTAGGTAGATCTAAGATGTGTTTATGATATCAAGAAGTGTGTTGATGAGTACAGACAAGTGATATCAATGAAGACATGAAGATTGAACCAAGAAACAAGTAAAGAAAAGCTGGAATAGTGAAGCTCGACACTAGTCTTGACATAAGCTAGACACTAACATCTATCGAGACTTAATGAAGAAATCTCGACACTAGCTCGACACCTCTCGATCTATCGAGTTATGTAGATCCAGAATTCTCAGTTAGAATTTCAGCCATGATAACTTAGACTGCTAGGGTTTCATTCACTAAACTCCTAGAGGATATAAAACTTTATTTTAAAGTCATCAATGACATAGAGACTCAGATTAGAGACCTTATATATTCTTAGAAAAGCTATTGCATTCTTATGAGTCTTAGAGTTTTGTAACTAAGTGCTTCTAGATTCTCAACGTATTTTGAAGTGAAGAACTTTGCATCCAACAACAAACATCAGTATCTGAGAAGTCAAACACTAGGATCCATGCAAAAAGGAAGAAGTCTCTACAAGATTAATTCCAATTAAGTATCAGAGTGAAGGTTCAAATATAGGTTGATATTTTGGTATAGGTCAGGATAGTGGTAAGATTTCTTATACTTGTAACTACTTGATTATTAATTAGTTGATTTTTGGGAATGGTAACCTGAAAATCACTCGGTGGGGTTTTTGCCCTGTGAAAGGTTTTCCCCATTAGTCAACAAATCACCATGTTAATTTAATTTCCATTATACTTTAATTTATTTGGTGATTTATGTGTGCCTCCATGATTTTTATGTAATTTGACCAACTTAATCAACTTGGGTAATTGAATTAATTAACCGAGGTCAATCTACAATCCAACATGATTGAGTACATAGATACTACTATACTTGGAGGGTTTTGTATGTATTATGTATCACAACTATCTACTCTAGTGGATCATTTTCAGCGGTGAGGTTGCAAAGAGGTTTTTATGCCTGACACTTGAGTTTTCTTCTTCAATAACACATTCATGTGTAATGGTTGTGTTATTCTCCTTTTGATTTTTTGTGGGTTCTTCATTTTATATGTTTATCCATGCTTATTGATCATCCATGCTCATGTTAATTGGTTTATCACGTAAATTTGGACTTCATTGTTAGACTAGCCTAAAATTAACTAAGTTGTATTTAAAATTTGGGGTCTAAATTAATACCATAATTGAAGTTGGTATTTCTCATACCTCGAACAAGTTAACAACTCTCAAACATATCGTTAGAGTCATCTTAGGGGCATTTGTTCACCAGCCTTAGAAATGAAGAAATAAGTTAAAAAGAAGCTGCTTTAAACAAAAGAGTGAGTAAATATTTGCTTACCTTTTTTCTTTCTCCTTACCAACCAATATACAACCAAGACCATAAGAAGAAACATTACCGCAACAAAAACTCCCAGAATTGTCAACATCCTCTTTTTCTGAGTAAGACCATTTTTCTGAGCATATTGAGCTAAGGTAAAAAAGAAGTATTACGAAGTTATGTGATAAACTATTACTAAGTTTAGAGAATGCGAGACATATCTATGATATCACATTTGAAAAAGAAAAACATATTAAGAAAGAGAGAGATGTGGTTGAAACTTAGCACATCTTATGTTCGTAATTGAAAAACTTTAGGACAAATTTGGTAGACTGTAATGGTAATTATATAGGAATACAAATAGGTATTACAAGGAATACAGGACATTATAATGTAATACTTATTACTATTCATTTGTTTGGTGGTAACATAATAATAGAACCCTAAAGACAATTGAATGAAAGCATTTTAAATCAAACTTAAGATATATTTTAGGAAATATCTTACCCATAAAATTATATTTCCTATATAATAATATTTTTCAAATTTGAAAGAGAGATTTATTATTTTTAATAATTTTTTATTTTGGTAATTATTATGAGCATATAGAAAGTTTGTTTATTTGGAAATATAATAATTTTAGAAATTTATACACCTAGCAAGTAATAATTATTATAACATTTTTAGAGATGAATAGTTATTCTTTATTTTAAAGAATGACTATTCATAAGAAATGATTATTCCTTGTAATAAAAATATAACTAAACTACTGAATAGCTAAATCAAAGGAATAATTATTACATTACAATGTCTATTACAGTCTACCAAACATACTCTAAATGTCTATATCTTTACCATAGAACTTTGTGTATTACAATAAAACCCATTAAATGGTATATATGTTAGACTAACCCCAATTAAGTTAAGATTTCTATTACAATTATGATTAGAATTCACTATAACATTTGGACTATGATAACACAATGGACTTGGGTTTTCGTATTTTATGATTAATATTTTATTTCTAGTGTCTATAGTGACCAGATAATTTAAAATTTTAAATGTATGGAATGAAATATTTCTTTAAGTTTATAATATTTAATTTGAACTATATTAATGTATTTCGAATGCAAAGAATTATTTCTCTAACAATTTATGACTCTAAACCAAAATTAAAATTAGTAGTATAACAAAAATAACATGTTGAATTAGGAATAGGATTCCTAATATATTTTGGGGTAGAATAATACAACAGGTTGACCTTTGACCAAGATAACACAATAGGTTTGGGTTTCAACTATTTCTGTAGCACAGATAATGTAACTTACAATTTGGGTTGTATGTATTCTTCATTACATGTGAGATTTTGGTGACAAAAGAGGGAAACATATATACAATTGATTTCCAAAGGACAAATATTTTGTCTTATGCATTGGACATTACATAATATGTTAAAAAGATAAGTAGATGAAATTTTCATTCCATAGTATGAGTTAAAACTTTGTAAAAGACAAGAACATGAAACTTTGTAAAGACAAAGGGGTTACCTAGTACAACTGAATCCACACGTATGTATAAATCTTGCCCTGTATCAGAATACGTTCTTGTGTCCACCAAGTTCCCATGCCATGTCAAGCATCCAATCCCTCCCTCACTCTCATTGGCACCAGCATAAGCCATACAAGAACAATTCCTCAAACATTGTTGCTCACACTTTGTCAGACTCAAACTCATATCTGCACGCGTTATTGAAGTATCTGGTACCTTCACATGTGCCAATTTCACAAACCCTTCTCCATTATTGCAAGTGGACATTCCTTGCTTACTCACACACCCACCCGATGCGTCTCTCAAGTACCAATCGCGGGGCAACTTGGGTTCTAACCCGGGTAAGCATGTGCACTCAAACTTTTCCCCATTATATGGGTCACAATAACTATTTGGACCACAACCCAAATATTTATCGCATAACTCTTGCGGGGCAGACCAGAATTCGACCCATCTTGTCTCATGCCATGTAGATCGCCGCATGGTTCCTGATTCATCCACCACCATTTTAGAGAATACTTTGGGGTCAATTAAACCATATACAATGGTGATTTCATCTTGATTACTCACATAACTAGCATTGAAGATGTACTTTGTTGTCATTTTGGGTACACCACTCCATCTTAAGCCGGTCCAAGATCTAGCACGCCATAATGGAGTCTGACCCATGTATAAGATCAACTGTGGATACCCAGTTGTAACAATTCTATATGAGTAGTTGCCGGTTCCCGGGTCATTTTTGGACTTCCAAGATGTTAGGTATCAGTTCAACCCAGTCCGTCGGTCCAGCCCGAGCTTCATAAATGGAAGCATAGTATCTGTGGGATAATCAAAGCTTTGCCATATTACCGTTTAACTGTCTTGTTGGAGCAAAACAAGATTTCCTACTTCTAAGAGCTTAGCCATGGAATTGTTTGTTGGTAAGGCTGAAGTAGAAACATTAGTGGACCAAATGGGAATGGATTGGTTTTGAGTGAGTACAAGGTTTCCCTGACCATTGATGGAGAGGACCCCGGACTTATCATAAAGAGGATTGTCTCTATTTGCAACCCACACAACGGTTTGTTCAATAATTTGGTTATACCAAATCCCAATGTAGCGGCGATTGGAATTTTCAGGACTGAAAAACCCAAGTGCAAAGGTTTTTTGGTATGAGACAAGAGTTTGCCCATCATCCTTAAGGGGCTGGTTTTGTGTAATGGTTTCAAAGGAAATGCAAATTGGGAAAACAAGTGAGAAAAGTAAAAGTAATACTATATTTAAGAACGAGCTAACAGGATTCATGTGGTTTTTTCAATGAAGTCTACAGACATGAAAGTCTAAAAGGAGGGGCATGTCATGAATTATTCATGTGAGTGACTTCAATTTATTAGTTTAATGGAATTCTGGCACGCCATCGAGATCCACTCCTTCATTTATATATATCAAAAGGTTGAGGTGTAATATTTATTACTGCTAAGTTTTGCGCTACTTCAGCACTATGTCATTGGCCACATAATTATTATTTTTCTTATTTATTTTTTTATTCATATATATATATATATATATAAATAGAGTATTGATTTAACACATTCATTTTAAGCGACTTTATCATTACTTATAATTTTGTCTTTACATATTCGTCTATTTTAATTTAGAATTTCTTTTTTATTCTTTTTTTTTTTACAAAAAAAAAAAAAAAAAGATTATTGACTTTACACATTCATATTGGGTGGTTTTTAATATTACATATAATTTTGCTTTTACATATTCATCTACTTTAATTTAGATGTTTATAACTAAATAATGAAAGTTTTGTAACTAAAAAACCAAAACCAAAACAATATCTATACATATTTATACTGTATATAATAATGAAAGTTATGTAATAAATTTTATAAAAGTCTTAATGCACAACATCTTTAGCATCTTTTCTTATTTTTATGTTTTTTTTTTATGTTTTTTTTTTTTTTTTTTGTTGCAATTCTTACTTTTTTCAACTTTTCATCTTCTTCAACCATTGTCTTATTAGTTCAATCTTTCATCCCCTCCAATAAATTTTTTTTTTTTTTTTTTAAATTCTCATTTGATTCCTTTTAGTTTTTTTTTTTTTTTTTCCTTTATATCTCCTTAAATTCTACAGTTTCACTTTGTTCAACCTTTCATTTACTTTCATCTTAATTTTCATATAAATTTATTTTTTTTCATTTCCACCTCTCTCCCCTATTCCTTCCAAGTTGTCCACAACAAAAAGGTCAATACCCTCTCTGTTTCTCCAATTTTGTTTCTCTTTTGTTTTAATTGTTTCAACCACTTTTTTTTCTACTAACCGTTCTTTTTGTTATTGTTGATTTAATTTTCACATCACATCTGTTATCTTTTTGGTAAATTTATATAGACTTTTATGCATATTTAGGTAGTTTGGCATTCCAATTTCCGATCACAAGTTCTTTTTCTTTATTGATTTGATTTGGATTAGTAATTAGTTATTTTGCAAGTTAGAATTTGATTTTTTATTTGATTTTTTATTTATTTTATAGTGATCAATCTAGATGTTAAACTATGAGACTTTACTAATTTTTGTTTATTTTTAAATTCTTTGGGTGTGGACAAAGTACTTTTAATAGTTGTATAGAAGCACTTTATAATGCCACTAATTAAGAGAAAAGCAAAAGTTCGTCAAACAAAAATAATCAGATGGGTGACATATTTTAGCTTTTGCAATTATATTTTAATTATTGTCATTATTTTATAACAATGCATATATAGGAATTAAATTCTTAGATTTTGCTAAGAATTGTTTATTTGATAATATTTTTTGGATGGATGAAATTGCAATTTTTACAAAGAAAATAACCTTAATAAGTTATCACAATAAATTGTTTTCTTAATTTGTCCAATTAATCATTATTAAGCTTTATTAATTTTTAGTTAAGTTTTTTGGTATTTTGGATTATAGGGTAAAGAAAATAAGGTTTGAGAAGTTTGTTTAAAACTAAAAGAATAATTTCTAAATTTTATGTTTTTTTTTTTTAATGATTCACAAAATATTATAAATAAGTTTTATTAAAAAATGAATAATTTTATTAACTTACATTTTGAATTGCTAAGAAAAATTTTATTGTTTTTATTTTGGTGTGACAAAATTTATATTTATTTATGATTTATGATTGTTTGTTTAATAAATAAAAATATGATTATGAAATACATTACTCTTTATTGAATTAGTTCAAATTGTAAAAAATAAATTTAATTAGACCATCTTAAAAAAAATATGGTTCACAACTAGTTCGAATAATTACTTTTGACTCTGTGAAGAGGTTTGGATTGCCATCTTGATTGTGAAACCCCTCGGGCATATTGATAGTCATGTGAGTGTTGGCTTGCTTTATCGACTTTGATGGGGTTTGTTTGCCTTTCAACATCTTTCACTTAGCACACATGAGTGACGTGATATGGGGAAACCTTTTAGCCCGTCTAGCACGTAAGGAAAAAAAAGAAAAGAAAAAAAAAATGAAAAACTTAGCAGGTCTAGCACGTTAGAGAAGGAGGGATAGTTTAGTCATTACCTGCAACTAAACGCCAATAAAATTAGTTATTTCTCCACTACTCTCTTCTCCATTTTCTATCCTCTCTATTCCACCTCAATCAAATAGACATTGTATTAGGTATCTTTCACTTAGCACAATTGGTTAATAAAGGACAAATTTATTAAGCTACACGAGAGTGACATGACATGGCCGGGGAGACCTTTTAGCCTATCTAGCATGTAAGAAGAGAGAGAGAAAAAAAGAAAAAAAAAAACTTAGCAGGTCTAGCACGTTAGAGGAGGAGGAGGAGGAGTAGGAGGGATAGTTCAGGTATTACCTACAACTTAATGCCTATAAAATTAGTTTTTCTCCACTATCCTCTTCTCCATTTTCTATTCTCTTTGTTTCACCTCAATCAAATGGACATTGTATCAGGTATCTTTCACTTAGCACAATTGGTTAATAAAGGAAAAATTTATTAAGCTACATGAGAGTGACATTGTAATACCCCAATTTTGATTTTATGATTATCACTGTACCTTGTCAATTTTAATATAGAGTCGAGGTACTGTATGTGTGTGCATAGTAAGATGGGAGTAGATAATTTTGTGGTGCTACAAATAGGTGAGGAAATTAAAGTTTTAGTGCATACAATTTAGTGAGGCAATTGAAATAAATAAATAAATAAAATAAAAGAGGAAGATGTTTTATGGGCTTATTAGAGTCTAAAGAGATAAGCTTAAGTGGGTTTTAAATTCCAGCCCACTACCCCACCAAGCCCACATTTCTGATGTGTTAAAATATAGGTTGGAGGAAAAGATAATTAGGGTTTGGAATAAGAAGGGTTTCATCACTAAGGAGGCTAGGGTTTCATCACTAAAGAGGCTAGAAGGTGTGTTTTTCCTTGGAGTTAATTGAAGAGGCAACTAATTGTTCAAGGTATGATTTCCCACCATTAGAAACAAAGAATTAAAAAGGTTATAATTTTATCTGGAATCAGTTTGTGATGTTAGATTGTTCAACAAATTAGATACGGTCCTAAAATTCTACTTATACTTCTACGATTAGATTTGCCCACTGTGTGTATCCGTGAAGTAAGTCATGGAATATCAAATCTTAACTCGTGTGCCTGTTACGTTTCATTGGTATATATATATATATATATATATAATCCTAGATTTGAGCCACGGAATTTCAAGAATCTATGATTATGGCTTACGTCTTTCTTCGGATATGTACATATATAATATATAGTAAGTCAATGATTTTTGCCAGAGTTTCATTGAGGTTATGCTATTAAACCATTGAGGTGATATATTTTATCTTGGAATTGGCTTCTATGAGTATGGCTCTCACGTTGTCCTCTGTGGGTCCCTAGAACAAGTGAATGTTGCCATGAGGCCTTCTTTCAGATTTGTCTATATTAGGTCCTTTTAGTTTTGCCACGTTTCTTTGATTATATATGTTAGGATGAATTAACGTTTTCTTTGGGGTTTTATATTAAATCCTAGGTTAATGATATTTTGGCTACTGCCTTCCTCGTAGCAATCTGAGTTTCAATTAATGCTTGGGAGTATCATTGGTTTGAGAAATTTTAATTTAGTGTTAAGGTGTTATCAATTCAGCAAAGTACTTTTCATAGTGAGTCAGTTTGTATAATTCGATAAGTTGTATATTTTGTGGAGGATATTAAGTAAATTCTATGATTGATTATAGGTTCTATTTAAGAGTGTTTTGAGGCTTTTTGGAGGGTGTTTCAGCTGCACTTTCAAAGTGATTCAAGTGCGGTAAGTAATTATGCATAATATGCACAAGTTTTGTCCACTAGGTTCTTAGAAGTTAAAGGTTTTCAAAAGTTTTGTATTTCAAACTTATATTTTCGAAAGTTTATCGAAAGCATTATTTTTACATTATTGAAAGAGAAACTTTGACTTTTAGACAATGTTTTAAAGAGAAACTTCGAATTTTAAATAACGTTTTGAATGTCCAAATCTCATTTAAAAGATGATTTCTAATATAAACTATTTTCCGAAAATAATTGAGTTTCAAAGTAAGTTCTCTAAAAAGGTTCTTGTCCTTTAAGTTTGTTTAAAACTAAGCGATTTCAAAGTCATATTCTTATTTTCCAAATGGTATTTAAGACGTTTCTTTTAGCAAATTGGGTTTCTAAATTTTACTCAAAAATTGTAAAAATATTTATGGAAACTCTTCAATTCTTATTCATTCCCTAAGAGAGTCAAGCATCCTTTGATTTATGTTCTATTTGATATTGTGATCTTTGATATGCCCTTGTATTTGAAAAGAAATTGTTAATATCAAGTAAATTATTATATTTTGTGTAAATTGTGTTTTGTGATATGTGACTCAAAATAAGTATTTTTGGAATTGATCAGATACATCAGGTATATGTGTAAATCCGCTCACAGGATTGTATGTGAGAATATGTGTTGATCCCTCACCAGCAGGGGTTAGATGTTGGTATCCGCTCACAGGATTGTATGTGAGAATATGTGATGTGTGTATGTGACACTGTGCTCTGATCAATTATATGTATGTGATTTCTAATGATTTTAAGATGTGATTACATATGTATCAAGTGATTCATTATATGTTTTGAAATAATTATTTTTAATATCATTGAATGAGTTTGTGAAAAATCAAAATACTCGTACTTTGCTTGACTCTGTTCTGTTGTGTATTCTGTATAATTACTTACTAGATGTGGCTCACCCCATCAATTACTATTTTTCAGATTGAAGTGTAGTTGGGACTATAGGACCTTCTGATCGCTTTGTAAGGTGCAAAGTTGAGCGTGGAAGTTGTAGGAAATTTCTATATTACTTCAAGACTTATAGAATTTTAGTTATCCTTATTTTGTAATTCATGATTTATATTTTGGAGATTATTTCCAATTTGTGGAGTTTAGATTTTTGTAAGAGGCTTTTACTAAGAGCATTGTTTCTTTGGAGTTTTAAATTATTTTGGATTTATTTTACTTTTAGTTGTGCAAGATTAGCAAGTTAGTCATGCATCTAAATCCATGTTCCATGGATTTGGGTCGTGACAGACATGACATGGGGAGACCTTTTAGCCTATCTAGCACAAAAAAAAAAAAAAAAAAAAACTTAGCAGGTCTAGCATGTTAGAGGAGGAGGAGGAGGGATAGTTTAGTCATTACCTGCTACTAAATGCCTATAAAATTAGTTGTTTCTCCACTATTCTCTTCTCCATTTTCTATCCTCTCTGTTTCACCTCAATCAAATGGACATTGTATTAGGTATCTTTCACTTAGCACAATTGGTTAATAAAGCACAAATTTATTAAGCTACACGAGAGTGACATGACATGGGGAGACCTTTTAGCATATCTAGCATGAAAATAATTCATCTCTTTGTGTTGAATTTTATGTGATTCGGAAATAGTTCTAAATCTTATATTTAATTGGAAAATTTGAGGACAATCAGCTAAAAATCTATCTTCAACTTTATTTAAAATGCCTATAAAATAGGGTATTTTCTTACTAATTCATGACATTAAAACAAACTTTTCCAAAATTTAAGTTAAAAAGAAAAAGAAAAAAATTATGATACTAGAGAAAAAAAAAAAAAAAAAAAAACCTTATTGTACATGCATAGGATGTCTGATGAAGCTAGTTTTATGTAAGAATTTAGCCAATAATCATGACTTTAACATGTGTCAATTATAGGATGAGTTTTGAGTACATGTTGCTTGCAGTTGAAGAGAGTAGTGCCACGACCGCCAATCTAACAATGGATCTGGGTTGAGGTGTTACGTATGATATTGTAAGTGAGGTATTTGTGGCTTAGTATCATGCGCATGTGATACGAATTGAATCAACTACGTGAAAAAAGATACGAATCGCAGATAAGTATTGATCATATTTATGAATCGTATGCTATACGTATTGTATAAAATCGAGTGACAACTGTACAGAAATAGATGGCTTAGAATTACTTGTGCAAAACGTCTAGGACCAAGACCACACGTATAAAACCACAACTCTCTGTGCCGTAGGCAACGAGTAATAGAGAAAAAGTTGTAGAGAAAAAGTTGTAGGTCCATCTAAAAGTAAGAAACAATTAATCATAATCAATTATGAGACGTGTTAAGTTTATAATATTTTTACTAGTTGTGGGTCTATTTTTTTGAGAAAAAAGTTAATAATTTACATCTATTATAATTTGAGGATTACTATATATTTCAATTCCAAAATACATAGGGGTGCGATAAAAAAATACCTAAGACTGTAGTGAGTATTATGCGTTTGTGGATGAAATATTTTTTTTTGCCACACTCTTAGTTATTTCGTGATTGAAAAATGTAATAATCCTAAATTATAATGGATGTAAATTATTATTTTTTCTTAAAAAAATAAAAGAGCCTCTAAGCATGCACCTTAAAGGATCTTTTCTTTTTTTTGATAGTATCTATTTACTTTTTTTTTTTTTTTTTTGGGATAAACTTGAGGACATTAAAAAAAAAAATTTAATTTGAAGATAAACTTGAGGATGATTTATTTTAAAGGGAAAAAAAAATTAAAAAAACAACACCAACAAACGTATAGTTGACGTGATATAGTTTTTTTTTTTTTTTTTTTTCCCTCAAAGAAACTGTAAGACGAAGAGAGAAAAATTAAATTAAAATAATATAAAATAGAAAATGCAGCCACAAAAGATTATACCAAGAGGAGATACATGAAGAAAACCATTTCAATTCTTACTGAATCAACTATTCTTGGCAAAATTCCAATCATATTTGGTCAAATTGATAGAGCTTATAAAGTTCATGTCAAGGGTCTAACATTCTGTTCTTTAACCGTACATGGATCCTTTTTTTTTTTTTTTTTGGAGAGAAATTACCATACATGGACCTTAATCACTGTATTCATGTTCCATCTTTTCATCCCTATTTTATTACACCATCATGTTCTACAAAACGGCCAACTGCTGACCCAGTTGAATGATTACTTCTGGAAAAAACTGGAGCAAATTCACCCAGTTGTACATGGAAAGCAGAATGTCACAATCCCAACCAATTCGCCATTCACAATCACAAATCACAATGAATGAACAACTATTAATCGGATTGCGTTGGGAAACTACCAAAAGATTGAATCTTCAATTATGTGAAGCTTCTCAATTACGTGATCAAAGTTCCCTTTGAAATAATCAAATTCGAACTTTTTATTTCTTGAATGTACCGATTGGCTGTCAAAGAAAAATTAAATAAAAAAAAAGAACCAAAAAAATCTTACAGAGAATAAGAAAGACATGGCCAAGAAGCCTAAGGCAAGAACACCAATCTCCCTAAAGCCTCAGCATGTCAACCCTCACTCTAACTAAATGGAAAGGAATTGCCATAATACCAACAAACCTTGTTCGATTCCTGGTAGAATGGACAAAAACAACAGTCAAACTCAAACGCAATTTCCCATCTGCCACAATGTTCTCAAAAATGATATGACAAATTCATAAATCTAAGTAGAAAAGAAAGAAGAAGGCCCTTTTATTATGCAATGCCTTTTTATTTTCTCTTAGACTGCGTCTGGTTGAATGTAAAATATTTTCAAGTAAAAATATTTTCGGGAAAGAAAAATATTTTCAAGTGTTTGGCTGTATTATGAAAATTGTTTTAGAAAATGTTTTCACGTGTTTTTTTGCATTTTGAAAATGCTATTTTTCTACTAATTTCTCACATTTTCTCAACCAATTTCCTAGCTTCCAAACAAATTTTATAATAGAAAATTTCAATATATAAACTTAAAAAAAACAAAAATCAAAACAAAACCATTCCTTAAACTCAAACAATTCGGTCAAACTGAGAGAGGAAGGAGGAGAAAGTGATCAAAAATTGAGGGAAAGGGATAGGTAGATCGAGAAAGAGAGAGATCGGTCATGGGTGGATCATGGGCGACGCTCTTGGTGGGGCAATCACAGCGGTGCTGGGGTACGATCTCAACGGAATGATCTTGGAGGTGAGGTTAAGTGAGAGAAGAGAAGAAAAGGGAGATGGGCTTGAAGGGATGTGGATCGGGTATTGTAGAGGGTGGCCATTTGAGAGAAGTGATTTGCCGACGATGTGGGAGCGACGGATCGGAGATGTTGAAGGTGAGATGGGCTTCGCGGACGTGAGGGAGAGTTTGCCTTGGTGGATTGGGTACATTTGGAGCTCAAAGGGGGCGAAGATGACATTGAGTGAGAGAAGAGAAGAAAAGGGAGAAAATTCACCAGTGTGGAGGGGAAAACGGCGGCGCGACTTGTCGGAGTGTGGGTGGACCTCAGATTGGTGTCGGCGTGTGGGGTGGAGCTCTGTCTCCCTCTCGTTGGTGCGTGAAGTGGAGATGAAGAGCTTGGCGAGTTGAATTGTGTGGAGTGAAAAAATTCCAGAAATGCTTTGAAGGTAAAATAACTCCTGCAATTGTTTTACGGGTCTGAGGGGTTTATTTTACTGTTAACATAAATGTTTTTCGATTGACCAAAATTTCCATGTGCAACCAAACACACGGCAGGGTGTAAAATATTTTCCTGAATCCATTTTCAGCCAAAACAAACGCAGTCTTATGTGCAAAGTTGCAGCATAGGGAGCACGGGAAACCACAATGAAAGAAGACTCTATATATTCTCACTACGTTTGAGATCTAAGAAAAAAGATCATTAACTTCATAATATACATGCCCTCAAGTTTTGTCATTGTTCAAACCTAATTTGTAGGGGTATTTTTGAATGAATTTTAAGAAACTAAAATTTAGGAAATGAAATAGAGTAAGTGTGCTAGTTTCTAGGAAAAAAAGTATCAAATATGAGGTGCTATGTCCACAAAATTTTCACAACAAATTTAAGTGTACTAGTTAGTTATTGTTGGTTCAAATTTAAACCTAACACTAAGATTACTTTTTTGCTCCAACAATAATAATCTACTACTTAGAATTCGTTGTAAAAATGTTGTGAAAATATTATGGACATATCATTTCTCTATTTAAATAGAGAGAGTCCTACTTTTTAGGAAAAAAGTTTCTCTTGTATTTTTTTTTTTTTTGAATTTTGTTGAATTACAGTTTTCACCCCATTTTTTAAATTTTTTTTTCAAGAATAAGGATTATCTAATTAGATTAGTATTTTTGACATTTTTTGAAACTATAATCAACTTTCTAAATCATTTTAATAAATAACTAGCCTTTGAGCACACGCTCACTTGCGTGCTCAGAGGCTCTTTTATTTTTTGGGTAAATATTAATAATTTACATTTATTATAATTTAAGATTTTTTTTTCTAAAAAGAAAAAGAATACGTGAGATAAGTTTTGTAAATTGGAGGAGTTTAAAAATTAACCAAAGAGTGATCATATTTTGTAGGGAGTTAGTGAGTAGAAGTAAGAATTTAAATCAATGTAAAAGTAAGAGTTTATTAAAAGCATGAAAGTATTTCAACATAGAAATAGGAATTTATTATTTTTGTCAATTAACTATTTTAACTTCATTTTTAAGTTGTTAGTTAATTAATTTAAAAATATTTTGGACAGGAAAAAAAAAAAAGTAACTTATATACAGATAATAATAATAACTGACCCACTTGGATTTAAGAAACAGAAGTGGAAACTGGAAAGACTCCAAAACTCCAAACTGAACTGACTTCCTTAACTCTTGGAGAAACAGTCCAGCACGATCCCATGATTTTGCCTATGCCTCTTCAGTTGCTCTTGATGTATATCACTCTCTCTTTGAGCTCACAGTGCTTCGATTCTCTCTCATTCCCAAAGTAACTGCTAAGCAATGAGTGTGGCATCGGAGAAACCCACAGTTGCGGTGTCAAACCTTCCACAAAAAATCAGTCCTCGACCTCCGTCACTTCCTCGATTTCCGACTCTGCAATGACTCAATCTTCGCCCTCGAAATCTCCACCGAGCGCAAGCAATGGAAGCCCCAAAGCTTCGGTCGAATCCAGTTCGCCACATTCGAAGCCAAGCTCAAGGCCATGGCCGTGCCTCTTACTTTCGAATCCCACACTCTCCGAGACAACCTACGACGACATCGTCGTACGCCCCGTGGAACCCAAGCACCGACTCGATAACTGTGTTTTGCACGCGGGTTTTTTCGTTCGAGAGTGTTGCATGAGTGTGTTGGAGTCTTGGGAGGGTGTTAGGGTCTGGGTTATGCCCGAGAGACAAAGGGTCGAGTTCTGGGTGTGGCAAGGTTCGGAGTGTTATAGACTCGAGATTATGTTTCATGATGTTTTGGAGACTGTTCGGTGTAGTCTTGCTGATGGGGATGCTGATGCCTTGGTCTTAAAGGTTTGATTTTTACTTTGTATTTTTTTTTTCCTTAGCTTTTTCTGAATGGCTTTGTTATTTTATGATGAATGTGTTGCAGCTTTAATTGGAGAAGAAACAAATTTTTTTTTTTTTAATCTCTCCTGGATTTTTTATAGGAATAAGAATGAGATAATAGGGAACAATCTATGCCAGTTATCATTCTAGTTTAGTTACTGAGCTAGATAGGGGTAAATGGATTCTGATAGTATATATATTTTTGATAGAATTATGTTATTGTTACTAGGTCCTCTACCGGATCACCCTCGTTGTCAAATGGCAAAAATTGGGAGATCTTTGGGAGGAGAGGCGGTCGTCTCACAAAGTTGCTAATTTTTCTCAAACATGGGTGGTTAAAAGCCTGTTTAAATTTGGATTGAAAGGATTTGAGATTTTGATGGAGGAAGGGGGCCTCTTTTCAACCTGAGAATTTACAAAAGAGGAAGATTCCATCTTCATTCTATTTTCTTGGGCAGAGATGGAGCATGATGGCTCCTGAAACGTTTATAGGAGCTAATAACACTGGAATGATACTTGGAATTTTTTTTTTTTTTTTTTTTGGGGTTTGTTTGTTTGTTGATAAATGCTACCTGGGGTTCATTAGATCAAAAGGGAAGCTTTTCTGCACTATTTTTGCTTGTGACAAAGAAGCTTTAATGGCGAACTGTCTATATGAGATTGAATAATTGCATAATGTGTTGGGATGTCATGTTTTACTAGACTTGTCCAGGATTGAGGGTTGGAGATGTTATGCTTGTTCCTGGGCCTTCTTTATTCCTCCAAAGTTAAAAGGGATGGAGAAGAATGACTTTTGATTTCCTACTAAGAGTGGTGTTTTTGAGGTAAAATACTATTTTAAGGTCCTTTATAACATATCTCCCCGCTTCTTTCCATGGAAAAGCATTTGGAGGAGAAAGGCCCCATAAGAGTAGCTTTCTTTCACGTGGACAGCTATTAGAGGGAAGATTCTCAGGATGGATAATAATCTTCAGAAGAGAAATATCTGCAGTGTACATATCAAATAGATATATTTGCATTGTAGAGTAGTGTTGCATGTGTAAGAGAAGTGGGGAGTCCTTAGATCAACTGCTCCTTCATTGTGATTTTTCTTATAATCTGTGGTATTTGGTGTTTTTTTTGTTTGGACTCCATTGGGTTATGCTGAAATGGGTTATGGTTTTGCTAGCTTGTTGGAAACGGGTTCTGGTAGGCATCATAGTGCTGAATAGTAGAGGGGAGAAGGGTGGGGGGTGGCAGTTTCATTATTCATTATGTGGACTATTTGGAGAAAACACAGTCAATGTACATTTGAAAGGGTTGAAAGTTCGTTGTTGGAGATAAAATCATTGTATGTACATTCTTTGTATGATTGGATGGCTGCTTTAAGTGGTCTCTGTTTTTCTAGTTTGTATATAACTTTCAATGATGTTTGTAGCCTCCCTACTACACTTCCTGTTTACATGAAGAACATTTCCATTTTTCCTTTTCAATTACTTATCAAAAAAAGAAAAAAAATTGGGCTGATTTATCTGTCAATGTTGTCCTTGCATTCAATAAAAGTATTGTGGATTGTCTCAAATTTGGTTGAGTGGTAGTCTCTGATATGTATGCTGAGACATTTCTTTTGTTTTGGGTTTTGTTGATGTTCTGACTTTGTCTAATTGTGTTTGCTGCTATATTGGTGTGCAATGTAGGCTAGAAGAAGTTTTTAATTTGGGACATTGTAGGTGAATCAGAAAGGGGTGCTATAAGAACACCTTCATTTCAATTTCCTTTATTATCCTTTTATTGTGTCTTCTGAAAAATGTATTGTCTAACCTTGTTAGATTGAGAATCTATGATCAATAGAGATTGAGAGTTGATTTATGTTATGGAATAAAGGATTATTGGGTTAATTCGGTTGAATGTGAACCCAATATGGATGATTGCAGTTGCTGCCAAAATCTTGTTTCACATTTTAGTGCTAAGAAAAATGTAGATTTTTGCATAATAATGCAGCCTATTCCTTCTGGTAATTCCCTGCCACCTTTATTTCAAAAGATTTATGAAACAAGCTTGCAAGAGAAGAGATGATTGCATATTAACTAGCTAATGATGCAGCCCTATATAAATGGGAACGGCAATAAATGACTTGTTTAGCCAGCCTCAAAGAGTTGAATTAGATTTATTAATTTGAGATGACTTGAATTAATTTTATCAATAAATTGTAATTTATATTTATTTGAAAGTGAAGTTATAATTGAAGTTATTTCTTTCCTTTGTGATAGGAGCTTCTGGATTTTTTCCCCTTTATTATTCTACTAAATAATGAATGCATCAGTAAATTACCTGAATGCTGTAACTGACAACCTATTTTCAAGATTCTCTATTAGGTTAGCTTTATAGTTCCATAGAGGTGGAGATGAAAGTGAGTTTAACTAAATTTATCTTGTTGATTAGGATTCAAGGATAGGTTTTTATTAATGAATATTTAGAGCTTTTTATAAATAGAATATGTTTTGACTGTATTGCAGATAGCATCACATATGAATTAGTAAAGTCATAATGTGCTTAATAATGATTAAATTCCCTCTTAGTCCTTTAAGTTGGTAAAGTTTCTGATATGATGCTTGAACAATGGCAGCTGTATAACGAAGTATGTTGTACTCAACTTTGTAATATCATTTGCTTGGGGTTGTGAAAGGGGAATAAGTGGGAGATTGGGCATTTGTAGCATACAACTCTTCGATGAAATTATCATTTTTCAATAACTTTATCTCTTTTCTGACATTACTTACTCTTGTTGATTGGTTTCTGGCTTTAGAATACTTTGACTCAAAGTGTACTAATCTTCTCTCTCAGCTCAAGTATGGACCGAAGATCTATCAGAAAAAATCTGGACCTGATATAGATTCAAAATTTAGTGCTGATCGGTACAATTTCTGCAAGGAAGATTTTGACTCTCATTGGGTTGGAACAATAGACTTTTCTACTATCAAGTCAGTTGGACAGTCAACTTCATTTTGTTGGCAAATTGAAGGATTACCGGCTTCAGATATTTTTACAAGTTTCTCCCGTTATAGAGAAGATGTGAATGATCTAATTTTAGAGGATGGAGAGGAATTCTCTTCAACATCTGAGACAGTTCCACTTGTGAAATGCAATCCTGCCTCTAACTTAGCATATGAGATCCTTTTCCAAATCAATTCCCTTGTCCATACCCAGAAAATTAGCCTTGGTGCAGGTACTGATCTGATTGAGATACTTAGCAAGAAAGATATTGTAACTGCTCTTATGGTTCTTCAGAAGATGCACAAGCTAAGTTCCACTTGTTATGAGCCTAACTCATTTGTAAAGACTCAATTACATGTCCTAGAAAGGAACCGTAAGAGTGTTCCCCCCTCTTCCTTCAATAGGCTAAAAGATCAAAATGTAATGAGTTGTCATAGGGCCCTAATCACCCCGTCAAAGATTTATTGCTTGGGTCCTGAGCTTGAAACATCTAATTATGTGGTGAAGCATTTTGCATCATATACTTCAGACTTTGTGAGAGTTACCTTTGTTGAGGAGGATTGGAGTAAGCTTCCTGCAAATGCCATTTCCACAAGTATCAAGCGAGGTATTTTTGCCAAACCTTTTAGAACTGGAATATATTGTCGCATATTGTCTGTTCTTCGAGATGGGATTGTGATAGGAGCTAAAAGATTTCAGTTTTTAGCTTTTTCAGCTAGTCAACTGCGATCAAATTCTGTTTGGATGTTTGCTTCTAATGACAAAGTAAAAGCAGAAGATATCAGAGAATGGATGGGGTGTTTCAACAAGATTCAGAGTGTATCTAAATGTGCAGCAAGGATGGGTCAGTTGTTCAGTTCCTCTAAGAAAACTCTTGAGGTCCATGGGCAAGATGTAGAGATTATTCCTGATATCAAAGTGATCTCTGATGATATTGACTACTGCTTCTCAGATGGCATTGGAAAAATTTCTGAGTCTTTTGGTGGGTAGTTGCTCAGAAGTGTGGATTAAGTCGAAACCCTTCAGCATTTCAAATTCGATATGGTGGATATAAAGGTGTTGTTGCTGTTGACCGTAATTCCTACCGGAAGCTATCTCTGCGTAAAAGTATGGAAAAATTTAAATCACAAAACAGGATGCTTAATGTCACTAAATGGAGTGATTCCATGCCTTGCTATTTGAACCGATAGATTATCACCCTCGTCTACCTTGGGAGTAAAGGATGAAGTATTTGAGGCAATGCAAATGGAACAACTGTGTCTGCTGGGAAAACTGTTGACCAATAGAGATGCATCTTTAAAGGTCTTAGAGATATTGAATGGATCAGATTCTAGAAACATTCTGGTAAAAATGCTGCTTCAAGGTTATGAGCCAAATCAGGAACCTTATCTCTCAATGATGCTTCAAGCACATTATGATAACCTCTTGTCTGATTTGAAAAGTAGATGTCGAATATTTGTCCCAAAGGGTCGGATCCTGGTTGGTTGCTTGGATGAAACCAGTATTTTAAATTATGGCCAAGTGTATGTCCGCATTACCATGTCAAAAGCTGAACTGCAATCTGAGGATCAGAGTTTCTTTCGGAAGGTGGATGAGAAAACATGTATAATAGTAGGGAAGGTTGTTGTGACCAAAAACCCTTGTCTTCACCCAGGAGACATCAGAGTTCTTGAGGCTATCTATGAAGTGGAATTAGAGGAGAAGGGTCTGGTGGATTGCCTTATCTTCCCTCAGAATGGACAACGGTATACATCACATCTCTAGATTAATTGTTTTTAATTTATATTTTTGGATTAGAGTCGGCAATTATTGTGGCTGCACCAGATATGGTATGTGAGTGAGCTGCAATTATTAGAACCATTGCACTGCTCAACCTTTATTTTACCACAACGATTTGACAATATCATGAAAAACTCATCTTCCTACTTTGACCATTTTAGTTACCTTCCTAATGTATTTAGGTCCTCAGATTGTTATAAATCACAAGGATCAGGTTGACAGGTAGTTCTGTCATATGAACTGTAGAGTTTAAATTTGAGCATGTCCCTGTGTAGTGAAGTTAGACAGTTAATTTCATATTATGGATATGTTAATATTCACTTGGTTTTAGTGGGAACTCTGTATTCCTTTTCTCATGGAGTTCTTCTTTGTCTATTATTTTTATGGGTAAAATATCGTTTTCGTCCCTAAACTATCACAAAAGTTCGTTTTTCGTCCCTAAACTTTCAAAAGTTCGTTTTTCGTCTCTAAACTATCACAAAAGTTCGTTTTTCGTCCCTAAACTTTCAAACGTTCTATTTTCGTCCCTAAACTTTTCCAAATGTATTGATTTTCGTCCCTCTCACGTCAGCACACTGTCAAAGCCACGTCAACACTCTGTCAGACGGAGGGACGAAAATCAGTACGTTTGGAAAAGTTTAGGGACGAAAATAGAACTTTTGAAAGTTTAGGGACGAAAAACGAACTTTTGTGATAGTTTAGGGACGAAAAACAAACTTTTGAAAGTTTAGGGACGAAAAACGAACTTTTGTGATAGTTTAGGGACGAAAATGATATTTTACCCTATTTTTATTAAAGAAAGTTATTTGTTGGAATGCTTTGCTGGGTTGAGCTGAGTTTACTACCATTTTTACTACTTCCTTTCTTGTTTTCCTAGACGATGCATTTACATTTGATGTCATTAGTGATTGCAACAATCTAATGCCTTTCTCACAGGGGCAATTTTACCTAGTATCCTGGTTAGCAACTACTCTTGAAACCCACTTTCCCTTGCCAGGAAAAGGAAATTTCCATTTCATTAGCGATTGTGACAATCTCTTGCTTCTCAAGGGAGCAGTTTTACTTAGCATCTTGATTTGCAACTACTTATGAAACCCACTTTCCATTACCAGGAAAAGAAAATTTTCATTTCATTCTGTCTAAACACCTGCCTGCATTTAACATCTCATTCTGTTTAAGTCACTTACCTGCACTGGGCAGTCATTTCCTACAACAATGTCTTGAGCCATGTATTATTATAACAACACATAAAAGGGCATGAAGGAATGGTTAGTTCTCTTAGTTCTTAAACAGATAATAATTTGTGTCAAGAATTTGTGTCGACAGACCACATCCAAATGAATGCTCTGGTGGTGATCTTGATGGAGACCTGTATTTCATTAGCTGGGATAAATATCTCATCCCCCATCAAACTGAGGCCCCAATGGACTACACAGGGAGAAGACCTTGTATAATGGATCATGATGTGACCTTAGAGGTATATTTTCTAAATTTAGTTTTACCTAATAGAGTTGAAATAGAAGTTTCATTATATTTTTGTTATTTATTATTTGCTCTTCTCATTAGTCTGGGTGAACTTGCAGGAAATCCAAAAGTTTTTTGTTGATTACATGATCAATGATACTTTGGGTGCCATCTCGACTGCACATTTGGTTCATGCCGACTGTGAGCCAGATAAAGCCCGAAGTAACAGATGTCTAGAGTTGGCAAACCTTCATTCAATGGCCGTCGACTTTGCAAAGACTGGTGCACCAGCTGAAATGCCCAGGGTTTTGAAACCAAAGGAGTTTCCAGATTTCATGGAGAGGGTAGACAAACCCGTGTATACCTCCAACAACGTACTGGGCAAGCTCTACCGTGCCACTGTTGAATCAACTGTGAAAGAAAGGCCAAACTTGGTCGAGTTGGAGAAGTTTTCAAAAGAAACTTATGATAATGATCTTGAAGTGGATGGTTTTGAGGCCTTCCTTGAAATTGCAGAAAAACACAAAGACCAATATATAGAGAAAATGACTAGCTTAATGAAATATTATGAAGCTGAGACTGAGGATGAAATGCTAACAGGTAATCTGCAGAAACGGTGCTGCATATTTGCTTCGTGATAACAGGAGATATGGTGATTTTAGGGATCGGATTTTGCTCTCAATGAAGAGGCTGCAAAATGAATCCAAAGAATGGTTTGAAATGAGTTGCAAACCGCATGAATGTCAGCAGATGGCCTCAGCATGGTATCATGTTACTTATCACCCTACTTATTACCGGGACGACTTTAATTGCTTGAGCTTTCCATGGATTGAAGGTGACTATTTGTTGAACATTAAAAAATTGAATACCTGAAAAGTTCGCATAAAAACAAGTCACAAGTAGCCAATTTGTGTTCAGGAAGAATTTAAGTTTATTATTTTCAGTTTATCATTGACAAAAATTTCGTTTGGTTCACTTTTTACTAAGTTCTAACCAGTTAAAAAGCACTTTTCTAAGATATAAGAAGTGATGGGACTAGAGAAAAATCATAAATGTTAGGAAATTGACTAGGTCATTCATCAAGTTTTTAGTTGAAACAGGTAAAAATATATTCCTGTAGGTGTTTAAATTCAGGTTACTCAATTTGGACATCTTATTTGGAAAACAGATGAAGTTGTCCACACAAAATTTAACTCTTGATGTATTAATTTTTAGAAAGCAGTTGATAGGAAATTAAGTAGTTTAAGGAGATGGTAGTGGCCAAGAGCCTTGTTGTTAAAGCTAAACTAGTTAGCAACTCTTGATGTTTTCAAGACATTCAGGGTTTAAATCCTTCTCTCACCAATTGCAACTATCAATTTGGTTTTTTTTTTTTTTTTTTGTTTTTGTTTTTTTTTTAAGGAGATAGTAGCAGATTTCATCATAAGTTCTAGATAATATCATTTCATGTTGTATTATCATATATTATCTTCTTTTTTTGTCATAATTTACATTATACATATTAGGTTTCTGTAATAAAATAATAGTGTAGAATGTAGAGTAGATTTAGAGGAAGTCAATCTTATGATGCAATGGCATATTAGTACATTGCTCCAAATAGTGTGGGGCTTTAGCTTTAGCTTTAGCGACCGTCTATTTCAGTAATTGTTATTTCATTTATAGAATTAGCTCCTTCAATAGTTGTTTGGCCTTTAGTATTGTAGGTACTCTTGAAAATGAATGCAGGTTGCTTTGGTGAAGGAAGGGGTGTGTCACTTCTCAACATGAAAACAACTGTCGACATGGCTGGTCGATTTGTTGCATGATCTTGCACACACAGAAGCCCAATTTGAATGCATCTCGATACTTCATTAGCAGGGTATGTCTCACCTAGTGATGGATCGACTATTTCCATGGCTTTGCCTTCTTTCCATTGGTCCCAAATCTATTAACAACATATTCATATTAGGCTAAATACAATGAAATAGGGCTATTATTGCATATCGTTATTTCCACATGTACTTACATGTCCAATCAAATTTGAGGTGGGACCATTATGATAATAGTTTCTGTTTCTTTTGCCAGTGATGATCTCCAATAGCAATACCCCAAAACTAAATACATCGGATTTTATTGAAAATAATCCTTGCATTGCATACTCGGGTGACATATAACCGCTGTTGTAATATAATGAAAAGAAAACTATTGAGCATTGCATATTATTAAACAAAAATTAAAGAAAACTATTGAGCATAGTTCATGATTAAACAAAAATTATTCAAGAAAATCCTTTGTTCAATAACATTACACATAACATTTGAACTAATAAAAGATAAAAGTAATTTTCCAAGAGCCTAGTAATTTAACTGGAAAACCTCTTGATTTTTTCAAAGGACTCATCCAAATTCAAATCCCCTCTCTCCCAACTATTAAGTTATCAAAAAAATAAAATGAAAAATTATTTGAAAGAAGTCTGTCATTTTTGCAAAAAGGAGCAGCAATTTGTACTCCTATTAGATATAATAATGTTAGTATAGTAATCAGTTGAAAAATATAAATATATATTTTTTTTCTTTAGTCCACTTACAATGTTCCAACAACACAATTTGTATTGGCTTCAATTTGGTCCCCTCTAAAGATTCTAGCCATACCAAAATCTGAAATTTTTGGATTCAATGCAACGTCAAGTAAAACATTGCTAGCCTTTAAATCTCTATGGATAATTCTTAATCTTGAGTCTTGATGAAGATATAAGATCCCTCGAGCAATTCCACAAATAATTTCAATTCTTTTTCCCCAATCTAACCATGACCTTTTTGTTTCATCTGAATGAAGATATTTGAACTCAGATTAGTCAGCATTTGTGATTACATATAAAATCTCAATGCTAGGAATTAAGATGTTTGAATTTGGAGGACCATTTTCATGGTCATGAATCATGATGCTTGAAGTTTATGTGAAAAGAATACGTACCAAAAATATAAGAGTCTAAACTATTGTTCGGCAAATACTCATAAATTAACATCTTCTCTTCTCCTTGAACACAGCAACCTAAAATTCTCACCAAGTTCCTGTGTTGGAGTTTAGCAATTAGCACAACTTCATTTTTAAACTGTTCTATTCCTTGTCTTGAATTTTTTGATAGTCTTTTCACAGCTATTTCCATTCCATTTTGTAGGAAACCCTAAAATAAAAATCCATAGGTCATTTTATCATTGTACACAATTGTTGACAGAAATTCAATTTAGTTAATTATTTGGGCAAACCCAATTTCACCTAATGAAGTCGTACAAGTAAAATTATTAATGCACCTAAACATTCATGATGGATTTTCCGATGCATTAACACACATGAACTAAGATTATGCTATTTTTTTGGGTGTTGCCACTTGTATAAGGAGAATACCTTATAAACTGAGCCAAAGCCACCTTTACCAAGTAGGTTAGCAACAGAGAAATTATCTGTGGCTGCAATAATGTTTTTTAGATCAAATACTGGCAAATTTGAATCTCTTCCAGTTCCATCATGGTCCCTTCTACTTGTAGAGTCTTCAAAGTTTGGTAAACTACAGGCACTAGTTTCATATGAATCTGTGCTTTGCCTCTTCCCTGTTATAAAACAACTAACAAATAATTAGTTAATATGTTCATATTTTATTGATAAGAGAACGTGCAAATGGAAGGAGGCAATGCATTGGGATATAGATAGGTTGAGAGGCAAGAAATTAAAGGACAAGCATTTGTGAAATTATCTGGCTTGCTTCAATATACCATCTATGCAATGAAAATCACTCATTCGAAAGTACCAGGGAAAAAAAAAAAAGAAAAAGAAAAGAAAAAGAAAAAAAGAAAAGAAAAGAAAGCCCTTTTCATCTCTATATTAATTGCATTTTATTGTTTCTTTGTCCTGTTTGTTAACTCTATTTTGTAGAAGATTTTAGGAATACATTTTAGAAATAAGGTAGTTTTTAATTTTTTGTTACCCTTTAATTTTAAATTTACCAAAGCCTATATCTTTTAATAAATACTATGTAGATAATCTACCAAAAATAAGTAAAAGCCAAATGCACTCTTGAGTCACCTTTTACTAGCATTTTTTTTCCACTAGACTTAGTGATAAAAAATAAGTGAAAAGAAACTACTTCAATTCAAACAAAAGACTGAGGAAAGACTTGCTTACCTCTTTTCTTCTTCATTACCAACCAATACACAATGGAGACCACAAAAAGAACCATTACTGCAACAGGAACTCCCAAAATTGCCAACATCCTTGTTTTTCGAGCAAGACCATTTTTCTTGGCATATTGAGCTAAGGTAGAAAAATATATATATATATATATATTATTCATAGTGACCTCATAAATTTGAGAAGGTAATTGAACATAAATAGTTAGTATTGAAGCAATTTTATATGGAAACAAGAGCAAGGACTAAGGAGGAAACTATGTGCTTAAGGAGAACGTGTGATTCCGTAATTTAGGTCAAAATTCACTCGTGGAAAAAAAAAAAAAAAAGCGCAAACCGGTTTTCAAAACATCAACCTCAGATGGAACAAGTGTTACATATATAGCAGCGGGACAAAAGTAATGAATATAACTGCAGAAATTCTTAAGATGCCAGGAATTTACAAAATGTAAACAATTTCAACTTGTCAAATCGTTTCTTAAGAGTTTGAAAAAATTTATGAAAGAGAAGATAGAAAGATTTTGATATTGTTTTTGGACGGTTTAATAAAACTATGTTAAATTCTTTGCAACATGCATAAAATCTGGATTCTGCTAAATATTAGAAAGTTATAGGAAATGTGAGACAGCTATTATATCATGTTAGAATAAGAAATGGTATGTTTGGTAGACTGTAATAAGAACTGCAATGTAATAGTTATTCCAATAATTTAGTTATTCAGTAGTTTGGTTATCTTTTTAATGAGTCCAAATCTTCTATTCCACTCCTCTTGCTTCACTATATACTCCACAAATAAAAACATGTCACGTGTCCCTCTATTTTATTAAATGCTAAATTTATGCCTTCTATTATTTTAATTTCCTAAAATAAATAAATAAATAACCCATCATATTTAGGTAATTGAAATAATAGAAGGCATAAATTTAGCATTTAATAAAATAGATGGACACGTGACATGTTTTTATTTGTAGAGTATATGGTGGAGTAGAAAAAGTGAATAGAAGATTTGGATTCCTTTTTAACACAAGGAATTGTCATTCTTTGTGAACGCATATTCTTTAAAATGAGAAATAAGCATTCTCCTCTAAAATAGTTGTAATAGTTATTACTTAGTAGGTATAATAATTTTTAAAATTAATATATTTTCAAATAACCAAACTTTCCATATATACCTACCAATTATGAAAATAAAAATATCAAAAAATAACTAATTTCTCTCTCAATTTAAAAATATTATTTATTATGAAATATAATTGAATAAGTAAGTTGTTTCCTAAAATACAACTTAATTAAATTTTATTCCTAGTAATAAAGATTACCATTACTATTGTTTGGTAATCCTTATTCAGTGTACCAAATGTGCAATTATTGTGATTTCACCTAAGCAGCCTACCATTTTCTTCTATCAAATCTTTTTTTTTTTGGTTACATGTCTATAGTACCTTTTTACTATAGTTAACCTAAGCACACAAGCAATTAATGTGGTAGCAATAATTAAAAAGACATTGGCAAGTATTACCTAGTACAATTGAATCCACGCGTATGTATAAATCTTGTCCTTCATTAGAAAATGTTCTTATGTCGACTAAGTCCCCATGCCATGTCAAGCATCCAATCCCTTCCTCACTCTCATCTGCACTTGTGTAAGCTGTACAAGAGCAATTCCTTAAGCATTCCTGCTCACACTCTTTCAAACTTAAACTCATGTCTACATGTGCTACTGAAGTATCGGGCACCTTCACACTTGCCAACTTGACGAACCCTTCTTCGCTCTTACATGTGGACACCCCTTGGTTCCTTACACACCCACTTGACCCATCTCTAATGTGCCAATCAAGAGGTGACTTGGGTTCGAACCCGGGTAAGCACGTGCAATCGAACTCATCCCCATTGTATGGGTCACAGTAACTATTTGGACCACACTGCAAATATATATCGCATGATTCTTTTGGGTACCATAACTTGACCCATTTACCATTGCCCCAAGTGTACATCCCAAATGTACCTGATTCACCTAAGACAAATATAATTTTAGAGTAATCATTGGGCTCAATTATGCTATACATAATGGTGATTTCATCTTGATTATTCACAAAACTAACATTCACAAGGGAAATATATAATTTAGATTTCATTTCTGGTACACCAGCCAATCCTTGGCTGCTCCAACTTCCGGCCCGCCACAATGGAGTCCGACCCTTGTATAACAACAATTGGGGGTACCCAATTGGATCGAGTTTAAATGAGTACTTGCCTATTTTCGGGTCATCTGGGGACTTCCAAGATGTTAAGTATCGGCTTAACCCAGTTTGCTGATCCAGCCCAACTTTCATAAAAGGAAGAATAGTATTGGTGGGATAATCAAAGCTTTGCCATAAGACCCTTTGGCTGTGTTGTTGAACCAAAACAAGATTTCCGACATCTAAGAGCTGAGCCATGGAGATAGAATAGTTTGTTGATGAGACTGAAGGAATATTCGTGGACCAAATAGGAAGGGTTTGATTTTGGGTGTGGAGGACAAGGTTTCCGTGACTATTGATGGATAGGATTCCCGAGCTATCATTGAGGGGATTGTTTCTATTTGCAACCCACACAATGGTTTGTTCGGTAATTTGGTAATACCAAATTCCAACGTAACGGCGGTTGGAATTGCCAGGGCTGAAAAATCCAAGTGCAAAGGTTTTTTGGTTTGAGACTAGAGTTTGACCATCCTTGATGGGCTGGTCCAGTGTTATGGTATCAAGGGAAACGCAAATTGGGAAAAGAAGGGAGAGAAGTAATGGCAATACTGATTTCAATAAGGATTTAGCAGGATTCATGGTTTTTCCAATGAAGATTGTAGGACATGAGAGTGCGTAAGAAGAGAATCTGAATGCATGTGTGTTACTTAATTCATATTAATACCTCAAGCCGAAGCTCACTATTCACGTATTCCCATATATCCACATTTGTTTTTAGCGTGTTGACCTTCAAGTACTTGCGTCATTTCTTATTTGCTTTATTAAGCCTTCTAGAATGAAACAGATTGAGATATGGTGCAGGAAAACCAAACTGCCGACAGGGGTGGGACCAGGTATAGTCCAGGGGTTCAAAAGAAGAAGACGAAGAGAACAAGAAAAGGTAGAAGAAATAAGATAGAAGAAGGCACCTCCACTAAGTGCAACTTATGTGAACCAAACCACATTTTCATATTTAAGGTTCACAAGTGTGAACCAAACACCTTTTAATATTCAAGAATTAAAAGAATTATTTGAAATTGATTGTTTATCATCTACAAAATACCTTTTTATTTATTATTCAAGAACCAAACACCTTTTTATTTATTATTTATTTTTTTTACTTTTTATGACATGCCCACGGAATACGATTACTGCCTTGAATTAACCAAATGGGCACTACGTTATATAGATTATTGGATTGCACGTCCCACACGGCTAAGAAAACTGGCGTGAATGAAATTTTGACGAGAGTTGAGTCAGTTGACATAGAAATTGACTTTGCTTCCATCCGTCAATGGTTACGTGAAATGTAATCATGTCAGGTGAGACGACGGACGGTCGAATAATATTATAATAATACCTGAGTCCTATACCTAACTGGTTATATTAAAACCATAACATTTGTCGCACCCTCTATATATATATATATATATATATATAATATTGTTTGTTATTTTTACATAGACTGGTTATTTTCTTTTTTTACCGCTTATAGTTTGTTACATCATTTTCTTTATGAAGATGATGCATTTTGGAGGAGTCGATAAGAAGATGCATTTTGGGTAATAGATTAATTTTGCAATCAACATTAATGTTTCCTTATTACAAATTTGTCTATTGTATGCACTAGCAATAGAATAAAATATATATATATATATATATATATAAGTTCATTTGACATTTTTTTCTTAATACAACAAGCATATAATAATTTTTTTTGCTAAGCTAATTTTATTATTACTACTTAAAATACTTTTATCTATTAGTTTAGGTGAATTGTATGTTTATACTGAACTATCAATGTAAGATTTACATTGTAGAAAATTATATTGTACAAGTTTGTTTAGAATCAATGTAAAGTTTACATTATAAATAATTATACTGTACACATTAGCAAAAACTATACAATATTATACACATTTGTTTTAAAACAATGTAAATCTTATATAATAGTACAATGTAAACTATGAATTTTCCATTAGTTTAGTTCGAATTTGTTAAGATCTAAGTCACCCCCCTCTCCAAATTTTAGATAAAATTGGTTTGTTGTTGGAACTTTTTTTTTTATTTTTAGTGTGTTTAAAAAGACCAAAATATTGTTAAAATGATTATATTTAAACTCATTTTAAGTGGGTTTAAAAAATTTAGAGACAAGATGTTCAAATTCTTTTTTTTAAGGTCAAATAAAATAAAATAAAATATTATATATATATAAATGGCTAGCTCAGGTGGTTCTTTTGAACCCCTGAACTGTACATGGCGCTGCCATGGGCATATCAAATTGCGGCCTCAGTATCTTTGAAACTCAGCACCAGCTAGCCAGAAAAGTTGTTATTTTTAGGATTTTCTACTGGGTGGAAGTCTTTTAAAATCTAAACCTTTCTATAAAGGTTGCAATCTTTATTGACTATCGTGAGGTTTTTATAATGAATTTGTGTAAGAACACCGAAGCTTGCATTATCTTGCACTAAGCACAAATTATTGACAATCATAAAGGTTTATTTAATATTTATGACCATGAGAGTAAAGTCTATGGATGAATCATGAATGAGAGTAAAATCTCAAGAGAAACACGTCGTTTATTATACTAATAAAACGTGAGAAACATCAAACAAGTGCTTTAGATAACTATAATATATATATACTATCTGACGATACTGACGAAGTCCAATAGAACACCGACGGCTACGTTGGTACGGACGAACACATGATCTGGAATCGGGCATACGTTCCACTGACGAATACATCCAGACCATTCAATACAGGGCAAGCGGTTACGGAGACAACTGTACAACCCGTTGTAATACAACAATGGCCTATTGAAGAGACTCAGGCGTTACCAAAAGAGCATTAAAAACCTCCATAACTGCCCAACGGCTAGAAGCCAAGAGAAGGCATATAAAGCCACCCACATCGCTGAGGAACAGGTATATACACAAAGAAAAATCCCAGAGCTCTTTTTTATTATTTCTAGTTATCTTGCTTATTTTATCAAAAGATATTTTTACTGACTTTGGCATCGGAGGCGTTGTGACAGGCACCACACCGGTTTCCATCTTCAGGGGCTGAAAGATTACCTCCGTCCATCGAACCGTTACTGACGAGTTCACGCTCATCAGTTTGGCGCCGTCTGTGGGAAAGATACTTTTTCGTGTTCAAACTCGGAATAGTAATCCTTTTATCTTTGTTCGTATAGGATGGAGTCTAATCAAGATGCTGCAGCCTTAGCACAACAAGTCCAAACCCTTGCAGCCACAGTTGAAGAACTGACCAAGCAGAACTAAGAAATGAGATTGCGACTTCAGCAAGAGGAAAACCGTTCAAAGGGAAATCAAGAAGATGAAGGAGATAGCAACAGAAGGAGTAATCATCAAAGGCCAAACACTCTCGTCGAGCAAAATTCCGATGTTATTCGGGAGATGAGGAGGGAGATGGATGAGTTACGAAATGCTATTAAAGAGAAGACGGAGCGGACTGTGGATCGGATGGTCCGGGCGACAGATTCGCCATTTACTACAGCAGTTCTCGACTGCCCAGTACCATCGAAATTCAGGTTACCTCAGCTCGAACCATTCGACGGATTGAAGGATCCTCAGGACCATCTCAACACCTTTAAGACGACACTAGGACTTCAACAACCTCCAGATGAAATATTGTGTCGCTCCTTCCCAACTACACTTAGAGGAGCTGCCTGAGAATGGTTCACGAAGTTGCCAACATCGTCAATCGATACGTTCGATCAGTTGAGCAGCTCCTTCCTGCGTCACTTTATAGGAGGGCAACGACCAAAGAGGACTGCAGACCACTTGCTTACCATCAAGCAGGGGGAAAGGGAAATCCTGAGGTCGTATGTGAAGCGTTTCACAAGGGAAACGTTGGAGGTGGACGAAGCCGATGATATGGTGCAGCTGACGACCTTCAAAGCAGGGCTAAGGTCCAGAGATCTCGTCAGTGCCCTCGCAAAGAATCCCCCAAAGACGATGGCTCAAATGCTCATCAAGGCGCAAAAGTACATGAATGCTGAGGACGCTTTAGCTGCTATCAAGGACGTGGACAGAACAGGGGATAAAGGCAGAAAGGAGGACGACCGTAGAGGGCAGAAACGAGATCGTCCGGACCGTCGAACGAATGATGGAGTCAGACGGAAGGATGATAAAAATCCGCGATCGACAAAATTCACCCCTCTTGTTATGCCCGTTGACAAAATTTTGACACAGATTAAAAACGAGCACTACCTTAAGTGGCCACGACCACTACACTCGTCTCCCAACGTCCGCGACAAGACTAAATACTGCCGATTCCACAAAGATCACGGCCACTACACTGAAGATTGTAGAGATCTCAGAGAACAGATAGAAGAATTGATAAGGAGAGGGAAGTTGCAGAAGTTCATAAAGAAGGGGGAACAGAACGAATTCCGGGATGAAAACAAGGGTCACCAGGGGTCCACCTCTAGGAGAGACGATCGTCAACCACAACCACCTCAAAACGTGGTCGGGGAGATACAGACGATAGCTGGGGGGCCTATCACCGGAGGTTCGTTCAAATCACTCAGGAAAGCATATCAACGGCATGTGAATAGTGTCCATACGATACCCCCAAACAAGTACAGACGGATTGACCAAGATATGACATTCAATGAGGATGATTCCAGAGGAACAAAACAGCCTCACAACGACCCGCTGGTCATTATGCTCACCATAGAAGGATTCAACACCAAAAGAGTCCTCGTGCACCCCAATATTGAGGAAATTTCAACATTCGTAGTTGAAGGCACCGGAAGCTGGATGACGCCCATTCTCTCCTTCCTCCAGGACGGTCACCTGCCTCAAAATAAAGATGAAGCCAGGAAGATCATAAAGACTAAACTAGACGACGCGAAAGGAGCCTGGCCAGAAGAACTGCCCAATGTATTATGGGCTTACAGAACCACTGCCAGAACCCCAACAGGAGAGACCCCCTTCCGACTCACCTACGGTACTGAAGCCGTCATCCCTGTCGAAGTGGGAATTTCTAGCATCAGGAGAGAGGCATTCAATGAAGAGGAAAACGAGGACCTACTTCGGCTTGACCTAGACTGTCTGGACGAAGTTAGAGACAAGGCATTCAGCAAGATGACGAAATATCAGAAGAAAATGAAAGAATACTACAACAAAAGGGTGAAGCTCAGAAGACTCAACATCGGGGACCTAGTCTTGCGCAAGGTGACCCAGGCAACCAGAGATACAACCTAGGGGAAGCTCGGCCCCACGTGGGAAGGGCCATACAAAGTCATTCACTACTCCAGACAGGGCAGCTACCACCTGGAGACCCTAGACGGACAGAAGCTGCCAAGACCGTGGAATATTGAACACTTGAAGAAATATCATCAGTAGTTGTAACCGAAAGACACACTCGTTAGTCACGTTTAATAAATGATTTGTTCATCTTATATTTGCGTACAATACATGCCTGAAGAAACAAAGAAAAGCCAAAATTGGCTAAGTAACAAGATTCCGCCTTGACGGATGTAAATTACTAACGAAATAAACGTCGCTCAAGAAAAGCCAAAAATGGCTAAGTAACAAGATTCCGCCTTGACGGATGTAAGTTACTGACGAACTAAACGTCGCTCAAGAAAAGCCAAAAATGGCTAAGTAACAAGATTCCGCCTTGACGGATGTAAGTTACTGACAAACTAAACATCGCTCAAGAAAAGACAAAATTGGCTGAGTGACAAGATTCCGCCTTGACGGATGTAAGTTACTGACGAATTAAACGTCGCTCAAAAATGTCTAAGTAGCAAGATTCCGCTTAGACGGATGTACGTTACTGGCAATTACATAAGTAGCAAAGAGACTGTAATATCTGCGAAAATAAAACGCACATGCAAACGAAAAGCACCCTAGAAAACTCACAATTGAAAGCATACAACAGGCAAACACGCCAGGACACACAAAAGGTAAATTTAAGAATTATCCTTGTTCCTTCTGCCAACCCATAAACACTGGGTTCAAAAAAAAAAAAAAAAAGGGGTGTTCCTGAATTACATTTACAAACGAGCCTTCACGGGCAAAACCAAAAAAAAAAAAAAAAACTTTCTGTTTCCCTAAGTAACAGGTTCAAGAGTCGGGGGCATCAGTGGCTACGTCATCAGCAGAAGGGGCATCTCCGGGAACATCTTCAGCAGGGGTTGCAGATGCAGCAGCTTCGTCAGCGGCCATCTCCTTGTCCACCTCCTCCAGATCCAAGTTTCCCATATCGACACCAGTAGGATGCTTGACTAAGTATCTGTGCAAGAGCTCAAAGCCTTTGAAGTACCAGCTGAAGAGCACAGTATTGTACTCTTCAGTGGTTTGAAAGGCCTCCACCGACCTGGCGGCAACAGTCTTCAGCATCTCCTTAGAACTCTGGAGCTGCTCGTCCTTCTCCAGGTTCAGTTGGCGCTCTACTTTGAGGTCGTCACCTAAGACCTTGACCTTTTCCTTCAGAGTAGTAGCCTCGGCCATAGAGTCGATGAGATTCTTCTTCAGCTGGGAATTCTCTTTCTCCAGAGCTTGCACCTTTGACACGAGGGATGCAAGCTTAGCCTCTTGAGTGAGATACTCGGAGGCCATATGCAAACTCTCTCCCAGTGCCTAAAAAAAAAAAAAAAAAAAGAGAGAGAGAGAGAGAAAGTTGAAAGGAGTTGGTGAAAGACACATTACCTGGACTAATTTATGGACGTGGCCACTGGCGACCGAGTTAAAGGAAACTCCAGAGAAAGCTTTCAGTTCATCAGCAGTCATTATTGAGAAAGCTTTCATTCTCGTCATTCCATACTGACGAGCGACCAGTATCCACCTCTTTCTCCTTCTCCTTCCCTGTTAGGCGCGGTCTCTTAGCGACGGGAGTAGGAAGCTCCTCCACCGAGGTGGACGGTGAAGCAGTCCTAGTCGTCTCTGTACCGGATGGGAGGGGAGTACCAGAAGATGGCGGAGCCACGGGAAGACCCTTCCCCACTACACGCACAGTCTTCTTGCCTATGTTAGACAAAGGCTCGCTCTTCTTCGCCCTCATCTTGGCGTACAGGTCCTTGTTAAACTTCGATGTCATCTCTGCCAAATGAAAAAGCATTACCCACGAAGGAAAGCATAAAAACAGGAAAGGTCAGTACTGACGAATATATGACTTACTCTTTTTTCCTTCAATATCTAATGTTTTCAGAACAAAAGCGGAAGGCTTAGGACCGATGCAAAAAAACGCGAGGGTTCTGGGATTGACGAGGTCGTCCCAGTTCTCGATCGTCTGCGCGTATTTAATCGCTTTTTGCACGCGCTCTCTGTACCTGCTTTTGAGCTTAGGTCGTCTTTTAACTATAAAAGAGAGAAAGACGACGTCATCAGTGATGGACAGGAGTAGAACAAAGCTCAAAGTACAAAGTAGAAACAACAAAACTCAAAGTACAAAGTAGAAATGTTGACGCACCTAAAGTCGGGGTTTCCCACCGACGACGTAACACTGGGAGATCACCCCAAACCTCCCCCGAAGGCGTCTCAAAATCGTCTCCAGACACATAAAAGAATCTGGATTTCCAGTACCTGAACGACGAAGGTAGTTTCTTGACGATCCTAGTCTCTCTCTCCTAGGGCACTAGTTCATAGTACCCATATTCCTTTGACGCCTTCAACCTATACAAATATACTAGCTCGTCTACCCTAATCATATCTCCATCATTAGCCGCCAGCCACATCCCCATACAACTGATTAGGATTCTCCAAGAGTTAGGCATGAGCTGCCCCGGAGCAATTCCAAAATAATGTAGCAGCTCCATCAGGAAGGGATGTACGGGGAACCTCAACCCACAAATGAAGGCCGCCTCGTAAAAGCAAACCTCACCAGGGAAGAAGTGACACGCCCGGTCGTCCACACTGGGCAGACGAACCCTAACCCTATCTGGAAACTGAAACCTATCCCTAAATCTAGCCAGCGTGTCTGCGTCTAACCCACACTCCTCACCCTGGGCGTAAAAAGCCCTAACCTCTCGAGAACCAGAAACGGCTGTGTCTTCGTCCACAGGACCACCATTGGACGACAGTCCAGTCTCAAGCTCACTCGATCTAACCTCCGACATATCTATTCGCCCCCCAACCTCGTTCCTAAACCAAACAAAAGATTGACGAAGCAGAGGCAACAAATCAGCCAAAGCAACACTTAAGCCGTTACCCTCAAAGACAAAATCCCTAATGTTCAAGGGACCCCTCAAAAATCCACCTAACCGAGCAAAAGGAAACGAAATTGAAGGGCAAGCTATCCTAACCTCTGAGCTACTAAGCATGAAAAATCTAGAAAACCCAACAGCAAACTAAACCCCAAAAAAAAAAAAAAAAAAAAAAAAAAAAAAAAAACAGCAACAACAACAACAGCAACAACAAATAGAATCAGAGCCAAAACAGTAACAAAACAGGGAAGCCAAACACTGGGAAATAGACATACCTTGAAGGGGCAAGCACCACCAGAAGAGGAGGGATCACCGCACCGGTTGTTAGTTCGCAGAAGAAAGGCAAAAAAAAAAAAAACTCACCGGAGAAAAAGCTCAGAGCAGATGATTAGATGAAGAAAGGATGGGAGTAAAAGCAGATTTCATACTGAGGCCTTGGAAAACTGAAATAAAGAAACAGCGGGAAGTCCAATAGTCCCACCAAATCAGAGCATTAACTGCACCTACCAGTACACGCCACGTGTACCACGATTCGCGAAGCGCCGCCGCCTTGCAATTATTTCGGAACGAAATCCCAAACGACACACAGACTCTTCACATTCTATGATCGTCATGTCGATAACGGACATAGAATCGGGGGGCAGCTGACGATACTGACGAAGTCCAATAGAACACCGACGGCTACGTTGGTACGGACGAACACATGATCTGGAATCGGGCATACGTTCCACTGACGAATACATCCAGACCATTCAATGCAGGGCAAGCGGTTACGGAGACAACTGTACAACCCGTTGTAATACAACAATGGCCTATTGAAGAGACTCAGGCGTTACCAAAAGAGCATTAAAAACCTCCATAACTGCCCAACGGCTAGAAGCCAAGAGAAGGCATATAAAGCCACCCACATCGCTGAGGAACAGGTATATACACAAAGAAACATCCCAGAGCTCTTTTTTATTATTTCCAGTTATCTTGCTTATTTTATCAAAAGATATTTTTACTGACTTTGGCATCGGAGGCGTTGTGGCAGGCACCACACCGGTGTCCATCTTCAGGGGCTGAAAGATTACCTCCGTCCATCGAACCGTTACTGACGAGTTCACGCTCATCACTATCTATTAAGACTAAAAGTGACACGGTTTGAAACACAAATTTAGTCCTCAAGAGATAACATATGGAGACAACATTGTTCACATTACAAGGAACACTTGCTTGAGTGGAAACGACACTATCTGGCGTAACTGAGGTTTTCGATACGACGGCGTTGTGTTGTGTGCACACAAATGCACGCATAAATCGGCAAAATTCAATTCAATTATTCAAGCATCACGAACCATAGACTAAGTCAAATGTGAGTTGAAGGCAGGGACGGCAGGTGGGGGCCAAGGCCGGGTCCAAAATCTTAGGTCCTCTTTTTTTCAATAAACCTAGCTAACTCCATCTAAATAGCAACTATTCAATCCAAAAACTTAATAAAAATAATAAAAACCTTTATAATGGTGATTGTATTTTAGCCAAAAAAAAAAAACACTATTTACCACAAAAAAAAAAAAAAAAACCAAAAAATCATGTGTTATTAGAAAAGTTAAAGCTAAATTTTTGTAAATATAGTAAACTGGTATAAATACCAGTTGACTGTAACAAGTTATTAAAAATAAAATAAAATAAAATATTTTATTAAGATTATATATTTTCTTTTAATTAAGAAACTCAAATTCTTTCTATTCCTTCAATTAAAAAACTCAAATTCTTTTTCTTCTTTTATTATTTTAATGAGTTGTTTATATTATTTTGAATGAAGTGATAAAAAAAATAGAACATTTGATGTTAGGTGTATTGTAAAGTGAGATGATAAAATAGATAAAGTAACTTTTTGAGATACTAAAAGCTAAAAATTTTAGCAGCACCACTGTGAATGCTCTAACTTCAACAATAAAAAAAATCCTAGCCAACCTAGCCTTAAAAAAAAAAAACATTATTTTGCTTTTGTTTTTTTCTTTGTTAGTAAATGATTGCACCTTAATGTATTTAAAAATAACGATTTTTATGTATTTATTAATTTTTTAATATCATATGGATGCCTATTTAGAGGTTTTTTTTTTTTCCTTTTTTTTTTTTTACTCCAGTCCTCGCTAGCTTAAAATCTTAGGTCTGTCCTTGGTTGAAGGAAGTTGATAACGTCATGTTATTGGTTCTTCAAATGTAATCTAATCTGTACATCAGTAAATAGATACAGAAGCTCCCTAGAATATTACAACATGCTAGCAAATTACACTCCGAATCTCATTCAATCCTTCTACAATTGATTTAGCCACACTATCTCTCAATCTCAAATTACACTCAAAATCTCATTACCAATGACAATAGAGCTTTTTGAAAGATAACAAGCTTGAAGCTTTAACAATGGCGGATTGAGAAAGAGAAGAGAGAGAAAAATGATGAATCAAGAAACGATTTCTATTCAAGCTTGCTTAAAAACGAATACAACCCAAACACCCTCTATTTATACATTACATAAATGGTAACCGCACTGGAAGCTTCTAGAAGATTCTAATCTAACAACCTGTAACAAATTTCTACCAAACTAACTAAAGATTATAGCTATACACCATAGATAAATATCTATTCTATTCATAAGTGAACATAGGAGAGGTGAAACAGAGCATGTCTAGAATCTCAAGAGGGAAGGGAGTTTGATCAAACAACACCGTCTAGTTTAAAGGTATAATGTGACACACGTGTATTAGTGTAAAATGATGCTGTGTCTCATTAAAGTGAAATGCTCCCATTTAACTCTCACAAACTAGCCGTTGCAAATATAGTCGTTAGTTCTACTCTATTTCTTCAACCTCTGATTGTTTTGTTTCTTTAACTTCTGTAATTCTACTTTCATTGCCCCTCAAAGCCAAGGGGTCAAGAGACACCATGGTTTTGGAACGTAACCAAAGAAAACGAGAGGAATGGAGACTCTTTGTAAAAATGTCAGCAAACTGGTCTCCAGTGGCCACATAACGAATCTAAAGATCTCTGTGAAGCACCTCTCACGCACAAAATGATAATCAACCTCCACATGCTCGGTGCGAGCACGAAATACTGGATTAGAGGCAATGGCAAGAGCAGAGACATTGTCACACCAGAGCTTAGGAGCAAATGAAAGAAAGATGCCAAGATCTTTCAAGACTTGACGAATCCAAACTAACTCAGCTGCAGTAGTGGCAAAAGCACGGTACTCAGATTCCGTGGAAGAGCAAGAAACAGTGTCTTGTTTCTTAGCACTCCAAGTAATTGGGTTTAAACCAAGGTACACCAAGAACCTAGTAGTGGATTGACGATCATAGGGATCCCCAACCCAATTTGAGTCTAAGAAGGCAGAAAGGGATAAAGGACCATGTCGGAAGAAGATCCCCAAATTAAGAGTGCCACTCATATACCTCAGAATACGTTTGGCTGCAATTAAATGAGCTTCACATGGAGCAGACATAAATTGACATACTTGATGAACAACAAAGCTGAGATTTGGTCTGGTGAATGTCAAATAGTGAAGAGAACCAACAATGTTGCGATAAAGACGAGGATCAGCTAGCAAGGACCCTAAAGCTGGAACCAACTTGAGATTGGGAGGATAGGGAATCTTAGTAGGCTTAGTAGAAAGCATGATGTGTCTTTGAAGGAGGTCATGGGCATACTTGGATTGATTGAGAAAAAGACCAGCATAAGTCCTAGTAATTTGCAACCCAGGGAAGTAGTGTAAAGGACCAAGGTCTTTAAGCTCAAATTCAGAGCTCAGTTGAAGAATTAGAGACTACAAGAAAGAAGGGAAATTGCAGGAAGGACTATGTCATCAACATAGACCAGTAGGTAAACTAGGAACCTCCCATGCCTCAAGATGAAAAGAGAGGAATCGGCCAAAGAAGCTAGAAACCCCAAATGAAGAAGATGAGATAAGAACCTCTCAAACCAAGCCTTTAGTGCTTGTTTGAGACCATAAAGTGATTTCTTGAGTCTACAAACATGATTGGGGAAAATAGGATCTATATATCCCTGTGGCTGAACATATACACCTCTTCTTTCAATGCACTATGAAGAAAGGCATTTCGAACATCCAACTGTCTGAGAGGCCAATTAAATTAGACAGCAAGAGATAAGATAATTCTGACAGTGGGAGGCTTGATCACAGGACTAAAGGTTTCATCAAAGTTAATACCATACTGTTGATGAAATCCCTTAGCCATAAGTCTAGCCTTGTACCTGTTAATGCTGCCATCACTATTGTGCTTCAACTTGAAGACCCATTTACAACCCACTACATTTTGTGTTGGTGAGGGAGGCACTAAAACCCAAGTGCCTTGTTTGGTGAGGGCATCAAATTCTTCATCCATAGCAGTACACCACTGTTTATACTTAGTAGCAACTTTAAATGATGGAGGCTCAGTGATGGTGTAATCAATTTAAGCAACCTTGGATTTTGATGTGACAAAAGCGTTAGGCTTGAAAATCCCTACTTTAGACTTGGTGGTCATGGGATGAACATTTTGAACAGTCACAAAAGTTGGTATAGACAAGGCAATAGATGGAATGGAACTAGATTGAGGAGCAAGTTAGGTGGACTACATAGGCAAGACTGACTGAACAAATGTAGATGTAGGTAAGGCTGGCTGAACAGATGTAGATGCAGGTTAGGCTGACTGAATAGGTATAGGGTCAAGTAAGGGTGAGGAAATAGGTATAGGGTCAGTGGAGGTGGACTGGTCAGGTATAAGGGCAGGTGAGATAGACTGAACAGATAAGGAAGTAGATTGAGAAGTTGATGTAGGGAGAGGTGAGAAATCGTTTGAAGGTAAGTTGGAGAGAAAATATAACCAATGAGTAATTGAATAAGAGTCAGTGAGTGAAGGGGAATGAGAAGATGAAATTGAGACTGAAGTTGAGGATTTTAGAGAGAGAAACTCAGGTTTGGTATGAGGTTGGAGCTTGTGTTTATTGTATGGTCTAAGAAGTGGGAAACAAGTGCAGCCAAAAGTTCTAAGATAGAGCAAGTCAGGTTTAGATTGGAACAGAACTTCCCAAGGAGATTTGTGATGAAGTAAAGGTGTGGAAGGTATATTAATGATGTGTGCAGCTGTGGACATAGCATAAGACCAGTAAGACAAGGGTAATGAAGAGTGGGAAAGCATAGTAAGGGAGCACTCTACCAGATGCCTATGTTTCCTTTCAGCTATGGCATTTTGTTGTGGGGTATAAGCGCATGATGTTTGATGGATTATACCATGACTAGAACAAAACTGGTGGAAGGTAGTTGAGGTAAACTCACCCCCTCGATCAGTTCTTAAAATTTTGAGAGTGGTGTGAAGTTGATTTTCAACCAAGGCTTTAAAGTACTTAAACACATCAAACACATCAAAATTATGTTTAAGAAGATACGGCCAAGAAAATTTAGAGTAATCATCAACAAACACTAGGTAATATCTAAAGTCATTGATGGAAGTAATAGGTGATGGTCCCTATCCATCACCGTGAACAAGTTCAAGGGGCTTAGAAGCGACAAAATCAGATTTATTGAAAGGTAATTGATGCATTTTACCACTAAGGCAATGCTTACAATGACTGTCTGAATCAAAAGCAGTTTTATTACAAACATCAAGAAAAGAAAGAGAAGGAAGTGCACTTCTAAGTACATTATTGCTAGGATAACCTAGTCTATGGTGCCATAGCAACCACTTGTGTGACTTCTGTACATTAAAAGATGCAAAAGATGAGTTGTGCTGCTGTGAAGAGGGATTGAACTTTGTGGGGGAAGTAGAGTGTGGAAGAGTGCTGTTGAAAAGCTTTGGATAGATTAGGTAAACCCCATTCTTACTCAAGCCCTTGTAAAGGATTCTCCTTGTAGGAACATCCTGAATGGTGAGTTGATTAGCATCAAAATGACAAGAACAGTTATTATGTAAACAAAACTTGTGAATAGATAGAAGGTTCATGGCTATCCTAGGGACGTGAAGGACATCTTTAAGCAGAAAATTATGATATTTGGTAGAAAGGGAAGCATTACCAATGTGGTTAATAGGAAGTGCTTGTCCATTGCCAACTGTGACTTGTTCTGAACCTTTATACTATGATTGAACAAAGAGATTGTTCAAGTTAGCAGTGAGGTGGTTTGAAGTTCCTGAGTCAGTTAACCAAGGGTCTTGGCAATTGGTTAACACTGCATTAGAGGCTGAAACCATTGTTGCTAGCTTACTTGGTGGATTCTTGCCTTGATAGCCAAAATCCATTCTGTGATAATAGTCAAGTGCCTGGTGACCTGCCTTGCCATAGATCTGACAGCTAGGTCTATCATTTTTGAAGGTCTGACCACCAAATTGACCTCCAAATTGAGCATTCTGAGGTGAGTTGTAACTTTGTAGACATTAGGAATTGAAGAATTGGTGTTGACCTCCACCATGACTGTTGTTGAATCTTCCTTTACCTCTACCTCTATTACCATTGTTCATTCATCTTCTTCTATTAGAACCACCATTAGAACCACCATGGTTATGTGGCTGAGGATGATAGCTGGTAGAATTCTTATTTCCATAAGCAAACATGGCCAAAGAGTGTGAAAAACTATCAAGATTCTCTGTCATGGCTTGTTCTTCACTTTGCAGCATAATTGAAAGCTGTTCATAGGTAATTGGTTCACTCCTAGTATGGGTTGCTAAACAAAAGTGAGCAAAATCTTTAGGTAAACCTCAAAGAACAATGCAAATGAGTTCTTCATTATCCGCCACTACTCCAATTGCAAGAAGTTTATCATGAGCTATCTTAATCTTCTGCAGAAAATTGTTCACTAAATCTGAACTTTTCTTGAGACTTTGAAGTTCCAACTTCAAATTGAGAATGTTTGCCCTTGAGGTTGAGGTAAACCTCTGCTCTAGAGTATTCCACACTTCTCTTGAAGTGGTGATTCCAACCACGAGAGAGAAAACTTGTGGAGTGAGTATTGAATTGATCAAAGAAAGAAGAGCCTTATCTTTGATTTTCAAGGTTTGGAACTCTGGATTCACATTTGTGGTCAAATGTCCTTGAGCATCAAGAAGAAATTGACCAGGTTGTGAAGTTGAACCATCAATGTGTTCAACTAGAGAGTAAGCTTCCAGTATTGTGATCAATTGGTGCCTCCATGGAATGTAGTTCGTATAATTAAGCTTGATTGACATCAAGTTTGAAATATTAGACAGTAGTAATAATGGTGAGGGTGCTTGAGTAGTGACCTGTGGTGATGGAAGAGTACTGTTTGTAGGAGTAGTGGAAGCCATGGATTCTGGCTCTGATACCATGAAAGATAACAAGCTTGAAGCTTTAACAATGGTGGATTGAGAAAGAGCAGAGAGAGAAAAATGATGAATCAAGAAATGATTTCTATTCAAGCTTGCTTAAAAATGAATACAACCCACACACCCTCTATTTATACATTGCATAAATGGCAACCGCTCTGGAAGCTTCTAGAAGATTCTAATCTAACAACCTGTAGCAAACTCCTACCAGACTAACTGAAGATTACAGTTGTACACCATAGATAAATATCCATTCTATTCATAAGTGAACAAAGGAAAGAAGAAACAGAGCATGTCCAAAATCTCAAGAAGGAAGGGAGTTTGATCAAATGGCATCATCTAGTTTAAAGGTATAATGTGACACACGTGTATAAGTGTAAAATGACACCATGTCTCATTAAAGTGAAACACTCCCGTTTAACTCTCACAAACTAGCCGTTGCAAATATAGCCGTTAGTTCTACTCTGTTTCTTCAACCTTTGACTATTTTTTTTCTTCAACTTCTGTAATTCTACTTTCACTTTTCTTGGAAAACAACTTTCCTACCTTATAGAAATGGCAAAAAAAATTTGTATCATGCTGATGGCATTATGGCCCCTCCTCCTAAAACTATTCCTTCATCCTCATACTCTTCAGCCATGCAAGATTTCAAATTCTGACTTTGCTCCTTTTTTTGTACTTATCAACTGTTGCTAAATGTTTAAGTATCTATTATCATAGATCCAATTGTATCCAACATTGTTGGCCTAACCACTTCTCGTGGGGTTTGGCAATCTTTGGAATAGATGCTTTCTTCTTAATCTTGTGCAAGGATAATGCAGATTCGTTACCAGCTTGCCACTCCGAAGAAAGGCAACCTCTCTATCTAAACAGGTTATTCTGAGATTCTATCCTATTTTCTTGCTGGTCTAGTGGTCTTCCATCTAAATATATAGGATGTTGGGAAATTTAGACCCCGGTTGATAAAATTAACAAATTTTAAACCCAAGTTGTTAATTAGATTTATTATGAATAAACCTTATTAAACAAACAAACATCAATATCATGCTAAAATCATGCAGCGAAAAAAATAAAAGACAAGATATAATAACCCAGGAAAACCAATGAAACAAACTAGTTTCACAGTAAAAAACCTAGGGGCAAACCTTCCCGAAAAGCAATCCACTATAGAAAAGAAAAGTTTTAGATCTATTACAAAACCTTTGTCCCTAGACTTTACAATCCTTGTAGATGAACGTACAGCAAAAACCTTCTACCGTTTCAGAACCTCTGAACTCTTCAATATATGAACGCCACCCTTTAATGCACGGATCCCAGTACATGACTAACCCCTTCGTACGAATACCAATACGTGACTCATTCACCAACTTGAGGAAGAAGAATGTTGGTTGCAAAGTTCTTCCCTTCATCAACAATGAAGATTAATAAGCACTTGGTTACAAAACCCTAAGGCGCAAAGACGTAGTAGCTTTTTTCAGAGAGAATAAGGCATCGGTCACCTTTTGCACATGTTCTCCTTGTATTCTCTTATGTGACGACCTCTAAAATAAGCCTTCTATATGTCTAAGGTTGTGAGAAAAGAAACCATACACAAATACATAAGCGTGGACTGAAAATCAGATCTGAAAATCTGAATTCCCGTAACCTCGATAGATACCTCGATAGATAATATCTGTCGAGTCTCATTAAACCTCAATAGATAGTTATCTATCGAGCAGCTGTCAAGTTATTTGTTTGCAGGTGTCGAGCTATCTGTCTAGCTTTAGTAAATAGTTTTTCTTCACCTGTTTCTTGGTCCAATCTTCATGGCTTTAATATTAAACTTGAACAACATGTTTCTTGAAGTATTAAAAACATCCTAGATCTACTCAAATACAAGTAAAGTGCGTTTTGTCAAAGGATTAGCCAATTACACAAAATATGTCCTTAGCATAGGATACTCTTTTGACCTCTATAACTACTCAGTCGAAATCAAATTCTCTCGATGAATTCCATGGCCATCTTCTTACCCATGAATAATGACTTGACCAATAGGCAACATGCATGCATCAAATGATTTAGGTCTTCCACCAGCCAATTTTATTGCTTAATCGTCACCCTCCACCGACTCATCCTCCACCAATTGGGGGCGTAATTTGATAAAGTACCAATTTTCCAAAAACTTAAATAGTTAGGAAATAGTAATTAAAGGTAATCACTTAACCATAATTTTAATACTCCAACTCATATATGAGCCAAACTCCCCCTTAATTAGTAGGGCCCAACATGTAAGATTTTTAACATTTTAAATAGGAGGCAGCTGAGTAAAGTTATAGATCAAACTAATGATGTTTTGCTTTAATACTATGATAAATTACTAACTGTCCTAAATATTTTAAGATATTAAGAAATAGTAAATTTCACCACTTTACCATAATTGTAACATAACTCTTGTTGATGCCAATTTTCGCGAAAATTTACAAGCTCGCTACAAGCCAAGCTCATTTCTTCTTGTGCCCGATTCATGTTTCTTTATCTTATTTTATTTTCTTTTGCATGGTCCAAACTCATGTGCCTTAATAGGGATTTGAGGGAGTGCTTTGGTTGGGGTGGGTTGACTTTTTAGGACTTTTTTCATGTGCCTATGTAAGGTTGAAATTTATCAACCATCTTGTTGGCTTTATCTCGTACCAATTTGCTTGTAATTTAGCACTTAGTAACCCTGTATTTAGGTGGGATTCTTGTAAGGGTAGTGTGTGAAGAGAGTGTGAAGAATTGCTCATCCTTGTGCAAAGAAGTAGAGACTCGCGGCTAGGACTCGCGACTGACTCGCGGCTTGCAAGTTACCAAATGCTGTGCACGTGAGAAGCATGCGGGAAGGTGAAGGGTCACGCCAGCTGTCGCACTACAGGACAAAAGTCCCAGGCTGGCCAGGCCATTACCTCACGACTTGGACAAGCTGCAAGGTCAAGTCGCCAACTTACCCTGCTTGGCAAAAATTGAATTTTCATATTCCAAACACACACCACTATATATAGACCCTTATACCCACGAAATCAAGAGAGCTTCCAAAGAGAATTTTGTGAGAGAAACCCTAGAGAAAAACAAGATTGCCTCATCCCCAATCTTCACGAAGAGACTCTAAAAATTCCTCCACTCTCTTCCTCTCTATTGATACATCCTTGAAAGGCTATTAACCAAATCCTTTTCTCATCACACCCACAACTGTGAGAAGGTACATTTGGTGCTAAGGGAAGTAGTTTGGAAGGGACCAATGACTATTGGTTGATGCTATGGTGTATAGCGGAATCCGGTAAGCTAAAGAAGAAATAGGTTTGGCGCAACCTCATTGGAGCAAGAAGTTTAGAGGGCTTAGGTACACTAGGTAGATTAGGCTTGGAGGGTCTTTTGCTGTTTATGTATCCCAACTACATTTTTTAGTGGATTATTTACCGCTTGGAGGGCGGTGGAGAGGTTTTACGCCAAGGGCTTCGGTTTCCTCTTCGATTACACATCGCGTGTTGTCATTGTGTTTGCATCTCTCTTCCTTTATCTTTGCCTTTTATTTTCTATTGTGGATGTGATTATATTTGGCTTAGGTTGTTTATCAATTCTGTGTTTAGCTTTTGTTTATGTTTCGCACATTAATTGTTTGATTACAAGCTTGAATTGATTTTTTTTTTTTTTTTTTGTTATTTGGGATTTAAACGTTCAAAGGCGTTTTACACACATATTGAACTTTCATTTGGTATCAGAGCGGGTACACTCTTTGTGGTTTAAATATCTGAGTGTGATCCTTTATCCTTTTTGAGATGGATAGGTCTCAATCCTTAAATGTTCAACCATTTTTTGATGGTAACAATTTTGCCTTCTGGAAAGTTAGAATGAGGGCATTTCTATGCTTTTGTTGATGACACCGTGTGGGATGCGGTTGAAATAGGTTGGACTAGGCCGGAGGCTGCTAAATCTATTTGGGATAAGGCAGCTCTTACGGCAACCAATGCTAACAATAAAGCTTTAAATTCAATTTTCTGTGGTGTGTCTCCAGATGAATTCCACAGGATATCTCACATGACAGTTGCCAAGGAAGCTTGGGAGATTTTGGAGACAACTTATGAGGGGACTAAGAATGTGAAGGACACAAAGCTCCAAATGATTACCACTAACTTTGAAGAGCTCAAGATGGGTGAAGATGAATCGTTTGATTCATTCTAAGGAAAACTTAACGAAATTGTCATTGCTAAGCTCAATCTTGGTGAGAAGATTGAAGATACTAAGGTGGTGAGAAAAATCTTGAGGTCCTTGCCTAAAAGCTTTAGAACAAAAGTCACAGCCATAGAAGAGAGTAAAGACTTGGATGAGATCAAAATTTAGGAACTGATTGGGTCTCTCCAAATATATGAACTAGGACTGCCTTCCCACAAGACGAGTAAATCGCTTGCTCTCAAAACTATCACCGAAAAAATGGATGATCCTTCCGAAGAAGATGGAGTGGAGAAGGAAGTAGCATATCTTGCGAAAAACTTTCGCAAATTTCTAAAGATGAAGAACAGTGGGAAACCATTCAACAGAGGAAAATTTTCATTTTCAAGAGGTGATAGGAAATAGTTTTTGAGGAAAGAAGGGAAGGATTTTCAATCTCTTTCGGACATTGTGTGTTATGAATGCAATGGCCATGTACATCTCAAGAAGGAGTGTCCCAATTTCTTGAGAGGGAAAGGCAAGGTGTATGCCACAACACTGAGTGATACAGACTCTTCGAGTTCTAATTCTGAAGAGAGTTATGACGGAGAAGAAAACTACTCCGCATTTATGACCATTGCACATGTGGAGTCCTCAGATGATTTAGGTACACTTGTGAAGGAGCTTGGTGAGTATTCTGATTTGGAGTCTATTGGAATAGTTGAGAAGTTTGAAGATGAGGAAGTTGGAGAAGTAGTGGGATTGCAAGAGACTTACAACTCACTCCTTGAGAAGACCGGTGAATATGCTAAAGTGGCTAATGCAGCCATTAAGAAGATGAAGAGGTCTAAGAAAGATTACAAAAGTCTTCTGGCACGATACAAGGAGGCGAAGTGTGAGATTGAAACACTAAATGGTGATCTATCAGAAGTTTACACAAAAGTGAGATTTCTTGAGCAAGAGGTAGTGCAAGCTCATGCCAAGATAGAGAGAGTCTCCTCCCAGAAGTTAGAAGATATTATTTCATCTCAAAAACCTTCCTCAGACAAGTCCAGGTTGGGATACACCAGAGGGAGTGGCTCGTCAGCCAAGGTCATCAAAGAAGTGAAGTTTGTAAAGGCTAAAGAGATGACTGTGAATAAGTCTATTCTTGAGAAAATTAAGGCTGAGAAGATGAAAAATGTGGCTGATCAACGGGTGTTCAATAAGTCCCACAATTAATCAGAATCGAGATATAGAGCTAGAGGAAGATCACTTCCAAGATCACAGCAGGGTCCTAGAACGAACTATCTCTGTCACTATTGCGGAATGCAAGGACATACTAGATCCAACTGTCATAAGCTGAGAGCATTGAACAATGCAAGCGCTCCTCGATCATGAGGAAGGAGAAATGACAAGAGATCTTGGGGTGGTGAGCAACCAAGAAGTCAAAACCGTAATCCCGGAATGATGGACATGATGAAGATGATTAGTGCCTTCACAAATTGCTTGGAAAGCTTCACACGAAGGTTTGATAGTCCAAACTCTCGTACCTAATCCGTAAAGGATATCACCCCAAACACACGTGACATGTGGGTGACAAAGGGTACCCATGCATAAGCATCATAACATGTCCATGCATCAATTCTTCCTATGCCTTGTGAATATGTTTGGTTGTTTGCTTTATGCTTCTGTTTGTTTTGAGTTGTTGCTTGTTTATTTGTTTCATTTTAAAATGTTTTTACATTGTCTTTGATCAATCTTTTATTACTTTTATGTCAAAAATCCAAAAACACATAAAAAGTAGAAAATTCAAAAGTTTGATCAACCTTGTTGAGTCTCAAAGCATGTTTTGCCTTGTACCTTTGTACTAATGGCTTTATGCATTTAATGAGCTTAGCTTGTCTCTTATGCACTCATATCATTGTGAAAGAACTTCTGAAACCTTTGTGACTGTTGTAAATAGATCTTCAACCATGTCATGAATGATTAGTGAATGGTTTTGTTAATCTTGAGACATGCATAGACTTGTGTCCATATATCTTCCCACTTATTAACCTTGTATTTAGGTGGGATTCTTGTAAGGGTAGTGTGTGAAGAGAGTGTGAAGAATTGCTTATCCTTGTGCAAAGAAGTAGAGACTCGCAACTAACTCGCGGCTTGCAAGCCGCCAAATGCTGTGCACGTGAGAAGCATGCGGGAAGGTAAAGGGTCACGCCAGCTATCACACTACAGGACAAAAGTCACAAGCTGGCCAGGCCATTACCTCACGTCTTGAACTCGTGACTTGGACAAGTCGCGAGGTTAAGCCGTCAACTTACCCTATTTGGCAAAAACTGACTCTTCGTATTCTAAACACACACCACTATATATAGACCCTTATACCCACGAAATCAAGAGAGCTTCCAGAGAGAATTTTGTGAGAGAAACCCTAGAGAAAAACAAGATTGCCTCATCCCCAATCTTCACTAAGAGACTCTAAAAATTCCTCTACTCTCTTCCTCTCCATTGATACATCCTTGAGAGGCTATTGACCAAATCCTTTTCTCATCACACCCACGACTGTGAGAAGGTACATTTAGTGCTAAGGGAAGCAGTTTGGAAGGGACCAATGACTATTGGTTGATGCTATGGTGTATAGCAAAATCTGGTAAGCTAAAGAAGAAATAGGTTCGGCGCAACCTCGTTGGAGCAAGAAGCTTGGAGGGCTTAAGTACACTGGGTAGATTAGGCTTGGAGGGTCTTCTGCTGTTCATGTATCCCAACTACATTTTTTAGTGGATTATTTATCGCTTGGAGGGTGGCGGAGAGGTTTTACGCAGAGGGCTTCGGTTTCCTCTTCGATAACACATCGCGTGTTGTCCTTGTGTTTGCATTTCTCTTCCTTTATCTTTGCCTTTTTAGTTGTGGATGTGATTATATTTGGCTTAGATTGTTTATCAATTCTGTATTTGGCTTTTGTTTATGTTTCGCACGTTAATTGTTTGATTACAAGCTTGAATTGATTTTTTTTTTTTTGTTATTTGGGGTTTAAACGTTCAAGGGTGTTTTACACACATATTGAACTTTCAACCTAGATCACAGGTTGTGCCAATTGGGTTAGGGCCACTTTGTAACACCAAGAGCTCATGTAGAAAGATCACGTGCCCAAAATTTTTACCCAAATGAAGACCTATAGCTCTTGTTGTATGTGGTTGAAGACATTGTCATTTTTGGATTTTGGAGCAACCTAGCTTCTTTATTGGCTTTTGTTGCATGTAGCTAGCAAGGACAGCTTCCCAAGAGGCTAAGATTTGCTAGGGAATAATTAATAGCCAATTACATTTTCCTTAATAATGATGCAAGCAAGACTTCATTTTACATAAACAAAGAAATTTAACCATAGCTATTAGTTTGACATTATTAGGGATCATGGCTTCAACCATTATGCTTAGGCGAGTCCTTACGAGCATCCTAAATTTGATATAAAACCCCAAATCATATCAAACATAACAAGCCATGTTTTACGCTTGAAACTCTATATTTAGAGCAAAAACTCATACAACAATAGCATAGGAACCACATTCTAAAGTCTTAGGCTGAAAATAGTGGCACAAAGGAGTCTTCCCTCTCTCCCTCACCACCTTTCTTAACTTCTCCTTTCTACTATATATGAATTTTTTTTTAGATCTAGTGTATTATGCATATTTTCCACAAGAAAGTAAAATTCAAATGAGGAGAACATTAGTTATGAGCATCCTAAGTTTGATATAAAACCCCAAATCAGATCCAACATGACAAGGCACGTTTTACACTTGAAATCCTATCTTTAGAGCAAAAAATTATACAACAGCAGCATAGGAACCACATTCTAAAGTTTTAGGTTTAAAATAGTGGCACAAATGAGTCTTTCCTCTCTCCCTCACCACTTCTCTCAACTTCTCCTTTCTACTATATATGAAAAACTTTTTTAGATCTAGTGTATTATGAATATTTTCCACAAGAAAGCAAAAGTTAAATGAGGAGAACATTAGTTATGCATAACCCATATTTGTGTTTGGAGAGAGAAATTGAAAGGCAAAACAAGTAGGCTCAGCCATGGGTTTGGGTTGGTGTGAGAGAGAGAAAGAGTGAGAGCCATCACTAGGGACAATGACAACACTTGGTTTTGAGTTGTAGAAAGAGAATGCATATGGGTTTTGATGAGTTGTGATTGTGTGTGACACTAGCTATTCACTAATTTTTAATATGCTAATGTGGCGTGCTAGGATTAAAGGGTGCAAACTAGCAATTCCACATCCAGTTTGAATTTAAACTCAATTAAGAAAGGAGAGCCAAAATATTTTTAATATGGAATTTATATGGCTTAAGAGCTTGTAAATGCATGTTATTAATCTTCTTTTTTCACTAGGTGCAAGTTTGGAATTAAATGAATACTTGCAGATTCATTTATCAAAAGTGTGTAGCCATTTGATTACGTAAATGATGGCATGATTGTCAAAGTTATAACTCCAAACTAGCGTAGAGCTATCTTTTCTAACTCACTACTTGATGATTTATAAGACCATTCTTGTATATTTTTTAAAAAAAGTCATATGACTAAAACCATAAATGGATGGTCTCTTCAATCACTATATAGTGAGTTGGAAGGAGAGAACTCTAAACTAGTTTAGAGCTAAATTAACTTTCTACATTGGTTAATGAAATTCTAGGAGGCCATCCACTCCTTTTCTCAACAAAGAAGTTTGGGTTGCAATATTGAATTCTTAATTAATTATGCCAAACCATGACATATTGATAATCATTTTTATTATATTTTTTAAATTTGGTGATTATAAAAATGAGGAAGGGATTTAAACCTTAGTTTTTCTTATAAAAAATTGTAGAAAAAAAATATTGTATTACAAAGATCTTAACGTCATATTTATAATAGTTTTTCTATGATGATAACCATAAATTTTGCAATAACTAATGAAATGGTTCACTTTTAATTTTTTTTTTTTAAAAAAAAGGTAAATAATCGGAAGGATAATTTTTTTTTAGGAGAAACATGGGGAGAAGTTGGCATAAAACACCAAAAGATATTATTAGGCGTAAATGCACTTTTGATCCCCAATTTGCATTTTGGTCTTTAAATTGATTTCGTTCCTATTATCGTCCCTATTTTTAAAAAATCATTTCTATTTTAGTCCTTTCCATCATCCAAGTAACGGAACCCTATTACGTGGCAGACGATGTGCCCTGATTGCTAACATGGTGCTGACGTGGCACTGACATGACATTAAAATATTATTAAAAAAAATTATTTGGTAGTTTTCAATGCCACGTCAGCATTTAATTTTTTTTTTTAAATTTCTGATAAAAAAATTTTCAATTAAACTGAAAAAATTAAAAAAAAAAAAAAAAACTTTACAATTTTAAAGATTGAGAAAAAAAATTTAGAGCAATTATTTCAAATTTTCTTGAACTTTTTGAAGAAACAAACACTAAATTAACACTATTCACGCTCTATGTTGGCGTTTTTGTGTTTGTATCTATTTCATTTTCTTCTTTCTTGTATGATAAACCAAAAAAGTAAAATCAAAACAAAAATAAATTAATAAATATCCCAAACAACATCAGCCAGAGATGCATATTTATAGTGCTAAAAAACCCAAATTAGTTTGTGTGGCATTTGTCTCTCTTAGTCTCTATCTCTCTCGATTTGAGATGACTTGCTCTCAAATTGGGTTGGTTGAAAAATATCCCAAACCATGGCTGAGAAAAAGAAGAGGGAAGAAGCCCAGAAGAATTAGAAAAGGAGATCGGCTTGAGAAAAAAGAAGAAGAAGAGGCAGAGGAGATCAGCAACATGGGCATGGCATGCAATCTCCGACTTTTTCTTGTTTATGATGTTTGTGTTTGTATTGTTCTTTTGCTTCTTTCTTTGTCAATCCCCTACTTCTTTTCACTCTCTAAACCCAAATCCCTCTCCCTCTCTCTTTTTTGATCAACGATGGTGGTAGTGGGTTTGGTGACTTTATGGGTGTGGGTTTGTTGACTGTTTGGTGGGTTTGATTATGAGAACATGAAGTTTGATTTTTCTGGTTTCGGGTTGTTGATGATTTTTTCTAGGTTCATGGGTTTGATTTTTCTGGTTTCATGTTGTTGATGATTTTTTTGGGTTCATATGTTTGATTATTTGCTAAGAAAATCAATAAAAGAAAAGCAAATATTGATTATTTTAATTTTCTGGGCAAGTTCATCTTCTTTTCTGTAGAAAATGAAGAACAGTTCTGGGTTCACCTGCACTATTCTGGGTTTGCATTTGTTCTAGGTTTGCTCTTGATTCTGGGTTTTATTTCTTGTTTTTCTGGATTTGATGGAGATTAGATTTGGTTGCTAGATTTGGATTTGGGTGTGCTAGAGATTGGATTGGTTGCTAGGTTTATTTCTTGAATTTTGGAAGAACATGAAGAACTGGATGTTATGTTCTTACGGAAAAAAATAAGGAAAGTAAAAAAAATATATATATATTAGATTTAAGGCAAATAATAATAATAATTTGAAAGTAAAAAATTAAAATGCTAACGTGGCATTGAAAACTGCCAAATAATTTTTTTTTAATAATATTTTAATGTCATGTCAGTGCCACATTAGCACCATGTCAACAACTAGGGCACTCCGTCTGTCACGTAATAGGGTTCCGTTACTTGGATGACGGTAGAGACTAAAATAGAAACAATTTTTTAAAAATAGGGACAACAATAGGAACGAAATCAATTTGGGGAACAAAATGCAAATTAGCCTAAAATGTAGGGACCAAAAGTGCATTTACGCCATACAACCACTGGGTTACGTTTTAATGAGTAAAATGACTATAAGAGGCTTTTACTTATTGATTTAGATTAGGTTTGATGTCCAGATGAATTAGTGTAATTGGGCACTAGCTACACTCAATTTTTTTTTTTTTTTTTTTGATGAACAGCTAGCGTCAGGGGTTCAAAAGAAACTCCAGAGCTAGCAAAAACTAAAAATTTATATTTAAATTTGTTTTACTTGACCCCTAATTTAAAATTTTGAAAATCATGACTATGACCTTAGATCAAGACACTGTTCAAAAAATCAATTTTTTGAATATGTGGGAATTGAATCCCATATCTCTTATTCAATTATTAGAAATTTTATTAATTCAACTAACTAGAACACATTGCTAAAATAAGTTTTGAATATGATCTTCTTATGATATATTTTTCCTTAAAAAAAAAAAAAAGGAAGAATTAAGCCAACAACAAAAATAGAAATTTGTAAATCTTAAACCTAAAAAAAGAAAAAAAAAATTCTCATTTAGATTTTAAAAGATTTGAAATAAACAGATAGATGAAATTATTATAAGCCATAATAATTAAAGTTTACTTAACAACAATAATTACCATGTTTATTGTATTTAGAAATAATAGTTTATTTTCAAGATTTAATCTTAGAAAAAATAATTAGTATATTTATTATATTAAGAAGCAATATGTCAAATGAACTTATAGTTTACCTTTTAGTCTCTTACTACTGCTATGGAAAATTTTGTAAAAAAATTCTTCTTTTACCTAAGATTCATCTTCTTACTAACTCCCCTAGAAAAAATCTTGAAACTACCACTAATTGCAGACATTTCATTACGTACTTCTACTAATTTTCTCAACTAAAAAAAGGTTAAACTTGTTGCACACAAGTTTTTATACACAATTTTACACACCCCAAAAGGCAACTTGCTTTTTAGGGTTTATGTAAAATTCTGTAAAAAAATATTTTGTGTAATAAAAAATATTGCTAAAAAAAAGATCCGGTTAATGGGTACCTTTAGGCATTTATTAATGAGTTATTTAAGTAAAGTTTTGATACTACTTTTATGGAAAATATTTTAAAAAAAATGTCAAAAATTATATAGACCAAACCACATTTTCATATTTAAGGTTCACAAGAATGAACCAAACACTTTTTAATATTCAAGAATTTTAAAAAAAAATGAAATTGAATGTTTATTGTCTACAAACCTAATATATATATATATATATATATATATTTATATTCATCAAAAGTTTTATAGATCAACTAGTTAGCACATTCTGGTGTTTTCAATGGAGATATTTAGAATTCAAATCTACACTCCCCTAATTACTGAATTATTAAAAAAAAAAAACCTATATAAGATTTATTAAGCGAAATTATTACGGATTTATTGGTAGGTCACCTAGTTATTAAGTACCAAATCTTAAAGCAGTAAATAAGAATGCAATAAACACAATATTCAAGATTTGGTAACAAATTAAGTTGAAAACCAAAAATGAACATCTTTAATGAAAAAACCACTTTGGAGATCTAGTTTTGTAAATAATTTAGGTGAAAACACAATTTGGTTCCTATATGTTGGGATCATGGTCAATTTAATCCTTACATTTTCATAGTAGTCAATTTGCTTCTTGTTTATTTATTTTTATAACTTAGAGTCAATTTAGTCCCTATCATTAACTCACTAAAGGAAAATGCTTATGTGGCTAATAGTGTGCTATGTTTGCATATATGTGGCAAAAAAATATATTAAAAAAATACATAAGAAAATGCAAGAATACACAAGAAAATTAAAGAAATTGAGATTTTTTTTATTAAAAAAGTAATTTTCTTTATTTTTTAAAAATTAATTTTTCCAAATTAGTTTTTGTTCTAACATGACTTTTTCTGTTGTTATTGAAATGCTTATGTGGCCTTGTAAATGTTAATTGTTTGATAATATATATATATATATATATATATTTGCCATGTGTATGCTAACAAAGTATACCGTTAGCCACGTAAGCGTTTTCTGTTAGTGCGTTAACGATAGGGATCGAATTTACATTAAGTTGAAAGTAACAAGGACCAAATTGATTGTTATGAAACTATAGGGTCAAATTGATGGTGATCCCAAAATGTAAAGACTAAAATGATTAATTTACTAAGGAAAAAAAATTATAATAATCTACTTACAAAGTTTTTCATGTGATAATGTAAAGGGAAACACAAATTCTGAAAAGTAGGGAGAGAATAGATAATATATTCATATATAACCTTAAATTGTTGACTATTGTGATTCGAAGGCTAAAGACTACTACACCTCTCACAGCATTAGTGTTTTTTTTTTTTTTTTTTTTTTTTGACATGCCCACAGAATAAGATTACTGCCTTGAATTAACCAAATGGGCACTACGTTATATAGATTATTGCACGTCCCACACGGTTAACGAAGCTAGCATGAATGAGATTTTGACTAAAGTAGACATAGACTTATGACTTTACTTCCATCGGTCAATGAAAATGTATTCAGGTAAGTTAAGCGGCTCGGATAATAATATCTAAGTCCTAAACTCAGAGTTATTTTAGAACTACAATATTTTTCATACACTTTGTCACAACTATATATATATATATATATATTTCTATATATGGATATATTTCCTGCAGCCGCCAAAAAAGGTTTATTCAACAAGTCTGGTTGTTAAATCTAAACCTTAATTTCTAGATTGCAATCTTTTTTATGGTAAAAAGGTTGCAATCTTTATTGACTACCATGAGATTTTGATAATGAATTTGTGTGAGAACACCGAAGCTTGCATTATCTTGCACTAAGCACAAATTGTTGACAGAGAGCTATACGTGATTGGTGATCTTTATTTATGACCATTGAGAGCAAAGTCTATGGATGAATCATGAATGAGAGTAAAATCTCAAGAAAGAAGAGGAAAGGAAGATTGAGAAACACATGGATTATTATAATAAAACGTATGAACTAAGAAACTAGTGCTTTTAATAACTAATACTATATCTATTAAGACTAAAAGCTACACCATTTTGAGACACAAACTGATCCTGAAAGAGATAAGATAGACAACATTGTTCATATTACAGGTAACATTTGCTTGAGTGGAAATGACACTGTTTGGCGTTAAGTGAGGTTCTTGATACGACAGCGTTTTTTGTGTGCACACAAACGCATAAATCAGGAAAATTCAATTCAAGCATCACAAGAGGACAAGCCATAAACCAAGCCAAATGTCAGTTGAAGGAGGTTGATAACATCACGTTATTTGTTTTCAAATGTAATCTTATCTAGCGAAGCTCCCAAGAATATTACAGCAAGCAAATTACAGTCAGAATCTCATTACACATTCAATCCAATTATGGTATCAGAGCATACAAACTCACCTCCAGCCATGACAAAATTTTTACTCCTCTACTTTTGATTCAGCCACGCTATCTCTCAATCCTCCCCAACCCTGTACCCCATCTAGGGCGGCCCAAGATGGTTTGAGGCCTCTAAGGCGATAATATTAAAGGAGTATTTTTACATCAAAATTTCACTTAAAATAAAATTTTTAGTTTATTGTTAGTATTTGTTTTTTAAATCTATTATTAATTATTTCTTATTGATATAGAACAGACTGCTATGACTTTTTTTTGGCTCTCAAGTGAGCTTGAAATTGCGCAAAGTAAAAAGGCACTAGCAGAAATCATTTAGGCGACAAAGTTAGCATTAATGTAAGATTTGCATTGTAGAGAATTATATTGTACACATTTGTTTTGAATCAATGAAAGGTTTACATTGTAAATAATTATAGTGTACATATTTGCAAAAAATCTACAATATTGAACACATTAAATCTTAAATTGATAGTACAATGTAAACTATGAATTTTCCATTAAATTATTTCAACTTTGTTAAGATCTAAACCACATCCTTCCCAGATTTTAAATAAAATTTGTTAAGACCAAAATATTGTTATGATGATTATATCTAAACATATTTCAGGTGGGTCTAAAAAAAATTTATTCAAGGTGTTCAAATTTTAATTTTAGGAGAGTCATATAATATATATATATATATATATATATATATAATTTGCCAACTCAGTGGGTTCACTGAACCCCTCGAACCGTAAATGGCGCCGCCCATGGCCGCCTCGGTATATTTGAAACTCAGCACAAGCAAGGAAAGTTGCTATTTTTAGGATTTTCTACGGGGTGGAAGTTTTTAAAATATAAACCTTTATTTCTAGGTTGCAATCTTTATTGACTATCATATCATGAGGTTTTTGTGATGAATTTGTGTAAGAACACCGAAGATTGAGAAACAAGTGGTTTATTATACTAATAAAACGTTAGAAACGCGTGGTTTAAATAGCTATAATATACTATCTATTTAGACTAAAAGCGACACGGTTTGAAACGCAAAACTGATCCTCAAGAGATACCATATAGACAACATTGTCCACATCACAAACGACACTATTTGTTGTGAGCACACAAACACACGCATAAATCAACAAAATTCAATAATTCTAGCATCACAAGGGACAAGATTGAGATTAGGTGTAATACTAGAGTATTGCATCAGTTGCACCGGATCCAAATTTGGACAAAGGGGACAAACCATAGACCAAGTCAAATGTTAATTGAAGGCAGGATTGGACCCGGGTGGGGGCCAAGGCCCCTGGGTCTTTTTTTCGTAGTTGAGTTCCCTTCTAAAACCTTAGACTTTTCCTTCTCCTTAATAATCTTAACTAACCTCACTAAAATAGTAAATATTCAACCCAAAAATTTAAGAAAAACAATAAAAATATTCATAATGGTGATTGTATCTTAGCACTAAAAAAGCTAAATTTTTTGCAATTACAGTAAACTGGTATAAATACCAGTTGATTGTAGCAAGTTGTTAAAAATAAAATAAAATATTATATTAAGATTATATCTCTTCCTTCAATTGAAAAACTCAAATTCTTTCTCTTCTTTTTATTATTTTAATCAGTTGTTTATATTATTTTAAATGAAGTAATAAAAAAAATAGAATGATAGTGGGTGTATTGTAAAGTGATGTAATAAAATAGATAAAATAGCTTTTCAATATGCTAAAAGCTAAAACTTTTAGCACCACCACTGTAAATGCTTTAACTGTAACAACAACAAAAAAATCTTAGCCAGCCTAGTTTAAAAAAAAAAAAAAATTGTTTTTGTTTTTGTTGATAAATGATTGTATCTCAACGTATTTAAAAACAACGATTTTGTGTATTTATAATTTTATAAAACGATATGGATCCCTATTTGGAATTTTTTTTTTCTTTATACCCGACACCCACTAGCTTAAAATCCTGGATTGGTCCCTGGTTGAAGGAAGTTGATAACATCATGTTATTTGTTCTCCAAATGTAATCTAATCTATACATTAGTAAATAGATACAGAAGCTCCCAAGAATATTACAGCATGCAAGCAAATCACACTCCAAATCTCATTCAATCCTTTTACAGTTGATTCAGGCTTAGCTGCACTATCTCTCAATCTCAAATTATACTTAGAACCTCATTACCAACGACAATAGAGCCTTTACCAACTTGGGGTTGGTTGAAGTGGTAAGCAGCTTCATTCCGCTTAAGTGAGGGCTCGTTCGAGTCCTCATGTATGCAGCTACCCCAGTTGGGAGCCTCACCCACCATTGCCAGGTGTGCGACCCGGGGCGACCAACGGATTAGTCAAGTATGAGTACGCCCTGCTTGGATACCGTGGCCGACGACCAAAAAAAAACGACAATAGAGCCTTTCTTGGAAAACATCATTCCTACCTTACATAAATGGCAACAAAATATTGTATAATGTTGATGGCATCATGGCCCCTCCTCCTAAAACTATTCCTTCATCCTCATACTCTTCAGCGATGCACGATTTCAAATCCTGACTATGCTCGTTTTTTTGGACTTATCAATTGTTGCTAAATGTTTAGGTATCTACTATCGCAAATCCAATTGTATCCAACATTGTTGGACTAGTACTTCTCTTGATCGGGGTTTGACAAACTTTGGAATTGATGCTTTCTTCTTAATCTTATGCAAGGATTATGCAGACTCGTTATCAGCTTGCCACTTTAAAGAAAGGCAACCTCTCCATCTAAATAGGTGATTCTGAGATTCTATCCTATTTTCTTGCTGGTCTAGTGGTCTTCCATATGAAAATATAGGATACTCTTGTGACCTCTATAACTACTCAGTTGGAGTTAGATTCTCTTGATGAATTCCATGACCATCTTCTTACCCATGAATTATGACTTAACCAACAGGCTGCATGCGTGCATCAAATGATTTGGGTCTTCCACCAGTCAATTTTGCTGCTCAATCCTCACCCTCCACCAACTCATCCTCTACCAATTGTGGTTGTAATTTGATAAATTACCAATTATCCAAAAAGTTTAAATCGTTAGGAAAAAATAATTAAAGATAATCACTTAACCATAATTCTAATACGGCCCTTCATATATAGGCCAAACTCCTCCTTAATTAGTGGGGTCCAATATGGGAGATTTTAAACATTTTAAATGGGAGACAGTTGAGTGAAGTTAGAGATCCAACAAAGGATCTCCTACTTTGATACCATGATAAATTACTTATTATCCTAAAAAACTTAAGCTATTAAAAAATGGTAAATTTCATCACTTAACCATAATTGTAACATAACTCTCGTTGGTGCCAATTTTCACGAAAATCTACAAGCCCACTGCAAACCAAGCTCAAATTCTTCTTGTTCCTGATTCATGTTTATTTGTCTTATTTTATTCTCTTTTGCATGGTCCAAAATCATGCATGTTAATAGGGATTTGAGGGAATGGTTTGGTTTGGGTGGGTTGACTTTTTAGGACTTTTCTCATGCACCTAAATCACAGGTTGTGCCAAATGGGTTGGGGCCACTTTGCAGCACCTAGAGCTCATGCAAAAAGGTCACATACCAAATTTTTTACCTAAATGAAGACCTGTAGCTCTTGTTTTATGTTGTTGAAGACATTGTCTGTTAGGACATATGTGATTCACATGTTAGGAACATATGTCACTATTTTATGTAGTTAGCTAATCCTTCGACAAAACGCACCTTACTTGTATTTGGATAGAGCTAGGATGTGTTTAATACTTCAAGAAACCTTGTTTCAAGTTCAAGTGTTAAAGTCATGCAAGTCTGTCCAAGAATCAAGTGAGAAAGTGCTAAATTTTAAAGCTCGATAGCTTCTCGACACCTCCTCGACACCTGGCTATCTGTCGAGCTCTTCAGCTGATTCTTATCACAATCTCGATAGCTTCTCGATAGCTGGTCGATCGATCGAGAAAGCTTCTGTCCCCTCGACACCTTATTGACACCTTCTCGATAGCTGTATCTGTTGAGATTCATTAAACCTCGACACCTACTCGATAGCTGCTATCTGTCGAGGTTACAGAAATTTAGATTTCTATTTTTGGGCCAGGCTTATGTATTTGAGTAGGGTTTCTTTTCTCACAACCCTAGACCTATATAAGGCTTGTTTTAGAGGCCGTCACATAAGAGAATACAAGGAGAACATATGCAAAAGGTAACCGATACCTTATTCTCTCTAAAAGAAGCTATTGCGTCTTTGCGCCTTAGGGTTTTGTAACCAAGTGCTTCTTGATCTTCATTGTTGATGAAGTGAAGAACTTTGTAGCCAACAATCTTCTTCCTTAAGTTGGTGAGTGAGTTATGTACTGGGATTCGTGCAAAGGAGTTAGTCACGTATTGGGATCCATGCAACATCAAAAGGTGGCGTTCATATATTGAAGAGTTCAGAGGTTCTGAAGCGGTAGAAGGTTTCTGCTGTGAGTTCATATATGGGGATTGTAGAGTCTAGGGACAAAGGTTTTGTACTAGATCTGAAACTTCTCATTACTATAGTGGATTGCTTTTCGGAAAGGTTTCCCTCCAGGTTTTTTACTGTGAAACTAGTTAGTTTCATTGGTTTTCCTAGGTCATCATATCTTGTCTTATTTATTTTTTTTGCTGCATGAGTTTGACATGATATTGATGTTTGTTTGTTTTAACAAGTTTTATTAATAATAAATCTAATTAACAACTTGCGTTTTAAATTTGTTAATTCTATCAATCGGGGTTTAAATTTCCCAACAAGTGGTATCAGAGCGGGTTCACTCTGATTGGATTAATTTCCTGAGTGTGATCCATTGACCTCTGTTGTCATGGATAGAGGACAATCTTTATTTATACCTCATTTATTTGATGGAACTAATTATGCGTACTGGAAAGTTCGTATGAAAGTCTTTTTGTAGGCTCCAAGTGAATAGGTTTGGCAAGCTGTTAAAGTTAGCTGGATTAAGCCAAAAGAAGCGCCGGTAGATTAGGATGATGCAATAATCATTGCTGCAAATTTCAATAGTAGGGCCTTGAATGCTTTGTTTTGTGGGGTGACCAATGAGGAATTTAAGAAAATATCATCCACAGAAGTTGCCAAGGAAGCATGGACCATTCTTGAGACCACTTATGAAGGTACCAAGGCAGTAAAGACTATGAAGTTTCAACAACTCACTAGTAGTTTTGAAGAAATAAGAAAGGAGGAGGATGAGACCTTTGATGAGTTTTATGCTAAGTTCAAGGATATTGTGAATTCTAATTTCAACCTTGGAGAATTTATAGCAAAATCCAAAATTGTTAGGAACATCCTTTGGTCCTTACCTGAAAGATTCTATGCCAAGATCACTGTCATTGAAGAAGCAAAGGACATTGATAAAATTCCTTTGACTGAGCTTGTAGGGAACCTTCAAACCTATGAGATAGGATTAGGTTCAATGGGAAAAAGTGAAAAGAGTAAAAACTTGACTCTTAAGGGTATAGAGGAAGAGACTGAGGACTCTGAAGATGAAGATCAAAGTGAAGATGAGAATGAGGATCTAACCTTCATAACTGATGAGATTATCAAGCTTCTTCAGTTTAGGAAAAAGGATAAGGGCAAACCTCCTAGGAAACCTAAATCCTCTTGAAAGGGCAAGAATGAGAAACCCCTCATCAAATGCCATGAGTGCAAAGGTTTTGATCATATGAGGATAAAGTGTCCAAACTACCTCATGAAGGAAAAGACCAAAAAGTCAGAAGATAAAGGTTTGGTTGCTACTTGGAGTGACATTGAGGATGACTCTTCTGATGAGTTTGCGGATGAATGTCACCACGTTATGGCCTTTGCTGCTTCAACTAATAAGGTGATTGTGGAAAGTGCTAGTGACAGTGAGGATTCTTCTAATGATGAAGTACCTAAGAAGATAACCATTCAGGAAGCCTATGATAAGCTATGCACTGAATTTATAAAATCTGAGAAGACTTCTCATCTTGGTAGAAAAGAGATTAATGAGGTAAAAACTAAAAAAAATGATCTGTTAGTCAAACTAGATGAGACTACAAGGTTAGTTGAGACTCTTGTTGTGGAGAACGCCTCATTAAAAGAGAAGGTCAAGAATCTTGAGGTTGAGCTTAGTCAAGCTAGAACTCAAATAGAGAGGATGTTTAGTGCAAAACTTGATGAAGTATTGAGTGCTCAAAAGCCTAGTTCTGATAAGACTGGCTTAGGATATGCTGTTTCCTCCAGCCCCTCCTCTTCCACGGCTTCTGGATCAAGGACTGTCTTTATGCCATAATCTGAGAAAGGTAATAAAGGTATGAAATCCAAAACTGTTCTAGTTAATTCTAAATCCTTTGTTAGACCTCACGTTGTCACCATTATGGTGTCGCTGGACACATTCGTCCTAATTGCTTTAAATTGTATCCTCAAAAGCAATTGTCCAAACGGCCACAGGTTTCCTCTCAAGGAACTACACCTTTCTTTGGAGAGTTATTAAAAGTTTTGAGCTTTTTAACTCAATTTCAAGAGAATTTTAATTCTTCTATGTCCTTTAGTAGACATATTAGGACACGTGCCTTTTCATCTTCACAGCCAAAGACTTGTGCTATGTGGGTGAGAAAGGAGCCTAAGACTTAATTGTCTTTTTTGTTTGTCCTCTGCTTTAATTTTGTCTATCTAAAGTAGGACTGTCTTTGCTTGATTTCTTATCTGCTTTTGATATCATGTTTTCATGCATCTGTATATTTCTATCATGCCTTCATGCATTTGCATCTTTCTTTCTGCTTTCATGTTGTTTGTCTGTTTTTGTTTGGTTATTTAGTTTTTATTTTGTTTTGTTTTCAAAATAAAAATAAAAAGAGAAAAATCAGAAAAATACAAAAACAATGTGTGTTTTTTGTACTTTGGTACTTGTGTACCTTAGATGGCCATTGAAACAAAACTTCTAAACTTTGTATCTTTTGTAGCTTAGATGAGCATCTCTATGCACAACTAAGCAAGTGAGTTTTGTGGCTCTTGTTTGTGATAAGTAAGATTAAGTTATCTCTTAAACTTAATATTCGTATCACTCTTTTTGACGGGTAGGATTAAAAAATCCTAAGAGAAATGCATAAATAACCATCTCACCACTGTTACCCGCCAATCATAATATAACACCTGTATGCTTCGGCATAGCAAAAGTGCAGTGTCAAAGACATTCGTATGCTTCGGCATAGCAAAAGTGCGATGTCAAATGCTTAACATCTTGGGTATTTCTTCTCTCTCTTTTTATATGCCCATGTATGGTATGCTAAAATAAAATAAAAAAAATATATGCAAAGAAAATAAAAAGCAAAAAGATTAAAAATGCTTTAAATATGGTTGCAAGCGTGTATTCTAGGAGATGTGGGAGTTATAGGATGTACCTCGAAGGTGATGGTCCCCATCAAACAATTATGATTGTGTGTGAGTTAAAGTTATTTTCTCATATCTCAGATCGTCATAACATGTATACACATGTAATCTTGCGATGTTTTTCATACACAACACGCAATATTCTTTGCTACTCTTGATACATGTGTAGGTACAATGTGATTTGTTCATCACAAAGGTGTTACATGTGCTAATGTATACCCACTAAACTGTCTTGACTTGTTTTTGAAATATAAAATTGGTTAGACTTGTTTAGTGTGTGCGTGTGTTTTGGGATCTCTGTGTTTAGTATTTTTCTTATTGAGAGACGTGTTTTTTTTACATGTTTTGCCTCCTTCTTTTATCTTGTCATCCATAGTATCTCGTTTCATTACATTCATGCATTTATATGAATTCTTTGTACCCCCTTGATCATCTTTATGTCTCTCGGGTGAAGCTTTCTAGCTTCCTGTACCCTTTGTCAATCATGATAAAAAGGGGGAGAATTTGTGGAGATACGTGGTTTCTTTTTAAAGATTCTACATGTTAGGGGGAGAAATACATTCCTTTGTAAGGGGGAGATGTGTTTCATCTTGTTAGGGGGAGTGCTTACTTCCTTCTTCTTGTACCTTGGGTCTTGTGACCATGTTTGCATACATTGAACTTATCTTCTTTTTATGTTGATGTGTGTTTTCTTTTACCTCTCTCTTCATGTGTTGTTTCTTCTCTATCTTTATACACATGTTCATTATACTTGTATGCAATATATTATTTCTGTTTCACACAAGATGCTTTGATGAGTTTTGTTTAAAGTGTTTCAGAAATACAGGTTGCCAAAGTATACTTGTCATAAACTCTCTTATTGCAAAATTTTTCAAGAGTTTGTGTTAAGATAGATTTTATTGTGTTTAACAAGTGAATATGAGTTTAGTGATTTATGACTTCTTTCATATGTTCATTTGTTTGTTGTAGTTTTGTCACGGATTGCCAAAGGGGGAGATTGTTAGGACATATGTGATTCACATGTTAGGAACATATGTCACTATTTTATGTAGTTGGCTAATCCTTGGACAAAACGTACCTTACTTGTATTTGGGTAGAGCTAGGATGTGTTTAATACTTCAAGAAACCTTGTTTCAAGTTCAAGTGTTAAAGCCATGCAAGTCTGTCCAAGAATCAAGTGAGAAAGTGCTGAATTTTAAAGCTCGATAGCTTGGCTATCTATCGAGCTCTTCAGCTGATTCTTATCGCAATCTCGATAACTTCTCAATAGCTGGTCGATCGATCGAGAAAGCTTCTATCCCCTCGACACCTTCTCGACACCTTCTCGATAGCTGTATCTGTTGAGATTCATTAAATCTCGACACCTACTTGATAGCTGCTATCTGTCGAGGTTACGGAAATTTAGATTTCTATTTTTGGGCCAGGCTTACGTATTTGAGTAGGGTTTCTTTTCTCACAACCCTAGACCTATATAAGGCTTGTTTTAGAGGCCGTCACATAAGAGAATACAAGGAGAACATATGCAAAAGGTGACCGATACCTTATTCTCTCTAAAAGAAGCTACTGCGTCTTTGTGCCTTAGGGTTTTGTAACCAAGTGCGTCTTGATCTTCATTGTTGATGAAGTGAAGAACTTTGCAGCCAACAATCTTCTTCCTCAAGTTGGTGAGTGAGTTACGTACTGGGATTTGTGCAAAGGAGTTAGTCACGTATTGGGATCCGTGCAACATCAAAAGGTGGCGTTCATATATTGAAGAGTTCAGAGGTTCTGAAGCGGTAGAAGGTTTCTGCTGTGAGTTCATCTACGAGAATTGTAGAGTCTAGGAACAAAGGTTTTGTACTAGATCTGAAACTTCCCTTTACTATAGTGGATTGCTTTTCGGGAAAGTTTCCTCTCAGGTTTTTTATTGTGAAACTGGTTAATTTCATTAGTTTTCCTGGGTTATCATATCTTGTCTTATTTATTTTTTTCGCTGCATGAGTTTGACATGATATTGATGTTTGTTTGTTTTAACAAGTTTTATTAATAATAAATCTAATTAACAACTTGGGTTTAAAACTTGTTAATTCTATCAACCAGGGTCTAAATTTCCCAACATTGTCATTTTAGGATTTTGGAGCAAGCATAGCTAGCTTCTTTGTTGGCTTTTGTTGCATGGTGCCACTACAAAAAAGGAGGGCTATAGCTGTGTTTGGAAAACGCAACCTATAGCTACATTTTCTATAGCCACGTTTCCTGTAGCTGAGACCTTATAAGCTGAGACCTATAGTTGCGTTTTGTAAAAAACGCGGCTGTAAACCCGGTTTGGGCTGCCTTTTTTAAAATGTGGTTATGGGTCCAGGTTATAACCGCATTTTAAATGCAGCCCAAAGCAGGTCTATAGCCGCATTTTTTTTACAAAACATAGCTATAGGTCTCAGCTTATAACGGGGTAAAAAATGCAGCTATAGGGGGTAATAAACGTGGCTATAGGCCTCAACATTGGGTTTTTCTATAGCCACGTTTTTAAAAACGCAGCTATAGGTTTTTTTTTTTTTTTTCTTGCTAAATACATTCCTACCCAAAACAAGACCTGTAATTCCTGGCCACACTCAACAAATGCAACCAACTGGAACCAACAAAACAAATTGCCAACACTCAACAGTTCCTAACCAATTGCCAGCAAACAAAACAAGTTCATTGCCCAGCAGATTAATTACATAAACAAAACAAGTTCATTGCCCAAATAATTACATAAACAAAACAAGTTCCCAACAAAAGATTTTTACGTCACAAAATGCATATCCCTCAAGGATTTTTTACATCACAAAAATTTTTCAGCAAGCATCATGGTACTTGATTAGTCAGTCCAATGCCTGTAGCTACAACCAATTACCTGTGACAATGAGAACACTGAAAATTGGGTTGAATTGGGCTTGCAAAAATCCCTAAGCTTGGAACACTTGAAAACAATGCAAACACTAGAAAAGACTTGAAAACACTCATGCTTCGTGGAATTATCAGCTACATTTAGCAAGTGTAAAAAGGCATGTTTAAAAATGTTCACTTGAAAGGTTTTTGGAACAAGGATACTTTCCTGTCTACATTCATGGTTGAAATTTTCTAATTTGATTTTATGTCTTATCGTACATCTACTTCCCTATTTCTTGCTTTATATATATTGATGTGGGACCTTCAAATTATAATAAAACCAACAAAGGCAGGAATATATTTGATTTTTTTTTCCAATATAGTTGTATATGTTATAACGAATAGTTGTATTTGTTTTACTTGAGGATTCACAGTTTCATTCCCATGGACAGTCCACATCAAGCATTGTCACCCTGAATATATTATAGGCATCGTATTAATATCATATAACAATGCATTGCAAAAAGTAGTGTTTTGCTAAATAACATTTGTTTGGTACCTGAGACGTATCCAAATCACGGATACCATGGCTAAGTTGGGTGAACATTGCATTCATGTGCATCATCACTTCGACTATTTGCTATTGGTGCCTTGCTTTTGCTTGTCTCTCTTGTTCTTGGTGCCTTGCTTCTGATTGGGAGAGTTGTTCTTGTACTTGGTCTAGTTGCTGCCTAAGGATAACAGAGTTGTTCTCCAACTCCGAAATCCTTTGGGTTGTTCTGCTTGACGACAATGGAGTTGAGGTAAACTGTGAAGTGTTTGTGACACTTCTTCCAGATGGGGTGATTCCAAATCCCACCCCACATACACGTCTGAGCGCTCTGGACCAAACACCAGAGCATACACATCGTCTTTGGACCAGAGGACTCAACTACCAAGCTTTCCTTGTAGTCGCATGCCCTCTTGAGTCAAAAGTTTTTCCATCCTATTTTGTACGTTTTCCCCACAAGAACCAAATAACATATTACACACCATAAACAATACAAACACAAAATACACTAAAATTCTATTCAAATTGTGCTTACCATGTTCTCTTATGTGATACACGAATACAGTAGCTTATGTGATACATGAATACAGTAGCACTTGTAATGCATTTCTTACCATGTCATAAGAAATTTGTGCAAAACTTGCTATCTCCTTATATTTATCTCGACTGACCTTGTTCTTATTACTTAATGTCTGCAATCACATTACTGTCAAAGTATACGTAAACAAAACGTCTCTTGACTAAGTTACCACTAAAATGAGATAGACGAATAAAGTAGCAGTACCACAATTTTGTCCAAAAATTAATAGTTAACCATCTCCGACCATTGCACCAGATCAACCTTCGGCGGGGAGTTGGCCAATACTTGTTCCTTTGTCATATCACGTTTATAGTGATCCTTCTTCAACTTTGTCCTCCGATTTCTCCTCAGGACCTTGAGTTGATGCATTGCCCATTACATTTGATCGGATGGTGCGACAATATCGAGGTCAATTATATACTGCTTCTGAAATGCAAAAGTGGAGTTAGCAAAACACAAGCATGGGCATAATAAGCCATTCTTGCAAAAAGTTCCCAACCATTGATCGAACATGCCACCGTCCGGACCAATCAATTGGCCTTCATCATTTAACGGCAACGGGATTTTGTAGGATCCATCCAATGCCCATATGTTCGCTAGCCTTGTACTTTTAAGTCGATTTTTTGCTACTAGGGTTTGTTCCAAATCATCTGTGTATACAAAACCACCAATATTAAGGTTGAATTATCAAATCTCACAAGTAATGAAACATATGACACCACGAAAAAATTATTCATCTAGTAACTTAATGTGATATTAAGGGTTTATAATTTCATTTAAACAAAACATCAGTACATTTACGCAAGAGAGATTTTAGGAGTTGATTTTGCATTTAATTATTAATGTAGTGGTTTTATTTTGGGGGGGGGGGGGGAACTCATTACAAGGATGTTACAGTTGACCCATCATGTTAATGATAATGGAATATCAAGTTAATGATAATGGAATATTAAAGATTTAAATTAAAGAAGATAATATGTAAAGTCAATAATCTATATATATATTTTTGTAAAAGAAATTAGGAATAAAAAATAAATAAGAAAAATAAAGATTATGTGGTCAATTCTAACCATATAGTATTTGAAGTGGATATATATTCAAATTGCGCTAACTTTGTTGTTTTTACTTGATGTTTAAGATTATGTGATGCAGCATTTGGAAAATCAATCCTTACTTCATTAAAATATTGACAATAGGATTTCCTTGTTGTCATGAGTTCTGCCCTATTGACAATTGCATGATAGCAAGGGCAGCTTCCCAAAAGGCTAAGATTGGCTAGGCAAAAACAGCCGATTACATATTTCTTGATAATGATAAAAGCAAGACTTCATTTTACATAAAAAAGCAAATTTAACCATAACTGTTAGTTTGACATTGTTAGAGCATTCACATCAGCCCATTTAAAGTCTTCTAAAATACATATACAGTGTAAATTTTACACATTTTGAGTAAAAAGACACCCACATCAGTGGGTGTAAAAGTATGTAAAGCTGGGTATATTTTTTCATGTGCTACAGTACCCGTGTAAATATACACGAGTACTGTAGTACATGTAAACATTAAAATAATAATTTCAGTCCACGGTACAGTATAAAAAACTCATTTTTCTCTTTTACGCTCTTTTTTTTTCTCTCACCTCTCACTGAGCACACCACACAGGTCTCAGCTTCTCTCCCTGTTTCATTCCTCTCTTCCTCTCATCTTATTTCTTCGTCTACCTCTACTCAGCTTTTGCTCATTTTCTATTGACAGACTCATCTTCTCTATTTGATCGGTTTGGGGGTTTTGCAGGGTGGATCAATTGACAGACTCATCTTCTCCATTGACAGACTTTGGGGCTAATTTCTCTAAAAAGGTATGAGTTTTTCTCATTGAGATTTTAGGGTTTTTTTGCTTTTTGGTTTCAAGCAAGATTCTTGGGAGTTTCTCTAAACTTTTTTTTTTTTAGGGTTTCTTGTTTCAAATTTTTTCTGGTTTGGGGTTTTTTTAGGGATTCTTCAGAGCACACCCGAATGTTTGTTTTTGGAATTTATTAGTATTTCAGATTTTGTGTGTATTTATATTTGATTATTTTAGAGTTTAGGTAAGGATTAAATTTTGTCTTTTAATAGGGATTAGTATTCTTGTGTGTAAGGAGTGTTTGAAGAATTTGAATTGATTGAACCCCCTGTTTTGGGACTGATTAGCTTCTCCCCTGTTTTCGGACTGATTGAACAGGGTATATACTTTGTGTCTTATGAACTTAACAATTGTTTGGTACTTCTTCTGTTTTATGTACACATTTATTTGCTGTTTGGGTGTTCAAGTTCCATAATTAGTGACTTCCAATGGGTATTGGATTGTTTTTGCAACCTACTCTGAGTAAGAATATCATGGAGAGAATTGCGGACATATCCCTTTGTTTTTGCAACCTACTCCATTTGCAACCTGCCGTGAGCCCCTTTTTTTTTTATTTTTTTTTTATAAGTAAATAATGTGGATTGTATGTGTTGACAACTGCATTGACAATGAAGGTGACAGTGGTGATGATAATGTAGACGATCACTATTGATAAACTTGGTAAATGACACTTTACCTCATGGAATTTGAATTTAAGATTTGAATGCTTGAAAATCCTGAGTTCAAAATTCCACCTCCTAATTCATCATCTAAACACAACATTGTTGTTAACCAAAAAAAAAAAAATCAATTTTGATAATTTCCAAATTACAACTCTTAATTAAATCCCATCTCGGAATCCCTCATGCAAAATTTCAGCCCATTTTTCTTCTTTTTATTTTTATTGTTTAGTGCTCACTATTTCCTAATTCAGAATTGGGTTTAACTCAAAATAACATATATATATATATATATATATATATATATATATAAGTTGCAAAGTCCAATATGTTTGGAAATCGCAGTGTTCATCCTCCCTGTCACCACTAGGATTAACTTAACTTGGCTTTATCATCATGATATTTTTCACAGCCTTAACAGATATACTATCAACCTTTAAATCATACTTCGTAGTATATACTTTGTGTCTTATGAACTTAACTATTGTTTGGTACTTCTTTTGTTTTATGTACACATTTATTTGCTGTTTGGGTGTTCAAGTTCCATAATTAGTGACTTCCAATGGGTATTGGATTGTTTTTGCAACCTACTCTGAGTAAGAATATCATGGAGGGAATTGCGGACATATCCCTTTGTTTTTGCAACCTACTCCATTTGCAACCTGCCATGAGCCCTTTTTTTTTTTTTTTTTTTTTTTTTTTTTTATAAGTAACTAGCAGCCTATATCCCTTTATTGAATTGTTTCATGTAATTTTGTAATGGGTCAATTGCCTAACTGATTTAGGAGTCCTTTAGTTGGGACCCAGATTAGTTCTTAAAGTTCACATTGTGGTCCTTGACTTAAAGACCTAGACAGACTTACATTTGTCTCCATTGTTTAGCACCTAGTCAGTTTGGTTTAATTATTAGCTAATATTTTAGTTTTATGCAGATTTATTCTCAGATTTTTTTTAGAATTTAATTTTGTTGCATGCATGTAGCTATTTTGGGGTCTACTTATGATGTTTTTGCTTGTTTGATTTAGGGGAAGGTGATAATAAAAGACTAACTACAAAAACCCATCCAACTGTACTGTACATAAAGAGATATTCATCATCAAGAAAAATTAAATTGATAAAGCAACCCATTTATGTACATCACACAGTTATCCGAAATAAAAGAGAATTTCATAACCCATTAATTCCATGCTAGTTAGCTATTTTTTATTTTTGGTAATGCTGAGTGTTTTTACTATGTGCTAATATTGTTTATTTAATGTGTGATGAATTTGTTTTGAGGAATGCCTTTTCTTTTTTGTTTTCAATTTTGTTGCTTATTAGTGCTGCTTTTGAATTACTTTGGTGTTTGTTAGGTGATGGACTCACAAAATCAAAATCCCTTCTTCCTTGACATTTTACAAGAAAATGAACAAGGTTTTGAGTCTCTTGACAGTAGCATTTTAATGTCTACTCCACATTCAGACGTGAATGTCCGTCAATCTCCACCCCAAGTTGAAATAGGACAATCTATACCCCCCATTGAAAAAAAGAGAACTACTAAGAGACGACAACGGGGAATCAACTTCACTGTAGATGAAGACATTAAGCTAGTGTCGGCATGGCTCAATATTAGCTTAGATGCTGTGACATCAACGGACCAAAAACACGCAACATTTTGGGAGAGAATTTGGTCCACCTTCCACAATGACAAGAAATTTAACCGCACCAGGGATTCTTTAAATAGTCGGTGGAAAACAATTCAAAAGGAGACCAACAAGTTTTGTGGATGCTTGGCCCAAATTGAGAACCGGAATGAAAGTGGTAAAACTGAGCATGACAAGGTATTTCGATGAATTATCTAATATTTATTGTACATCAATACACTTTTAGTTTTATGATTCTCGTTATTTACTTTTGTAGATTGAAGATGCAAAAGCTATGTATCTAGATAGTTGCAAAACTGCATTTCAATTGGAACATTGTTGGAGAATTTTGAGGAATAAAGCTAAGTGGTTGATTGTAAGAGAGAATTTGAAGGCCCGCAAAAGACAACCAGCCACACAATCTTCTCATCCTTTTGCAAGCTCAATAAATCTAGATGAAGATAATGATGAGACGAACACCAGTGAAACCTTGGAGAGACCCATAGGCAAGAAGGCCGAGAAGGAGAAATTAAAGAAAAGAAAGAATTGTGATGACGTGGTCCCAATGCTTTCCTCCCAATTGGACGAAATCAAGGAAGAAAAGAGGAGAATGCATGAGGAGAAAAAGGAAAGTATGCGCATTGCATTAGAAGAACGAAGAGAATGCACGTTGCGTCCGAAGAACGAAAAGAGTTGATTCGTATCAAGGAAGAGAAGAACGAAGTAGAAAAAAGGAAAATGGAAGATGAAATTATGATGAAAAATACAAGAACCATGGATCCTTAGCAAAAAGAATACATTCGTCTACGTCGCTTGGAAATCTTGGAGAGGTTAAGGTCTAACTATCCATCATAATTTGAATGTTATTATTGACAATATCTAATCAAGTAATTTTTTGTATAGTGCAAAGATACCTAGCACATAGTTGACATAGATGATTTTTTGTAGTCTTTACTTGTGCAAGGGAACAAATGCAATGTTGTAAATTCTGTATTGTGCACGGACAATAGCACTTGATTATTGAATTTAATTTGTGATTATGTTCTTGTCATTCTATTTTGGGTGAAGCAATGTCTCTGTTGTGCAGTGGCTGTACTTGCTGATTTTTCTGCATAATTACTGATTTTTCTGCATAATTACAAGTGGCTGTACTTGCTGATTTTTCTGCAGAATTATTTGTTTATGCAGAAACTGTTTTGTTTTTCTGCATAATGTTATGGTGTCGCTTGTTGCAGCTGCATACCTGCATTTGCTGCTGCTGCTGCTGCTTGTTTAGCTCTAGGCATAATGTTATTTTTCTGCATAATGATCTGTTTTATTTTTCTGCAGAAACTGTTTTATTTTTCTGCATAATGATCTGTTTTTTTTTTCTGCAGAAACTGTTTTAATTTTCTGCAAAAACTGTTTTATTTTTCTGCATAATGATATTTTTCTGCGTAATGATATTTTTCTGCAGAAACTGTTTTAATTTTCTGCAGAAACTGTTTTATTTTTCTGCATAATGATCTGTTTTATTTTTCTGCAGAAACTGTTTTAATTTTCTGCAGAAACTGCTTTATTTTTCTGCATAATGATATTTTTCTGCGTAATGATATTTTTCTGCAGAAACTGTTTTATTTTTGTGTAGAAACTGTTTTATTTTTCTGCATAATGATCTGTTTTATTTTTCTGCAGAAACTGTTTTAATTTTCTGCAGAGACTGTTTTATTTTTCTGCAAAAACTGTTTTAATTTTCTGCAGAAACTGTTTTATTTTTCTGCATATTTCTTGCTTCTGTAGTATAGGTCCAACTCCTCTAATTGGGGTCCAAATGAATTATTAGGTATAGAATGTCAATGTATGGTATAACTGTGCTGTGTTTGTAGTTGTCTTTTGATTGTCGTGCCACATTTAAGTTTATTGACATAAATATAAAAGTATAAAGTATAAAGTAAATATTGACCATTTTGAAATATAAAGTAAATATTGAGGATTAAATAACAATGAAGGTTTACATTAAATAAAAGTAGTAATACTTAGAAATTTAGAATTCAAAATTCCTACGACTGGCCTTGTAGTTGCCATAGATGCTCGACAAGATCCGCTTGAAGTTGAGAATGAATTCCTCTATCTCTAATGGAATTATGACGTTCAATAAACTGCATAAGGTTACAAGTGGGATTATGTGACACCGGTTCAGGTCCATTATTATCGATTTGATCATAATCAAAGTCATTTGCTCCAAGGTAAGTATGTCGCTCATCTTCAACGATCATATTATGCAATATTGTACATGCCATCATAATGTCCTTAAGCGTTTCGAGGTGGAAAAAATGTGCAGGCCCACGCACAATTGCAAATCGAGCTTGAAGTACTCCAAAAGCACGTTCGACATCCTTCCTAGCTGCCTCTTGTGAGGAAGCAAAATGTTGTCTTTTACGGTCTTGTGGTGCTGGAATTGTTTTGACAAATGTTGCCCATGATGGATATATACCATCTGCAAGATAGTACCCCATTGAATAGTCATTACCATTTATCGAGTAATTAACCGGAGGAGCACGCCCTTCAGCAAGCTCAGAAAATACAGAAGACCGCTCTAGGACATTGATGTCATTGTGAGACCCCGGTAACCCAAAAAATGCATGCCATATCCAAAGGTCATACGACGCCACGATTTCCAAAATTATCGTTGGATCATGGGTATGACCAATATATTGACCTTTCCACTTACTTGGACAATTCTTCCATTTCCAATGCATGCAGTCGATGCTCCCTAGCATTCCTGGAAATCCACAGTGTTGGCCAACCGCTAACAACCTTGCAATGTCATTGTTGTTTGGTGACCTCAAGTACTCTTCAGAAAAGATTGAAACTACCGCTTTAACAAAATTTTTTAAGCTTTTTATTGCAGTGCTTTCTCCAATCCTTAAGTATTCATCCATGAAATCAGCTGACACTCCATAAGCAAGCATTTTGTTTGCGGCGGTTATCTTTTGAAGGGAAGACAACCCAAGTGTGTTAGCCGCATTTCTTTTTTGAACAAAGCATGGTTCAATAGCTTCAACTCTTGAATGGATACGTAGAAAAAGAGAACGACTCATTCGAAACCTCCTTCGAAATACATTAGGAGGATACACTGGTGTTTCAGCAAAATAATCATGGAAAAGCCTGTTATGACCTTGCAAAGGATTACGCCAGATAAACCTGCGAGGTTGAGCCGAACGACGTCGTGATGTTGATGCTCCTTCGTTGTTTAATTCTTCTATGGCAATAGCTAGAGTAAGTTCCAACTCATCATCATCAGAAGATGAGTCAAATGGAGGCTCATCATTTGGAAAAATAAAATCAATGTCATTATGGAAATCCACCAAATGGAAGAGATAATTTTGTAGAAGTGGATGGAAATTAGAGAGAAAATGGTCATATTTATAGAGCAAGAATGTGACTTGAGTTTGAATTTCAAAATTTTGACCTTTAGGTTTGAATTTACCATTGGGTTTAAAGTTAAGAAATATGACCTTTAGGTTTGAATTTACCATTGGGTTTAAAGTTAAAAAAAAAAAAAAAAAAAAAAAAAAAAATTGACATTTAGGTTTGAATTTACCAAGTTAAAAAAAATATGACTTTTAGGTTTGAATTTACCATTGGGTTTAAAGTTAAAAAAAAAAAAAAAAAAAAAAAAAAAAAAAAGACTTTTAGGTTTGGATTTTCCATTGGGTTTAAAGTTAAAAAAATATGACATTTAGGTTTGAATTTACCATTGGGTTTAAAGTTAAAAATATGACCTTTAGGTTTGAATTTACCATTGGGTTTAAAGTAAAAAAAAAAAAAAATATATATATATATATATATACATATATATATGAAATTTAGTTTTGAATTTACCAAGTTAAAAAAAAAAAAAATGACTTTTAGGTTTGAATTTACCATTGGGTTTAAAGTTAGGTTTGAATTACCATTTGAATTTCAAAATTATGACCAGTGGATATAACAATAAAAATTATGACCGTAGGGTAAAAAAACAGAAAATGACCGTTGGTAGGAGACATTGATTCGGTCACCGATTCTAGCAATACAGTGGTCGGAGACATCAATTTGATGGCGGTAGTCGGAGCAACTATTACAACAATCGGCCCATCGATGATGGGGGTACAATGGTCGGAGACACCAATCCGGTGGGCGGTCACCAAAGCCACTATTTTGGTAGTTTGGGCATTAACGGCATTCGTCGAAGCCACTATTTTAATAATCCACCCACTGGTGGGTCACTATTTGGCGGTACGGTGGGCGGCGAGACCAATCTGGCGACGTTCGCCGGAGCCACTATTTTGGTGGTTCGGCCATCGGACCTCCAACACGAGCAGCTCCATTGGCCGAGCCACCGGTGTTGGTAGTTTACTTAAAATATAAGTTTAAATTAAAAAAAAGTATGATCATTAGAGAAATAATAAAAAAATGGAGTATAATGAATATTTTATTGAAATATTTTGTAAAATAAATGAACTGATATGGGTATTTTGTAAAAGTAAATGTGTAAAATAGAAAAAGTAAGTTTTTAGTGTAAAAATGGATGTGTAAAATACACATACTGATGTGAATGCTCTTAGGGATAATGGCCTCAACCATTATGCTTAGGCCAGTCCTTATGAGCATCCTAAGTTTGATATAAATCCCCAAATCAAATCAAACATAACAAGCCACGATTTACACTTGAAACCCTAACTTTAGAGCAAAAACTCATACAACAATAGCATAGGAACCACATTCTAAAGTCTTAGGGTGAAAATAGTGGCACAAATGAGTCTTCCCTCTCTCCCTCATCACCTCTCTCAACTTTTCCTTTCTTCTGTATATGAAAAACATTTTTAGATCTAGTTTATTATGCATATTTTCCACAAGAAAGCAAATGTTAAATGAGGAGAACATCAGTTATATATGTATAACCCATATTTGGGCTTGGAGAGAGAAATTGAAAGGCTGAACAAGTAGGCTCAGCCATGGGTTTGGGTTGGTGTGAGAGAGAAAGAGTGAGAGCCATCGCTAGGGACAATGACAACACCTGGTGAGAGTTATAGAAAGAGAATGCATATGGGTTTTGATGAGTTGTGATTGTGTGTGACACTACCTATTCACTAATTTTTAATATGCTAATGTGGCGTGCTAGGATTAAAGGGTGCAAAACAACAATTTCACATCCAATTTGAATTTAAACTCAATTAAGAAAGGAGTGTCAAAATACTTGTAATATGGAATTTGTATGGCTTAAGAGCTTGTAAAAGCCTGTTATTAATCTTCTTTTTTCTTTTTCATTTTTTGCTAGATAAAAGTTTAGAATTAAATGAATACTTGCAAATTCATTTCTCAAAGTGTTTAGCCATTTAATTACATAAATGATGGCATGATTGTCAAAGTTATAACTCCAAACTAGTGTAGAGCTATCTTTTCTAACTCACTACTTGATGATTTATAAGACCGTTCATATATATCATTTACAAAAGTCGTATGATTAAAACTATAAATGGGTGGTCTCTTCAATCACCATATAGTGAGTCGGAAGAAGAGAACTCCAAACTAGTTTAGAGCTAAATTGACCTTTTACATTGGTCAATGAAATTCTAGGAGGCCATCCACTCCTTTCCTCAACCAAGAGGTTTTGGTTGCCATATTGAATTCTTAATTAATTATGCCAAACCATGACATATTGATAATCATTTTTTATTTTATTTTTTAAATTTGGTGATTATAACAATGAGGAAAGGATTTGAACCTTAGTTTTTCTTATAAAAAAGTGTAGACAATAATATTGTATTACAAAGATCTTAACGTCATATTTGTAATAGTTTTTTTACAATCATAACCATAACTTTTGCAATAATTGACGAAGTAGTTCACTTTTTTTTCTTTTTTTTTTTTTTTAATAAGTAAATAATCAAAAGAAGGTTTTTTTTTTTTTTTTTTGAGAAACATGGGAAGGAGAAGTTGACATAAAACACCAAAAGATATCATTATTTATCACCGCTGGGTTACGCTTTAACGTGTAATAATGACTATAAGAGGTTTTTACTTTTTGGACTTAGATTAAGTTTAATGTCTAGATGAATTCAGTGTAATTGGACACTAAACTTAATTCTTATATGAAAGCTCGAATACGTGTTGAAAACACAAGAGCTGTTTAGACCCCCTAATTAAAATTACGGCTCGATAGATTTTACACAACTTTAATACCAAGTGCGGAATAGTGTAAAAGCGAGCGGATGAACAAGAAAATACTCTAATTCATAATTAAAGCAACACAGCAGTAATAATGAAATTAAACAAGAGTAGGGAAGAAGGATGCAAACACAGAAAACACCAAGACGTGTTCTCGAAGAGGAAACCGAAGAACTCGGCGAAAAACCTCTCCGCCGCCCTCCAAGCGGAAATCGATCCACTAGACAATCAGTTGGGATACGTGGGTTAGCAAGAGACCCTCCAAGCCTAATCTACCCGATGTATCTAAGCCCTCCAAGCTCCTACTCCAACAAGGCTTCTCGGAACTGTGTCTTGTCTTAGTTCTCCAGATCCCGCAACAAGCTCCATGTTGCATCTGCCATCCTTGGCTTCTTCCAATGCTTCCCAGCAACTCCAAAGCACTCTCTACACTCTGAATAGGTGTGGGTTGTGTTTGGGTACAAATCTCCTCTCAAGGTATGATAATGGGAAAGGGATGGAGAAGAGACTACAATGATTTCTCACTAAGGAGGAGTAGCTCTCTCTCAAAAGATGGGTGTGTGTGTTGTAGAAAACCTATCTAGGGTTTTTCTATCTGAATAGCCTCTTTGACATTTGTGGGTAATGAGGGTATATATAGTATGGGTGAAGGGTAAGAAAGTTACTCATTAAAAACCTCCAGGCAGAATGTTTCGCGACTGTCTCGCGGGAAGGCCTTACCCGCGAGACACTCGCGAAAACGACAGCCTGGCATGACTCTTCAGCTTCCAGTCATGTGCTTCTCACATGACTCTTTCGTGGCTTAGCTTCCAGCGACACACTCGCGAGATCCACTGATCTTCAATAAAGCTTGAGTCTTCACCAACTTGATACTAAACCCAATACAACTAAATCCCACAAAATACAAGGAAGTGAAATAAAGTAATTACAACACATTTTGTCATGGAATAAAGCCAATATAAAACATAGTTGTAAATCACAACTTTACAATCTCCCCCTTTGGCTATTCCGTGACAAAACACCCTATAACAGACTCTAGACTTAAACGTGAGTTTGGGAACACAGGCAAAACTCACTCACACCTAATTCTAGATTCTGATAAGCTCTTGAAACATATGAACAAGTAACTCCTGAAACACAACAACAAAGTATTATCAATGTATGCGGAAAACTTGAAAAACATATGGAGCAAAAATAGCATGATCAAGTAAGATGAAATAGATAACACTAGATCATGGCAAGATCAACCAAGTAATCACTATACAAAAGTAATTACTATGCTCATTCACACAAGGAATGAACATCCGGATATGCAAGATGATAAGCTCATATGAAGAGTACCATTTGCAAATCCAACACTCAACCAATGCAAAATACTTAAAGTATTTGCATCTAGGAACAATCCTACAAGGGCACAAGAGTGTTCATCACTCGACCAATGCATAGAGCATATATGCATCTAGGAACAATCCTACACGGGCACAAGAGTGATGTAGTGAAGTAAATGTAAGACATTAAACTTCAAAAGCACAAGCATAAAGGCTGCATAAGCAAAGAATTGCAAATACATGGCACAAACCATAAAAGCCTACAAATCATGCAATGAAACAAACCCTTAAAGCTTACAAAAGCAACATGGGTACATGAGTGTTCAACACTAGAACATGATGCAAAGCATAGATACTAAAAGTAACACAAAGCATCGGGAAAACAAGCATAAAGTAAATCAAGGTTTTTTCAAAAAAACAATGTCTTCTCCCCCTTGGTATATGCATCTCCCCTATGGCTTTCTCCCCCTACGAATGTGCACAATGTAGAATTTCTCCCCCTAAGAGTGTGCACATGAGTCATATAGAAATGACGATACTCTCCCCATTTTTGTCACGAATAGACAAACTAATCAAGAGGAATGAGGGAAAGAAAAGAAGATAAGAACAAGGGTAAAAGATGATGCATGAAGGGTGCATGATGAATGAGAAAATGAAACTCAAACATAAGACAAAAACATTTTAAAACAATGCTACAAAGCATAAAGAACATGACATGCTAAGGATGATGAAATATGATGTAAACCTAGACATGACATGGACACAAGAACATGTTATATGTGCTAAAAGGTCTAAAAGAACTTAACAAGCATGAGTGAATGCAAAAACATGTCAAGTGTTCAAGTGTGTGCAGCAAAGGTGCAACTAGTGTGCATGTGAGATGCATGACCAATGCATGAGCAAGGCACTCAAGGGGCAAAGTGTACAAAACACACCACCAAAGATCAAAACATGATAAACATGAATAATTATGGTGATCCCCAAAATTTGGTACTCATCGGAGTCCAAAACAACGAGAAAATGTCATTTGGGCATTTTATCAAACACTTGAAGTGCACACACTACTCATGTATGATGAACAATGCAAGAACATATGAAAATCTTGCCTAAATACATGTTATTTTTGCCACAAGGGGGCAACATCCAAAGCAAATTATCATTTAAAACAAAGCCCAATCAAAAAGATTGACAGAAATTAAGTTTTCCAACTCCCATTTGAGAAAATCTCAACTATGAACATAAAACCCCCAAAAACGTAATCTAAGGATCAAAATCAATGAAATGAGTTAAAGATTACCTTAGAAATGTTTATGGAATGAAAAACACTTGAATTTAGTTGGGTTTTGATGTAGAAACATTAAAACAGGGGTTTGGGAGAAGATGGGAGGTGTTTAAAACAAATGACCCACGAAATGCCCTTTAAAAAGCTGATTTGGAAAATTTCGCGGGAAGCTGACTCGCGAAAGTACTCGCGAAAATTTTCGCGGGTAAGCCTTACTCGCGAAAGTACTGGCGAAAATTTTCGCGGGTAAGCCTTACTCGCGAGATACTCGCGAAACAGTCGCGAAACTCTCTGTCCAAAGCTGAAAAAGCTTTAAAATTGGACCATTTAACTCCCAGTTGAGCCTATACATGAAATAGGTCACAAAAACACCCAGAAAACATGTTTTTCACATAAAAATACTTTAAAAACTTTGAAAAACATGGGTGATACAAATCACTTCCAAAAGCAAACAAAAAGAACAAAAATCTTTTTGGTTTGAACCACATATGATTGAGCACACACACATCACATTTGAACACGTACAATCGCACAAATGAAATAGACATTCATTGAACAAAAGTCTTGTGTGTTGTGTGTGAGGATCAAGTGTGGAATAGTCCTTAGACTAGAGTGAAGCTTCAATGATCAATTCAATCGGGTCATACACAACTGATACAAAATCAAGTGGACAATCTCCATTATAGAAATGAGTATATATGACCTCCCACACATTGAATACAAAACTTAGAAGCTTTACATTTGGCTTCTGCATAAGACATAACAATTTGTCCATTTTATTTTGTTTGGACAAAAACATCTCATTTTGAGATTGGTGCTTGAAATTTATGATATTTCAACATTGATGATTAGCCTTTGGCTTTTTGAGCACCATACAAAACATATTAAAAAGAGTCGCTTTCCCTTTTTCCTAGTCAAATACTAGTATGTGCGACAGGCTTTTGCAGCTCAATATCTCTTTTCATTTAGAGATTTACATTTGGTGAGCTCTATTTGCAAAAAAAAAATAAAGTGGGAAGAGATATAGACACAAGTCTATGCAAGTATCAAGACCAACAAGACTATTGACCAATCATTCATGACAAGCTTGAAGATCTATTTACAATAGTCACACATAGTATTCAAGATTTCTCCCACAAAGAACTAGGTGCATACAAAACAAGCTAAGCTCGTAAATGCACAATGCCATTAGTACGAAGGTACTAGGCCAAACTCACATGTGAAATGTGCTCAAACATATACGATCAAACTTTTTGAATTTTTCACTTTTTATGTGGTTTTGGATTTTTTACACACACAAAACAAAGACATAAAAGTAAGATCAAAACAAAAGCAATGCATACAAATAAATGCGAAATGCACAAATGCATGAAGATATGACATTTAATGCATGAAAGGTCCTACAAAGATCGAAAGAATTAGATCAAGGACCAAAAGAGCAAAAGCTCAACCATAAGAACCCTTTCTTATCCAAACGGAATGATTGCTTGGAATGAGTGTCTCAAGAGAAGTGAGACGAGGGTTGGGATAATGAGAACCGGAGATGCACATAGTCAAGGAGTTAAGAGCATTAAACACTTTCTTTAACAACATGCTATTTTCACTCAAATCCGGTTTATCATGCAAAGTACAACTTCCAAGAGGCTCAAGTTTCTCTTTTCTTTTAATTCTTTTAAGAGCATGAAACTTAGAGCAATGAGGTCTTAGATGACCAAAGGCACCACAATGGTGACAAATAATGTGTTTAAGTCCATTAGGCTTTTCGGGAATGGATCTAGCAACTTCGGTTTGTTCTCTCTTCAACTTAGAACATTGAGGCCTTATATGACCAATCACACCGCAATGGTGGCAAGTTGGAACAAACTTAGATCCACTCAATTCCCTAGGATTGGACCTAACCAAAGGCTTAGGCTTAAGAGTTTTTCTCTCCACTTTTTGATTTCTTTTATGTGGAGGAATGTACACCGATTTGTCCTTTGAGGCAAAACACACATTAGGCACAAAATCGGGTACCACAACATGATTGCAACAAACATTTTCACCTTTTTTAACAGTAGGTTCAGCAATCAAACACTTGGCATGCATCTTAAGAGATTCATTTTCAGATTTAAGATCATCAACACGTTTGTTAGACAAAACAAGTTTAGCATCCAAGTCCATATTCAAACACTCAAACTCTTTCAGCTTTTCAAGAGAATTTTCAGCAAGTTCCTTATATTTTTCAACCAATTTGATGGATTCATTGAGCTTAGCAATCAAATCATCATTTTCACAAAATAACTTGCTTAAACTCTTTTGAAACTTCTTAACATTTTTCCTTAAGAGTTTGGTGTTAGAAATATCAACAACACCCAAAGATTCATGTAACATAGCATCACAATCACGAGGATTATCACTCATAGAGGCATTTTCACAAACACGTGGCATGTTACATTCATTACCAACCAAATCATATAAAGAGGCATATAAAGCACAATCCATTGCAAATAAACACAAGGGGTCAAGGATCACACTTAGGTAAGGAAACCAAAACAAGTGTACCCGCTCTGATACCAACTGAAAGCTCGAATACGTGTTGAAAACACAAGAGCTGTTTAGACCCCCTAATTAAAATTACGGCTCGATAGATTTTACACAACTTTAATACCAAGTGCGGAATAGTGTAAAAGCGAGCGGATGAACAAGAAAATACTCTAATTCATAATTAAAGCAACACAGCAGTAATAATGAAATTAAACAAGAGTAGGGAAGAAGGATGCAAACACAGAAAACACCAAGACGTGTTCTCGAAGAGGAAACCGAAGAACTCAGCGAAAAACCTCTCCGCCGCCCTCCAAGCGGAAATCGATCCACTAGACAATCAGTTGGGATACATGGGTTAGCAAGAGACCCTCCAAGCCTAATCTATCCGATGTACCTAAGCCCTCCAAGCTCCTACTCCAACAAGGCTTCTCGGAACCGTGTCTTGTCTTAGTTCTCCGGATCCCGCAACAAGCTCCATGTTGCATCTGCCATCCTTGGCTTCTTCCAATGCTTCCCAGCAACTCCAAAGCACTCTCTACACTCTGAATAGGTGTGGGTTGTGTTTGGGTACAAATCTCCTCTCAAGGTATGATAATGGGAGAGGGATGGAGAAGAGACTACAATGATTTCTCACTAAGGAGGAGTAGCTCTCTCTCAAAAGATGGGTGTGTGTGTTGTAGAAAACCTATCTAGGGTTTTTCTATCTGAATAGCCTCTTTGACATTTGTGGGTAATGAGGGTATATATAGTATGGGTGAAGGGTAAGAAAGTTACTCATTAAAAACCTCCAGGCAGAATGTTTCGCGACTGTCTCGCGGGAAGGCCTTACCCGCGAGACACTCGCGAAAACGACAGCCTGGCATGACTCTTCAGCTTCCAGTCATGTGCTTCTCACATGACTCTTTCGCGGCTTAGCTTCCAGCGACACACCCGCGAGATCCACTGATCTTCAATAAAGCTTGAGTCTTCACCAACTTGATACTAAACCCAATACAATTAAATCCCACAAAATACAAGGAAGTGAAATAAAGTAATTACAACACATTTTGTCATGGAATAAAGCCAATATAAAACATAGTTGTAAATCACAACTTTACATTATACTTACTTTTTAAGTTTTTAGTATAAATTTTTAATTTATTGTCACCCCTAGCTGAGACTGAGATGCTGACAGGTAATCTGCAGAAACGTGCTGCATATTTGCTTCGTGATAACAGGAGATATGGTGATTTTAGGGATCTGATTTTGCTCTCAATGAAGACGCTACAAAATGAAGCCAAAGAATGGTTTGAAATGAGCTGCAAACCGCATGAACGTCAGCATATGTCCTCAGCATGGTATCATGTTCCTTATCACCCTACTTATTACCGGGAAGACTTTAATTGCTTGAGCTTTCTATGGAATGAAGGTGACTATTTGTTGAACATTAAAAATTGAATAGCGGAAAAGTTCACATAAAAACAAATCGTAAGTAGCCAATTTGTGTTCAGGAAGAATTTTAAGTTTATTATTTTCAGTTTATCATTGACAGGAATTTCGTTTGGTTCACTTTTTATTGAGTTCTAATTAGTTAAAAAGCACTTTTCTAAGATAGAAGTAACAATGGGACTAGAGAAAAATCATAAATGTTAGGGAATTGACTAAGTCATTCATCAAGTTTTTAGTTGACACGGGTAAAAAAATTATACATGTAGGTGTTTTGATCCCCAATTTTGGCAATAGGGTGGGGCATTAATCATTATACTGCAGGTTCTGTGGTGGTAATATTCAAGTTTTTAGAAAAAAGGGTAGCGACCATGGAAACCTATTGGATTAGAAGATTGTCGAGGACACTTTTGCACATCTAGGGGCCATGAAAACACTTATCTTTTATTTATTTATTTTTAAAAAAAAAAAATGACAAATACCAAAACCTATTACTCTAGCCATAAAATTGAGCAAGTCAGCCCACAACCCATAAATGTTGCCCATGTGCTTGGCAAAATCAATATGTGAAGTAGGCTAAAATTGGGCCCACAAAGTCAGCCTAAAACCATTATTATAGTCCATAAAAATCATAAAGCTAGCCTAAGAAATCCGCCAACACGAGCCCACCAAAAAAATATCTAGTGAGACAACTAAAGGCCCACGGCTGGGCTTAAATTCAGCTTACTCAATTTGTTATCGTTTGTGGAATGGACCAAGCCGACGTGTGTGATAGAGAAACGAGCAAAAGGTAAAATAAGGAGATATGAATACAAAAGAAAAAAAAGGAATTTTCACGCCAATTTGGGCTTAACAAACAAAACAAAACAAAAAAATAAAAAATAAAAAAATCTCTCAAATGGACTTGGCAGTTTGGACATATGTGAGACTCATGAGCCCTTGAAGTGCAAGTGTAATGCACAAAATTTCATGCAGAAAGTCTAATATCTAATAAATGGACAACCTTGCCCAACACGTAACCCTTTCTTCTCTTGTAAATGAGATCAATCACCATTAAGGGAGTTTTCCCTCTGGTGAAGCAGTTTTATAGAGCTTAGTTAGGAAAACTAGAATCAATGCATCCTTTTCAAGATGAACATTGCTCAATGACGATGAATATTAGTTTCCAATAGTCAAAACTGACCTTCCCCTCTTTTAGCAGCTTTCTAAGAGACCCAATCATCATTATAAGACCAGGAGGGACCCCAACTCTAGCCCTTGTCCGAGGTGGATCAAAATGAACCAAATTTTGCTGGGGAGAGGGAGGTGGGTTCTGAACATAGGTAGATAGTGGAGCTGCAGCTAAAGTCCTAAAATATTATGGGTTGCCAAGGTGGTGGAGCTGTAAAGACCGGCAATTGTTGGATCTGACTTATGTTGGAAATTTGTGATTCATGGGTTACGGGAGTAGGCATGGGAAAATCATTAGATGCAGATCCGTTAACCCCTCCCAACCTAATCATAAAAAAGGGTATGAATTATAGGAATAACATGTTTTAGTCCAATAAATTTATGATTTAGACCCGCTTGGATCAATCTCATATTTGTACCCAGTTTGACGCGCTGATCAAACAATTATTATAATAATTTGACTATATAATTTGGACATCTTATTTGGAAGATAGATGAAGTTATCCACATAAAATTTAACTCTTGGTGTATTAATTTTTAGAAAGCACTTGATAGGAAATTAAGTAGTTAAAAGGAGATGGTAGTGGCCAAGAGCTAAAGCTATACTAGTTAGCAACTCTTGATGTTTTCATTAGATTCAGGGTTCAAATCCTCCCCTCACCTATTGTAACTATAAATTTGTTTTTTTTTTATTTATTTATTTTTTTTAGAGAAGATAGTAGTGATTTCATCGTAAGTTCTAGATAATATCATTTCATTTTGTATCATCATATAGCATCTTCTTTTTTGTCATAATTTACATTATACATGTTAGGTTTCTATAATAAAATAATAGTGTATAATGTAGAGTAGATTTAGAGGAAGTTAATCTTATGATGCAATGGCATATTAGTACATTGCTCCAAAGAGTGTGGGGCATTAGCTTTAGCGACCATCTATTTTAGTAATTGTTATTTCATTTATAGAATTAGCTCCTTCAATAGTTGTTTGGTCTTTAGTATTGTAGGTACTCTTGAAAATGAATGCAGGTTGCTTTGGTGAAGGAAGGGGTATGTCATTACTCAACACGAAAACAATCGCCGACATGGTTGGTTGATCTGTTGCATGTTCTTGCACACACAAAAGCCCAATTTGAATGCATCTCGATACTTCATTAGTAGGGTATGTCTCACCTAGTGATGGATCGATTATTTCCATGGCTTTGCCTTCTTTCCATTGGTCCCAAATCTATTAACAACATATTCATATTAGGCTAAATACAATACAACAGGGCTATTATTGCATATCATTGTTTCCACATGTACTTAAATGTCCAATCAAATTTGAGGAAGGACCATTATGATAATAGTTGGTGTTTCTTTTGCCAGTAATGATCTCCAATAGCAGCACCCCGAAACTAAATACATCAGATTTTATTGAAAATAATCCTTGCATTGCATAATCGGGTGAAATATAACCGCTGTTATAATCTAATGAAAAGAAAACTATTGAGCATTGCATATTATTAGAAAAAAAATTAAAGAAAACTATTGAGCATAGTTCAAGATTAAACAAAAATTATTTAAGAAAATCCTTTGTTCAATAACATTACTCATAATATTTGAACTAATAAAAGATAAAAGTAATTTTCCATGAGCCTAGTAATTTAACTAGAACCTCTTGATTTTTTCAAAGGAGGTATCCAAGTTCAAATCCCCCCTCTCCCAACTATTAAATTATCAAAAAAATAAATTGAAAAATATTTTGAAAGAAGTCTATCATTTTTGCGAAAAGGGGTAGCAATTTGTACTCCTATGAGATATAATAATATTAGTATAGTAATCAGATGAAAACTATAAATATATATTTTTTCTTTAGCCCACTTACAATGTTCCAACAACACAATTTGTATTGGCTTCAATTTGGTCACCACTAAAGATTCTAGCCATACCAAAATCTGAAATTTTTGGATTCAATGCAGTGTCAAGTAAAACATTGCTAGCCTTTAAATCTCTATGGATAATTTTTAATCTTGAGTCTTGATGAAGATATAAGACCCCTCGAGCAATTCCACAAATAATCTCAATTCTCTTTCCCCAATCTAACCATGACCTTTTTGTTTCATCTAAAATAAGATATTTGAACTCAGATTAGTCTACATTCAGGACTACATATACAATCACAATGCTAGGAATTAAGATGTTTGAATTTGGAGGGCCATTTTCGTGGTCATGATGCTTGAAGTTTATGTGAAAAGAATACATACCAAAAATATAAGAGTCCAAACTATTGTTTGGCAAAAACTCATAAATTAACATCTTCTCTTCTCCTTGAACACAACAACCTAAAATTCTCACCAAGTTCCTGTGTTGGAGTTTAGCAATTAGCACAACTTCATTTTTGAACTGTTCTATTCCTTGTCTTGAGTTTTTTGATAGTCTTTTCACAGCTATTTCTATTCCATTTTGTAGCAAACCCTGAAATAAAAATCCATAGGTCATTTTATCATAGTACACAATTCTTGATAGAAATATAATTTAGTTGATTATTCGGGCAAACCCAATTTCACCTAATGAAGTCGTACACAAAAAATTATTAATGCACCTAAATATTCATGATAGATTTTCTAATGCATTAACACACATGAACTAAGATTAAGCTATTTTCTTGGGTGTTGCCACTTGTATAAGGAGAATACCTTATAAACTGAGCCAAAGCCACCTTTGCCAAGCATGTTAGCGACAGAAAAATTATCTGTGGCTGCAATAATGTTTTTTAGATCAAATACTGGCAAATTTGAATCTCTTCTAGTTCCGTCAAGGTCCCTTCTACCTGTAGAGTCTTCTAAGTTTGGTAAACTACAGGCACCAGATTCATATGAATCTGTGCTTTGCCTCTTCCCTGTTATAAAACAACTATCAAATAATTAGTTAATACATTCATATTTGATAGATAAGAGAATGTGCAAATGGAAGGAGTCAACGCATTGGGATATAGATTGGCTGAGAGGCAATAGATTAAAGGACAAGCATTTACCAAATTGTTTGGGTTGCTTCAATATACCACTATGCAATGAAAATCACTCATTCGAAAGTACCCAAAAAAGAAAAGAAAAAGAAAAGAAAAGAAAGCCCTTTTCGTCTCTTTATTAAATGCATTTTGTAGTTTCTTTGTCTTGTTTGTTAACTCTATTTTGTAGTAGATTTTAGGAATACATTTTCCTTCAACTTCTACAAATTTGAAAATCGTCTGAGTTGAGGATTTTTTTTTTTTCTTCTTTTTTCTTCTTCTCTCTCTCTCTCTCTCTCTCTCTCTCTCATGCGAATGAAAGAGTGCACATTCTATTTATTTTCTAATAAATATTCGTCCTCATTCCTTTGATGAAATGGAGGTAAATATTGCTTTCATCCCTATCTTTGAGAAAGGAAAAACAAAAGGTAAATGGTATATTAATAAAGTTTAATATTTCTTTACTTTCCATTCATTCTTTTATAAACTCCAGAAAGCACTAGGGAAAAAAACTCATATTCTATTTCATGTTATTCCATTCTTTTTTCCCTTCAAATAATCTATCTTTTAACTTTTTTTAGAAAAGGTAGTTTTTTTTTTTTTTTTTTTTAATTTTTTGTTAGCCTTTAATTTAAAATTTACCAAAATCTATATTTTTTACTAAATACTATGTAGATAATCTACCAAAAAAAAAAAGTAAAAGCCAAATGCACTCTTGAGTCACCTTTCTAGCATTTTTTTCACTAGACTTAGCGACAAAAAATAAGTGAAAGAAACTACTTCAATTTGAACAAAAGACCGAGGAAAGACTTGCTTACCTCTTTTTTTCTTCATTACCAACCGATACACAATGGAGACCACAAAAAGAACCATTACAGCAACAGAAACTCCCAGAATTGCCAACATCCTTGTTTTTTGAGAAAGACCATTTTTCTTGGCATATTGAGCTAAGGTAGAAAAATATATATATTTATTTATTATTCATAGTGGCCTCATAAATTTGAGAAGGTAATTGAACATAAATAGTGAGTATTGATGCAATTTTATAGGGAAACAAGAGTAAGGACTAAGGAGGAAACAATGTGCTAAAGGAGAATGTGCTCCTTAAAAAAGAAAATGCGCAAATTGGTTTTCACAACATCAACCTCATGAGATGGAACAAGTGTTACATATATAGCAGCGGGACAAAAGTAATGAATATCATTGTAGAAATTCTTATGATGCCAAGAATTTACAAAATTTAAACAATTTTAACTTGTCAAACCGTTTCTTAAAAGTTTGGAAAAAGTTAAGACAAAGAGAAGACAAAAATGCTAAGATTATGATATTGTTTTTGGAAGGCTTAACAAAACTATGTATAAATTCTTTGCAATATGCATAAAATCTGGATTCTCTCTATATGTGCTAAATATTAGAAAGTGTTAGGAAATTTGAGACAGCTATTATATCATGTTAGAATAAAAAATGGTACGTTTGGTAGACTGTAATAAGTACTGTAATGTAATAGTTTTTATTTTTTATTTTTTATTTTTTTTATGAGAGTAATGTAATAGTTATTCTAATGGTTTAGTTATTCGGTAGTTTGGTTATCTTTTTAATATAAGAAATAGTAATTCTTTGTGAATGCCTATTCTTTAAAATGAGAAATATGTGTTCTCCTCTAAAATAGTTGTAATAGTAATTCCTTAGTAGGTATAATAATTTTTAAAATTAATATATTTCCAAATAAAAAAATTTTCCATATATACCTAACAATTATGAAAATAACAAATACAAAAAAAAAAAAAAAAAAAAAAAAAAAAAGAACTGATTTCTCTCTCAAATTAAAAAAAAAAAAAATTATTTATTATGAACTATAATTGTATGAATAAGGTGTTTCCTATAATACAACTTAAGCAAGTTTTATTCCTAGTAATAAAGATTACCATTACTTTCGTTTTGTAATCCTCATTCAATGTACCAAATGTGCAATTAATGTGATTTCATCTAAATACCCTACCATTTTCTTCTATCGGGTTTTTTTTGGTTACATGTTAGTAGTACCTTTTTACTATAGTTAACCCAAGCACACAAGCAATTAATGTGGTAGCAATAATTAAAAAAACATTGACATGTATTACTTAAAGTATTACCTAGTACAACCGAATCCTCGCGTATGTATAAATATTGTCCTTCATCAAAAAATGTTCTTATGTCGACCAAGTCCCCATGCCATGTCAAGCATCCAATCCCTTCCTCACTCTCATCTGCACTTGTGTAAGCCGTACAAGAACAATTCCTTAAAAACTCCTGTTCACACTCTTCCAAACTTAAACTCATGTCTACATGTGCTACTGAAGTATCGGGCACCTTCACACGTGCCAACTTGACGAACTCTTCTCCACTCTTACATGTGGACACCCCTTGGTTCCTTACACACCCACTTGACCCATCTCCAAAGCGCCAATCAAGAGGTGACTTAGGTTTGAACCCGAGCAAGCACGTGCACTCAAACTCGTCCCCATTGTATGGGTCACAGTAACTATTTGGACCACACTTTAAATATATATCGCATGACTCTTTTGGGTTGAACCAAAACCTGACCCATTTACCATCGACCCAAGTGTACCTCCCAAATGTTCCTAATTCACCTAAGACAAAAATAATTTTTGAGTAAACATCAGGCTCAATTATACTATACATAATGGTGATTCCATCTTGATTATTCACAAAACTAACATTCAAGGGGCAATTATATAATTTAGATTTCATTTCTGGTGCACCAGTCAATCCTTGGCCGCTCCAAGATCCGGCCCGCCACAATGGAATCTGACCCTTGTATAACAACAATTGGGGGTACCCAATTGGATCAATTTTAAATGTGTACTTGCCCATTTTTGGGTCATTTTTAGACTTCCAAGATTTTAAATATCGGCTCAACCCAGTCTGCCAGTCCAGCCCAACTTTCATAAAAGGAAGAATAGTATTGGTGGGATAATCAAAGCTTTGCCATAAGACTCTTTGGCTGTGTTGTTGAACCAAAACACGATTTCCAACATCTAAGAGTTGAGCCAAAGAGATAGAATAGTTTGTTGATGAGACTGAAGCAATATTTGTGGACCAAATAGGAAGAGTTTGATTTTGGTGTGGAGGACAAGGTTACCCGGACTGTTGATGGATAGAATTCCCGAGCTATTATTGAGTGGATTGTCTCTATTTGCAACCCACACAACGGTTTGTTCAGTAATTTGGTAATACCAAATTCCAACGTAGCGGCGGTTGGAATTGCCAAGGCTGAAATATCCAAGTGCAAAGGTTTTTTGGTTAGAGACTAGAGTTTGACCATCCTTGATGGGCTGGTCTGGTGTTAGGGTATCAAGGGAAATGCAAATTGGGAAAAGAGGGGAGAGAAGTAATATTAATACTGATTTCAATAAGGATTTACAGGATTCATGGTTTTTCCAATGAAGATTGTTGGACATGAGAGTACGAAAGCAGAGCATCTAAATGCATGCGTGTGACTTCATTTTAATACCTCAAGCCGAAGCTCACTATTCATGACATATAATTACCATCGACACTTGTTTTTAGTATGAAACAGATTGAGATATGGTGCTTGAATACCAAACTGCCGCAGGGCCGACACGTTGTACAGTTAGGGGTTCAAAAGAAACCCCAGAGCTAGCAAAAACAAAAAATTTATATTTGTTTTACTTGACCTCTAATTTAAAATTTTGAATGCCATGACCGTGACCTTAGACCAAGACACTAATAAATTTTTAGTATAAGCAGAAATTGAATATCAGATCTCTTATTAAACTATTAAACATTTTACCAGTTAAACTAACTCGAACCCACTACTGAAATAAGTTTTGAATATGATCTTCTTAATAATATCTTGGTCCTTTAAAAAAAATTAATAAGCCCAACAACAAAAATAGATATTTGTAAATCTTAAACCTTAAAAAAAAAAATACTCATTTAAATTTTAAAAGAATTGAAATAAATAGATAGATGAAATTATTATAAGCCGTAATAATTAAAGTTTACTTAACAAAAATAATTAATATGTTTATTGTATTTAGAAATAATAGATTATTTTCAAGATTTAATCTTAGAAAAAATAATTAGTATATTCATTGTATTAAGAAGCAATATGTCAAATAAACTTATAGTTTATCTTTTAGTTTCTTACTACTGCTATGGAAAAATTTGTAACAAGATTCTTCTTTTACCTAAGATTCATCTTCTTATTGACTCCCCTAGGAAGAATCCTAAAACTGCTACTAACTGCGGACATTTCATTATGTACTTCTACTAATTTTCTCAAAAAAAAGAAAAAAAAAAAAAAGAGGTTAAACTTGTTGCACACAAGTTTTTTTACACAATTTTACACACCCCAAAAGGCAACTTGCTTTTAGGGTTCGTGTAAAATTCTATTTAAAAAAAAAAACTTTGCGTATAATAAAAAATATTGCTAAAAAAGATCTGGTTAATGAATACCTTTAGGCATTTATTAATAAGCTATTTTTGAAAAGTTTTGATACTAATTTTATGGAAAATATTAAAAAGAAATGTCAAAAATTGTGTAGACCAAACCACATTTCATATTTAAGGTTCACAAGAATGAACCAAACACTTCTTAATATTCAAGAATTAAAAAAAAAAATGAAATTGAATGTTTATCATCTTCAAATCTAATAAAAATATATATTCACCAATAAGAGTTTTATAGTTCAACTAGTTAGTACATTTTGGTGTTTCCAACAGAGATATCTAGAATTCAAATTATTAAAAATTACCAAATTAATTACCAAATTACTAAAAAAAAAAACTAGATAAGTTTATTAACTGAAATTATTATGGATTTATTGGTAAGTCACCTAGTTATTATGTACCAAATCTTAAAGCAGTAAATAAGAATGCAATAAACACAATATTCAAGATTTGGTAACAAAATAAGTTGAAAACCAAAAATGAACCTCATTGATGAAAAAACCACTCTAGAGACCTAGTCATGTAAATGATTTAGGCGAAAATAGAATTTTAGTTCATACATTTTGGGATCACGGTCAATTTGGTCCCTACATTTTCATAGTAGTCAGTTTGGTTCATGCTATTTTCAATAGAGTCCATTTAGGGTCTGTTTGAGATCCGCTAATTTTGCTGAAACTAAAAACTTTTTGTTGAAAATACTGTAGATAAAAGTAAAAATTAGCTGAAATATTATAGTGAGGCCTATGAATAGTACCAAAAAGTGTAGCGGGACTCATGAATAGTAGCAAAAATAAGTTGAATACTAAAATAAGTTGGCAAAAATAGTTTTTGCCAAACGAACACTTAGTCCCTACCATTAACTCACTAATGGAAAATGCCTAAGTAGCTAACGGTGTGCTATGTTAGCATAAATGTGGCAAAAAAAAAAATATTAAAAAAAATACATAAGAAAATGCAAAAATACACAAGAAAATTAAAGAAATTGAGAAAATTTTTTATTTAAAAAAATAATTTTCTTTATTTTTTAAAATTAGTTTTTGGTCTAACGTGGCTTTTTTTGTTGTTATTGAAATGCTTATGTGGCCTTTTAAATGTTAATTCTTTGATTTTATATATTTTTTTTGCCATGTGTATGCTAAAAAAGTACACCGTTAATCATGTAAACATTTTCCGTTAGTGCGTTAACGATAGAAACTAAATTTACTCTAAATTAAAAATAATAGGGACCAAATTGAATATTATGAAATTATAAGGACCAAATTAACAATGATCTCAAAATGTAGAGACCAAAATGTTTTGTTCACCATTAATTTACTAAGGAAAAACAGTTACAATGATCTACTTACAAAGTTTTTTATGTGATAATGTAAAGGGAAACACAATTTCTGAAAAGAAGGGAGAGAATAGATAATATAATCAAATATAGCCTTAAATTGTAGACTACCGTGTTTGGAAGACTAAAGATTACTGCACCTCTCAAAGGATTACTTTTTTTTTTTTTTTTTTTTGACATGCCGGCGCCCACAGAATAATTAAGATTACGGCCTTGAATTAACCAAATGGGCACTACGTTATATAGATTATTGCACGTCCAACACGGTTATCGAAGCTAGCGTGAATGAGATTTTGGCTGCAGCAGACATAGATTTTGACTTTACTTCCATCCGTCAATGAAAATGTAGTCATGTAAGTTAAGACGATCGAATAATTATATCTGAGTCCTAAATTAAATGAGTTATTTTTGAGCCACAACATTTTTCATATACTTTTTCACAACTATATATATTTGACAGATGGACTATAATTAATTATTTATTATTTTCACATAAACTCATAATTTTCTTTTTTTACCACTTATAATTTGCTACTTTAGAGTTATGGCACATAAAATTGTGGTCTCAGGATTTTTGAATCTCAGCACCAGCCAGGAAAGCTGTTCAAGAGTTTATTCTACAAGTCTGGTTGTTAAATCGAGGATTTCCACCGGATGGAATTTTCTAAAATCTAAACCTTTCTACGGGGTGGAAGTTTTTAAAATCTATATATCAAAACCTTAATTTCTAGGTTGGAATCTTCTTTATGGTAAAAAGGTTTATTCCTGAGGATCTTCCACCGGATGGAATTTTCTAAAATCTAAACCTTTCTACGGGGTGGAAGTTTTTAAAATCTATCTAACCCTTAATTTCTATGTTGAAATCTTTTTTATGGTAAAAAGGTTGCAATCTTTATTGACTATCATGAGATTTTGATAACGAATTGTGTAAGAAGATTTGCAATCTTAACACCGAAGCTTGCATTGTCTTGCACTAAGCACAAATTGTTGACAGAGAGCTACACGTGATTGGTGACCTTGAGATTAAAGTCTATGGATGAATCATGAATGAGAGTAAAATCTCAAGAAAGAAGAGGAAAAGAAGATTGAGAAACACATGGATTATTATAATAAAATGTAAGAACTAAGAAATAAGTGCTTTAAATAACTAATACTATATCTATCTATATATATCTAAAACCCAGTTTAAAATACTAATAGGCAAAAATGCAAAATTGACCTTCTAACTTTCACCATTTTTCATTTCAGTCCTCTAACTTTCAGTTTTGTCAATTCAGTCCTCTAACTTTCAATTTTTGTCAATTCAAAGTTCCGTTACAACTCAGTTAGTAGCTGCTATTAGAACCCTTGAAACATGCCCTTTTTTTTTTTTTTTTTATAATTTGAAATTAAAAGAAAATAAGAAAAATCTTAAATTTAAAAAAATAAAATTGTCGTTCCCTTTCCCCTGAATCAAAACAAAACAAAGAAACAAATTCCTAACGTAAATCAAAACAGAGAAACATTGAATGACAAAAAAACTCATTATTAGAACTACCTAATTAAACCCGATTTTCTGGGTCCAAGGTACTCCTACTAGAATCAATCATCCCACCGAATAATCTCGTTCAAAATGGACTCCATATGACATGCCGTTAGCAACCCCATTAGTCTTAGGCTGAAACACCACTGAAGCAAACGACTGGTTATCATAGTCCTCTCTTCTTTTACTAAACTTAAACGTAATTTTTCTTATTCCAGTAGACCGAACATCCTTGGGAATTTCTAGCACAACCCGAGACGTCTCAACAGCGCCGAAGGTAGAGGCGGATGCATCAGCATCATGAGAAGTGTCATTGTCACCGTGGTCGCTCAATGTCTCGTCTGAACTCGAACTCGAGTTACTCCCCAAACATGTGGAGGTGACTTCACCGCACTCCACCTGGTTGTTACTCCCATTCCCGTTCCCGAGTCCAGGTGATTGGCTAGTGAATTCCTGAACACTAGACCGGTTCTACTTCGGCGAAGAAGTGTTGAGATTCAGTCTAGTGAGAAGACTTCAGTCACCTTCAAAACCGATTCAATCTCTCTCTCTCTCAAACCACCGACCCCCTCTTTCTCAAATCCAACTCAGCCTCTCTTCCTTTTCCCCAAATTCTCATATGTTAGGGATTTGGGTCTTTGTTTGGTTTTGATTCAGGGGAAGGGGAACAAGTCGTTCCCCTTAATGGTTTTTTTTTTTTTTTTTTTTAAGATTTTTCTTATTTTCTTTTAATTCCGAATTATAAAAAAAATAAATAAATAAATAAAATAAAATAAAAAAACTACTCTACAAAACGACGTTGTTTCAAGGTTCTAACGGCAGCTACTAATTGAGTTATAACAGAACCCTGAATTGACAAAAATTGAAAGTTAGAGGACTGAATTGACAAAACTAAAAGTTAGCGGACTGAAATGAAAAACGGTGAAAGTTAGGGGGTCAGTTTTGCATTTTTGCCATACTAATATTACTATTTTCGTATGTGTTCTAATAAGTATTATTATTTACTAAAAAAAAAAACCTGAAGCATAACATTTATTGTTGTTATGCTCCTGTTGAGCCACCCCATCCACCATGTCATTATTATTTTTCATATTTATTTTTTATTTTTATTTTTTAGAATATTAATGTAGGGGCTCCTTTTTCGGAGCTGGGTTCCCGACAATGAATTTGTAGAGAGTGGGGCAAAGGGTTTGGCTCCGGCCGGCCCCTCGCCGGTCTTCTTTGGACTTCTCGTTTGTTTGCTCTACGCCTGGGGTCGCTCCTCGGCTGGCGTCCGAGGAGGCCCCCCTTCACAAGGGGGGTTCTTTGCCTTATATACGCCCTTTAGCTCGATCCTGGCCCTATAGCTGTTGGCCATCCGGGCTACTGGTTCAGGACTTGTCCCATCAAACAGGTTCCTCACCATACTGGGGGCTGCTGCCTCCAAGGCTTTTCAGTGAAGGGTCTTGTCACCAATTAATGTAGCCTGGAGGGTTTGGCAGACTTGTTAGGTGTGGATGTGACCACCTATTCTGGGTCTGCCCCCTACCTGGACTAGACTAGGTGTGCTGGGGAGGGGTGTGTACTCGGCTCGGGTCTTGGACGAACAAAAACCCTTAGGCCGACCATCTGGGGAGATTGCCCTCCTCAGCTTGGGCCCTGGACCAGCCTAAAGGTGGGCCGGGGGTTCTGGGCCTTCGGGCCCCACAATAGCCCCTCAAAACCCTGCTGCACGTATCCTTGGATGGGGAGGAGGGTTTTGCAAACCTCGGCCCCGATGGTCCGGAAGGCCTTCAGTCGGCCGGTTCTTCCTTGAGTGGTTGGATCGACCCTTAGGCTCTTCAAAAGGTAGTTAGTTTTTTCACGGGAATAGGTCTTCGGACCGAGCAGTACCTTGGCTCCGTCGTAAATAGATAGCTCCCCGTAGGCTTGAGTCCGTAGACCATGCAAGACCCAGGTACAGTTGCCGCCTTAAGTACGAGTGGCCAGCTCCCCGTAGGCTTGAGTCCGAGGACCATGCAAGACCTAGGTACAATTGCTGCCATCGTTTCCAAGTGGCTAGCTCCCCATAGGCTTGAGTCCGTAGACCATGCAAGACCTAAGTACAGTTGCTGCCTTAAGTACGAGTGGCCAGCTCCCCGTAGGCTTGAGTCCGAAGACCATGCAAGACCTAGGTACAATTGCTGCCATCGTTTCCAAGTGGCTAGCTCCCCATAGGCTTGAGTCCGTAGACCATGCAAGATCTAGGTACAGTTGCTGCCTTAAGTACGAGTGGTCAGCTCCCCGTAGGCTTGAGTCCGAGGACCATGCAAGACCTAGGTACAATTGCTGCCATCGTTTCCAAGTGGCTAGCTCCCCATAGGCTTGAGTCCGTAGACCATGCAAGACCTAGGTACAGTTGCTGCCTTAAGTACGAGTGGCCAGCTCCCCGTAGGCTTGAGTCCGAGGACCATGCAAGACCTAGGTACAATTGCTGCCATCGTTTCCAAGTGGCTAGCTCCCCATAGGCTTGAGTCCGTAGACCATGCAAGATCCAGGTACAGTTGCTGCCTTAAGTATGAGTGGCCAGCTCCCCGTAGGCTTGAGTCTGAGGACCATGCAAGACCTAGGTACAATTGCTGCCATCGTTTCCAAGTGGCTAGCTCCCCATAGGCTTGAGTCCGTAGACCATGCAAGACCTAGGTACAGTTGCTGCCTTAAGTACGAGTGGCCAGCTCCCCGTAGGCTTGAGTCCGAGGACCATGCAAGACCTAGGTACAATTGCTGCCATCGTTTCCAAGTGGCTAGCTCCCCATAGGCTTGAGTCCGTAGACCATGCAAGACCTAGGTACAGTTGCTGCCTTAAGTACGAGTGGCCAGCTCCCCGTAGGCTTGAGTCCGAGGACCATGCAAGACCTAGGTACAATTGCTGCCATCGTTTCCAAGTGGCTAGCTCCCCATAGGCTTGAGTCCGTAGACCATGCAAGACCTAGGTACAGTTGCTGCCTTAAGTACGAGTGGCCAGCTCCCCGTAGGCTTGAGTCCGGGGACCATGCAAGACCTAGGTACAATTGCTGCCATCGTTTCCAAGTGGCTAGCTCCCCATAGGCTTGAGTCCGTAGACCATGCAAGACCTAGGTACAGTTGCTGCCTTAAGTACGAGTGGCCAGCTCCCCGTAGGCTTGAGTCCGAGGACCATGCAAGACCTAGGTACAATTGCTGCCATCGTTTCCAAGTGGCTAGCTCCCCATAGGCTTGAGTCCGTAGACCATGCAAGACCTAGGTACAGTTGCTGCCTTAAGTACGAGTGGCCAGCTCCCCGTAGGCTTGAGTCCGAGGACCATGCAAGACCTAGGTACAATTGCTGCCATCGTTTCTGAGTGGGCCCCGAGCATGAGGACACAGTGTTCACCTCTTTGGGCAACTCAGTCTCACGTCGGGTAGAAGTCCATCCCCCTAGCCCCTTGCAGGATGCTGGAGCGAGAGTCATTGTACCACTACTGCACAGTTGCCTCCAATAGGAGTTTGTCCTCGGATCCGAGGACTTTGTTTTTTGGTGTGAGGACGTCCACGGGTCTTTTCCTGTGAGTTGTTTTTCCTCAGGTCGGATTGTGACTTCGCACGTGGGGCTGATCTTGCTTCTGGTTCGCGTTCCTCATCTTTCTGGTTTACGAGGCGTCGCTTGGCCTTACGCGCTCCCTGTTTGACGCTTCGGTGCCCGTAACGCGCCTCCATTAATGCCTTCGTGAATTAACATGCATCAGGCAGCTGGCAATCCCCTTGGAATTGGGTGGGAATTAATTCCCTTTGACAACTCCCCCTTCGAATTCCGCGCGGCTCAACTCCCGCTGGTTTTCACCCTCCATAAAAGGCGTTCTAGGGGGAGTGTTTCTCCTCATTCCATGAATTCTCCCCCACGAAAAGAGATATACACTTCCACCTTCCTGAGCCCCTTTGATACCGCCACCAGGGTCGTGATCGCAGTTAGGAGACCTGGAGTTAAGGGCCGCCGTGGCCGCAGCCCCCACTGGGCTGCCGGCGCGGCAGAGCTTAGGCGTAACACTAGCCGAGTCCCGCATGGTGGCCAGGGGGGACGTCGTTGAAGTACCTAACGTCTTTCCCCAGAGCGCACCTCCGACGAAGGGGGCACGCGAACTCTCGTCATGGCTGGTGCCCGAGTATTGCCGTCTCCGACGGTCAATGCTCGTGCAGTTCGGAGGGGGTCGAGGAAGCATCATGAGGGAGGGTGTTCCGGGGTCTAGGGGCTCCTCACTTTGTTCAAGCTTTGGTTTGAAGGTGAGCCAGCCCCTAGCCCCCCTTCCCGTGCTTTTACTGTCCAGTTCTCCCATTCTTTGGGCACCGGTAAAAGCACGAGTTGACACTTCCCTCATTCCTGGTATTAATTCTTTGCGAGCCTCTTGCCCGGCCAGTTCCGACACCAGTCCGCCTGGGCCTCCGATTGTAGGATTAGTTGGTAGGAATTTTTGTAAAACATGACTGTTTGAGCCTCTGATTGTATTTGTAGCTTTTCTTTTATGAAATAATGAGGGTTGTTGTACTTGTAATCTTTTGTAATCTTTTCTGAAATAATAAAGAATTTTTCTTTTACTTGTTGTTGAGTTTCCTTTTCGCACTGCCATTCTTCTCTTCTTCTTTTCTTTTTTTTTTTCTTTCTTTTTTTTTTTTGCACCGCCAACTTCTGAGTAATAACTGCCTTAGAACGATCGCCGGTTGCGCCGGCCGGTGTACTAACCCTTCCCACAGACGGCGCCAATTGTAGGGGCTCCTTTTTCGGAGGTGGGTCCCCGACAATGAATTTGTAGAGAGTGGGGCAAAGGGTTTGGCTCCGGCCGGCCCCTCGCCGGTCTTCTTTGGACTTCTCGTTTGTTTGCTCTACGCCTGGGGTTGCTCATCGGCTGGCGTCCGAGGAGGCCCCCCTTCACAAGGGGGGTTCTTTGCCTTATATACGCCCTTTAGCTCAATCCTGGCCCTACAGCTGTTGGCCATCTGGGCTACTGGTTCAGGACTTGTCCCATTAAACAGGTTCCTCACCATACTGGGGGCTGCTGCCTCCAAGGCTTTTCAGTGAAGGGTCTTGTCACCAATTAATGTAGCCTGGAGGGTCTGGCAGACTCGTTAGGTGTGGATGTGACCACCTATTCTGGGTCTGCCCCCTACCTGGACTAGACTAGGTGTGCCGGGGAGGGGTGTGTCCTCGGCTTGAGTCTTGGACGAACTAAAACCCTTAGGCCGACCATCTGGGGAGATTGCCCTCCTCGGCTTGGGCCCTGGGCCAGCCTAAAGGTGGGCCGGGGGTTCTGGGCCTTCGGGCCCCACAATTAAATATAAAAATATATTTTTTTTACAAATTCATCTTAGACTGTTTTAATTTTACATATTCAAGGACTTTAATTTTGATGTTATAAATAAATAATACAAAACAAAAGTATTGTCTATACATATTCATCTTAGACAGTTTAACTTTACATATAATTTTTGCCAATTTACCTTCCTTCATTTTGGCTTTTCTTATTCCCAAAATTTTATTATAAATTTGTCAATCTCTTCCATTCTACGCATAGTTTTTCCATTAAAAAAGGTTTTCTTTCTCTCTCTCTCATTTTTTCATTTTTTGTTGGATTTTTTTTATTTCTTTTGCATCTCTACCTTAGATTGATGAATATTTGTGTTTTCTAAAACTTTACTTTTGGTTTATTATAACTGAAAATGAAAAGATAAAAGGCTAGCCACTATACCTCCTATTATCTAACTCATCCTATCATAACCCATAAACTTAATGATTTTCTAATGAATGAAAATTGTTTGTTCGTTTAGACCCCTTAAAAGCAAATTGTTTATCTAATATATTAACGAAGTGATTACTTAAATTAATTATTCAGATCTAGGTTAAACACAAATAAACCATATCATGCAAAGCAGCGGAAAATAAATAAGACCATGATATGATGACTTAGGAAAACCGATGAAACGAATCGTTTTAAGGTAAAAACCTAGGGAGGATTTGACCCAGCTATCCTCAAGGTAAAGTAAATCCACTATAAGAGAATTGAAGTTTTTACAATTAGATTTAATCATAAATCTATTACTACCTCATATAATAAATTGCTAACATAATCATGTGGAAACTCCGAATCCAGGGACTCCATTTCTTCTTGGATTTGCTACAACACAAGCCACTTTGCTTATGACTTTGAGATCCCACTCAAAGGTTTTAGATCACCATCATTAATGATCTTGATACAGCAACTATGTTCTACCAACGTTTGATTGTAGTTCTTGCCTCGAAAGGTTCTTATGTAGTTAGAAGGTACAAAACCTCTTAGATCTCACAAAGAGTAACACACAAGTCCTCTCTAAAAGTCTTCAAAACGTGGCTAGGGTTTCCTTATTATATGTGGAGAAGTTTAAATGAAATCCTAAACATTTTTGTGGGCTTGGACTTGTTTAAAAATTTTGCAGAAAATCTAGACCCGATATTTTCAATCGGTTAAGTCTAATTCTCTATCGGTCGAGAAAGGTAGAACCTCACTTCCTTTTTTTCTGCAGCCAGTTGGACTTGAAACTTGAAACCTATACTTTTAAGCATTGCCTAGCACTTAGACTAGACATGTTTTGTTCTTGGTTTCCTAACACAACAAAAATATGATTCTAAACATTTAAACCTAAATCTTTAGAACCTAACAAAAAAAATAGAAACCTAAACTATGGATATTTGTATCGATGAATCATTGTAATTTTTAAAAATTTATTTTGGTTTCATACGTTTTTGTGTTGTATTTTTAGTTTCCCATTATAAGTAGAATATTTTTCTCTCTTATAGTTTTGGTTAGATTTTATTTTGAGTTAATACTTGATTATTTTGGAAGTAAGAAGTCAAATTTATATCAAAACACAATCTTGGCTATGCTAATAACAGATCAGCATTCAATCTACTTCATCAATTCGGTCTACTTTAGTCCACTTTGGTCAATTTTTGTCCAATTCGGTCTACTTCAATCCACTTCAATTCAATTTGGTCCATTCAGTTTACTTCGGTCAATTTAGTCCAGTTCGGTTCATTCAATCCCATTCGGTCTACTTTGGTCAATTTGGTCTTATTTGGTCCATTCGGTCCAGTGCAGTCCATACGGTCAATTCAGTCCACTTCGATCTATTCGGTCCAATTTGTCCATACGGTCAACCTAGGTCTATTCGGTCCAATTTGGCCACTTCGGTCCAGTTAGGTCTATTTGGTCCAATTTGATCCATACAGTCCACTTAGGTCTAATCAGTCCAATATGGTCCATTTAGTCCACCTAGGTCTATTCGGTCCAATATGGTCCATTTAGTCCACCTAGGTCTATTCGGTCCAATTTGGCCAATTCGGTTCAATTAGGTCTATTCCGTCCAATTTGGTCCATACGGTTCACTTGGCCAATTTGGTCCAATTAGGTCTATTTGATCCAACCTGTACCATTCTGTCCACTTCGATCTATTTGGTCCATATGATCCACCTAGGTCTATTCAGTCTAATTTGGCTAATTCGGTCCAATTAGGTCTATTTAGTCCAATTTGGTCCAAACAGTCCACTTAGATCTATTCAGTCCACTTAGGACTTTTTGGTCCAATTTGGTCCATACAGTCCACTTGTCCAATTCGGTCCTATTAGGTCTATTTGGTCCATTCAGTCCAATTCAATCCATTCGGTCTACTTTGGTCAAATTAGTCATGTTTGATCCTTTGGTTCCAATCTGGTCCTTACGATCCATTTAGTCCACTTTGATCGATTCAGTCCAATTTGGTCAATTCAATCTAGTTAGGTTTATTCGATCTTATTTGGTCCATATGGTCAATTCGGTCCAGTTACTTACACACACACACACACACACACACATTTGTTTATTTATTTATTTTACAAATTTTTGCTTGAATGTATAATCAACCTCATGCAATTCATTTAAAGTAATGATGCTAAAATAAATGAGTAACTGCCATAAATATTAGATTTGTATATTCATACCCTTAATGTTTAGAAAGACTTTCACTTAAATTTAGTTAGACCAAAGTAGACTAAAATGCTATGTTAATGTGGCTCAACAAAAGTGTAGCAACAATAAATGTTATTCTTAAGACTTTAGATATTACGAGTTTGAGATACACACATACATATAATAAATTTGGATTTAGAATAGGTACTATCAACCTAAACATGTCTTTTCCCTGCATGAAAGTATACAAAAATGGACCGAAGTGAACACAAATGGACTAAATGGAACAAAGTGGACCAAATGAACAAAAATATACAATAGAATGGGAAGAAGGAGGACTGAATTGGACCAAAGTGAACTGAATAGAACAAAGAGGACCAATGTGGACCAAGTAGGAACAAATAGGACCGAATAGGACCAATGTTGACTAAATAGAACCAAGTAGACAAATTGGACCAAATAGGACCAATGTAGACCGAATAGAAGCAAAGTGGGCAAAATGGACCAATGTGGACTAAATAGGAATGATGTGGACCAAATAATAATTTTGAATATTTATCATTTTTATTGCATTTTTAGAGCTCATATTTGTAATTTCTAATGTTTATTTTGTTTGTATTTTTTTAATTCAAAACTAAAAAGTTTAGTCTAGATATAATAAAATCTCATACTTTTCAACACAAAAATTAAGAGAAAAAAAATGAATTTTTGAGCTAAACTTGGAAAGATGGCCTACAAAAAAGAATCGATTTAAGTCTCAATTTGTCCAAAATGGATCAAAAATGACCGAAATTGACAGAATGGACCAAATTGGACTGAATGGGACCAAAATAGATTGAAGTAGACCTAATTGGACCGAATAGCAATTGTTTAATTTTTAGGGAGAACAAATTATAGATTATATTACAATTACAAAATAATTATTTATTCCCACACATTGCGTAGGTCTGTGACTAGTGTTGTTATAAAATTAATGTTGTGAAAGCCTTAAGAAGCACACACAATGCTCTTTTGATGGGACAGAAACCAAACTGTTAGTTTTTGGTAGTAAACCTTAAATCCATGAAGGGTTTTCTTGAATTCACAAAGAGATAAAAACTGGAATCTACCAGAAGAGAATTTGACAAAACGTTTATGTTTATTGATAATAGCTTGATCTACCTTTGATGGCTACAAAATATATAAATGCTGAGAAAAATGTTTAAAACCATAATTTGCACTAATTAAGCAATTAGGTGACAAAATACTGAAATTTACCAAAAATGGAAAAATTGAGTTAAATGCAGAATCATAAACTACTGATCTTAAGGGTTGTCCCAAAATAGACGAGGCCTTATTCTGACTTTTAAACTAAAAGTTATTAAGGAAAAATAAATATTACTATAAATAGCAAAAACATTGTTTTCAGGGCATTAACGATGGAATTTGCTTAAATTTTGGCGATGCTTATGTTTCCATGAGCCTCGATCAAAATGCTGTTCCCTTTCAACTTGCCAAATTTCATGCAATTATGACATTGTCATTCTGATGGCCTCTATTGGCACCCCCCTTTGAGCTTGTATTGTGACTTCCTACACCCCTATTGCTTCATAAAGGCATGTCCTATCTATTCTACATCAAAAATTTATGCACTTAATTGTCCTAGTATTTTTGCATATCTAATATGACAATGTTTTTTGGGTGGAGGAATATGGAATATAGTTGATTGGTTGTGTCATAGGCTATGCGTAGGCCTTATTGTGCCTAGATGCTTAGTGAATATACTATAACTTATTAATTATGTGACAATTATTCATGACTGTATGCATACTAAAGTTTTCAAATTTAATACCACTGCACACCCTTGGTGCGATAGTCACTCCACAAATATAAGTGCTTATAGAGTGTAGGGGGCAAGGGTCACGGTTTAAGTCTCCAAGAGGGAACTTCACACACATATACACTTAGATTAGGCTGGAGTAGAATTCTATCTTGTATAAAAAATAAATAAATTCAAATTTAATGTTGATAGTTTCTATGGATTAAGGGGGCCAAAATGGGGTTTTACCCCTTTCTCACAAACTTTCCAGCAAAATGCCCTCTATCTGAAACTATTTAGAAATATGCCCTTGTTTTGAAAATCGATTTTTAGAAAATCGAGTTTCAATGTAAAACTTAATTTTTTGGACAATCGAGTTATAGTGAAATTAAACTTAAAAAAAAAAAAAAAAAAAAAAATTGTTGAACTCAAGTTCCACGAACTTGAGTTCCATTCAAAGAACTCAAGTTCCACTTGAATATTTTCAAGGAAGTCGAGTTCCACACTAGAAACTCGAGTTCAAAAAAAAAATTAAAGTTTAATTCCGCTATAACTCAATTTTTAGAAAATCGAGTTTTACATTAAAACTCGATTTTTAGAAAATCAAGTTTCAAAACAAGGACATATTCTTAAATAGTTTCAGACATGGGGCATTTTGCTGGAAAGTTTGGCTGAAATAAGTATTTTGCCATTTTGGCCGGATTAAGGGTGTAAGTAATAATTATAGTTAGGAAACAACTAATGGCGAAGATCGGGAGGGGCTAGAGGGGGCCATGGCCCCCTAACTTTTTCAAAATTTTGAACATTACCATAAAATTTATTTACCAAATTATAGATAATCTTAAATTTAACCTACCATCCTCTTCGTCCACCCCCCCCCCCCCCAGTGATTTTGTGAAGGAAAAAAAAAAAAAAACCTATCTTAATCCCTCCTAAGACTAAATTTGACCCCCCTTAAAATTGAAAAATGGCTCAAAAATACCCCCCAAATTTTTTTTTTTTTTAATACAAATACCAAATCAGAAATACCAAACCTGGACTACTATTCAATTACGGGAAAAAAAATTTCTTTAAGGAAAGATGGAAAACAATTAAGGTTTTGAGTTCAAATTAATGCATCAAAATTTTTTCATTAATTCTTTTGTACATTTATTGGCAGAGTTATTAGCTTGTATATATGCTCTGTTCGTTTTTGACAATTTGACTATATATTTTTCTGTATGCATATGAGGACCCTAGTAATGAATGATAAAAATTGTATCCAAATTTTCATAAAATTTCTGGCTAAACAAGAGGAGCTACAACAATGTCCAGGGTAGTCATTCTATTTAGTCACATGCCTGCACTGGGTAGTCATTTCCTACAACAGTGTCTTGAGCCATGTATTATAACAACGAATAATAGGGCATGAAGAGATGGTTAGTTCTCTTAGTTCTTAAACAGATAATAATTGTGTCAAGAATTTGTCCACAGACCACATCCAATTGACTGCTCTGGTGGTGATCTTGATGGAGACTTGTTCTTTATAAGCTGAGATAGAGATCTCATCCCCCATTAAACTAATGCCCCAGTTGACCATACAGGGGGAAGACCTCGTATAATTGATCATGATGCGACCTTGGAGGCATATTTTTGTAATTTTTTAGGTTTAATGAGTATTTTGGTATATTTAGTGGTTTTGGTGTATTTTATAGTTGGGTGATAATCCCTGTAAACTAGATTGTTTAACCTAATTAATTAACCAAGTGAATACTTAGGTTTATTGTTCAAATCTAGGTTAAAACAATAACAATCATATCATGTAAAGCAATGGAAAATAAAGAATACAACAATATGATCACCTAGGAAAATCAAACTGGTAAAAAATCTGGGGAGGATTTAACCTAGCTATCCTCAAGGTAAAAAACAAAACCACTATGAAAAAATTGAAGTTTGTACAATAAGACTTAGACTACTAACATCCTATTGCTACTTTGAGTAAAAAACTTACTACCACGACCACATGATAGCTCCGAGCCCACGGACTACTTCTTTTCTTAGCCTTTGCAAAACACAAATACCCACATTTGTGACTTTGAGATCTCACTCAAAGGTTTAGCAACACAAACTCTTCTGCTTGTGACTTCAAAACCACCCTTGAAAGTTTAGATCATCAACACCTTTGATGACTAGAGAAGGTAACAACTTCTACAACACCGAATCTTGAGATTCTTCAAGGAATAACACCGATAGAAGACATGAGAGAGCTTTTTTTGGTACAAAACCTTAGATACAAAAAATGCATACTCTTCTCTCTTTGAAAAGTCTTTTAAAAACGTGTTTAGGGTTTTCTTTATATACTAAAAGTGTTTTACTTGAACCCAATACGTTTAAGTAGTTTGGGCTAAAATAGAATTTTGCAGAACCGCATTTCGATCGGTCGAGCCTATTTCTCGATCGGTCAAACCAGGCAATTTCTGAACTCTTCTTTCTGCAGCTTGTGTATTTTTGAATCTTGACTTATATTAACTTGAGCATTGTCTAATAATACCTATAGACTTTAGGATCTATATCTAGACAAGTTTGTGTTCATGGTTTACCAATTATTCTAAACTTTTAGAACCTAACAATACCCATTTAACCCAATTAATAATTGAGTGGGTTTTGATTTTATTTAAGTAGATGGGTTTGGGTGGGCAAATGGGTTTGGGTTGATTTTGTCACCTCTAGTTGAGACTAAGGATGATATGCTGATAGGTAATTTGCGGAAACTGCATGTTTGCTGCGTGATAACAGGAGATATGGTGATTTTAGGGATCAGATTTTGCTCTCAATGAAGAGGCTACAAAATGCAGCCAACGAATGGTTTGAAATGAGCTGCCAACTGCATGAACGTCAGCAGATGGCCTCTGCATGGTATCATGTTACTTATCACCCTACTTATTACCCGGAAGACTTGAATAGCGGAAAAGTTCGCATAAAAACAAGTCACAAGTAGCCAATTTGTGTTCAGGAAGAATTTAATTTTATTACATTCGGGGCCTTATCATTGACAGGAATTTCGTTTGGTTCATTTTGTATTAAGTTCTAACTAGTTAAAAAGCATTTTTCTAAGATATAAGTAGTGATGGGACTAGAGAAAAATCATAAATGTTAGGGATTTGACTAATTCATCAAATTTTTAGTTGACAGGGGTAAAAAAAATATTCCTGTTGGTGTTTTGATCCCCAATTTTGGCAATACGGTGAGGCATGATACTGCAAGTTGTGTGTTTGTAAAATTAAGTTTTTTAGAAAAAGGGGTTGTGGCCTTGAAAACCTATTGGATTAGAAGATTGTTGAGGACACTTTTGCACATCTATGGGCCATGAAAATAATTATCTTTGATTCAAAAAAAAAAAGGAAAACTATTACTCTGGCCATAAAATTGAGCTAGTCAGCCCACAACCCATAAATGTTGCCCATGTGCTTGGCAAGATCAATAGAGCCCATTAGATTGCCGGAGAACAAATGGGGTTTTGGTTTAGGCTTCAAGCCTACTCAGAAAGATCGAGCCGAAGCAAAGGAGACCATGAAAGAAAGGAGCATAGCAGACTACGAGGTATTGAGATAAGTTCAAGCAAGATGATCTTCCGCACAGCCGAGTCACTTTTCCAGCAAAATCCAAGCCAGAGTCTTTGAAGGTCTCAGACACCGGGGAGCAAAAATGCTCAGAGCTTTCTAAGAGCTGCACTTGTAGCTCGTTGAAGTGCTACAAGCCTACTCAGAGGATGTCAAGAACCCAAAAACAGCCTCAACCCTGAACACTTCTCATCTTTATTGAAATTACATGGTATTTATATATCACCGTTTGGGATTTATTCACCAGAAATGATATATCCTAATATTTTTACAATAAATCTTAATTGACAGGTTGTTACTAGTTGTTATTGTTAAAGTAAAAAAGTGATCTTAGTGTTAAATTCAAATTTGAACTAATAACCACTTATGATTTGTCGTGAAAATGTTGAAAAATATTATAAACATAGCACCTTTCTTTATTCAGTCCTAGATTTTTGTACCCACATAATTAGTTCATTTTTTTAAAAGGAAAGTGCATATTATATTTTAGATCTCTCTTGTTGATGGGTTTAATGTTCCTATAGATTTTAGTCCCACCTCAGGTGATGGGTGCACTACTAGTGCTATAAGATGTACGGCTGATATCAACCGCTTGTGCCCAAATGAGTTGGGAGCTCGAGGAAGGGTGTGAAGTCTGCTAAATTGGCCCACAAAGTCAGCCCAAAACCATTATTATAGTCTATATAAAAATCATAAAGCTAGCCTATGAAATTGACCAACACGAGCCCACCAAAAAAAAAAAGATCTAGTGTTGGACAACTAAAGGCCCACGGCTGGGCTTAAATTAAGTTCTTATTGTTTATGATATGGACCAAGCCCATGTGTGATAGAGAAGATGGGCAAAAGGTAAAATAAGAGCATCTCCAACAGTAGAGGCATCTCCCAAATATTAGCCATAATAGAGAATGTGAGCAAAAAAAAAAGCTCCAGCGGATTAGGCATACCCAATTTTTTTTTTGGCTTTTGAACAGTAGCCCATCAAATCTGATGAGCTACTGTTCATTAGCCATTCAATATCTTGAATAAAATATTATACCCACTCCTTTTATGTTATTCTTTCTCTCTCCTCCAGATTTCTTTTTCTTTCTCATTCTCTCCGTTGCTTTCTTCCTCTTTTTTATCTCTTTCTCTCATTCACTCTGTTGCTTTTTTTCTCTCTGTTCTTCTCTGCTCTTCCTCGACTTCGCTCTTCTCCGCCCACAACCCAAGAAGCAACGCCCACAACCCAAGCCGTTGCTTCTTTTTTTCTCATAAACAAAACGAAATCAGGAAAAAAAAGAAAAAAAAAAAAAAAAAAAAAAAAGAGGAAACAGAGAGACCTGTTCATGAGCAAAACAAGTAATCCAAACACAAAACACAAAAACAAAATCCAATTCTTAAAATAAAATTGAATCAGAACAAGCAAATATGAAAAAAAAAAAAAAAAATGGCCGATCTGACTAAGCCGATCGGTGGGGAGGACGACGAGCGGTGGCTGGAGCGGCGGTGGAGATGCTGTCGCGGCAGCTGGAGCGGCATGGGGTGGAGGCCCAATCTCTCTCTCTCTCTCTCTCTCTCTCTCTCTCTCTCTCTCTCTCTCTCTCTCTCTCTCTCTCTCTCTCTCTCTCTGATGTGAAGAGTTGTAATGTTCTTGTGAGGTGAAATAGAAAATAAAAAGAAAGGGTCTGTGTGTCTTGTGTGGAGGAGAAAAACAAGAAAAAGAAAAAAGGATAAAAAGAACAAAAACGTGGATGAAAATGAAAGGAAAGGTAGAAAAATAATATAAAAAATAAAAAATCCTAATTAAGAAATGTTACTATAATATTTTCACAATATTTTCACAGTAAATTTTAAGTAATAAATTGTTGTTAGTTAATATTGGTGAGAAAAAAAATAATTTCAGCAGTGAGTTCAAATTAGAACTAGTAACAAATTTTCACATAAATTTTGTTATGAAAGTATTGCGAAAAATGTTGTAAATATAACATTTTTCATTAAAAAATATAATTGTTGGAAATAAATATAGGAATAATAAATGATGATAAAAAATGAATGAAGAAATAATATTTAAATGAGATAGAGAATCTGTTAGAAGTGTATTTGAAAAAGTGAGTAGGCAAAAGCTAAATGTCACTGTTCATTAGCCAAATAGTACAAAAATTTGACTATTCTGCTGGAGATGCTCTAAGGAGATGTGGATAGAAGAGAAAAAAATGAATTTTCACACCTATTTGGGCTAAAAATAAAAATAAATAAATAATAAATAATAAATAATAAATAAAAATCTCTCAAATGGACTTGGGAGTTGGGACATCTGCGAGACTCATGAGCCCTTAAAGTGCAAGTGTAATACACAAAAATTCATGAAGAAAGTCTAATATCTAATAAATGGACAGCCTTACCCAAAACAAAACCATTTTTCATGTAAATGAGACCAATCACCATTAAGGGAGTTTTCCCTCTGGTGAAGCAGTTTTATAGAGCTTAGTCAGGAAATCTAGAATCAATGCATCCTTTTCAAGCTGAACATTGCTCAGTGATGATGAATATTAGTTTCCATTAGTCAAAACTGACCTTCTCCTCATTTAGCAGCTTTCTAAGTGACTCAAACATCATTATAAGACCAAAAGGGACCCCAAGTCCCCAACTCTAGCCCTTGGCCGAAGTGGATCAAAATGAATCAAGTTCTATGAGGGAGAGGGAGGTGGGTTTTGAACATAGGTAGATAGTGGAGCTGCAACTGTAGTCCTAAAATATCATAGGTTGCCAAAGTGGTGGAGCCATAAAGACCGGCAATTGCTGGATTTGACTTGTGTTGGAGATTTGTAATTGTTGGGTTACAGAGAGTAGGTATGGGAAAATTATTAGATGCAGACCCGATAACCCAACCTAGCCTAAACAACAACAACAACAAAAAATAAATAAATAAATAAATTTATGATTCGAACCCGGTTGATCAAACTCATATTTGTACCTAGTTTGATGCGCTGATCAAGCATTTATTTTAAAATTTTGACTATATAATTTGGACATCTTATTTGGAAAACAGATGAAGTTATCCACACAAAATTTAACTCTTAGTATATTAATTTTTAGAAAGCACTTGATTGGAAATTAAGTAGTTAAAGGAGATGGAAGTGGCCAAGAGCCTTGTTGTTAAAGCTAAACTAGTTAGCAACTCTTGATGTTTTCAAGACATTCAGGGTTTAAATTTTTCCCTCACCTATTGTATCTTCTTTTTTTTCATAATTTACATTATACATATTAGGTTTCTACAATAAAATAATAGTGTAGAATGTTGAGTAGATGCAGAGGAAGTCAATCCTATGATACAATGGCATACTAGTACATTGCTCCAAATAGTGAGGACTTTCGCTTTAGCGACCATCCATTTTAGTAATTGTTATTTCATTTATAGAATTAGCTCCTTCATTAGTTGTTCGGTCTTTAGTATTGCCAGTGCTCTTGAAAATGAATGCAGGTTGCTTTGGTGAAGGAAGGGGTGTAACATTACTTAACATGAAAACAACTGCTGACATGGTTGGTCGATCTGTTGCATGTTCTTGCACACACAAAAGCCCAATTTGAATGCATCTCGATACTTCATTAGCCGGGTATGTCTCACCTAGTGATGGATCGACAATTTCCATAGCTTTGCCTTCTATCCATTGGTCCCAAATCTATAAACAACGTATTCATATTAGGCTAAATACAACACAACAAGGCTAGTATTGCAAGTCATTGTTTCCACATGTACTTACATGTTCAATCAAATTTGAGGATGGACCATTATGATAATAGTTGGTGTTTCTTTTGCTAGTAATGATCTCCAATAGCAACACCCCAAAGCTAAATACATCGGATTTTATTGAAAATAATCCTTGCATTGCATACTCGGGTGACATATAACCGCTGTTGTAATAAAATGAAAATAAAACTATTAAGCATTGCATATTATTAAACAAAAATTAAAGAAAACTATTGGGCATAGCTCATGAGTAAACAAAAATTATTCCAGAAAATCCTTTGTTCAATAACATTACACATAACATTTGAACTAATAAAAGATAAAAAGTAGTTTTCCAAGAGCCTAGTAATTTAACTAGAGCCTCTTGATTTTTTCAAAGAAGGCATTCAAGTTCAAATCCCCTCTACCAACTAGTAAGTTATCAAAAAAAAAAAAATGAAAAATAATTTCAAAGAAGTCCATCATTTTTGCAAAAAGGGGCAGCAATTTGTACTCCTATGAAATATAATAATGTTAGTCAAGTAATCAGGTGAAAACTATAATTTTTTTTTTCTTTAGTCCACTTACAACGTTCCAACAATACAATTTGTATTGGCTTCAATTTGTTCCCCTCTAAAGATTCTAGCCATACCAAAATCTGAAATTTTTGGATTCAATGCAGTGTCAAGTAAAACATTGCTAGCCTTTAAATCTCTATGGATAATTCTTAATCTTGAGTCTTGATGAAGATATAAGATCCCTCGAGCAATTCCACAAATAATCTCAAATCTCTTTCCCCAATCTAACCATGACCTTTTTGTTTCATCTGAATGAAGATATTTGAACTCAGATTAGACTACATTCATGATTACATATATAATCTTATGCTAGGAATTAAGATGTTTGAATTTGGAGGACCATTTTCATGGTCATGATGGTTGAAGTTTATGTGAAAAGAATACGTACCAAAAATAAAAGAGTCCAAACTTTTGTTTGGCAAATACTCATAAACTAATATCTTCTCTTCTCCTTGAACACAATAACCTAAAATTCTCACCAAGTTCCTGTGTTGGAGTTTAGCAATTAGCACTACTTCATTTTCGAACTGTTCTATTCCTTGTTTTGAATATTTTGATAGTCTTTTCACAGCTATTTCCATTCCATTGTGTAACAAACCCTGAAATAAAAATCCATAGGTCATTTCATCGTAGTACACAATTGTTGACAGAAACTTAACTCAATTATTTGGGCAAGCCAAATTTCACCTAATGAAGCCTTACACTTAAAATTATGAATGCACCTAAACATTCATGACGAATTTTCCGATGCATAAACTCACATGAACACACATGAACTAAGATTAAGTTATTTATTTGGGTGTTGCCACCTGTGTAAGGAGAATACCTTGTAAACTGAGCCAAAGCCACCTTTACCAAGCGTGTTAGCAACAGAGAAATTATTTGTGGCTGCAATAATGTTTTTTAGATCAAACACTGGTAAATTTGAATCTCTTCTTGTTCCATCGAGGTACCTTCTACTTGTAGAGTCTTCTAAGTTTGGTAAACTACAGGCACCATATGAATCTGTGCTTTTCCACTTCCCTGTTATAAAACAACTAGCAAATAATTAGTTAATACGTTCATATTTGATAGATAATAGAATGTGCAAATGGAAGGAGCGAATGTATTGGGGTATACATAGGCTGAGAGGCAAGAAATTAAAGGACAAGCATTTGCGAAATTGTCTGGGTTGCTTCAATATACCACTATGCAATGAAAATCACTCATTCGAAAGTAAAATGATAATAAAAGAAGCCCTTTGCATCTCTCTGTTAAACGCATTTTTTAGTTTCTAGGCAATTTTTAGTTTCTGTATCGGAGAAGATAGCAGATTTCGGCCAGTATATGCATGCTGGACCGGAACAAAAAAAAGGTGTTTCTTTCTCAATGTTATGAATTCCGTTCCATTCCGGCCGGAACGGACGGAAAATCTCGTACCAGTCTACATTTCGTTGCGTTTCGGGCATTTCGGTCGATTTCGGCAAATTCTGGCCAAAATCAAAGATTCGGCCGGCACGCAATTTGGGTTTTTTTTTTTTTTTTTTTTTTAAAGAAAAATCACTGCCCTGGATCTTCTATATAGGAAAAAAAAAAAAAAATGAACGAGATGAAGGCATGAAGCAAAGCCAGTGTGAGAGAGAGAAAATACAGAAGAAGAAGAAGAAGAAGAAGAAGATGATGAGAAAAGAGACTGAAGAGAGCACCGGTGAGCCATTGAAGATTGAAGAGACGTTGGAATTTTGGAAATGAGAAGAGGAAGAAAGAGTGGTCAGGTGAGATGAGAAGTAAATACTATAGGCCACGTGAGTGGGTTGGAAAATGGGAAAAGTTAGTAGAAAGAAACTTCTTGGAAGTTCGTTATATATAATGGCCTAAATTTTTCGTTTTATTTACAAAAAGACAACTATTAATGATTTTTTAATAACAATTAGAATCATCCACTTACTTTATTTGAGATTTTTTTTATAGGTTTGGTTAATGTATACCCATTAACAAATTTATTTTTGGAAAGATTTTATCGAAATTGAAAAAATTATAAAAAAATTTTCATGCTTTTCCAATTCCCAATATATATAGATATATATATATATATATATATGTCAAAACATCTCAAAATAGGCATTTGTCATTTTCACCTAAAAGATGTAACAAAATATTTATGTTCTGAAACTATCTAGCAAAATGTCTTTATTTTGAAACTCGATTTTTAGAAAATCAAGTTTCAATGTAAAACTCGATTTAATAAAAATCAAGTTATTTGGAAAAATTCACATGGAACTCGAGTTCCATGTGACCAAAATATTTCATTTTATTCGCAAATCAAAACCGTTTTCGGTACAAAATTGACTTCCTTTTAAAAATGCTTCTTGCATTTTTTGTCTTGTTTGTTAACTCTATTTTGTAGTAGATTTGAAGAATACATTTTCCTTTAACTTCTATAAATTTGAAGATCGTCTGAGTTGAGGATTTTTTTTCTTCTTTTTTCTTTCATCTTTCTCTCATGTCTCGCATGCGAATCAGAGATGCACATTCCGTTTATTTTCTAATAAAGATTCTTCCTCATTCCTCTGATGAAATGGAGGTAAATATTGATTTCATCCCTATCTTTGAGAAAGGAAAAATTAAAGTGAAATGGTATATTAACAAAGTTTTATATTTCTTTACTTTCCATTCATTCTTTTATAAACTCCTAAAAGCAGTAGAGAAATGAAATCATATTTTATTTCATGTAATTCCATTCTTTTAAAAACTCTTATATTCTAACTTACTAAAAACTATATTTTTTGATAAATACTATGCAAATAATTTACCATAAATAAGTAAAAGTAAAATTATATATTTTGATAAATACTATGCACATAACCTACCATAAATAAATAAAAGTCAAATGCACTCTTGAGTCACCTTACTATAATGTTTTCACTAGACTTGGCGGCAAAAAATAAATGAAAAAGAAACTGCTCCCATTCAAACAAAAGACTGAGCAAAGACTTGCTTACCCATTTTCTTCCTCATTACCAGCCAATACACAATGGAGACCACAAGAACCATTACAACAACAGAAACTCCCAGAATTGTCAACATCCTTGTTTTTCGAGTAAGACCATTTTTCTTGGCATATTGAGCTAAGGTAAAAAAAGAAAAAAAATGATTTATTTATTATTCATAGTAACCTCATAAATTCGAGAAGGTAATTAAACATAAATAGTTAATATTGGTGCAATTTTATAGGGAAAAGAGAGTAGGAAGGAAACAATGAGCTTAAGGACTAAGGAAAATGTGCGATTCCCTAATTGAGGTCAAAATTCAATTGTTAAAAAAATGCGCAAACTGGTTTTTCAACATCAAACTCAGATAGAACAAGTGTTACATATATAGCCGCGGGACAAAAGTGATGAATATAATTGTAGAAATTCTTATGATGTCAGGCGTTAAAATATATATATATATATATATATATATATATATTTAAGAATGCAATAACAAAATTTCAACAATTTCAACTTCTCAAACTGTTTCTTAAAAGTTTGGAAAATTTTAAGGCAAAGAGAAGATAGAACTGCGAAGATTGTGATATTGTTTTTGGACTGTTTAACAAAACCATGTATAAATCTGTTGCAATATGCATAAAATCTGGATGCTCTATATGTGCTATGTGTTAGGAAATGTGAGATGACTATTATTTCATGTTAGAATAAGAAGATATTGGAAAGAAGTAAAAGAATATGAGAAGAGAGAAACAAGCAATTAATGTGGTTTAACCAAAGCACCCTACCATTTTCTTCTATTGGGTTTTTCTTTTTTTTTTTGGTTACATGTCTATAGTACCTTTTTACTAGAGGTAACCTAAGCAATTAATTTGGAAGCAATAATTAAAATGAAATTTGAAAGTATTAATTAAAGTATTACCTAGTACAACCGCATCCACACGTATGTATAAATCTTGTCCTTCATCAAAAAATGTTCTTACATCGACCAAGTCCCCGTGCCATGTCAAGCATCCAATCCCTCCCTCACTCTCATCTGCACTTGTGTAAGCTGTACAAGAACAATTCCTTAAGCACTCTTGCTCACACTCTTTCAAACTTAAACTCATGTCTACATGTGCTATTGAAGTATCAGGCACCTTCACATGTGCCAAGTTGATGAACCCTTCTCCGCTTTTACAAGTAGACACCCCTTGGATCCTTACACACCCACTTGATCCATCTCTAATACGCCAATCAAGAGACGACTTGGGTTCGAACCCAGGTAAGCATGTGCAATCGAACTCATCCCCATTGTATGGGTCACAGTAACTATTTGGACCACACTTTAAATATATATCGCATGACTCTTTTGAGTCAAACCAAAATGCGACCCATCTACTATCTTCCCAAGTGTACTTCCTCAGTGTTCCTGATTCACCTAACACAAATCTAGTTTTAGAGTAAACATTGGGCTCAGCTATACTATACATCATGGTGATTTCATCTTGATTATTTGTAAAACTAACATTCAAGTGGGAAGTATATAACTTAGATTTCATTTCTGGTGCACCGGTCAATCCTTTGCCACTCCAAGATCCAGCCCGCCACAATGGAGTTTGGCCCTTGTAAAACAACAACTGGGGGTACCCAATTGGATCAATTTTAAATGAGTACTTGCCTGTTTTCGGGTCATCTTTGGACTTCCAAGATGTTAAGTATCGACTCAACCCAGTCTGCCGATCCAGCCCAACTTTCATAAAAGGAAGCATAGTATTGGTGGGATAATCAAAGCTTTGCCATAAGACCCTTTGGCTGCGTTGTTGAATCAAAACAAGATTTCCAACATCTAAGAGCTGAGCCATAGAGATAGAATAGTTTGTGGATGAGACCGAAGCAATATTCGTGGACCAAATAGGGTACTTTTGGTTTTGGCTGTGAAGGACAAGGTTTCCCTGATTGTTGATGGATAGGATTCCCGAGCTATCATTGAGTGGATTGTCTCTGTTTGCAACCCACACAATGGTTTGTTCGGTAATTTGGTAATACCAAATTCCAACGTAGCGGCGGTTGGAATTGCCAGGACTAAAAAATCCAAGTACAAAGGCTTTTTGGTTTGAGACTAGAGTTTGACCATCCTTGATGGGCTGGTCTGGAGTTATGGTATCAAGGGAAACGCAAATTGGAAAAAGAAGGGAGAGAAGTAATAGCAATACTGATTTCAATAAGGATTTAGCAGGATTCATGGTTTTTCCAATGAAGATTGTAGGACATTAGAGTGCGTAAGAAGAGCAGCTGAAGGCATGTGTATTACTTAATTCATATTAATACCTCAAGCCGAAGCTCACTATTCACATAGTCCCACGTATCCGCATTTGTTTTTAGCGTGTTGACCTTCCCAGTTCTTGCATCATTGCTTATTTGCTTTATTGACCTTTTTTTTTTTGAAAGAAAGACGGCAGACTTTATTGACCTTTTTAGAATGAAGCAGATTGAGATATGCTGAATGAAAGCCCAACTGCCGACAGGGTGTACAGTCCAGGGGTTCAAAAGAGGGGTTTACTTCTTTTATTTTAATGAGAAATTGTAATATTACCCACTAATTAAATAAAATGTAGAGATTAAAACCTACTACCACTTGTCATTGTGTATTTAAAATAAAAGGAGATCTCCAGTTAAAAAAGTACTGGAAGTAAGCCAAACCCTAAAAAAAAAAAAACCTAAACTAACAAAAAAAAATTATATTTAATATTTTTTTTATTTGACCCCCTAATATAAAAATTTGAACACCATGATCCTATTTTTTTTTTTTTTTTTTTTTTTTTAAGTCCAGTTGAAATAAGCTTTGAATATAAACATTTTAATGATATCAAGGCCCTCTAAAAAAAATTAATAGTAAACCTAAGAACAAAATTAGAAATTTGTTAATCTTAAAAAAAAAAAAGATTTTAACAAATTTGAAATAAACTAAGGGATGAAATTATTCAACGCAGTGATGATTAAAGTTTACTTAACATCAATAAATAGCATGTTTATTGTATTTAGAAACGATATATAGATGACTTCCAAGATTTAATCTTAATAACAATAATTAGTATGTTTATTGTATTAAGAAATAATATTTCAAATGAACTTATAATTTATCTTTTATTCTCTTACTACTACTATGAGAAAATTTGTAACAAGATTCATCTATTACTTAAGGTTCATCTTTTTACTAACTACCTTAGAAAGAATCCTGAAGCTGCCATTGATTGAAGACATTTCATTACTTACGTACTTCTACTAACTTTCTTAACAAAAAAGAGGTTAAACTTGTTGCACACAAGTTTTTTTTACATAATTTTACACACCCAAAAAGCAACTTTCTTTTAGGGTTTGTGTAAAATTGTGCCAAAAAAAAAAAAAAAACTTTGTGGGTAATAAAAAATACTGCTAAAAAAAGATCTAGTTAATGAGTGCCTTTAGGGCATTTACTAATGAACTATTTTAGAAAAATTTTGATACTACTTTTATATAAATATAAAAAACTATAAAATAAAATAAAAAAGTTTTTTTTTCCTTTCTTATAAAAAATTTCTAAAACAAATGCCTTAAGGGCATCCGTAAAAAAATAATAATAATAAAAGAAAAGAAGAAGATGAAGAGAACAATAAAAGGTAGAAGAAATAAGAAAGAAGAAGGCACTTCCACTAATTGCAACATATGTGGACCAAAGCACATTTTCATTTTTAAGGTTCACAAGTATGAACCAAACACTTTTTAATATTCAAGAATTAAAATATATATATATATATATATATATATATTTGAAATTGATTGTTTATCATCTACAAAATTTAATAAAAATATATATCTGCCAAGAGTTTTATAATTCAACTAGTTAGCATATTCTGGTGTTTTCAACGAAGATGTCTAAAATTCAAATCTCCACTCCCCTAATTACCAAATTATTAAAAAAAAAACCTATATATGATTTATTTACTGAAATTATGGATTTATTCTTAAGTCACCTGGTTATTAAGTAAGTACAAAATCTTAAAAGCAGTAAATACGAAAGCAATAAACACGATATTCAGGATTTGTTAACAAATTAAGTTGAAAACCACCAAAAATGAACATCTTTGATGGAAAAACCACTTTGGAACCTATCCGTGTAAATACAAAGTTTTTTTATGTGATAATGTAAAGAGAGACGTAATTTCTAAAAAAGAAAGGAGAGTATATAATGTATTCCTACCGTGCTTGGAAGGCTAGTGCGTTTGGAAAGTGATGAAAGCTTAAGTATTTATTAGAGTTTTTAGCTTTTGCTGTTATTTATGAGTCTCATTGCATTTTTTAATACAATTCATAGGTCTTACTATACTATTCAACTAGCTTTTAGCTTTTCTCTTCAATACTTTGAATAAAAAGTTTTTAGTTTCAATTAAATAACTTGTTTTTAAATGGAAATATTAGGGCACCTCTCACAGAATTAGTTTTATTTTTATTTTATTTTTATTTTTTTATTTTTACTTTTTACTGCCTTGAATTAACCAAATGGGCACTACGTTAATAGATTATTGCACGTCCCACACGGCTAACAAAGCTGGCGTGAATGAAATTTGACAAGAGTTGACATAGATTCTTTGCTTCAATCTGTCAATGGTTACGTAAAATGTAATCATGTAAGGTAAGACCACTGTCGGTCGAATAATAATATCTGAATCCTAAACCCGAGTTATTCTAGAACCACAAAATTTGTCACACTTTTCATCACCACTATATATACGGTGTATTATGATATTATTGACTGTAATTAATTGTTTGTTATTTTTACATAAGCTCGTTATTTTATTTTTTAACCACTTATAATTTGTTACGTTAGATTTAGTGGCGGCTTTAGGATTTTTTTTTAGAGGAGTCGGTAAGAAAATGCATTTTAGATAAGAGATTAACCTTGCAGTCAACATGGTTTCCTTATTACAAATTTATCTATAGTACATACTAGCAATTAAACTATAAGTTCATTTAACATTTATTTCTTAATAAAATGAGCATATTAAATTTTGTTGTTAAGATAATTTTAATTATTACTGCTTAAAATAGTTTTATCTATTAGTTTAGGACAATTATATATTTACATTATACTATCAATGTAAGATTTATATTGTAGACAATTATATTATACACGTTGTTTAGAATCAATGTAAGATTTACATTATAAATAATTATACCATACACATTTGCAAAAAAAAAAAAAAAAAAACAATATTGTACACATTTGTTTAAAAACAATGTAAATCTTACATTGATAGTACAGTGTAAACTATGAATTTTCCATTAGTTTATTTCAAATTCATTAAGATCTAAACCACCCCCTACCCAAATTTTAGATAAAATTGGTTTGTTGTTAGCTTTTTTTTTTTTTTTTGGGTGCGCTTGCTTTAAAAGACCAAAATATTGTTAAGATGATTATATTTAAACTTATTTCAAGTGGGTTTTAAAAAAAATAAAAATTAGAGTTAAGGTGTTCAAATTTTTATTTTAAGAGTGTCAATATATATATATATATATATACAAGGCTGGCTCAAGGTATTGTGAGGCCTAAGGCGACTACTTTAAGTAGGGTCTATTCTTATACTTTGAATATTAATAGAATATTTATTTAACTTTTGGTTTTTTTTTTTTTCATTTAAAATCTATTTTTTTAAGAAAAAATTACAAATTAAAACAAACCCATTGCATTACTCAATGACTATGGTGGGGTTTGGATTCCGCGTTTGCGTTTCAGCAAACGCGTTTTCCTCTTTTTTTTTTTTTTTTTTTTTGGCCGCATTTTTTGACTTTGGGAGACAAAAAATCTGTGCATGAACCGTGCGTGCACTGTTCACGCACTGTTCATACACTGTTTATGTAATAAAAAATATTAAAAATGGGTCCCATGGCACTATTCACACATTTAAAAATTATTTTGCTACAATGTTTTCAGTTTTCAGTTTTCAGTTTTCAGTTTTAGCAACAATAAGTTCAATCCAAACACACCCTATATAACTAAAATAAATACTTTTTATTGAATGAAGTAACCAAATACTAGAAAATTATGCTTGAAAATTTTAATAAAGTTATATATTTGATATCTCTAAATAAAATTTGAGTATAAATTTATTTATTAGTGTAAGATTAATGAGTTCTTTTAACATTTATGGGTGAGAGATTAAATGATTGACCCATCCAATGAAAACATTTTTCTTTAACTAGTTTTTCTTTGAAAAAAAAAAAAACTACTTTATGGATGAATATTTAGGACTTAATTAATACTTCCATTGATACAAAAATATCTTTATTGATAAAAATTTAGGGAGTTTTTTACATTGGGGCCTTTTTTCATTAGGAACCTTAGGTGGTTACCTATTTAGTTTACCCATTAAGCCGACACTATATATATATATATATATAAATAAATTGCCAGCTCAGGGGTTCACTTGAACCCCCTGAACTGTACATGGCGGTGCCACCCATATAAAATAGCGGCCTCAGTATCTTTGAAACTTAGCACGAGTCAGGAAAGTTGTTATTTTTAGAATTTTCTTCCAATTGTGGCCTCAGTATCTTTGAAACTTAGCATGAGTCAGGAAAGTTGTTATTTTTAGAATTTTCTTCCAGGTGGAAGTTAAAAAAAAAAATATATTATATATATATATATATATATATAATTTGCCAACTCAGTGGGTTCATTGAACCCCCTTGACACCGTACATGGCGCGAAACTCAGGAAAGTTGCTATTTTTAGGATTTTCTACGGGGTGGAAGTTTTTAAAATATAAACCTTAATTTCTAGGTTGCAATCTTTATTGACTATCATGAGGTTTTAGTGATGAATTTGTGTAAGAACACCGAAGATTGAGAAACACGTGGTTTATTATACTAATAAAATGTTAGAAACAAGTGCTTTAAATAACTATAATATTTTCTATTAGGGTCTGTTTGAATACAGCTGAAAATTAAAAAAATACTGTAGTAAACTAATTTTTAAATGTGTAAATAGTACCGTGAGATCTATTTTTAATGAAAAAGTTGATGAAAAGTGAGATTTGTAAGTTCTGTAAATAGTGCACGGGACACACTGATGTGCTAAAAAAAAAAAAAAAAAAAGTCAAACATTACTGCTACTGTTTATAAACAGTGCATGAACCGTAGTCATTTTGTTTCTCAAATGCGTGCCCAAAAAAAACAAAAAAGGCCAAACCCAACGCGCTGAGTTTTACAGCCGAATCCAAACATAACCCAAGACTAAAAGCAATACGTGGTTTATTATAGTAATAAAACGTGAGAAACAAGTGCTTTAAATAACTATAATATACTGTATCTATTAAGACTATTATATATATATATATATATATATATATTGATTTGAACCCCTGAACTGTACATGGCACCGCCCATGGGCATATAAAATTGCGGCCCCAGTATCATGGAAACTCAGCACGAGCTAGCTGGAAAGTCGTTATTTTTAGGATTTTCTACCGGGTAGAAGTCTTCTAAAATCTAAAGCGTTTTATATCGGTTGCAATCTTTATTGACTATCATATCATGAGGTTTTTGTGATGAATTTGTGTAAGAACACCGAAGATTGAGAAACACGGGGTTTATTATACTAATAAAACGTTAGAAAAGTGTGGTTTAAATAGCTATAGGGTCCGTTTGGATAGCATTTATTGTTGCTGAAAGTTGATAAAAACTGATTGTTGCTGAAAACACTGTAGTAAAATAATTTTTTAAATGTGTGAATAATACCGTGAGACCCACTTTTAATATTAAATATTACGTGAACAGTGCGTGAACAATGCAGGCACAGTAAATTTTGTCCCCAAAGTCAAAAAAGCCGGCCAAAAAAAAAAAAAAAAAAAAAAAAAAAAAAAAACAGAAAACGCAACTTAACTTTAAGTAGAAAGAAGTGCTATCCAAACTTTACCATAATATACTATCTATTCAGACTAAAAGCGACACGGTTTGTGTTTTTTCCACTCAAGCAAGTGTTCCCTGAAATGTGAACAATGTTGTCTATATGTTGTCTCTTGAGGATCAGTTTTGTGTTGGGTAAAATATCATTTTCGTCCCTAAACTATCTCAAAAGTTCGTTTTCCGTCCCTAAACTTTCAAAAGTTCTATTTTCGTCCCTAAACTTTTCCAAACGTATTGATTTCCGTCCCTCCATCTAACAGAGTGCTGACGTGGCTTTCACAGAGTGCTGATGTGGGAGGGACGAAAATCAATACTTTTGGAAAAGTTTAGGGACGAAAATAGAACTTTTGAAAGTTTAGGGACGAAAAACGAACTTTTGTGATAGTTTAGGGACGAAAAACGAACTTTTGAAAGTTTAGAGACGAAAAACGAACTTTTGTGATAGTTTAGGGACGAAAATGATATTTTACCCAATTTGGCGCAACTGAGGTTTTCTATACGACAACGTTTAAATCAGCAAAATTCAATTCAAGCATCACAAGGGGACAAACCATAGACCAAGTCAAATGTCAATTGAAGGAGGTAGATAACATCATGTTATTTGTTCTTGGTTGAGGGTGGTTTTTTGATTTCTTGTACCTTAGACATGTGTCCTGATATTATTAGACAATGTTTAATCTAGGCCATTTTTTAGGAAGGAAGTTGGGTTTGACGTTCTCATAGAATGAGCTCCAAGGTCTCATTCTGCCGCTGCCAATTTGTGTACAAACATTGAGTTCAAAGTACAGAGGATGACACTACAAACTAGGCTTATTCTCTATTTCTACCGCAAAAGGAACATTTTTCCAACTGTTGCCGTGGAACTGACTTTTCTTAAGTTTCTGCTATATAGTAATGTTTTCTACACTTTTCTTAATGTGAGTGACTATTCTCCATTTTCTGCTGCAAAAATATTTCTCCCCTTTCTTTTTACACATAAACTCCAAAACCCAAAGAAAACCTATCAAGCAAATATTAATTTACAAGGGTTAGTATACATATTCTCATATATATACATATATATATATATATATATATATATTCATATTCATATATATACTTCTATGTATTCACATATAAATATATAAAATATGCTCTGCAGAATATGAACTACAATGTATGCATGTGTATGTGTGTGTGTGTATATATATATATACGTATGGCAGAATAATGATTAGTTTGTATTAAAAGTAAAGCATGTAATAACAAAGAAATAATAAAAGTTTCAACAGAAATAATCATGGTAAAGAATATTCATAGCAGGATGTTAACTAAAAAGATCTCAATCCCAACTCACACAGCCTTGTTATCAAATAAGGCTATAAAGTTATGTGGTTTGAAACATGAGTTAGAGTAGTCATCTTTTGGAGATTGCAAAGAGTGTACTTTGGTGTTTTTAGAGGGAGGGAAAGGATTTCTAGTAATGCATGCTAATTCTACTGTGTTTTCTCTACTCTCTCTTCTCTCCGATATCACTTTCTTTCTCTTTTCTCTCTTCTTTCACTTTCAACTCACCATTCAGATTTCCTTCATATAATATTCCTTGATTTATGTGTTCTTGTTCCCCATCCTATATTCGTGGGTACTATTCCAATTTATACCATAACTCAATCCATGCTCTTTTCCATTTTTGCCCTTATTTTACCAATCATTTTGTCTACTGCAGGCATTCAGTCAACACCCACAACGTACTAGCCACTACCTTCTGACCGTGTACAAGTGGGTTCTATGCCACTAAGGAGTTTCAGCCTATTCCTTACGACAAATAACCTCCCTATTTTGGTTAAAGACTAGTTTGCCACGAAGCAACCTCACATCTCTTTTCCTAAAACGATAAAGGCCTCCATTAATTCTCTGTCTTCATTCTCTAGCATGCATCAGATGGTTCCTACTTACCTTCTTCCCATTTTTGGCAAAGATATTTTCCCAGCAAAGCATATTCCCAAAAGTGGCCTCAGCAGGATACCAAATCTATGTCATTTCCCCCCTCCACCAAACCACACCCTCTGCACCTCATTGGCCTTAGGCCTTACTCCCTTGCATTATTGGGATGCAGAAGGCAGAGCCTAGACCTTACCTTACTCACCTACCTTGCTACTTTTGACTTTTTTCTTGATTTTGGTTTCTTTCTCCTTCATGCATTTTCTGCTACTGTTATTTTTTTTTTCTTTCATTATGTCCCTTACTGGAGATAAGTTCAGGTTCTTTTCTTCTTTTATAAGGATGTTATGGGCTTCATGGGCTTGCTGCCCTTTGTCGGGTCAAAAAGGTCTTGACCCAATTTGCTTTAATCTACCAAAGTCATTCTACAGAAAATTTGTATTATATATAGGGGTGTCCAAGCAGACCTGGAACCCGCCCAACTCGGCCAACCTGGCCCGAAAACCGTCCGACCCGACCCCGGCGACGGTCGGCAGCGGGTCTCCGCCCACAAAACCCAAGACCGGCGGGTCGGTTGACGGGTTTGAGCATGAAAAAACAATTTCAACCGACCCAACCGGAAAACGCATTGAAAAATGGTTCCCCGCCGATTTAGCACTGAGATCTCGCTGGATCTCTTCGAGGTCTGGCCTGATTTCGTTGAGATCTGCCGAGATCTCTTCAAGATCCGGCCTAATCTCGAAGAGATCCGGCGATTTTACACTAAGATCTCGCCGGATCTCTTCGAGATTAGGCCGGATCTCGAAGAGATCTGCCAAGATCTCTTCGAGATCCGACCTAATCTCGAAGAGATCTGCCAGTGATTTCAAGATCACTTCGAGGTTAGGCCAGATCTCGAAGAGATCCAGCAAAAACCAGTGATTTCGGCGAAATCCGGCGACGATATAGGCGAAATCCGGCGACGATTTTGAGCATAAAGACAACCGGCAACGATTTCTGCAAAATCCGAAACCGACCGATACCCGACCGGCGATCTGCTGGCATCTGACCACCCGAACCGCTGCCGTCGGCAGGTCGGCGGAGGGTTCAGATTTAGGAGACCCGATCTAGTCGGGTCGGTTCTAGATTGGGCACAAACCCGACCCGGACCGACCTGTGGACAGCCCTAATTATATAGAAGATATGTATTCTATAGAAGATCTGTATTTTCCTGCAGGTCACTTTCCCTTGCATTTCTCTCTCAGGCCAAACATAAGTCTAGGCTTTTATTTGTTTTTTTTTTTGGTCTTCTTGGTGGGCCTTTGGGCTTCACCTTTTATTGGGCTTTCCTCCTCATTTGCTTTTAGGTAAGAAGTTGCAAAATGAGCATCAACATTCTTCAAATGTAATCTAATTTGGACATACCTAGAGTTAACTGCATATACATGTTCCATGGAGATAATTTCATTGGTTTTCTAAACAATATACTAAGTTTAACCATGGAGATTTGAAAGAGGAACGCTAAATGCATTATTATTATTATTATTATTATTATTATTATTATACTACTGATTTATTTGGATATCAGGATGTTTTAATCAAAACGGAACAATTTATGCCCGTGGAAAGCACACAAGTGAAGCGAGTTCTTAGACTTCAGATATAGAATTAATCAAATAATAACTTGACACTTCTGAATTATCCGAAGTTCAACTGTTTGAGTGCCACCTTAATTCGAAAATACATAAACTCTGTATCGATAGTTTCTCTTGTCTTGACTCTTAAGGAAATTGAAAAGCGGCACTAGAGACATTTCGTGGGCAAAGTTTTGAAGGAGTAATGAAACCCAATTCATAGGAAGCAATGGTGGAATACTTTGATTCAGGGGGCAACATCAATTTAGTATATGATATAATTAATTTAAAACAAGAGTAATGAATTCTAAAAAGACAACGTATATAAAAAAAAAATATATATATATATATATATATATATATTTATATAGCTTAGTTTTTTTTTTTTTTTTTTTTGATTGTTTATATCAACTATGGGGTAAAAGCCCAGAATTATGTACTAGGCCTAAGGCCCTATTGGAGGACTGGGGCGTGTCCGAAGAGGAGAAAATGATTGAGAAGGAACCCAAGTGGGAAAAATATACCTGGAAATGAACGAAGAGTACAGTTCAAAGAGAGCGTCAATAGTCCGAAGAGTGTGATCTCCTCAGATATGGAGAGTCTCGGTCAAGCAAGCACCTGAGAGGTTCAAGTGGCCTTCCTGACAGTTTCAATAATAAGGATAAATTTCAAACATGTATGGAGATGATAAGAACAGATAAAAAATCTAGAGGAAAAGCTACTACTACCACATTAAATGCATTGCAGCAACTTTTCTAGCCACATTAATGTGGAGAAGACCCCTGAACAGTGCACTCTCAACCATCACCATACACAGAGAACCAAAAAAGAGGCCTAATGGGATATATACTCAAGTAGATGCTCAGATGACTAACAAGTGTACAATCAAGATGACCCGAAAGACACTATATAATGTAAAAGATCACCCATAAGGAGGGAGGAGAAGAGAAACTGTAGGAGAAAAGATTGTTAGAGTTCAAAAACAAGATTCTAATTTATAAATTATCTCTTCAGATGTCTATTCAATCAGGCTTTATGAGTGTTTTTATGTTTATTTGTTTTTGAATCCCATGCTAGCCGTTGTTGAATTCCTATCCAGCCTAGCTCTTTCACACACTCTCTACAAATTCATTGTCTTGGGTTTATTGGGCTCAGACTCCAGATCTTTTGGGCTTGGGCTACAAATCTTGATCCTACAATTGACGCTGTCTATGGGGAGAGCTTGAGCAAGAGTGGAAGCAACGATTGATGATGGCGGAACCAGGGCAACAACCAGCAAAATCTAGAGCATCCTAGCACGTTAATCCTTTTCTTAACTTGGAGCAGAGACAGGATCATGAAGGTAGTGTATACACTACGCATACTGATCGAAGCCAGTCACATGGTGGAAGTCACGTGTCTCATTCAAAGAAGAACAAGAACATACAACTAGAGATTGACAAGCTGAAAAGAGAGTTGTGCCATGCAAAGAGAAGGTGAACATCTTCTTACTCCAAGGATGACTCTGACGATGAGCAAGATGTCTCTTACAGACGTAGGGCCAGAACACCAGTTAGTGAGTCTTTCTCTTACGAAGAAGAGCACTATCACGAGTGCCAACCTTCAAGTCCATCATATGGGGGTATAGGGAATGATGCTATGAGCAAAACTTTGAATCAAATCTCCAAATTGCCTTTCACACGCAGGATTGAACAGGCAAAACTTCCTCGCCATTTTCATCAGCCAACATTCACTATCTACAACGGGAAGACATACCCTGTACAATATGTGAGCCACTTCAACCAGAGGATGGCAGTCCATTCTAAAGATGAAACTTTGATGTGCAAAGTCTTCCCCTCCAGTCTTGGATCAGTTGCGATGAGATGGTTTGACAACCTGAAAACAAATTCCATTAACTCCTTCAGAAAACTCACTCAAGCATTTAGTTCTCGTTTTATCACCTGCTGAAGAGTGGCCAAGCCCTTAACTTCTTTGTTATCCTTGAGCATGCAAGAAGGTGAGACCTTGAAAGCATACTCGGATAAGTACTGAGAGATGTTCAATGAGATGGAAGACGACTGTGATGGAGTGGCCCTTAATACGTTTAAGCTTGGCCTCCCCACTGACCATGGTTTAAGGAAGTCCTTAACTAGTAAGCCAGTTACTAACGTGCGTCAGTTCATGGACAATATTGATAAGTATAAAAGAGTTGAGGAAGATCAACAACAAGGAAAAGGAAAGGACAAGGTTATCCCCCAAGAGAGGAGGGATTTCAAGTTGGACCGTTATAACAACAGTAAATCGTGGAAAGATTTTGCTAGACAATCAGAATCATCAAATCCTCAAGCAGTCAGCGCTGTATTCGAAGAGCCAGTACACCAAGTCCTGGAAAAGATTAAAAATGAATCATTTTTCAAGTGGCCGAATCAGATGGTGGGAAACCTTGAGAGCGTAATCATAATCTCTATTGCTAGTACCATCAAGACCATGGGCATACTACAGAGGATTGCGAGCCTGTGGGATCGTTTGGACCAACTAGTTCGCGAGGGTAAGTTGAGACATTTCTTACACCACTCAAGTGGCCGAGGAGGTCAGGCGAACTCGAAGCCTCGAAGGGATGATTCTTTAAAGCCTTCTTTGGGAACTATCAATGTCATCTTCGCAGCATCGGGGAGAACAGGATCTTGGCCATCCAAGGTTATGTCGGTAGCCCAGTTACCCGTAGGAGACCTTAGCCATGGTTCGAAGAGAGCTAAATCGGATACTAAACCGGTGTTAGGCTTCTCGGATGAAGACAAGGTTGGAACCATCCAACCCCACGACGATACTTTAGTAATCACCCTCAGAATTAGAGGGTATAACGTGAAGAGGGTAATGGTGGACCAGGGTAGCGCGGTAGAGATAATGTATCCTGATCTCTACAAGGGGCTGAACTTAAAACCCGATGACTTAGCACCATACAATTCTCCCCAGGTGAGTTTTGAAGTAAGAGTTGTTACCTCGAAGGGCCAAATATGATTACCTGTGCAGACTGGTGCAGAGGTAGTAGAGGTAGATTTCATCGTTGTAGATGTATATTCGCCCTATACTGCAATTATGGCTAAATCTTGGCTTCATACCCTAGGGGCTGTTTCCTCTACTCTACATCAGAAAGTTAAGTATCCGTCCGAAGGTCAAGTTAACGAAATCTTGGGAGATCAATCTATGGCGAGACAATGCTTGGTCGCTGCCATCTAGCATAAACCCAAGATTGAGTCCTCAACCCATGCTGGAAGGGATTTATAGCAATCAAAACATCCTGCACCGCATACCAATGACTCAGCTGAAGGTGTGAGATGTGAAGAGTTGACAAAGGTTGCCATCGGGGATGATCCAAAGAAGTTCTTTTAGGTCGGGTCTCAATTACCTCTCCAGGAGAAGGATGCGCTTGTAGAATTCCTTATAAGAAATATCGATGTATTTGCTCAGAATGCTTATGAAGCCCTGGGGGTAGATCCAGAATTCATATGTCATCACCTAAATACGAACCCTTTAGTCAACCTTAAGAAACAACCTCCTTGGCGCCCATCTAGGGAACATGTTGATGCAGTACGGGAGGAGATAACAAAGCTCAAACAAGCTGGAGCTATCAAATAAGTTTTTTATCCTGAGTGGCTAGCAAACACTGTGGTGGTGAAGAAGAAGAATGGGAAATGGCAAGTATGTGTAAACTTCACTGACTTAAATAAGGCTTGCCCCAAGGATCTTTTTCCTATGCCTAAAATTGATCAACTAGTAGATGCCACTGTCAGCCATCCTCAGATGAGTTTCCTAGATGCCTTCCAAGGTTATCACCAAATACCATTAGCCCTAGATGATTAGGAAAAGACTGCTTTTGTCACCCCTATTGGGAACTACCACTACAAAGTGATGCCATTTGGTTTGAAAAACGCAAGATCCACCTACCAAAGAATGATGACAAGGATGTTTGAGGCATAGCTGGGTAGAAGTATCGAGATTTACATAGATAATATGGTGGTGAAAAGCAAAATCGTCTCTAAACATGTAAAGGATCTTGAAAAGATCTTTGAAGTTCTAAGAAAGTACAAGCTGCGTTTAAACGCTTTGAAAGGCTCATTTGGTGTGGGATCAGGCAAGTTCTTGGGCTACAAATCTTGACCCTACATCAACCTTCCAATGTTTGGTTTCAAAATTAGATTTTTTTTTTAAAAAAAAAAAATAAAGAAAATCAAAAAAAAGTTGAAGAATTGCAAAATCCCAGTTTTGCAAATATTCGTTCACTTTGAATTTGATTCAATACATACTTATTTATTTTTTTGGTAAAAAGCTAGAACTAAATATACAATGCTTTCTTAATGATTCTTTTTAAGACATTGTTTTAAACGTAGTTATCAAAACCATATCGGAAGTTGACCCGATTGAAGAATTAGTTCATTGGTTCAACTAGTGGTTCATTTGTTGAATTGTAGGTTTAGTAATTAATTAAATTATAAATTATAATTATAAAAAGCAACTAAAATAAGATTAAAAAAAATACTCCATTTAGGTAAATTAATAAATTATAACATTAAAAAAAATTACATCATATGACATAAAGTTAAAGAACATAAAAAACTAAACACAACATTCACATAAATCATCCAATAATCAAGTTATAGTCCAAAAATCTTAAAACAACATATCTCATAGAAATTCAAAATACATTTTAATAATGGGTCACCACAACAAGATGGGTTGAGAGATCAGTGGCATGGGGAGAGGAAGAGAGACCAGCGGCACGTGGAGAGGCAAAGGGACCGGTTGTTTGCTAAATATAGCAATAGCAACCTAGGTAAACTAGGTTTTTTATGCTTTCGGATCTAAAATTTAATGCTCTAATACTACACAAAATGGCATTGTCCAGAACTTGTGATGAAACAACTACCATCTCCTTTTAGCTTTTTCCATCAAGCGCTTTCTAAATAGTAAATACCAAAAGTTCGTTGCGAAATATATGTTCCATGGGGATAACTTGAAAGTTGAAACTTCATTGGTATTCCAAACTAGATATCCAAATTGACAAAGTTCTTTATTTATTGAGAGAAAATTTACAAAGTTTAACCATAAGGATTTAAAAGAGGAACACTAAATACATTATACTACTATTTAATTTGGATTTCAGGGTGTTACAATCAAAAGGAAACCATTAATTTTATGAATTGTGCAAAGCCTATTGCTATTTTCTGGTATGATTGATATATAACTTTTTTAATTTAATAATTTGGGAGAAGAAATTCAAAGCTTTGATGTCTCCATTGCAATTGGAAAATACATAGACTCTTTGTCAGTGTTTTCTTGTCTTGACTCTTGAGGAGAAACACAAGCAACAAAAAAGAAAAAACAATTGTCCTGACTTCTGAGGAAAAAAACAAAAGGTTATCAGTTATGGGCTTAGATACCAAGCTCATCACCCAAATACAAATGTAGCCTGCATCCCAAGCTCATCACCAAGAAATGGGCTTAGACACCAAAAATGGCCTTTTTAATCCTTTAAGTTTGACATTATTTTCGTTATATTCGTTCCGTCTATTTCTATTTGAAAAACATTGTTGACTTTCTTAAAACAACACCATTTCACTTTTTTTTTTTTTTTATTAAAAAATGATTTAGAAATTAATTTATTCATTTATTTAAATCAAAATTTGAAAAAAAAAAAGTGATTTTTTTTTTTCTCAAGCACTACAAAACTTCTATTCTATACTCTAAGCCACAAGCTAAGTAAGATATTTTTTCTGGAGCAATTGTTTGAAAATATAAAAACAATCAAAAACCATAATAATTTTTTTTTTATCGTTTATTTCTTTCTTCTCTCCCTCATAACAAACGAACAAAAATGTTTTGGTTTCACAAACACACAAATTTAGGCTCATAGAAAATTTTCAAGTTCCAACTTTCATAGACATACAAATCTGAAAACGGGAAAAGCACAGAAAAAAAAATTAAAAAAAAAAAATCTGGGTCTATTGGTTTTATGGGGAGGAAAAAAAAAGAGAGCAAGAAAAGGCAATTGGGATATGTTCGATACCTAGGAGGAGAAGCTATATGAACTCCACTCGATTTATATTTTTTGAGAATTAGTTGGAGTATGCTCTTATCTATTAATAGGTTTTTGGTTCACACGACTTATCGCTAGGAATGCTTGTCAAAAAAATAGATGGCTTTTCTTGGATGAAACGAAAATTGGATTCATGTAACAAGAGAAAGGTTTACCATTCCTTAGCCGGAAAGATATGTGGCCATGAAATAGGAATTAAGCAGAACACAATTGACTTGGTGGTAGAGTCGTGAAAATACCTATTTCTTCCATAAATCCAATAGTAGGTAGATCTTATTAGATACTAGAGTCAAGGATATGGTATCTAAAATGTCCTTCTACTTATCTTCTTTTATTGATTTTGTATCTTTTCCATCCTACTTTTTTTTTTCTTTAATTGAAATTGGTTTGTCGTTGAATTAGAATTCAATTACACTTGATTGTATTTGATTCTATCCAATTGGCACAATAACCAAAACAAACTAGTTACAAAATCATATGATTGTAAGTTGTGAAGCAATAACAAAAAGAATTCAAATAAATGGAACGGTGAGAAAAAGAGAAAAAGAATACTAAAATGTAAAGTCTATGAGCGATCTTATAAATGATGTCATAATAAAACATCAATATTAATTTGATTGATCTAGAATTAGATGAATTTGTTCATAGAACCCCCCCCCCCCCACCCCCTCCCCCCCCCCCAAAAAAAAGTCAAGAGCCCTGGGTCCATAAAGACTGAGAAAACTGGCTTAATACACATTTCATTTTCATTAGGAGCTTTGCTATAGAATTCAAGTCTAACCATTAATCATAAAGCGATGGACACGACGAAACCCACGGATGCAGAAGAGTCTATTGAAAATGAATCATAATAGTTCAATAGGTAGGATGGCAAAACAAACTTGAGACCAATCCACTTTTATTTTGAGAGGTCATGTCATAGGATAACGCTACAACTGAAATAGATATGGAAAGAATGAATTGCTAGGAATGCTTGTCAAAATGCATTTTGTCACTAATCGTGTAGGAGATTTTGGTTTATTATTAGGAATTTTAGGTTTTTATTGGATAACGAGTAGCTGTTTACTCAATTTTGAACCTATTTATCTTATAAATCAAAATAAATAATACAGGCTCGATCCTTGTTATTTATGGCCATAAAGGAGCCGTATGAGGTGAAAACTATTGCATTTTTTTTTCAAGAGTTTTAGCCCCAATTCACAAAGGGCCAAAAAACACTTTCTAGTCTGTTTTTTGTCCAGCGAAATATGTGGCCTTTATTTTATTTTATTTATGGGAGAGACGTGTGGGCTGATGTTGCCTTAAATGATAAATTTTTCTTTTATTAAAATTAATGATAAGTTTTACTAAAGGAGACTAACACTCTGTTTGTTTCGATATCAACATTTTCAAGAAAATGATAATGTTTTTTAATTACAAAAATAGAAAGGGATAATGATAAATTAGAATATTAATAATTAATAATTAAAAGATAAAAACTAATGAATTTTTTAGGAAAGAATTAATAAATAAAATCATTCCTAAAATATACATAAATTTGACCAATTTTAAATTACATAAAATTTTTCAAAGGATTTGCACAAGATTTACAAAAATATGATAAAGACAAGCAAATAAATATGCGTGAAAATTAAAATTACACCGTTAAAAATATATATTGTTCAAATACAACAATATAGATTGTAGGAACTTGGAGAATTTGAAAATTATAGAGTTGGAAGATTTAAAAAAAAATATAGCTATTTTGAATTTGGAAAGAATAAAAAATGAATGAAAAACTAATATTAAATAGAATAGAGAAATGATAGAGAGCTTGTTAGAATTTAGAAAGTGTATTTGAAGAAGTAAATAGATAATATGTAAAAGTAACTGTTTACTCTTCAAACAGTACAAAAATTTGAAGAGGCTACTAGTGATGCTCTAAGCAACATACATTCCGTCTAATTTTAAATCATATCACAACCCATTACTTTCCTTGCATCAAGTTCCTCATCACAAGCGGTTCCAAATTCTTTCAAGATGTTCTTTGTTTAGTTCTATAGAAAATACCAAAAATTGTCTGCATAATTAAAGCATTGAATCATTTTTCAATTTTTCAATTTTTTGAGAAAATAAAAATGAGCTTAATTCAATTATTGCTACCAAAAAAATGAATAGATTCTTCAAATTCCGCTTGGTAGCATTATACAATTATGATGAAAGTTTTGGCGGATTGATGTTGCTAGTTTTTCGTTTTGATGTCAAGAGATATAAAAAATAATTGGATTATTTTATTTATACTTTTAACTTAGGGATTTCAATGAGTAGTTTTTTTTTTTTTTTCCTTAAGTTGTTCAGAGTCTACACTCTACAGTCTATTTCTTTGACTTGGCACAAAAATTGACATAAAATAATTTGATTAATGCAAATGAACAAAAAATCAACTAGCTAGTGCACGTGATAGACTTTTTTTTTTTTAGATGAATGCGAATGATAGACTTAGAAGGCATATCATTAATGTACCAATTTTTTTGGTTAATAAACTGAAATACGAGATTCAAAGTGGTCATCGATAGTTACGTATTAAATAAATTTAAATTGATGGAAATACTTTTTTTCTCTTCTATGTTTTAACCCTATTTTCGTTTTGATCCCTACTTTTTAATTTTACTACTTTTAGTTCTTAAATGAAAAAAAAGCATTTCATTTTGGTCCCTACCATTACTCACTTAACGAAAATATCTTATGTGGCAAATAGAGTGTACTGTTGGCACAATAAATACTGACCTGCCCATTAAAATAATATTAAAAAAATGCCCCGTAAGCATCCACGTCAATCTCTAACTAAAAAAAAAAAAAAAATTATCAATTAAAAAAACATAATTAAAAACAAAAAAAATGGTGGAATTTAGATTTATGTGTGTTTTATTTGTACTTGTTTCTTCTTTTTCTTCGTTCTTCTTCTTTCTATTCCCAAATCACTATTTCTCCACCCTCCCTCTTTTTTTTTTCCTGCTGTTCTCTCTCATTCTTCCAAATTTGGTGTGACATGGGTCCTCGGCTAGTGACGGACCAATGTGGGATCAGCGGTGTTTGCAGGTGTTGGGTCAATTTTTGTCTGTGTACGTAGTGTGTGGTGTGGGCTTCTAGGTAGATTTGAAGCCTAACTAAGATTGAATGTGAATCCTCTCCCTCCTCACTTTCTCATCTCACTCTCTCTATCTTGGGGTTGAATCTGAAGCCAATCTTGGGTTTGCTATATTTGTTTTGGGTTTTTGACAAATTTGAGAAGGGATGTCATGAGTTTGTGAAATGAAATTTTTTGGGTTTGTGAACAGAAATTTTTTGGGTTTGTGACAGAGAATTTGATCGGTTTGTGTATAAGGGGATTTGTTGGGTTTGTGAAAAATGTTTAGAACTTAGGATTGACATCAAAAATTTGGTTGGTTGTTGATCTGAATTTTTTTTTTTAGTGAAACTGAAAAAATTATTTGGTTGCCAAGAAAATGTATGATAAAATGTTATTTTCTTTTAACTGTTAATGAGTTTTGATGCGTTTGGTTATAAAGAAAGTACAAGAAAGAAAAGTTAAAAAAAGAAAGGATTAATTTACTAAGAATACGAAGAACATGAACATGATCAGTCATACTCTGGGGAAGAACACAAAGGAGATGAACATGTTCTTCCCATAAATAATGAAAGGAATAAAAAAATCATTTATTATATTTATTTTACTTTAAAAAAATTGAAATTCAAAATTTTATTTTAATTGTTTTATCTTTTTTTTTTTATGAGAAGGTATTGTTTTGTCTAAGTGGCTTTTTTAAAAATTAAGCTGCTGACGTGGCTTTTTTAAAGCCAAATAATTTTTTTAATATTATTTTAATGGACAGGTCAGCATTTACTGTGCCAACAATGCACTCCATTTGCCATGTAGGATAGTTATGTTAAGTGAGTAATGGTAGGGACTAAAATGAAATGCTTTTTTTTTTTTTTTTTTTTTTTTTTTTTCATTTAGGGATTAAAAGTGATAAAATAAAAAAGTAAGGGCAAAACAAGAATAGAGTCAAAATATAGGGATGAAAAAGAGTCTTTTGGCTAAATATTGCCACAATTGTGGGTATTTCGGCAATACCATTGCCACAATTGTGGGGAATTTTTTTTTTTATTATTTTATTTGTGGCAATGGTATTTCGGCAATACTATTGCCACAATTGTGGGGAAACTTTTTTTTTTTTTTTTTTTTTAATTTGTGGCAATGGTATTTCGGCAATACCATTGCCACAATTGTGGGGAATTTTTTTTTTTTTTTTTTTTTTTTTTTTTTTTTTTTTTAATCTTTTGTGGCAATGGTATTTCAGCAAAACCATAGCCACAATTGTGGGGAAATTTTTTTTTTTTTTTTTTTTTTTTTTTTTTTTTTTTTTTTTTATAATTTGTGGCAATGGTATTTCGGCAATACCATTGCCACAATTGTGGGGAAATTTTTTTTTTTTTTTTATTTGTGGCAATGGTATTTCGGCAATATCATTGCCACAATTGTGGGGAAATTTTTTTTTTTTCAATTGTGGCAATCGCATTGCCGAAATTGTTTCAATTACCACAATTAAGAAAAAATAAAATTTTTTTTTTCTAAACTGTATTAGGGAATTTTTTTTTTTTTTTTTTTTTCAAATGGGACAATGACATTGCCAAAAGAAAAACTTATTTTTTCCTATTGCCGAAATTCCGCAACGCCATTGCCACAATTAGTAAAAAAAAAAAAAAAAATTCCCCACAATTGTGGCAATGGTATTGCCGAAATACCATTGCCACAAATTAAAAAAAAAAAAAAAAAAAAAAAATTCCCCACAATTGTGGCAATGGTATTGCCGAAATACCATTGCCACAAATTAAAAAAAAAAAAAAAAAAAAAAATTCCCCACAATTGTGGCAATGGTATTGCCAAAATACCATTGCCACAAATAAAAAAAAAAAAAAAAAAAAAAAATTTCCCCACAATTTCGGCAATGGTATTGCCAAAATTGTGTGATTTTTTTTTTTTTTTGGGGCACTCACACATTGCACTCCTCACATGCACAAACCCGGGTAGATTGGGCAGAGGAATTACGGCAATACCATTGCCGTAATTCAAGTTTTTCTCTCTCCTCGTATTTTCTCATTCTCTCTCCTCCTTTTTCTTGAATTTCGGCAACGCTGTTGCCGAAATTCAATCTCTCTCCTCATTTTGCCAAAAAACTTCAAACAGTACCTATAATGCAAAAATGTTTTAATTTTGGCAATATTTAGCCAAAAGACTCGATGAAAAAAGTATTTTTGCCATTTAAATTTTGAATATTTTGATTGCAAATTTTATAATATATCAATTAAATTACATGACTCTTTTTCTCAAAAAAAAAAAAAAAAGATTCTTGACCATGCTAATTGAGTTGAACATGTTAATTAAGATTGCGCGTTGTGCGTCTTTGTCTTGGCTTTCATCTCTTGAGTTGGACGTGTTAATTATGATGCGCGTTGTATGTCTTTGTCGTGGCTTTCATCTCTTGAGTTGAACATGTTAATTAAAGTTGCGCATTGTGTCCTTGTCATGGCATCATCTTCAATTCCTATTCCCTGTGGGACTTTTTAATAACGATGTGCTAAGTGGCACAATTTGTGCCCAACTTGCTCATGTGGCAAGTTGTGACACAAGATTGTATAATATAACGTGTTAAGTTGTAAATGGTAGAAGGGTGTCTCCACATGGACCCTCTATCACCTCTCTACCACTCAACTTGCTACGTGAGCAAATTGTGGCACAAGTTATGCCACTTTATATGACACTAGCTTAACTCTTTAATAACTATAGCTACCTGCCTCGGGAAAATAAAGGACATTCATGGTTATAAATAATGAAAGTCAATGGAGGAATGATATTCAAAGTCCCTCTGTCAAACCTTACTAAATTCTATAGTTACGTAAGTGTGATCCCTGCTAATGCAATTAGGTAAGTTTTTGGTTGTCTTATACTAAAAGTCTAAAATTCAATAAATAATGCTATGGTACCTTTAGGCTTTAACATTCTCCGAGATGAATTGATATCTTAGACTTGATTATAAAAAAAATAATTATAAAGTCCAACTAATAAGTTGAAGTTTTATTATGTATATAAAAAAATTATAAAATTAAAAAGCATAATTAATAAATAAAAGGAAGCTACCTCCAAGACTTCAGTATATATGGCTATATATCAAGTTCAATACCAGCCACAACCTATACTCTTCATAAGAAAAATCATGAATCCCGCTAAAGAGTTATTGAATACATTATTTCTTCTCTCCCTTGTTTTCCAAAATTGCGTTTCCCTTGACATCATAACACCCAACCAACCCATCAAGGATGGTCAAATTCTAGTCTCAAACAAAAAAACCTTTGCACTTGGGTTTTTCAGACTCGGCAATTCCTACCGCCGCTACGTTGGAATTTGGTATTACCAAATTACCGAACAAACAATTGTGTGGGTTGCAAATAGAGACCATCCTCTCAATGATACCTCCGGGGTTCTCTCCATCAACGGTCATGGAAATCTTGTACTCCACACCCAAAACCAAACCATTCCCATTTGGTCCACCAATGTTTCTTTTTCTGTCTCATCCACAAATAATTCTATGGCTAAGCTTTTAGATATAGGAAATCTTGTTTTGATTCAACAAGACAGGCAACGTGTTGCATGGCAAAGTTTTGATTATCCCACCGATACTGTGCTTCCGTTTATGAAACTTGGGCTGGATCGGCGGACCAAGTTGAATCGGTTCCTAACATCTTGGAAGTCCAAAGATGACCCAGGAACTGGCAACTGCTCATATCGAATTATTCCAATTGGGTACCCTCAGGTGTACTTATATAGGGGTCGAACTCCATTATGGCGTATTGGATCTTGGACCGGCTTAAGATGGAGTGGAATACCTAGAATGTTAGCAGATATAACCTTAACTTCAACAATAGCTTTGTGAATAATCAGGATGAAATCACCATTATGTCTAGTCCAGTAAACTTCGAGTTTCTCTCTAAAGCAGTGCTAGATGAATCAGGAATGCTGCAGTGGTCCTTTTGGCACAACACTAGATGGGTCGAATATTGGTCTGCTCCACAAGAGTTTTGCGATAAGTATTCGAGTTGCGGTCCAAATAGTTATTGTAACCCATACAATGGGGTCAAGTTCGAGTGCACATGTTTTCCCTGGTTTGAACCCAAGTCATCTCGTGATTGGTACTTAAGAGATGGGTCGGGTGGTTGCCTACGGAAGAAGCAAGGAGTGTCCATATGCAATGACGGAGAAGGGTTCGTGAAAGTGGAACATCTGAAGGTGCCAGATACTTTAATAGCACACGTGAACATAAGTTTGAGTTTGAAAGAGTGTGAGCAGGAGTGTCTTAAGAATTGTTCTTGTACTGCTTATGCAAGTACAGATGAGAGAGAGGAAAGGATTGGATGCTTGACATGGCATGGGGACTTGGTGGACTCAAGAATATATTTGGATGCAGGACAAGATTTATACATACGTATAGATGCGGTTATACGAGGTACTCTTTGGTTCTTTATAGTGTTTAATCTACTAGTCTTTTTTTTAACTTCACGTTGATTCTCAAATATATATATTTATGTTATATTTTTTAATTTCCTTTAAAATTAATGCCTAATGCTAGTGATGTAAAATTTTGTGCTCTGGAGTTTTAATCTTTTTTATTTAATAAGGTGAATAGAATATAGATGCTTCCCTTTTTGACCACCACCTAACAAGAGCAATGAAAACATTGAAAAGTCCATACAACCCAAATTGTTTGTTGTCATATGTACTATAATATAGTTAAAGTCCAAACCTTTTGTGTTATTTAGTCAAAGTTCATGTCTATTCTGTTATTTTAGTAGAAATTGTATTAAGAATAATTCAACATGTATTTTTCGCTCTACTACTGTCATATCAAGGCTGTCAACCATCTGTTCGGACTAATGTAACAGTCGTGCAACCTAAACTTCAACTGATTCGATTACCATGATGGTCGATGGTGGTTCTGGGAGATGAAGATCTAACAAAGTTGATTCGAGTTCTTCAGAAAAATTTGACAAAAACCCCACTCTTCCACCCTTTTCCGAAGAGTTCTTCATCTAGATTAGGTGGAGAACATGAGATCTCCAATGAAGATCCGCATGAATCTCGATTTTTGCCCCCTCTCTTAGTTTCAACCGAGCCTGATTTGGCTTGTTGAAAATCCAACTTGATCCGATCTATTGATGCTTTCGGTTGATGACAGGATTCTGTTCTACAACCAATGGGGATCGAGTTAAGTTAGGTTGAACCCAACCCCAACTCGACTAGACTTGTGTACACCCCTAAGTCATATTGTTGAAAATGATTATTGCTATTTGAAATAGATCCATTTTCTAACTCAAATTAATTATTACAAACTTAAAGGAGTATTTTGTTTCATATCATTTAAATTATGTGACACTTTGTATCCTATGACTGTCGAATGCTAGAAATAAAATTTTATTTGTGAAATAGATTTTGTACCCTTTAATAAATAGGTTCAATGTTGTGTACCCCTAATATTATCTTATTCTTTCTAACATGGTGCCAAGTTTATGTCACAGTGCCTTTCCTAACATGGTATGAAAGTTCTGTCTCTACGGCCTTTACTAATCCCTAGCATTCGATGTCAATGCGTTGAGAATTTCAACTAAATCTCCATCGTCAAAATTCATAATAAAAATTTAACAGCATAATTAATGGAGAATTAAATTACAAATATTTTTATTTTTATTAAAATACCCCCACACTTAGTTACATTAATAGGGGAGGGGGATTAGAAGATTAGGAGTCCGTTTGGTAAGAGATTTTTAGTAATGTTGTTTAAGTATTGTGGAAATACGTTTATTGTTGTTTAAACAAGGAAAATTGTTGTTTAAACAACGGTACCAAACAAACTCTGTTTTCCTTATAAAGGAGAGCTCTTGCCATTTGACATTGTTTTGGGGGGGAAAAAAAAGGTTTGTGGTTTGGTTTGGCTTGCTTCTTTTTTTTTTTTTTTTTTTTTTTTTTTTCAATAGGAGAATCACGTATGGCACTCAACATTGTTGTTGTAAAGATAGGTTTGTGGTTTTTGTTTAGGTTTTCCTTTTTATAAGTTTTCTTCTTCAAAAGAGAATCAAATATTTTCCCTTCATCTCTACTTTCCTTTTCCTGTAAAACTGCATCAATGGTGACTATTTATGCTCAATTAACTTCTCAAATTTATGATGCTATTATGAATAACATTTCTTTTTCTTTTTTCCCCCTCAGCTAAATATGCCAAGAAAAATTATCTTACCAGAAAAAAGAGGATGTTGGCAATTCTGGGAGTTTCCGTTGCTGTATTGTTTCTTCTTGTGGTCTTGGTCGTGTATTGGTTGTTAATGAGGAAGAAAATAAGTAAGAAAAGTTTTTACTCTCGTTTGTTTATAAGTAAGAAAATATGTCTAAGAGTTTTTAAAAGAATGGGTGGAATACCTAAATCACGAAAGAATTGAATAAAATGGAATTAAAAAATGGTATGCCTCAATAAGTGTAAGTAGGATTCAGAATGGATATCCTAAATTCCTCATTTTTTGAAAGTTCTCTAATTTTCAAAATATGAAGGACTTGTAGTGAAAAAAATTTCTCAGATTTTTAGAGTTAACAAGAAGACAAATAGGGGATTAATCCTTTTATTTATATAAATATAATGAATGAGTGTTTCTCCAAAAAAAAAAAAAAAAAACACGCATGAGATCACCATTGCAACCTGTCTTTTACTTACGCATTGCCAACCAAAATACTTGTTGGGAAAAGCTGCTTTATACATGGAACTGCCCGCAACTATAAGCAACAATGACTCAACTACCCTACCTATTAGGGCTCCTAACGACCAGGGACGGACCCAGAACGGGGGCAAAGGGGGCCCGGGCCCCCCCTGGGCCCAAAAAAAAAATTTTTAACAGCTTAAATTTTCTTTAAAAAAAATTGGGCCCCCCTTAGTTTTAGCTCAGGCCCCCTCCCAAAAATAAATATGAACCCTGCCTGACTGCCCATAAGATTCCAGCAGCCCATGGCCCATGTAAAAAAAAAAAAAAAAAAAAAAAACAAACTCAGTCCAAAACCAACCCAAATGGCCAAACGGAGAAGCAAAAAAAAAAAAAAAAAAAGGAAAAAAAAAGAACAAGAAAGAAAAGAAAGGAAAGAGAACTTGAGTTCTGGAGCTAATACTATTTGATATCTGCTCCTTTGCTACTATGTGCTTTCAGTTGTATAGACTTATTAATTAAATCTCATTCATCCAAAAAAAAAAAAAAAAAAAGGAAAACTGCTCCGATGACTTGTGTGAACATAAAGTAAAACGGCTTGAATATTTTTATTCCAAAGTGTGTAGCCTTGGTGGTGCATCATGGTCCTAAAAAATTTCAGAGTAAATTGCATGAGCAAGTACGGAGTCAGGTCTTGGAGTTAGGAGAGCGGTTTTATTGTTACCTAGATATGGTGGCTTTAGTTTTCAACTCTGCTGCTTAACCGGCAAAGGTTTATTATTATTATTATTATGTGTGTAGAGTGTGTCTTTTGTTGGTAAGGACTACATTATTTTGTTTAAAATTTTTTAAAGGATTAAGTTGTTTGTTTTTGGTAAAATTAGTTGATTAGTCTAAAAAAAAAAAAAAACAAAATTAGCTTTGCTATCGCCAATTGGTAATTTTTGTTGTTAGGCTAATATTTTGGGTTGGTATATATATATATATATATATATTAGATTTTAGATTTATAAATTTTTTTACGGACTTTAGAATGAGGAAAATATTAGATCTACAAATTTTTGTTGTGATTAGTGGTTATTAGTAAATAAAAAAGTGATATAAGTGGTGAACCTAGATGCAAATCTATAATAATTTGTTACCTCAATAGTCTGTAAAAATATTATAAAAAAAAATTTGTGATTATAGCATTTCTCTTATAATGATCAATAAGTGGGACAAAATGTAATTTTATTGAACAAAGTGACTAAAATTAGTACCTAAATATATAGTTATATAGAAAATTGTCACACAAATTTAAGAAAATAATGGTGATTCTTATTTTATTTGTAGATCATAAAAAAATCAATTACAATGGTTGATTTTTTCAAAAGAAAAGGTTCAACTTCAAATTCTTCCGAAGTCAATGTAGAATTGCCAACAACTAATGTTGCTATTCCAATTCCAGAAAATGTGAAATTGCTAACAACTAATGTCTTGGTTGTTAGTTTATTAATACTGTGGGGCCCGAGGGCCCAGAATCCCCGGCCCACCTTTAGGTAGGCCCAGGGCCCAAGCCGAGGAAGGCGATCTCCCCAGATGGTCGGCCTAAAGGCTTTAGTCCTTCCAAGGCCCGAGCCGAGAATACACCTATCCTCGGCACACCTAGCCTAATCTGGTTAGGGGGCAGACTTACTGCAGGTGGTCACATTCACACTTAACTATTCTGCCAGGCCCTCCAGGTTCCATCAATGCTGACAAGACCCTTCACTGAAAAGCCTTGGAGGCAGCAACCCCCGGCATGGGAAAGAACCTGTCTGATGGGACAAGTCCTGAACCATTAGCCCGGATGGCCAACAGCTGTAAGGCCAGGATCGAGCCAGAGAGAGTATATAAGTTAAAGAACCCCCCTGGTGAAAGGGGGGGCCTCCTCGGACCCCAGCCGAGGAGCAACCCCAGACGGAGAGCAAATAGACGAAGAGTTCGAGGAAGACCGGCTAAGGGCCGGCCGGAACCAAACCCTTTGCCTCACTCTCTACAAATTCATTGTCGGGGGCCCACCTCCGAAAAAGGAGCCCCTACAATTGGCGCCGTCTGTGGGGAGGGTTAGTGTGCCGGCCGGCGCAACCGGCGATCGTTCTAAGGCAGTTACTACTCAGAAGTTGGCGATGCAAAAAAAAAGAGAAAGCAAAAGAAAAGAAGAAGAGAAAAATGGCAGTGCGAAAAGAAAACTCAACAACAAGTAAAAGAAAGGTCATTTATTAATTCAGAAAAGATTACAAGAGATTACAACTACAATTCTCATTATTTCATAAAAGAAAAAACTACAAATACAATCAGAGGCTCAGACAGGCATGTTTTACAAGAACTCCTACCAACTAATCCTACAATCGGAGGCTCAGGCAGACCGGTCTCGGGACTGGTTGGGCAAGAGACTCGCAAAGAATTGCTGTCAGGAATGAAGGAAGTGTCAAGCCGTGCTTTTACCAGCGCCCAGAGAATGGGAGAACTGGACAGTAAAAGCACGGGAAGGGGGGCTAGGGGCTGGCTCACCTTCAAACCAAAGCTTGAACAAAGTGAGGAGCCCCTAGACCCCGGGACACCCTCCCTCATGATGCTTCCTCGACCCCCTCCGAGCTACACGAGCATTGACCGTCGGAGACGGCAATACTCGGGCACCGGCCATGACGAGAGTTCGCGTGCCCCCTTCGTCGGAGGTGCGCTCTGGGGGAAGACGTTAGGTATTTCACACGACGTCCCCCCTGGCCACCATGCGAGATCCGGCCAGTGTTACGCCTAAACTCTGCCGCGCCGGCAGCCTAGTGGGGACTGCGGCCACGGCGGCACTTGGCTCCAGGTCTCCTAACTGCGGTCACAACCCTGGTGGCGGTATCAAAGGGACTCAAAAGGGCGAAGGTGTATATGTCTGTTTGTGGGGGAGAATTCATTGAATGAGGAGAAACGCTCCCCCCAGAACGCCTTTTATGGAGGGCGAAAACCAGCGGGGGCTGAACTGCGCGGAATTCGAAGGGGAATTGTCAAGGGAAATTAATTCCCACCCAGTTCCAAGGGGATTGCCAGCTGCCTGCTGCGTGTTGATTCACGAGGGCATTAATGGAGGCGCGTTACGGACACCGAAGCGTCAAACAGGAAGCGCGGAAAGGCAAGCGACGCCTCGTAAACCAGAAAGATGAGGAGCACGAACCAGAGGCAGGATCAGCCCCACGTGCGAAGTCACAAGCCGACCTGAGGAAAGACAGCTCACAGAAAAGACCCGAGGATAACCCCCCACCAAAAACGAAGTCCTCGGATCTGAGGACAAAATCCTATTGAAGGCAACTGTGCAGTCGTGGTACAATAGCTCTTGCTCCGGCATCCTGCAAGGGGCTAGGGGGATGGACCCCTACTCGACGTGAGACTGAGTTGCCCAGAGAGGTGAACACTGTGTCCTCACGCTCGGGGCCCACATGGAAACGATGGCAGTAATTGTACCTAGGTCTTGCATGGTCCTCGGACTCAAGCCTACAGGGAGCTGACCACTCGTACTTAAAGGCAGCAACTGTACCTAGGTCTTGCATGGTCTACGGACTCAAGCCTATGGGGAGCTAGCCACATGGAAACGATGGCAGCAATTGTACCTAGGTCTTGCATGGTCCTCGGACTCAAGCCTACGGGGAGCTAACCACTCGAACTTAAAGGCAGCAACTGTACCTAGGTCTTGCATGGTCTACGGACTCAAGCCTATGGGGAGCTAGCCACATGGAAACGATGGCAGCAATTGTACCTAGGTCTTGCATGGTCCTCGGACTCAAGCCTACGGGGAGCTGACCACTCGTACTTAAAGACAGCAACTGTACCTAGGTCTTGCATGGTCTACGGACTCAAGCCTATGGGGAGCTAGCCACATGGAAACGATGGCAGCAATTGTACCTAGGTCTTGCATGGTCCTCGGACTCAAGCCTACGGGGAGCTGACCACTCGTACTTAAAGGCAGCAACTGTACCTAGGTCTTGCATGGTCTACGGACTCAAGCCTATGGGGAGCTAGCCACATGGAAACGATGGCAGCAATTGTACCTAGGTCTTGCATGGTCCTCAGACTCAAGCCTACGAGGAGCTGACCACTCGTACTTAAAGGCAGCAACTGTACCTAGGTCTTGCATGGTCTACGGACTCAAGCCTATGGGGAGCTAGCCACATGGAAACGATGGCAGCAATTGTACCTAGGTCTTGCATGGTCCTCGGACTCAAGCCTACGGGGAGCTGACCACTCGTACTTAAAGGCAGCAATTGTACCTAGGTCTTGCATGGTCCTCTGACTCAAGCCTACGGGGAGCTGGCCACTCGTACTTAAAGGCAGCAATTGTACCTAGGTCTTGCATGGTCTACGGACTCAAGCCTATGGGGAGCTAGCCACATGGAAACGATGGCAGCAATTGTACCTAGGTCTTGCATGGTCCTCGGACTCAAGCCTACGGGGAGCTGACCACTCATACTTAAAGGCAGCAACTGTACCTAGGTCTTGCATGGTCTACGGACTCAAGCCTATGGGGAGCTAGCCACATGGAAACGATGGCAGCAATTGTACCTAGGTCTTGCATGGTCCTCGGACTCAAGCCTACGGGGAGCTGACCACTCGTACCTAAAGGCAGCAACTGTACCTAGGTCTTGCATGGTCTACGGACTCAAGCCTGTGGGGAGCTAGCCACATGGAAACGATGGCAGCAATTGTACCTAGGTCTTGCATGGTCGTCGGACTCAAGCCTACGGGGAGCTGACCACTCGTACTTAAAGGCAGCAATTGTACCTAGGTCTTGCATGGTCCTCGGACTCAAGCCTACGGGGAGCTGGCCACTCGTACTTAAGGCAGCGACTGTATACGAGGAGCTATCTATTTTACGACAGAGTCAAGGTACTGCTCGGTCCGAGGATCCATTCCCGTGAAGAAATTAACTACCTAATGAAGGGCCTAATAGTCGATCCGACCACTCAAGAAAGGACCAGCCAAACCGACGGCCTTCCAGACCATAGGGGCCGAGGTTTGCAAAACCCTCCTCCCCGTCCGAGGATACGTGCAGCAGGGTTTTGAGGGGCTATTGTGGGGCCCGAGGGCCTAGAATCCCCGGCCCACCTTTAGGCAGGCCCAGGGCCCAAGCCGAGGAAGGCGATCTCCCCAGATGGTCGGCCTAAAGGCTTTAGTCCTTCCAAGGCCCGAGCCGAGGATACACCTATCCTCGGCACACCTAGCCTAATCTGGTTAGGGGGCAGACTTACTGCAGGTGGTCACATCCACACTTAACTATTCTGCCAAGCCCTCCAGGTTCCATCAATGCTGACAAGACCCTTCACTGAAAAGTCTTGGAGGCAGCAACCCCCGGTATGGGAAAGAACCTGTCTGATGGGACAAGTCCTGAACCATTAGCCCGGATGGCCAACAGCTGTAAGGCCAGGATCGAGCCAGAGAGAGTATATAAGTTAAAGAACCCCCCTGGTGAAAGGGGGGGCCTCCTCGGACCCCAGCCGAGGAGCAACCCCAGACGGAGAGCAAATAGACGAAGAGTTCGAGGAAGACCGGCTAAGGGCCGGCCGGAGCCAAACCCTTTGCCCCACTCTCTACAAATTCATTGTCGGGGGCCCACCTCCGAAAAAGGAGCCCCTACAAATACTATATGGATGTATATTTGAAAAAAAAAATTTCGCTTATCTCCGACCCCCCCCCAACTTAAAATCCTGCGTTCGTCCCTGCTAACGACTGAAAACAAACTCTAACGTTGCAATAAGTAAAAGATAACAATAAGTCAATAACAATACTGTGGGTGCCTAGGATGTACGGATCTTCGGGCCAAGGGCTTTTTACCTTGTAGCCTTTTACACCGCATCCTTGGCATGTCCTTCAACGTCCTAGGACGTCTTCGGACGGCTTCGCAACGTCCTAGGCATGCATGGCAACGTCCTAGGCATGCTTATGAGCGTCCTCGGACTTTGTCCTAGGAGTCCCACATCGAAGGAAAACCCCTCCACTTGCTGCCTTATAAGCTGTGAAGTAAAGGGAGTAGTGTATCATCGGTTTAGTTATTTCGAAATAACTATAAATTGATGGTACACTACTCCCTTTGCTTCACAGCTTATAAGGCAGCAAGTGGGGGGGTTTTCCTTCGATGTGGGACTCCTAGGACAAAGTCCGAGGACGCTCATAAGCATGCCTAGGACGTTGCCATGCATGCCTAGGACGTTGCGAAGCCGTCCGAAGACGTCCTAGGACGTTGAAGGACATGCCAAGGATGCGGTGTAAAAGGCTACAAGGTAAAAAGCCCTTGGCCCGAAGATCCGTACATCCTAGGCACCCACAAATACAAAATACAAAATTCTAACTTTAATATAACAGTAGTATATTAGTAGGTAAAATCAAATAGTAATGGCACCTGTTATTTCACACACAACTTAGTTGTTGGCTCCTATTATTTCTCATCATCGCACTTTGATCTTCTAGTGCTACCTGTATGGACACCAACTACACACATACACGACCCCTTCAAAGAAACCAACATGCTATGCACTCCCACAATTAGTCTAATGGACCTACAATCACAAATACATGTATGTATCACCACCTTGAGGACAAAATTAGGGATCAAAAACACCTTCAGGGTGTCAATTATCACACGGATATTTTTTCACCCTTTCCATGAATGGCCCAGTCAATTCCTAACATTAAGGATTTTCTCCAGCCCTATCAGCAGGCCTAAAGAATTTTCATCACCCATAAGCACTTGCCTCTTAGAAAAGTGCATTTTAACCAAGTGGGATTTCCTGTTAATCATAAACAGAAAATTATAATCTTTAATTTTTTTCTCTATTTCATTCTTTTATTTTAGTGTGTTTCTCAACTTTATTAAATTAGGCTTTTGTGTGAGAATTTATAATTGGACAAATATGGTTACTAGCATTATCATTAACTTTTTTTATGATAGGGAAGAGGAATAGCTTATATTCATATAGCTCTGACTCCACTTTACCATACTTTGAAGACTCTCCAAGTAGAAGGGATCTCGATGGAACTAGAAGAAATTCAAATTTGCCATTATTTGATCTAAGAATCATTATTGCAACTACTGATAACTTCTCTATTACTAACAAGCTTGGCCAAGGTGGTTTTGGCCCAGTTTACAAGGTAGTCTCATTGAACAAGTCCTAGAATTTACATAATCTTATTCAAGTGTGTTAATGCATTAGAAATCCCATCATGAATGTTTATAGTTATTCATTGGGTATGAATTCGTTATATAAAATTGGGCTTGCCTAAATAATTCACCAAGTTGAGTTTCTTTCAACATTTGTGCACTATGACAAAATGATATTTGGACTTTAATTACAGGGTTTGCTTCAAAATGGAATGGAAATTACAGTAAAAAGACTATCAAAATGCTCTGGACAAGGAATAGAACAATTCAAAACTGAAGTTGCACTAATTGCTAAACTCCAACACAGGAACCTTGTGAGAATTTTAGGATGTTGCATTCACAAAGACGAGAAAATGTTGATCTATGAGTACTTGCCAAATAAAAGCTTGGATTCTTTCATTTTCAGTATGTCTTCTATTTCACATTAACTTATCTCATCGTTACTAGAAATGATCCTCCCATTAAAAACATATCAATTCCTTGTAGGAAGATTACATATGTAAGCAAGTAATCACAAATGCAATGCAATCTAATCCAAGTTCTCATTTCTTGATTTAGATGAAACAAAAAGGTCAAGTTTAGATTGGAGAAAGCGATTTGAGATTATTTGTGGAATTGCTCGAGGGATCTTATATCTTCACCAAGACTCAAGATTAAGAGTTATTCATAGAGATTTAAAGGCTAGCAATGTTCTACTTGACAATGCATTGAATCCAAAAATTTCAGATTTTGGTATGGCTAGAATTGTTGGAGGGGACCAAATTGAAGTTAATACAAACTGCGTCGTTGGAACATAGTAAGTGCGCTAAAAAACAAAGATATACTTTGTGTGCATTTGGTTTAACTTAAAAGACCAGCTTATTTTACTATTCAACTTATTTTTGTTACTATTCATGAGACTCACTGCACTTTTAGTACTATTCATGAGTCATACTATATTATTTTAGCTGACTTTTACTTTTATTTACAATACTTTGAGCAAAAAATTTTCAATTTTAGTAAAATAAGCGGATCCCAAATAGACCATTTTTAAACAATTACTTGACTACTATTCTTATATCTAAGGAAAGTACAAACTACATGCCTTTGTAAGAAAAAATATTAAGAATATCTTTGTAATTTGTTTTCATATTGTGTTACTTTAAATGTCACATGTATTTTAGGGCCCAAAGGGCTATCTTTGATCATTTTATGTTGAGGCTCAACACCAACCTTTTCATTGTGCTATTGCAGTGGTTATATGTCACCTGAGTATGCAATGCAAGGACTATTTTCAATAAAGTCTGATGTATATAGCTTCGGGGTATTACTACTAGAGATCATTTCTGGTAAAAAGAACTGTACTTATGATCATGATGGTCCTTCCTCAAATTTGATTGGACATGTAAGTATATATGCAAACAATAACTACAAAATTAAGCCTATATTGTTGAGCTTAACATGAAAAATATCTTGTCTTCAGGTTTGGGACCTATGGAGAGAAGACAGTGCCTTTAAAATGGTTGACCAGTCACTAGATGAGACATACCCTAGTAATGAAGTTTCGAGATGCATTCAAATTGGGCTTTTGTGCGTGCAGGAACATGCAATAGACCGGCCAACCATGTCAACAGTTGTTTTTATGTTGGGTAATGACACACCTCTTCCTTCTCCAAAACAACCTGCATTTATTGTGAAGGGTACTTACAATGGTATTGACAAATCAACTAATAAACCATCTAATTCTGTAAATGAAATTACACTTTCTAGAATTGACGGTCGTTAAAACCCCATACTATTTGTAACAGTGTACTAATACATTGTTATAAATTTCCAATAAATGATTGAGTTCCTCTAAGTCTACTCTACATTACAATTTTTTTTTTTTTTTTTTTGTATGATCAATTGAACATAATGTATATATTGTAAAATCATTACAAAAAAAAAAAAAAAAAGATAATTTATAATATTATAAAATATGGTATTGTCTAGAACTTGGATAAAATCCATCATTTAAAAATTCAGACCGGCCAGTTCAATCGGAAATCGGACACTAATGTCAATAACTGGTAAAAAATTAGTCAAAACCGAGAACTAGACCTAATATTTCTAGTTCTTTGACCATTCCCATTTTTAAATCATGATAAAATCGCTACATCTCCTTTAGCTTTTTCTATTAAGTGCTTTCCGGAAATAATATACCAAAAGTTAACTGCATGTATGTGTTTCGTGGAGAAAACTTCATTGGTTTTTCAAACAATATAAGTTTAACCATGGAGATTTAAAAGAGGAACGCTAAATGCATTATTACTATTATTATACTACTGATTAATTTGAATTTCACGGTGTTTTAACCAAAACGGAACAATTTATGCCCATGGAAAGCACACAATTGAAGCAAGTTCTTAGATTTCAGATATAGAATTAATCAAATAATAACTTGACAGCAAGGTAGTCGATTCCGTACCGTACTGGCCGGTATATACCGTACCGGCAAGCATACTAGTACATGTAACCCCCCTATTTTGTACTGGAAAAAATACCGGCCGTATCAGCCATGTACTGGCCATACCGGCCAATTTCGGACAATACCGACCGGTACTAGGCGTACCAGCCGGTAAAGAAAAAAGTTTTTTTTTTTTTTTTTTTTTTTTAAAGTTTTGTAATTTTTGAATTTTTGTTAGAGTAGAATGGTAACTTATTTGCATTAACTTATTAGTATTATTTGTTTTCTTAGCATGTAGTGGTAACTTTTAAGTTTTCTATTTTTTTATATTGTGTGTTTTTCTTTTTCTTTTAATTAATACTAAAGTTTAAAACCATGAATAATTAGTTCTAAATTAAGAAAATGTTTTATGGTAAACTTTTATATTTATTATAATACACAAACACACACACACACACACACACACACACACACACACACACAAATATATGTGTATATAAAATAGCAGTAAACCCAAAACGGTACACCGGTATTGACTGGTATCTGAAATATATCATACTGCTGCCCAAACCAGTACAGCCATCAGTACGGTTTAATTCCGGCATCCGAAATATATCGTACTGCTAGCCAAATCGGTACAATCACCGGTACGATATTGACTCCCTTGCTTGACACTTTTATCCGAAGTTCAACTGTTTGAGTGCCATCTTCGAAAATACATAAACTCTGTATCTATATTTTCTCTTGTCTTGACTCTTGAGGAAATTGAAAAGCGGCGCTAGAGAGAGGAGACATTTTGAATGAGTAATGAAACCCAATTCCTAGGAAGCAACGGTGGAATACTTCGTTTTTTTTTTTTTTTTTTTGAGAGGAATACTTTGATTCAGGGGGCAACATCTAATTAGTATATGATATAATTAATTTTAAAAGGACAACGTTTTCAAAAAATAAATAAATAAATAAGTGTGGGGCCCGTGGGCCTGGAATCCTCGGCCCACCTTTAGGCTGGCCCAAGGCCCAAGCCGAGGAGGGACAATTGTCCCAGACAGTCGTCTAAAGGGTTTTTCAGCCCTTTTCGGATCCATGCCGAGGACACACCCTTCCTCGGCATACCTAGTCTAATTCTGGGTAGGGGGCAAACCCAGAATAGGTGGTCACATCCACACTTAATGTATTTGCCTGACCCCCCAGGCTGCATTAATGAAGACAAAACCCCTGAACAGTGCAACCTTGGAGGCTGCAACCTACAGTATGGGGAAGAGCGTGTCTGATGGGACAAGCCCTGAAGCAGTAGCCTGGATGACCAACAGCTGCAAGGCCAGGATCAACAAAGGGGAGTATATAAGGTGAAGAGCCCCTCTCGTGAAGGAGGGGCCTTCTCGGATGCCTGCCGAGGAGCAACCCCAAGTGAAGAAAAGCCAAGGAAAATGTCCTGGAGGACCGGCGAGAAGCCGGCCGGAGCCAAGCCCTTCGCCCCACTCTCTACAAATGTATTGTTGGGGGTGCCCTCCAAAAAACGGAGCCCCTACAATTGGCGCCGTCTGTGGGAAGGGTTAGTGTGCTGGCCGGCGCAACCAGCGGTCGTTCTAGAGTAGTCACTACGCAAAAGTTGGCGGTGTATCAAAAAAAAAAAAAAAAAAAAAAAAAAGAAGAGAAGAATTGCAGTAGAAAATAAGACTCAACAGCAAATAAAAAGAGGAGTTCTTTATTATTTCATAAAAGAAAATTACAAATACAATCAGAGGCTCAGGCAGGCATGCTTTACAAAAAATCCTACAAACTAATCCTACAATCAGAGGCCCAGGCGGACCGATTCTAGAACTAGCTGGGAGAGAGGCTCGCAAAGAATTAATATCAGGAATGAGGGAAGTGTCAACCCGTGCTTTTATTGGCATCAAGAGAATGGGAGAACTTGACAGTAAAAGCACGGGAAGGGGGCTGGGGGCTGGCTCGCCTCGAGGCAGAAGCTTGAACAAAGCGAGGAGCCAACGCAGGGGCCCCCGAACACCCTCCCCCGTGATGCTTCTTCGACCCTCTCCAAACTGCACGAGCGTTGGCCATCGGAGACGGCAACACTCGGGCACCAGCCATGACGAGAGTTCACGTGTCTCCTTCGTCAGAGGTGCGCTCTGGGGAGAGACGTTAGGTACTTCAACGACGTCCCTCCTGGCCACCGTACAAGGCACTGCCAGTGTTACGCCTAAACTCTGCCGCGCCGGAAGCCCAGTAGGGGCTGCGGCCACGGCGGCCCTTAACCCCATATCTCCCAACTTTGGTTACAATCCTGGCGGTGGTGTCAAAGGGGCTCAGGGAGGTGAAAGTATGTGTTTCTGGTTGTGGTGGAAGATCCATGGAATGAGGAGAAACATTCTCCCCAGAACGCCTTTTATAGAAGGCGAAAACTGGTGGGAGTTGAGCCACGCAGAATTCGAAGGGAGGATTGTCAAAGGGAATTAATTCTCACCCAATTCCAAGGGGATTGCCAACCGTCGGATTCGTGTTAATTCACGAGGGCATTAATGAAGGCGCGTCACGCGCACCGAAGCGTCAAGCGCGGAGTGCGAAAGGCCAAGCGACGCCAAGCGACGCCTCGTAAACCAAAAAGATGGGGAACACGAACTGGAGGCGAGGTCAACTTCACGTGTGAGGTCACAATCCGACCTGAGGAAAAACAGCTCCCAGTAAACAACCCGTGGACATCGTTACACTAAAAGCAAGGCTCTCGGATCCGAGGACGAACTCCTACTGAAGGCAGCAACTATACCTAGGTCTTGCATGGTTCTCGGACTCAAGCCTATAGGGAGCTAGCCACTTACCTTGAAGACAGCAACTGTACCTAGGTCTTGCATGGTCCTCGGACTCAAGCCTACGGGGAGCTAGCCACTTACCTTGAAGGCAGCAACTGTACCTAGGTCTTGCATGGTCCTCGGACTCAAGCCTATGGGGAGCTAGCCACTTACCTTGAAGGCAGCAATTGTACCTAGGTCTTGCATGGTCCTCGGACTCAAGCCTATGGGGAGCTAGCCACTTACCTTAAAGGCAGCAACTGTACCTAGGTCTTGCATGGTCCTCGGACTCAAGCCTCTAGGGAGCTAGCCACTTACCTTGAAGGCAGCAACTGTACCTAGGTCTTGCATGGTCCAAGGACCCAGTCCTATGGGGAAACTGACTACTTACTGAAGAATCTGAGTGTCGATCCAGCCATTCGAGGAAGGACCAGCCAGCGGAAGGCCTTCCGGAACATGAGGGCCGTGGTTTTCAAAACCCTCCTCCCCATCCGAGGGAACGTGCAGCAGGATTTTGAGGGGCTATTGTGGGGCCTGTGGGCTTGGAATCCCCGGCCCACCTTTAGGCTGGCCCAAGGCCCAAGGCCCAAGCCGAGGAGGGACAATTGTCCCAGACAGTCGTCTAAAGGGTTTTTCAGCCCTTTTCGGATCCATGCCGAGGACACACCCTTCCTCGGCATACCTAATCTAATTCTGGGTAGGGGGCAAACCTAGAATAGGTGGTCACATCCACACTTAATGTATTTGCCTGACCCCCCAGGCTGCATTAATGAAGACAAGACCCCTGAACAGTGCAACCTTGGAGGCTGCAACCCACAGTATGGGGAAGAGCGTGTCTGATGGGACAAGCCCTGAAGCAGTAGCCTGGATGACCAACAGCTACAAGGCCAGGATCAACAAAGGGGAGTATATAAGGTGAAGAGCCCCTCTCGTGAAGGAGGGGCCTCCTCGGATGCCTGCTGAGGAGCAACCCCAAGTGAAGAAAAGCCAAGGAAAATGTCCTGGAGGACTGGTAAGAAGCCGGCCGGAGCCAAGCCTTTCGCCCCACTCTCTACAAATGTATTGTCGGGGGTGCCCTCCAAAAAACGGAGCCCCTACAATAAGACAATGTATATAAAAACATTAAATAAAATATATTGCTTAGTATTTGTTGTTCCTTTGAACAATAATTGATAAATAAATTGGATTTCATTACATTCAACATATCATATAAATTATTAAAATTCACATAAATTAGATTTTAAAATTAGAAGATAGTGGAGAGACGTTACCTTGATGATATTTTACGTAATCTCACAACAACGGTTCTCAAGGTTCCAGTCCAAGCTTGAGAATTAAAAAAAAAAAAAAAAAACATTATCTACCTTCTACAGGCTTACAGAAGTAGATCTCCATTATTGTAGCTTTAAACATGCTGTTAGACGTTGAGACTTGAGATTACATCATAGTTTCTTCTCATTCTTCTTCTCCATATTACTCTCTTTTGTTCTTTCTCTGACTTAGTATTCTTCATTTTCTCTTTTCTCTTGTTATTTCTGCGTTTTTGCCTTCTCTGTCTTCCTCTCTTCCATTGTTATTTCTTGGTTTTGCCTTCTCATATACTCACTGGCGGAGCCAGAGGGGGGCGAGGGGGGGCACCCGCCCCCCCTAACTCCTCAAAATTTTTGGAGCCCCCCTTAACTCCTCAAAATTTTTAATAATAGCAGTCTAAAGTAGTTATATACTGACATGGAGGAAACCAAAAAAAAAAAAAAAAAAAAATGAAAGGACTTTTACTTGTTGAAAGTGACCAATCCATTGCTTTTGTCTTGTCCTACTGCAACTTGCACGGTTGCACCTATTTCACTATTTTTTATTTTTTATTTTATATCATTATTTACACAATTTTTACTATTTATGATACTTTTTACAGTATTTTATTCTTGAATGATACTAGAAATACTACAAATTTTACAACTTATGTCTTACAAATTGACATGTCACAAATCACAAAAAAATCATTTCAAACATTTATTCATTATATTTTTTAAGTAACACTAATTACATTTTTACTCCATCAGTTTGTAAATTTTTAGTTGGTATGAGTTGGTTAATTTTGTTTATTTATTTTAATAATATAAAATATATTCATATTTGCTTACAATTATTTATTTATTTTGTTATTATTGTTGATTAATATTTTTTAAATTAATTTCACTTTTAATATCATCTTTTGCCCCCTCTAGGCAATTCTAGTTTTGCCACTGCATATACTCAACCTGACTGTCAACCACAGCCTTTATTCTTGGGCTTCGATTTTAATCCAGTGGACAAAACAGTGCTTTCCTTTCTCACTTTTCTAGGCTTCTAGCTTTAAAATTTCATGGGGGGAATGGGTAAAGCACCAGAGCCTTGGGTCTCTCAACAAAAGACAAAAGTTGAATGGAAGACAAACCAATAGGCAATAGCCACTGCCGCCACTGTTCAAGTTTAGTTTAGTTTTTTTTTTTTTTTTTTTTGGGTAGAAAAATCAGAAATGTCTATTAACTTCTTTTTTCTTTTTTCTTTTTTTCCAATTAATTTCATGGGAAATGTCAATTAACTTTTATATTGGTTTTCATAAAATAAAATAAAATAAAGTTTATAAATAGTCAAATATTTGGAACTATTTTAGTTCATTTTTCATTTTTTATTAATTTAATATATTTATTTATATTTTAATTAATTATTAAATTAATTATGACATCATTACAGTTCGACTGCAATTCGATTTCGGTCTAACCTTAAATACCTTGAACCTTTCTCCTTTACGGTTCATTGAACGGTCTAGTTCTAAAAACCATGATAACAAGAAGTAATTTATTATCAATTCATATACATATTTAGATGGCGGGGTTGAGATGTAGACCAAGTTACTGTCTTGAGACGATACACAAGTCTACGGGATTTTCGGTATAGTAAACTAAACATTGTGCGTGCAGCCCCTGTAATACAACAACCCACTACTTTCACTACTTATCCTTCAAGCCTACACTACTTGTAAGATAGGAATCTCTCAATAGTACTTTTCTATTACCAGAAATATATTGTATAGAAAGTATGGTTGTATACATAAAAAAAAAAAAAAAAAAAAAAGTATAAAAGAAAGTTTTGATCATTAGATTTATGTAATCTATTTTAGGCAAGCTCTCAAATAAAGTTGGCTTACCGAGTGAGATGGCTATAGAGAAAATTATATATTTATATTTCACCTCGGCTGACCATGACCAAAAAACAAAAATTATATATATATATATATATATTTATATTTTTTGGTTAAGTGGGAAACTTTATAGCATTGCTTTGTGGTCCGAATAAGTTCGATGACATTAATGCCATAGCTCCTTGTCATATATTATATGACTAAAGGTATATGGAAAATTGACGTTTGAAAGGAAACGCTTTAATGTATTTGGTAAGGAAATATTGCCATATACATTAAGTCACTAACATTACCACTGTACACCCTTGGGACATGTTTGGTAGATTGTAATAAGCGCTGTAATGTAATAGTTATTTCTATGGTTTAGTTATTCTTTAGTTTGGTTATGTTTTTATTACAAGAAATAATAATTCTTTATGAATAGATATTTTTCCAAATGAGGAATAACTATTCATTTTTAAAATGTTGTATTAGTTATTCCTTAGTAAAAGTAATAATTTCAAAATTTAATATATTTTTAAATAAACAAATTTTCCCTATACATCTAACAATTATAAAAATAAAAATTCATAAAAAATAACACATATCTCTCTTAAATTTAAAAATAATAATTTTTAAGGAGATATAATTGTATGAGTAAGAAATTTCCTGAAATAAATGTTAAGTTTCATTATAATATTATAACTCACAACCAAACTAATGAATATATTTAGTTATTACATTATAACACATTTTATTCCTAATAATAAGGATTACAATTCCTATCGTAATCCTCATTTAATGTACCAAACATACCCTTGGTACGATGGTCACTTCACAAATATAAGTGCTTGTGTAGTATGTGGGGCAAGGGCCGGGATTCAAGTCTTCAAGAGAGAGTTTCACACACATTTACACTTATAGTATGTTTGGTATATTATAATAGTTCTTGTAATGGAATAAGAATAGTTATTCATGTGTAATAATAATTCGGTCATTTGGTTGCGTATTTATTATATGGATTAATTATTATATTGGAATAACTATTCTTCAAATTCTTTAAATTGAAGAATAGTTTGAAGAATAGTTATTCCTCTTTAAAATAGATGTAATAATTATTCCATAGTGCATATAATAGGTCTTAAAATTAATATATTTCAAAAAATATAAAGTTCCCTTATACATCTTCTTTTACAAGCTTTCCATATGTAAGAACCAAACTTATGCATAGTAATAGTTATTCCATTACAATGTTTTCCATTCGAAGTAATAAAGATTGCTATTCTTCTCATTAAAAAAAAAAAAGATTACTATTCTTAATGCAATCTACAGTCAGTATATTAAACATACCCTTAAATTAAGTTAGAGTAGAATTTTATCTTGTAAAAAAAAAAAAAAAAAGTCACTAACATTTATTTAGTTAATAGTATTAATTATATCAGCCAACTCATACTAGAAGGTTTTTATTTTCAAAAATAAAGTTTGTCATAAAGAGAATAAAACTGACAATTATTTGAATTTATTAGCATTATATTTAAATTTCAGTTGTGTAACAAAGAAACTCATGATATAGCCATCAACGTAACAATTACGGTAAAAGAAAATTTAATAAAATTTAATATTTTTATCAAAATAATTCAACAGTTTTTTTTTTTTTGATTGTTTATATCAATCATTCAATGTTTGTTTCAAAATCAGAAAAAGTTGAAGAACTGCAAAATCGCAGTTTTGCAAATATTCGTTCATTTTGAATTTGATTCAATACATACTATTTTTTGGTAAAAAGCTTTTTTTTTTTTTTTTTTTTTTTAGAGACATTGTTTTATACATAGTTATCAAAACTGTATTGGAAGTTGACCTGATTAAAGAATTGGTTCATTGGTTGAAGTGTAGTAGGTTTAGTAATTAATTAAATTATAATTATTAAAATCAACTTAAATAAAATAAAATACTCCATTTAGGTAAATTAACAAATTATAAAAAATTACATCACATGACATAAAGTTAGAGAGTATAAAAAAAGAAACACATCATTCACATAAACCATCTAATAATCAAGTTATATAGTCTAAAAGTCTTAAAAGAACATATCTCATAGAAATTCAAAATAAATTTTGATAATGGGTTATCACAACAAAATGGGGTCAGAGATTGGTGGCATGGGGAGAGGAAGAGAGACCAGCGGCATGTCGAGAGCCAGAGAGACTGATTTTTTGCTAAAAATTTTTAGCAATAGCAACCTAGGTAAACTAGGTTTTTTATGCTTTGGGATCTAAAATTTAATGCTCTAATACTACAAAAAATGGCATTGTCCAGACCTTGTGATGAAATAACTACCATCTCCTTTTTGGTTTTTCCATCAAGCGCTTTCTAGATAGTAAATACCAAAAGTTCATTGCGAAATATATGTACCATGGGGATAACTTGAAAGTTGAAACTTCATTGGCATTCCAAACTAGATATCGAAATTGACAAAGTTCTTTATTTTATGAGAGAAAATTTACAAAGTTTAACCATAAGGATTTAAAAGAGGAACACTAAATGCATTATACCACTATTAATTTGGATTTCAGGGTGTTACAATCAAAAGGAAACCATTAATTTTATGAATCGTGCAAAGCCTATTGATATCTTCTGGTATGGTTGATATATAACTTTTTTTAAAATTCAATAATTTGGTAGAAGAATTTGAACCATGGATGTCTCCATTGCAATCGGAAAATACATAAACTCTTTGTCACAGTTTTCTCTCGTCTTAACTCTTGAGGAGAAAGTCAAGCATCATAAAAGAAAAAACTAATGTCTTGACTCTTGAGGATGAAAAAAAGGGTATCAGTTATGGGCTTAGATACCAAACTCATCACGTCTCCATTGCAATAGGAAAATACATAAACTCTTTGTCACAGTTTTCTCTTGTCTTAACTCTGGAGGAGAAAGTCAAGCATCATAAAAGAAAAAACGACTGCCTTGACTCTTGAGGAGGAAAAAAAAAGGTATCAGTTATGGGCTTAGATACCAAGCTCATCGCCCAAATACAAATGTAGCCTGCTTCCCAAGCTCATCATCAATAAAATGGGCTTAGACACCAAAAATGGGCTTTTAAGTCGTGCCACTGCACCATACACATAATCACGTACAGCACTATTTCACTGTGCGCCGCTACCTTAGGTCACTTTCAAGTAACCGTTAACTTTTATATGCTCGCTTTCTTTAACTCTCATTAACCCTAACCTCTAAACTCTCACCGCTCCAACTACAGTCACTTCCAGTGATGTCTAACCTTCCTTTAGATATAATCACCGACATACTCTCCCGATTACCTGTGAAATCTCTGGTACGCTTTCTCTGTGTTTCCAACCGATGGTACATCGTAATCAATGGTCAAGCTTTCATCAACCTGCACCTCCATCGCTCTATCGAGTCCAAAACAGATCGCACTCTCATTGTCCAGGAACAAAACGCTTGTATTCCCTTTGATTACTTCTCTGTCAGTTTCCATGACGAGAATTGCTTCGGCAAGCCTTTGGAAATTTACCAGCCACTGCATTGTTCAAATGTGTCTACCGACATCTTGAGTTGTTGCGATGGTTTGGTTTGCCTTTATAATCAATGGGGCGAAGAGATTGCGATTTTGAATCCATTGATAAGGAAGTATAGGAAATTGCCTAGCGAGCCAATTTAGAAACCTTCTGGTTTTTCAAATTCTTGGCCTATTAGTTTAGCATTCGGGTATGATGAGCATAATGACTATAAGGTTTTGAGGGTTGTAAGATTTTTTAATATGGATAAGCCTGGAAAGGAGTTTGAAGTTAAGGTATGTAGTCTTAGGTTACAGTGTTGGAAAAAAAATTGAAGATCAATGGCCAAACAAGGAATGGTCGATATGTTCTGACTAGGTGTTCTCGAATGGAGCTTTGAATTGGTTAGTGGCTGAGGAAGGGCAGAGTCCGGAGAATATTGTTGCTTTCGATCTTGCCACAGAGAAATTCCGGATCATTAGAACGCCACATAAAGCACCCACTTCTTGTGTGACATGTTTGGAAGTATTAGGACAGCTCTGTTTTATTGTGATCGTTGATGAGATGTATAATGATGTTTGGTTGATGAAAGAATATGGGGAAGAGAGTTCTTGGACTTGGATTTATAAAATTGAGCAAGGTGTTGTGGGATCAACTTTTGAGTATTGCAAGCCTCTAATGCGTTCCAGGAATAATGGGAAGAAGATTCTGATGGAAGAGTCCTATAGGTATCGTACATATCTTATTTGGTATGACATAGAAAAGAAATACGCAAGAGGTTTAAGATTCCTAAGCTTCCCAAGGTGTTTCAGACGGTGACTTGTGTTGGGAGTCTACTTTTGCTTGATGGTGATAATGTGATTGATCCGACGCTTGATGGTCATAATGTAATTGATCCGGCACAGAAGAACAATAGGTAAAACAATGACAGTTTAATGAATTTTTTTTTTTTTTTGTTTGCTTACTTGTCTTAGTCATGGTGTCATCATTTTTAGTTGCATAAATCTCTTTTAGTTAAGTGGTGGCTGTGAATGATAGGGGAGAATTAGGTGAAATTTTGTGTAGGACCTGAGATCGTTTGGATTTTATTGGCTCCTTCTCTTCCAATATAAGTTTTTGATCATGTAATTTGTTAGGATAATTTTTTTAACTCATGAAAAATTTCATGTGGCAGATGTGACTTTGTCTATGCCAGGAAGGAAAGCCCATCAGAACATCTTAATCCATTGGTGAAAGGAGTGATTCATTGATAAATGGAAAGCAAGAAGGATAAATAGATGATTGTGGCCTCTACTGTATCTCTCAAAGGTAATAAATACTGCTCTTTGATTTTGATTTGTTGTGTTAAATGGTCAAGTATGATCATTTCTACCTACATATAAGTGAAGCTAGATCATTCTTCATGTTGTCTAGAAAATTTAGTTGTTTTATCATCTTGCCAATGTTGTTATGAAACTTATGCAGTTAATTGTCCTAGTAGTGCTGCATACTAATATGACAATGTTTTTTTGGTGGAGGAATATAGTTAATTGGTTGTGTCATATGCTGTGAGTGGGTCTTATTGTGCCTAGATGCTTAGTGAATATAGTTTTACATATTAATTGTGTGGTAGTTATTCACGACTGCATGCAGACTAGAGTTTTCAAATTTAATGCTGATAGTTTCTTTTAATTAAGGGTGTTAGTACTAATTATAATTAGGAAACAACTATCAGCCTTCAGGCTACCATATTTTTGGTGATGAGTTTGCAGTTGATGCCTTGAGATTTATGACTGGTTTGCTTTCTTAAAATCCTACTGTATCTGTTTTCTAAATTGGGGAAGTGAATGACTTTTATTCAAAAGAGAAACATCTCAAGTCTCAATCCTGTACACAGGCAGTGTAGGTGGATTGTTTTGAATATTGAGAATTGAACTTTCAAAGAATGGGAGAAGTGTAGTTGGATTCTTTGTTGTCTTTTATGGAATTAATTTATTCTATCCCAAGAATGGGAGAAGTGGGTGATGTCATTGTTTTGAGTCCCTATATGTATGAGTTGCTTACCAAACAAAATCAATTATAGGTGGCATCTTATAGAATTTCTTCCTAGCTTGTCTTTCTCCATTAAAGGTGGTGTCATAATTTTCAACTTTGATTTTGTTGTCTCTAAGTTGATAAAAACACAATTGTGATTTGGTGTTCTTAAGGGATTTCAAGTTATTATTATTATTATTATTATTTTGGGGATAAGTAGGATTTCAAGTTAATCTTGATAAGGGAAGATGGGAAAATTAAGGTTTTGAGTTCAATTCAATGCATTCAAAAAAATTTCATTAGTTCTTTTGTATATTTATTTTCAGAGTTATTAGCTTGTATATATGCTCTGTTCTTTTCTAACAATTTGATTATATATTTTTCTGTATGCATATGAGGACCCTAGCAATAAATGATAAAAATTGTATCCACATTTTCATAAAAATTTTAGGCTAAACAAGTAAGAGAAGCTATTAATGTTTTGGTTACATTTTTTCACCATTTTTCTTGAAATACCTTCTTATTGCGGCATGGTTCTTATGCTTCTATGGGTAGATGTTCATTAATTTTCTAAATTTTGGCTGGTATTTCACTCTCCTACCCTCTCTTATATTTTTACAGCATGCTGGATAAAAGCTTTGGTTTTATAAAGAACTTGCTAGAGAGTATGCTGGTGGAGGAATGAGAATGGCTATCAATTGTATTCCTATATTATGACTTGTATCTGCAAGTCTTTATTGTCTTTATTTTGTTTGATGGAGTTCTTTGTTCCCTATCACCAAATCTGACTTTTAATCATCTAGTGGAGTTCCTAGTGTACAACTGCAAGGTAAGGGTTTTCGGTTGGTATTGGAATTATAGCAAGTTAAGTTCAATTTTAATGTTTTTGCAACTTTTTGGTTTCCCCATCTTTAGAATGCGTCAAAATCGATTTCAATGCTGCTTGATATAAAGGAGGATTATTTTGTTATTTAACGATAGACATCATTTGGATGGAACTTAGAAAATAGGTCTTTGCATAGAGGCTCAAGTTGTTGGTGTCAAAGTTGCTATATTTACAACTTTGACATCTTAGTACAATGTGTGAGCAGGCTATCACTAATATTTTAGTGAAGATTTTCATTACGTTAATTGGTGCCTCCTCATGCACAAAGTGTTTAGGGTCTAAGAAAAAAAAGTTTAAGCTGTGACAATTTTAGCATATTGTAACTATCTTTAAAAAAAAAAAAAAAAAAAAAAGATTATCCAAACAAAACATACACATTTAACTCTTGGTGAGTTAATTTTCAAGAAGCACTTAATAGAAAATTAAGTAGCTAAAGGAGATGGTAGTGATTTCATTATAAGTTCTAGAAACTACCATTGTGTGTTATATTATACTTGTAATAATTTTGCGTTATACATATATTATGTTTCAACAAGAAAATAATACAATAACTTTACATCATACATTTTAAGTTTCAACAAGAAATTAATAGTGTAGACTATAAAGTATATTCAATGGATGTCAATCTTACGCTGTAATGACATATTAGTACACAGCTCCAAGCAGTGTGGGGGTATTAGCGCCAATCAATTTCAGTAATTGTCATTTCATTTATAGAATTAGCTCCTTCACTAGTTGATATGTCTTTATGTTTGCAAGCACTCTTCAAAATAAATGGAGGTTGTTTTGGAGACAGAAGAGGTGTGTCATTACTCAACATGAAAACAACTACTGACATAGTTGGCTGATCAATTGCATGTTCTTGCACACACAAAAGTCCAATTTGAACGCATCTTGAAACTTCATTAGTAGGGTGTGTCTCAGCTAGTAATGGATCGACTATTTCCATGACTTTGCCTTCTTTCCACAAGTCCCAAACCTACCAAAAATATATTCATCATATTAGGCTAAATAAAACAATGCTAGTATTGCAAGCCATTGTCTACACATCTACTTACATGCCCAATTAAATTAGATGACAAATCATCACGATAATAAGTATTGTTCTTTTTTGCTGTAACGATCTCTAGTAGCAACACCCCGAAACTAAATACATCAGACTTTATCGAAAATAGTCCTTGCATTGCATACTCTAGTGACATACAACCACTGCCATAAATCAATAAAAAAAAAAAAGGAAAATATTAATCCTTGCTATTATTCAATAAAAATGATCAAAGATGGCCCTTTGTGCACTAACATAACATATAACATTTGAAGTAGCACAAGATGTAAAAGTATTACTAAGATATTCTTAGTATTTTGCTTTAAAATACCTATAGTCCATAGCATCCTAGATATAATAATGATTGTCTAGTAATTCATTGGAAATTGTAAATTATTTTTTTGGGCACACTTACTATGTTCCAACGACACAATTTGTATTTTCTTCAATTTGGTCCCCTCTAAAGATTTTAGCCATACCAAAATCAGAAATTTTTGGATTCAATGCGGAGTCAAGTAGAACATTGCTGGCCTTTAAATCTCCATGTATAATTCTTAATCTTGAATCTTGATGAAGATACAAGATCCCTCGAGCAATTCCACAAATAATCTCAAATCGCTTTACCCAGTCTAACCATGACCTTTTGGTTTCATCTAAAACAAGAAAAGAGAATTTGGATTAGATTGCATTTGGGACTATTTATATAATATCAATACTAAAAATTGATACTTTTGTAATTTGGAGGACCATTTTGTCCTAATGATGCCAAAGTTTATGTGAAAAGAAGACGCACCAAAAATGAAAGAGTCCAAACTTTTGTTTGGCAAGTACTCATAAATTAACATCTTCTCTACTCCTTGAATGCAACAACCTAAAATTCTTACTAGGTTCCTATGTTGCAGTTTAGCAATTAGTGCAACTTCATTTTTGAACTGCTCTATTCCTTGTCCTGAGTATTTTGATAATCTTTTGACTGCTATTTCCATTCCATTTTGTAGCAAACCCTGAAATTAAAATTAAAATTTTATTATGTCAGAGAAGGCCAACTTGGTGAATTACTTGGGAAAGCCCAATTTCACATAATGAAGTCTTGCTCTTTGAAAGATGAATGCCCCTTACATATTCCAGATGGAATTTCTAATACATTGACACACATGAAATGAGATTAAGGAGTTTTTGGGACTTTTTCAAAGAGCCTACCTTATAAACTGAGCCAAAACCACCTTTACCAAGCTTGTTAGCATCAGAGAAGTTATCTGTGGCTGCAATAATGGTTTCAAGATCAAAGATTGGAAAATTTGAATTTCTAGTTCCATCAAGTTCCTTTCTACTTGGAGAGTCTTCAAAGTATGGTAAATTGGAGGCAACGGTATATGAATATGTGCTTTGCCTCTTCCCTGTCATAACATAAGTAACAACTCAGGTGGCCTTTATGGTTGGTAAGACTCTTTTTTTTTTTCCAAAACAAACTCACACACAAATGAAAGGAAGAAAAATGTTGTTATAACATAAAGACACACCACAAACTCCACTTGATAAGAAATGTTTAACTAGTTTCAACTTTCAAACATGATTAATATAATTTTAATTAAGTGTGATGTGAGAGAAAATTTTTAGGTTTTTTGTGAACTTTAGAATCTTTAAATTGTGATAGTTGAGATATCCCGAAATTTTCAAATTCTCACAATATTAGTAAGTGATCAGCCATAATTTAAATAATTCTCCATAATTTCTACCTGTTACGAAAGTATTCTAGAGAGTATTGGAAGAAAAGACCTTGGAAGGTAATGAATTTTCTTTATAGAATCAGAAAAATGAAAAAGGTTAATTAACTTTACATTGATCCTCTGCTTTAATCATACACCACCTTAATGAAAATGAGGAAATATACTAAAAGAAAAAAACGAGACAAAGGAAAATAAGAGAAAGAATTTAAGTTTATTATTTTCAGTTTATCATTGACTAGAAGTCCATTTGGTTCACTTTTATTAACTTCTAACTAGTTAAAAAACACTTTTCTAAGAGATAAGTGCTTCTAGGCTACGAAAATGCCTCGAGGCAGCTGATGGGACTAGAGAAAAATCATAAATGTTAGGGAATTGACACAGTCATTCGTCAAGTATTTAGTTGAAACTCGACAGAGGTAAAAAAATTATTCCTGCCGAATAATAAATGACGTCCTGAAGGTGTTTTGAATCTTTTGATCCCCAAATTTGGCAATAAAGTGGTGCATGATACTGCAAGTTCTGTGTTTGTGAAATTCAAGTATTTAGAAAGAAGAGCAGTGGCATTCGAAACTTATTGGATTAGAAGATTGTTGAGGATACTTTTGCACATCTATGGGTCTGCGAAAACTCATATATATATAATAAAAATAAAATATTAGACAAATCCCAAAATGGTGCAGGGTATTTCAAAAGCTGTTTACATTTGCTGCTTGTCACAAAAATAGTCTGGATCAAGGAATTGTGGAGCCTAATTAAAGCGACTACTAGGCTAAGTGGTGGCTATTTTTATATTTTGAATATTAATAAAATATTTATTTAACTTTTGATTTTTTTTTTTCCATTTAAAATCTATTTGTTAAATGCAGAATTACAAATTATAACAAATCTATTATATAGTTGAACTACTATACAACTAAAATAAACACTATATATTGAGTGAGGGACCAAATACTAAAAAATTATGATTGAAAATTTTAATAAAATTATATAATTGATATCTCTAAATAAAATTTGAGTATAAATTTATTTACTAGTGGGAGATTAATGAGTTATTTCAACATTTCAATGAGGGAGATTAAATGAGTTTTACACTCTAAAACTAAGAAAAACGAATAGTCATTGCCACATCTAATGAAAAGATTTTTCTTTAACTAATTTTTCTTTCATTAAAAAAAAAAATTGATAAATTGCAAATTACACCTCTAAAGTTTAGGAGTGATTGAATTTTACACCCTGAAAATTTAGAATTTGGATTTTATCCCCTGATGTTTCGAAGTGTTTGAATTATACACCCTGACGTTTTAGAATTTGAATTTTACCCCATATATTTTAGGTGTGATTGGATTTTACTTCTTAAAATTTGAGAGTATTTGGCTTTTACACCCTAAAGTTTTAGAATTTTAGGGTGTAGCGGGCCTTTTTGTTGTATTGGGCTGGGCTGCCTCTTGTGGTAATAAGCCCAAATGTTCTGAGTAAAAGAGTTCAGACCAGTCCAACTATAACTCAACTTGGTCCGGCTTGTGCGCAAATTATGCCTTGTCTACCAGAAACATGCTTATGGCAGGCAAAGCTATTCTAGATGAGTTATGGCAGGCAAACATGACAATAAAACAAAAAGAGAATACTTCAGTTTCTCAGTTAAAGTAAATTATTAATCCTTAATTAAAAAAGATAATCACAATAATGATAATTACTTTTATAAAGAAAGCAAGTTAATAAGTGGTCAGTACATGGGTCAATTGAGAGAAGAATGAAATCAGAGCAAATCCAGTTCGCAGGACCAAGACCATAAAGGGAAGAACACTTCTTCTCAACGCAATCAACCTTCCAGGGAAAATCTTGCCGGGAAGTTAATTACTCTGAAGGAAACGGATCTGAATAGTTAGTGCTCGGAGGAAAACCCTTTTTGCTTTTGGCAAAGAGCAAGATTTTGAGAGGGAGAGAATGAATCCACCTATTAGTGCATGCCTGCTGATCTAACTCTTTTTTTTTTCTTTTTTTTTTTTTAAAGTTTTCCTCTTATCTTTACTTTCTTTCCATTTACACTTATTTTCTATTTCGTGGTTCTTCAGAGATGATTCTTACTGTGATCTTTTTTTTTTTCTCCCCTTTTTGGGCACGGTAAAGGTTTTCTTTTATAATGCCTACCATGACCAGATTTTACTATTTTATCCCTTAACCACCTTTGTCTGGTCTGGGTGTACTTGCCGACCACCATTAGCCCGTCTGTGTGCCATTTCCCATTTCTAGACAAAGGAAAGCTATTTTATTTATTAGTCTGTCGTGACACCCTTTCCTACTACAGTGTGGGTGCTCTTTCTCTCTATCCCTCATGGCATGCACCTAGTGGTTCCAACTCAACCTTGCTTCTTTTGAGTGGTATTTCATCTCAATAGGACGTATCCCCCAAAAGAGCCTGAGCAGGAATCGCAAAATAGGTTTTCCCCTCTCCCCACCGCCATACCATGCCCTCTTACCTTTAACCCATGACCTCACCATATCCTATATTGGCTGGGTACAAACTGGTGGTGTTTAAGCCTTGCACGTGCCTCCCTTTCATGTATATCCAAAATCTGCCTGCTACTCATGCTTTCATTGCAATTTGGAGGCCTGCCTGCACAGTTTGCCATCCTTCTTTGACCTTTTATGTAGGTTGTTTTACGATTTCCCACTCCTATTAGAGGCTGGGCTTTATATTTCTTTCAACCTATTCCTTGATTTCCATCATGTCCTGCCATATCACTCTATTATTCCTGCTGTAATGACTCAATCCTGTTGGACTTTTTCAGGCCTGCCATTTATTCTTTCCCCAGTGGCTTAGCATGGCCATGGGTTTTCTTACTTGTGGGCTCCTGTGTCCCTTTTGTTTTCTCTTGGGCATCCTTGGCCCATTTGCTTTTCTTAGGCTTCCTCAGCCTTTTTCCTAACTCTGTGTTCTCATGGGTTTTTACTAACTTTATTGAGTTTCCCCGGCCCAATTACCTTATACCCATCCTTGGGGTTCGTGGGCCTACAATCAACCCCTTACTCTCTTTGCATGCATTGCTTTGGGCCTACTGTGGTCCATTTGCACTTTTCTATATCATATACTGCCCATAGGTTTGTTATTTGCTATTTCTCTTTTTTCGGGCTCTTTTGAGCCCATTTGCTTCCTCAAGACCCATTTATTTATTTTATGAACTTGTAATCCATTATTCCTGCCGCTTGGGCTTAATGGTTTTTTTTCCTATCTATTTGCCAACTTCTTTTCTGCCTGTGTTGCTGGGCTCCTTCTTTCTTTTTGGCTTCCAAAATGACCATCAACATAGGGTATAAAATCCAAATACTCCCTAACTTTAAGGGGAAAAATCCAAAGTTTGAAACCTTAGAGTGTAAAATTCAAACACCCCAAACTTTAGGGGGTAAAATTCGAAATTTGAAATTTCAGAGTATAAAATCCAAATACCCCTAAACTTTAGAGGTGCAATTTGTAATTTACCCAAAAACTACTTTGGGATATTTCTATTGGTAAAAATATAGCAAGGCCTCTTTTCATTGGGGGCCTTAGAGCATCTCCAGTAGATTAGCTAAATCTATTTTCTGGAGAACAAACCCCAAAAATCAACTCCAACAAATTCTCCAAATGCAAAACTTTTCCAAAATTTTTTTGAAGTTGCTACAGTACTTCTCTAGATATAAAAAACACTGTAGCAACTCCAAATGAATTTTTCTACTTAAAAAAAAAAATCATATAACTCAACAAAAAAACAACTCTTTCTTTCTCCTCTCACAATGGCTACAATCATTCACAACATCTACAAACACAACAATCCTTTCTCTTAAACATCTCTAAACTCAAGCATAATCAAAATGCAAATTCAAAAACACAATCTTAAATTTAATCAAATCATAAAAATAAAAGCCAAAAAAAAAAAAAAATCTTAAACATCTCTAAACTCAAGTATAATCAAAATGCAAACTCAAAAACACAATCTTAAATTTAATCAAATCATGACAATAAAAGCCAAAAAAAATAAATAAATAAATAAAGAAGCCATCTAGTTGGGGAGGAATACAAGCGGTGTCAAAGCAGAAGGTGTGGCTTGGCACAGTGAACACTGATTCTGTGCCTGCCTTTGTCCTTCGATCAACGGTGGAGCAAGTAAGATATCTCTCGCTTGTTCTTTCCCTATTTCTTATCACATAGAGAGCTAGAGAGTGTTCTAGAATCATGTAGAAAAAGAAAAAGGAGAGAGAGAGAGAGAGAGAGAGAGAGAGAGAGAGAGATCTAGAATCAAATAGAAAAAAGAAAAAGAAGGAAGTTAGAATGGGAATACGTGTGTGGTGGAGAAAAAACAAGAGAAAAAAAAGAAACGTATGGATGAAATTGAAAGGAAAAATAATATAAAGAATAAGAAATGACAATTAAGAAATGCTACCACAATATTTTCACAATAAATCTTAAGTAACAGATTGTTATTAGTTAATATTGATGAGTAAAAAAATAATTTCAATGGTTGGTTCAAATTAGAACTAGTAAGAACTTTCCACATAAGATTTTGTTATAATTCTTGTGAAAGTATTGCGAAAAATGTTGTTGATATAACACTTCTTATTGAAAAATATAGTTGTTGGGAATGAACATAGGAAAAATAAATGATAATTAAAAAAAGAATAAGAAATAAATGAAGAAATAATATTTAAATGAGCTGGATAAAAGGATAGAGAATCTGTTGGAAAGCGTATTTGAAAAGTAGTTAGGTAAAAACTAAATATTACTGTTCACTGTCCAAACAGTACAAACATTTGGATAAACTGCTGGAAATACTTTTAGACTATTTCATATTTGCCTCACTCATAGAGCACAAAACCAAATAGCATTAGTAGCTAAGTCAGCAACCACCCTAGTCTTCTTGTAACTAATTACTTACTTAGATGATTGTTTAAGTATTGGCTAATAGGATTTAAACACTTGTTAATTATCTTGAAGACCGACAATGCTAAACAACTATTATAAGTAATAAGGACCTACTACTTTAATCATTAAAATTGACTAAGTCAGCTCACAATCAATAAATATGGCCCATGCACTTGGCCAAATCAATATCTAAAGTTTGCTTAATTTGGGCCCACAAAATCAGCCCAAAACTATTATTATAGTCCATAGAAATCACAAAGCAGCTTATGAACTTGAAGCCAATAAAAAAAATCAAGTGTTGGACAAACAAAAGGCTACAGCTGGGCTGAAATTCAGGTTACTGAAGTTCTAATTGTTCCCGATTTGGACCAAGCCCACGTGTGAAAGAGAAGGCGAGCAAAAGAAAAAAATAAGAAGATGTGGATTGAAGGGCAAAAAAGATTGGTGAGAATTATTAGCTTACATGAAACTTGCTTACCTCTTTTGGTCCTTATTATTAACCAATACACAATGGAGACCACAAGAAGCAACATTACAGCAACAGAAACTCCAATAATTGCCCATGTCCTCTTTTTCCAAGTAAGACCATTTTTCTTAGCATATTGAGCTGAGTTAAAAAAAAATAATAATAATTAAAAAAAAAAAAGGAACAGAAATATTATTCATAATGTCGTTATAAATCAAAGAGGGTAATTGAAATAAATAGTTAATATTGATGCGGTTTTACAGGGAAAAGAGAGTAGGGAGGAAAGAATGGGTAAATCAATTTGTGATTCTCTCCAGCAATATATATATATATATATTTATTTATTTTAAGAATAACAACATTTTATTATTATTTTTCATTGAGAATGTGTTTTCTTGTTTACTTTATTCACATATGACCTTCTTTTTTTTTTCCTTTTTTTTCTTACTGATATATGTTATGTTATGAAAAAAATAATAATAATAATTTTTTTGACATCTTTTTCAATTTTTCATAAAAAGTGTCCTAAAATTGATGATTGATGTATGCCTTAAGGGCATACTTTAACCGAACCCAATTAGTAATACTGAGGAAACTTTTTGGTAGAGTCAGGGGTCAATTGCCCTCTCTCAACACCCCCAACTTTGCCTACTAATATCTATATTCTATTGACTATGACAGTGAAACAAATCAAAACTCTAGACTCCATAGGACAAAATTTTCATCACTAGCATTAGGCATTACTACTGGGCAGGTATTTGGTAGTGTCACATATTTATTAAATTCAAAAATATTATATGAAGTTAAAAAGACCAATAGATGAAGCTTTGTAAAAGAATAAACAATACCTAGTACAACAGCATCCACACGTTTGTATAAATCTTGTCCTGCATCGGAAAATGTTCTTGTATCCACCAACTCCCCATGCCATCTCAAGCATCCAATCCCTTCACTCTCATGTGTGCTTGAGTAAGTTGTACAGGAACAATTCCTCAAGCACTCCTGCTCACACTTTTACAAACTTATACTCATGTCTACAAGTGCTTTTGAAGTGTCTGGCACCTTCATACGTGCCAACTTCACAAATCCTTCTCCAGTATTGCACACAGACACTCCTTGCTTCCTCATGCACCCACGTGACCCATCTCTTAAGTACTAATCATGGGGCAACTTGGGTTTGAACCCAGGTAAGCACGTGCACTCAAACTTATCCACATTGTATGGGTCACAGTAACCATTTGGATTGCAAAACAAATACTTATTGCATGACTTGATATGGGATGAGATCCCCACCCATCTACTCTCAGACTAGGTGAGGAACTGCAATGTTCCTAATTCATGCAACACCAATCTCGTTTTAGGGAGAGCTTTGAGATTAGTTATACTATACATGATGGTTATCTCATTTTGATTATTCACAAAGCTAATATAGAAGGCAAAATTAAAAAAAATTAGGTGTCAATTTAGGTATACCACTCAATCCTTGGCCGCTCCAAGATCTGATTCGCCATAATGGAACCCAGTCCATGTAGAAGAAAAACTGGGGGTACCCACTTGGGTCCAACCCAAATGAGTAATTACCTGTTCCCATATCATCTTTGGATTTCCATGATGTTGTGTACTGGTTTAGCCTAGTCCTCTAGTTCAACCCAAATTTCATAAGCGGAAGCATATTGTTGGTGGGATAATCGAAGCTTTGCCATAATTTGACCATTTGGTTGCCTTGTTGAACTAAAACAAGGTTTCCCGAATCTAAGAGCTGAGCCATAGAATTGCTTGTGGGTGAGTTTGAAACAAAAACATTAGCAGACCAAATGGGAATGGTTCGGTTCTGGGAGTGGAGTATGAGGTTTCCCTGATCATTGGTGGAGAGAACTCCAGAGGTATCATTAATATAATAGACTTAGGATTGGGATTTAATCATGTCTAGCGCAAATAACATAACTTACGATTTGGGTTGTATCGATGGATTCTTCATTGCTTGTTAGTTGGAGACAAAAAGGTAACATCTATATTCTACTGACTAAGATTTAGTAAAACAGAGTAAAACTACTCCATAGGACAAAATTTTCATCACTAGCATTAGGCATTAGTGCTGGGGCAGGTAACTGTAAGTCATATTTGGGAAATTCAAAAAACATTATATGAAGTTAAAAAGACCAATAGATGAAACTTTGTAAAAGAATAAACAGTACCTAGTACAACTGCGTCCACACGTATGTATAAATCTTGTCCTGCATTAGAATATGCCTTGTCCACCAAGTTCCCATGCCATGTCAAGTATCCATTTCCTCCCTCATTCTCATCTGCACTCCTGTAAGCTGTACATGAACAATTCCTCAAACACTTCTGCTCACACTCCTTCAAACTCAAACTCGTGTCCACATGTGCTATCGAAGTATCGGGTACCTTCACATGTGACAACTTCACAAACCCTTCTCCACTATTGCATGTGGACACTCCTTGCTTCCTCACACAACCACCTGACCCATCTTTGAAGTACCAATCACCTTGTGCCTTAGGTTCTAACTCGGGTAAGCATATGTAGACATGGCAAAACGGGTCAGAATTTTCTGACCCAACCCGACCCGACCCGAACCCGATTTTTTTGACCTGAAGCAAAAACGGGTTGACCCGTGACCCGACCCGTGTTTTTCGCGGGTCAACCCGACCCGACCCGCGACCCAACCCGAACCCGAACCATTTTTTTAAAACTTTTTTTTTTGATAAAAAAAATAGTAAAACTAAGACAATATTGGTTTAATTGTTTATTGTGAACTTTAAGGAAACAATTGATACATTTACATAACTATATGCAAATTAATTGAAAGATTAATGGTTGAATATTCTGTAATGAGTGAATATTTTTAGATATCAAATAGTAAAGTACATGCCAAGATAATCTGGTTACAGTAGAGTTAAAAACATAGATTTAAAATTGTAGACATGTAAGAAATATTCACAAGTGTGAAAATAGTGAAGCTAAAGTATCAAATTAGCATAAATTATGAATACTTAGACCTATTTTTTAATAATTTATGTCCAAAATAAGCAGCTTTTCAAAATAAATTATGATATATTCTAGAGTGTGTATTGCTTAACAATAATATGATATTCATAAAAGAGACCATGTATGAATAAGTAAGCAATCAAATTTTAAAGTATATCTCAAATTGAAATAGAGTGTCAACCACAACTGATAATAGATTATAAAATTAATTTTCAAGATTGTAAATTTCTTATATATTTTTATTCTTTATCAAATGAGTTATCCAATAAGTCATTTGTAATTTTGTTTTATATTTGGAATGTTGATATTGTGCAGAAATAAAACTTGTGTATTTGTTTTACTTATCTTTGTGTTATTTTGTTTTAGATAGTAATGTTAGGATTTGTATAATTTTAAAATTGTTGAATAAGTATTAATAAGTTTAATTGAGTTCATTCTTGATATAAGTGGTGAATTCAAAATAATGCATTTTACATTAAGTAATTTGTTGCATAACTTTCCAAATGACAGATACATGTTGTTTTCTATATAAAAATTAAATAATAAAAAAATTCATGTGAAAAATACGGGTCAACCCGACCCGCAACCCGATTGACCCGAACCCGATTTTGACCCGCTTAAAGTGACCCGTTTTTGACCCGTGACCCGTTTGACCCGTAACCCGATTGACCCGACCCGAACACGACCCGACCCGCCCGTTTTGCCATGTCTAAGCATATGTACTCAAACTTGTCTACATTGTAGAAGTCATAGTAACCATTTGAGCCACAATACTGATACTTATCACCTCTGAAGCACCGACGCGGCAAAATGGGTGCTGCACCCGCACCAGACTTGCGGCAATGCGGCAAAGCTCCTCCGACGCGTAGATTCGCCCTTTTTTTTTTCCCAATTCGCACCAACACGCGCTGACACACACCGATTTGAGCCAATACGGGCCGATTCGTGCCAATTCCGGCCAATTTGGCTTTGATTCAGGCTGAAATCATATGAAACTAGCCGAAACCGGTCGAAATCTGCCAAAACTGGCCGAAATTGGTTGAAATCATGGCCGAAATAGTGATATATCCTTTTGTTTTCACTTTTTCTTGGCATGCACCAACAGGTTGACAATAACAATCATATGTTCTGATGGGCGTGCCAAAATCATTATTGCTATTTATGCAAACAAATTGTGAGGCGTAGCGCTCAACATTTTGGACCCAAGGGTTGCAAACAGCACATAGTGGGGTAATTGGGAACACAGCCGTCTAGCATAAGTAAATACATGTTAAAAAAAATAATAAAAATAAACTTGTGGGGTGTATCTAATTTATGAATATCATCTTTTAGTTATTATATACTATTATTCTTAAATTGGTATATATTTACAATTATATGAAAAGAATGCTTAGCAATATATAGAAAATATAAATAAAAATATTTTTAATAATTTTTTAATTGCCGCACCTGCACCCTACTTTTTCAAAAATTGCCGAGTCTCGCACCCGCACCCAGATCCTAATTCGGAAACGCACCCATGCTTCATAGCTTATCACATGATTCTTTTGGGGCGGACCAAAATTGGATCCATCTATGCTTGTGCCATGTGGATTGCTCAAGTACTCCTGATTCGTCCACCACCATTCTTGACAAAACTTTGGGGTTAGTTATACTGTACATAACAGTGATTTCATTTTGATTATTCACATAACTAACATTGAAGATGTAATCAGGTGACATTTTGGGCACACCAATCAATCTTTGGCTGGTCCAAGATTCGGCACGCCATAATGGAGCCTGACCCATGTATAAGATCAACTGTGGGTACCCATTTGGAACAATCCGATATGTAAAGTTGCTAGTTCCTGGGTCATCTTTAGACTTCCATGATGTTAGATACCGGTTCAAGCCAGTCCACAGGTCTAGCCCAAGTTTCAAATAAGGAAGCATAGTATTGGTGGGATAATCACAGCTTTGCCATATGACCCTTTGGCTGTGTTGTTGAACCAAAACAAAATTTCCAACATCTAAGAGCTAGGCCATAGAGATAGAATAGTTTGTGGATGAGACTGAAGCAATATTGGTAGACCAAATAGGAAAGGTTTGGTTTTGGGAGTGGAGGACAAGGTTTCTCTGACTGTTGATGGATAGGACTCCTGAGGTATCATTGAGGGGATTGTTTCTATTTGCAACCCACACAACGGTTTGTTCCGTAATTTGGTTATACCATATTCCAACATAGTGGCGAGTGGAATTGCCCGGACTGAAAACCCAAGTGCAAAGGTTTTTTGTTTTGAGACTAGAATTTGACCGTCCTTGATGGGTTGGTTTGGTGTTATGGTGTCAAGCGAATTGCAAATTGAGAAAATAAGGGAGAGAAGTAGTGGTAACATTAGTGTATTCAATGACGGTTTTGCAAGATTCATGGTTTTTCCAACAAAGATTATAGGCTTGTGAATGCAAGTAACTTCTTTTTATTAGTTAAATATTATTTAGCACTTAGAGTTGGGGCCCCATTAGCTTTAGTTGAGGGTTCAATGAAGAGCCAGCAAAGGGAAAAAAAAATAGTATAATTTTTTTCAATAAAATTTAAAAACTCTAGTGCCTGGCCCTAAATCTTTTTTTATTTATTTTTAATTCCAATTAAAATAAGTTTAAATATGATTTTCTTAACAATTACAGTAAATTTATACTTTTAACCAAATTTGTGAGTAGAGTGGCTAAATTTGAATGTGTTTTTAATTTTTTAAGTGGGGATTGGAAGCATGGACTAGTAAGTCAGCCGGTGATTAGCAAACTTAACACCACAATTAAATAATTAGACAATAGGTGATATTAAAAAAATAAAAACAAAAAAATTAGACAAGAGGCATGGGACATTAAGAGTAATTGAGTGATTGAAGACCAAAAAAAAAAAAAAATGTTGACACATTAAATTTTTTTTTTTTTTTTTTTTTTTTTTTTGTGGAGAAATTTTCAACATTTAAAACTGTGATTTTCAATTATGTTATGTTGGCTTTAATTTCATTTCAAATTTGATTGTATTTCGTCGATCATTTCCATGTATGTTTGTGGGATTCAATATAATGTGTGCAACTGGTGAAGAACTGTGAAAAATAGAGTATCTCACAACTTGATTGCGATTGGCTCGTGAGTGAACAGCCCACGAAAAGTCACGTGAGAAGTACATGCTAGAAATTGAAGAGTCAAGTGCTAGAAGGCATCTCGCGACTCATCTCACGGCTTGGCCAACTCATGAGATGACTCGCAAGATGCACAACCGGCCTGTTTTGTGTGCTTTCCTCACTGTATAAAAGTCCACATTACCCACGAAATTTTAAGGAGAATTTCAGAGAGAAAACCCTAGAAATCCATTTGAGAGTTAGAGATTGCACACCCATAATTTCTACAAATTTACCTTAGTTTTCCTCTACTCCTACTAAAATTCCATACCCTTTGAAAGGTTTTTAACCAAAACACATACCTCACTCAATCTAAGTGTTGTGAGTTTTTTGCCTATGGGAAGTATTAAATGAAGTCATTCTTTGGTGGATGTAATTGGAGCTATTTGCGAGATCCGGAGAACTAGTGAAGACATGACTCGGTGAAGTCTGTTGGAGCTGGAACAATGTAGTTTTGTATTGAACAACATTGAAAATTAACAATGTAATATTAGCCCAAGCACAAGCCCAATCCTACCTTGTGTTAGTTGTGTACAGGACAATTCTCCTATTTGCACTACAAGTCTATTAGTCTAAGATTTGACGTTGGAGCAGTTGAGGCCAAGTATCATAGTGCCTCGGTAGTGGTCTTGCAGTGTTGATGCGACCAAATGCAGCACCTTAAGGACATAAAACCATGACAACATGAAGGTGAGTTAATGAATTGATGTTCTTTTTAAACTTGGGTCATTCCTTGTAGTTGGGTTTTGTCACAGATTGCCAAAATGGGAGATTTTTGAGTCCATATTTTTAGGTTGGCAAACCATGATCAAATGTAATCCATTTATAGTGTTTTTGGTGAGTCTTGAGTGTGTTAAAGGTGTATTTTGTAGTCTAAGACAAAGACCTAAGTTCAGATCAAGAAAGAATCAAGTTCAAAGTTAGAAAACAAAGTTTCTGTCAGTTCGACTGTTGGCTTAACACCTGGCTCAACCGATCGAGATTTTCGATTGCAAGCTCGACACCTAGTTCAATCGATCGAGATTGCGATATCAGTAAAAATATGAAACACGAAAAAGTCCATAACTTTTTCATTTCAAGCTCAATTCGCGATCCATTTTTTGTGCTATTTAAAGGACATCATAAGCCATCCCTAGAAGGCTTTTCAGAGAGAGAAATCACCGTTTGTGTGGTTAGGGTTTGTATAACCAAGTTTCTCTCAATCTTACTATACTAGAGACTTTCAAAGTAGATCTAAGCCTCCATCTATTCAACCTGTGAGAGTTCAAAAGTATATAAAGAAAAATTAACACAGTATTTCTACTACCATAGTGCAAATATATATGAAGCCATAGAGTAATCTAGTCTACAACAGTTGCTGGTCAAAACCTTCAAGTGGATTTCTTGGAGTCACAAACAGGGAAGTTTGTGTGAAATTAGTTAACCATAGTTGTTGATCTTAAATCTTTGAGTGGAGATCTTGGAGTCATAAATAAAAGAGTTTGTGTGCAACAGTTTCCATAGTAGAAGAGTTTTTGGATTCGGATCTACGTGTAGTCATGCCAATAAGTACTACATGAGGTAACAACAGATTTAGGGTTAAGTCTATTGTTTAAACTTCGATTTTATTAGTGAAATGCTGTCTTGATTATTCTTGGTGTTCATGTGATCTGTGCTTGTTTGATGTGTTAATCATTTTAATCAAGACCATAATAAATCTAATTATTCATTTGGCTAAAAGTTGATTAAATTTGAGACAATTGTGGTCTTCAACCCTAACATAATTGATTTATTCTTCAATATCTAATGTTAAATTACAATAATGTATTTATAGAAGATTAGCTCTAATGTCATTGGTCTACATGGTCTAAGATAATTGGCTCAAATCCTACATAACTCTTCTTAATCTCAACTAATTGATGAAATGTCTAATATGTGTAACTAACTAACTAGAAGTGATGGAACTATAGCAATTATTAGGATATTACATAGAATATAGATTCCTAACTGTGTTCCACAACTTAGGGAAGGGGAAGAGAAGAATAAAGAAAAGGGAAGTGTTTTTCAGGAAGTTGCAATTAGTTTTTGCATGACGAGGTTTTATCTTTTTTCGTTTTTGAATAGAATGTGGAGTAGTTTTGGTTGTGTACATGGGTAGTGGGAATATTTTATTATTATCTCTTCTCTATATATTAAGATGATTCAGAAAGTTAGTTATTGTTATTTTCACTTCTAAAAATATCCTTAATTTAATTAATTTATCCTTATTCTTGAAAATAAGAAATGAGGTTAAAACCATAAATAGATAAAAGTTAAAAGAAGAAAATCTATTAGTTATTAACTACCCACTAGATAGTCAACGTTAATCACAAAAAATAAAATAAAAATAAAAATAACTTCCCCTACCCATGTTCAAAAAAGAAAAAAAAAAAAAAAGGAAAAACTATCCCATGATTCTTTTTTAAACTATTAAAATAGGAATTCTATTCTCTTCCGGGGGGAAAAAAAATCCAATCTATTTTTTCAAATTGTGATGAAGGAAACATTATGACACTAAACCCAAAAAGATGCTAGTTATTATTATTATTTTACTTTGGGTAGTTTGTATCTATCTACTATTTAGTGCGGATTTTTTACCTGTTAGATTTTTTTTTTTTTATCAATTTATGGTTTTGATTTTTTTTTTTTAATTTTAGAAATAAGGATTTTTTTTCTTTTTTTGTAGAAAAGGAAATAACATTTTGATGGATAGGATTGAAGATTTCTAACTTCTATTAAGAGCATTCTCATCAAAGATTGTAAAAATTTTAGCATTTAGCATTTAAAAAACTAACTTTATAACATTTAACACATCACTTTACAATACAACCTACATCAAAACTTCTATTTTTTTTACCACTTCATTTAAATATTCTTTCTTTATTATTTTTTATTCTTCCTCTCTCTGCCTCTGTCTCTCTCTCTCTTTCTCAACTCAACAAATCTAGAACCTTCTTCCTCTCTCTGATCTTCTGCTCTCAAACCCCTCTCATCCCTTCGAGCCCTCCCTCTTAAATTGAGCTCTCCTTCTAAACCTCCATGGCCGAAGCTTTTCAAGCTCATCACCTCTAACCACGCACCACTGCTGAAACCCAGCCAAAATCAAATCACAACCACCACCACGGCCAAAACTCAGCCAAAATCAAATCACAACAAAGACCCAGAAGCCCACCAATCAAATCACAAAATCACAAACCACATCCATTGAAATCACAAACCACAAAACCACAAAATCACAAATCAAAGAATCACAAAATCACAACAAAGACCCAAAATCACAAATCAAATCACACCCACCGAAATCAACCCACACCCAAAGCCACCCCATCTCTCAACCACCCCGGTCAACCCACACCCATCTCTCAACCATCCCGATCAACCCACGAATCTAGCACCCAAAGCTACTCTGATCAATCCACGAACCCAGCCACCGAAATAAAAAACCCACCAAAATCAATCAAAACCACTAAAATTAGAACTCACCTATATCAAATCGCAAAACCTACTCACCGATCCATCGTAGAGACCCACCATGAACCATCGCAGAGACTCATGATTCACGAAAAACTACTGCAACCCAACCACACCTAGCATCACATCCCGACCACGCCCAAGACCCACGAACTTGAGATGCAGAGAGAAAGGGAAACAGAAAGGCGGAGAGAAAGTGAAAGAGAGAGGGGATGGAGAGCACGAGAGAGAGAGAGAGAGAGAGAGAGAGAGAGAGAGAAGGAAAGAATAAAAATAATAAAATATAGTAGCATCTTGCTACAGTGAGGTTCTATTACCTCACAATAGCAAGTTGCTAAAATTTTTAAGATTTGACACCCTTGATAAAGATGAGTTTTTATGATTTAAGATGTTAAAAATGCTAAAAAATAGCATTTAATATTTTCAACACAATTAAGGGGAATGCTTAGCGCATCAACGTTTCATTAAAAAAAAAAAAAAAAAAATCGTTTCATAAACAAAAGAAGCGAGGCGAAAAGCACATTTTAGTCCCTACATTTTTAGGCGATTTCCATTTTAGTCCCTAAATTTTATTTTTACCGCTTTTAGTCTCTATCCTGAAAAACGCTTCCGTTTTAGTCCTTTCCGTTAGTGTCCTAACCGCGAAGTCTTACGTGGCAAACGGAACGATTAAAATAATAATAAATTTTTTTATTTTAACATTAAAAAATGCCACGCCAACATTTAAATTAAAAAATTAATTTATTAATTTTGACTAAATAAAAAAAATTAAAAACAGAATTAAAAATAAAAAATTACATGAATTAAGATCTGAGGGTCATGAACAAGAACAACAAAACCACAAATTCAAATCCAAGATCACAATTTCAGATCTAAGAATACAAACTCAAATCTAAAAACACATACTTAGAAATTAAAATCCAAAAACTAAAATCTCAAAATCACCATTTTTTCAAACCCACCAAAATCATCAATCCAAACAAAAAAAAAAAAAAAAATCTCAAACTCAGAAAAACCCATCTCAAGCAAGCAAACCCAGCAAACCCACCTCAAACTTGTGCTCGAAGTGGTCAAGGCAGTACCCATATCTCTTTCTGTGAAGATCTATATAATCTCCTTGAGGCTAAAACAACAACCACAAAATTAATAAAACCAGTACACACAAAATCATCTATGAAATTAACAAAAGGAAACTGTGAAGAGAAAGAGAAGGTAGAGAAAAGTGAACCATGGGGCAAGATGAGGGAAGAGACGGCTGGGTTCAGATCGGCGACGGTGGCGGAGTGCTTAGATCGGTTCGAGGGAGAGATTTTTGGGAGCTGATGAGTCGGGATGGGTTTGGGAGGGGAAGGGAGGCGAAGAGACGGGATAGGTTTGGGAGGGAAAGGGAGGTGAAGAGTCGACTGGGTTTGGGAGGCAAAGGGTCTTGTGGCGTGCTCAGATCGGCGGCGAGATGCGGGAAGAGACGGCTGGGTTCAGATCAGCGGCGGTGGCGGAATGCTTAGATCGGTTCGAGGGAGAGATTTTTGGGAGTTGATGAGTCGGGATGGGTTTGGGAGGGGAAGGGAGGCGAAGAGACGGGATGGGTTTGGGAGGGAAAGGGAGGTGAAGAGTCGACTGGGTTTGGGAGTTGTGGCGTGCTCAGATCGGCGGCGTGCTCACATCGATATTTACAGTGGGAGGGAGGAGAATCGGCATGCGACAGTGGGAAGAGATTTTTGGGAGCTGAAATAAGATCGACCAAGACTCATGTTTGAGGTGGTTTGCTGGGTTTGCTTGCATGAGATGGTTTTTCTGAGTTTGAGATTTGGCTGGGTTTGAGAAAATGATGGTTTTGAGATTTTAGTTTTTGGATTTTAATTTCTGAGTTTGTGTTCTTAGATTTAGATTTGTGTTCTTGATGTTCCTGTGTTCTTGATGTTCTTATTCACACATTTAGATCTCAATTTATGTGATTTTTAGTTTTTAATTCTGTTTATAATTTTTTTTATTTAGTTAAAATTAATAAATTAATTTTTTAATTTAAATGCTGACGTGGCATTTTTTAATGTCAAAATAAAAAATTTTATTATTATTTTAATCGTTCCGTTTGCCACGTAAGACTTCGCTGTTAGGACACTAACGGAAAGGACTAAAACGGAAGCGTTTTTCAGGATAAGGACTAAAAGCGGTAAAAATAAAATTTAGGGACTAAAATGAAAATCGCCTAAAAATGTAGGGACTAAAATGTGCTTTTCGCCAAGAAGCGAAAAGGGAAATTGGTTAACACTCTCTTCCTTACTTCGTTTCCAACGTTCAGAGAAAGGAATTCAAATCCCTAACTCTAACCCTAACCTCTATACCCTCGCTAGTCCAACCACCGTGATGTGTTATCTTCCGCTAGAGATAATCACCAACATACTCTCCCGATTACCAGTGAAATCCCTAGTAAGATTTCAATGCGTTTCCAAGGGATGGCACGCCCTAATCAACGGTCAAGATTTCATCAAGCTGCACCTCCACCGCTCCTTCAAGTCCAACACAGATCGCACCCTCATCGTCCAGGAACAAAACGCCGGTATTCCCTTCGATTTCTTCTCTGTCAGTTTCCATGACGAGAATCGCTTCGGCAAGCGTTTGGAAATTTACCAGCCACTGCATTGTTCAAATACGTCCACCGACATCTTGAGCTGTTGCAACGGTTTGGTTTGCATTTACAATCAATGGGGCGAAGTGATCGCGATTTGGAATCCATTGATAAGGAAGTATAGGAAATTGCCTCGCGAGCCAATTGAGAAACCTTCTGGTTTTTCAAATTCTTGGCCAATTAGTTTAGCATTCGGGTATGATTCACATAATGATGACTATAAGGTGTTGAGGGTCGTAAGATTTTTTAACATGGACACTCCCGGAAAGGAGTTTGAAGTTAAGTTATGTAGTCTTAGGTTGCAGCGTTGGAAAAAAATTGAAGATCAATGGCCAAACAAGGAATGGTCGATATGTTCTGACTCGGTGTTCTCGAATGGAGCTTTGCATTGGTTAGTAGCTGTGAATGGGCAGAGTCCGGAAAATATTGTTGCTTTCGATCTTGCCACGGAGAAATTCCGGGTCATTACAACGCCACTTAAAGCACCCACTTCTTGTTTGACATGTTTGGAAGTATTGGAAGGACAGCTCTGTTTTATTGTGATTGTTGATGAGATGTATAATGATGTTTGGTTGATGAAAGAATATGGGGACGAGAGTTCTTGGACTTGGATTTATAAGATTGAGCAAGGTGTAGTGGGTTCAACTTTTGAGTATTGCAAGCCTCTAATGTGTTCCAAGAATAATGGGAAGAAGATTCTGATAGAGGAGTGCCATATGTATCGTACTTATCTTATTTGGTATGACATAGAAAAGAAAACACGTAAGAGGGTTAAGATTCGTAAGCTTCCGGCAGTGTTTCAGACGGCAACTTGTATAGGGAGTCTTCTTTTGCTTGATGGTGATAATGTGATTGATCCAACACAAAAGAACAATAGGTAAAACAATTATAGTTTAATGAATTTGTTTTTGTTTGCTTAATTGTCTGTCTTAGTATTGTGTCATAATTTTTGGTTGCATAAGTCTCTTGAAGACCAGTCATGGGTTCTATTAAAGTATTACTAAAGTGGTGGTTGTGAATGATAGGGGCGAATTCTATGTAAGGCTTGAGATCATTGTTTCAGTGGTATGCATTTTGTTGTAGATTTTATTTGTTCTCTCTCTTTTCCTATATAATTCTTTGATTCTGTAATTTTTTGGGATTTTTCTTTTCTTTTTGGATAGGTAAGAAAACTTTTATTGAGAAAAGACTACTCATAGAAAAAGATACTAATTTCATCACAAAAAAATGGGAAATTTTATTTAATGATAGAATAAATCATCTAGCTGACTTGATTGCTAACACGTGTTTGTCTTGGTCTTTGCCAGGAATCAAAGTCCATCAGAGGGTCTTAATCCGTTGGTGAAAGGAGTGATTCATTAATAAATGAAACACAAGAACGATAAAGAGGTGATTGTAGACTCTACTGTATCTTTCAAAATGAATGGATACTGTTCTTTGATTTTGAGCTTGTTCTGTTAAATAGTCAAGTATGATCATTTCTACCTACATATAAGAGAAGCTGGATTATTTGTGTCTTCTGTAATATTTAGCTGTTTTCTCATCATGCCATGTTGTTATACTTGATAGTTCCTGTATTGATGCATATAATACGACAATGCTTTTTTGGTGTTGGAATATGGTTCATATTAATTGTTGTGGTAGTTATTAAGCATCCTTTGGGGCTCATGATTGCTTGCATACTAAACTTTTTAAATTTGAATGTTGATATTGTTAGGAAACAACTGTTAGGCCATCATCTTTATGGAAATGAGTTTGTAGCTAATGCCTTGAGATTTATCATTTGCTTTTTTTGAGAAGTATGATTGGTTTGCTTTCTTAAAATCCTGCTGTATTTGTTTTCTAAACTAGGGATATGAATGACTTTTATCAAAAAAGAAAAAAGAAAAAAAAGGAGAAACATCGCAACCCATGTACACAGAAAGTGTATGTGGGCTGCTTTAAATATTGGCAATTGAATTTTTCTAGACCTGTGAATGATTGGGAGTTGGAGTCTTTGTTGTCTTTTATGGACATAATTTATTCTTTCCCAAGAATGGGAGTGGTGGGTGATGTCTTGGTTTGAGGGAATATGTGTACTAGTTTCTTGCCAAATCAAAACAATCAAAGGTGGTGTCTTAAGAATTTTTTCCGTCATTCTGTTTCTCCTTTAAAGGTGATGTCTTATTTTTTTTAAACTTTGATTTTGCTGGTCTCTAAGTTAATAAGAACACAATTGTGGTTTGGTGTTTTTAAGTGATTTTACTTTTAAGTTAATCTTGATAAGGAAAGATGGGAAAATTAGGGTTTTGAAGACTTGGGGTTTTGGATTTGGCTTGTAAATGAGAGAGAATTGATGTTGAATGTGAGATTATGGTGAGTTGAAGGTTAGGCATTAGGAATGGTAGTGATTAATAATGGTTCTTCATTGGGAATGTAACTAGGGTTTGAGATTGGAAGATGGAATTTGGTAGATGAAAGATTTAGAGAATAGAAAGTATGAAGTTGCTGAATGATTGAAAGTTGTGACTTTGAGAGAGAGTCAAATTCTCCAATTGAGACTACTTTGAGAGAGCCTCTACCTCCAAGCAAGATTATGTAAAAGTCTAAGCACACAAATGAGCATTCTTTATTTAATGAGAGTTACAAGCTGTTACTTATACAACAATAGCCCTAAGCTAATTGGCCCACATGGCTCCGCATTATTGGATTACTAATTCCCCATGTGCTCTCACTAATTCAGCAGGTGATCCTATGGTTTTAAACATGCGATTGATGTGATATATGTTCTTAACATTAACTACCTCAAGCTAGTGTATCTCCTAATAACTGACTTGAAACTAACCAGCCTTATCATCTGCAACCCTTGATTCTCATCCAACTGAGCTCCATGCTGCCAGCTTAGGATTGGATCACATGCATGGGAGTGAGAGGGAACCACCACACGAATTTTGGACCAATCCGACAATGGAGTGCTGATCAGCAATGTTTTGTTTTTGCTGCATTATGTGTCTTCCCATGCATTCCTAACATTAGTAATCAAATCTAGTGATATTTTCTGATAACTTTTTAAGAGTAATATAATGACTATTAGTTGTCTTAGTCATAATAATGGTGCTGACATGTGGTCATGCAAAATAAACCTTCTGGTTTCTCTTAAGTTTGTTTGTTTGTTTTTTATTTTTTATTTTATTTGTTTATTAATTTATTGGGGAATTATTGAAGAGAATGTAACATAGTGTTGTTGATACTTTTGATTCAATTCAATGCATCAAATTTCTTTAATTAATTCTTTTGTGTATTTATCATTGGAGTTATTAGCTCATATATATGCTCTCTTCTTTTATGACATTTCAATTATATATTTTTTGGTATGCATATGAGGACCCTAGCAATCAATGATAAAAAATGTGTCCACATTTTAATAAAATTTTCAGGCTAAACAAGTGAGAGGAGCTCTGTTAATGTCTTTGGTTGCATTTTACAATATTTTTCTTTAAATACCTCCTTATTGCAGCATGGGTCTTATGCTTCTATGGGTGGATGTTAATTAATTTTCAATTTTTTTGGTTGGTGTTTCATTCTCCAACTCTCTCTGATATTTGTACAGCATGCTGGATAAAATCTTTTGTTTTATAAAGAACTTGCTAGAGAGTATGCTGGTGGAGGAGTGAGAATGGCTATCAATTGTATGCCTATAATATGGCAAGTATTGACAAGTCTTTACAGTCTTCGTTTTCTTTGATGGAGTTTGTTCTTCTCTGTCACCAAATCTGACACTTAATCATCGAGTGGAGTTAATAGCTTACAACTGCAAGGTAAGGGTTATTGGTTGGTATTGGAATCATAGCTAGTTAAGTTCAGATTTTCATATTTTTGCAATTCTTTATCTTTAGAATGGTTCAAAATTGATTTCAATGTTGCTTGATATAAATGGAGGATGATTGTGTTCTGTACCACCAGAAGTCTTTTAGATAGAACTTAGAAGTAGGTTTTTGTGTAGGGGCTCAATTTGCTGATGTCAAAGGTGCCATGTTTACAACTTTGACATCTCACAACAGTGTGAGCAGGCTATCACTACTGTTTTAGTGATGATTTTCTTGATTTAAGGAAGCTCCTTATAAATAGACATGGTTAACCCCCATTCTCCTTATTTTTGTGTTTTTTTTAAGAAGATCTTTTTTACCTTGTGGTTACCAGTTTTTTTTTTTTAGTCAATCATCTTTTTTTAGCACAACAGAAAATGAAATGAAGCATTTAACATTGATAATATATATTATACATTTTTTTTGTCAAACATGTTGGCTGTTCAACTTTAGTTATTGATAAATTTGAGTCTCCAAACTTGCTTTTCAATGGGAGTTTGTAATCCCCATGTATCATTTACGACTCTCAACCATAGTACTATAGCAGGCCATTGTGGTCAAAAGATTGTCTGCTGGGGGGTTATGGGTTGGTATGTCATTCAATCTTTCTTGCTTCAATAACACATTAGTTTCGCATCTTTTCAATGGTTGGAAATTGTGATTTCAATGTTGCTTAAGAAATGTCAAATGGCTGCAACTAGTTTTTGTAAAAATCAATGAAAGTTTGGTGTTTACTTTGTTTCCTTTGATGGAGTTTGTTGTTCACGGATGTTTTCTGCAACGTGGCTTCTCTAATGTTCTCATTTGATTGTATCTACCAGGTAAGAATCTTGTAAATAAATTGTCAATTTTCTAAACGAAGTCCTATATTATAATTGTAAAGCTCATGAGATGTTATTCATAAATCAACTCTTACAAAATAGTGTTTTAAAAATAAAAATAAAAATTATAAGCCTCTTACAGAATAGTTACTTTCTGTTTAACAGAAATATCTAACAAATTAAAAGCAGACCCATTCATGAAGCAAAAAAAAAAAAAAAAAAAAATTGTGAAAGGCACAACTTACTCTATGTTTGGATGGGGGAGGCCTATAAGGGGGAGTAGATCAGGGAAGGTTTATTAAATATTGTTTGGATATTTTTTTTAGGGGAGGAAGGATCCAAGGGAATTTAAATTATCGATTTTGTCTTTATGATATCAATTTATATATATTTATTTAAATTTTACAAAAGAGGGTCATAATTACCAAATTGTATGACAAATCCCCTCCTCTCCCCTCATGACTAATTTTTTAAATGTCCAAATAAAGGTGAGTGATATCTATTTTCTTTCACCTTAATTTTTAAAATATCTAGATAAGAGAAATGGTTCACCATTTACCATTCTCTCCATCTTTTCCTAACTTTTAACTATTTTCTTCCTTCAAACTTCCAAACACTCTTTTTTAAGAACTTCCAAACACACTGTTAGTTGTTTGGCTAATTACTTATGAGCATCAGCATTGGTGGTGCTAAAAACTTAGCAATTTTACCTTACAAAAAGCTATTGTATCTATTTTACCACCTCACTTTACAAAACACTCAACATTAGTGGTTATATTTTAACATTCAACACAATAAAATAATATAAATTGCACAATAAAATAATATATCTATTATAATAAACAAAAACCAACACCACTAACATAATAAAATAATATATCTTTTAATAAAATATTATATATATATATATATATATATATTTACCTTCTTAGCTATAGTGCATAGTTGTGCACTGTAGCTCAACAACAAAATATTATGCCTTTAGTTCCATTGATATACTTGACTTTTGCTATATTTTGACGATAAATTTAGCATTTTAGCTAAATGCCTCCACCAATACTAATGCTCTATGGCTAGAGAATTACAAAAATTAACTCTAGAAAAAAAAAATCATAAAAAATCAACATTCTTATTGGTTACTTTATATGTTGTAGGTTAGAGTAGGGGTGTGCAAAAAACCGACGAACCGAACAAACCGGTCGAAACCGATCGAACTGTTGCCAAATTTTCGGTTTGGTTTCGGTTTTGAATTTTTAAAACCGAAAATATTCGGTTCGGTTTTCGGTTGTAGGTTTGAATGCACCGAACCAACCGAACCGAACCAATTTATATTATAATATATTTTATATATAATATAAATTTTATAAATATTTGGGCCTCCTATATATATTTGGACTTTTCATTTTTTTTAAAACATTTGGGCCTTTCTTTTTTAAATATGATCCGGCCTTTACATTTCATGTTTTCAATTTTCATTTTATCATCTATATATATATAATAAAAGTTGGGCTTAGACGTTGTGGTTACGCCACGTGGTTTCATCAAATTGCAGAACTTTTATTAAAATTTTAGATTTTTAAACAACTAAAAATGAATAATATATTACTAGGACTCTAATTCATTTTTATCATTAAGTAGTTTATCTCTTTAAAAAAAAATAAAGAAATAAAATTTTCTTTTTGGCCACTGCTTAGAGAATTAGACACGCGCTAAAATTGGTGTGGTTGTTGCTAACATACTCAAAAGCTCAAGAAAGATCATCCAGCATGGCTCCAACCATATCTTACCTATGGTATTCTTTTCTCTTCGTTTAATTTGTTGTTTTAGATGCTTCACGGTTTTTTTTTTTTTTTTTTTTGAGAAAGAAGACCGTTTATTCAAACAAACCTCAACAGAAACTTCTGTCAATCAATACAAAATTGGAAGCATCACTGTGGATGTCTTCAACCCACATCCGTGGGACATGGGACTGCCTGGCTAATTTAGCTAATTTATCAGCTACATTGTTCCCATTCCGTTTTACATGTGAGAATGTAACAGCTTGGAAGGTAGATGCCAGGTGCCGAGAGTCCTCAATCAGATGGCCAAAGGAGGCCAAACAGTCTTCATCTGACTTGAGGTAGTTTATAATGGTTTCAGAGTCACCTTCAAATATCACGGCCTGAAGATTGAAATCCTTTGCAAACAGATTTGCCCTTCTACATGCTAGAGCCTCAACGTGTTCAACAGATGGGGGTAAAGCAATGCGTTCTGACATAGCACCAATGACTTTTCCTTCATGGTCTCTGATGACTACCCCTATACCTGCAGCTCCTAACTCTTGAAATATGGCACCATCAAAATTAACTTTACACCAGGAATTAGGAGGTGGGCACCAGTGGACCGGCGTTGAAGGTTGATGTGAGACTATGGGAATGTCTTGGGCCTGATGAAACTCATTAAGGCGCTCTAATGCATTAGCATGGATCTGTGTTCTTGGCAGCGAGGGTGAGCCAGTCCGGGTCGCATCCCTTTTGTACCAAATACTCCAAGCAATGACTGCAAATCTCTCAGCCAAATGATGGTCGTGCTTGCTAAGGATTCCCATAAATAGGTCCTGAAAAGACACGAAACATTCAGCTATGTGAGGTTTACATAAATCTTCCTGCCACCAAATTTCCTTCACCAAGTAGCAATCCCAAAGAGCATGTATAACCTAGAAAGCACGGACGCGGCTGGGAGGGTGCCGCACTCGAGTCCCCTGAGTCCGATGTGGCCTGACGCGGGACGCGGCGTCCGACGCGGTTGACCGCAAGTCGGTGCCGCGTCTGATTTTTTTTTTTTTCTCGGATTTGGCCAACGAGGCTCGATTCGCGCCGACGAGGCTCGATTCAGCCAGAGTCGGCTTCGATTCGGCTAGAATCGGCTTCGATTCGGCCAGAATCGGTCCATATCGGCCGTATCGGATCGTATCGGCCAGCAACCGATACGGTCGATACGGCCGAAATATGCCGGAAACGGCCGAAATAGGCCGATATTGGCCTTGAAACTCGCCGGAACAGCCGAAATTCTGACCTCAGAGTCATAGTAATGTGTTTCTTGCCTTCTTCTTTCTTTGTTTTGTGAATCAAGGCATAACAATGTGTTTTTTATGAATATTTTAATAGTAAAAATATATAGAAAATATAAATAAAAATATTTTTAATAATTTTTTAATCGCCGAGTCCCGCCGCACCCGCACCCTACTTTTTCAAAAATTGCCGAGTCCCGCACCCGCACCCGCACCCACACCTGAGTCCCGAAACGCACTCGTGCTTCATAGTGTATAACATCTTCAGGATGATCATGGCAGAGATCACAACTGGCATTAGTGACAAGTTTCCTGCGACAGAGATTCTTCTTTGTTGGTAATGATTCAGAACAAGCTCTCCAAAGGAAATGCTTAATCTTATTTGGAATATTAAGCATCCAAATGGTGGACCATAATTTCTTGTGGACCGATGAGCTCGATGGGCTAGGTTGATTATTGCTTGTTGACTTTGCTAAGAGTTTATAAGCTGATTTCGTGGAATATCTGCCATTTTTTGTCTCCTTCCATATTCTGATATCAACGGACTGGCGAGAGCTTAAAGGGATGCTAAGAATCTCCCTAGCCTCAAATGGTAGGAATTCTCGTCTGACCCTATCTTCGTCCCAGCTTGCCCCATTTTCAGTCATTAAAGCACATACCTTGGCGTTCATTGGAAAGGACTTTTGAGGAGAAATGACTTTGCTGGAATACAAGCCGGGCAGCCACTTATCTCCTCTGATCAGAACGTTACTTCCATCTCCAATTCGCCATGAAGAACCCAACTCAATAACATGGCATGCCTTAAGTATGCTCTGCCACGCATAAGACCCCGTGGTTTTGACCCCCTCATCCATTACTGAGCAAGACGGGAAAAACCTGGCTTTAAACACCTTGTAGAATAAAGAATCAGTATTGTGAATCAACCTCCATACCTGCTTCCAAGTAGTGCAAGGTTAAAATTTTCGATCTCACAAAAACCCAAGCCGCCTTGACATTTAGGAAGGCAAAACTTATTCCAGGCCATCTAGTGGGTTTTGCGTTGTTCCCCACTATATCCCCACCAAAACTTCCGTATGAGGGACTCGATATCTTTGCACAAACTCTTTGGTAACTTAAAGCAGTTCATAGTGAAGGTGGGCATGGCTTGTAAGACTGATTTGATCAAAACCTCTCTGCATGCCTGTGAGAGTAGTTTTTCCTTCCATCCCTGGATTTTTTGCCAAACCCTTTCCCGGATATAGCTGAAGCTATGTTTCTTGCCCCTTCCCACGAAGGACGGTAGTCCTAAATATTTTTCTATTTGGTGTGAATTAGTCACCCCCCATCTGTGTTTTATGGAATTCTGGACTTGCTGTCCTATGTTGGTACTAAAGAAGAGTTGAGTTTTCTCACAATTGATCCGTTGCCCTGAGGCCCTTTCATACTCATCTAGCAATTCCAAAATAGCTAAGCATTCATGGTTGTTTGCTTTACACAACAACAGACTGTCGTCTGCGAAGAACAAGTGGGTCACCTTAGGTCCCTCTCGGCATAAGGAGACACCGGTGATTGCTCCATTATTCTTAGCTTGCTGTATGAGAGAATGAAGTCCTGCCCACAAAAGGAAAAGATAAGGTGACAATGGGTCCCCTTGACGGAGACCTCGCTGAGGATGGATTAGGCCATGGGGAACCCCATTAATCAAAATTGAAAAAGAGACAGTACTAATACAAGATGTAATCAAATCTATCCATCTCCTATCAAAACCTAATTTCTCCATCAACTTATCCAAAAATTTCCACTTAACCCAATCATAAGCCTTACTCATGTCGAGTTTTAAAGCCATATACCCTGTTTTACCTGTCCTTTTATGCTTCAGATGGTGTAAGGTTTCAAAGGCTATCAATATGTTATCTGTGATGAGGCGGTTGGATAGGAATGCGCTTTGGGATTCAAATACTAATTTTGGGAGACATTTCTTTAGGCGATTGGCTAGTAAGGTTTCAAAAGCTATCAATATGTTATATGTGATGAGGCGGTTGGATAGGAATGCGCTTTGGGATTTAGATACTAATTTTGGGAGACATTTCTTTAGGCGATTGGCTATGGTTTTGTGACTTTTCTATCAATCCCCTGAAGGATGGTGTCAAAATTGGAGGGAGCTGCCGAGGTGAATATTTCACTGAAATAAGAGACCATCATCTGCCCAATCTGCTGTTCATCTTCAATGACCCGACCATCTTCACATCTCAGCTTGGAGATAAAATTTCTCCGATTTCTTTGGCTTGCCCGGCTATGAAAATAGCTGGTATTGAGGTCCCCTGCCTTAAGCCAATCCACCCTCGACCTTTGATGCCACATACAGTCCTCTTTGACCATTAAATCATAAACTTCCCTTTTTAATATCCTCACTTGCTCATTGTTTTGTCCTGCCATTGATAAAGCTTCTGCCTGAGCGAGCAGTTTTCTTTTCTTCTCCAAGAGACTTCGAATATGCCCAAAAGTAAGTTTGTTCCAGGTTTTTAGTTTGGTGCCACATGCTCCTACCTTGGATACAAGCTTATTCATGGGGTTGCCAGTGAAATAGTCCTCCCATGTGTTCTTTATTACTCCTTCACAACTGTCATCTTTCATCCACATCACCTCAAATCGGAATGGCCTACCTCGCTTATAGAAACGCATATTTTCATCATCAGAGCAAATCCACAATGGGCAATGATCAGATAGAGAGCCCGAAATATGGTGAACTCGGACCGAAGGGAACTTTTGCATCCACGAAGACGTTGCCATTCCCCTGTCCAATCTGATCCAAGTAACTACCCCATCAAATTGATTGTTGCACCATGTAAACGGTGAACCCACATAACCCAGATATTTGAACCCACAAAAATCTAGCGCTCCTCTGAACTCCAACATTTGTCGCTCAGGCCGTGGCGCCCCACCCATTTTTTCCCTTGCCTTCGCAATCTCATTGAAGTCACCTATACAACACCAAGGTATATTCATCTGTAAACAAAGATGCTTAAGTAGCACCCAAGAGTGTTCTTGGTTGGCGGTTACTGGATTTCCGTAGGAACCGGTAAGTCGCCAAGCGTCATCCACTCCTGGGTCAACTACTGCATCTATATGTGATGGGGATGAACTTTGCACCTTTAAATTGAATCCCTTTTTCCAGTATAAAGCTAAACCCCCACCAGTGTTATTTCTAGGAACAATAAACAGATTTTTCAAATTAAGTTTGCGACAAAGATTTTTGAGAAACTTATCTTTTGCTCTAGTCTCCATCAGAAAAATGAACCATGGGGAGTGCTTCTTCACCATCTCGGTGAGCTCCAAGATTGCACATGGCCTCCCTAAGCCATGGCAGTTCTAGCTGAGGCCGTTCATGGCGTCCGGCATGGCTGAGCATCAGCCACCGCCGCTAGGATTGAACAGAGAACATCATCTTGAGAGGAGTTTGGGCATTTGCTAGGTCGTGGGTCTGCATTCTGAATAGGTTCCCTTCTGAACTCACTTCCACGAACCTCTGCCTCTTTATTTGGATTTTTAGTTGCACGTGTTAATCTAACCCATGTGCCTTGTTCTTTGGGTTTGGGTCCATTGCCTTTACCTTTCTTTTCCTTTTGTGGACTTTCCCTTGAATCAGGTAGTAAGATAGGCCCAATAGGCTGAGTTGGTCCTTCTGACTTAACTACTTGGGCCGAGCCCATAAGTGAGACAGGATCCCGCGCCAAAGGATTTTCAAAAGGGGCATCCACCGTTACAGGAATGGAAACTGAATCTTCAGTTACAGAATTAACTCCTAACTCCTCGTCAATTTTCTGTAACGTTTCCTCAAAATCCGTTCTCATTGAATTTCCTTGGGCACTTTCCTTATGTGTCAGAATCGAAATCGGAGCTGTGTTTTCCGGCGCCACCGTTCCGAGTTTTCATCCCTTTCTTGTTTTCGCCATCTCTTCTGGTTTGATGGAAGGCATCCGTGCGTGTTTTAGGACCAGCCTGGCTTTGACTACTACCCTGGACAAAAATCGAAGATCGCCTCACTGAAAACTCAGTTTTTGCGCGCATCCAATCCCCGTATTGTTGATCCTCCTTCCATGGAGATCCTTTGCTCCCAAGCCATCTATCACAATCGCGATCGTCATGAGATACCAACCCACACCAATAGCAAAAGTTAGGCAGGCGTTCGTATTTCAAGGCAGCCCAGCCAATAACTTTACCCTCCAACCAAATTTTCCGAACCCTGCTAAGAGGTTTTGTAATATCCACCCGTACTCGCACCCTGAGATAGCTTCCTCTGTTCCCATCCTCTTCACTTTCAGTTGTATTGAGAAGAGACCCTACTGAACTTCCAATCGAATCCCTGACTTCAGAAGTCATGCAATGCACCGGTAGATTATGTATTTGAATCCAAAATGATACAAAGCGGAATGGGATGGCTGAGATAGGAATATTGTCTACCACCCTCTCCATAATCACCAAGTGTTTGTCGTAGGTCCAAGGTTCATGTTCCAACACCCTTTCTAGATCATATTCATTGTCAAATTCAAAGAAAAACCTGTTGTTGCCCATGTCTTGAATTCGAAACTCTTTCTGAGTTCTCCAGAGCGGTTTGAAAGTGCGGGCTACTGATTCAATGTTCACCGTTCTCCTTGTTAGAAACTCCGCTGCCAGAATTATGCGCGTGGAGAGCGTTTCTTGTGAGCATGCAATCCCCGTTTCCTCTTCTTCATCCAATTTGAGATTGCGCCAGAGTCCCTCTAGAATATCCATTCTCGTATCAGAAAGGGATGAGAAGAAAGATCCCTACAGAGTGGTCCACCACTTGAGGGGACGAATAACCTGTACCAAGACAAGGACTGAAAAGCTCCACTGCTTTAGGGTTTCACAAAGGAAAACCTAGAAAAGCAGAGAGCGACTTTTTTCACAAAGGAAAACCTAGAGATGCTTCACGGTATTGAATAACTGCTTTGGTTTGGTTTGTAATGTAGATTTATTGTAAATTTTTATTTAGATTCAAATATGAAGTAGCAAATATATATGGTTTATGATCTATTGAGGTTAGGGGTTATGATTTAATTTCAGGTTGGACCAATAATTCGCATTTTTTAGGATTTCCTCTGTCGGTCACATTATTAATTATTGTATTAACATTTTAATTGTTAGGCCCATTTGAAATTAATTAGAACTACTGTTTCCATAAAAAAAAAAAAATAAATAAATAATATCACGCCTGTAAGTCTCTTTTTTTATTTTAAAAAAATAAGTCCTATTAGTACTAAAGATTCTTGGAATTCCAAATAGAAGAGTTTTGTATTTTTATGATTTCCTCTATGATCAAATTATTATTTTATTAACATTTAATTGTCAGAGTTATTTGAAACCAATTAGAACTGTTGTTACCATATATAAAATAAAACAAAACCTCACGCTACACCTATTATTTGGTTTTTTTTTTTTAATAGGTTCAACATAAGAGTTCTTTTTTTCTAATCTTTTACTTAAAACAAAAAAAAAAAAAAAAAGAAAATGTAGGAGTTCTTCTTTGTTCAACTTGGAGACCTTTTTTAATTTGGTTTATTATTTGGTTTTTTTTAATAGGTTTAACGTAGGAGTTCTTTTTTCTAATCTTTTGCTAACAAAAAAACAAAAAAACGTAGGAGTTCTTTTGGTGGAGTATTTAAACCAATGGGATTATTATGCATTGATGATAAAGAAGAATAGAGAAAGAGGTAGAGGATTGAGCATAATTCATACTATTTTAAAACTTATTGGAATACTTCATACTATTTTAAACTTTTATTAACTATCAGGTGCATCGCACGGGTTAACGACTATCACGTCTGCTTCATGTAAGATTGTAGGTATAGATTAATATTAGATTAATAAAATAAAATATTATATAGTAAGCGTAAAATAAAAATTACTTCATGTAAGATTGTAGGTAAATTAATATTAGATTAATCAGGACTCTAATTCATTTTCATCTCTAATTCATTGTTATCATAAAGTAAGTGTATCTCTAAAAAAAAAAAGAAATAAAAAACTGCATATTAATATTAGATTGATCAGGACTCTAATTCATTCATATCTCAAATTCAAAAAATTAGGACTCTAATTCATTCTTATCTCTAATTCATTGTTATCATAAAGTGAGTGTATCTCAAAAATAAAAAATACTGCTTCCCGTAAGGTTTTTTTTTTTTTTTTTTTTTTTTTTTTTTTTTTTTTGATATTAACTTTAACGTAAAAAAAAAAAAAAAAAAAAAAATCTAATAACAATCTAGCTAATAACGTTAACTATTTTTTTGGGATAAAGTATTTAAAAAAAAAACTAATATGTATTTAACTTAAACTTCTTGATTAGGTAACTTCAAGGAGTTTAGAGTATTTGATTTTTACTTGGATTCCTTTTCTAGGTGGGGTATGTATATATATACATGTTAGTTGGTGTAGTTTTTCATTCTCCAACTTATTGTACAGCTTTTTTTATTTAGGCTTCCATTTTTCTACCTACAATCACATAGGTATGTATTTTTTACTCTAATTTTTTTATTATAATCAATTAAATACGTTTTATGTATTTGTTGCCTTTTGTTTAAACTAATTTCCTTATGTTTTTCTTTTTTTGAGGGGGTAATTTCCTTATGTTTGATCTAATTCATATGTTAATGGTTTGATCCAATTTAATTATTTTGTTGTCCAATATATATGTAAGTTGTCATAGCAAATTCCAATCATAGACTATTAAATTTACATACAATTTTGCAATCTATATGGTACCTTGTTTTTTTTAACTCTGTTTAATTTTCTTCTTGATTTTTTTTTTTCACAATTTTTTGTCATAATTCTAACGTAATAGACTATGAGTGGTTGTCTATCACTTAAACATGAACTCTCAAACAACAACTACAACTTTGAACATGTACATGTGACATGAAGACAAGATCATAAGTTCATAACCCAATAGTTTTAAAAATTCTTGGTTTTGGGGATATATGTATTTCTTGAGTATGTTACTATATTGTTTAGGATAATAAATATTCAAGTTCATAGTTAAGTCTATCATAGAGTTTCTAAAATCCAATTCATTAATTTTTTGAGATAATTAGAAGTATATAATTTAATATGCCACTAACCATACAGCTTGAACCTCTCCCGTCCTTAACCCCAAGCATTTTGTGCATATCTAATAAATTCTTATGAAAGCTTTGTTAATACTTAATAGTGACATTCATTTTCTCACCAAATTGGCATAAAATCACTTGATTTGCTAAAATTGTAGCGTTTACTACTTTCAAGTACATTGTACGGGTTAACAATTAGTTAAATTGAACAAGAGAATCAAAATTTAAAAAAAAAAGAAAGAAAGAAAGAAAAAGAAATCCACCTATCATGAATCCGTGAATTGAGGTTTACACTTCACCTCACACCAAATTAAAGTCTAAATCCAAACAATTAATTTGTGCTTAGGCCCACACAAATAATTGACCGCAAAAGTAGAATTGTACCTTCTAAGCAAAAAAGATGAAAGAGAAATGCTAGTGCCACAAAATACTTCACAACTTTTGCCGCAATTTGTCACATGACAAGTTGTGAGTGGTGGAGATAAAATAATGGGTCCATGTGAGTCCACATCTTAACCACTTATAACTCGTCACGTAGCAAGTTATGGCAAAAGTTGTGAAGTATTTTGTGGTATTAGCATTTCTTAGTATGAATAAATTAAAACTCTTTTTACCTATTTCTCTCACACTTTATCATGCTATACAAGGATGATCTACCCTTGAGTTATATATTGTTGTTCTAACTTTTTCGCTAATCTTGTTTAGGTGTTATTTTTTAAGTTACATATTAGTCATGCAGGGGGCAGAGCATGCCAAAGGCTTTGCACATTAAATATATTAGCAATGTGATGTGTATACCATGTCCATGTTATATATGCTAGAGTGGATGTGGAGGTAGCATAAAATAGAAACACCGAGAATACAAGCATTACATAATTTAGCTTTGTCGGCCTACGTCTACAGAGAAAACCTTTAAGGGATACATTTTTATTATGTAAGAGCATGGTTGTGAAACCCGGACCGGACCGTACGGTCCGACCGGAAAAACCGCGAACCTCTCAGTTTTGCGGTTTTTTTAGCTTCAAGAACCGTTCTAGGTGAAAAAAGCAGCAACCCGTGCAAACCGTGGTCGGACCGTGCGATTCTGAGAACCGTGACCGGTTTTTGAGGTTCGGACGGTTTCTTTTTGCTTCAGCTTTTCCGATGAATTTTGGGTACACCAGGATGGAGTTATGATCAGATCTAGAAGAAATGAAAAAGAAATGAAAGAACACGAAGAAGAACAAAGATCAGAAGGAGATCTGATTATTTTTGGAGGTGCTTAAGCTTCACTGATTCACAATCTTCGAATCTGCTGCAGAGAGAGACAGAGAGCTTCTTTTTTTTTTTTTTTGATAATCAAGAGAAGAAACTCTTTTTGATTGATAACACAAACACAAACACAAACACAAACACAAAGAGACCACTGATGAAAGATCAAATTGTTGATTGTGGAGAAGAAACCCAGCAAGCAGATGTAGGCTACTCCAGGACGAAGACCAAAGTTGAGACAGAGAGCTCATAGAAGAACAGAAAGGAGAAAGATAAAATAATGAAAGACTTCACTGCTTCAGCGGCCTAAAGTAAAGAAAGAGATGTGGTCAAAGAGTAGGTGGGGTTGGTGGGATAATTTATTGGAGTTCCACGTTTTGCTTTCTAAGTGGTTGGAATTTTTAACTTTTTATGTTTTGTTTTTATTTTAAAGGAAATAGTTGATTCTTATCATCCCAGACTCCCAGTAGGCCACGTTGCATGCAATGCAAGCAAATATCATCCGTTGATCGCATTAAATAAAAAGAAGTGCTATATTTACAATATTTATACAATATTTTCACAATAAATCATAGGTAGTTAATTATTATTGGTTCAAATTTGAACCTAACACTAAAATTAATTTTTTTCTCCAATAATAATATCTAGTAACAACATGCCACTTAGAATTTATTGTAAAAATATTGTGAAAATGTTATGAACATATCATTTTTCTTAAAAAAATTAATGCATTAGTAATTTATAAGTGCCACGTTGTGGACATGCAACACAATTACACAAATACCATCATATATATATATATATATATATATTTATTATTCTAATTATTATATTATTAGATAATATCACAAATTTAATTAATCAACGTGATTTAATATTTCTTAAAGTTATGAATTATGATATAGAAAATACATATGAAAGATATATTTCTTTGTTTCTATAAAGGAATAATAGATCTCTATATTTAATTGCACTATTTTAGTTAATTTTTTTAATATTTGTACAAATTTAATATAATTTTTATGTTTTAAATAATTATTAAATTAATTATGACGTCATTACGGTTTGACCCCGGTTCAACCTCGGTTCGACCTCAAAAACCTTGAACCTCTCCATTTTACGGTTCAATGAACGGTCCGGGTTTCAAAACCTTGTGTAAGAGTGTAGTACAATAATCTGTATTACAATGGATAATAACATGAGTATATATAGGCGACTGCATCTTAGACTACTAATACAAGTAGGTATGGGCTTAGGCCTATTACATTAGGCTAATATATCTAACATATCTCTAATAGCACAATTCAAAAGATGATTATTCCATTTTGACTATAACACCTTAAAATCCAAATTAAAATTTACTTGTACATCATGCGGTTAGCGTTCCTTTTCTAAAGCCTGATAGATTTTGCAAGTGTTTTTCTTCTTTGGACATCTTGTTTGGAAAACCAATGAAGTTATCCACATTCATACGCATTTAATTCATGGTGTATTAATTTTCAAAAAGCACTTGATAGGAAATTTTGTGTCGTATTATACAATTTCTTCTTTTTTGTAATGATGTATTATATGATTATACATACTAGGTTTCTACAAGAAAATAATAGTGTAGTCTGTAAAGTAGATTTCGAGGAAGTCAATCTTTTGTTGCAATGGCATATTAGTACATTTCTCCAAGAAGAGTGGCACTTTAGGGCCTGATTGGTAGAAAGATTTTTATTTTTGTTTTCAAAACAGTATAAAAACAATTTTCAAAAAATTGAACTTGAAACTAGTTTTCAGATAATGATTTTTATATTCTACATGTTTGGCTTCCACTTTTAAGAAAAAATTTCAAAACAAAAAATACTTGTTTGGGAGACCATTTTTATTTTTGAGATTTAAAAAGAAATATATATTTACAAAAAGTAACGTATAGAATGTGTAGATTACTCTTTTTTTTTTTGGTGGATAATGATAAGGGAATAGAGCTCATCATGTATTTTATTATTATTATTATTTTTTTTTTATGATAGGTTTCAAATTTGAAGCATGTGTGGGAATTCTTTTTGTAATAAAGATAAGTCCCTTAATTTAAGAGATAAAAGAGTTTGGACAAATATGTAGGGTCCAGTTTTTAATTTATTTACAACTATGTCATTAAAAACATTTTCTATATCCTGAAAACACCCTCTTAGCTATTTTCAAAATCCTATTCTAAACTAGGAAAATAAGATTTTTTTTTTTTTAAATTGTATTTAGAAAATATACCAAAACAATAAATTCAAGTGTGGGATCTACCTTCCTCAAAAAAAAAAAAAGAAAAAAGAAAAAAAAGTGTGGGATCTACCATTTTATGGATTGCAAAATAAAAAACTATATTTAAATACTCTTACCAAACAAGCCCTTAGTGACCATTAATTTCAGAAATTGTTATTTCATTTACAGAATTTGCTACTTCACCATTTAATATGTCTTTATTATTGAAAGTACTCTTCAAAATAAATGCAGGTTCATTTGGAGAAGGAAGAGTTGTGTCATTACCCAGCATGAAAACAATTGTTGACATGGTTGGCCGATCTATTGCATGTTCTTGCACGCACAAAAGCCCAATTTGAATGCATCTTGAAACTTCAATAGCAGGGTATGTCTCACCTAGTGATGGATCAACAATTTCCATTGCTTTGCCTTCTCTCCATAGGTCCCAAATCTACTGACAATATATTCATCATATCAAGCTAAATAATATAAGCCGAATTTATTAGTCGTTGTTTGCACTCGTACTTACATGTCCAATCAAATTTGAGGGAGGACCATTAGGATGATAAGTGATGTTCTTTTTACCAATAATTATCTCTAATAGCAAAACCCCAAAGCTATATACATCAGACTTTATTGAATATAGTCCTTGCACTGCATATTCTGGTAACATATAACCATTGCATAAAGCAATAAAAAAGAATCCATCGAGCCTTGCTCATTATTTAACCAAAAAAAAAGAAAAAAGAAAAAAAAAGATTAAAGATGTTCCATTGGGCAAGAACATGGCATATTACATTAGAAATAACATAAGATATAATAAAGAGTTATAAAGATATTCTAGATATTTTTCTTAGAGAGGCCTGCAATTTGTACTCTTCCTAGATATGAAAACGTTAGTCAGGTAATTTTGCAGAAATTATAAATATATCTTTGCAATTTGGAAAACTTACTATGTTCCAACGATGCAATTTGTATTTGCTTCAATTTGGTCACCCCAACTATTCTAGCCATACCAAAATCTGAAATTGTTGGATTCAAAGTATTGTTGAGTAGAATATTGCTGGCCTTTAAATCTCTATGGATAATTCTTAATCTTGAGTCTTGATGAAGATATAACATCCCTCGAGCAATTCCGCAAATAATCTCAAATCGCTTTTCTCAATCTAAACATGACCTTTTTGTTTCATCTAGATGAAGATGTGAGAACTTGGATTAGATTGCATTTGTGCTTACTTGGTTATGTATATAATCTCACTAGTAGGAATTGATATGTTTGTAATTGGAGGACCATTTTCTGGTGATGAAGAGTTAATTTTAAGGGAAAAGAAGACATACCAAAGATGAAAGAGTCTAAGCTTTTATTTGACAAGTACTCATAAACTAACATCTTCTCTTCTCCGTGATTGCAACAACCTAAAATTCTCACAAGGTTCTTGTGTTGAAGTTTAGCGATTAGTGCAACTTCATTTTTGAATTGTTCTACTCCTTGTCCTGAATATTTTGATAGTCTTTTCACTACTATTTCCATCCCATTTTGTAGTGAACCCTGAAATTAAACTTCAAATTTCATTATATTAAAAAAAAAAAATTCAGATTTCATTTTGTCATAGTGCACAATTGTTGAGAGAAATTCAACTTAGCGTATTATTTGGGCAAGCCTAATTTCATTTAACAAATTCGTGCTCAATGAATACCCCTAAACATTCAGGATGTCCTTTCTAATCCATTTACACACTTAAAATAAGATTAAGCAATTTTTGGGACTTGTTCACGGAGATTACCTTATAAACTGAGCCAAAACCACCTTTGCCAAGCTTGTTAGAAACAAAGAAGTTATCTGTGGCTGCAATAATGGTTCTTAGATCAAACACCGGAAAGTTTGAATTTCTAGTTCCATCAAGGTCCCTTTTACTTGGAGCGTCTTCAAAGTTTGGTAAATGGGAAGCAATGCTTTGATTCTTTCCTGTCATAAAATAAGTAACAAATAATGTAAATTACCATATTTCTCCAAGGACATAGTTTGGCTCCAAACATTGTTTGAAGCCTTAGGCTTCAACCCTCAATAGGAAGATGACACACGTCTGTCATCTTCTTATTGAGGGTTGAAGCCTAAGATTGTAAACATGATTGGAGCCAAACTTTTACCTTTCTCCAATCATGAATTCCTACACAAAAGCCCCATCTAATGAAACTGAGAAAGTAACTCAAAGAAAAGAATGAAACAGAAGAAAATATTAGGACATTCATCAAGTTTTTAGTTGAAAAGGGTAGAGTAATATTCATGTGGCTTGATAATTGACATTTTGAAGATGTTTTGATCCCCCAATTTTGCCAAAAGGGTGGTCTATTATACTGCAAGTTCTACGTTTGCAAAAATATCAAGCGTTCTAAAAGATGTGCAGTGGCCTTGGAAACCTACTAGATCAGAAGATCTACTATACATGCTTATTTCCATGTACAAAAATTAACTAAAACGACTCAATGCTCTAGATTCCAATTAAATCTAGAAAATTCACATGCAATTCAACCTGAATTGTAATAAGAAGTAAGAAGGGCACAGTTGAATGGTGGAAGCTGGTGTAAGTCTAAAGCGGCCATTTCTAAGCATTCAGTGGTGGAGTGAAGGACGAGTTGCAGTTCAGTGGTGGAGTGAAGTAAGAAAAAAGAAGGCCTTAATTGAAAGGAGGAAGTAGTCCTTCATATTTTTGCTGGCTATGAAGGAAAAGTTGCCTACTTTAGAACGGCTTGCAAAATCGGGTACAAACCTACAATGGTGATCTCGTATGTGCTTTTTGTAGAAGTTAGATGGAATGCATGACCATGTGCTCTCTGTGTGTTCTTTCACTTGATTTGGTATTAGATCCCTGCATTTATGTACGGTGGATAAGGGAATCTGCAGATCGAATGATCTAATGCACTAAGGAATACATAGGTTGAAAGGCAAAAAGTTTAAGTCCAGTATTTTCAAAATGATCAAAGTTTGGCTCCAAACATGTTTGGAGTATCTTTTCCAACTCATTACGTGGCAATTTATAAGACTATCCATGTGTATTATTTAATCAAATTACATGACTCATTTAAAAAGTCATGCGACTAAAATTACACATGGATGATCCCTTAAATTGTTACATCATGGTCATGGGTTGAAGCAAAATAGCTTCAAACATGTTTGGAGCCAAACTTTTTCCTTTCAAAATTGCCTTGGTTGCTTCTTTATACCATCTACTTAAATGCAATACACTAGGTTTCCAATTAAATTCAAACACAAGATTACATTAACCAATAAAACATAAACAATGTTATCTTTTCCAAGAACAACTAATTTTAATGCAGCTATATGTTTGGATTTAATTGGAGAGTCCAATGTACATTATCTAAGTTTTCCCCCAGAAGTTCTACCAAAAAAAAAAAAAAAAAAAGAATCATCCAAAATTGGAATTTATAGCTGGTTCATTAGATTCATCACTACTTCTTGTAAAAATTTGAAGAATTCAATACAAAAATGGAATTTATATAATCATTTAAGTGTCTTTCTCTGTTATTAAGAGTGCTATGGGGTCTGTTAGTTGAAACTTTGAAAAATGTTTGTACTTTGTACAACTTTATCTGGCTTATGTTTTGATTTGCATTGTTGCATTGATGGTATGTATTGTTCTGTTTTTTGCAGTGCAAAACGCTCCTTCGTAAATAATTAAAAATCAGAAGAATATAAAGCCCATGTAATAATGCATTTTGCAGCTTTCAAGGGAAAAAAATTCTTTTATAATTTCGGTGATGTTTGTTAAATATTCTTTGTAGTAGACCGTATGAAGACATTTTTCTTAACTTTTACAAATACCAAGGCACACCAACCTCTCGTTCTCTCTCCCTCTAGAATGCTCATTCCATTACATTATCTCCTAAGTGTTTTAGAACACTTATTCCATTAATGAAATGGAAATAATATATTGATTTTATCTTTATCTTGAAAAAAGTAAATAAAAGATAAAGGACATACATACTAGTAAAATTTTAAATTTCTTTCTGCTTTTTCATTCATTCTTTTATAAACTCTTATACTAAAAAAAACTATGCCATATTCCATGCCATTCTTTTAAATACTCCCATTCTCAAAAAAACACATAAAACAAAACAAAGCAAAACTCCCAATTCCCAAATATATTGTTAGAGATGCCTTTAGGTATTTTGTTCACCAGCCTTAGTAATAAAGAAATAGATGAAAAGGAAGCTACTTTATATAGAAGAGAAAGTAAAGACTTGTTTACCTTTTTTTTTCCTCATTACCAACCAATGCACAATAGAGATCACCACAAGAAGAAACATTACAGCAACAGAAACTCCTAGAATTGCCAACATTGTCTTTTTCCGATGAAGATCATTTTTCTTAGCATATTGAGCTAATGTTAAAAAAAAATATATATATATTATTTATAATGACGTCAATAAATTTGAGAAGTATATCGAACATAAAAAGTTAATATTGATGCAGTTTTAGAGAGAAAAACGAGTAGGAGGAAACAATGGGTGTAAGGAGAACCTGTGATTCTCTTTCGGAAGCCAAAACTCACTTATCAAAAGGAAAAGAAATAAAAAAGCGCAAACTATTTTTCTTATATATCAAAAAATGTCGGATGGAACAAGTGTTACATAATTATAGAAAATCATTTGATATTACACTACAACAAAATGTATTTTTAGTGACGAAAATTAGTGAGGAAATATTTTTCGTCGCTAAAAATACAGCTTTAGTGACGAAATATGAATTTCGTCACTAATAGTGAAAAAAATTATAACATTTAGCGACGAAAAATAAATTTCGTCGCTATTGTGATCTAAAAAATAGGCGCCAGTGGAGGGAAATTTTGGCGCAAGTTTAATTAAGCTTTAGTGACGAAATATTTCGTCACTAAAAGTTAAAATTTTTAGTGACGAAATATTTCGTCACTGTAGATATTGCTGTGATAGTATTAGTGACGAAAATTATTTCGTCGCTATAAGGAAGAATTAGTGTCGAAAACTATTCGTCACTAAAAATAATAATGGTTTTGCATTTAAATGTTTTTAGTGACGAAATCATAATTCGTCACTAAAAGTATGCTACAGCGACGAAAGTTGAATTTCGTCGCTAAAAATCTGAACAAAATATGGTCTCTTTAGTGACGAAAATAAAATTCGTCGCTAAAAGTGTAACAAATTCTGAGTCCTCTTGTGACGAAACAAAAATTCGTCACTAAAAATGGGCAATAGCGACGAAAACATTTCGTCGCTAAAGACCACTTTTAGTGACGAAACTGATATTTCGTCGCTATTTCCCACTTCTAGTGACGAATTTCAGTTTCGTCACTAAAAATGGGCAATAGCGACGAAATATTTTCGTCGCTAAATACCACTATAAATACTCCAAACCAAAAACAACACACACCCACTCAGCAGAACAAAAAACACTCACCCACTCAAATTTTCAGTCAAAAACACAGAAACCCAAACAAAAAAAAAGAGAAGAGAAACCCAGATCACCGTCGCGGCGCTTGAGCTCTGGCCGTCGCGACGGTTGAGCTCGCGCCGTCGCGACGGTTGAGCTCTCGTCGTCGCGACGGTTAAGCTCAAGCCATCGCGACGGTTGAGCTCAAGCCGTCGCGACGGTTGAGCTCGCGCCGTCGCGGCGCTTGAGCTCTCGCCGTCGCGAAGCTTGAGCTCTCGCCGTCGCGACGCTTGAGCTCTCGCCGTCGCGACACTTGAGCTCGCCGTCGCGACGGTTGAGCTCAAGCCGTCGCGGCGCTTGAGCTCGCGCCGTCGCGACGCTTGAGCTCTCGATCGCGACGATTGAGCTCTCGCCGTCGCGACACTTGAGCTCGCCGTCGCGACGGTTGAGCTCGCCGTCGCGACGGTTGAGCTCGCGCCTTCGCGACGGTTGAGCTCCCCGTCGCGGCGCTTTAGTTCGTTGTTCGCAGCACTTCAGAAGCCCAGACCGCGACGCTTCATCGGCGACACTTCAGATCGGCGATGCTTCATCCTTCTGCAGTTGGCGACGCTTCAGTTCGCGACCCTTCGGTATTTTTTTTTTTTTTTTTTCCTTTTGAGTTATATCATCAAACTGACCCTTTTTTCTTTTTTCTTTTTTTCAAGACTGCACAGATTCTGACAACTCTACCGGGTCACAAAGCCTCTGTGAATTGCACCCAATGGCTTCCAAGTAACAAATTTCCATTTAAAGGTATATTTTTGAATTGGGTTTTTATTAAAAGTCCTTGCTTTAGTTTTGGTTTGGCATAATTGGAATTTCTGAACTAGACTAGTTAATGGCTCTTTTGGGTGGTTTTATGAATTGATAGGAAAACAAAAGAAAGTGGAAGTTTGAAATTTTGGGGAAAAAGGAATGCCCTTTACTTCAGTGTTATACTCAATAAACTTCTTTGTTTTCCTAATGTGAGTTATAACCGTTTATAAATTTTCTGGGAAACCAAAAGGACTTTTCAAAGCTACCATATTTTAAGTTTGTGTTGTTTTCAGACAAACTTATGAAATGTAATTGCTTGTGTACTAGACTAGCTGACTTCTCAAAGCTACCGGATTTTAAATTTCTGAACTAGACTAGGTGACTTCTTTTTTTCATTTTAAAAAGTTATGGATTTTAGAAGTATAATCATAGTTGATCTCTTAATGGGTTTTTAAATTGATCTTTATTAATTGTATTTAGCTAAAGAGTTAGAGAAGCACTACCTTCTCTCTAGAGATGCTGATGGTGCCATTATTCTGTGGGAATTTTCTCTTCTTGAGAGAAAGGTAATTGCTTGTGTACCTGAGTAATTATTCAATTCTTTTCATTTTTAGTTTCTTGGCAATATGACTCTTTCATTTATAGCTAATTGAACATATTCCCAAATAGCACTTTGCGTATCCTCAAGTTCAATGAATTTTTTTCTCTAATATGCTTTAGATGATTAATTTATAATTTAAACACTAAAAAAAAAGGGAGAGAATTAAAACCAACTAATCAGTTAAATTATTTTAGGTTCATAGTGCATGTGCTAAAAGTGCAAAGCATTGGCTTTAGGTTCATGTTATGTATAGAATGGCCATTGCTGGAACACTTGTTGATTTGCATTGCAATGAAACTCGAATAAATGGGCCATTTGGATTCTCTGACTTTGAAAGTTGTTCTGTGACTTAGAACGATTGTTCCAACTTGATAAATTTTTCTTAGAGTTGACTGGTGTGAGAAATTTATTGATAGTTCAATTGTACCATATCAAGATTTTTTAATATGAGTGCAGATGTGTTTGCTAGCACAAAGATTGCTTGTGTAATAAACTTAAGAGCCCTGGTGGGCCTGGACGCTAAGCGGCATATTAATTATTTGACACTAATAATCTTGGTAGTATCAACAAGATACTTGATTTGTATGACAGCATGCTTTTTAATGTCTGCAGTAATCCCCATGATGAGGCTTACTACCCTAATAACACGTGAGCAATATAAACAACTAATCATATTTTATTTCTTTATATATTTTTGAGTAGCACATAGTTAAATGGGACTTCATAAACATATATATCTCCAAACAAATGGAAGCTCTACTAGATTGATGCTAGAGAAAAAGGGTTTGATTAGTAGATGGTTAGCTACTAGAATAATAGCGCCCGCCTTGTTTAAAAAGAGATGGATCTTATTTTGCCTCTTTTTCTTAATTTGATTCACACATATGGTTTGTCTCTTAGTTAAAGATCTTTATCTTAAGTCTGGACTTCTCGTTACCTATATGCACTAGTGGTGAACCAAATAGTATTCTACTTGTAAGTTCGTTTCTTGGCCTATCACAGAAACCCATCTATGTTCAGGGTGGGTTTCTCTCTTTCTTCTCTCAATCAAAATCTCAAGCATGACATATGGATTGGAAAGATACTAATATATCCATCGACACCATTTGTAGTAGTTATAATTTTGGCTCTTTCCACCCGATTTTAAAAGCTTGATGGCTGTTACCATGAATCACTTTTATATATATACATATACATATATATATATATATATGTATATAAAGGCTCTCGGCATTTCTCTCACTTATATTATCTAGATATATATTGACTTTCTTTTTATCATTATGATTTATAGACTCTTTAACCCTGTTTTGTTATGATGCTTTGCTTAGTGGTTAAAACACCTTTAAGACCATCCTAAAGTTAACAATAAAAGAATCTTAAATAAATTCAAGGACATTATCTTTTTCTTTTTCTACCTTTAGTATTGTAAAAAGATAAATTAACCTTATCATTTTTATTAAGTCTTTGTTCTTTTTAATGGTGAAGCTCTCAAGCTTCCTGGTTGTGCCCCTTTGAGATTTTTCTTTAATGGATTTTTATTATGTATCCAAAAAAAAAAAAAAAGGCTCTCAAGCTTCCTTGTCAATGTGATAAAGGTTTTTATTTATTTATTTATTTTAATGAATTGGTGCTGACAAGTTGGTAAGGTAGAACAGATTCAATGGGCCATTTTTATGCAGCCACACATGATAACCCACACCATTGAAACTATTGCTTGTTGCCACCTCTCATCCTCTTGGCACATAGGCATCTTAATCATTTTCTTTTGCTGTTTGTATAATGCCCTTATCATCACCTCTTATTTTCCTAGCACCCACCCATAAATATGTAGTCACATGTTTTTTCTTTGACTTATCATTAAACAATAAAGGGACAAATGGAACATTCATTGGGAGTGGAATTAAAATGACATTGTTGATTTGGAATCAGTCAGGACAACCCTTTCCAACCTTATTTAGTCACATTTTTTTTTTGGCAGACTGCACAGATTGTGAGTGTTTTTCATTTCTTGCAAATGTGAATGAGTATTGTTGATTAGATGTGATGAATAGTATTTTATTTGATTTAAATACTTGTAAGCATTATAGTTGTGATGTTTGTGATTGGTTTTGTGTATACACCATGAGGATGAAGCGACATATGGATGTGTATCATTCCATCCCTATTATTTCATCCTTATCATATTTGTAAATTTATATTTGCTTTCCACAACTTATACATTAGGAGTTGTAATTTTAATTTATTGGTGTGACTACTCTTAATTCATTGTTAGAAATGTCTCTTATAATATAGTTAATGTTTTTACTTTACAATTTTAATGTAGAAGTGTTTTTATATTTGTGCAGATTTCTTATTGGTGGCTTTACGAGATTTACTTTTGGCATTATTTGAAGACATATGAGGACATCTTTCGTTGGTTCTAATTATATTATGCTACATTTTTTGTATTATTATAAAACATCTAAAGTTATTGTATGTGTTGCAAACAATTATTGTATGAAAGGAGTTTAAATTGTATACTTGTTTTAATTTTAACTTGTGGAATGTATGGATCGATTTTTTATGAATGTGTTGTTGAAATAAATGTGTTAATCAAATGTGAGGTTTTAATAATGTAATGACAGGTTACAGGTTAATATCAACGTCATAAAAATAATAAAAATAGAAAATAAGTTTTAGTGACGAATTTTTTCGTCACAAATATAACAACAAAAAATTGTTTTAGTGACGAAATGTTTCGTCACTAATTGTAGCGGAATTTTGTAAGAAATGGTTTTAGTGACGAAAATTTTCGTCACTATTGTGTCTGGAGTTTCTTAAAAATAGTTTTAGTGACAAATTTTTTCGTCACTATATGTACCCGAAAATAGTTTTAGTGACGAAATTGTTCGTCACTAAATATGATTTAATAAACTGAAATGGTTTTAGTGACGAAATATTTTTGTCACTAAATATTATTTTTAGCGAGGAAAACATTTAGCGACGAAACGTTTTCGTCGCTAAAATTTTTTTTTTTTTTTAAACAAATCGGACTTTTAGTGACGAAATTTTTCGTCGCCAGGACTTTTAGCGACGGGGCTACAGCGACGAAACGAATTTCGTCACTAAAAGTCCAATTTCGTCACTAAAGGTTCTTAGTGACGAAAAACTGGACTTTTAGTGACGAATTTTTTCGTCACTAAAAATACATTTTGTTGTAGTGTTAGGCACATGCAAATCTTAAACGATTTGGACTTGTGCCCATGCATGTTGCTTATGGGTTTGGAATAAAGTAAGAAAAAGAGAAGATAGCCATTGTGAATGATATGGAATATTTCTACAAGTACTCATCCGTCATCTACATTATCATTTGTCACATATATTCTCATTCGTCACCTACGTGCTATCTAATGGGGAATATTTTCATCAGTCAGCTTTATTAGTCAGCTTTACCAGTTAGCTTCACTAGTCAGCTTCAGAGAACTGAAACAACAAGCTCAACTCGTCATGCAAGATTAACCCTTCCGAATTGGTTAATTTGTTTGTCTGTTCCACTTTGACTAAAAACATCTTATTGAGTAGTCTGGCTTCACCACTCTTCTGTTATCCCTAAAGATGGAAGAGTAAGGGCATCTACTTGAACTTAGTCATCCTACTATGCCCAAGTGTAAAAACTGTTGCGCAAGACACAATAATCTACTTGAAGTTCGTCGTCCTACTATGCCTAAGTAGTCCGATTATTAGGTTCGCAACCACCAAGTGTGGGAATATTGAACCCAATAATCTCAGTGCCATTAGCCCATGATCTCCACTATGCTGACGCTTACAATTCAGCGAAAGTGGTAACTCCAAACCCCTACAATTCAGCAAAAGTGGTTACTCTAAACCTTTGTATAAACACCAAGATGCTATAGGTTTGGGCATAACTATGTGTCTAGCGCAAATAGCGTAATGTACAATTTCTGTTTCATTGCTTGTTAGTTGGAGACAACAATGTAACATCTATATTCTATTGACTACGATAAAGTGAAACAGATTAAAACTCTAGACTCCATAGGACCAAATTTTCATCACTAGCATCAGACATTATTGCTGGGGCAGGTATTTGGCAGTGCCACATATTTGGTAAATTCAAAAAAATTATATGAAGCCAAAAAAACCAATAGATGAAGCTTTGTAAAAGAATAAAAAATACCTAGTACAACAACATCCACGCGTATATATAAATCTTGTCCTACATCAAAAAATGTTCTTGTATCCACCAACTCCCCATGCCATCTCAAGCATCCAATCCCTTCACTCTCACATGTGCTCGAGAAAGCCATACACGAACAATTCCTCAAGCACTCTCGCTCACACTCTTCCAAACTTAAACTCACGTTTGCAAGTGCTTTTGAAGTGTCAGGCACCTTCACATGTGCCTCTTTACAAATCCTTCTCCGCTATTGCACGTGGACACTCCTTGCTTCCTCACGCACCCATGTGACCCATCTCTTAAGTACCAATCTTGGGGCAACTTGGGTTTAAACCCAGATAAGCACATGCACACAAACTTGTCCATATTATACGGGTTATAGTAACCATTTGGACCGCAAAATAAATACTTATCGCATAACTCGATTGTGTACGAGATCCCCACCCACCTACTCTCAGACCAATAGAGGAATTGCAATGTTCCTAATTCATGCAGAATGAATCTAGTTTTGGGGAGAGCTTTGAGATCAGTTATATTATACATGAGGGTGATCTCATCTTGATAATTCACAAAGATAAAATTGAAGGTGAAATTAAAAATTTTATGTGTCAATTTGGGTACACCGCCCAATCCTTGGCCGGTCCAAGATAAGATTCGCCATAACGGAACCCGATCCATGTAGAAGAAAAACTGGGGATACCCACTTGGATCCAACCCTAACGAGTAATTGTTGGTTGCCATGTCATCTTTGGACTCCCATGATGTTAGGTACCTGTTTAGCCTGGTCCTTTGGTTCAACCCCAATTTCATAAGCGGAAGCATAGTATTGGTGGGATAATCGAAGCTTTGCCATAATTTGACCCTTTGGTTGTCTTGTTGAACCAAAACAAGGTTTCCCGAATCTAATAGCTGAGCCATTGAATTGTTTGTGGGTGAGATCGAAATTGAAATATTAGTGGACCAAATGGGAATGGTTTGGTTTTGGGTGTGGAGTACGAGGTTTCCCTGATCTTTGATGGAGAGAACTCCGGAGGTATCATTGAGGATTGTCTCTGTTTGCAACCCACACAACAGTTTGTTCGGTAATTTGATAATACCAAATTCCAATGTAACGGCGGTTGGAATTGCCGGGGCTGAAAAATCCAAGTGCAAAGGTTTTTTGGTTTGAGAGTAGAGTTTGACCATCCTTGATAGGCTGGTCTGGTGTTATGGTATCAAGAGAAACGCAAATTGGGAAAACAAGGGAGAGAAGTAATACAGCATTCAGTAACGGTTTAGCAGGGTTCATGGTTTTTCCAATGAATATTACTCATATACCATATAGGACATGAAAGTCCGGGAGGAGGGCATGTGAATGTGTGTGCATGTTTCAACTTATTACCATCCACACTCCAGTAAACTATTTAGAAAAGAGGTTTGGGTTCCAAATCTTGATGTGACCATGTATGGACTAAGAACAGCTATAATCGGTGATTTGACAGCAAAAATGAAAGAAATCTAATCTCAGGAATTATTTCCAGTGTTTACTTGAGGTAAGGATTGACTAGACAATATTTCAAAAGCCCTTGGATCCTCGCATTTTTTACCATTGTGAGGTTTTCCGAACGAATTTTCCATCCAAAGTTGCGTAAGAAATACATCATCATTCACTAAGCACAACTAATTTACAAAGTTACATGTGATGGGGGATCTTTTGACCATGATTGAAGGCCTTTGACGAGTTGACCATTACCTTAAACTTACTAGGAAATAGCGAATCCAATGGAATCCCTCCGTTGACATGAGACATGCTTGATTAGTGGGTAAATTGAAGAAAATGGAGCACTTAATTAGGAGAAATTAATAGTTTCTCTTAATAATTTCTCATTAATTAGAGGTCTCCTTCAAGTCTTAATTTATAGAGGGGTTATATATAACACACAAAAAAAAAACACACTCTCTCTCTTTCTATCTTAGGTGTTCGGTGTCTGAGTTTTTTTTTTTTTTTTTTTTTTTTTTTTTTTTTTTTTTTTTGAGAAGTTGATTGTACAGATTTTTGCATTATTTGTTTTGTGTCGTATGTGGAAACAAAGTTTCTTCAATACAAGTTGTATAGCAAGATCACTGACACCCTGTGGAATATCCCCACTCCGCCCAATCCTTACTCTGGGTTCATAGTGAAGACCATGTATAATAAGTTAGGCTGGTCTTGTTAGAAAATACAAACAACAGTTTTCAATGTTTAACTACTAAAAAATGTGGGTTCAAAAAAAAAATTAAAAAAAGAGAGTTTTACCAAGATTGTTTGAGTGATAATTCTCAATTTAGAGCATTTAAACACTATTTTGAAAACTTTTACTCAAAAAAAAAAAAAAAAAAAAAAAAACACTATTTTGAAAACACCTCAAGAGGCGTTTTTAAATTTTCAAGTAACAATCTAGTGGCACTATTGTAATTATTTTTAAAGTCGTGTGACACATATGATGTTAACAACACATAAAACACACACTTTTCTTAGAAATACATACTCATACCAACTACTCAGTTATGTCTTATTACTTTTGAAAAATGAAAATATGTTATTAAAAACATGGTACTAAATATATTTTTTTCACTTTTAAACACATGTTTTCACAACAATTTTAGATTACAATTTTTATATCATTTTGAAAACCAATACCTAAACTCTCTTGCCAAACAGGATAACAAGCATCATGAACAAAAGTGTGAATAGCACCTTGAATAGCACCTAAAAAACGTGCAAGGACCTCTGTTAACGGGACAACATCTTCTACTTCAAGGTATTGTAAATTGAACAATGCTAGGATCACAACAATGCTAAAATCTTCTACTCACAACTCGCCATGTGGTGAATTACGACAAAAGCTGTGTAATTTGTTGTAATCCTAGCATTTTTCTTGTAAATTTGTAACTTTGCATTAATCATATGGGACCATAGTTATTGAAATCATGATACTAAATCATAGGATCTTATGAGCCTACACTCTTAAATTGATCTGGATTAGAAAAGGGCCATCCAAGATGTGGAGTCAAGTTCGAATCGAATAGAATCACGACCCTACTTCGATTTTGATCAATCCTATATCCTGAGAATAAATGGGTTTGTTTTTGTTATGAGGTCATCAATTTTGAGCCCTAAGTGAAAAAAAAAAAAAAATGCATACAGTCCATCCTATTAAAATAATAAAAAAAATTCTATTTCTATAATGGGGCCCACACTCAATTAATCCAAGACAAAAACATTGACTCCACCGCATCCATAGCCAATCGACCTCCTTAATGTCACTGATGTAAAACAAATAGCACAAACTTTCCTAAAGTAGTAAAAATGTCGGAAGTCACAACACAAGATCAATGGAGGGTGCTAGTAAAGGCCATCAGGATGATAGTGTTAGAATTGCTTGAAATTTGGCAGGTTGAAAGGAAGTGACACTCTAATCCAAACTCGAGATGCATCAAGTGTCACCTAAATTTAGGCAAATTCCTTCGTTAAGGCTTCGAAAACAGTATTTTTGTTATTTATAGTAATATTTTTTTTTCCTTGATAACTTTTACTTTAAAAGTTATAATAAAGTCTCGTTTATTTTGGGACGACTCTTAAGGTTAGTATTTTATGATTTTGAATTTAAATCAATTTTACTATTTTTAGTAAAATTCAGTATTTTGCTACCTAATCTCGTAATTAGTGCAAATTAGGGTTTTGGGGCGTTTTCCTACCCTCCATAGGATTTCTTTTACTATTTATACATATTTGTAGCCTCTAGGGCAGTTCAATTTTCAGATTTTATAACAATATAGACTTTGTCTATTTTTCTCTGGTGGATTTCAAAATCCTATCACTTTATGGAAATGGACCCCTTGTGATTTATTTATTTTTTTTTCAAGAAAGCAACGTGTTTTTTTCTTATAGCTTTCGCGACATCAGTCACCCACGATAGATGAATCCCATGAACCACCCACGACTGATGAAGAGAGAGAATAGAGAGGAGAGAGAGTGCCAAGTGAGAGAAGAGTGATTAAAAAAATTATAAAAAAAAATAACTATATTAGATCTTATTGTAGAAAGTTGTAAATTTTTTTACATTTTCTATAATCGGATGTGGGGGATAATTTTGTGTGTTTGGAAATGTATTTTGCATTTAGTTGGGTTTTAGATTCCTGAACGGGATTGCTCTAAGTCTTGGAGGTAGCCATGGTTTTTCAATTAGTAAGGTCAAACCAGGGACTTGGAAACAAAAACCTTGACAAATGTGCACGACTTTCAACTTAATTAGCACGTATATACTATCTTAGTTACTTTTTTTTTTTTTTTTTCAATTAGTAAGGTCAAACCGGGGACTTGGAAACAAAAACCTTGACAAATGTGCACGACTTTCAACTTAATTAGCACGTATATATTATCTTAGTTACTTTTTTTTTTTTTAGGAAACATCTTTGTTACTTGTTTGAATGAGTGACAGGGGCGGAACTGTGTGTATAACAGGGGGCCATGGCCCCTACAAATATGCCTTTTTTTTTATGAGCTGGCCCTCCATCAAGGAAATTCATTGCCCTGCCTCCCTTACGGCATGGCCCTACCTGTCCATGTCCCTTTGAAGCCTCAAAATTGCTTTCCCAAACACATATAGCCACTACACTTGGCTAGCAAATCAACACTTCCTTTTTATTTTTTATATTTTCTTTTTACTGTCTTCTTTTTCATTCAACTCTAGTAATTAATTTCCGTTTCTCAGTACTTTATCAGCCACGAACCACTCAATTCTAAAAAAAGTCTCATCTTGGTGCAATTTTTCTAATCTCACTCTTCATTGACTTCAAACAATTTAGTAATCTCATAGTCACATTCTTATTCAATTACTTTCTGTTTTATTTATTTTTTTGTTTTTAATAAAGATTTTTCTTAATTGAACTTAAGGGAAAATAGTTTTAAATCTTGAGAGGCACACAAATTTTCTTCTATTTTTTATTTATATTTCAGTTCAATTTCTATTTATTTTATCTAGTGGCTTATGATTTTAGTTTTTTTTTTCTTTTTAATTTATAAAGCCAATTGATTATCCGTTGATGAATACATTTTTTTTGTTATATTGGTATGTTTAGTCATTCGATTATTTAAAGAGGAGCTAAATTTGATGCCAAATGTTTTACTCTTGTTGCATAATGCCACATTGCCACTTTAAGGTCAAGATGCTAAGCTCTTTTTATGAATATTTTTTATACATGTGTATTGCAAACTAAAAAAATTTTGTATTCTCAAAAGGATTTAGAAAGATATAATGCTCTTGTAGTGCTTTGAGTTTTCACTTGAATGTTGATTCAAAATAATAGTTTAGTCTTGGCAACCCAGGCAAAAATTCCTAATTTCGCCTCTGACGAGTGATTTGGAGTATTGGTTAAATTTTATTTGTTTTGTGTCGTATGTGGAAACAAAGTTTCTTCAACACAAGTTGTATAGCAAGAACACCGACACCCCATGGAATATCCCCACTCCGCCCAGTCCTTACTCTGGGTTTATAGAGAAGACCTTGTATAATAAGTTGGGCTGGTCTGGTTAGAGAATTAAAACAACAGTTTTCAATATTTAAATACTAAAAACAGTGGGTTCAAATTTCTTTTTTTAAAAAAAAGAGTTTAACCAAGAGTGTGTGAGTGATAGTTCTCAATTTAGAGCATTTAAACACTATTTTGAAAACTTTTACTCAAAAAAAAAAAAAAATTTGAAAACACCTCTAGAGGTGTTTTTAAAATTTTCAAGTAACAATCTAGTGGCACTATTGTAATTATTTTTAAAGTCATGTGACACATATGATGTTAACAACACATAAAACACACTTTTCTTAAAAATACATACTCATACCAAATACTCAATTATGTCTTATTATTTTTGAAAATATATTGTTAAAAACATGGTACCAAATATATTTTTTTCACTTTAAACACATGTTTTCACAACACTTTTAAATTACAATTTTTATATCATTTTGAAAACCAATACCTAAAACTCTCTTACCAAACAGGATAACAAGCATCATGAACAAAAATATTGTAAATTGAACAATGCTAGGATCACAACTCACCATGTGGTGAATTATGACAAAAGCTATGTAATTTGTAACTTTGCATTAATCATATGGGACCATAGTTATCGAAATCATGATACTAAATCATAGGATCTTATGATCCTACACTCTTAAATTGATCTGGATTAGAAAAGGACCATCCAAGATGTGGAGTCAAGTTTGAATCGAATAGAATCACGACCCTACTTCGATTTTGATCAATCCTATATCTTGAGAATAAATGGTTTTGTTTTTGTTATGAGGTCATCAATTTTGAGCCCTAAGTGAAAAAAAGAAAAATGCATACAATCCATCCTATCAAAATAATTCTACTTCAATAATGGGGCCCACACTTAATTCATCCAACACAAAAAACATTGACTCCACCGCATCCATATCCAATCAGGTTCCTTAATGTCACTGATGTGGAATAGGTAGCATAAGCCTTCCTAGAGCAGCAAGGATGCCAGAAGTCATAATGCAAGATCAATAGAGGGTACTAGTAGAGGCCATCGAGGCGACAATGTCAAAATTGTTTGAAATTTGGCAGGTTGAAGGGAAATGACATCCTAATCCGAACTCAAGATGTGGTAAGCGTCGCCTAAATTTAGGCAAATTCCTTCATTAAGGCTTCGACAACAGTGATCCTCATTTGTTTTGGAATGACCCTTAAAGTCAATAGTTTATGATTTTGAATTTAACTCAATTTTACTATTGTGGAGACGCAAGCCTAAATTTATATATTGGGCCATGGGCCTTGTCCGAGGAGGCATAGTAGTCCGAGAATAGATCAACAGTAAGGGAGGAGTAAGACTTTGAACTTCACGAGCAAACTATGGCTGTAAAGGCTGGGAGAGGTAGGCCGAGGAGGAGTATCTCCTCAGCTAAATGAAGAAGGGGACAGAAGGTGAGTTTTATTATCCAGAGTGACGGTCCAGGAAGTTCCATTGGTAAGAATGTGACTGTGAATGTACAGGACAAAATGGGAGCTGGGAAATATTTAGGAAAAAAAGCTGCTACCACCGCATTAAATACTCTGCAGCTAACTCTCTAGTCGTATTTATGTGGAGAAGATCCCTGAACAGTACTGCCTAGGTCGCCCCAACTCACAGAGGGCCTGTGAAGGTGTCCGATGGGATAAGTACTCAAGTAGTGGCTTATATGAACGACAAGTGGAGGGTCAAGATCATTCAAAGAGAGATATATAATGTAAAAGACCCCTGATGAATAGGGGATCAAAAAAGAGAAAGAAAAACACTGTAATAATCGAGAGCTGAATTGGTAGTCCAATTTAAGAATTAATATATAAGAACTGATCTTCTCGGACTGTGTTGAGAGTAGTTTTCTTTAGAGTTGTGAGAGACCGCGCCCCCGACCCCCTTTTTTATGGAATGTTGGGCCAATCTCACGTGAATGGGTGGAGTCGTGTGTTGCCTCTCAAAATGGAGGTTCGACTAGTTATATTTTCCCCTTTAGATTGAGGGTTTTACAATGGAGTCGCCACTTATTTAATTGTTGGAAAAATAAGAAAACCATAGTTGAAAAATTCCTCATTTTATTAATTTGAAATTTGAATTTACATTGATCATAGGAAAATTACATGGCTTTGGTCCTAGATACAATCTAAGATAAAGTACATGGCTTGGTTTCCTAGTTACAATCTAGAAATTGAAAATTACAAGGATAAGCATTTGATCTACTAACCCTTGATCTAAGTTCGGAGGCTATGTTACAAGGTGGGAAGGTGTTAGGCACCCACCTTGCCCGGTGAAACCGGTCTTCTAGACTATGGTGGCCAACAATCATATCATATCATCCAATATGTCAATCAATTTGCATGTTGAATTTGATGGGTGTGTGCATGTGATAAACCCTAATTCAATTTATTGAGCATTACATTTGGATTGAAAAATAAATTCTAGTGAATGTGTGTAGATGGTGATAACCTAGAGTCAAGGATTTGAAAGAATTATTAAACAAACATGTTTTTCATATTTTTGATATGGATTTAAGATTAAAACTAGTGATATGCATGAACATGTGATGAACAACCAAGAACATGTGAAGAACATATTAGAACAACTAAGAACATTCAGACATATTCAAAGGAATTTAAATGATCATTATCATGTTTTAATCTTAAATTCTCATCATAGCAACACAAGAAACAATTAAGGAAAGAGATTATACCATCATGCAAGATCCATATGGTGGAGGAAGAGACTCTTGAGGGAGGTCCTAGGGTGGAAGAAAAGAAGAGTTAGGAGAGGAAGAGTGAGTCTCACTCAATACCTTGAGTCTCAGGAAGACCAAGATATGACAAGATTACTCAACTTCACTATAACTCAAAAGAGGAAAAGAGAGGGAATTTTTGGTCTATTGGAATGAAGGAGGGGGAGGGTTTATATAGTGGTAGTGGAGGGAATATGAATGGAAGGCCATTTAATGAGGGTTGACAAGGATTATAAACCTAGACCTCATTTTAGCCTTAGGGAAAATCTGGTGCATTAAATGGAGAGATTGGTGGGAGTGGGGAGCAAGACAAAATTCGGTTTTCCCGTAGCTGCTGTAACAGCTTGTAGAGCTAACTTCAAAAAATCATATCTGACCCAATTCTGATCGGAATTGTCTCGTTCTTATGCTCAAATTGAAGCCCCGGATGTCTAGTTTCTGGGAAATTTAACCTCATTCACAGATTCAAAATATTCTGAGAGATATTGATGAAATAGTTAGCAGAGGTCATTTGTTAGAAAATGGTTTCAGCACAATTAACATTAATAGGTCCTAAATTAGCTCCCAATTAACATTAAATGGCTTCAATCACTCCCATTACAAAATTAATTGGTTCCAAATTTACTCTAATTAAAAGATAATTACACAAATTACTCATTGAATAATTAATGTTTAACTATCTAATTAATTAGGTGCATGCAACCTCACCATAAAATGTAGTCCTAACCAATCAAATTATGACACATCATTGATCTCAAATTGATCACTCCTATAACCAATTGAAATCAATTTTTCATAATCCTATATAGTCAAACTCAATTTGTGATAGTACATCTTAGCCATTAAAATTTGATTTGATGATAACTTTCAATCTGGTGGTCCGATTAGGGCTTATGACCAGTCAATTTGATCGTTACAACATCAAGATCATTTTGGTGAAATGAGTCCAAGGATCTAATGGCTAGAATCAAGATGCATATTTCCAAGGCAAAATTACCCTTTTACCCTCCATGTGTGGTTAAATACGAGTTGCAAAATGGGGTGTCAACAGAATGCCCCTCATTGGCAAAGCTTGAAAAGCGAATGTCAATGTATGAAAGAGACACCTAACTTTGCAATCAGTATTTAACCGTGGCGAATGTATGATGCATGTAGATAAAAGTGTAGATGGTCATGTTATGGATCAAAATGTGGACCGAATCTCAAGGGAGATTGCCTATGTACCTCTTGGTGGAAGGATCAGGTCCAAACGTAGTTCATGCATGCAAAATTTTTTTTTTTTTTTTTGAATGAGTACAAGACATGCTTACCTGAGGTCAAAAAAATGGGAGACCAAGGATCCTGGCTCATGTTTTTAGAGGACCTAGGATTTTTGGATCCTGGCTCATGTTTTCAGAGGACCAAGGTTTTTTTTTTTGGCTTTGGCTTTGGCTCATGTTTTCAGAGGACCAAAGGTTCTGGATCCTGGCTCATGTTTTCAGAGACCTAGGATTGTTGGATCTTGGCTCATGTTTTCAGAGGACCAAGTGTTTTTTTGGGGCTTTGACTCATGTTTTCAGAGGACCAAAGGTTCTAGATCCTGGCTCATGTTTTCAGAGACTTAGGATTTTTGGATCTTGGCTCATGTTTTTAGAGGACCAAAGGTTCTGGATCCTGGCTCATGTTTTCAGAGACCTAGGATTTTTGGATTTTGGCTCATGTTTTCAGAGGACCAAAGGTTCTGGATCCTGGCTCATGTTTTCAGAGACCTAGGATTTTTGGATCTTGGCTCATGTTTTCAAAGGACCAAGGGTTTTTTGGGCTTTGGCTCATATTTTCAAAGGACTAAAGGTTCTGGATCCTAGCTCATGTTTTCAGAGACCTAGAATTTTTGGATCTTGACTCATGTTTTCAGAGGACCAAGGGTTTTTTAGGGCTTTGGCTCATGTTTTTAGAGGACCAAAGATTCTGGATCCTGGCTCATGTTTTCAGAGACCTAGGATTTTTGGATCTTGGCTCATGTTTTCAGAGGACCAAGGGTTTTTAGGGCTTTGGCTCATGTTTTCAGAGGACTAAGGGTTTTGGATCCTGGCTCATGTTTTCAGAGACCTAGGATTTTTGGATTTTGGCTCATGTTTTCAGAGGACCAAGGGTTTTTGGGGCTTTGGCTCATGTTTTTAGAGGACCAAAGGTTCTGGATCCTGGCTCATGTTTTTAGAGACCTAGGATTTTTGGATCTTGGCTCATGTTTTTAGAGGACCAAGGGTTTTTTGGGCTTTGGCTCATATTTTCAGAGGACCAAAGGTTCTGGATCCTGGCTCATGTTTTCAGAGACCTAGGATTTTTGGATCTTGACTCATGTTTTCAGAGGACCAAGGGTTTTTTGGGGCTTTGGCTCATGTTTTCAGAGGACCAAAGGTTCTGGATCTTGGTTCATGTTTTCAGAGACCTAGGATTTTTGGATCTTGGCTCATACTGATGTGTGTGGGCCTTTTACCTTAGTACCTACAAAATAGATATTTTCTGTTAGTAACAGAGTCATTCATTGAAAAGAATTCAGCATACCTGGTGAATGCCCTAGTTTAGGACATATTCCATGCTTCGATGAATGCTGAGGGTAGACAGTCGACTTGATGTTACACCACTAGAGAATGTGGTAGAGGGTCATAGCTTTTTGTTCCTGAAGAAGAATTTAATGATTTTTTTTTTTTTTGAAAAATTTGGAAATCCTAAATTTTTTTTAAACAACCTAAGAAGTACAAGCCCAATGCCCCTAGTCCCAAGGCCTTTTTTGAAAATTTCCTTCTTTTTTTTTTTTTTTTTTTTTTTTGAAATATGAAGATTTGTTCATTATCAAAAACTGAAGAAGATGAAGATAAAGATGGAGTAAAAGTGATGAAAATTTATTCATGATGATTTTTTTTTTTTTTGGTTGAAAAACCTATCTTTTGAATGAGAATAACTTTGGCTGGAAGTTGCAGATTACTAAGTCCCTGCTTAATTCCTGCAAAAAAATATTTTCAATTTAGCAATGGATTTATTCATTGAAATGAATTGGAAGTACTTACCCAATGCCTCTAGTTTGGAGCATATTCCATGCTTAGATTGAAGCGGAATTTATTTGATGTTGTGACCATTGGGGTACATGAAAGAAGATCATGGTCTGCCATCCTTGGTTCCTGCAAAAAGACTTTCTTTCTCTAGCTTGTTAGAAACCAATTATTGTGAAAACTTGCACACAATATAAATAGGCCAATGCTCCAAGTTTAAACATGCTTAATGCAAACAAATAGGCATAACCTAACATGCACCCAAACAATTTTGTCACATTGTTTTGATTTTGCTTCACAAGGTTGTTTGGATGATTGGGACCGGGCCTTTGAAAGGCTGCCTACGTACCTCTCTCGTAGAGGATCAAGTCAAGATGTAGTTCAAGAGAACTGGATTTTGAAAAAGAACGATTTTGTTTTTTTTCTTTTTTTTTCTTTTTTGGAAAAAAAAATTTCCATTTTTTTTTTTGGAACAAGATGTGATCCTTTGAACAACCATTTTAGAAAATCATAGTGTTTAAGAACCAAACAAATCTCTTTGATTAGGAAGGATCAAGATCATTAAACTCATATAATCAAATTTGCTTCATCCTTTTGAACATCGTCAGATTGAGTCTCCAAAGACAATCAAGAAATGAAATGTGATAATATTTATGAATCACATTGTTGGGTGCAAACAAGGAAAGTGTTCCAGGTTTGGAAGTTCTTTTGAGTCATTTTGAGGATTTGAGAATTTGAGAAATTTTCTCCTCGAACATATGATCCTGTGGGGTTTGAAAATCTTAAGCGTTTTTCCTTTTTAATTCAAGAGAAAATAATATTAAAGTTTAAGATGTGCCTACAACTAGCAACACTTCAAGAAGGTCTTTACTCATGGGTTGTAATGTAGGCCGGGTTTGGGTTATGAAATGAAAGATATAAAAGGCTCAAAATTCCCAATGATGTTTCCCGTAAGTATGCATTACTCAAAAATCAAGTATTGGAGGAGTTTTCCAATTTCTTCATTGTCATCTTCTCACTAGTCTTCATTGGTCACTTGTATCAACAATCGTTTTAGTGCTCATTCCTCTTGAATCATACCTCTAGACTTTCATCTTGTAAAATTATTCTCTTTTGCATCTTCAAGTTTCCAACTTGGTAGAATCTTCCAATTTTTTTCTATTCTTCTTCTTCATTTCTTTGGCCCTAACTTTTGCCTAGACCGCCCTTTTGGGTTTTCAGCCTAGCAGGCTTCTTTTCTTTTCTTTTCTTTTTTTCTTTTTTTTTTTTCATCTCTTGATTGAATGAACTTTTGGGGACATTTTGCCCTCCTTATTTTTCTCAAATTAATGATTTTTGGTCATTTTGATGCACTTTCTAGACTTCTTTCTTTCCTCAATGCACTAGCACCTTTCTATGCTTAATGATTTTTTCCTTTTTTGATGAACTTTCTTTTAAATGAACCTTCTACTCTTCTTAGCATGATGAATTTTAGGTTCTTCAAACTTGATGCACATTTTGCTTTCTTTCACCTTGATGAAATTTCATTTCTCTTTCCTTGATTAAGTGAAAGCTCATTTAGTTTAATGAATTCTCTACTTGTCTTTCATGTCTTTTAGGAGAGCTTTATCAATTAGCTTCAAAGCTACAAGGTCGACTCCTCCCCAACTTGAGATTTAAGCATGCATACTTTGAACTTTCCCACCCTAGGTTTAGATTTTAGCGGGTTTATGCGAAAAAGAGGCAAAGTGTTTGAAGGCTCAAATGGGCTAGAAATGGATAATGATTGTTCTAGGTATTCGGGAATAATATTGTTTAACCAAAGATGGCCTCCTATCCCTAGTAATACTTGCTTGTAGGCAGAGTGACTTAAGCTCTTTTAATAAATTCATCTTAAAAGAAAAAAAGGATGAATGCTCTAATGATGTGAAACAAAAGACTTTTGAAAATTGGATGGAGTGCATGGATTCTTGGGATTTTCCGATGGATGGATTCATTTTGATTGCCTTTTAAGACCATTTCTTCTTTTATTCAAAGTAATTTAGCAAAAGTGTTTACACGGATCAAATGAAATCAATCCCTTCTTAGTACAAGTTGATTGTTCAAGCCTTTAAACATCTTAATTTAGAAAAAGTTTTGTCCAGGGGATCCTCATGTACTATTTTGAAAAGAAGACTTTAAAGAATCTTGAAATCTTTGAAAGAAAAAAAAAATGGATCTTTTTGAAAAAACCACTAGGAAGTCCAATGCCCTTAGTTCAAAGAATTTTTTTTTTTTTTTAAATGACTTAAGGGCTCAATGCCCCTAGTCCAAGGACTTTTTTCATTTGAAAATTTTTCTCTTTTTTTTGGGAAAGATTTGGAAATCTTGAAAAAAAAAAAATTTTGAATTTTTTTTTGGTTTTTTTTCTTAATATATATACATGAACAAAGCTCATTAAATGCTACATGAAAATTTTGAATTCAAAGAAACATAGAAACATGGAATAAACAAACAAATTTTAAGCTTAACCATGATGTTGCAAACCAAATGCGGAGTGAGGCAAAGTTGGGCCACTTGCTTCTTCTTGGTCCATTTAGGATGCTTGAGACTTAGTGTGCTTGAACCTTGATTATGATGAAATGGCTTGGGCTTGCACTTAAAAGGCTTGAACCTTGATTATGATCTTTTGATATTTGTTTGAAATGGCTTGGGCTTGCACTTGGAAGGCTCGCATCTTGTGAGCTTTTGGCTTTTGATGTTGATCATGCGTATACACCTTTGATGGGCTCAAGTATTGGGCTTAGAATGATTCAAGAAAAATTTTCGGTTTCCATACCAAGTAGAGTTCAATCACAAGCCTTTGGGCTTGAGCTCATTCATAGCATACAAGATTCAAACAATTATGATGGGATCAAGCGTTGGACTTGAGTCATCATGGTTCAAACAACAGCCAAACAAATGCATAATGAAATGCAATTTACATGGACCGACCTAAAGGTAGGTTCTATGGGTCATTACAACATGGGTAGAAGCTAGGTTAAAGGTCCCCACAAGCTAAGACGTCGTACCTCCCAACTTATGACGCCAGGAGCACCGCGTTGATCTGAACGGTACAGTTTGTCCTTATGAACCACCATGGCATAACCATGATGATCCTTGTCGTGGTGGGTGGTAGGTTCACCGCTGGGTATGTGAGTCTCAGGAAGACCACAATCCACGGCTGATACTACCAGGCTTCCGGGCTAGCACACAAATAAAATAAATTTCATTCAAGCAAATGATGCATGACATGCAAAATAATGACATATTAGACATATTATATACAAAAAAGCAATAAACAAACAATGACATGGTTGGCCACCATAATCTAATTAAAGCTTAGCCCTCAATATCCCCAGCGGAGTCGCCACTGTGAGAGACCGCGCCCCCGACTCCCTTTTTTATGGAATGTTAGGTCAAACCCACGTGAATGGGTGAAGTCGTGTGTTGCCTCTCAAAATGGAGGTTCGACTGGTTATATTTTCCCCTTTAGATTGAGGGTTTTACAATGGAGTCGCCACTTATTTAATTGTTGAAAAAAAAAGAAAACCATAGTTGAAAAATTCCTCATTTTATTAATTTGAAATTTGAATTTACATTGATCATAGGAAAATTACATGGCTTTGGTCCTAGATACAATCTAAGATAAAGTACATGGCTTTGTTTCCTAGTTACAATCTAGAAATTGAAAATTACAAGGATAAGCATTTGATCTACTAACCCTTGATCTAAGTTCGGAGGCTATGTTACAAGGTGGGAAGGTGTTAGGCACCCACCTTACCCAGTGAAACCGGTCTTCTAGACTATGGTGGCCAACAATCATATCATATCATTCAATATGTCAATCAATTTGCATGTTGAATTTGATGAGTGTGTGCATGTGATAAACCCTAATTCAATTTATTGAGCATTACATTTGGATTGAAAAATAAATTCTAGTGAATGTGTGTGGATTGTGATAACCTAGAGTCAAGGATTTGAAAGAATTATTAAACAAACATGTTTTTCATATTTTTGATATGGATTTAAGATTAAAACTAGTGATATGCATGAACATGTGATGAACAACCAAGAACATGTGAAGAACATATTGGAACAACTAAGAACATTCAAACATATTCAAAGGAATTTAAATGATCATTATCATGCTTTAATCTTAAATTCTCATCATAGCAACACAAGAAACAATTAGGGAAAGAGATTATACCTTCATGCAAGATCCATATGGTGGAAGAGGAGACTCTTGAGGGAGGTCCTAGGGTGAAGGAAAAGAAGAGTTAGGAGAGGAAGAGTGAGTTTCACTCAATACCTTGAGTCTCAGGAAGACCAAGATATGACAAGACTACTCAACTTCACTAGAACTCAAGAGAGGAGAAGAGAGGGGATTTTTGGTCTCTTGGAATGAAGGAGAGGGAGAGTTTATATAGTGGTAGTGGAGGGAATATGAATGGAAGGCCATTTAATTAGGGTTGACAAGGATTATAAACTTAGACCTCATTTTAGCCTTGGAAAAAATCTGGTGCATTAAATGGAGAGATTGGTGGGAGTGGGGAGCAAGACAAAATTCGGTTTTCCCATAGCTGTTGTAACAGCTTGTAGAGTTAATTTCGAAAAATCATATCTGACCCAATTCTGATCGGAATTGTCTCGTTCTTATACTCAAATTGAAGCCCCAGATGTCTAGTTTCTAGGAAAATTAACCTCATTCACAGATTCAAAATAGTCTGAGAGATATTGATGAAATGGTGAGCAGAGGTCATTTGTTAGAAAATGGTTTCAGCACAATTAACATTAATAGGTCCCAAATTAGCTCCCAATTAACATTAAATGGCTCCAATCACTCCCATTTTAGAATTAATTGGTTCCAAATTTACTCTAATTAAAAGATAATTACACAAATTACTCATTGAATAATTAATGTTTAACTATCTAATTAATTAGGTGTATGCAACCTCACCATAAAATGTAGTCCTAACCAATCAAATTATGACACATCATTGATCTCAAATTGATCACTCCTATAACCAATTGAAATCAATTTTTCATAATCATATATAATCAGACTCAATTTGTGATAGTACATCTTAGCCATTAAAATTTGATTTGATGATAACTTTCAATCTGGTGGTCCGATTAGGGCTTATGACCAATCGATTTGATCGTTACAACATCAAGATCATTTTGGTGAAATGAGTCCAAGGATCTAATGGCTAGAATCAAGATGCATATTTCCAAGGCAAAATTACCCTTTTACCCTCCATGCGTGGTTAAATACGGGTTGCAAAATGGGGTGCCAACAATACTAAACTAGTTAATCTTCATTGTTCTTGTCATCTGAATCCACTTAACCTGTTGTCCGATTCATTGAAACCCAGTTTTCCAACCCACTCTCTACAAATTCATTGTATTAGGCTTTTTTGGCCTAAGTTCAGTAATTATTTGGGTTAGGGACTCAAATCTGGTCCTTACAACTATTTTTAGTAAAATTTGGTATTTTGCCACTTAATATCGTAATTAGTGCAAATTAGGGTTTCTAGGCAATTTCCTAGCCTCCATAGGATTTCTTTTACTATTTAAATATATTGTAGCCTCCAGGGAAATTTAATTTTTCAGATTTTATAAAAATACAAACTTTATCTATTTCTCTCTGATGGATTCCAAAACCCTATCATCTTGTGGAAAGGGACCATCGTAAATTCGAGGTTTTTTTTTTTTTTTTTTTTTTAATTTATTTATTAAGAAGCTAACATGTTGTGTTTAGATTAGTTTAGTTTAGTGTTTTTTTTTTTTTTTTAAATATTCAAAAGCAACGTGTTTGTTTTCTAATAGCTTTCGCAACATTAGTCACCCACAATAGATGAATCCCACAAACCACGCACGATTGATGAAGAGAGGGAACAAAGAGGAGAGAGAGTGCTAGGCGAGAGAAGAGTGATTAAAAAATTAGAAAAAATAAATATCTATATATAGATCTTATGGTAGCAAGTTGTAAATTTTTTTACATTTTCTATTATCGGATGTGGGAGGTAATTTTGTGTGTTTGGAAATGTATTTTGCATTTAGTTGGGTTTTGGATTCCTGAACGGGATTGCTCTCAAGTCTTGGAGGTAGCCATGGTTTTTCAATTAGTAAGGTCAAACCAAGGACTTGGAAACAAAAACCTTGACAAATGATGATGCCGAAAAAGCCACCAATAAGCCACACGGTCCTCACGTGCCCTTGACAGTATCCTACACAACAAAAAAAAAAAAGCTGAAGACCTTAAAAGGAGTACCGGTGTGGTACCGGCCAAGTACCCTCCGTCGGTTAAGTTAGAGAAACCTCTTGTTCACAACTCTAGAGTACCAGAGCTAGGGTGAATTATGCATACCTTGATTTGTGAGGGTATTAGGGTTTTTATAGTAATAGAGGGTTGACATCTCTTTCTTGGAGTAGAAGTCTTTTCCTTATAGGAATCCTTATAAGCGTATATTGCGGAATCCTTTCCTTGTAAGAGTCCTTTTGATTAATACTGAGCGTGGAGCACAAGATATCTTATTATACATGCATGCTTGGAACTCAAGTAAAGCCACATCAGAACTATCAGGGTCTTGCATACCCCCTTCAGCTTATAGTCGTCAACTTTGAGGTGGACCTATAGACTTCCTCATGTCATCACTTGTAAATAGACTGTCACTTCATCCCTTTTCATTGGTGATTCTAATATTGTAAATTTATCCTTATCACTCATTAATACACATATCTTGTGGGATCCTTTCCTGCCTTCAGCTTTCTCCCTGTCAGCTTTTCATTCCGTCTAGGTGTAGATACCATCAGGTCGTAAGATGAAGTCGTCAACTTAACAGCTTCATCTTGTGTGAAGTCGTCAGCTTAGAGACTTAACGGCTTCATCTTTCGTGAAGTCTTCAGCTTAGATACTGACGGCTTCATCTGGCGTGAAGTCGTCAGTATGCATAATAGAGCTGACGGGTCTTTGGGGATCAGCAACTTCTTTTATTTTGCCAATTTAAAATTCCCCTTATCAGCTACCCCCTACTCCATAGCCTCGTCAACTTTAGCTGATGGGTTATGGAGTTAACATCGTCAGAAAGGTCACTCATGTGTGATGCCTCAAGCTGCCTTTATTAAATGCTTGAGCACGTGGTGTGAATTGATTGGTTCCGTTTCTGGACGAGCCTCTACCGTCAACACCCATGGGTGACATTATTTTTGAGGAAGGTGACAATCTTACCAAGTCCGAGGCAGACCTAAAAGATGATAGCGTCGTCTTTTAGCTTAGTAGTGTCAGCTTTCCATTTATGACAAGTTAACCCCGTCTTCCTAAAGCTGTTTGACTGCCATTAATGATAAGTGAGGCTGACGGATCTATTTTGAACGTTGCTTCATGATACTATATTCATGAGTATTCACATTCATAATTTTATCCTTATCAGCTGCCCCCCACTCCATGATCTCGTCAGCTTAAACTGAGGTTTATGGAGTTTAAGTCCTTTTCATTTGGACAATTCCAACTCGTCTCTTCAGCAGACTTGTTCATCTCATTATCTTTTATGTTAAAACCGCTTGTAATATTAGTCATATCCTATGGTGGACAAACTCGTCAGCTTTATGGGCTCGTCCGCTTTGGGGACTTGGCGCAATCGTCCATTTCGTGGGTATTACTAACTGACTCGTCCAATCTATAGACTTAATGATAAACTCGTCCACTTTGTGGACTTAATAATTTTTCATTCTCTTAGGATGAGGTCATCCACTTTGGACTTATCAATGTCGTCCACTTTGTGGATTTAATAAGGTCGTCCACCTTGTGGACTTAATAAGGTCGTCCAACTTGTGGACTTAATAACACATGGTTGTCCACTTTGTGTCCATTTTATGGACTTCATAATTTTTTCATCCTTCTGGGATGAAATCGTTCATCTTGTGAACTTAATAAGTTTGTCCATTTTATGGACTTAATAACATTTCATCCTTTTGAGATGAGGTCATCCACTTGATGGACTGCATATTAGGGTTGTCTACTTTGTAGACTTGAATTCCTCCACTTTGTGGACTTGTTGAGGTGACTAAGTGTTGGTACCTCATCACCTTGTGAGTCATCCACTTGGGGTCGTGGACTAATTGAGGTGACTAAATTTTGGTGCCACGTTACCTTTTTGGTCGTCTACTTTTAGGCGACTTAGTATGGTGATCATCCACCCATAGTCAACTTCGGTCATGCGTCTACTCGTAGGTGACTTAACGTAGTGACCCTTCACACATAGGTGACTTTGGCCACACCTCTACCCGTAGGTGACTTAACGTAGTGACCGTCCACTTGTAGGCGACTTTGGCCATGCGTCTACCTGTAGGTGACTTAGCGTAGTGGTCGTCCACCCGTAGGCAACTTTGGCCATGTCTGAATAAACTCCTCTTATTATAATAAACCATGAATTTGTAGAGAAAGTAGTTCTTAAAAAGAAAACAAAGGCCTGCCCTTTGGGCTTTAAAAGAGTTATTGTAGCAAAAACTAAAGTAAATAGAAAAACTGAGGAGTATAGCTAAAATTCACTAAGGTAAACTAGAAATAAAGGGGTGCTGCTCTTCATGCCATCCTTTTTACTGGTAGTACTTCCGTAGGGGCTTGGTGTTCCACGGGTGGTGTAGCTTCTGTCAGTCCAATGTCTCTAGTTCTTGCCATCTTCTACCCTCTGTCCTGTCGCGTATCCTCCTGCCTTTCTCTCTTCTCTCAAGTCAGAAGCGCGTCTTCAGCATTCATGTACTTGGTTACCCTGTAAAGCATGTCCAACATAGTCTTCGGGTCGTTCTTGTATAGTGAAAATAGGAACTTACCCTTCTGCAGCCCATTTGTGAAAGCGGCTAAAAGTATCTTGTCGTCAGCTTCATCGATTGAAACTGCCTCTTTGTTAAAGCGTGCTATGTAAGACCTTAGCATCTCATCTTCCTGCTGCTTGATGCTTATCAAGCATGCTGTAGACTTCTTATACCTGTGTCCCCCGATGAAGTGCGAAGCCAACTAGGCGCTTAGCTTCTTGAAAGTACTGATGGAGTTAGGCGTCAGCCTGCCAAACCATATCGTTGCGAGACCCTTCAGCATGGTGGGGAAAGCTCTGCACATGATCTCGTTGGGTACCCCCTAAATGTGCATCAGGGTCTTGAAAGACTCCAAATGATCTAGAGGGTCTTTGTTTCCATCGTAGGTTTCCACTTGTGGCATATGGAACTTCTGCGGTAAGGGGAAGGAATTGACGGATGTGGTGAAAGGCGAATTAGTTCGGCGGACCAGATCATCAAGGTCGCTGGACACCCGTCCTTTGAGGGCGTTCATCATAAGATCCATTCGCTCTCTCATCATCTGCATCTCTGTGACTATGTGAGAGGGAGCTGTATCTAAGCCGAAGGGTCGGCTGGTATCTTGTTGTTCTCGTCTACTTAGGGCGTGGCTTCCTTCCGGCCCCTCTTGGTTCCTTTTTTCAGCGCTAGTTCCCTCTTGATCTTCTTTTTGGGTGTTCAATGTTGCGTTTTTCTGGTGCAGCTATTCTTCTAGGTCGTGGTTTTGCTTGGTAAGGCGTTCTACAACAGCAGCGAGAGTTTGAACCTGTCTCTCAAGGGCAGTCGTGGGTGGTTCATCTCCTTGGACGTCGCTGGTGGTTGCCATTGAGCAAGTGAGCACCATGCAACTTTTTGTCTGGGAAGTGATGATACGGCTTACAAATTGTAGTTAACTTTCCCACAGACGGCGCCAACTGATGATGCCAAAAAAATCACCAATAAGCCACACGGTCCTCAAGTGCCCTTGACAGTATCCTGCATAACAAAAAAAAGCTGAAGACCTTAAGAGGAGTACCAGTGTGGTATTGGCCAAGTACCCTTCGACAGTCAAGTTAGAGAAACCTCTTGTTCACAACTCTAGAGTACCAGAGCTGGGGTGAATTATGTGTACCTTGGTTTGTGAGGGTATTGGGGTTTTTATAGTAGTAGAGGGTTGACATCTCTTTCTTTGAGTAGAAGTCTTTTTCTTATAGGAATCCTTAGAAGCGTATATTGCAGAATCCTTTCCTTGTAGGAGTCCTTTTGATTAACATTGAGCGTGGGGCACAAGATATCTTATTACACACGCATGCATGGAGCTTAAGTAAAGCCACATCAGAACTGTCGGGGTCTTGCATACCCCTTTCAGCTTATAGTCGTCAGCTTTGAGGTGGACCAATAGACTTCCTCATGTCGTCACTTGTCAATAGACTGTCGCTTCATCCCTTTTCATTGGTGATTCTAATATTGTAAATTTATCCTTATCACTCATTAATACACATATCTCATGGGATCCTTTCCTGCCTTCAGCTTTCTCCCTGTCAATTTTTCATTCCGTCCAGGTGTAGATGCCATCAGGTCATAAGATGAAGTCGTCAGCTTAACGGCTTCATCTTGTGTGAAGTCGTCAGTTTAGAGACTGACAGCTTCATCTTGCATGAAGTCTTCAGCTTAGAGACTGACGACTTCATCATGCATGATGTCTTCAGCTTAGAGACTTAACGACTTCATCTTACGTGAAGTCGTCAGTATGCATAATAAAGCTGACGGGTCTTTGGAGATCAACAACTTCTTTGATTTTGCCAATTAAAAATTCCCCTTATCAACAAATATGCATGACTTTCAACTTAATTAGCATGTATATACTATCTTTGTTACTTGTTTTTTTTTTTTTTAGGAAACATCTCTGTTACTTGTTTGAATGAGTGACAGGGGTGGAACTGTGTGTATAACATGAGGGCCATGGCCCCTACATGGAAATTGATTGCCCTGCCTCCCTTATGGCATGGCCCTACCTATCCATGTCCCTTTCAAGCCTCAAAATTGCTTTCCCAAACACATATAGCCACTACACTTGGCTAGCAAATCAACACTTCCTTTTTATTTTTTATTTTTTCTTTTTACTATCTTCTTTTTCATTCAACTCTAGTAATTAATTTCCATTTCTCAGTACTTTGCTTTTCAACCATGAACCACTTAATTCTAAAAAACGTCTCATCTTGGTGCAATTTTTCTAATCTCACTCTTCATTGACTTCTGTTGGTGCCCATTTTGGCAAAAGGGCCTAATAATAGGAAGAAGCCTAACAATATGAAAAGGGTGAAGGAAGAAGAGTTAGTAAAGTAAGGAAAACTATTAAACCCGAATGACAAGAATAATGGTCCACAGGCTTATAAAATAGTAAAAAAGGTCACAAAGATAGCAAACAGGCATAGGAGAGCCTAGAGAAGGAAGTAGCAAGCTCATAGGAGAGCCTAGAAAAGTACATGGCAAGCCCAAATGAGGCCCAACAAGCACAGTTTAGTGATACATGGTAGAAACAATATAGTAGGCATGGCAGGAGTATCAATCGACCTATAAACTAAAAGTAAGAGAAGACAGGGGCTGAATCGAAGAAGGAAGGGCCCATACCCAAGCAAAACCTAGCCTAGGGAAGAAACAAGATGTAAAGAATGAAGACCCAGTGACTCATACATGCCACACAGGGTTAAAAAAATGAGCAGCAGAATGTGTAGCAAGACCAGACAAATCTGTAGACAATGGCAAATGCATGAACGGTAGACATGCTATGGACTTACATGGGAGTGGAGTATGCACAAGGCTCAGGTACCACCCACTTGTATCCAGCCAATATAGGAGCGGTGGGCCATGGGTCAGAGGTAAGAGAGGGTATGGCCTAGTGATGGGGAGAATGGGGAAGTCTATTCTGGGATTCAAGCTCAAGCTCTTTTGGGGGAAATGTCATACTGGGATGACATACTTGTTAGGACATATGTGGTTCACTTGTTAAGATCATATGTCAATATTTATGTAGTTGGCTAATCCTTTGACAAAACGCACTTTACTTGTAATTGGTAGATCTAGGATGTGTTTAATACTTCAAGAAACATGTTGTTCAAGTCTAGTATTAAAGCCATGAAGATTGGATCAAGAAACAAGTGAAGAAAAGGTGTTCCATAAAGCTGGACAGATAGCTCGACACCTGCGGACAGATAGCTTGACAACTGCTCGACACCTGGCTATCTATCGAGATTCCTAAGCTTTCTCTTATCGCAATCTTGACAGCTTCTCGACGGCTGGTGGATCGATCGAGAAAGCTCTTGTCCCCTCGACAACTCCTTGATAGCTTTCTCTGTCGAAGTTTAATGCTCGACATCTCCTCGACACCTGCTCAACACCTGCTATCTATCGAGGTTACGGAAATTAGAATTTTCAGATCTGATTTTTGGGCTAGGCTTATGTATTTGTGTAAGGTTTCTTTTCTCACAACTCTAGACCTATATAAGGCTTATTTTAGAAACCGTCACATAAGAGAATACAAGGGGAACATATGAAAAAGGTGACTGATGCCTTATTCTCTCTGAAAGAAACTACTGTGTCTTTGTGCCTTAGGGTTTTGTAACCAAGTGCTTCTTGATCTTCATTGTTGATGAAGTAAAGAACTTTGCAGCCAACATTCTTCTTTCTAGTTGGTGATTAAGTCGCGTACTGGAATCCGTACAATTGGTTAGTCACGTATTGGGATTCGTGCATCATCAAAGGGTGGTGTTCATATATTGAAGAGTTCAGAGGTTCTGAAACAGTAGAAGGTTTCTGCTGTGAGTTCATCTACGGGGATTGTAGAGTCTAGGGACAAATGTTTTGTACTAGATCTGAAACTTCTCTTTACTATAGTGAATTGCTTTTCGGGAAGGTTTCCCCCCAGGTTTTTTACTGTGAAACTAGTTTATTTCATTGGTTTTCCTGGGTCATCATATCTTGTCTTATTTATTTTTCCGCTGCACTTAATTTTGACATGATATTGATGTTTGTTTGTTTTAACAAGTTTTATTCATAATAAATTTAATTAACAACTTGGATTTAAAACTTGTTAATTCTATCAACCGGAGTCTAAATTTCCCAACAATACTAAATGAAAGAAGGAAAGCTGAGCTGGAATTATGAGGTGCATGCTATATGAGTTAGTAATAGAGAATACCCAACCCTTATTCTGATGAGAATTCCACGGAGAGCAAGAAAATAAAACAAAACTCTTTTGTCTGGGAATGGAACGTGGCACAATCATCATAGGGTAATGGTGATGGCTGAGCAGCTAGCAGACCAGTGGGTAGCCCTAGAAGGACACCCATACTAGGCCAAAAGTGGTTGAGGGGTAAAATAGTAAAACTTATCACGACAAGCTGTATAAAAAGGCCTTAGCTGTGCACAGTAAAATTGGGGGGGGGGGGGGGGGAGGGGGGAGTGAGGAGTAAGGAGGAATAAGTAAGAAAATAGTAAGAAAGAAAACAACAGAAAAACAAGGAAGAATAGAGGGAATATAGGAATAAGAAAGAAAGTAGAAGGCAAAGAGAAATAGAGAGGATAAAAAGTAAAGTAAGGAAAAAAGAGTGTGATAAGGCATGCACTTATAGGCTATTCCCTTCTCTCCCTCTCAATAGCCTACTCTCTAGCAAGTTAAAGGACTTGAGATTAAGCCATTTAGGTCCATTCCTTCAAAGTAGACAATTTCTATGGCAGGATTTCCTTGTGAGATTGCCCCCATTGAAGATTGGTTTCCTTCATGGACTTAAATTTGCTAAGGAACCAAGCACAGTAGACTAAACCCCCCCTTCCCCTCTTTTATTGCGATTGATTAAGCATTAATATTATTCCCTTTTTTTTTTATTGTCGCTAATCTATTTCTGCCGTATTCACATTACTGTGTTTTTTTACTAAGAAAGTGGTTTAAATATTATCTTTGGTTGACAGCAAATATGTCTTTCTTATCCTATTATATTATCTGCCTCCTGCTATTACATTTTTGTGACAGCATCTTCTGTTGTGGGCATGTGACCAAGATCTTAGCAAAGGGGTCCTAGCTTGCACACAAGTTGGCTTGAAGTGAGTTTCAATTGAGTTAGTCCCAACTCTCCTACCCCAGAATTGTTGAGCCACAGCGTGGTAGGAAGCAGTCCAGCCCAAAAAATACATAAAAGGCTCACCACAACTTCAAACAATTTAGTGATCTCATAGTCACATTCTTATTCAATTACTTTCTCTTTTTTTAATAAAGATTTTTCTTAATTGAACTTAAAGGAAAATAGTTTTAAATATTGTGAGGCACAAAATTTCTCTTATAATTTTTTTATTTATATTTCAGTTCAATTTCTATTTATTTTATCTTGTAGCTTATGATTTTAATTTTTTTTTCCTTTTTAATTTATAAAGCCAATTGATTATCCGTTGATGAATACATTTTCTTGTTATATTGGTATGTCTAGTCATTCGATTATTTAAAGAGGAGCTAAATTTGATGCCAAATGTTTTACACTTGTAGCATAATGCCACATTGCCACTTTAAGGTCAAGATGCTAAGCTCTTTTTTTTTGAATATTTTTATACATAATTATTGCAAACTAAAAGAATTTTGTATTCTCAAAAGGATTTAGAAAGATATAATGCTCTTGTAGTGCTTTGAGTACTTGAATGTTGATTCAAAATAATAGTTTAGTCTTAGCCCCCCAAGCAAAAATTCTTGGTTCTCCCTTTGATGAGTAATTTGGAGTATTGGTTGAATTTTTCTTTTCTTTTTTTTAACTTTTTGCTATTTTTTTTGAGAGAGAGTTTCAACTTATTGTGTTTGCTCATAATGATAACTTTTTATCATCAGACTAAAATACCAATCGATTTTTGATGTAAGCGGAGATTGAACCCCGAATATCTTATTTAACCATTAGAGACTTTACTATTGAACTAACTGGAATCCCAAATCTATTAACTTTTTGCCCTTGCTTTGAAGTTAGTTGGAGAAATACAAAAAGTAGCACATTACCAAAGTTTAGAACATTACAACAAAATGTATTTTTAGTGACAAAAATTAGTGAGGAAATTCATATTTCGTCACTAATAATGAAAAAAAATTATTACATTTAGCGACGAAAAATAAATTTCGTCGCTATTGTGATCTGAAAAATCCCAAGGAGGGAAACTTTGGCACCAACTTAATTAATCTATAGTGACGAAATCTTTCGTCGCTAAAAGTTGAAATTTTTAGTGACGAAATATTTCGTCACTGTAGATATTACTGTGGATAGTTTTAGTGACGAAAATACATTCGTCGCTATAAGTTAGTATTAGTGACGAAAAGTAGTCGTCACTAAAAAAATAAAGGAATTACACTTATATGTTTTTAGCGACGAAATCACATTTCGTCACTAAAAGAATGCTTTAGTGACGAAATCATATTTCGTCACTAAAAACAATAATAGATTTACCGTATGAGTTTTAGTGACGAAATCATATTTCGTCACTAAAACACATACGGGTAAAACATATGAATATAGTTTCAGCGACGAACTCCATTTCGTCACTAAAAGTATGCTTTAGTGACGAAATCACATTTCGTCACTAAAAACAATAATACATTTACTGTATATGTTTTAGTGACGAAACCATATTTTGTCACTAAAGCATACTTTTAGTGACGAAATATGATTTCGTCACTAAAACATATACGGGTAAAACATATGAATACCACAAAAAAATATGAATAAAGTTTCAGCGACGAACTCGAATTCGTCACTAAAAGTATGCTTTAGTGACGAATCCGAGTTCGTCACTAAAAGTTTTATAGAACTCAGGCGCCAAAGCGAAAAATTGTTGCGCCAAAAAATTTAGCTACAGCGACGAAACGGTTTGTCGCTAAAAGTTTAATTTTTTGCGACGAAAAGTTTCGTCGCTAAAGGCACCCAATAGTGATGAATCAGAGTTCGTCACTAAAGGGTTTGTACTTATATGAGCTTCAGCCTTTTTTTTTTTTTCACTATCTTCTTTCTGCGTTCTCTCCCTTTCCCAAACTCACATACCCACAAACTCACACACCCAAACTCATACCCACAAAACCCATATACCCAAACTCATACCCACAAAACTCAAATCAGACCTCAATAACGACGAATCAGCCGTCGTCGTCGTTGCTAAGGCGTCGATCCCGGCGACGCTAAGGCGACGATCCCAGCATCGCTAAGGCGACGCTTTGGCTTCGCCGGTGTGAGCACAACGACGCTTCGGCGCGAGCGTCGCGAGCACAGCGACGCTTCGGCGCGAGCGTCGCGAGCACAGCGACGCTTCAGCGCAAGCGTCGCGAGCACAGCGACGCTTCGGCTTCGCTGTTGTGAGCACAGCGACGCTTCGGCCACGCACCGCGATGCTCCGGCGACGTTTCAGCGACGTTTCAGCGACGCACCCGGCGTCGCTTCGGCTTCCCTTCTCCGCGTCTCTTCAGCTTCCCTTCACCGATTCAGATATTTTTTTTTTCTCTTTTTGAGTTAATTTTTTTGTGCTTTTTTTTTGCATACTATTTCTCCTTTTTTTAATTTGTTACCTATTAATTTATTCATTTATTCATTTTTGTAATTAACTCTTTTCTGATTGTTACCTATTATTGTCTTGCTGTTATCAAATTTTTGTTTGCTACCCTGTTTTCTTTCGGCAAAATTTTCAAAATTGAATTTTTCTGGACATTGGTAAATTTGGAATATTGAATTCATAGAGCCTTCTTTATGTCCACATACTCACTATTTTGCTCAGCATTTTGATACTGTAAGAGTTCATGGATCGGTATTTTTGCCTAGGGCTGTCTAAAACTTGACAGTAGAATTTATTTTGGAAAATGGAACTATGTGATCCTCAATCCTACTAGTACAAGCAAAATTAAAATTTCAGACTAAAGGCTAAATGGAACTATGTGACACTAAAGGTGCTGATTGTTCTAATATAGATACAGATTTTACCTTTTGAAGGGGGAAGCCATATTGCTCTGATTTTGAAGACTAACTCAGGTAGCTGGCAAGAAGTTTGCATCTAATTTACTTGATGATAATTGATGCCAAGGTACTTCAAGTTTTCTTTCACTTACCATTTGAATTATGTGTACATAATTTACTTTGTAATTGGTCATTCACAAAACCCAATTCTAAAAAATAATAATAATAAAAAATAATTAAAATTAAAATTAAAATTTTAACCCAAAGTGAAATAAAATTAAAAAGGAGGTCTACTCTATCTAACTGTCTAAAGCTAAGCTAAGAAATTCTAAAGCTTCTTTTTTTTTTTCTTTTTTTCTTTTTATGTAGTGAAAATTTTACTCTTTTTATTATTACAGTGAAAAATGAATTGTAAGCGGTAAATCAAAGAGAAAAAAATGTATGTGTCTCATTAGACGTTGATGGAGTTTTTATGGTTATATGTCTAAAGTTTCAACACGTGCGGCCTGCTAAGTGAAAGCCAACTAGAAATAAGATATTATTATTTAGTTTTTTTTAATATTTATATAAATAATCCAATGAAAAATATTAGATAATAATAAGTTAATTAATAATCGGAAATCATTGGGGTTTTTTTTTTTTTCTAGGGAGAAATCAATGGGCTTTATTGCCCCATGTTTCAATCCATTTATTTAGTATATTACGGCCACTTTTTTTTTTTTCTTTCCTCTTTTAAGTAAATGTTATAGATATAAAAACAAAAAATTATAATAGTTTTCACAACAATTTTTTTATCAATAGGATTGAATTTTAACAAACCACCACTATTTTATATTAACTGATTCACAGCACCTAAGCTAATAAATTTTTACTTCTCCTCTAAATTTTTTTGTTGACCATTTACAACTTACTATATTAACGGTTATGAATTTTTTTTTATGTCTCTAGAGATTGCATCTTCTCTCACTTTCCAAACATACTAACTAATATTCATGATCCAAATTGGTTGTTTTAAGTATTTAATATATACATCGTGTTTTTATAAAATATCAAGGATTATCATATTTTTGTGATTGTTGGTTGCCATCACAAGAGGTAAAGCTTCACTTATCTATGTATTGCATGCAGGTAAAGCTTCACTCATCTTTTTGTGCTTATCATTGGGTCTATATAACTGTTCACTAAAAGTTATCTTTCTTTTATTTCTAGCTCTCTCTTTTGTGACTGAAGAAATTGTGAGGAACAAGGTGAAGAATACAAGTTAACTTTGGATTTTTTCTAAAAGTTGTAAACTTAGCTTGAGCAAAGTAAGTATATTCAATTTCAATACTTGTAAAACTTTATATATTCTTGTGATGCTGGAAATTTGTTTTGTGGTGGGTTGTTGTGTTGGAGCAAGCAGGTGGCTTACATGGTGCTATAAGGTGGCTTAAATTCATATTGGGAGTGTTTTTAATTTCTTGCAAATGTGAATGAAACTTGTTGATTAGTAGCAATTGTGTTTCTTTACTCAATTTCAATACTTGTAAGCATTATAGTTGTGATGTTGGAAATTTGTTTTGTGGTGGGTTGTTGTGTTGGAGCAAGCGGGTGGCTTGCATGGTGCTATAAGGTGGCTTAAATTCATATTGGGAGTGTTTTTAATTTCTTGCAAATGTGAATGAAACTTGTTAATTAGTAGTAATTGTGTTTCTTTACTCAATTTCAATACTTGTAAGCATTATAGTTGTGATGTTGAAAATTTGTTTTGTGGTGGGTTGTTGTGTTGGAGCAAGCGGGTGGCTTGCATGGTGCTATAAGGTGGCTTAAATTCATATTGGGAGTGTTTTTAATTTCTTACAAATGTGAATGAAACTTGTTGATTAGTAGCAATTGTGGTCCTTTATTCAATTTCAATACTTGTAAGTATTATAGTTGTGATGTTGGAAATTTGTTTTGTGGTGGGTTGTTGTGTTGGAGCAAGCAGGTGGCTTGCATGGTGCTATAAGGTGGCTTAAATTCATATTGGGAGTGTTTTTAATTTCTTGCAAATGTGAATGAAACTTGTTAATTAGTAGCAATTGTGTTTCTTTACTCAATTTCAATACTTGTAAGCATTATAGTTGTGATGTTGGAAATTTGTTTTGTGGTGGGTTGTTGTGTTGGAGCAAGCGGGTGGCTTGCATGGTGCTATAAGGTGGCTTAAATTCATATTGGGAATGTTTTTAATTTCTTGCAAATGTGAATGAAACTTGTTGATTAGTAGCAATTATGGTCCTTTATTCAATTTCAATACTTGTAAGCATTATAGTTGTGATGTTGGAAATTTGTTTTGTGGTGGGTTGTTGTGTTGGAGCAAGCGGGTGGCTTGCATGGTGCTATAAGGTGGCTTAAATTCATATTGGGAGTGTTTTTAATTTCTTGCAAATGTGAATGAAACTTGTTGATTAATAGCAATTGTGGTCCTTTATTCAATTTCAATACTTATAAGCATTATAGTTGTGATATTGGAAATTTGTTTTGTGGTGGGTTGTTGTGTTGGAGCAAGCGGGTGGCTTGCATGATGCTATAAGGTGGCTTAAATTCATATTGGGAGTGTTTTTAATTTCTTACAAATGTGAATGAAACTTGTTGATTAGTAGCAATTGTGGTCCTTTATTCAATTTCAATACTTATAAGCATTATAGTTGTGATGTTGGAAATTTGTTTTGTGGTGGGTTGTTGTGTTGGAGCAAGCGGGTGGCTTGCATGGTGCTATAAGGTGGCTTAAATTCATATTGGGAGTGTTTTTAATTTCTTGCAAATGTGAATGAAACTTGTTGATTAGTAGCAATTGTGTTCCTTTATTCAATTTCAATACTTGTAAGCATTATAGTTGTGATGTTGGAAATTTGTTTTGTGGTGGGTTGTTGTGTTGGAGCAAGCGGGTGGCTTGCATGGTGCTATAAGGTGGCTTAAATTCATATTGGGAGTGTATATTTGTGTGTGCAATGTATATTTATTTAAGTATTAATATAGACTTATGCATTCATGAATAGGATAGAACTTTATCTAAGTAGCTTATAGACTTAGATGTTAGAATACATTATGCATAAGTTGTCCTTATTTTACTAAAGTAGCATTCATCTTGTAATTGTAGTCAAACATGGATAAAAGTTGGATGACAATGGGTAAGACACCCGATGGCAGATTAAGTCATTCATATATTGAAGAGGTCAATGCATTTATTAATTCCGCAAGAGCGGTTGTGGACTTGAGTGGTAATATTCCGTGCCCGTGTATTCATTGTGTGAATTGCTATCGACAATCTCCTCAAACTGTGCGTATCCATTTGCTTCATCGTGGAATTATGCAATCTTACATTAATTGGTATAATCATGGAGAATCTCGTGTATTGAACGAGAACATTCATGATAATGAAATGTCGGATGATGATCATATAGATGGTATCGATGCCTTGGTAGATGACCGAATTAGAGGGGAACCAAGAAATGCAACCGAAGATGAGGAGGTGCATCATTTTGATAAAATTGAGGAAGATGCAAAGCGTAAGTTGTATCCAGGTTGCACTGATTATAGTATCTTGAAGTTTGTTATTGAGATGTTGAATGTAAAGGTAATGACCAACTTGAGTAATAAGGGACTTGATATGATGCTAGAATTGCTGACAAAGGTTTTACCGAAAGATAACTTGGTTCCAAGATCAACTTATGAAGCAAAGAAGATATTACGTGACTTGGGCATGTCATACGAGCATATAGATGTATGCAAAAATGATTGTGCATTATTTTGGAAGGAAAATGAAAACCTTGATAAATGTCCGGTGTGTGAGGTGCCTAGGTACAAAGATACACGTACCCAAGGTAAGAAAATTCCTCACAAGGTATTACGTTACTTCCCGTTAACACCGAGACTAAGGAGATTGTACATGTCAGGCCAAAGAGCTAAGGACATGAGATGGTATATAGACAAATGTGTGAATGATGGGATAATGAGGCATCCGGCTGATAGTGAGGAGTGGAAGGAGTTTGATTTGCAACATCCTGATTTTGCCCTCGAACCTCGCAATGTAAGGTTGGGGTTGGCTACAGATGGATTTAATCCTTTTGGGAATATGAACAACAACTATAGTATGTGGCCTGTCATACTTATCCCTTATAATCTACCGCCTTGGTTAGTTATGAAGGAGCCATATTTTATGTTGTCCTTGCTTATTCCCGGTCCCCATCAACCGGGGAATGAGATTGATATTTACTTGAAACCATTGGTTAATGAGTTGAAGGAGTTGTGGGAAGAAGGTGTAGAAACTTTTGATGCTTATAGTAAAGAGCATTTTCAGATGCATGCAACTTTGTTGTGGACAATACATGATTATCCTGGATTTGGTAACATGTCCGGGTGGAGGACAAAGGGTTATCATTCTTGTTACACTTGCAATGATCAACCATATTCAGAAGCTTTGGAAAGTAAAATTGGATTCATTAACCATCGAGCTTATTTACCTATGGAACATCGTTGAAGACATAGTCGGTTGCATAATGGTTTACCAGAGAAACGAAAGAGATCCTTAGAGTTACAAGTGGGAAAGATACAAGAGCAGCTAGATAGAATGCCAAATATAATTTTAGGAAAGCATCCAAGTAACAAGAAGAAATAACTTATTGGGGAGCCAAATTGGTCAAAGGCAAGTATTTTGTATAAGCTTCCATATTGGAAAAATAAGAAGCTTAAGCACAACATTGATGTCATGCATGTGGAGAAGAACATTAGTGAGAGTACTTATGGTACTTTGTTGGGCATTGAGGGAAAAAACAAGGACACTGACAAGGCTTGGATAGACTTGCAAAATATGAACTTCAGGCACACGTTGCATTTAAAACAACGTCCTGATGGATCATATGATAAGCCTCGAGCTTTCTTTTCATTAAGTCCCAATGAAAGGGATGGTTTTTATGACTTTTTGAAATCAGTCAAGTATCCGGATGGCTATGCAGCCAACATATCAAGGTCAGTGAATGCAAAAAATGGTAGATTATCTGGTTTGAAAAGTTACGACTGTCATGTGCTACTATAACGAATTCTTCCAATTGGGTTGCGAGGGTTTGTAGATAAAGACATTAGTATTGTATTGTTTGAGTTGGGCAACTTCTTTCAAGACTTGTGTTCAAGGACCTTAAAGCGGAGTGAATTGGAGAAACTAGAAGAACGTATAGTTCTTATACTATGCAAGCTTGAGAGGTTCTTTCCTCCAGCATTCTTTGATGTTATGGTCCATCTTGCTGTTCACTTGCCTCGAGAAGCAATTCTAGGAGGCCCGGTACAATATCGGTGGATGTATCCAATTGAAAGGTAACTAGATCTTTTGATGCATTCATCAATTGCATTTTTCCCACGTGGTATAAAATCACATGCTATGTGTATTTTTTCCTCGTAGGTACCTTGGAAAATTGAAAAGATACGTTTCCAACCGAGCTCGACTAGAAGGTTCGATTGCAGAGGCTTACATTCTTAAAGAATGTATTAACAACTGGTCTTTGTATATTGATGGGATCGAAACTGTGCATAACCGAAGAGAAAGAAATGAAGATTTTGGTGAATCTAGCAAAGGATTGATAGTTTTTTCACAGACTGCCCGACCTACAGGTGGTAGGCGGAATGATGGCGACTTGTCTCGTGCATTGCTTGATACTGCTCATTGGTACTTGCTGTATAATAGTCCTGAGTTAGAGCCTTATTTAAAGTATGTGATTTCATATGCATATATTGTTTAATCAAGTTTTGAATATTATTTGCAATGCTTAGCTGAAAATAAATCATTTTATTTTTAACAGCGAACACAAAAACACATTGCATAATCTTACTGGAGAGGCAATAACTCAAATCCAACGACAAGAGTTTCCCAAGTGGTTCAGAGAACGTGTAAGACATTTGAAATTTAATCAAACTAATAAATTTAAACATTTAAATTTATTTGTCATTGCTTATTACTAATAGGATATCATTTGTTGTATGTCATTATAGATGAATAGATTGAAAGTTAACGAGTCATCAGAAGCTCCTAAACAGTTATGGTCATTAGCAAATGGTCCTAAGCCATATGTGAAGGAGTACACTGTTTGTATGGTCAATGGTGTAAAGTTTCATACAAGGGACCTAGACAATCGTCGTGTAACCCAAAACAGTGGTGTATGTACCGAAGGGGACCATGAGGGAGAAATGCACGACTTCTATGGTCATGTGTGCAAAATTTGGGAATTAGAGTATATGTTTCGCCATAAAGTTGTTTTGTTCCAGTGTGAATGGTATAATACTAGTACCAATGGTCGAAGGAGAACGATAAGAACTGATGCACACTACACGAGCATTGATGTTACAAGTCGATGGTATCAAAATAACCCTTTTATACTTCCTAGTCAAGCGAAACAAGTTTTCTACCTTCAAGATACGAAATTGCGTGACCCTTGAAAAATTGTGCAATGCATCCAACATAGGGGAGTCTTTGATGTCCCAGAAGTCGGGGGCAGAGAATCCAATGATAATACAGAAGATAGTGATGCATTCCAACAAGAAGCAATTGTTGATATTGTCCCTATCAATGTTGAAGACAATATTATTGAGTATTATATGAGTGATGTTGAAACTGAGGTTATTCTTGAAGGTAAAACTTCAAGAGACGCTAATCAAAATGAAGAGCATGACATACCTGATGTTGATCTTGATATGGATTATGATATGTAGAGTTCATAACAATTGTCTTAAATGTTATGTGATTATCTTAAAGTTTTATGCTTGTCTACGTAGCAATTGTTATTGAGATGTTTTGTGCTTATCTTAAACTTGATATGGATATTGATCTGGTCATTTGTTGTGTTGAGTTAGTAGCAATTGTGTTCAAATTTAGCACTTGTGAATTGCTTGATATGGATAATGGTATGGACTATAATATGTAAAGTTAGTAGTAATTATTATTGAGATGTTTTGTGCTTATCTTGAACTTGATATGAATATTAATGTGGTCATTTGTTGTGTTGAGTTAGTAGCAATTGTGTTCAAATTTTGTACTTGGAGATTGCTTGATATGGATAGTAGTGTGGATTATAATGTTAAGTTAGTAGAAATTGTACTTATTTTTCATGTCAATACATAGTTTCAAAAAATGCCCAAAAAGGCCAAATACACTCATAATATACCGAGGTATGAGATGGCAAGATTGGATAGAATGAGGCAAAACCAAGAGATAATTGATGCTTTGGGATTGAAGCACATCTCAACTTCTCTAAAGGATTCTGCTTAGTCCAATTGTGCAAAAAGGAAAAGAAGTAGAGCCAGTGTTGTGGTAGATGATGATTATGTACCACCTATTGGTGACGATGAGAATGATGTTGAGTCATCTAATTCTTTAATCCATAAGGTACAATAGATGTTTCATAGGGTGCAATAGATAATAACTTTGTTGTTCTATTATTTGTAATGACTTTGTTGTTCTATTATATATATGTTTCTAGTTACAGATGGCACCAGGATGACTTACACACTCGCAAGGTGTGGCATCTATCCTGGTGGTCCAATTTACGGTCCAATCTACGGTTCAATCTACAGAAACACCTCTTGAAGCAAATCCTCTCGCCCAAAGTTCTTCAAGTGTGGAGGCTACCGACGCATTAACTAGCACGACTGGTAATTACATAAAACATACTTAATTGCAACTACACCTTGTCTTTACTATTGAGATTATACTTAATGTAGATAGAATGTATAATTTTATAACATTGATAATTTTTAAATAGGATCTGCTAGCAGAAATACCCGTGAAACAACACGTGGTATAGCAGTACCGGCACTTGTTGAAAAAAGTGGTAAACTACCAGTACGTATAGCTGCAGAGTATGATGCTCCTGTTGGGAAGAATGCATGCAAGCTTGTTAATCAAATTGGCGTACAAGTGCGAAGTAATTTGTCCAGTTACAATGTAAAAAATTGGAAAAGTGTTGATGTTGCTACTAGAGATGTGGTGCTTCAAAATATCGTGGTAAATTTATATTAATAACGTCTAACTCGTTTTTGTTGTCACTAAGTATATTAATTCATATAATAATATTTTTATAATACATATATACTTCATTTTACAGGATCAGTTTGAGCTTGAAGGAGATTCCAACTTAGTAACGAAAACAGTAAATACAAAATGTGGAAGATTATTGAGTAACGGCTCTAACAAGTTGTATCAGACTTATAAGAAGCTTGTACAATCTCATGATGAAGACTATGCAAAAATCCACCTGCCAAAGAATGTCACACTTGAGCAATGGACTGGACTTATTGAAGGGAGATGGACCAATAAGGACTGGCTGGTAAATTATTTATGCGTATATTATTATTATCCAATATTTATTATATTATGTTGTCAAATGATTAGATTAATACTTAGATGAAGTAAATTTATACTGTTTTATTAATGATTTAATAAATATCTTGAATGTTCTTTATTAGGAAAAATCAAGAATTAATTTTGAAAATAGAAGCAAAACTTTAGGCAAACATAGATGCGGGACAAAGGCATTTGCTGTTAGGGTTGATGAGGAGGTGCGTGTTTTTTCATTTTCTTAAACCTTAGTATATTACATATTGTGATTAATTAATTATAAATAACTAACACTCGAATGTTAATTAATTAGACAAATAATAATGGTGGTCAAGTTCCTGAATTGGCAAAAGTCTACAAAGATGTTCATTTTAATCCAAACACAAATAAGTGGATACACCATGACGATGAAGCGACATATGTATGTGTATCATTCCATCCCTATTATTCCATTCTTATCATATTTGTAAAGTTATTACATATGTAGTATTAATGTTGTGATTGTTGTTTTTTTTTTTTCCTCTTTCAAATGGTAGGAAACTATTCTCAAAGTGCAAGAGGATCATTGTCAAGATCCTAATGCAATTCCCCTTACACAAGAGGAAATTTCAAACTTGGTTTTTAAGAAAAAATCTGGTATTGTAAAAGGACTTGGCATGAGACCTTCTTCTTCTCTAGTAACCACTGCCTCATCTAGTGCCTCGATAGAGTATATTCATCGGTTAGAAAATGAGATAATTGAGCTCAAAGAGGCAAGAGTTAGGGACGAAGAGGAGCGAGCTAAGGAGCAAGAGGCGCGAGCTAAGCAAGATGAGATTCAAAAGAATATTCTTAATTTTTTAAGGAGCAAGGGTTATGATGACGATTTTAACTATGGAGGTGGTTCATCTTCAAGTTAAATCACTTATTGGTAACACTTCATTTTCTATGTATCATTTGAAACTAATTGTTAGAAATTTTTTTATAACATAGTTAATGTTTTTACTTTACGATTTTAATGTAATAGTGTTTTTATATTTGTGCAGATTTCTTATTGGTGGCTTTTGGGTGTTTGCTTTGGCATTATTTGAAGACATATGAGAACATCTTTTGACTTTAGGGGGTTCTAATTATATTATGCTACATTTTTTGTATTGTTTTAAAACATTTTAAGTTATTGTATGTGTTGCAAACAATTATTGTATGGAAGGAGTTTGAATTTGATACTTGTTTTAATTTTAACTTGTGCAATGTATGGATCGATTTTTTATAAATGTGTTAATCAAATGTGAGGTTTTAATAATGTAATAACAGGGTACAGGTTAATATCAACGTCATGAAAATAATAAAAACAGAAAATATGTTTTAGTGACGAATTTTTTCGTCACAAATATGGCAACAAAAAATTGTTTTAGTGACGAAATATTTCGTCACTAAATGCAGTGGAATTTTGTAAGAAATGGTTTTAGTGACGAAAATTTTCGTCACTATATGTGCATGGATTTTCTTAAAAATAGTTTTAGTGACGAATATTTTCGTCACTATATGTACCCGAAAATAGTTTTAATGACGAAATTTTTCGTTACTAAATATGATTTAATAAACTGAAATGATTTTAGTGATGAAATATTTTCGTCACTAAATATTGTTTTTAGCGAGGAAAACATTTAGCGACAAAACTTTTTCGTCGCTAAAAGTTTTTTTTTTTTTTTTTTTATACCAAATTCGACTTTTAGTGACGAAACGAATTTCGTCACTAAAAGTCCAATTTCTTCACTAAAGGTTCTTAGTGACGAAAAACTGGACTTTTAGTGACGAATTTTTTCGTCACTTAAAATACATTTTCTTGTAGTGGAAATTTATTATTATTATTATTATTATTATTATTATTATTATTATTATTATTATTTTACTTAAAGGAATGCGAATTTTCCTAAAAAGAAAAAATGAAATTTTGAAAAGTCTTTATCTGCGAAATTCCCATATAAAGTTTTGAGTTTTCTCTGAAGACGGATTTTTATATCATCATTTATAACTCTCTTTCATTCTTCAATTGTTCAGATCATGGATGGTTTCTATTGGCTCACATTATATTCCGGAACAATTGTATATTTTCTACTCTATATCATTCTTGTTAGGAGCCATTTGAGATTTTCATCCAAAAAAAGGTTTGTACTCCACACTGTAAAAACGAGAACAATAATAAGAAAGGTTTTATAGGTATTAGTTTAGTCCCTCGGTTCAAAAAGAACACTTTAAAATTTGAGACAGCTTAGAAACATATAAATTCTATATTATTTGGAGAAATTATACTTTATCATCCTAAATTATACCACAAATTACACTTTATATTCTAAAATTCCAAAATGCGTAGCTAGTATCATAAACTATAACTTATGTTACACTTACTATAACTTTTGTTACACTTTGCACCCTTTGTCAATTTTGTCTTTGTTTTGGATAACATCATATGAAAAGACTCAATTGCCCTTCTTTTCAATCTCTTAAAAATAAAAAAATTGAAATACACAACGGCAATACTTGTGTATATTTGCACAAGTGCTGAAGCAAAAGTACATTTTGCACAACAGATGTATGATGTTGGTGTTTTTTTGGATTGATTGGGAAAAAGTTGGCACTTATGTTATTTTACAATGCCTTATGCTAATGTCCTTACATAATGGTTTTGTAAATTGTACATTATGTTATTCCAACGCACATAATAGCTTTCTGGGCATTTGTACCATTTTAAGCCCGACTCACTCGACTTGTTTGTATGTATATGAGGAAAGTGACAATTCTGCTTAGTAGTATTTTATGAACTTCTTCAACTAGATGGCACACTAAGTAACCAAATCCTCAGACCGACTGAAAGTTCATGGGTGTTCGATCTTTGATCCAACAACTTGACCATGATAAAACCTTAATACTTCAAAGCCTAAACGAAAGTCAACTGAAAAATTTTGGGAATAAGGTTTTATTATTGTTGTGTTTTTTAAATTCAAGATAGAAATAACCAAATGTAATAATTTCCCATAATATTTTTTCTAAACCAAATATTAACGAATTTTAAAATCATTATTAAAAAAAAAAAAAAAGTGTCATCTGTCTCATATCTGTTATACTGCTTGCAAACCCAAATATAAATGTAATCCTTTCTCAGCCACACGACCATGATTGGGCTTATACACCAAGATTGGGCTTTTAAAATGTCCCGCCATACCATATATTGCATAAAGAAGGCCTGAGTCGAATCAAAAAAAAAAAAAAAAAAAAAAAAAAAAGGCCTGAGTATATATATATATATATATATAATTGAAAAGAGAAATTGACCAGTGTTTTTTTTTTTGAAGCAAAATTGATCAGAGTTTTAATTTCATAAAAACTTTTAATCAAACTAGATAGAAGGATTCTAATCTCATTAGAATCTATAACTTTTAATTATATCTTTAATCTCATTAAAAAATTCTAATTAAAAATAAATCAATCACTTTTAATCATACAACGATTCAGGACTAAGAGTTTTTTTTTTTTGATAAACAGGACTAGGAGTTTTATTTTAACTAAAAACCTTCAATCTTGCCTCATAGTTAGATAATAATTAATAAATGTCCTTGACTTTTAAGGACTTTAACCATTACTCACCTAGATTAACAACCCTAATCACATTAAAATTCAATTTTCAACGTGGAAAAAAAATTATAGAAACAAAAACCAGAAAATCAGAAAAAATAAATGAAAAGCGAAATCGGCCTTCCCAGGTTCTCGTTTCACAGGAATTAACAATACTCTCCGCGATGTCTAATCTTCCGCTTGATGTTATCGCTGAGATACTCTCTCGATTAACAGTGAAATTTCTCTCACGCTATCTCTGCGTTTCCAAGCAATGGTACGCTCTAATCCACAGTCATGCTTTCATCAATCTCCACCTCCGTCGCTCCATCGAGTCCAACACAGATCGCACCCTCATCCTTCACCAACAACACGCCACCGTTCCATTTGATTACTTCTCCGTCCCCTTCCCAAACGGCGATCAGTTCGGCAAGCCCATGAAAATTCACCACCCACCACTACCACTCTGTGTAAACATGTCCACCCAACAAATCCACGGTTTGGTTTTCGTGCGTTGTAATAAGGGCGAACTCGCTATCTGGAATCCACTGATACGTAGGTACAGGAAGCTGCCCACGTTAGAAAAACCTTTTCCTAGTATTACGATCGCTTTAGGATTCGGCTACGATACTCGTGAGGACGATTATAAGGTGTTGAGGGTCGTACAATTTTTAAATAGAGGGTTTGATGTTAAGATGTATAGTCTTAAATCAAAGTCGTGGAAAAATATTAAAGAGCAATGGCCCAAAAAGGGGTGGAAAAGATCTTCCAAGTCAGTGTCGGTGAATGGAGCTTTGCATTGGTTAGTAGCTGAGAATAAGCAGGGTCCGGTGATGATTCTTGCTTTCGATCTTGCCAATGAGAAATTCCAGGACTTTGCAACGCCGCCGCGCCAACCACCAACCTATGGGGCGGAGAGGTTTTTGGAAGCATGTTTGGAAGGGTTTTTGGAAGCGTGTTTGGAAGTATTGAATGGAAAGCTATGTTTTATTGTGAATCTTGAAAAGAAGGATAATGAAGTTTGGTTGATGGAAGAATATGGGGAAGGGAGTTCTTGGACTCGGGTTTATAAAATTGAGTATGATGGGGTGTTTAAGAATGTCAAGTGTTTCAATCCTTTAATGTTTTCCAAGAATGGCAAAAAGATTCTCATGGAGATGTGCTATTCGGGTCGTACTTTTCTTATTTGGTTTGACACAGAAATTAAAACACAGAGGAAGGTTAAGATTCGGAAGCTTCCCTATGTGTTTCAGACGGCAATTTGTACCGGGAGTCTTCTTCTGCTTGATGGAGATAATGTGGACAGTCGATATTGAAGAACAATAGGTAAAACAAACTAATTCATTTTTGTTTCCTTAATTGTCTGTCTTATTTTTGGTCTCTTACCATTTTTGGTTGCATAAATCTTTCAAAGACCAGACTAGAATTCGAGTATTAGTAAAGTGGTGGTTGTGAATGATAGGGGACAACTCTGTGACGTTTCGTGTAGGACTTGAGAATTGAGATCATTGTTTGAGTGATACGCATTTTATTGTAGATTTTATTTGCTCCTCTTTTATAATATAAATCTCTGATCATGTAATTTTTTTGAGATAATTTTTTTACTTATAAAAAAATTTCATGCATTGCTAACATGTGTTAGTCTTAGTCTTTGTCTATGCCAGGAATGAAAGTACATTAGAGGGTCTTAATCTGTTGGTGAAAGGAGTGATTGAATGATTAATAAATGAAAAGTAAGAAGGATAAAGAGGTGATTGTGGACTTCACTATATCTTTCCAAAGTTGTCTTTCTCTCTAACTAGGTCTTATATGTCTAGATGCTTAGTGCATCTACTATGACATATTAGCTGTTGTGGTGTTATTAAGCATCCACAAGGGCTCATGACTGCGTGCATATGAGAGTTTTCAAATTTCAATGCTGACATTTTTTTTTTCTTAAAATTATTAAGGGTGTAAATACTAATTATAGTTAGGAAATAACTTTTAGGCCATCATCTTTTTGGAAATGAGTTTTTAGAATATTTAGCTGTTTTCTCATCATGCCAATGTTATTAATTCCTTTTTTAAAAAGAAAAAGATTAGGCCTTAGGGTGTTTTCCTTATTCATCATAAGGTGATTCTGAGGTCCTTAACTTCATAAGTCTTTTCAAAGACTGATTAGCATAGAAATGCTAGTAAATAAAATTATAAGTAAGGCCTTGAGACTAAGGAATGTATTTGGTCTTTTCTTATTTGCATATCATTCTGGACATTCTTTTGAATTATATGGTGAACCTTTTACTCTTTGTTTTTACAGGGCCTGCAAACCTGCTTGGTGGCTTTGTTTTCATGGTATACGTCATCATTGTCCCTTTTTTTTTCTTCACCATTTCAAAAGAAAGGAGAGGGGCAGGGGAGGGAGCATTTCAGCGACTATCTATCCATTTCATTTGTGGAAATTACTGACACACTTGACTAGGATGATACTTTTCTGGGGAAAGCATGTCATTTGTTTGGCAATCAATTTTATATGGGAGGTTGTTTCTGTTCCTTCGGATTGATTGTATAGATTTCTCTCTTCCCTTGGAACCTTTATTTCTAATTCTAGAATGTAATCTATTTAGTAAAGCAATCCAATTTTGCAAGTTATTGAAGATTTGAGCAACATCAAAGGTTGGAGAACTTTCCAGTTGTTGGACTCATTTCTACCTATATATAAGAGAGGCTGGATTATTCATGTCTACTAGAATATTTATCTGTTTTCTCATCATGCCAATGTTTTTTTTTTTTTAATGAAACTTATGCACTTAATAATTCCGGTATTGTTGCATATCTAATATGACAAAATATAGTTGTCCTTTTTTTTATTTTTAAGGAAAAAAGATAGGATTTTGGTTTGGCAATGCTCTTCAATTTCTAATAAATAGATCAGATATAACTCAAATTCAACTGTGGCTACTCCAAAAGATAAATTGTGCAAAGATGAAGCAATAGCCGAAACATATTGTTCCTACTGGCTTGTCTTTCTTGGCCAATATGGAAGGGAAGAAATGAAAAGATATTTGATAAAAGGATCCAAATTCTTGGATTGACAACTCAAAAAGCAAAGTCTCTACTTCTTTATTTATTAATTGGATGTAGATAGATAAAGACTTATCAAATTATTATTTAAAAGATAATGTGATAAATGATAATAGTGTATGAGATTGTGCATATTGAATCATTAATGGGTGGCTAAAATGGGTTATATTGTTTTGATGCTTGATATGAGTAAACCCGATGATAGGGTGATCTTTCCTAGAGAACACAATGATAGGGTGATCTTCTTTATCTTTATCCTTTTTTTTTTTTTTTTTTTTTTGGAGAAACGATGGATTGTTTATCTATTATATTGTACTCCATCTTCTTAAATGGTGAGCCAGCGCCCTTCACCCCCATGAGAGGTTTTTGCCAAGGTTACTCTCTCATCTCTTTAAGCTGGTGATAGCTTATTATTTTGCAGGGCAATTGAGCATGGTTGTCTAAATATGATTAAGTTAATTCGAATCTATAAGCATGCCTCGTGTTAATGGATCAATTGTGATAAATAATGTCATTACTTTCTCAAATACAAGCTGATTTCAAAATTTTGGAACTAACAAGACTCAATTGTTCTCATCCAAAAAAAAAAAAAAAAAAAAAAAGAAAAAAAGAAGAAGAAGAAGACTCAATTGTTATTGTTTTATTTTGTAAATTCAATACAATAATTATAATATATATATATATATATATATATTGGCTTTAAATTTACGAAACAATAGATTGTATTTCTATAATGAAGTAGGTACATACATCTTCTAATACTATATTTGACAAGATATAAGAACTAGTTTGTAATCTCTTGCTAGTTAAATGGAACGCATAGAGTGAAATTAAAGTTTCCAATGTAAAATTTAATTGAATTTTCAACTCAATTTTGAATATTTTCTATTAAAAAAAAACTCAATTTTGAATATATATATATATATATATACACACTTTTAAAATGTGCCACCATACCATGGACGAAATGGCTAAATAACCATAAAATCCCAACTATGTAGTTAATAGTCATTAGTTTCAAATTATATTTTTTACTAGCATCTTGAGTCTAAGAGACTCGATTTAGGGGCTATAAATCGAGTCTTTGAGGGTCGATTTTCATGTTTTGATTGAGTCTGAGTTGGCACTTTTTCCACGTGGCGTCCACATGGAAATCGAGTATCTAAGGCTTGATTTATAAGCCCATATATATTAGCAACAGCCCCAGCGAAAACAAATCAGAGCCAGAAGGGAAAAAAAAAAAAAAAAAAAAGCAGCAGAACAAGGAAAGAACCCAGGCTGGCGCGACCTAGGCTAGGCGAGCCCAGGCCAGCGCGACCTAGGCGCGCGAGCCTAGGTCGCGTGAGCCCCGGCCGCGTGGCGGCTGGGTCGCGCGAGCCCAGGCCATCTTTCTCTTTCCCTGGTCTTTTTCTCTCTCTGATCTGGTCTCTCTCTCTCTAATCTCTGATCTGGTTTTTCTCTCTCTTGTTGATTTGATCTAGGAGGTGAGGCTGCGCATAGACTTAAAATTTTTTAAAATTTTTTTGGTTTGTAAATCGAGTCTTAGAGACTCAATTTTCAAGTGGTCTCTAGAAAAAGATGCCACATTAGAGGTGATTAGACCATAAAAATCGAGTCTTTAAGACTCGATTTATAGGTCAAAATCGAGTCTAAGAAATTCGAGATGCTAGTAAAAAATATAGTTTCAGAATCTTAACTACTATAGAGATAGTTAGAAAAATGAAATTAGTTAACTATTTTCCCCCCATACCATGAACAAAACATAAAAAGGTGGAAAGAGAGATGCCCATTTCACAGAAATCAATCTTTTACTTCACTTTCCACTTTCAAAGAAAGGCATTCAGATCATTACCAGTACCATTGAAGTCTCTCATAAGCTTCCGATGCGTTTCCAAGCACTGATACGCCTTGATCAACGATCAAGATTTCATCAAGCTCCACCTCCACCGCTCCATGGAGTCCAACAACACCCTCATTGTCCAGCAACGAATCACCGCCATTTCCTTTCAATACTTCTCCCTCAGTTTCACCGGTGATGACGAGAATCGCTTTGGTAGGCCCTCTGATAATTACCAGCCATTGTTACACTGCTCAAATATCTTGGATTGTTTCCATGGCTTGCTTTGCATTTATACTAACAAATTGGGCGAAGATATCACCATTTGGAACCCATTTATCAACGAGTTCAGGAAATTGCCAAGCGAACCCATAGAGAAACTAGCTACTGCTTTTTTAGCTTTTGGGTATTTTCAGATTAACAATGACTATAAGGTGTTGAGAGTTGTAGAATTTCAAAGTAAAGAGACACTAGCCGTGGTTTTTTTAGCATTTGGGTATGATCATATTAACAATGACTATAAGGTGTTGAGGGTTGTAGTCTTGTAGAATTTCCTAAAAAAGGCCAGTCTTTGATTGAGTTTGAAGTCAAGTTGTATAGTCTTAAATCTCAGTGTTGGAAAAAAATTGAAGATCATTGACCCAAAAAGGAATGGTCGATATGTTCAGACTCCGCGTCCTCAAATGGAGATTTGCATTGGTTAGTAGCTGAGTAAGGGTGGCATCCAGAGAAGATTCTTGCTTTCGATCTTGCGACTGAGAAATTCCGGGTCTTTACAATGCCGCCTCAAGCACCCAAAAATTGCATGACGAATTTGGTAAAGTTGAAAGGACAGCTCTGTTTTATTATGAATACTGTGACGTATAATGATGTTAAAGAATTGTATCATGATGTTTGGTTGATGAAAGAATCTGGGGAAGAGAGTTCTTGGACCCAGATTTATAAAATTGAGCAACGTACAGTGGCTTGATCTTTTAAATATTGGATGCCTCTAATGTTTTCGAAGAATGGCAAGAAGATTCTCATGGAGGAGTGCCATACGGATTGTGCCTATCTTATTTGGTATGGCATAGAAAATAAAATATGTGAGAGGGTTAAGATTCAGAAGCTTCCCAAGTCATTTCAGACCACAATTTGTATCGGGAGTCTTCTTTTGCTTGATGGTGACAATGTGATTGATCCAACATAGAACAATAATAGGTAAAGCAATGATGGTAGTTTTTGTTTGCTTGATTGTCTGACTTAGCATTGGTGTCATCATTTTTGGTTGCATAGCTCTCTTAAGACCAGTTTTCTTCTTTCAAAAGTAATACCTTCTATTCTTTGATTTTGAGCTTGTTTTAAATAATCAAGTATGATCATATCTACCTACATATAAGAAAAACTCTATATATAGCTATTTTTTCATCATGCCAATGTTGTTGTGAAGCTTATGCACGTAATATAGTAGGTCAGTTGTGTCTTAGCCTCTGATTAGGTCTTATTATGCCTAGATGCTTAGTGTATTAGTATATACTATGACATTAATTGTTGTTGTAATTATTAAACATCCTTAGGGGTTCATGGCTACTTGCATACTAGAGTATTCAAATTTCAATGTTGTTAGGTTCTAAGACTTTAGGAACTAATGTATTAGATCTTCAATTTATATTATGTTGGCAAACCATGATCAAAACATAGAGTTTAGGTTTAGGCTTGCTCAAAGTGTGTTTATTTGTAAAATTGGAATCAAGTAATTGCAGAATTTATTGGACTAAATCTGCAAGGCTCGATCGATCGAAAATTAGACTCAATCGATCGAATCACATGTAGATTTATTTTTCTGCAGAATTTTCAATTCAGCCCAAGCCCATATGACGTGTAGGGTTAAGTGAATCTTGTGCCTCTTTTGTAGATCTAGGGTTTTGAACTCAAAAGCTCTCTAAGGTCTTTGTTGAGTTGTGTGTTGAATCTTTTGTGAAATTTTAGAGGTGTTTACCTTCATACACACACATAGAGCTACATGATCAAGATTTGCATCAAGAACTTAATGGTGATTTCAGTTATTGCATAAAGAACTTTCAAGAATATTCAAAACCTTTGAGTGGAGTCTCAAAGTCACTAGTAGTAGAACTTGTGGTTGCAGTAGGTCAAAGAAAGAAGTAGTCCGTGAACTCAGAGTTATCATGGGGTCGTGATAGTAAGTTTTTTACTTGAAGTAGCAATTGGATGTTAGTGGTCTAAGTTTTATTGTACAAACTTCAATTCTTTCATAGTGGATCTGTTTTACCTTAAGAATAGCTAGGTTAAATCTTCCCTCGGTTTTTTACCTGTTTGGTTTTCTTAGGTTATCATATCGTGTATTCTTTATATTTCCACATTATTTACATTATATGATTTGAATGTGTTAACCTAGAACTAAATAATTTATCTAAGTAATCACTTGGCTAAATAACTAAGTTAAACAACTTGTGTTTTAAGGGGTCTAAAAATGAACAAATGCTGATGTTTTCTTTGATTAAAGGTGTAAGTACCAATTATAGTTAGGAAACAGTAGGCCATTGTCTTTTTGGTAATGAGTTTGTAGCTAATGCCTTGAGATTTATGATTGGTTTGTTTTCTTAAAATCCTACTGTATTTTTATTTTATTCAAAAGAAAAGAGAAACATCTCAACACCCAAGCCTACTGTAAGTGTATGTGTGTTGCTTTAAATATTGGAAATTAAACTTTTCAAGAACGGTTGGGAGTTGGAATCTTTGTTGTCTTTTGTGTACTTAATTTATTCTATCCAAGAATGGGATTGTTGGGTGATGTCATTGGTTTGAGTCCCATATGTGTTTGAGTTGCTTACTAAATCAAAACAAATACAGGTGGCGTCGTAGAGATTTCTTCCTACCCTGTCTTTCTTCTTTAATGGTGTTGCCTTATTTTTTCAACTTTAATTTTTCTGGCTTGTAAGTTGACAAGAACACAATTATGGTTTGGTATTCTTAAGTGGTTTCAAGTTAATTTTGATAATGAAAGATGGGAAAATTAGGGTTTTGAAGACTTCGGGTTTTGGATTTGGCTTGTAAGAGAGATAATTGATGATGGATGTGAGATCTCAGGCCCTGGCCTAGCTCAATGACAGTATCTTTCAATATTTGACTGTATAAGAAAAATGCTTGGTAAGGTCATGTCCTGGGTTTGGATCATCAAGAATGCAACCCTTGCAATTTGAAAAGATTAGTAATATGGATTCCATATATCTATGGAAAGCTTTGTCATACAAATCTCTTCTTTTTTTTTTTTTGGTTTTGTTTTTTTCTAAGTTTGAAAATTTGGCCATCAAATTATTTTTACAGACTCACATGCACAGCTCTTATCCTTCTATTTTCAACCTCCGTTAGTAAATATCATCACAAAAACCTGGCACTCATTTGGAAGGGTTTTGATTTTTTCTAAGCCATAGTTCACTCCACTTCCACTGCACCTGATTTCTTCTCTTAATCATAGCTTAATGGCATCAATTTGAGCAAAGTTAATCATGATAGAATCTTCATTATACAAATGAACCAATATTAAGGAAATTGGTGTCTTGGATGAGGTCAAAAGTGCTGCCAAGATGATATGCAAGTCATTAGAGTTCTGGATTAAATGTTTCTCTATTAAAATATGAAAAAGATACCAAATCAAATTGCAATAAATGTGAAATGCAAGTCTGTGCAGCTATACCCTCTTCTGCGTCCACTGGTTGTCCTGCTCAATAACTGCTTCTCTGGCACTCCATGTGGACCAATACAACACTTATGCTTCTCTTGGTCCATATGGAGTGCCAGAGAAGCAGCTATTGAGCAGGACAAGCTATTAAAGGTTATCTTTTGGTTTTCCCGATCTTCTTAGGCATTTTTGGAGGATTATCATTTTTTGGGCTTGAATCCTTGCAAAATTAGTCACTGATTCTTTAAATTGATATATGGATTGGTTCTGTAATTGCAGGATGGTTCAGATGAAATCTTCAAATTGGAAGGTGTTGGTTTTTTTAGACATCAATACAACAACAGCCATTCTCTTTGATGTCGCGGAAGCCTGAAGAGAAGCACACACGATGCTCTCTTTGATGGACAGAAACTAAACTGTTAGTTTCTGGTAGTAAACCTCGAATCCACGAGGGGTTTCCCTGAATCCACAAGGAGAATAAACTGGAATCCACCAGAAGAAAATTTGACAAAATTCTGTGTTTATTGATAATAGTCTATCTTGCCTCTGACGGCTACAAAACATATAAATACTGAAGAAAAACGTTTAAAAACCCTAATTCGCACTAATTAAGCGATTAGGTGACAAATTACCGAATTTTGCTAAAAATGGCAAAATTGAGTTAAATGCAAAATCATAAACTACTGACCTTAAGGGTCGTCCCAAAACAGACGGGACTTTATTCTGACTTTTAAACTAAAAGTTATTAAGGAAAAACAAATAATACTATAAATAGCAAAAACACTGTTATCGGGGCCTTAACGAAGGAATTTGCCTAAATTTTGGCGACGTTCATGGCAATGAATCTGGATCAGAACGTCGTTTCCCTTCAACCTGCCAAATTTCATGCAATTCCGACACTGTTACCCCGATGGCCCCTACTAGCACCCCCCTTTGATCTTGTGTTGTGACTTCTTGCGCCCCTGCTGCTCAAGGAAGGCATGTGCGGTCTGTTCTACATCAGTCCCTCCCACTTGAAAAGAACTCGACCCCGAGTTCCCACTATCTGGTTCATCAGGAGGATGATAGTCATACAAGTCAGCAACATTGAAGGTAGAAGAAATGCTCATGTCTGGAGGAAGAGCAACCACATAAGCATTGTTGTTGATCTTCTTAGTAATCTGGAATGGTCCATACTTCTTGTCCTTCAATTTGTTGTAGGCACCAACAGGAAATCTCTCCTTTCTAAGATAGACTAGCACTAAATCCCCAACATTGAAGATCTTCTCACGCCTCTTCTTATCAGCAGCTTCCTTGTACTTGGCATTTGTATCTTCAAGTTTCTGCCTCACCTCCTCTTGCATAGCCTGAATACGATCAGCCATGTTTTCTGCTGCTTGACTCACTCCTGGAAGCTCAGGTAAAGGTACCAAGTCCAAAGCGTGTTTTGGGGGCACGCAGTAGACGATGGCAAATGGAGACTTACCAGTGCTTCTACTGACTGAGCTATTGTATGCAAACTCTGCTTGGGACAATGCAAGATCCCACTGCTTGGGCTTCTCGCCTGAGATACACCGGATCAGATTCCCCAAAGTGCGATTAACCACTTCTGTCTGGCCATCAGTCTGTGGATGACTAGTGCTGCTGTAATTCAAGGAAGTGTCAAAACGCTTCCACAAAGTCCGCCAGAAGTGACTAATGAACTTGGTATCCCGGTCAGAGGTGATGGATTTTGGCACTCCATGCAAACGCACCACTTCTTTAAAGAACAGATTGGCCACTCGAGTAGCATCTGAAGTCTTCTTGCATGCTATGAAATGGGACATCTTTGAGTACCTGTCAACCACAACAAAAACAGAATCCATACCTCGCTGGGTTCGAGGAAGACCCAGTATAAAGTCCATAGATAAATCTTCCCATGGTGCTTGTGGAACTGGCAAAGGCATATATAAACCAGTATTTTGAGATTGTCCCTTAGCAGTTTGGCAAATTGGACACTTCCTCACATGATTGCCAACATCCCTCTTGAGCTGTGGCCAATAATACCTTTCTTCCACCAGTGCTATAGTCTTATCTCTGCCCATATGTCCACCCAAACCTCCACCATGCAGCTCCCTAATAATCTGCTCCCTCAATGAACTTTTAGGGATGCATAATTGGTTACCACGAAAAAGGAAACCATCCTGGATGTATATACTATTGATAGCAGTATGAGTTTGTTGACACTTACCCCAAATATCACCAAAATCCTCGTCATTCTCGTATAGCTCCTTGAGGCAATCAAACCCTACAACTTCAGTACGTAGGGTGGTCAACAACGATGCTCGCCTGCTGAGTGCATCAGCCACCTTATTGGTGACACCAGACTTGTGCTTCAAAGTGAAATGAAAGCGCTGTATATAAGCTACCCACCGAGCATGCATCCTGTTAATGCTAACTTGACTATTGATGTGCTTTAATGCCTGATGATCTGTGTATAATACAAACTCCCTCTGAATCAGGTAGTGCTCCCAATGCTTAAGAGTCCGTACTACAGCAAAGAACTCTAGTTCATAGGCTGACCATTTACTTCGAGCTTCACAAACTTTCTCACTGAAGAATGCTACTGGTCTGTTGTCCTGAGAAAGAACAGCGCCTATCCCAACCACAGATGCATCACACTCCACCTGAAACACCTTATCGAAGTTGGGCAATGCCAAAACTGGGGCTGTGCTCAACTTTTCCTTGATCAAGGCAAAGCTTTGTTCTGCCTCCTTTCCCCATGAGAACCTCCCCTTCTTCAGACATTCAGTGATAGGGGCTACTATGCTACTGAAATCCCGAACAAACCTCCGATAGAAGGTTGCTAGCCCATGGAAGCTTCGCACATCACTCACTGTCTTTGGGGTTGGCCATTCTCTGACTGCACGGACCTTGTCCTCATCAACATGAATCCCATCTGCACTAACCACATACCCTAAGAACAGCAACTTATCAGTCAAGAAGCTGCACTTCTTCAAGTTGATATACAACTCATTGGCCTGCAACACTGCTAATACTTCTCGCACATGATTATAGTGGGCTGCTTCTGTCTTACTGTAAATCAGAATATCGTCAAAATAAACTACCACAAACCTTCCAATAAATGGTTTCAATACCTGATTCATAAGTCTCATGAAAGTGCTGGGAGCATTAGATAATCCGAAAGGCATAACCATCCACTCATACAACCCCTCCTTTGTCTTAAAAGCTGTCTTCCACTCATCTCCAGGCCGGATCCGAATCTGGTGATACCCACTCTTGAGATCCAGCTTGGTGTAACACTTGGACCCACTCAGCATATCAAACATGTCATCTAGTCGGGGAATAGGAAATCGATACCTGACTGTGATCTTGTTGATGGCTCGACTATCCACACACATACGCCAGCTCCCGTCCTTCTTTGGTGTTAGCAGTGCCGGTACTGCACATGGACTCATACTCTCCCTAATCTGCCCCTTGCTCAAAAGCTCATCCACCTGCCCCTGTAGAATCTGACCCTCTTGAGGATTCATCCTGTAATGTGGTAGATTAGGTAGACTAGCTCCAGGAACTAAATCAATGCAATGCTGGATGTCACGCATTGGTGGTAAACCTGCAGGCAGCTCTTCTGGAAACAGCTCTTCAAACTCCTTGATCAATGGTTGAATTGCCTCAGGTATCTCAGTAACCTTCTTTGGCTCACCATCTGTCACCACTACAGCATATACCTGTTTCAACTCCTTACACTCCCTGTCAAACTCATCTTCATTGTTCACTATAAGGAGTGCTGGCTTCCCCTCCACTTTAGAAGCTTTGGGTATACTGCCTTCCTTAATAGGGCCAAGGACAATTTTTCTGCCATTCTTAAAAAACACATACACATTATCCTTACACCTATGCGTAGCATCTACATCATACTGCCAAGGTCTACCCAGAATTAAATGACATGCATCCATTTCAACAACATCACAAACTACTTCATCTACATAACATTTACCCATAGAAAAAGTAACATGACATTGTTGAGTAACAAGAGTTTCCGTACCTTTCTTGATCCAACCTATCTTGTACGGAGAGGGATGCTTTTCTGTTTTCAGTCCTAGCTTGGTAACCAAACTCTTCGATGCAATGTTCTCTACACTGCCACTGTCAATGATCAAATCACAAACCCTCTTACTGATGGTGCATCGTGCTCGGAAGATCTCATTCCGCTGATCACCGTATTCCACCCTTGGTGTGAGCAACAACCTTTGGATCACCAAAGATCGCCCTAATGGCACGCCTTCCTCATCCTCTTGGATCTCATTGAGATCATAGGCATACGGATCTGCATCATTATACACCTCTTCACCTTCCTGTTCACCTTCTACCTCACCCTCTTCTGCCACTACCAGATTCACTGCGGCTCGCTTAGGGCAAGTACTAGATCGATGTCCTGGTTCTCCGCACCTGTAGCACTTATTCCCAGTTGGCCTAGCATAGGGGTTGGCATTCGCTATTGGCTGGGCTGTGGAACCCGCTACTGCCACTGTGGATTGGTTGACGCCACTATTCTCCCTAACCACGGGTTGTGACCGTGGTGTAAACATGGGCTATTTACCTTTGTTGGCAATGGAACTAGAGGACTCCGAACTGCGGTTGGAAAACTTCGAACCTGTCCTGAGATGCTGAAATTCTATTTTCTTGGATAAGGTTACAGCCTCATTCAAAGTATATAGGGTTTGTAAGGATACCTGATCTCGGATGGAAACTCGTAACCCGTGTACAAATCTGGATATCCGTTGATCTTCAGTTTCCTCCAAATCATTGCGATTCGCCAACCTGTCAAACTCCTCCATGTACTCATTAACTGTCCGAGTACCCTGCCTGCAATCCTGGTACTGTCTGAACAACTCCTGCTGGTAATCGGGTGGTAAGAACCGATCTGCCATTAATCTTTTCATCCTCCTCCATGACCGTATTGGAAGCTTTCGTTCCCGAGTACGGTTTAATTGAACACGATCCCACCAGGCAGATGCTCCTCCCTTCAATTTGTAGGCCACCAAACACACCTGTTTGTCTTCTGCTGTACCCATATAGTCGAAAAACTTTTCAACCTCACTGACCCAATCCAGATACTCTTCAATGGAGACATTACCATTAAAAGATGGTAACTCTATTTTCATCCGATAGTCCCTCTGCTCCTGATAATCTCGCCCATTATCCCTCACGGGACCACGATGATTTCCAAAGACTCTCTCTGCATACTCCTCCTCTTCACTGTCTTCTTCGTTGTAGTCTTGCTGCCTGTTCCGGTTTGGACCACGATAGGGAGGGCCACGCACTCGGTTATCACGTCGCTCTTCATCAACGCGGTTAGGGTTTCGGTTAAGCAAAGTGGCAAGTGCTGCTTGAATCTGGTCCAGAGTCTGTTGGGTTGAATCACGAAATTGTTGATGTTCATCACGAAATTGTTGATTTTCATCACGAAAATCAAGGAACTCAGCCCTAGTGAGGACTGGGTTGTTGACGTCGTCACCGCCGTCATTGTTGTGGTGGTTACCGTCTCGCCGGTTAGCCATCAGACCAGGGTAAGTCAAGGCTTTGATACCAACTGATGTCGCGGAAGCCTGAAGAGAAGCACACACGATGCTCTCTTTGATGGACAGAAACTAAACTGTTAGTTTCTGGTAGTAAACCTCGAATCCACGAGGGGTTTCCCTGAATCCACAAGGAGAATAAACTGGAATCCACCAGAAGAAAATTTGACAAAATTCTGTGTTTATTGATATTAGTCTATCTTGCCTCTGACGGCTACAAAACATATAAATACTGAAGAAAAACGTTTAAAAACCCTAATTCGCACTAATTAAGCGATTAGGTGACAAATTACCGAATTTTGCTAAAAATGGCAAAATTGAGTTAAATGCAAAATCATAAACTACTGACCTTAAGGGTCGTCCCAAAACAGACGGGACTTTATTCTGACTTTTAAACTAAAAGTTATTAAGGAAAAACAAATAATACTATAAATAGCAAAAACACTGTTATCGGGGCCTTAACGAAGGAATTTGCCTAAATTTTGGCGACGTTCATGGCAATGAGTCTGGATCAGAACGTCGTTTCCCTTCAACTTGCCAAATTTCATACAATTCCGACACTGTTACCCCGATGGCCCCTACTAGCACCCCCCTTTGATCTTGTGTTGTGACTTCTTGCGCCCCTGCTGCTCAAGGAAGGCATGTGCGGTCTGTTCTACATCACTCTTTGTTGAAATTTCTTCATGTTTCTTGCTTATGCCTTACAAACTTATGACAACATGGTTTATTGAGGTTCTGGCTGTCGTATTTTGCATTGGTGGGGTAGAAGCGCGTCTATCTTCTAAGTAATGCATGTACGGTTAACTAAATTCTAAGCATTCCTTTTCTTTTATTTTTGAAAACAAAGAAAGATATTAAATGGTGAGCAACTCTCTAGTTAAGCAATGCTACTGACACAACAATTGCCTAGTTCTAGTTGCAAAAACAGGAAACAATATTGACAAACAATTCTATCCCTTTCCTGCAAATCAGGTATTAATGTTGCGTTATACAATATATTTATGAACCATTGTGTCCAATTCCTTTGTTGGTAATATATCTTTGTCATAATGTGTCGGCATTTGCTTGTTCATACGTGCAAGAAAATGCTTTGTTGCACTTTGTGCTTTGTTGATTTTATAATTATAGAGAATTCGTGTTTTGAAATGAAATGAGTTCGATTTGCTGCTTTTAGAGTTTGTTCTTTGACATTTCACCCCTGCCCTTAGCTTATTATTCTTGTGTAAATGAAGGCTTTGGATATGACTAACAATTGATCATCGTTCGGCATGAACAAGATGGCATTGGTTTCTTCTCTGTTCGTTTTCCTGACAATAATCAAGATGGCATTGGTTTCTTCTCTGTTCGTTTTCCTGACGATAATCGCTTTGGCAAACCCTGGGAAATTTACCAGCCAATACATTCAATTTCACGATTTGAATCCACCTCCAACTTCAATTATTGTGATGATTTGGTTTTTATTTGTAATAGCAGAAAGATGGTGATTTGGAATCCATTGATTAGAAAGTACATGGAAATACCTAAAGAGCCAATGGAGAAACGTTCAGGTTTTGAGTATTCTTCGTCTATTGCTTTAGAATTTGGGAACGATCTGCATAACCATGATTATAAGGTGTTGAGGATTGTAGAATTTTCTAATAGAGGTGAGTCTCGCAAGGAGAGGAGGATATTTTCTGACTCGTGTGCTTGAATGGAGCTTTCCATTGGTTAGTAACTGTAGTAACTGCGACTGGGGTGAATACTGCAGGGATTGTTGCTTTCGATCTTGCCACCGAGAATTTCGGGTCTTTACAAGGCTGCCTCAAACACCCATTAGTTGGAGGACGTATTTGGAAAATTTGAAAGGAGAGCTCTGTTTTATTAGGAAGATGATGATGTATGAGGATGTTAAAGAGTGGAATAGCGATGTTTGGTTGATGAAAGAACATGGGGACGAGAGTTCTTGGACTCGGAATTATAAAATTCAGCAACGTGTAGTGTTTTGGAGTTTTGAGTATTGAAAGCCTCTAATGTTTTCCAAATATGGCAAGAAGATTCTCATGGAAGCATGGTATAGGGATCATACCTATCTTATTTGGTATGACATAGAAAATAAAAAACGCAAGAGGGTAAAGTTTCAAAAGTTTCATGGCATGTTTCATACCACAACTTGAATCGGGAGTCTTCTTCTACTAGATGGTGATAATGTGATTGATCCAACACATAAGGACAATAGTTAAAACAATGAGAGTTTAATAAATTTGTTTTTGTCTGCTTAATTGTTTGTCTCAGTATTGGTGTCATCTTTTTTGCTCGCATAATTTCTTGAAGACTAGTCTAGGATTCTGTTAAAGTATTATTAGGTGAGAATTATGTGAATATTTGTATAGGACTTGAGATCGTTGTTTGAGGGGTATGCATTTTGTTGCAGATTTTATTTGCTACTTCTCTTTTAACTTATAAAAAGAATTTCATGTAGCAGACTCGATTGCCAACACGTGTTGGTCTTTGTCTATGCTAGGAAATCAAAGTCCATCAGAGGGTCTTAATTGGTTAAAGGAGTGATTGACAAGAAAAATAAAGAGGTGATTATAAAAAGAAAAAAGAAAAAAAAGAGAGGTGATTGTGGACTCTACTGCATCTTTCAAAACGTGATACTCTTGAGTTTGTTATCTTAAATAGCTTGTTAAGTGATCATTTCTGTCTACATAAAAAGAAGCTGGAATATTTCATCTCTTCTAGAATATTTAGCTGTTTTCTCATCTTGCCAGTGTTAGAGCATTCACATCAGTATGTGTATTTTACACATCCATTTTTACACTAAAAACCTACTTTTTCTATTTTACACATTTACTTTTACAAAATACCCACATCAGTTCATTTATTTTACAAGATATTTCAATAAAATATTCATTATACTCCATTTTTTTATTATTTCTCTAATGATCATACTTTTTTTTAATTTAAACTTATATTTTAAGTAAACTACCAACACCGGTGGCTCGGCCAATGGAGCCACTCGTGTTGGAGGTCCGATGGCCGAACCACCAAAATAGTGGCTCCGGCGAACGTCGCCGGATTGGTCTCGCCGCCCACCGTACCGCCAAATAGTGACCCATCGGTGGGTGGATTATTAAAATAGTGGCTTCGACGAACGCCGTTGATGCCCAAACTACCAAAATAGTGGCTTTGGTGACCGCCCACCGGATTGGTGTCTCCGACCATTGTACCCCCATCACCGATGGGCCGATTGTTGTAATAGTTGCTCCGACTACCGCCATCGAATTGATGTCTCCGACCACCGTATTGCTAGAATCGGTGACCGAATCGATGTCTCCTACCAACGGTTATTTTCTTTTTTTTACCCTACGGTCATAATTTTTATTGTTATATCCACCAGTCATAATTTTGAAATTCAAACCTAACTTTAAACCCAATGGTAAATTCAAACCTAAAAGCCTTTTTTTTTTTTTTTTTTTTTTTTAACTTTAAACCCAATGGTAAATTCAAACATAAAAGTCATATTTTTTTTTTTTTTTTTAACTTGGTAAATTCAAACCTAAATCTCATATATATATATATATATATATTTTTTTTTTAACTTTAAACCCAATGGTAAATTCAAACCTAAAGGTCATATTTTTAACTTTAAACCCAATGGTAAATTCAAACCTAAATGTCATATTTTTTTAACTTTAAACCCAATGGTAAATTCAAACCTAAAAGTCTTTTTTTTTTTTTTTTTTTTTTTTTAACTTTATACCTAATGGTAAATTTAAACCTAAAAGTCGTATTTTTTTTAACTTGGTAAATTCAAACCTAAATGTCAATTTTTTTTTTTTTAACTTTAAACCCAATGGTAAATTCAAACCTAAAGGTCATATTTTTTAACTTTAAACCCAATGGTAAATTCAAACCTAAAGGTCAAAAATTTGAAATTCAAACTCAAGTCACATTCTTGCTCTATAAATATGACCATTTTCTCTCTAATTTCCATCCACTTCTACAAAATTATCTCTTCCATTTGGTTTTTGTTTTCTCTTAATGGATTTCCATAATGACATTGATTTTATTTTTCCAAATGATGAGCCTCCATTTGACTCATCTTCTGATGATGATGAGTTGGAACTTACTCTAGCTATTGCCATAGAAGAATTAAACAACGAAGGAGCATCAACATCACAACGTCGTTCGGCTCAACCTCGCAGGTTTATCTGGCGTAATCCTTTGCAAGGTCATAACAGGATTTTCCATGATTATTTTGTTGAAACACTAGTGTATCCTCCTAATGTATTTCGAAGGAGGTTTCGAATGAGTCGTTCTCTTTTTCTACGTATCCATTCAAGAATTGAAGCTATTGAACCATACTTTGTTCAAAAAAGAAATGCGGCTAACACACTTGGGTTGTCTTCCCTTCAAAAGATGACCGCCGCAATCAAAATGCTTGCTTATGGAGTGTCAGCTGATTTCATGGATGAATACTTGAGGATTGGAGAAAGCACTGCAATAAAAAGCTTAAAAAAATTTGTTAAAGCGGTAGTTTCAATCTTTTCAGAAGAGTACTTGAGGTCACCAAACAACAATGACATTGCAAGGTTGTTAGCAGTTGGCCAACACCGTGGATTTCTAGGAATGCTAGGGAGCATCGACTGCATGCATTGGAAATGGAAGAATTGCCCAAGTAAGTGGAAAGGTCAATATATTGGTCATACCCATGATCCAACGATAATTTTGGAAATCGTGGTGTCGTATGACCTTTGGATATGGCATGCATTTTTTGGGTTACCGGGGTCTCACAATGACATCAATGTCCTAGAGCGGTCTTCTGTATTTTCTGAGCTTGCTGAAGGGCGTGCTCCTCCGGTTAATTACTCGATAAATGGTAATGACTATTCAATGGGGTACTATCTTGCAGATGGTATATATCCATCATGGGCAACATTTGTCAAAACAATTCCAGCACCACAAGACCGTAAAAGACAACATTTTGCTTCCTCACAAGAGGCAGCTAGGAAGGATGTCGAACGTGCTTTTGGAGTACTTCAAGCATGATTTGCAATTGTGCGTGGGCCCGCACATTTTTTCCACCTTGAAACGCTTAAGGACATTATGATGGCATGTATAATATTGCATAATATGATCGTTGAAGATGAGCGGCATACTTACCTTGGAGCAAATGACTTTGATTATGATCAAATCGATAATAATGGACTTGAACCGGTGTCACATAATCCCACTTGTAACCTTATGCAGTTTATTGAATGTCATAATTCCATTAGAGATAGAGGAATTCATTCTCAACTTCAAGCGGATCTTGTCGAGCATCTATGGCAACTACAAGGCCAGTCGTAGGAATTTGGAATTCTAAATTTCTAAGTATTACTACTTTTATTTAATGTAAACCTTCATTGTTATTTAATCCTCAATATTTACTTTATATTTCAAAATGGTCTATTTCACTATTCTTAAAAATGTTTTGTTTTATTCTTTATACTTTTATATTTATGTCAATAAACTTAAATGTGGCACGACAATCAGAAGACAACTACAAACACAGCACAGTTATACCATACATTGACATTCTATACCTAATAATTCATTTGGACCACAATTAGAGGAGTCGGACCTATACTGCAGAAGCAAGAGTTATGCAGAAAATTAAAACAGTTTCTGCAGAAAATTAAAATAGTTTTTGCAGAAAAATAAAACAGATCATTATGCAGAAAATTAAAACAGTTTTTGCAGAAAATTAAAACAGATCATTATGCAGAAAAATAAAACAGTTTCTGCAGAAAAATAAAACAGTTTCTGCAGAAAAATATCATTACGCAGAAAAATATCATTTTGCAGAAAAATAAAGCAGTTTCTGCAGAAAATTAAAACAGTTTCTGCAGAAAAATAAAACAGATCATTATGCAGAAAATTAAAACAGTTTCTGCAGAAAAATAAAACAGATCATTATGCAGAAAAATAAAACAGTTTCTGCAGAAAAATAAAACAGATCATTATGCAGAAAAATAACATTATGCCTAGAGCTAAACAAGCAGCAGCAGCAGCAGCAAATGCAGGTATGCAGCTGCAACAAGCGACACCATAACATTATGCAGAAAAACAAAACAGTTTCTGCATAAACAAATAATTCTGCAGAAAAATCAGCAAGTACAGCCACTTGTAATTATGCAGAAAAATCAGTAATTATGTAGAAAAATCAGCAAGTACAGCCACTGCACAACAGAGACATTGCTTCACCCAAAATAGAATGACAAGAACATAATCACAAATTAAATTCAATAATCAAGTGCTATTGTCCGTGCACAATACAAAATTTACAACATTGCATTTGTTCCCTTGCACAAGTAAAGACTACAAAAAATCATCTATGTCAACTATGTGCTAGGTATCTTTGCACTATACAAAAAATTACTTGATTAGATATTGTCAATAATAACATTCAAATTATGATGGATATTTAGACCTTAACCTCTCCAAGATTTCCAAGCGACGTAGACGAATGTATTCTTTTTGCTCAGGATCCATGGTTCTTGTATCTTTCATCATAATTTCATCTTCCATTTTCCTTTTTTCTACTTCGTTCTTCTCTTCCTTGATACGAATCAACTCTTTTCATTCTTCGGATGCAACGCGCATTAACTCTCTTCGTTCTTCTAATGCAATGCGCATACTTTCCTTTTTCTCCTCATGCATTCTCCTCTTTTCTTCCTTGATTTCGTCCAATTGGGAGGAAAGCATTGGGACCACGTCATCACAATTCTTTCTTTTCTTTAATTTCTCCTTCTCGGCCTTCTTGCCTATGGGTCTCTCCAAGGTTTCACTGGTGTTCGTCTCATCATTATCTTCATCTAGATTTATTGAGCTTGCAAAAGGATGAGAAGATTGTGTGGCTGGTTGTCTTTTGCGGGCCTTCAAATTCTCTCTTACAATCAACCATTTAGCTTCATTCCTCAAAATTCTCCAACAATGTTCCAATTGAAATGCAGTTTTGTAACTATCTAGATACATAGCTTTTGCATCTTCAATCTACAAAAGTAAATAACGAGAATCATAAAACTAAAAGTGTATTGATGTACAATAAATATTAGATAATTCATCAAAATACCTTGTCATGCTCAGTTTTACCACTTTCATTCCGGTTCTCAATTTGGGCCAAGCATCCACAAAACTTGTTGGTCTCCTTTTGAATTGTTTGCCACCGACTATTTAAAGAATCCCTGGTGCGGTTAAATTTCTTGTCATTGTGGAAGGTGGACCAAATTCTCTCCCAAAATGTTGCGTATTTTTGGTCCGTTGATGTCATGGCATCTAAGCTAACATTGAGCCATGCTGACACTAGCTTAATGTCTTCATCTATAGTGAAGTTGATTCCCCGTTGTCGTCTCTTAGTAGTTCTCTTTTTTTCAATGGGGGGTATAGATTGTCCTATTTCAACTTGGGGTGGAGATTGACGGACATTCACGACTGAATGTGGAGTGGACATTAAAATGCTACTGTCAAGAGACTCAAAACCTTGTTCATTTTCTTGTAAATGTCAAGGAAGAAGGGATTTTGATTTTGTGAGTCCATCACTTAACAAACACCAAAGTAATTCAGAAGCAGCACTAATAAGCAACAAAATTGAAAACAAAAAAGAAAAGGCATTCCTCAAAACAAATTCATCACACATTAAATAAACAATATTAGCACATAGTAAAAACACTCAGCATTACCAAAAATAAAAAATAGCTAGCTAGCATGGAATTAATGGGTTATGAAATTCTCTTTTATTTCGGATAACTGTGTGATGTACATAAATGGGTTGCTTTATCAATTTAATTTTTCTTGATGATGAATATCTCTTTATGTACAGTACAATTGGATGGGTTTTTGTAGTTAGACTTTTATTATCACCTTCCCCTAAATCAAACAAGCAAAAACATCATAAGTAGACCCCAAAATAGCTACATGCATGCAACAAAATTAAATTCTAAAAAAAAATCTGAGAATAGATTTGCATAAAACTAAAATATTAGCTAATAATTAAACCAAACTGACTAGGTGCTAAACAATGGAGACAAATGTAAGTCTGTCTAGGTCTTTAAGTCAAGGACCACAATGTGAACTTTAAGAACTAATCTGGGTCCCAACTAAAGGACTCCTAAATCAGTTAGGTAATTGACCCATTACAAAATTACATGAAACAATTCAATAAAGGGATATAGGCTGCTAGTTAGTTATAAAAAAAAAAAAAAAAAAAGGGCTCATGGCAGGTTGCAAATGGAGTAGGTAGCAAAAACAAAGGGATATGTTTGCAATTCTCTCCATGATATTCTTACTCAGAGTAGGTTGCAAAAACAATCCAATACCCATTGGAAGTCACTAATTATGGAACTCGAACACCCAAACAGCAAATAAATGTGTACATAAAACAAAAGAAGTACTAAACAATAGTTAAGTTCATAAGACACAAAGTATATACTACTTTGTATAATCTTCATGGTATAATCTTCTCGTTTTCTTTATCTTCAGAACATTGTGTTAGCTTTTATATGTAGCAATGAGAACTTAATTCTTTAAAATGCATAGGGCAGGAAGAAGAAGAATGTGCCTAGAGAATGCAGGCAACATGCAATGTGTTGCTCTTGTCATTTTGTTTTGTAATGCATTGAAATCCATTTGTGAAAGAACAGTGATTGTTTTCTCCAATATATAATTTATGGCTATAATGATTGTTATTAATTTTTTTGAAAACAATTGATACATTGAATTATTAATTATCAAAAAAAAAAAAAAAAAAACAGTATATACTACGGAGTATGATTTAAAGGTTGATAGTATATATGTTAAGGCTGTGAAAAATATCATGATGATAAAGCCAAGTTAAGTTAATCCTAGTGGTGACAGGGAAGGATGAATACTGCGATTTCCAAACATATTGGACTTTGCAACTTATATATATATATATATATGTTATTTTGAGTTAAACCCGATTCTGAATTAGGAAACAGTGAGCACTAAACAATAAAAATAAAAAGAAGAAAAATGGGCTGAAAGTTTGCATGAGGGATTCCGAGATGGGATTTAATTAAGAGTTGTAATTTGGAAATTATCAAAATTGATTTTTATTATTTTTTTTTTTTTTGGTTAACAACAATGTTCAATTAGTCCGAAAACACAAAGACACAAAGTATATACCCTGTTCAATCAGTCCGAAAACAGGGGAGAAGCTAATCAGTCCCAAAACAGGGGGTTCAATCAATTCAAATTCTTCAAACACTCCCTACACACAAGAATACTAATCCCTATCAAAAGACAAAATTTAATCCTTACCTAAACTCTAAAATAATCAAATATAAATACACAAAAAATCTGAAATACTAATAAATTCCAAAAACAAACATTCGGGTGTGCTCTGAAGAATCCCTAAAAAAACCCCAAACCAGAAAAAATTTGAAACAAGAAACCCTAAAAAAAAAAGTTTAGAGAAACTCCCAAGAATCTTGCTTGAAACCAAAAAGCAAAAAAACCCTAAAATCTCAATGAGAAAAACCCATACCTTTTTAGAGAAATTAGCCCCAAAGTCTGTCAATGGAGAAGATGAGTCTGTCAATTGATCCACCCTGCAAAACCCCCAAACCGATCAAATAGAGAAGATGAGTCTGTCAATAGAAAATGAGCAAAAGCTGAGTAGAGGTAGACGAAGAAATAAGATGAGAGGAAGAGAGGAATGAAACAGGGAGAGAAGCTGAGACCTGTGTGGTGTGCTCAGTGAGAGGTGAGAGAAAAAAAAAGAGCGTAAAAGAGAAAATTGATTTTTTTATACTGTACCGTGGACTGAAATTATTATTTTAATGTTTACATGTGCTACAGTACCCGTGTATATTTACACAGGTACTGTAGCACATGAAAAAATATACCCAGCTTTAGATACTTTTACACCCACTGATGTGGGTGTTTTTTTACTCAAAATGTGCAAAATTTACACTGTATATGTATTTTAGAAGACTTTAAATGAGCTGATGTGAATGCTCTTATTATGAAACTTATGTGCTTAATTGTCCAAATATTGTTGCATATCTAATATGACAATGTTTTTTAGATCGAAGAATATACTTGAATGGTTGTCTTAGGCTCTAAGTAGGCCTTACTAGGGTGTTCAGGTCCCAAGGGAATCCTAACTTTTTTAAGGACTTAAAAGTACGTTGGTAATGGAATTTGGGTAGGTTGATAACTACAAGCTATCCACTTAGCTATCTCACTCACATCACAGCACACCCAACAGCACGGGTTTGGTGTCTTAACATAAAGCTAGATGCTTAGTGTTATACTATGGCATATTAATTGTTGTGGTAGTTATTAAGCACCCTTAAGGAACCATATCTGCATGCATTTGATAGTTTTCAAATATCAATCCTGATTTTTTTTAAAAAAAAATTTTATTGAGGTTGTAAATACTAATTATAGTTAGGAAACAACTTTTAGGCCATCATCTTTTTGGAAATGAGTTTGTGCCTGATGCCTTGAATTTTTGATTGTTTTGCTTTCTTAAAGTCCAACTGTATTTGTTTTCTAAACAGGTGATGTGAATAACTTTTATTCAAAAGAAAAGATAAACATCACAATCCATGTACATGGAAAGTGTTCTTGGTTTGCTTTAAAAATTGAGAAGTGAACTTTTCAAGACCTGTGAATGATTGGGACTTGGTAGTCTTTGTTGTCTTTAATGGATTTAATTATTCCATCCCAATGAGAGGGAGTAGGCTGCTTTGTTGTAAGTTTGGTAAGAGTAGGGTTCAGAGCATTCCCATCAAGAGTTTTAAAATTTTTAGCATTTAGCAATATTTATCACATCGCTTTACAATATACTTAACATCAAAACTTCTATTTTTTTTTTTTCACTTCATTTAAATATTCTTTCTTTATTATTTATTTATTTATTTATTATTCTTCCTCTCTCTCCCTCTATCTCTCTCTTTTTCTCAACCCCTATTCTAAGCATCGGCAGCCACATCCACCGGCCACAAAATCACAATAACAATTCACAACAGAGAAAATGAATCTACCAAATCACAAAATCAAATCACCTTGCCAAAATCAAATCACCTTTCCAAAATCAAACCACAAAACCCACCAAAATCAGATCACATCTACCAAAATCAGCCACACTAGCCGAGCCACCATCGCTCAGACCCACGAAATCAACCCAGACCCACACTCACCGAACCACCGCAATTGCACTTGCCGAAACCCAGCTAAAATCAATTCTCAATAGAGACCCACAAACCCACCAAATCATAAAGTCAGATCACCTTGTCGAAATCAAAACACAAAACCCACCAAATCAAACCACAAAACCCACCAAATCAAATCATACCGCAGCCCACACTTGCCGAACTACTGAACCATGAAATCAACCTAGACCCACGAAATCATGAACAAGGACAATCCACCACCACCACCACCACCACCCACGAAATCAACTCGTCCTATGGAGAGATGAGAAAGATCAACAGTCAAAGAAAGAGAGTGAGAGTTAGAAACAGAGAGGAGATATGGAGATAGACGAAGAGGCAGAGTGCAAGAGAAAGATAGAAGAAATTAGGGGTATGCATGAGTTGGGTTGGGTCGGGTTAAGGGTATTTTTTGACCCAACTCATTATGGTGGGTCAAAAAAAATTCAACCCAACCCATCACATAAGTCCAACCCAACCCAACCTGCATGGGTTGGGTTGAACCCATGGGTTGGACAAATTATTATTATTATTATTATTATTATTAAATTGAGTAGAAAAAAAATATAAATATATTAAAAAAACCCAAAGATTAGTATCAATGTAACTCTTTAAAAGCAAACAACACTAATGACTAAAAAATAATAGTAAATTACTAGGGTTTGTGTGAACTAATTGGCTTTTATGTAGGATAAGAAGAGCTAATTATTTTTAAAAATTTATTAATTATATAATATATTTTAAATATATATATATATATATATATTAAATATATGGGTTGGTCGGGTTGGGTTTGGCGGGTTTGGAATTTTATAACCCAAACCCAACCTGACCCGCTATCAAAAAATTTTTTGTAACCCAACCCAACCCTCCAAGCTTTAAAAACTGACCCAACCCGGTAGGTTGGATTGAGTTGGGTTGGTTTTGGCAGGTTGGTGGGTTGGCTGCACACCCCTAAAAGAAATAAAAAAGAGAAGAGCATGGTAAAAGAGAGAGAAAGTGATAAAAAAAGAATAATAATAATAATAAATAGTAGTAACTTGCTATAGTAAGGTGCTAGTAGTAGCACCTTATTGAAGCAAGTTGCTAAAACTTTTTAGTTTTAGCATCTTTGATGTAGAGCATGTTTTAGGGTTTTAAGCTATAAAATAGCATTTTAGCATTTTTCACATCTTTGATGTGAATGCTCTTAAAGGTTAAGGGCCCATTTCGTAGGGCATTTCAAACATCCGTTTTTTAGTTTTTAAACAACATTATACATATTTTTACACACTTTTTTACCCACACGTATTTCAAAAAACTACAAACAATACTACTCAAACTCCTCTACCAAACGGATCTTAAAAAATTTTGATATTATTTTTCCATGGAAAAGTATTTTAAAGACCAAAGTACCTCTGAGAGTTGCATTATTTCCCTAGATTGCAACATTAGGGAATATTTTGTCAATCGATATTTTGAGAAGGACACACTTTAGTGTAACTGATTGGTGTTGTAGGTGGAAAAGAAGTTGTTAGGACATATATGTTTTTACTTGTTAAGAACATATGTCACTTATTTATGTAAATTGGCTAATCCTTTGACAAAACGCACTTTACTTGTAATTGGGTAGTTCTATGTGTTTTTAATACTTCAAGAAACAAGGTTTCAAGGTCAAGTGTTGAAGTCATCAAGTCTATCTGAGAAAAAGCAAGCTAAAGTGCAAAATTTTTAAAGCTCGACACCTTCTCGACAGCTACCTCGACACCTGCTATCTGTCGAGATTTAAAATTTCAGATTTCCAATCTGATTTTCTTGGGATCCATGAATATGTTTTTGAGCCTTCTTTTCTTTTAACCCTAAACATATAAAAGGATTTTTTTAAGAGCCGTCCAGTGTGACACAAGTTGCAAAATCATTGAGCAATCTCTGTTCAAGCAAATTGTGATAAAAAAATGAAGTTCTTGACCTAGTTCATCTTCCTTCAAGAAGTTGCTGTGTATTTGCACCGTAGGGTTTTGTAACCAAGCATCTTCCTGCTATTCATCATAAAAGATGAACTGAAGAACTTTGCAGCCAACCTTTCTTCCTTAGTTGGTGTTCTGAAGTCGCGTACTGGGATCCGTGCATTGGTTAGTCACGTACTTGGGAGCCGTGCATCAAAGGTGGAAACTGTCGCTACAGATCAAGTCCAATTGGGTATTGGGGTAAGGGTTCAACTGTAGGTTGGTAAGGTACTTGGGATTCCTTTACTTGTAACTGCTTGATTTGATAATAGTGGAGTTTCGGGAGTGGTGACTTGAAAATCACCCGGTGGGGTTTTTGTCGTAAGATTTTTCCCCATTCGTAAACAAATCACCGTGTTATTTAATTTCCGCTGCATATTTAGTTTTTGGTGATTTGTTTGTGCTTCCACGCAATTGCATGATAAATTGATTAGTTAAAAACTTGGCTAATTAATTAGTTGGTTTTATCACAAGGGGTCATTCAGTTTGTGACCTATCAGAAGTCAAATGATTGTGGATCACTTACTACTTCATAGATCTTTGGCTAGAGAGTTTGGACCTTAGTCGTCATCTTGTTCAGGGTATAGAGGATAATGTTGAATTGTGTCCTAGAGCTATTGGCTTGTAGTCAAAGGTGTTTTGGATGACATCAGAATGTAAAAATTTGGAGGGAATTTACACAAAGAAATCACATCCCATATATCAATACTGTGATGACTATGAAAATCCTCCAACTAATCCAAAGCATGCTTAGGCTTAGTCCAATTTATCTTAAACGAATAAAACACCAGTGACCATAGATTACTAGAATAGGTTCAATGAAGTTGCAGATGATCAACGGACTCCTTTGGAGAAAACACAATGCTCGCTGCTTTGAGACCCAGAAATTAGCATTGTGAAGCTAAAGTATTTCTTTTTGAAGACACTAGGAGTGAACTTTGTCGCTTGTAATCTTCTCGGTTGAGGGTTATTAGATTTCATGGATTCCTTGTACATTAGCTAAATGTTTTTCCGTTTTCCTTTTATTCTTGCTGTTGTACTTTACGTGTGTATTTTCTGTAAACAACTTGTGTATGGGGATTGCACCTTTTTTGGTAATGAATTTAGTTACTGAAAATATGTTATATATGTCCTAGCAAGTATTTAGCACCCTTAACACGAGATTTTACAGCTAAGTTAATTTTAACACTAAACTAATCAAAAGTTGTGTAAGTGACTTAGTGAATTTCCAAAACACAAACTACACAACATATGCATGGTAATATAGAAAGCTTAAGGAAAAAGAGAGAGGAAGGCAAGCAAACCACACATAACACCACAAGTGTTATGGAAGAGGAAAACTCAAGCCCCAGGCATAAAACCTCTCCTCCGACCACCCATCGAAAATCTCCACTAGGCAAGATAGTTGCAGTACATAAGGAATACGATGAACCCTCCAGGCCCAATCTCTTACACGTACTTGAGCCTTCTAAGCTCAAGCTAGCAACTAACTTTACCGAGCCCTTCTCCTCCCAGCTTATGGGAGACCCTCCATTGGAGCTCCAATGGAATCACAACCAATGATGATTGGATTTAGGTTGTGGCTTCTCAAGTTTCCTTACTCATTCACTCACTCACAAGTATGTGTTTGTGGATGAGGAATTAATGTTTCTACAAAATCTCTATCAATGGAATGAAAAAGATGATAAAGGGAGATGAAGAACTTGTTTTTTCTCTAGGAAAAAAGCTCTCTTTTCATACAAAGGAATGGCTTCTCTCTCTTGGCAAACTTAGGGTTTCTAGGATTTGGTCATTATTTATCTAAAGCCTCTTGCCACATCTCACAACTATCTACGTGTGCTAGTAGAAAAACAATGGTTGGTGCAATTTATAGTGTCTCAAGTACACTACCCCAACTTACATGAAACCCATAAAACAAAACATCACCAATAAAATATATTACATATAAAGTTTTGTCACTACATAAAGCTAACATTAAACATGACTTCTTAGTTACCTATCATAAAAAGGGAAAAATGATCATTGAACTCTCCACTTTTCTTGTACATGTATATACAACACTAGTCTGCTAGACAAATTCTCTTGCAAAAATTATCCATTGTAAGAATTTTCTCCTTAATTCTTGTGTAAAAAAAAAAAAAAAAAAAAAAAAACAAAAACAAACAAACAAACTTCTTGAGTGGGGACCTTTACATTCCAAGTAATCTTTGTGAAGAGGGATGTCCTCTAGTAGAAAAAACCTTAAAAAATATTATATCTCAAAAGTGTTACTTTTGGCAGGAGTTCCAACATTTAGGTTTGATAAATTATTCTTGATATTGAAGGAATATCGGAGATCAATTAAAGATTGAAGGATTCTCAACTCCTAGTCATGAAAGGGTTTGATGAAGACAATATCCCAATGAACATGCCCATTGTAGCAGCAAATGTAATCTACCATAAAGCCCTTTAGCTCAGGCAATATAAAATAGGTTTGGAAATTCATCCTTAAGTATCATATGAAATAGTTTTTCAAATCAGTTAGCTATATCTCGTGACATGCTAATAGTAATAGGAAAGGAAGCCAAAGAGGGGAAATAGGTTCTTCAGCTAAAAAGAGTACTCTTGATCAAAGTGATTCTCCCCTCCCTTTGATAGATAAATTTCCTTCCAACCTACCAGTCACCCTTCCAACCTGTATAAAATTGGATCTCACGGTGCTTTGGACTTATATTTATTATTTAGCCCCTAATAGCGGTCTTAAATATTTCATAATCAAATTAGATAGCCTTTTTTTTTTTTTTTTTTTTTTTTTTTTTTTTTGAGCAACAACCAAATTAGATAGCTTGCACTTAAGAATATCAACAAAAGCTTCAATCTTTAGGATCTCTCCAAGAGAAACTATCTGACTTGATATAGCTAAAAAGGTCAATATAAATAATTAAGAATTTGTAAATTTTAAATTAGAAAAAAAAAAACTAATAAAAAAATAGATGTTTTAGGGAGATATTGGGCTTTTGCCCTTATTTTGCAAAAATAACAGCAATATGTCCCTGTTTTGAAACTATTTTTGAAACTATTTAGGTCTATGTTTCTATTTTGAAACTCGAGTTTTATGCATATTTTGCCACTTAATTTTTTTTTTTTTAAATTTAAGTGAAACTCGACTTTAATAAAGTCGAGTTTCAATTAAAAATTTATATATAACTCGATTTTGAGGATATTGAGTTTCAAAAATAGGGACACAGACTTAAATAGTTTTAAAACATAAACATATTGCTGCTATTTTTGCAAAATAAGGGCAAAAGCCCAATATCCCCTAATTTAGAGGGTAACTAAATCTATAAGACCCAAAAAAATCCAACTAAGTAATTAATAATTTTCTATTAATAATTTAATACCAAATAATTTCCCACCATAAATAATTTATAAATTCCTATTAACTTTCTACAATTAACTGATTTATCAAAAAATAATTAAATAAGATAAGTTTTTATAAATTTGTGATTGATAAAAATTTGTAACATTAATTCAATTATTAAACATAACAACAAAAGAAAATAAATATGCCATAAAAAAGAACAATGCGCAATTACAAAATAAAATAACTTTAGAATTACCTTTTAAAACTCCTTTTAGCTCTTTCTTGGAAAGTGCTCTCCAACAAGGAGAGAGAATTTTTCCTCCACGGCTACTTTGTATCTATCTATGCCATTTAATGAGGAATTTTTACCTGTTAGATTTTTTGTTTTGTTTTTTTGTTTTTGTTTTTTTTTTTTGTTTTTTTTTTTTAATTTTGATTAATTTATGGTTTTAACTTTTTTTTTTAAATTTATTTTAGAGATAAGGATTTTTTTTTTGGGGTAGAAAAGGAAATAAGATTTTGATTGATAGGAGCTCATCAACGTTTCATAAACAAAAGAGGCGAAAAGTAAAATTGGCTAAGGTACTCCCTACCAGTCTACCATAACTTCATTTCCAACGTTCAGTGAAAGGTTTATCCAAAAAAAAAAAAAAAAAAAGTTCAGAGAGAGGAATTCAAATTCCTAACCCTAGCCCTAACCTCTATGCTCACTAGTCCAACCACCGTGATGTGTTATCTTCCGTTAGAGATAATCACCGACATACTCTCCCGATTACCAGTGAAATCCCTGGTAAGATTTGAATGCGTTTCCAAGGGATGGCACGCCCTAATCAACGGTCAGGATTTCATCAAGCCGCACCTCCACCGCTCCTTCAAGTCCGACACAGATCGTCCAGGAACAAAACGCCGCTATTCCCTTTGATTTCTTCTCAGTCAGTTTCCATGACGAGAATCGCTTCGGCAAGCGTTTGGAAATTTACCAGCCTCTGCATTGTTCAAATACCTCCACCGACATCTTGAGCTGTTGCAACGGTTTGGTTTGCATTTTACAATCAATGGGGCCAAGTGATCGCGATTTGGAATCCATTGATAAGGAAGTATAGGAAATTGCCTCGCGAGCCAATTGAGAAACCTTCTGCTTTTTCAAATTCTTGGCCTATCAGTTTAGCATTCGGGTATGATTCACATAATGATGACTATAAGGTGTTGAGGGTTGTAAGATTTTTGAATATGGGCTCGCCCGGAAACGAGTTTGAAATTAAGTTATGTAGTCTTAGGTTGCAGTGTTGGAAAAAAATTGAAGATCAATGGCCAAACAAGGAATGGTCGATAAGGTCTGACTCGGTGTTCTCGAATGGAGCTTTGCATTGGTTAGTAGCTGTGAATGGGCAGAGTCCGGAAAATATTGTTGCTTTCGATCTTGCCACGGAGAAATTCCGGGTCATTACAACGCCACTTAAAGCACCCACTTCTTGTTTGACATGTTTGGAAGTGTTGGATGGACAGCTCTGTTTTATTGTGATTGTTGATGAGATGTATAATGATGTTTGGTTGATGAAAGAATATGGGGAAGAGAGTTCTTGGACTTGGATTTATAAAATTGAGCAAGGTGTAGTGGGTTCAACTTTTGAGTATTGCAAGCCTCTAATGTGTTCCAAGAATAATGGGAAGAAGAATCTGATGGAGGAGTGCCATATGTATCGTACTTATCTTATTTGGTATGACATAGAAAAGAAAACACGCAAGAGGGTTAAGATTCGTAAGCTTCTGGCGGTGTTTCAGACGGCAATTTGTATAGGGAGTCTTCTTTTGCTTGATGGTGATAATGTGATTGATCCAACACAAAAGAACAATAGGTAAAACAATTATAGTTTAATGAATTTGTTTTTGTTTGCTTAATTGTCTGTCTTAGTATTGTGTCATAATTTTTGGTTGCATAAGTCTCTTGAAGACCAGTCATGGGTTCTATTAAAGTATTAGTAAAGTGGTGGTTGTGAATGATAGGGGAGAATTCTATGTAATTTTGTGTTGGGCTTCAGATCATTGTTTCAGTGGTATGCATTTTGTGTAGATTTTATTTGCTCATTCTCTTTTCCTATATAATTCTTTGATTATGTAATTTTTTGAGATTTTTTTCTTTTTTTCTTTTTGTATAGGTAATACTTTTATTGAGAAAAGACTACTTCATGGAAAAAGATACTAAGTAGCCTAAAGAATTACATCACAAAAATATGGGAATTTTTTTTAATGATAAAATAAATCATGTAGCTGACTCGATTGCTAACAAGTGTTAGTCTTTGTCTTTGCCAGGTATCAAAGTCCATTAGAGGGTCTTAATCCGTTGGTGAAAGGAGTGATTGATTAATAAATGAAACACAAGAACGATAAAGAGGTGATTGTTGACTCTACTGTATCTTTCAAAATGAATGGATACCGTTCTTTGATTTTGAGCTTGTTCCGTTAAATAGTCAAGTATCATCATTTCTACCTACATATAAGAGAAGCTGGATTATTTGTGTCTTCTGTAATATTTAGCTGTTTTCTCATCATGCCATGTTGTTATACTTGATAGTTCCTGTATTGATGCATATAGTATGACAATGCTTTTTTGGTGTTGGAATATGGTCCATCAGTTGTCTTAGGCTCTGAATAGGTCTTTTTATTCCTAGATGCTTTTTGCATATACTATGTCATATTAATTGTTGTGGTAGTTATTAAGCATCCTTTGGGGCTCATGATTGCTTGCATACTAGACTTTTCAAATTTTAATGTTGATATTGTTAGGAAACAACTGTTAGGCCATCATCTTTATGGAAATGAGTTTGTAGCTAATGCCTTGAGATTTATCATTTGCTTTTTTTTGAGAAGTATGATTGGTTTGCTTTCTTAAAATCCTGCTGTATTTGTTTTCTAAACTAGGGATGTGAATGACTTTTATTATTTATTTATTTAAAAAAAAAAAAGAAAAAAAAAAAAAAGGAGAAACTTCGCAACCCATGTACACAGAAAGTGGATGCGGGCTGCTTTAAATATTGGCAATTGATTCTTTCAAGACCTGTGAATGATTGGGAGTTGGAGTTTGTTGACTCTTATGGACATAATTTATTCTTTCCCAAGAATGGGAGTGGTGGGTGATGTCTTGGTTTGAGGGAATATGTGTACTAGTTGCTTGCCAAATCAAAACAATCAAAGGTGGTGTCTTAGGAATTTTTTCCTACATTCTGTTTCTCCTTTAAAGGTGATGTCTTATTTTTTCAACTTTGATTTTGCTGGTCTCTAAGTTAATAAGAACACAATTGTGGTTTGGTGTATTTAAGGGATTTTACTTTTAAGTTAATCTTGATAAGGAAAGATGGGAAAAATAGGGTTTTGAAGACTTGGGGTTTTGGATTTGGCTTGTAAATGAGAGAGAATTGATGTTGAATGTGAGGTTATGGTGAGTTGAACGTTAGGCATTAGGAATGGTAGTGATTAATAATGGTTCTTCGTTGGGAATGTAACTAGGGTTTGAGATTGGAAGATGGAATTTGGTAGATGAAAGATTTAGAGAATAGAAAGTATGAAGTTGCTGAATGATTGAAAGCTGTGACTTTGAGAGAGAGTTAAATTCTCCAATTGAGTCTACTTTGAGAGAGCCTCTACCTCCAAGCAAGATTATGTAAAAGTCTAAGCACACAAATGCATATTCTTTATTTAATGAGAGTTACAAGCCGTTACTTATACGACAATAGCCCTAATCTAATTGGCCCACGTGGCTGCACATTATTGGTTTACTAATTCCCCATGTGCTCTTACTAATTCACCAGGTGATCCTATGGTTTTAAACATGTGATTAGTGTGATATATGTTTTTAACATTAACTAACTCAAGCTAGCGTACCTTCTAATAACTGACTTGAAACTAACCAGCCTTATCATCTTCAACCCTTGATTCTCATCCAACTGAGCTCCATGCTGCCAGCTTAGGATTGGATCACATGCATGGGAGAGAGAGGGAACCACCACACGAATTTTGGACCAATCTGACAATGGAGTGCTGATTGGCACCACCCCTAAACTAGGTTTTTTGTTTTGTTTTTGCTGCTTTATGTGCCTTCCCATGCATTCCTAGCATTAGTAATCAAATCTAGTGATATTTTCTGATAACTTTTTTAGAGTAATTTAATGACTATTAGTTGTCTTAAGGTTTGTTTAGATATTGCTTATTTTGCTGAAAATTGAAAACACTATAGCAAAATAATTTTTAAATATGTGAATAGTGCCGTGGGATTTATTTTTAATGAAATTTTGTATAAAAAAAGAGATTTATAGGTCTCGTGAATAGTGCTTGGGATCCACTAGAAAAGCCAACAGCCACAGAAACACACAGCTAAAAAAAAAAAAAAGAAAAAAAAAAAAAAGAAAGAAAGAAAGAAAAGGAAACGCAGACGCAATAAGCTGGCTTTTCATCAGTACCCAAATAGGTACTTAGTAATAATAATGGTGCTGACATGTGGTCATGCAAAATAAACCTCTGGTTTCTCGTTTTCTTCTTTTTTATTTTTTTATTTATTTTTAAATTTATTGGGGAATTATTGAAGAGAATGTAACATAGTGTTGTTAATACTTTTAATTCAATTCAATGCATCAAATTTCTTTAATTAATTCTTTTGTGTATTTATCATCAGAGTTATTAGCTTGTATATATGCTTTGTTCTTTTATGACATTTCAACTATATATTTTTTGGCATTCATACGAGAACCCTAGCAATCAATGATAAAAAATGTGTCCACATTTTAATAAAATTTTCAGGCTAAACAAGTAAGAGGAGCTCTATTAATGTCTTTGGTTGCATTTTACACTATTTTTCTTGAAATACCTCCTTATTGCATCATGGGTCTTATGCTTCTATGGGTGGATGTTCATTAATTTTCAATTTTTTTGGTTGGTGTTTCATTCTCCAACTCTCTCTGATATTTGTACAGCATGCTGGATAAAATCTTTTATTTTATAAAGAACTTGCTAGAGAGTATGCTGGTGGGGGAATGAGAATGGCTAACAATTGTATGCCTATAATATGGCAAGTATTGACAAGTCTTTACAGTCTTTGTTTCCTTTGATGAAGTTTGTTCTTCTCTGTCACCAAATCTGACACTTAATCATCTAGTGGAGTTAATAGCTTACAACTGCAAGGTAAGGGTTATTGGTTGGTATTGGAATCATAGCTAGTTAAATTCAAATTTTCATGTTTTTGCAACTCTTATCTTTAGATTGGTTCAAAATTGATTTCAATGTTGCTTGACATAAATGGAGGATGATTTGTTCTGTACCACTTGAAGTCTTTTGGATAGAACTTAGACGTAGGTCTTTGCGTAGCGGCTCAATTTGTTGATGTCAAAGGTGCCATGTTTACAACTTTGACATGTCACTACAGTGTGAGCAGGCTCTCACTAATGTTTTAGTGATGATTTTCTTTATGTAAGGAAGCTTCTTATAAATATACATGGTTAACCCCCATTTCTCCTTATTTTTTATTTTTTAAAAATCTTTTTTACCTTGTGATTACCAGTTTTGGGTTTTTTTTTTTTTTTTTTAGTTATTCATCTTGTATTAGTACAACAGAAAATGAAATAAAGCATTTAACACCGATAGCATATATTGTACATTTTTTTTTTTGTCAAACATGTTGCTTTTCAACTCTAGTTATTTACGACTCTCAACCATAGTACTATAGTAGGCCATTGTGGTCAAAAGATTGTGTGCTGGGGGATTATGGGTTGGTATGTCATTCAACCTTTCTTGTTTCAATAACACATTAGTTTCGCATCTTTTGGATGGTTGGAAATTGTGATTTCAATGTTGCCTTAAGAAATGTCAAATGGCTGCAACTAGTTTTTGTAAAAATCAATGAAACTTTGGTGTCTACTTAGTTTCCTTTGATGTAGTTTGTTGTTCACGGATGTTCTCTGCAACGTGACTTCTCTAATGTTCTCATTTGGTTGTATCAACAAGGTACGAATCTTGTAAATAAATTGTCAATTTTCTAAAACAGGGCCTATATTATAATTGTAAAGCTCATGGGATGTTATTCATAAATCAACACTTACAAAATAGTGTTTTTAAAAAAAAAAAAAAAAAATTATAAGCCTCTTACAGAATAGTTACTTTCTGTTTAACAGAAAAATCTAACAAATTAAAAGCAGACCCATTCATGAAGCAATAATAACAATTGAAAAAAAAAAAAATTGCGAAAGGCACAACTTACTCTAAGTTTGGATGGGGGAGGCCTATTAGGGAAGGAAGGATTTGAGGGAATTTAAATTATTAATTTTGTCTTTATGATGTCAATATATATATATATATATATATATATAAATTTCACAAAAGAGGGTCATAATTACCAAATTGTATGACAATTCCCCTCCTCTTCCCTTGTGACTAATTTTTTAAACGTCCAAATAAAGGTGAGTAATATCTATTTTCCTTTCACCTTACTTCATTTTTTAAAATATCTAGATAAGGGAAATGGTTCACAATTTACTATTCTCTCTATCTTTTCCTAACTCTTAATTATTTTCTTCCTTCAAACTTTCGAACACTTTTTTTTGAGAACTTCCAAACACATTAAAATAATATATCTATTACAATAAACAACAACAACCACCACTAATAAAAATAAAATAATATATCTTTTAATAGAATATTATATATATATATATATATATATATATATATATTTTACCTTCTTAGCTACAGTGCTTAGCCATCTTTGGCTGTGCACTGTAGCTCAGTAGCAAAATATTATGCCTTTCCATTGATGTACTTGACTTTTGCTATATTTTGATGATAAATTTAGCATTTTAGCAAAATGTCTCCACCGATACTAATGCTCTAAGTGAGACAAACTAGCTTAAACTTGCTTGTGATAATACTATAGCTAGAGAATTACAAAAATTAACTCTCAAAAAAAAAAAAAATCATAAAAAATCAACATTCTTCTTGGTTACTTTCTAGTTTATTTGTTGTAAGTTAGAGGAGGTGGAATCACAAGAATATCTAAAATTAATCAAATACTATCTTAAAGAACAAGAAAGGGGCCAAACTTTCAAATAATGAAGACCCGAGATGTGCTCTTATGCCTTAGCATGTAGTAGCAGTGTAGTCCTGTAGTTTTCCTTACAGGAGTTGAAGTGACCTCCGGGCGTGAGGTTGTGTGAGTTTTGTGTATCCCAACTGGTAACCAGAGTTAGAAAGGGTTGTAAGTGTGAGATTGTGTATCGATAAAAAATCATATGGCGGAGGAACTTGAAAAAATGTGGAGTAAGCTTTCGTTTACGGAGGCAGAAGACAAAGATATAGCTCTTGAAAACAACTGCACTAAAGCTGTAAGGGCTATAGGAAGGAACTGTGTGGTAATGAAGGTACACACCACCAGAAGTGTAAGTCTGGATGCGTTGAGGAAGAACATGCGAATGTTATGGGAAACCAACAAGGGAGTTCAGATTTCAGAAATTGAGGATGACCTCTTTCTTGTAGAGTTTGGCGATGGAAAGGACAAACATAAGATATTAGATATGTGTCCATGGAGTTTTGAAAAGAAGTTAGTCCTCATGCAAGAGTTCGAGGGAGAGCAGATTCCTAAGGATATTGTCATGAAGTGGGCGTCTTTCTGGATTCAAATCTTCAACCTTCCGCTAAAGAGCAGAGCCAAGGAAGCAGGTTGGACGATTGGATCAAAGATAGGGGAGGTTTTGGAAGTCGATGTACTGGATTCAGGGGTGCAATGGAGCAAGTTTCTACGAGTACGAGTCCGTATGGATGTCACAAAAAAATTGATCCGAGGAAAGAAAATAAATATCGAGGGTGGAGAGAGCAAATGGGTGTTTTTCAAGTTTGAGAGACTACCTAATTTCTGCTATGGTTGTGGGTTGCTAAACCATGCTATTAAGGACTGTCCTGAAGGGTGGGCTAAGAAGAGCAAGTTGGAAGAAAGTAATATGCAATACGGAGCTTGGTTGAGAGGGGACCCATGGAGGAAGAATGGTTGGGATTTAGCTCAAGGTGGATCAGGGAAAGGGTTCGTCGCACGTTCAACGCCCGTCGGTGATTTCCTGAAAAAGCAATCAGAGTTGACCGGAACGGAAGACACAGGTGACGGAAAGGAAGGAGATCACGTGCAGTTGATCCCAAACATAAAACAAAATATTTCCATGGGAGAAAGTTCATTGTTAGAGGAGCAAAGGGGTGAGGGAGATGGCTTACATGAATTGGGTATAGTCAAGGGAGGACCAGGAAAGTGTGAAGAGAAGGTAGCCCAAAGTAGTGAAAAAGCATTGGGCTTGCAAGGATCCCAGGCTGTAAAAGAAGTAGAGATGCAGTGAGAAGCCTTTGAGGCACCAAAAGGCGAGCTAAAAGTTGAATTCAATCAGGCGCCAAGTTCTCCCACTACGGTCGCTAAGGTAAAGGAGGGTGAGTCCAAGCCCGAGCTGGACCCACTGGCTATGATGTATGATCCAATAGTGGGCTGGGTTACAGAAAAGTTAGGCCCATCAAGCAAACATTGGAAAAGGCTGGCAAGGGGTGAAAAATCAAGCGAGTTCGTGATATCATTAAGCCCAATCAAACAAAAAAGGGAAGGTCCAACTCCTTTGTCTGAACTTGATCCTAATGTATTAGAGCTGAAACGCAGGAGAGGAAAAACCAAAACGAAAGAAGAAACAAAGAATGAACAAACGGTTGGCGGAGTGGTGGCGGCTGCGGTGCAGCACCGCCGAGCCTAATGACGCTCCTAGCGTGGAATTGCCGAGGTTTGGGGTCGACCTTGGCAGTTCGTATACTCATCGACGAGGTGAAGGCGACAGACCCAACGCTGGTTTTCCTAGCTGAAACGAAAGCCGGCTTAAAGCATATCAAAGGTATTCAGTGAAAACTTGAGTATTCCCAGGGGATTATTGTTCCAAGCGATGGTTGGAGCGTCGGATTAGCTTTATTTTGGAAGGAAGGGACTGATATTTCCTTCAAGAGTTGTTCGAACTCCCATATAGATGTGGTAGTTCATGGGTTGTCTTCCTTGAAGGATTGGCGTGCAACTGGGTTTTACGGACACCCCGATGCTACAAAGTGGTACATTTCTTGGCAACTCCTTGATTCTCTTTATGCTCAATATAAATTGCCCTAGGTTGTTTTTGGAGATTTTAATGAAATTATGTATTCAAATGAGAAATTGGGCGGTGCAGAGAGGGAGGCAAAGCAGATGGAGGTTTTTAGAGATAGCTTAAATAGATATGGTTTAGTTGATCTGGGGTTTGTGGGGCAGAAATTCACATGGTGTAACGGAAGATATGGTGAAAGTAGAACAAAACTTAGGCTTGATAGGATGGTGGCCAATGAAGACTGGGTGAGGCGTTTCCCTGAGGCGAGAGTTTTTCACTATGCAATGTCTATTTCGGACCATTGTCTTCTTAAACTAAGCCCAAACAAAGGGAGGAAGCGAGTGAAGCCAAAGAAGAGGTTCATGTTTGAGGCTATGTGGACAAGGGATAACAGATGCAGAAAGGTGGTGGAGATGGCTTGGGATTCGGTTAGTGGGAATACAGGGCTTGAACTTGCAAATAGACTGAGGAGGTGTAAGGAAAACCTTCGGGGATGGAATTGGCATGAGTTTGGGAACGTGAAGCACACTATCAAGCAGAAGCAAGAGAAACTCCAACACTTGGAGTCTTTAAACAGCCTCCATGACAAGGCAGAGGTGATCCAAAAATTGAAAACTGATATCAACGAGGCACTAACTAGGGAGGAGATTATGTGGAGTTAGAGGTCAAGAGCTATGTGGATCAAATGGGGGGATCGCAATACGAAGTTTTTTCATGCTACTGCTAGTCAAAGACGGAAGAGAAATAGCATATTAGGTTTAAAGGATTCAAGTGGAACGTGGCAGGAAGACCCAAGGAGTGTTGAAGGTATTATTTTAGGCTATTTTGCCTCCATTTTTAAATCAAACCAGCCATCAAATTTTGAAGCAAGCCTTAGTGCCATAAAGCCTAAAGTGACTTCGACCATGAATGCATCCCTGACTGCCAAATTTAGAGCTGAGGAGATTTGGAATGCCCTTCACCAGATGCGCCCAACAAAGTCTCCAGGCCCAGACAGGATGTCTCCAATTTTCTACCAAAAGTACTGGGATTTAGTAGGGCCAAAAGTCATTGAATGTGTTTTAAAAACCCTCAATTCGGGTGTGATGCCTAGTGGTCTCAATGAAACATTCATCTACCTCATTCCAAAGGTTAAATCTCCCCAACAAATCACTAAGTACCGCCCTATCAGTCTTTGCAATGTGAGTTATAAAATAATCTCCAAAGTTCTTGCGAATCGATTGAAAAAAATTCTTGTAGAAGTGGTTAACGAGTCCCAAAGTGCCTTTTTTCCAGGAAGGCTGATTTCAGACAATGTAATGGTGGCTTTTGAAACCATGCACTGCATAAATGGAAGGAGAAAAGGTAAGGATCCGTTGATGGCCCTAAAACTAGATATGAGTAAAGCTTACAATAGGGTGAAATGGCAGTATTTGGAAGTTATTATGCGAAGATTGGGGTTCAATGAGAGATGGATCTCTCTTATGTTGATGTGTATTAGCACTGTCACTTATTCGGTCTAAATCAATGGAGAGGCCAAAGGTAGTATTGTTCCTTTGAGGGGGTTAAGGCAAGGAGACCCAATCTCTCCCTATCTATTCTTGTTATGTGCTGAGGGGCTTTCTGCCATGTTAAGGAAAGAAGAAGAGCAAGGATATATCCGGGAAGTTGCTGTATGCAAAGGTGCTCCACAAATATCTCACCTATTTTTCGCGGATGATAGCATTGTTTTTTGCCGAGCAACAGTGAATGAGGGCAGTAGGGTGCTTAAAGTGCTAGAGGCATATGAAGCCGAATCGGGGTAGCAACTAAACAAGGAAAAAACTTCCTTATTTTTCAGCAAGAATACCAAGCGAGAAACCCAAGACCAAGTGAAGTAGATTTTCGGGGCTCATGTTATCCAACACCATGAAAAGTATCTTGGCTTGCCTCCTTTAGTAGGGAAAGGTAAAAGAAAGGCTTTAATCGCATTAAGGACCAAGTGGGGAGGAAGATTGTCGGATGGAAGGGTAGATTGCTATCAAGTGCGGGGAGGGAAATTCTAATCAAGGCGGTGGCCCAAGCAACCCCTACATACACAATGAGTTGCTTCATAAACTCTATGATGAGCAACTTTTGGTGGGGGCAGAAAAATAAAGAGAGGAAATTGGCGTGGGTTGCATGGGAGAAGCTTTGTACGCCAAAGGAGGAGGGTGGTTTGGGTTTTAGGGACCTTAGAGCGTTTAATCTTGCCTTCCTAGCAAAACAAGGGTGGAGAATCCAACAGAACACTAACTCTCTAGCCCATAAGGTTCTTAAGGCGAAGTATTTCGCGGATAGAACCTTTACGAAAGCTTAATTAGGAAGGTGACCATCCTATATTTGGCGAAGCATTTTGGCAGCCAAGGAGATTGTGGAGATGGGGTCCAGGTGGCTTATTGGAAATGGGGAGCACGTCGACATTTGGAAGAATAGGTGGATACCCACTCTGGATTCCTTCAAACTAGTCAGTCCGAAGGTCCATTTAGATTCTGATAAGGTGGCCTGCCTGCTGGATGCTACTACAGGGTCATGGGATGTTGATAAAGTGAGACACTCCTTCCTTCCTTATGAAGCCGAGGTTATTCTTGGGATATCCATTAGCCCTTGCCGCTTGAATGACTCATTAATCTAGGCATGGACCAAAAATGGCAAATTCTCGGTTAAAAGTACATATAAGGTGGCCCAAAAATGGTTGAAGGGGTGTAGCACTAAGGTGGATTGGGGGGGGGGGGGATCCTCTAACAGATCACGGATGCAATCTCTTTGGAAAATGATTTGGAATCTAAATTGTCCGAACAAGATTAAACAATTTATGTGGCGCTCTTGCAGAAATATTCTTCCGACAAAACAACGTTTAAAGACTAGAGGAATAAGCATTGAAGATTGTTGTGACCAATGTGGCTCAAGCGAGTCCTCGGGGCATGTGCTGTGGGGCTGCAAGTTTGCATCAGAGGTGTGGAGTGAATCAAGACTAAAATTACCTTCCCTTCCCATTCAGATGCAGGAGTTTATTGAAATTGTTTGGGAGATCAAGGAGAGAAAGCCTGACATTGACTGGGAGTCTTTTGCTGTCACGGCATGGAGCTTGTGGAATCACAGGAATGCAGTCAAGCATAGAGAGAAGTGTAAAACAGCAGCCAAAATTACAAAGGAAATAGCAGTCTATTTGAAAGAAATCAAGCAGGAAAATCTCAACCCCGGTAGGCCTCCAGATGCTTCCATCCCTCATTGGTCCCCTCTTAGAAATGGCTGGTACAAAGTTAATGCAGATGGTGCAGTATTTAAAGATATTGGATGCTATGGTGTTAGGATTGTTATTAGAAATGATGAAGGTCTTTTGATGGGGGCTTTGAGCAAACGGGTTAAACTGCCTCTGAAAGCTTTGGAGTCGAAGCTCGGGTTGTGCAAGAGGGAGTTTTGTTGGCGTGGGACTTGGGGCTGAGGGAAATTGAGATTGAAAGTGATTCGTAGGTGGTGGTTTCTGCTTTGCTGAACCCGGATGTTGTTCCATGGGCCATACCCAAAGTAATTGAAGGAGTTTTGCTGAGTCTTCGCTGCTTCAAGGCGTGGAGGGCTGTTCATGTGTGCAGGATGAGGAATGTAGTAGCGCATATAATGGCTGGGGAGGCTAGGTCCGTGTATGATTGTATCATTTAGGTTGAGGATACCCCACCCAATACAGCTAAACAAGTTCTCAAAGATGTACCCAATCTGCGTGATAGTTCGGTTTAATGAAAATCTTTCAAAGTTGATGATCAAAAAAAAGAAAAAAAGAAATTAATCAAATGATCTAACGTTAAATATTTAATCATAATACTAATTATTTGCCCTGTGGCTAAATTTTGAAGCTGTTTTTCCATCCCTTGCCCATGGTCCATACAGCTACATCATAATAAAATCATATTTTCTATCATAAAAGAGAATAGACGAAAGAACCAGATGATAGTGAAGTATCCAAAAGATGTCCAAAAGACATGTGAACTATATATAGAATGGTTTTTAAGACCACAAACTATTCCACAATTTTTTGTCATAATTCTAACGAAGTAGATTATGAGTGGTTGCTTATCACTTAAACATGAACTCTCAAATAACAACTACCACTTTGAACATGAACATGGGACATGAAGACAAGATCATAAGTTCATAACCCAATAGTTTTAGAAATAGTTGTTTTTGGGGATATATGTATTTCCTAAATATGTTACTATATTGTTTGGGATATTAAATATGCATGTTCATAGTTATGTTTATCATAGAGTTTCTAAAATTTGATTCATTAATTTTTTGAGATAATTAAAAAATATATAAATTAATATGCTACTAATCATGCAGCTCGAACCTCTCCCCTCCTAAACCCCAAGCATTTTGTACATATCTAATAAAATCTTATGAAAGCTTTGTTTATACTTAATAGTGACATTCATTTTTCACCAAACTAGCATAAAATCACTTGATTTGCTAAAATTGTAGCGTTTACTAAGAACTATTTTTGAGTACATCATATGGGTTAATGACTAGTTAAATTAGAAATATATAAATTAATATGCTACTAACCATGCAGCTTGAACCTCTCCCCTCCTAAACCCCAAGCATTTTGTGCATATCTAATAAATTCTTATGAAAATTTTGTTTATACTTAATAGTGACATTCATTTCTCGCCAAACTAGCATAAAATCACTTGATTTGCTAAAATTGTAGCATTTACTAAGAACTATTTTTGAGTACATCGTATGGGTTAATGACTAGTTAAATTGAATAGGGGAATCAACTTTTCTAAAAGAAAAAGATATCCACCCATCATGACTCCGTGAATTGAGGCTTACACTCCACCTCACATCAAATTAAAGTTTAAATCCAAACAATTAATTTGTGCTTAGGCCCAAATAAATAAGTGACTGCAAAAGTAGAATTGTACCTTTTAAGTGAAAAAGATGAAAGAGAAATGCTAGTGCCACAAAACACTTCACAGCTTTTGCTACAATTCGCCACGTGGCAAATTGTGAGTGATGGAGTTAAAATAATGGGTCCATGTGAGTCCGCATCTTAACCTATCACAACTCGCCACGTAACAAGCTGTGAAGTATTTTGTGGTACTAGCATTTCTCAATATGAAATTATTAGAACTCTTCTTACCTATTTCTCTTTCACTTTATCATGCTATACAAAGATGATCCACCCTTGAGTTATATATTGTTCTAACTTTTTCGCTAATCTTGTTTAGGTGTTCTTTTTTAATTACATATTAGTCATGTAGGAGGCAGAGCATTTCAATAGGCTTTGCACATTAAATATATTAGCAATGTGATGTGTATACCAAGTTGTATATGCAAGAGTGGATGCAGAAGAGGAAGCAAAGAATAAGAACACTGAGAACACGAGAATTACATGGTTTAGCCTTGTCGGCCTAAGTCCACAAAGGAAATTTTTGTGGGCTACATCTTTATTATGTAAGAGTGTAATACAATAACCTATATTATAATGAACCATAATATGAGTATATATAGGCAATTAAATTCTAGACTACTAGTACAAGTAGGTATGGGTTTGTGCCTATTACATTAGGCGAATATGTCAAACATATCTCTAACAGCACAATTCAAAAGGCGATTATTCCATTTTGATTATAACACCTTGAAATCGAAATTAAAATTTACTTGTACATAATGCAATTAGTGTTCCTTTTCTAAATTCGAATAGCTTTCATAATTATTTTTCATCTTCGAACATCTTGTTTGGAAACCAATGAAGTTATCCACACAAAACATATGCATTTAATTCTTGGTGTATTAATTTTCAAAAAGCACTTGATAGAAATTTCATGTCGTATTATACAGTTTCTTCTTTTTTGCAATGATGTATTATATGATTATACATTTTAGGTTTCTACAAGAAAATAATAGTGTAGTCTGTAGAGTAGATTTCAAGGAAGTCAATCTTATGTTGCAATGGCATATTAGTACGTTTCTCCAAGTAGAGTGGTGCTTTAGCGACCATCAATTTCGGAAATTGTCATTTCATTTACAGAATTAGCCACTTCACCATTTAATTTGTCTTTATTTTTGAAAGTACTCTTCAAAGTAAATGCAGGTTCTTTTGGAGAAGGAAGAATCGTGTCATTACCTAACATGAAAACAATTGCTGACATGGTTGGCCGATTTGTTGCATGTTCTTGCATGCACAAAAGCCCGATTTGAATGCATCTTGAAACTTCAATAGAAGGGTATGTCTCACGAAGTGATGGATCAACAATTTCCATTGCTTTGCCTTTTCTCCATAGGTCCTAAATCTGCTGACAATATACTCATCACATCAGGCTAAATAATATAAGCTGAATTTAGTACTCATTGTCTGCACTCGTACTTACATGTCCAATCAAATTTGAGGGAGGACCATCAGGATGATAAGTACTGTTCTTTTTACCAATAATTATCTCTAATAGCAAAACCCCAAAGCTATATACATCAGACTTTATTGAATATAGTTCTTGTATTGCATATTCTGGTGACATATAATCACTGCGTAAAAAAAAGAAAAAGAAAAATCCATTGAGCCTTGCTCATTATTTAACAAAAAAAAGATTAAAAATGTTCCATTTGGCACGAACATGGCATATTACATTAGAAGTAACATAAGATAATAAAGAATTATAAAGATATTCTAGATATTTTTCTTAGAGAGGCCTGCGATTTGTACTCTTACTAGATATGAAAACATTAGTCTCTAGATATGAAAATGTTAGTCAAGTAATTGGGCAGAAACTATAAATATATCTTTGCAATTTGGCAAACTTACTATGTTCCAACGATGCAATTTGTATATGCTTCAATTTGGTCACCCCCAACAATTCTAGCTATACCAAAATCTGAAATTTTTGGATTCAAAGTATTATCGAGTAGAATATTGCTGGCCTTTAAATCTCTATGGATAATTCTTAATCTTGAGTCTTGATGAAGATATAAGATCTCTCGAGCAATTCTGCAAATAATCTCAAATTGCTTTTCCCAATCTAAACATGACCTTTTTGTTTCATCTAAATGAAGAAGTGAGAACTTGGATTAGATTGCATTTGTGCTTACTTGGTTATTTATATAATCTCACTAGTAGGAATTGATATGTTTGTAATTGGAGGACCATTTTCTGGTGATGATGAGTTAATTTTATGTGGAAAGAAGACATACCAAAGATGAAAGAGTCTAAGCTTTTATTTGGCAAGTACTTATAGACTAACATCTTCTCTTCTTCGTGAATGCAGCAACCTAAAATTCTCACAAGGTTCCTGTGTTGGAGTTTAGCGATTAGTGCAACTTCATTTTTGAACTGTTCTATTCCTTGTCCTGAATATTTTGATAGTCTTTTCACTGCTATTTCCATCCCATTTTGTAGCAAACCTTGAAATTAAATTTCAGATTTCATTATATCAAAAAAAAAAAAAAAAATCATTTTGTCATAGTGCACAATTATTGAGAGAAATACAACTTAGTGTATTATTTGGGCAAGCCTAATTTCATTTAACAAATTCCTGCTCAGTGAATACCCCTAGACATTCAAGATGTCCTTTCTAATCCATTTACACGCTTGAAATAAGATTATGCAATTTTAGGGACTTGTTCACGGAGACTATCTTATAAACTGAGCCAAAACCACCTTTGCCAAGCTTGTTAGACACAGAGAAGTTATCTGTGGCTGCAATAATTGTTCTTAAATCAAACACTGGAAAGTTTGAATTTCTAGTTCCATTGAGGTCCCTTTTACTTGGAGTCTTCAAAGTTTGGTAAATGGGAAGCAATGCTTTGATTCTTCACTGTCATAAAATATGTAACAAATAATGTAAGTTACCATATTTCTGGAAGGACATAGTTTGGCTCCAAACATTGTTTGAAGCCTTAGGCTTCAACCCCCATTAGAAAAATGGCACTCGTCCTTGTCATTTGTAATGACAAAGATGAGTGTCATCTTCCTATTGGGAGTTGAAGCTTAAAACTGTAAACATAATTGGAGCCAAATTTTTACCTTTCTCCAATCATGAATTCCCACACAAAAGCCCTATCTAATGAAACTGAGCAAATAACTCAAAGAAAAGAATGAAACAGAGGAAAATAAGAGGAAGAATTTAAGTTTATAATTTTCAGTTCCTCAGTGATAGGAAATCCCACTTGGTTGCTTTCAAGGGAAAAGAATGCATTTTGTAATTTTGGTCATGTTTGTTAAAAATTCTTTGTAGTAGACTGTATGAAGACATTTTTCTTAACTTTTACACATACCAAGGCACACCAAGCTCTAGTTCTCTCTCTCTCTCTCTTGAATTCTTATTCCATTACATAATCTCCTAAGTATTTTAGAACACTTATTCCATTAATGAAATGGAAATAATATATTGATTTTATCTATATCTTGAAAAAAGCAAATAAAAGATAAAGGATATGCATACTAGTAAAATTTTAAATTTCTTTCTATTTTTTTATTCATTCTTTTATAAATTCTTATAGTAAAAAAAAAAAAAAAAAACCTATACCATGTTCCATCACATTCTTTTAAATACTCCCATTCTCAAAAAAACACACAAAACAAAGCAAAACTCTCAATTCCCAAATATATTGTTAGTGTTGCCTTAGGGATTTTGTTCACCAACATTAATAATAAAGAAATAGATGAAAAGGAAGCTACTTTATAAAGAAGAGAGAGTAAAGACTTGTTTACCTTTTTTTTTTTTCCTCATTACCAACCAATACACAATAGAGATCCCCACAAGAAGAAACATTACACCAGCAAAAACTCCCAGAACTGCCAACATCGTCTTTTTCCGATGAAGACCATTTTTCTTAGCATATTGAGCTAATGTTAAAAAAATATATATATTATTTATAATGACATCAATAAATTTGAGAAGTATATCGAACATAAATAGTTAATATTGATGCAATTTTAGAGAGAAAAATGGGTAGGAGGAAACAATGGGTGTAAGGAGAACCTGTGATTCTCTTTCGGATGCCAAAACTCACTTATCAAAAGAAAAAGAAATAAAAAAGCACAAATATTTTTTCTTATATGTCAACAAATGTCAGATGGAACAAGTGTCACGTAGTAGGACACAAGTGATGAATATAATTATAGAAAATCATTTGATATTAGGCACATGCAAATCTTAAACGATTCGACTTGTGCCCACGTTGCTTATGGGTTTGGAATAAAGTATGAAAAAGAGAAGATAGCCATTGTGAATGATAAGGAATATTTCTACAAGTACTTAGCACCTACATGCTCATCCATCATCTACATTCTCATTCGTCACCTACGTGCTAAATAATGGGGAATATTTTCATTAGTCAGCTTTATTAGTTAGCTTTACCCATTTGCTTCACTAGCTAGCTTCAGAGAACTAAAACCACAAGTTCAACTCGTCATGCAAGATTAACCCTTCCAAATTGGTGAATCTGTTTGTTTGTTCCACTTCAACTAAAAACATCTTATTGAGTAGTCCGGCTTCACCACTCTTTTGTTATCCCTAAAGATGGAAGAGTAAGGGCATCTACTTGAAGTCAGTCATCCTACTATGCCCAGGTGTAAAAACCGTTGCGCAAGACCCAATAATCTACCTGAAGTTAGTCATCCTACTATGCCCAAGTAGTCTAATTATGGGGTTTGCAACCACCAAGTGTAGGAATATTGAACCCTGTAATCTCAGTGCCGTTAGCCCATGATCTCCATTATACTGATGCCTACAATTCAACAAAAGTGATGACTCCAAACCCCTACAATTCAGCAAAAGTGGTTACTCTAAACCTCTGTATAAACAACAAAATACCACAGGTTTGGGCATAACTATGTGAGCGCAAAAACCTTAATGTACTATTTTTGTTTCATTGCTTGTTAGTTGGAGACAACAAGGTAACATCTATATTCTATTGACTACGATTAAGTGAAACAAATTAAAACTCTAGACTCCATAGGACAAAATTTTCATCACTAACATCAGGCATTATTGCTGGGGCAGGTATTTGGCAGTGTCACATATTTGGTAAATTCAAAAACATTATATGAAGTCAAAAATACCAATAGATGAAGCTTTGTAAAAGAATAAAATATACCTAGTACAATAGCATCTGCACGTATGTATAAATCTTGTCCTACATCAGAAAATGTTCTTGTATCCACCAATTCCCCATGCCATCTCAAGCATCCAATCCCTTCACTCTCACTTGTGCTCGAGTAAGCCGTACACGAACAATTCCTCAAGCACTCTCGCTCACATTCTTCCAAACTTAAACTCATGTTTCTAAGTGCTTTTGAAGTGTCAGGCACCTTCACATGTGCCAACTTTATGAATCCTTCTCCAGTATTGCACGTGGACACTCTTTGCTTCCTCACCCACCCATGTGACCCATTTCTTAAGTACCAATCACGGGGCGACTTAGGTTCAAACCCAAGTAAGCACATGCACACAAACTTGTCCACATTATACAGATTACAGTAACCATTTGGACCACAAAGTAAATACTTATCGCAATAGTCAAATTTTAATGGGATCCCCACCCATCTACTCTCAGACCAAATGAAGAATTGCAATGTTCCTAATTCATGCAGAACGAATCTAGTTTTAGGGAGAGCTTTGAGATTAGTTATATTATACATGAGGGTGATCTCATCTTGATAATTCACAAAGATAAAATTGAAGGTGAAATTAAAAAATTTAGGTGTCAATTCATATACACTGCCCAATCCTTAGCTAGTCCAAGATCCGAGTCGCCATAATGGAACCCGATCCATGTAGAAGAAAAACTGGTGATGCCCACTTGGATCCAACCCTAATGACTAATTGCTAGTTCCCAGGTCATCTTTGGATTTCCATGATGTTAGGTACGTGTTTAGCCTGGTCCTCTGGTTCAGCCCCAATTTCATAAGTGGAAGCATAGTATTGATGGGATAATCGAAGCTTTGCCATAACTTCACCCCTTGGCTGTCTTGTTGAACCAAAACAAGATTTCCTGAATCTAAGATCTGAGCCATAGAATTGTTTGTGGGTGAGATTGAAACAGAAACATTAGCAGACCAAATGGGAATGGTTTGGTTTTGGGAGTGGAGTACGAGGTTTCCCTGATCGTTGATAGAGAGAACTCCAAAGGTATCATTGAGAGGATTGTCTCTATTTGCAACCCACACAATAGTTTGTTCAGTAATTTGGTAATACCAAATTCCAACGTAGCGGCGGTTGGAATTGCCGGGGCTGAAAAATCCAAGTGCAAAGGTTTTTTGGTTTGAGAGTAGAGTTTGATCGTCCTTGATGGGCTGGTCTTGTGTTATTGTATCAAGAGAAACGCAAATTGGGAAAACAAGGGAGAGAAGTAATAGTAAGGGAGAGAAGTAATAGTGCATTCAGTAACGGTTTAGTAGGGTTCATGGTTTTTCCAATGAATATTACTCATATACTATGTAGGCCATGAAAGTCCGAAAGGAGGGCATGTGAATGTGTGTGCATGTAACTTCAATTTATCAATTACCATTCACACTCCAGTAAACTATTTAGAAAAGAGGTTTGGGTTCCAAATCTTGATGTAAGCATGTATGGACTAAGAACAGGTATAATCGGTGATTTGACAATAAAAATGAAAAGAAATCTAATATCAGGAATTATTTCAGTGTTTACGAGGTAAGTATTGATTAGATAATATTTCAAAAGCCCTTGGGTCCTCCCGTTTTTTTACCATTATGAGATTTTCCGTATGAATTTTCCAACCTTGTATAAGAAATACATCATCTTTCACTAAGCACAACTAATTTACAAAGCTACATGTGTTGGGGGACCTTTTATGACCGTGATTGAAGGCCTTGACGAGTTGACCATTACCTTAAACTTACTAGGAAATAGCGAATCCAATAGAATCCTTCCACTGACATGAGACATGCTTGATTAGTGGATAAATTGAAGAAAATGGAGCGCTTATAGAGGGGTTATACATCAAATTTATAGAGGTCTCCTTCAAGTCCTAATTTGTAGAGGGGTTATACATCACACACAAAAAAACACAAATTCTATCTCCAAACACTCTTTCTCTTTCTATCTTAGGTGTTCGGTGTCTGAGTTGATTGTATAGATTTTTGCATTATTTGTTTTGTGTCGTATGTGGAAACAAAGTTTCTTCAACACAAGTCTTGGAGGTAGCCATGGTTTTTCAATTAGTATGGTCAAACTGGGGACTCGGAAATAAAAACCTTGACAAATATGCACGATTTTCAACTTAATTAGCACGTATATACTATCTTAGTTACTTGTTTTTTTTTTAGGAAACATCTTTGTTACTTGTTTGAATGAGTGACAGGGGCAGAACTGTGTGTATAATAGGGGGGCCATGGCCCCTACAAATATGCCTTTTTTTCTTATGAGCTAGCCCTCCACCAAGGAAATTGCTTGCCCTGCCTCCCTTACGGCATGGCCCTACCTATCCATGTCCCTTTCAAGCCTCAAAGATGTTATCCTGTGAGATGGGTGCATTCACCCGTCTCACCCAAGATTTTTTTCAAGCGTCAAAATTGCTTTCCCAAACACATAGAGCCACTACACTTGGCAAGCAAATCAACACTTCCTTTTTATTTTTTATATTTTATTTTTACTATCTTCATTTTCATTCAACTCTAGTAATTAATTTCCATTTCTTAGTACTTTACTTTTCAGCCATCAACCACTCAATTCTAAAAAAGTCTCATCTTGGTGCAATTTTTCTAGCCTCACTCTTCATTGACTTCAAACAATTTAGTAATCTCATAGTCACATTCTTATTCAATTACTTTTTTTTAATAAAGATTTTTCTTATGATTTTAGCTTATGATTTTATTTATTTATTTATTTTAATTTATAAAGCCAATTGATTATCTGTTGATGAATACATTTTTTTTTTTTGTTATATTGGTGTGTTTAGTCATTCGAGTATTTAAAGAGGAGCCTTTTTTTTTTTTTTTTTTTTTTTTTTGTGGATAGAAAAGAGGAGCTAAATTTGATGCCAAATGTTTTACTCTTGTAGCATAATGCCACATTGCCACTTTATGGTCAAGATACTAAGCTCTTTTTTTGAATATTTTTTATACATGTGTATTGCAAACTAAAAAAAAATTGTATTCTCAAAAGGATTTAGAAAGATATGATGCTATTGTAGTGCTTTGAGTTTTTTCTTGAATGTTGATTCGAAATAATAGTTTCGTCTTGCCCCCAAGCAAAAATTCCTGGTTTTGCCCCTGATGAGTGATTTGGCATATTGGCTAAATTTTTCTTTTTTAGCTTTTTGCCCTTTTTTTTTTTTTTTTTTTTTTTTTTTTGAGAGAGAGAGAGAGAGAGAGAGAGAGTTTTAACTTATGGTGTTTGATGTTGTGAAATTTTAAAGTACTTGCAAGTATACGAATCGTACCAAAGTATAGTTTGACAAGAACGAGGTCGAATCCACAGGGACTTGAATGAACGTAGGAAAATTAATTAAACCTTAACCAAATTAATCCTAATCTAGTTTAATAAAAATTGGTTGTTTTGAAATTAAATAAAATAAAAAAATAATTAAACTAAGCGAAAATATAATATTAAGCAATAAAAAGATGTAACCAATCTAGAGACAAGAATTAAGGTTTTGGAATCCGTCTTGTAAGTCATATCAGCATATATTTATAATCATTAATTTTTCCTAACTACTACATGATAATCTAGAAATCAATCTGGCTATCATGGAAAATATTTTCATTAAAACTTCTATTTAAATATCTAAAGCATGCTCTTCTTTGCTTCCTAGGTATAAAATCAAATCATCAATTGTATCTGTAGCTAAACAAATCACAAGAGATATCCAATTTTAAAATCAAGAAATAATAAACCAAGCATCAAATTAACTAAGACAAATCCTAAATCATAAGAAAAATATGATTGAACTCATATCTAGAATCCTATCTTAGTCAAATGATATGAAGTAAGAGCAATTTAAATCATTAAAGAACAACTATTGTAGGAAAAATCAAATCACATAAATATTAATGATAATCCTTAACAAGGTTTCATTCTCAACTCTAATTATAAATTTAGCTATTTATGGTAATTGAAATAAAATAGTAAACATTAAACTAGAAAAATAATTAAAACCGACTGTCATGGAAGAGGTAGCTGCAGCTCTTTATATATTCAGCCCTCACAATCTCTCTTACAGAAATTGACCTATAGGCTTATATATGAAAATAGTCGCCTTACCCACTATATATGCTATAATCCTAATACAATTAGAATAAGGAATTCATATTTCCAACCCACGCACACGCAAGGGACTTCGTGGCATAGCTTTACACGTTGACTTGTATTTCTTTTGTGATACGGACACCTCATTGCTTGATTGTAAGAGTTTCTTTCCTAGCAAACTTCATCCATGTTGGATTGCATGTTGGGCTTCTTCTTGAATTCACGCCTGGGCTGGATGCTCTACTTCTATGGGCTGACTCTTTACTTCATGGCAAGCTCTCTTCTCTTGAGTTGGCTTTATAATCAACCTGGCCCACCTCGCATTCAGCTTGTGACTTGATTAGCCTCTCATCGTGAATAGCCTTTATTTTCCATAAAACAAATATAATATATAATTAGTCACAAAATAATATAAAAGTAAGACTAACTATGCAAATCTGATGGTACTTTATTGTATATATTTCATACACATCATTTGCTTCTAATGATAACTCTTTATCATCAAACCAAAATACTAATAATTTTTTGATGTAGACGGAGATTGAACCCCAGATATATTAATTAATCATTAGAAACTTTACTGTTGAGCTAACTAGAATCCCAAATCTCTTAACTTTTTTCCCTTGGTTTGAAGTTAGTTGGTGAAATACAGAAAGTAGCACATTAACAAAGTTTAGAAATATTATTATTATTATTATACTTAAAGGAATGCGAATTTTCCTAAAAGGAAAAATGAAATTTTGAAAAGTTTTTATCTGCCAAATTCCCATATAAAGTTTTGAGTTTTCTCTAGAGACGGATTTGTATATCATCATTTATAATACTCTTTCATTCTTCAACGATTCCGATCATGGATGGTTTCTATTGGCTCACATTATATTCCGGAACAATTGTATAATTTCTACTCCATATCATTCTTGTTAGGAGCCATTTGAGAATTTCATCCAAAAAAAGGTTTGTACTGCACACTGTAAAAACGAGAACAATAATAAGAAAGGTTTTATAGGTATTAGTTTAATCCCTTGGTTCAAAAAGAATACTTTAAAATTTAAGACAGCTTAGAAACATATAAATTCTATATTATTTGGAGAAATTACACTTTGTCATCTTGAATTATACCCCAAATTACACTTTACATCATAAAATTCCAAAATGCGTAGCTAGCACCATAAACTGATAAACTACAACTTATGTTACACTTTGCACCCATTGTTAATTCTGCCTTTATTTTGGATGACATTACATGAAAAGACCCAATTGCCATTTTTTTCAATCTCTTAAAAATACAAATTTAAAATGCACAGTGGCAATACTTGTGTATATTTGCACATGTGCTAAAGCAAAAGTACATTTTGCACAACAAATGTATAAGTTGATGTTGGTGTTTTTTTGGATTGATTGGGCAAAATTTGGCACTTATGTTATTTTACAATGCCTCATGCTAATGTCCTTACATAGTGGTTTTGTAAATTGTACATTATGTTATTCCAACGCACATAATAGCTTTCTAGCCATTTGAACCATTTTGAGCCCAACTCACTTGACTTGTCTGTATATATATGCGGAAAGTGACAATTCTGCTTAGCAGTATTTTGTGAACTTCTTCAACTAGATGACACACTAAGTAACCAAATCCTAAGACCGGTTGAAAGTTCATGGCTATTCGATCTTTGATCAAATAACTCGATCATGATAAAACCTTAATACTTCAAAGTCCAAATGAAAGTCAACTGAAAAATTTTAGGAATAAGGTTTTGTTATTGTTCAAGAGAGAAACAATCAAATGTAATAAGTTCGCATAATATTTTTCCAAACCAAATATTAACGAATTTTAAAATCATTATTAACAAAAAGAAAAAAAAAAAAAAAAAAAGTGTCATACGTCTCATATCTGTTACACTGCTTGCAAAACCCAAAAATAAATGTAGTTCTTTCTCAGCCTCACGACCTTGATTGGGCTTATACACCAAGATTGGGCATTTAAAATGTCCCGCCATACATATACTGCATAAAGAAGGCATGAGTATATATATAGAATTGAAAAGAGAGATTGACCAGAGTTTTAATTTCATAAAAAAACTTTTAGAGTCTGTTTAGATACCGTTTATTTTGTTGAAAACTAAAAATTTATTACTAAAAATACTATAGTAAAACGCAAAACATAGGCAAACGCAAAATGTAAAACGGCACTGTTCACAAGTTTGGTTAGTTCGTAAGTTAGGGTTTGTTTAAATATTGCTTATTTTACTAAAATTGAAAATTTATTGCTGAAAGTACTGTTAAAAGTTAGTTGAAATAGTGCTCATGAATAGAACCAAAAAGTGATGTGAGACATATAAATAGTAGCAAAAAAAAGTTAAATAGTCATAAATAGTAGCAAAAATTAAATAGTAAAATAATACGCATGCTTAATCAAACTAGATAGAAGGATTCTAATCTCATTAGAATCTATAACTTTTAATTATATCTTTAATCTCATTAAAAAACTCTAATTAAAAATAAATCAATCATTTTTAATCATACAACGATTCAGGACTAAGAGTTTTATTTTAACTAAAAGCCTTCAACCCTTTTTTTTTTTTTTTTTGAATGTAAAAACCTTCAATCTCGCCTCATAGTTAGATAACAATTAATAAATGTCTTCAACTTTTAAGGACTTTAACCATTACTCAGCTAGATTAACAACCGGAATCACGTTAAAATTCAATTTTCAATGTGGAAAAAATTTATATATAAAAACCTGAAAAACAGAATAAATAGATGAAAAGCGAAATCGGCCTTGCCCAGGTTCTCGTTTCACAGGAATTAACAATCCCCTCCGTGATCTTCTTCCGCTTGATGTGATCGCTGAGATACTCTCTCGATTACCAGTGAAATTTCTCTCACGCTATCTCCGCGTTTCCAAGCAATGGTACACTCTAATCCATAGTCAAGCTTTCATCAATCTCCACCTCCGTTGCTCCATCGAGTCCAACATAGATCGCACCCTCATCCTTCACCAACAACATGCCACTGTTCCATTTGATTACTTCTTCGTCCACTTCCCAAACGACGATCAGTTCGGCAAGCCCATGAAAATTCACCACCCACCATTGCTACGCTGTGTAAACATGTCCACCTAACAAATCCATGGTTTGGTTTTCGTGCATAGTAATACGGGTGAACTCGCTATCTGGAATCCACTGATACGTAGGTACAGGAAGTTGCCGACGTTAGAAAAAACTTTTCCGAGTACTATGATCGCTTTAGGATTTGGCTACGATACTCGTAACGACGATTATAAGGTGTTGAGGGTCGTACAATTTTTAAATAGAGAGTTTGATGTTAAGATGTATAGTCTTAAATCAAAGTCGTGGAAAAATATTAAAGAGCAATGGCCCAAAAAGGAGTGGACAATATCTTCCAAGTCAGTGACGGTGAATGGAGCTTTGCATTGGTTAGTAGCTAAGAATAAGCAGGGTTCGGTGATCATTCTTGCTTTCGATCTTGCCATTGAGAAATTCCGGGACTTTGCAATGCTGCGCCAACCACCCACCTATGGGTTGGAGGGGTTTTTGGAAGTGTGTTTGGAAGTATTGAATGGAAAGCTATGTTTTATTTTGAATCTTGATAAGAAGGATAATGAAGTTTGGTAGATGGAAGAATATGGGGAAGGGAGTTCTTGGACTCGGGTTTATAAAATTGATTATGATGGAGTGTTTAAGAATGTCAAGTGTTTCAATCCTCTAATGTTTTACAAGAATGGCAAGAAGATTCTCATGGAGAAGTGCTATTTGGTTTGACATAGAGATTAAAAAACACAGGAAGGTTAAGATTTGGAAGCTTCCCTATGTGTTTCGAACAGCAATTTGTACCGGGAGTCTTCTTCTACTTGATAGTGATAATGTGATTAGTCGATATTGAAGAACAATAATGTAATTGATCGATATAGAAAGAACAATAGGTAAAACAAATGAATTCGTTTTTGTTTCCTTCATTGTCTGTCTTAGTATTGGTGTCTATTCATAAATCTTTCAAAGACCAAACTAGAATTCGAGAATTAGTGAAGTGGTGATTGTGAATGATAGGGGACAACTCTGTGAAGTTTCGTGTAGGACTTGAGATCATTGTTTGAGTGATAAACATTTTACCTCTTTGAATTCTTTTCTCACCCTAGTATAAATACCCTTTATATCCACAAAATGTAGAAAGCTTCTGGAGAGAATTTTGAGAGAAAAACTCTAGAGAAAAACAAGTTTGACCCATCCAAAATTTTTACATAGAGACTCTTCAAATTTCTCTACTCTCATCCTCTCCATTGTTATATCCTTAAGAGGTTCTCGGTCAAATCATTTTCTCACCTACCTACATCTGTGAGAAGACTTTTTGGTGCTTTGGGAAGCAGTTAGGAAGAGACCAATAGTTATTGGTTGATGTTATGAGCTATAGCAGAATCTAGTAAGCTAGAAAAGATAAAGGTTTGGCGTAACTTCGTTGGAGCAAGAAGCTTTGAGGGCTTAGATACACTGGGTAGATTAGGCTTAGAGAGTCTATTGCTGTTTATGTATTTCAACTATATTTTCTAGTGGATTATTGACTGCTTAGAGGGCGATGAAGAGATTTTACGCCGAGAGCTTCGGTTTCCTCTTCGATAACACATCGTTGTGTTGTCCTTGTGTTTACATCTCTCTTCCCTTCATCTTTACTATTTACTTTTTGCTATGAATATGATTTTAATTGGTTTAGATTGTTTATCAATTCTGTTATTAGCTTATGTTCACTTTTCGCATATATATTGTTTGACAATAAGCTTGAATTGATATTTTTGTAATTGGAGGTCTAAACGTTTATAGTGTTTTATATGCTATTTGAACTTTCAATTGGTATAAAAGCGGGTACACTTGTTGTGGTTTAAATACATAAGTGTGATCCTTGACTCCTTGTGTTTATTTGCCATGGATGGTGCTTCGTATGCCTCAATGCATATTTTGGATGTTGATGAATGTAACATGCCGCGTATTTGTGAAAATGCCTCTATGAGTGATAATTCTCACGATTGTGATGCTATGTTACATGAATCATTTGCTGTTGTTGATATTTCAAATGACAAACTCTTAAAGACAAAGGCTAAGAAGTTTCAAAAGAATTTGAGCAAGTTTTTTTTTTGAAAATGATGATTTGATTGCTAAGCTCAATGAATCCAATAAATTGGTTGAGAAATATAAGAAACTTGTTGAAAATTCTCTTGAAAAGCTAAAAAAGTTTGAATGTTTGAATATGAACTTGGATGCTAAATTTGTTTTGTCTAACAAACTAGTTAATGAGTTAAAATGTGAAAATGAATCTCTTAATATCATATCAAGTGTTTGATTGCTGAACCTATTGCTAAAAATGATGAAAATATTTGTTGAAATCATGTTGTGGTACCCAATTTTGTGCCTATTGTGTGTTCTACCTCAAAGAATAAATCGGTGTACATTTCTCCACACAAAAGAAATCAAAAGGTGGAGAGAAAGGCTATTAAGTCAAAGCCTCCGTTTAGGTTTCAATCTAAGGCTTTGAATGGATCTAAGTTTGTTCCAACTTGCCACCATTGTAGTGTGATTGGTCATATAAGACCTCAATGTTGTAAGATGAAGAGAGAACAAAATCATATGGCTAGATCCCTTCCTAAAAAGCCTAGGATCTAAACACATTGTTTGTCATTATTGTGGTGCTTTTGGTTATCTAAGACCTCATTTCTTTAAGTTTCATGCTCTTAAAAGAATTAAAAGAAAAGAGAAACTTGAACTTCGTGGAAGTTGTGCTAAAAAGGGTCAACCGGATTTGAGTGAAAATAGCATGTTGTTAAAGAAAGTGTTTACTACTTTTAACTCCTTGTCTATGTGCATCTCCATTTCTCATTCATTCAACCCTTATCTCACTTTTTATGAGATACTCATTCTAAACAATCAATCCGTTTGTATGAGAAAGAGTTCCTATGGTTGAGTTTTTGCTCTTTTGGTCCTTGATATAATTTTTTCGATCTCTGTACCACCCTTCATGCATTAGATGTTTCATTGTCATGCATTTGTGCATCATGCATATATGCATTGTTTCTGTTGTTTTTGCATTTGATCTTACTTTTATGTTTTAGTTTTGTGTGAGTAAAAAATCCAAAACTACATAAAAAGTGAAAAATTCAAAAAGTTTAATCGTATATGTTTGAGCATATATCTCATGTGAGTTTGGGCTTGTACCTTTGTATAAATAGCTTAGTGCATTTATAAGCTTAGATTGTTTTGTATGCACATCTATCTTTGTGAAAAAAACTCTTGACATCTATGTGTAATTGTTGTAAATCGATCTTCAAACTTGTCACGAATGATTAGTTAATAGTCATGTTGGTTTTGATACATGCATAGACTTGTGCCTATATATCTTCCCATACTTTTATTTTTTTTGCTTAAAGAGCTCAACCAATGTAAATCTCAAAATGAAAAGAGATAATGAGTTGTAAAACCGTCGTACATACTAGTATTTGACTAGGAAAAAGGGAAAGCAACTTGTATTGAAAATGTATGGTGTCCAAAAAGCTAAAGACTTGTTCATCAAATTGAAATATCAAAAATTTCAAGCATCAATTTTAAAATGAAATGTATTCATTCAAAATGATTAAATGTTATGATTTGTAAAAAAGCCAAATGAAAAGTTTCAAAGATATGTAATTATTTTCTTCTGGGAGGTCATATATGCATATTTTTATAAGTGAGATAGACCACTTGGCTTAGTACTAGTTGTGTATGAATTGATTGAGTTGACCATTGAAGCTTTACCCTAAACTAAGGACTATTTCACGTTTGATACACACACACACAACACACATGCCTAATGTTCAATGAATGCCTTATTCATTTGTTCAATTATACTTGTTTAAATATGATGTGTGTATGATCTATATAAGGATTAAACCAAAAAGATTTTTGATCATTTTATATGTATTTGGAAGTGATTTTTATCACTCTTTGTGTTCATGTCTTATGCTTACTTTGTTTTTCATTGTTTAAGCATGTTTTGTGTTGAAAAATAGGTGTCAAAATTTTTGGCTACTTATTTTGGCTACTCTCGCAAGTAGTGAGTTTTGGCTACTTGTTTTGGCGACTTGCAAGTCGCAAGTTCTAGTCACGAGTTCACACAGAATGCTTTCGCGACTTACTTGCGACTTGCTAGTTGCAAAACACCCAGAATTAGCTTTTTAAGGAGCTTTTAATGCGAAACCTATTTTAAACCTCTCCTATTCTCTCTAAAACCCCTCTTTCAATATTTTTACATCAAAACCCAATCAATTTGAATGATTTTTCATTCCATTAACATCTCTAAGAGAATTTTAAACTCTTTTCATTGTTTTGGATCTTTAGATTATGTTTTGGAGAGTTTTGTGCTCTTAGTTGGGATTTCTATCATAAGGGTTGGGAAAACTTAATTTTTGTCAAATTTTTGTATGGGATTGGTTTCTTTTGATGATTTGCTTTGGATGTTGGCTCCTTGTGGCAAAAAGAGCATGAATAAAGGGTGGTTTTCATGATGTTTATGCATTGTTTTCATTGTTGTTCATAGTGTGCATGTTAGGTGTTTGATAAAATGCCACTTAGGTATTTTCTTGCTTGTTTGGACTCTGTTGAGTACCAAACTTTAGGGTTTCTCATGTTTCCTCATTAGGAAACACACCTTACCCCACTTATGCATTTTTCATGCATTGGTCATGCATTACACATAGCCACCTCTTGCACACACCTTTGATAACCTTGCATTGCATTGGTCTATACCTTGTTTCTTCATCCTAGCATGTCATGTTTACCTTATGCTATGTAGCATTTCATTCTATCTTAGGTTTGATCTTCATTTTCTTATTCATCTTGCACCCCTCATGCATCATTAACATTGTTCGTACCTTCATCTCTTACCCTCTTTTCTCCTTGATCCCTTTGTCTATTCATGTCAAAAAGGGGGAGAGTATACTCTAAAGTAGTATATCAGAGAGTTTTTTCATTTCTATATGACTCTTGTGCACATTCTTAGTGAGAGAAATTCTATTTCTTGTGCATATTTGTAGAAGGAGAGATATTCCATAGGGAAGATGCATATATTAAAGGGGAGAAGACATTGTGTTAATAAGAAAACTTTGTTTTGTTTGAGTTTCTTTATGTTTGTTTTCTTGTTTGCTTTATGGTGCTTTGAGTTATATTTAGTATCTATGCTTTTTTGTTCTCTTTGCATCGTGTTTTTGTGTTGGATATGCATACTTCCTTATGCTATTGTGCTTCATTGATTGCATGTTCGGATGATCATTTCCTCTGCTATGTGATCATTATAGTCATGTCTATATGATTGTTTTGGTGTATGATCAAGTTGCTCACATGTTTCATATCATGCTTACTTGATCACAATTTAATTATTACACTATACTTATCATTTTATTACTTGCTTTACCTTGGGTCTAATGTATTTTATGCAAGGGTTTCAGGTTACAGGTATATATGTTTCAAGTTCATCACAGCTCCTATGATTTATGATAGGGGGAGTGATATGATAGGGGGAGAAAGAGAGAAAGAGCTTTGTGCTATATTAACTATGTTTTTGCATTACTCATAGTCTCATAATTCATGATTATGTTTAGCTATTTAAAATATATTTTTTTGTACCTTTGCTCATGTAGCTTGTTTTGTACCCATGCTTTGTAGCTTTAGTACTTGTTGTTAAATGTTTTGCATTTTCTTTAAGTACATCACTCTTGTGCCCTTGTTGGATTTTTATCCTTGATGCATTTACCTAGTGTTTAAGCATTGGTTGAGTGTTGGACATGCAAATGATACTTTGCAATTGAACTTATTAGTTTACATGTCCGGATGTTCATTCCATGTGTAAATGAGTATTGTGGTCACTTTTTATAGTGATTGTTTGTTTTTTGTCAAGCCATGGTCTATTACTTTATTTCTTTTTGCTTGATCACACTGTGCTTGCTCCATATGCATTACAAGTTTTCGGCATATAATGATCATACTGTGTTGTTGTGTTTTAGGAGATACTTGTTCTTATGGTTCAGGAGTTTCACAGATTCTAGAGTAAGGTGTGAGTGAGTTTTGTTCAATTGTTCCCAACTCATGCGTTAAGTCTAGATTTTGTTATAGGGTTTTGTCTCGGAATAGCCAAAGGGAGAGATTGTAAAGTTGAATTTAATCAACTATATTGTTGGTTGTATTCTGTGCCAAATTTGATTATAATTTAGCAAATAAAAACCCTGTATTTAGGTGGGAATCATGTAAGGTTAGCATGTGAGAGAGTGTGAAGAAATGCTCAAGAATTGTGCAGTGAAGTAGGGACTCGCGGCTGGATCTCTCGAATGGCTCGCGACTGGCAAGCGGCCAAAAGAAGCACACGAGTGAAACATGCAGAGAAGCTGAACCATCATACCAGCTGTAGCACTACAGGACAAAAAGTCCAGACTGGCTATTCAGTTAGCTTGCGACTTAAACTCGTGACTCAGTCAAGTCGCGATACCAAGTCGCCAACCAGCTTTGTTTTGGAAAAACTGACTTTTCGCATTCCTTTCTCACCCAAGTATTAATACCCCTTATACCCACAAAATGTAGAGAGCTTCTAGAGAGAATTTTGAGAGAGAAACCTTAGAAAAAAACAAGATTGACTCATCCACAATTTTTACATAGAGACTTTTCAAATTCCTTTACTCTCACCATCTCTATTGTTACATCCTTAAGAGGTTCTTGGCCAAATCCTTTTCTCACCATACTCACATATGTGAGAAGACTTTTTGGTGCTTTGGGAAGCAGTTAGGAAAGGACCAATGGTTATTGGTTGATGTTATGGGCTATAGTGGAATCCAGTAAGCTTGAAAAGATAAAGGTTCGGCTTAGGTACACTGGATAGATTAGGCTTGGAGAGTCTATTGCTATTCATGTATCCCAACTACATTTTCTAGTGGATTATTGACCGCTTGGAGGGTGGCGGAGAGGTTTTACGTTGAGGGTTTCGATTTCCTCTTCGATAACACATTGTTGTGTTGTCCTTATGTTTGTATCTCTCCTCCCTTAATCTTTGCCATTTAATTTCTGTTGTAAATGTGATTTTAATTGGTAGATTGTTTATCAATTCTGTTATTAGCTTATGTTCATTTTCCGCACATATATTGTTTAACATTAAGCTTGAATTGATATTTTTGTAATTGGGGGTCTAAACGTTCATAGTGTTTTATACGCTATTTGAACTTTCACGATCCATCGAGGAATTTTTGTCGTTGACAAATTCTCAACAGCATCTCGACAGATTTATTTGTTGAGAATTAGTGCTCAATAGATCTCAAAAGATCTTCGATCCATCAAGACACGTTTTCATAAAATAGCTTCAGCACGATTTCAGATTTCATTTTTCTTTATCTCTCTTGATAGAAACTTGTCTTTTCACCTCCCAAACATTTTCTTCTCTCTCTAAACCTCAAACCCACGTGATTTTCAGCCTATTCAAGTCTCAAATAACTTGGTGTGATCTCTTTATCCCACATTCTTCATGCAGTTCACACATTTAGACCTAGGTTTTGAGGTTTCTTAAATTTTTTAGGGTTTTTGAAAATTGATGAGTATTTTATGAAATTTTTGGGTTGGGTTTTGCTTATATATTGTTATATGCTCATGCATTGCATTACATTTGTATTTTCATAATGTTTCATGCATTATAGATGTGTGTTTATATGTTAAACCTTATGTGTTGTTAAGATTGGACTGGGTTGAACCCATGATTTTTTTTTCTTTGGACATCACATGCTTATGCATTGTTCATGCATACATACCCTTTCATTTCCATATTTTGTACTCTTTTTGATGGTGCTTTTCTATCTCTCTCTCTCTCTCTCTCTCTCTCTCTCTCTCTCTCTCATAGTCTATGCATGGTACCCAAGTGCAAAACCACTTTGTCTTGGAACCCTCTTCATTCCAGGGTATCTTTTTCTGATCTTACTCCTCTTCACGTTCAGTTCCGCGATGAGAATGCCCAAAAGGACTTCTCGGAGAACTTCTCCAGACATGGTGTTCAATTGGAGCACCTCATGATTCTATCAAATTATTTCGATACTCTACCCACTGTCATTTGTAGTCGGGGATGGGAATCTCTATGTGAGATACTCATGAGTTGTCCCACCGTGATCATTCAAGAGTTCGACTCTAACATGCATGGTGTTGATACCTCTATACCTTAGTTTGCTACGCACATTCGGGGTATGTGTATCGTAGTCACTTCGAAGATTGTTTCCAAGGTACTACACGTTCCAAAGATATCGTATCCTGATTACCCGAGTCCACGTCTAAGGACTGTATCCAAAGATGAACTTCTGTTTCTTTTTTGTGAGGCACCTTCCTTATGTGGTGATTGTCAAAACACCTCATTCTCGGGCTTTGCAAAAGGTCCGAGGTTCCTTAACATGGTGATGACATTTGTTCTCCATTCCTTGTCTCACTATAACTCCATTATCGAGCCTCGAGCTCATTTTTTTCTTTCCCTCATTGAGGACCTTATTATAGACTTTCCCTCTCATTTCATTCTCTCCCTTATCAATGTCTATAAGGATACGACGACCCGTAATAAACTTATCATTCCTTCTGCTATCACGAGATCATCTACCATTTTTTTGCACCTTATCCTAAGTCTTCTCACTTCATCGTCATAGGTGCCATTAGTGCAGCGTCTGTTCAACATAACGAGGCCCATTTCAACTGAAGTGGCCACGGACTAAGATGGCGACTCCTCCAGCCTATTCTACTCCATCCACCTCTGCCTCCTTCTTCTTCCACGAGTGGTGTGACGCTAGAGGCCGTCATGGCACAGCTTGAGCGCATAGATGCTCGCCTTGATACACTTTCTACTGAGGTTTATCAAGTGAACACCCATGTTAGTCGCCTCACATGATGACAGGCTCGCATGGGTGGCTTCATCGCCTCTCCATCTCCCTCTTTATCTCCACAGGCTTCAAAGGATGATCATAATGATGATAAGGATAAGGATGCTAACTCTTTCGGTATTGAGGAGATGACCGCTTCTTAGTGACTTGCACTTTGTCATTCGTGACAAAAAGGGGGAGTTGTTTTGGGTTGAGAGTAGTCATGTACTTAGGGGGAGAATTAGCACAGGACTTTTTGATAGGGGCAGTGTTTATTTTTTTAAAGGGATATAGTGAGGATTTATGTATCTTTTCTTTTCTTTCTTTTTAGATACATTATCTTTTGTATACCGGTCTTGTGGCCATTCAGTGATAGTAAATATTGTACTTCTTTATGTTATATATATGATGATGTTGTTATCATTTCAACTATCTCTTCATGTATTGTTTCTTTTCTCTCTTTATACACATGTTTCTTATTATGTATGCAATCTTTTATTTTTGTTTCACACTAAGATGCCTTGATGAGTTTTGTTTAAAGTGTTTCAGAAAGATAGGTTGTCAAAATCTATCATTCCATGAACTCTTTTCTCGCAAAGTTTTTCAAGAGTTTGTGTTATGATTATATTTTATTGTATTCAACAAGTGATTATGAGTTGAGTAATCTATGGCTTCTCTCATATTTCATTTGTTTGTTATGGTTTTGTCATAGATTGTTAGGACATATGTGGAACTTGTTAAAACATTTGTTATTATAGAATTGGCTAATCTTTTGACAAAATACACTTTACTTGTAATTGAGTAGATCTAGGATGTGTTTAATACTTCAAGTAACAAGAGTTCAAGTCTAGTATTAAAGTCATGCAAGTCTTTCCAAGAAACAAGTAAAGAAGTACTGTTCATTAAACTTTGATAGATAGCTCGATAAATGTATCTATCGAAAAGAGATTTAATGTTTAATTCTCGACAACTTTCGACTGAAGTTGTATCTATCAAGAATTACAAAATTCAAATTTCCAGATCTATTTTTCACGCATATCCAAGCTATTTGTATAGGGTTTCTTTTCTTATAATCCTAGATATATATATAAAGATTATTTTAAGGGCCATCAATGGTGATGCAACTTGATGCAAAGTGATCATTCAATTAAATTGTGACCAAAGACAATTTGCCCTAGTTCATCTTTCTCTTAAAGAAGCTGTTGCGTCTTTGCGTCAAGGGTTTTGTAACCAATGAGCTTTTTGATCTTCATCATCTAGATGAACTGAAGGACTTTGCAGCCAACATCTTTCTTAAGTTGGTGTGTTAGTCACGTACTAGGATCCGTGTATCGATTAGTTAGTCATGTACTTGAAGCCGTGCATTGAAAGGAGAATTAATACAGTTTCAACACATACATATTGTACAACCAACTCTTAATTTTCCCATCAATAGCCTTTAAAAATATAAACTACAAATATATAAACAAAAACCACGACATGAGCACACCAAGCTTCAAATATGAGTAGTAATATGACTTTCTCAATCTTGCTTAGTTGTGGTAATAATAATGTAGATAATTCAAGACATGGAACAATATTAAATTATAACACTTTATTCTATTATCTTTTATGTTGAATCTAAACAAAAATTAATTGAAATATAAATGGATCATACATAAATTATATGTGAGATTGAATGACAATTTTAATCAACCAAAAATCACACCTTTAATTAAGAAAAAAAAAAATCACATGAACCCAAAAAAAATTCTCAAAGAAAAAACATATAATGTGACGAATTAAGATTTAGTAATAAGTTTTTGATGTAGTTGTCTTGCGACGTTTGTGAAGCATTTCGATTGGTAGAATCTTTTTTGAAGTTTATGTTACTTCTATTTTCTATTACTATTAAGAAGTATTAATCCTTAAATGGTGAAGGAATTGCAAGATATTGGCACCAATGATACAAATGATAAAGTTTGGTTTAAAAGAAAACTTTGGTGGTATTTACATGTCTGAAATAACGCATGTAGTTATACTACTTGTGATGTAGAACAGACCCCCTATGGCCTTTTTGGACTCCTAAGCATGCCTAAAATTGCGCAAGGCAAAAAAATGCACTAATAAAAATCATTTGGCTGACAAAGTTGGAATCGCATGAAATTTGGCAAGCTGAAGCTAATTATACAAGAGAATTACATTAAATTAAACTGTTGATGCTAATTAGTGCAATTTTTGACCAACTCTACTCTATTCTCCCTCAATCCAAACTAATTATAAAAGAAAAAGGAAGGAGTTGTGAAACACACGTGGCATACTGAACTTTTTTTTTTTTTTTTTTTTGAGGAAGAAGACTGCAACTTTAAATTAAATCAAGGCTGTTGAATCAGCCTGTACAACCTAGAGAATATCTGGTGGTACTTCATCCATCCAGACATTTACATCGGGCGTCGAAATAGCCTTTCTAGCCAAACTATGGGCTACTTTATTTCCTGTTCGACAAACATGAGTACAACTAAAAAAAGAAAAACCACTCGCTATTCGTAAAACATCAGAAATCAGGTGTCCGTGGAGAGCAAGAGAAGGACTTGAGTTGGTTAGGTCCTTGTGAATGACTTCGGAATCTCCTTCAAGGATGATTTGACTAACGTATAATTAATGGGAGCAAAGATTATGATTCATCATTGTAGAAACTTTTGGCTGACTTAGAAATTTAGTCTCATGTTTTTTTTTTTTTTTTTTTTGATGGGATAGTCTCATGTTAATTATAGAAATGAATTTCGTCTCATGGAGGACCACATTATAAACTATAATGTGTTGAATGATTCATTAAATTTAATGTGTCCAACTATTGCCACAGTTTTTTTATTTTTATTTTTATTTTTTTATAATATTTAAGAAAATGTCAAATTTTTAACTGACAATATTAAAGTCTATATAAAGACTTTGATGCATCTTTCTAGTCTTTAAACAGACTTTGATTCTTCATCTTCGTTAATCTTATACAAGAAAGTCGAATTGCTTTTTTTTTTTTTAACTGACAATATTAAAGTCTATATAAAGACTTTGATGCATCTTTCTAGTCTTTAAATAGACTTTGATTCTTCATCTTCGTTAATCTTATACATGAAAGACGAATTGCTTTTTTTTTTTTTTTAGAATTGTCTATGACCAGGAAACTTTTACCAGAAGCCGCGCCTACTCGTTTATGACCGAGATTGGAATATCGCTACTAGCTTTTTTGAGTGAAAGTCCTTTGGCATTTGATAGAAAATGAAACTTATATTTATATATATAATTTATTAGAACCAAACCCTTGTAATTTTCTTTTTCATAGAATGTAATAAGACCAAAGTCATCTAATTTTAAATTTCTTTTGAGCAAGTGATTATTTCATTCAATTGTTCAATAAAGAGATATATTCATAAAGGTTTCTTATTTTTCCATAAAGAAATAAGTGGTGTCTCCATAAACACACACACCTAAGACATTCCTTGAGGATTTCTAAGCAAGTCAATATTGTACTAACATTTTAAACTGGTACCAGAATTTTTTTAGGCATTCCAGATGGTATAGTAAAAAAATAATTAAAAATGATTTAAAAAAAATTAAAATATATTATTTGAACTAATAAATTGGGTTATTGAATTTAACTTGATATTATGACTTTTAAAAAAAATTATATATTTATAAACATGTAAATAAATATACATACATAAACAAATATTATTTATGTACATATATGGATATTGGTAACTCTAAAATGATTCACTAGTATTAATTGGTACACAACATATTGTTCGTTTTTCCAAATTGAAACAATCATCGACATAAAATTGACTCCTTTGCTTCCAAGACCCTGAATTTAATGAAAAATAATAAGGGATCTCTCATTTGTATATGTTATTCACTTGTATATATAATATAAGAAGTGGTGTTCAAGTGTTTGTTAGACTATTCTACTCCGTACCCAATTCTTAACCATAGGATACCCCAAAAACCCTATGAGCCAATAATTTTTTTAGGTTCTGAAGACTTAGAATTCATGTATTTAGAATTCTAATGTATAATGTTGGCAAACCATAATTAAAACAATATGTTTAGTCTTGTTTAGGCTTGCTCAAAGTTGTGTAATTCATGTAAAGTTGGAATTGAGTGGCTGCAGATGCATTGGTGCATTTGGGTCTGGCTCGATCGATCGAAAGTTAGACTTGATTGATCGAATCTCGGGCAAAATGTTCTTCTGCAAAATTTTCCAACTCAGCCCTACCTCATTAAACATTTTGGGTTTTCTAATTTTACCCTAGGTATAAAAGGCAAAACCCTAGCCACGTTTTTGAGAGTTGTTTGAGTGTATTGTTGCTCATACTTTGTGGTTTGTGTGAATCTTTTGTAAGATTATTGAGGAACTTTCCTTCACATAAACTTAGGGTTTTCTAGGTAGAGATTACTTCAACACCTTGATGATTAACTCAGTTGCTGCCATTAGAGTTTAAAGAATAACAAGCGTGGCTGCTTGTACTTTGCGGAGAATCCAAGAAAGAAGGAGTACGTGGATTCGGAGCTTGCATGTGGTCGTGTCAGTAAGTTCTACTGGTGGGTAGCATTAGAAAATCAAGTAGGGAACTTGTAAGTCCTCTTGTATGAACTTCGATTCTTTTGCATAGTGGATTCAAGTTTACCTTGAGGATAGCTAGATCAAATCCTCCCTAGGTTTTTACTATGTGGTTTCCTAGGTCATCATATCTTGTGTTATTTATTTTTCTGCTACTTTGTATTCTTGATATGATTGTTTGATTGTGATAACATAGATTTGCATAATTTGACTAAGTTAATCACTTGGCTAATCAACTAGGTTAATACAATCGTTGTTTTAAAGGGTCTAAATTTCTAACGAGTGGTATCAGAGCGGGTAGCTCTTCTATTTTAGATCTTTTAATCTAAGAGTTGATCCTTGATCCCTATTATCATGGATAATTTGAAATGTCTTTCTGCTCATGTTTGTGATGATTTGAATAAAAACGACATTGTTTTTTCTGTTTATTTTATTAACGTCTGTGAAACTCTTCGTAAGGAATTATCTAAATCTTTTAAAATTTCTAAGAGATTTAAAGAAGAGTTAAAATTGGCTAATCTTGAAAAAGATGAATTGATTATGAGATTGGATGAGTCTAATAAAAATAATGAATTTTTGAGAAATCAAATTTCCTCTCAAGATGAGAAGATGAAAAGCTTGGAACAAGAGTTAGTTGAATCTAAAACTAAAATTGAAAATTTGACTAGTACCAAGCCTACTATTGATAACAGAAGTGTTTCTGTTTCTTTTAAGCTTAAGACTGAGAAAGTCTATATCCCTCCTTTCAAAAGGAATAATAAAGAGAATGCTTATTTTGCTAGGTTAGACAAAGGTAAAAATTCTGATGTTAACGCTGAAGTTTCTAAACCTATGTCTAAACCTGTTGCTAGTGTACAAAAGAAATCTGTTTTGTGCCTACTTGTCACCTTTGTGGTGTTGTTGGTCATATTAGACCAAATTGTTATTTGTTAAGGCAAAAACCAAAATTTGAGACTAGACTTGCTGTTAGGAATACTGACGTTCCTAAATTTGTCCCTGTTTGTCACTTTTGTGGTGTCTCTGGTCACATTCGTCTTAATTGTCATAAATTGAAATTTAAGCATTCTGTATGTCAATCTAGAATATGTGATGATATTTCTCCTGCCATAAGTCCAAATAAATTGTTTCATATGCTTTTAAAAAGTTTAAGCTTGTTCGCTTGTGAAAGAAATTTGCAGGATTTCAGTCTTTCTCAGAAGATTGGTGTAAACCCTCAAATACACTCTGTTTCTCATGGATTTTCACCTACAAAGCCGAAGACTTGTGCTATATGGGAGAGAAAAGATTCTCCAATGTGAGTGTTGCTAACTTGTCCTTGATTTAATTCTTTCAATTAATTGTGGACATGTTTTTTTTTTTTTTTTTTTTCTGTGTTTGGTCGTGTTTTTTTTTAGGTTGTTTTTTATTAAAAAAAAATCCAAAAACATTGAAATTTTTCAAAAAGACAAAAATATTTTATTTTGTGTCTTGTTTTATTTTTCTTGAGAATTACATGAATTATGATATCTCTCTCTTGATTTAGAACATGCTTGACATTGTAGAGAAACTTGAATAGTATGTGTTATATAAGTGCTAAGCTATTTCTGATTTTGTGTGAGTATGTACTAATTTGTACATGTACTCAAGCGTTAATTAAGAAATTGATATTTCTTGTTTGTGTACCCTCTATAGCTTAGTTAAGCACTGTTATGCATTGCATTTGCATTGTTCATTTAGTATAATGTGTGCTTTTTGTTTTTGGTAATAAATATTTTTAAACCAAAAAAAGTTTTTTTTTTTTTTTTTGCATTACATATCATAGGTTTGAAATCAAGGTTGGCTACCTTATCTTTACATAACATGTTTATGTACTTTGTTTTAGTTTGGATGAGCTTATTTTTTGCACTTGACTAGTTGAAACTTTGTAATGCATGTTGTGTGGGAAAGATATTTATGGTTTTTGATCATTTTTTCTTAATCTTGAAGTCACATGTTATTTGACTGTCGGACTTGATCCTTTTGAGAAATGCATAAATAACCATTTCACCACTACTCAATAGCCAATCATGAATACCTTAGTGCATATCATAAGATTCTGTACTCGAGAAAGTGTAGCACATGCACAAAAAGAACATAAGGTGTAGCCCCAATTTAATTGCTTAATGCTTAAAATTGGTGTGTAGTATTAGGTTTGATGCCAAATCATATAATTAAAATTGGTGTGTATATTATAAGGCAAAATTCAAGAAACTTACATGACTGCAAGCTTATAATCTAGGAGATGTGAGAGTTATATGATGTAACTTTTTAGGTGATAGTCTCTTTCAAATTCTATGTGATGGATTTTGTAGACTTTGTGATTGATTGCTATTCACATATCACCTCACATGTATCTCAAGTTTTTGCTAGTTGCACACACTACACAAGTTACTCTTTGCTAAACTTGGTACAATATATTGTGTGTGATTTTGTTGTGGCCATCTAAGATTAAATATTCCTTGATGTTAATGAAAAATGTGTTTAATATTTGAGAAATTGGAAATTCTAGAGTTTGAATGTATCCAAATTGGGGATTTGTTCAAATTTGGTTCAATTGATGCAATTGGCTTGTTGAATTGATGTAATTGATCATTATATTATGTATTCTAGCTTATGTGATGATCAATTAGTCAAACTTTTCCAAAATCTTAACAAGTGGTTTTCAATTTTGGAGTTTTTATTAGAAACTCTGTGCTCAAGTCAATTTTGTGAATTTAAACTTATATTGAACTTAGTTTCACTGCATTAGTACATGCATCATGACATTTTACTTATTCATGCATCATATAGATTTTTGTTCTATATTTTTTTGTGCTAACTTACAGTCTGCCCTTGGTTTTGTTTTTTATTTTTTTCTTTTAGTTTTCTCCTGTGTCTTTGTCCTTTCTTTAGCATCATGCCTAGGAAGACTAGGACTCGTAGGTCTGTTCCCTCACCTTCTCCTCCCCCACCTTCTTTTAATCGTGAGAAGTTTCCGAGTGAGAAAAACCAAGAGATTTTTGAGAAGCTGAACCATAGGAGAAAGATTTGAGCTGAGTGTTGTATTCTTTTAGATGAGCTTGATCCTGCCATTAGGGCAAATTTTGAGCGTCGGGGCTGGTTACCTTTGCTGGATATTTCTGATCCTCCTCCTCCAACTACCTTGATTAGAGAGTTCTTTTCGAACATCTTTATTTGCGTCTATGATTCCAACATTTTAGTAAAGAGTTGGATACGAGACGTAGAGTACACCATTACTCCTACAGTAGTGGTTGATGCTCTAGGGGTACCTGTGGTCTAGCACCCTATCTATCCTTATTATGTGTCTCCTCCTTTGAATGATGTTATGTCATATATCATTGGGTCTTCTATCTAGTGGGGTTTTGATCCTAGGATTACCACTACTGAGCTATCTAAGTTACATTATCTTTTCTTTAGGATAGCCTATCACTCTATTTGGCCCATTTCTCATCTTTACACCATTCCTTTTGAGTGGTGTGTGTTTTTGTACGCTCTTATTACTGATGCTCCTAGTAGTTTTCCTCATTTGTTTCTTCGTTCTATGAACGATGTTTATAGGAGTTCATCTTCTTCTCATGCCCTTGTTTATCCTATTTTCATTCATAGGATTTTGCTTTATCTTGATCTTCCTGGTTTCCCTTCCTCTGAACCCGCTCATGTTATTGCTCCCATAGGTGCGTATTTTCTTCGTCAAAGGGCTGCTCATCTTCGAGCTGACTCTAAACGCCCTAGGTCTAAGCTTTCTGGTAGCGCACCTCTTCCTTCTTCTTCTACAGGTCCTGTTGGTAAGGATTTTCTTAATCCTGATGGTGATGCTGTTGCTGCTGATGTTCCTCCACCTCATTTGGATGACTTTGATATTCGTCGTACCTTGGAGACTGTCATGACCATTCAGGCGGCTCATAGTCAGATTTTGGTGGACTTGCTTGGCGAGATTCGTGCTCTGCGAGCCGACTTAGCACATCTGCATTCACCCTCACCACCTCTTTTTGATGATGGTGTGTGATTGTCCTTTGGCATTCCGTCACAAAAAAGGGGGAGTAAAGTTTTGACACTGTAGAGAAGTTTTTGTAGTTAGGGGGAGTTTATTTTTGTTTTGCGGAGTTAGTGGAGATATTAGATTCTATCTAGGTGCTTCACTTCGTATATCATTTTTGGGGCTATTCATGTTATGGGGAGTTACATTGTTTTTGTTATACATGATTGATATACATGATTCTTGTTTCTTGTGATTCACTGCTTATTGATTTATATTTATGAGTTATTCATTGATATATGTCTTTATTATGTGTTGTATGAAACATACAAGAATGTTATACCTGTTGATTAAATGTTTTCTGTCACATATGCGTTTATGCATTTGTTGAGTATTTCAGGAATATACAGGTTAATTCAATTAAGCTACTGTCTACATTTGCAACTGGTGGATAGTAGTTAGGATTGAATTTGAGTTTATGAGCATTATTTTTGTAAAGGGCTTTTCTTTGTAAACTTTGAGCTTTTAATTTGAGTTTTGTCACAGATTGCTAAAGGGGGAGTTTGTTAGGTTCTAAAGACTTAGGATTCATGTATTTAAAACTCTAATGTATAATGTTGGCAAACCATGATCAAAATAATATGTTTAGTTTTGTTTAGGCTTGCTCAAAGTTGTGTAATTCATGTAAAGTTGGAATTGAGTGACTACAAATGCATTGGTGCATTTTGGCCTGGCTCGATCAATCGAAAGTTAGACTTGATTGATCGAATCTCCAGCAGAATGTTTTTCTGCAGAATTTTCCAACTTAGCCCTACCTCATTAAACGTTTTGGGTCTTCTAATTTTACCCTAGGTATAAAAGGCAAAACCCTAGACACGTTTTTGAGAGTTGTTCTAAGTGCATTGTTGCTCATACTTTGCGATTTGTGTGAATCTTTTGTGAGATCATTAAGGAGCTTTCCTTCACATAAACTTAGGATTTTCTAGGTAGAGATTACTTCAACATCTTGATGATCAACTCAGTTGCTGCCATTGGAGTTTAAAGAATAACAAGTGTGGGTGCTTGTACTTGGCAGAGAATCCAAGAAAGAACGAGTCCGTGGATTCGGAGCTTGCATGTGGTCGTGTCAGTAAATTCTACTGGTGGGTAGCATTAGGAAGTCAAGCGAGGAGCTTGTAAGTCCTTTTGTATGAACTTCGATTCTTTCGCATAGTGGATTCAAGTTTACCTTAAGGATAGCTAGGTCAAATCCTCCCCAGGTTTTTACCGTGTGGTTTCCTCGGTCATCATATCTTGTGTTATTTATTTTCCCCTGCTTTGTATTCTTGATATGATTGTTTGATTGTGATAACCTAGATTTGCATAATTTGACTAAGTTAATCACTTGACTAATCAACTAGGTTAATACAATTGTTATTTTAAGGGGTCTAAATTTCTAACAATATTTATTTAAATCAACAATAAATTTAGAGTGCAAATATTTTTACCACATATTTACATTCTTTTCCTAATTGTTGACATAGTTTTTTGATGGAAAATATTAAAGGTATTGCAAATTTTCCTACATAAACTTTACAAAATGATACAACAATAGATTTATTAGGATTAGCTATTTTAAAAAGTTCATTTAAAAAAAAAAAAATAACGATTTTAGAATGTGCATTTTTAAAACTCGACTTTTAAGATTATTGTCAATACAATATCTTATCAGCCATCATTTCACGTGCAAAAATTCCAATTTGATTTTGAAAAAAAAAAATCATTTTTTCACCTTGGGATCATGAGAATGTCAAAATAACTTAATTTGTCCCAATCGAATCTCTGATTACTTAGAGTCTATTTGGGAACAACTTATTTAATTGAAACTGAAAACTTTTTGTTAAAAGTACTATAGATAAAGCTAAAAGGTAGCTGAAATAGTATAGTGGTGCTCATGAATAATACCATAAAATGCAATGATACATATCAATAGTAGCAAAAATAAACTGAATAGTAGCAAATATAATCTAAATAGTAAATAAAAACTAGGTTTTTAAGTCAATGGCAAACACAACCTTAATTTTATGGATTATAAGTAAAAACAACCAAAACGCCCTTAGGTGACCAAACTTTGACCTTGATACCTTCTTTTGACTCCCACTCTCTCTTGAGCCTTAAGGTCCATTTAGTTAGAGGAGTGGAAAAGTGGGAGGATAGAAAAGTAAAAATGATAGAAAAGATTTAGTTTTCCCTCGTGCCTGTTTGGTTAGAGGGGTGGAAAAATCTTTTGTTTAGTTGAAGAGAAAAGTGGGGGGATAAAAAAATATAGTTTATATAAATTGATTCTTATGTCTGTGTTACATAATATGTAAGAAATAATTTATTTGTACTTATTAAATAATATTGTATAAAAATTAACACATCATACATATATATATATATGTATACATATATATTGGTTACCAAACAACCCCCACTTGTTTGTAATCTATTCTTCCAACCAAACAGACTTTTACGCTTCAGTTTTTCTTATCTTAGTTTAGGGTCATGTTTTATATTTAAAGCCAGAATTGCCTCCTCTTGATTTCTACAAATAAAATCCAGGCTTCCATTTCAATTCATTTTCAAACCAAATTGGCCTTTTAAATTTCTAGTGCTTTCTTCTTTAGTGAATCGGAGCAATGGGTCGGACTTGACCGGTGTCACATTCTTGTGAAAAGGATCCAAAGCAAAGATTTAAAAGTGTAAGGTTGAATTTAATCCACCATCTTGTTGGTTTTATTCCATTCCAATTTGCTTGTAATTCAGCACTTAGAAACCTTGTATTTATGTGGAAATCATATAAGGGTAGTGTGTGAGATAGTATGAAGAAATGCTTAATAATGTACAATGAAGCAAAGACTCGTGACTGGATCTCGCGGGTAGCTTGCGACTGGCAAGCCGCCAGATGATTCACACGAGCGAAGCATGCAGAGAAGCTGAACCGTCATGCCAAATATTGCACTACAGGACAAAAAGTCTAGACTGACCATTCAGTTAGCTCACGGCTTGAACTTGCAACTTAGTTAAGTCGTGAGGCCAAGTCGCCAACCAGCTCTGTTTTGAAAAAACTGACTCTTCGCATTCTTTTCTCACCCTAGTATAAATACCCCTTAGACCCACAAAATAGAGAGAGCTTCCAAAGAGAATTTTTAAAGAGAAACCCTAGGGAAAAACAAGATTGACTCATCTATAATCTTTTCATAGAGACTGTTCAAATTCCTCTACTCTTACTCTCTCCATTGTTACATCCTTGAGAGGTTCTTACCTAAATCTTTTTCTCACCATACCATATCTGTGAGAAGACTTTTTGGTGCTTTGGAAAGCAGTTAGAAAGGTCTAATGGATATTGGTTGATGCTATGGGCTATAGCGGAATCCAGTAAGTTAAAAAAGACAAAAGTTTGGCGTAACCTCATTGGAGCAAGAAGCTTGGAGGGCTTAGGTATACTGGGTAGATTAGGCTTGGAGGGTCTATTGCTATTCATGTATCCCAACTATATTTTCTAGTGGATTATTTACTACTTGGAGGGTGGCGGAGAGGTTTTTTTTCAAGGACTTCGGTTTCCTCTTCGATAACACATCGTTGTGTTGTCCTTGTGTTTGCATCTCTCTTTCCTTAATCTTTGCCTTTTAATTTCTGCTATGGACGTGATTTTAATTGGTTTCGATTGTTTATCAATTATGTTATTAGCTTGTGTCCATTTTCCGCACATATATTGTTTGACATTAAGCTTGAATTGATAATATTGTAATTGGGGGTCTAAACATTTATAGTGTTTTATACACTATTTGAACATTCAAAGAGAAAGAGGCCCATTGCGACTGATGCTTCTGCTTCCAATATAGAATCCTAATAAAATAGAGCAAACTATACTACTGAACTACACAAAATTAAAAATTGAGAAAGATTAAATTATCAGTGACATTTGGGATATGCCATAACCACAACTATAAGTCTATACCAATTGTTAAGGGCCTTGCGGCCATAGACCTCTATCAGTGTCATGTGGCTGCACTTTTAATCACCTATGAGCAATAGATATTTTTAATGATATAAAGACTTGAATTTTTAATTTACACAAAAACTGTAAGATAATTTAGGGATAGGGATAGGGATGGAAATAGAGATGGGATTGGTACATGAACCTTAGGCCATGGAGGTGTTATCACCATGGAGAGAGCGGAAGTTTTGGTCATGACTACAATAATGAGCCTTCTCTTGTGTGAACCTTAATATGACTTTTTTTTAGTGTAAAGTAAATTATTTCGACTCCATAATAATCTTGGTTATTAGGATTTTGATCCAAAATCGAATAGCCTGACTGAAGATTAATGGGACATTTGGCCATGCATTTTTTTTTTAAAATTTTTTAAATATTATTTGTGCACACTCTTATAGATGCAAACTGCAATTATATATATATTGCCATGCCCCAAACTTGAAAGGGTCCAAAGAATGAGAAAAATGTCTCAAAGGTACTTGTAGATTTGTTCCTTTTGGCAATTCAATCCAAATAAAATCATAACAAATACCAACATCAATAATTATCCTAATAATTCCATTAAATATACTCCCAAAGTAAGTCAAAGCTCTATGCAATAAATACAATGACTATTGGTCACAAAAGAATGGAGGTCTGAATAAATAATTACATAACATCAACTCATCCCATTAGTGGAAAATAAAGGCATAACAACTATTAGATACAAAAGAATTGGGTCAAGCCTACTCCAAGTTATACATCATCAATTATTTCCATCACAAAAGTCAACCTCCATCAGCAGTTAGTCTAACTACTGCTAGCCACCAAAAAGCTATCTAAAAAAGATAGTTGCCTACTCTAAAAAAGTTTGTAAAATAATGGAATGAGACAGAAGCCAGTAAGTAGCATAATTAATGGGGATGGGGGAAATGCAAGTTTCATGATGATAAGAATTTACAAATCATGTTTTAATTTGGGAATTTCCAAATAATTTCTACAAAACCATTTCCAAAAAGAATATGACAAGAATGAATAAAATTACATGGCACAAAGCTTCTCAAAATGCTCTCATGAAACTACATACTATAATTTGTGAGTAATAACAATACAATTCCAAACCCAAGGCCACATGACAATGTCGTCACAAAGACGAAACTAATCTGCTGTCACAAAGACGAATCTCATTGCCGACACACAGCTGGAACTAAATATGCCGTTACAAAGACGAAACTCATCGCCGTCACAAAGACGGGTGCTAAGATACCAATGTCACACAGACTATTATATCTAGCTAGGTAATCACTGAATAATTACATGTCACAGCACATCGGTAGAATGTAAAGAGCTCACAAATTACCCTTAATTCAAAATACATAATTCACTACCAAGTAGTTTCATAAAATATTTGAATGCCCAAGGATATTCACAAAGTTCTCAAAGCCCTCAACTCATTTCTTGTCAAAATGATTTTGTATTAACTTCCCAAATAACATAGGTCAAGATAAAGCATCTTTATATTTTGCAAATAATGCAATGAATCCATAAAATTCATTCTCAAGAATTTAATGAAGATGCTAGTCTTTTATATGCTAACGAATCATGTAATTTCCCATATGCAATAAAAATATGCACTTTCATATATAATCATAAATAGTAGGGTCACAACACAACACTTTTTAGAAAAAACATAGTTCCATCATTAATTTTCCAAAATGTGTTTGACCCAAAAATAATGTTTATGCAACATGATTATTTTCCAAAAATCTCATTAAAAGCTACTTACCTCGCAACCTGCAAAAACCTAATTTTCCAAGCTCCAAAAGAAATTAGCTAGAACCTAAACAATACCAAGCAAACCTATCAAAATAACCATAAAGCTTGAAATTGTATCCAACTACCTATTAGAAAATGCTAACTAAGAAATTAATTAGGCAAGCCTAGCATTTAACCTCACAAATAATGTATTCCACTTCCAAAGTTTCTCAACAATTTCATTACAAGGCATTGACTCCAACTTATCATCATATCATTCCAAGCTTCACTTTTACCATAAGAGATCCTAACACTTTATAAATTTCTTCCTCCATATACATGTCATTTTCAAGAGACCCACAAAACAATAACATATATAACAATACCCACCACTACAAACCCCAAATGTAAATCCTCCACTAGCTCCAAATACACAATCAAAATTAGATTCATCAACTATTTCACATTAGAAAGCCAAAAATCTCAAATCTTCACCACTTAGCTAACCACCATTGCAAAAATCATAAACCCACTCATCAAATACATCCACCAAGACCAAAACCATACATAAAAGCACATAAATATCACTTCTAGTGCTCATAAATCACATGGGTATTATTATTAAAGTTTAGATAAACATAACATCAAGCAAAAGCATATAAACCCGCAAAAAATTAGAAATTGTACTTCAAATAGTAGAGGTGAGTGAGCCATACCATTTTCCTATGGAGTTTCCGGTGATCTTGCCGGAAAAGATGGTGGAAGTGATGAGAAGTGAAGGTGCCGGTGGGAGAGTGAGGGAGTGTGAAAGAAAAGTGTTTGTATTGTGTGAAAAAAAAGAAAAAAAGAAAAAAAAAAAGAATATGGTGGAAAGGAGCGATGGCCGGTCAAAGAGAGAGGGAGATATTTGTGAATGTGTGGTGAGGAAATAAGGGGTAGGTGGGTCATACTGTAGCTCCTTAAAAGAAATCTGACTTCCCCTTTTATTTTATTTTATTTGGGCTGGGGCATCACATATATATATATATATATATATATCTAATACTATATATAATAGCAGAAACTTTTACGAAGTGCTGACATGTAAGCAAAAAAAAAAAACCCCTTAAAATATTGCCACGTATATATTTTTACTTTAAAATTTCACATGGTGCATTGGGGAGGCTCGGTTTCAAAACCAAGTTAAAAAGCGATAAGTTATATTATTTCCCAACATTAACCCACCGTGTGATACCCTCTTACTCTCGCATATATAAAGAAAAATAACCGGGCAAAATATAAAAGGCTTGCAATCCTAAAAAAAAAAAAAAAATGCTGGATACAGAGAGAGAAGGAGAGACTTCTCCGTTCCCTCCCTAGACATAGAGCACCGCTGCAAGCACATAGACAAAGAAAAATCTATGGGCATCAACACCGTTAGGCTACATATCTGCTACTAGATCGTTGGAACCGGCTCTGGTACGTTTTCCTTCATTTTTTTAGATTTGGGTATGAAATATTACTTTTTATTGAGTGTTTTTGTTGGATAGGTTTAGATTTGATTTTGGTTTTGATTCCTTTATGTTTCGAGCTTTTGGGTTCTCCATGAAAATGTTTGTTTTCTCAAATTTTCAATTTTTTTTCCTATTTTGGATTACAGAAATCACTAAGCCCTTTCCCTGTTTTCTAATATCTGCGTTCATAGTTTTTTTTTTCCCCTGGGGTTTTGATTTGGAAAACCGGTTTTGCTTTTGATTCATCATCAATCTTCTCTACAACAATAGACAATTCAGAAGGTAGGCATGGTTTTTTTTTCCCCCCCTTTTTTTCCTATTCAATTACCGTTTCTAGGGTTCTTTTTTTTTTTTCCCCCTCTTTTTTCTCCTATTCAATTACCATTTCTAGGGTTCTTCTTTTATCCCTATTGAAAAATATATGGGTTTAGTTTTGTTTGGCAGATTTTTGTTAGGTTTGCACTTTTTTTTTTCATTTGCCTTCATGTTTCGTCAATTACTGTAGTGTAGATGTGAAATTATGGTTTTCCTGAAATAATTTACTGCATTTTTTTAATAGAAACAAATAGATAGATAACAACGATTTTGTTAAATACTGTTTTGCCGCATTGCTCAGTAAAGTTTAAGGTTTGGCTACCTTTTTCCTTAATTTCCCATTTATTTTGAGTTCTATTTTGTTCAATTGTTGTATTAATTAAATTTTGTTTTTGATTGACAGATTTTTGTTAGGTTTGTTCTTTTTTTGGTTTGCCCTAAAATTTGAATTGATTAATGCTTTGTGCAAATCTATGTTTTGTTGAATTTTTCTCAAAAGAAAAAAAAATGTTGAACTGTTAATTACCTTTCAAATGGAAACAACTCGTGATTTTAATAGTCATATTTGTAACATGGATGGTTTAAAATCTGAATGTTTGGAGAGTAGAATCGCCTTTGTTGTTTTACATTTTGATATTTAATTTTATTGTTACTTTTCTATTGATATATGTCTCTTTTGATATATATTTTCATCGTTTTTCACCTTCTGGCTTAATTTATGTTGTATCATTTTATTTTTATAGATTAGTCAGAAAAATTGTTAGAAATTAGGAATTGCTTTAAATTTTTTTGCCCTATTTCCAGCAGCCTTATAGAAGGTTGGAATTCTCCTCAAATTTTTGTTCACTATGCTTTCTAATCAATTTGACTTATTTGTGTTTGTGAGGTTTTACTATTCAGACTAGCTCAGTGACGACATTTTGTTGGTTTTTGAGAGATTTTAGTTTGTAACAGTGAGGGTTGTATAATTGCTAATTTCAATTTCAAGCCAGTTTTGTATAATTATCATATGTTGATTTTTATAATTCATAAAATTTATCATATGTGCGTGCACCCACCCTTTGGTGTTAGTTCTTGAGTTTTTATTGAAAATTTTGCTTCGCAACCCAATGAACTACTCAAATGTATTTTTTGATTGAGATCCATGGTACCAATTGTAGGTTTGACAATAGTAACTTTTTGTAATACAATTTCTAGAATTTCAAAGGCCACTATTTTATCGACATAAACCTTCTTACAAGATGAAATCTTATCTAAATTTTAATGGTTGATTATCTTTTAAACTTAATAATTTCATTATAATTTTTGGGTTTTTGTTTTCCCTCTTAACTGTTCTGTTATTTGTAATGGGGAGTGAAATTGTGGGATTTTGAATATTTGCTCAAGGTTGTTTTTTTGTTTTCCATGAAGAGTTTGCTAATGACCATATTTATGAAACAAATTCTTTAAGTGACATGCATGGTTTATGTGAAGGGAGCATTTTCCTGCAATTGCATTCTTCATATCTGTTTGGCTCTTTAACCTGCTTCTTCAACTGTTTATATATATATATATATATATATAGGGATTCTAATTGTAGTGTACTTCTAACAGTTGTTTCATTGTTATAAACTTTAGTATGTGTGTAATTAACTTGATTCTATTTTTTGGTTCCTAAGTTATTTGGTCTCATTTTTATTTTCTTTTTAAAAATTTAAATATGCAGGGTAGCCTCTATCCAACTACTTTACATTTATTTTCCTTAACTTTCTGTTTCAAAATTCTATAATCAAATATTTTCTTTTATCCCCTTCTGAGTCTAAATGGCCTTTTGTACTAAAAAGAAGGCAGCTTCCAATGTCTGTTTGCTTTTTTGAATCTATAGTTTTTTGATGTCTCTATTTCTCCATTACTTTCTTTGGGGCTTGATTTAATTTTTATTTGATTCAAAGTTTGGTTGAGTGGGCTGTTAGGATATGAGTTACATTACAACATAATGCTTACCAATTTAAACTTTGCTCTTGCAATATGCCTTAATGGCTCTTTTTTTTTTTTTTAGTAGAATTACTTCATGCTTCCTGAATCTCATATGAAGTAATTTATTGAATAATTGATATTACTTGAAATTGATTTACGTAATATTAGAGTTCTTCCTTTTAAAATTTGTATGAGCTTTATTTTAGACTTGCTTGAATTTTTTTTTTTTTTTTTTTTTTTGAGAAAAAGATAAGTGAGTTTTATTGATGAGCACAATCAAAATGGAAAACATCTTCCAAATCACTAGGTAGTTCTTCTACCCATACATCAGTGCCAGCAGATGAAACTGCTCTACGAGCGAGAGAATGGGCAAGCTTGTTACCATCCCTCTTAACTTGCTGAAAACAAGAAAATCTAAGACCTCTTCGTAAGCTCTTAATCTCCCCAACTACATGACCACATAAGGTTAAACATGCCTCCTGACTGTTGACTGCCTGAACAATACGAAGACTATCACCTTCAAACACCACCTGTGAAAGACATAACTCCTGGGCAAAGACTACAGCCCGATTGCAAGCCAAAGCTTCAGCCAACTCCATAGAGTGAGGACTACAAATCTTCTGACTGAGGGCAGCAATGATTCACCCTGCTGAATCCCTCACCACAACACCCAGACCAGCCATACCAAGACCCTCAAAGATGGCAGCATCAAAGTTAGCTTTGTACATACCTTCTTGTGGGGGCCGCCAATGGGTAGGAGCAGATCGTTTCACTTGCTGAGTAGGCTTCTGGGTGATTTCAAAGAACTCCAGAACCATCTCTTTTGCCCGTCTACTAACCTCATGAAGAGGCCACCTCTGCTGCCTCTCTCTAATTATGTTTCGTCTCTGCCACAAAATCCATGCAATTGTGGAGAACCAAGCCACCTTAAACACCGAACCCCTGTCAAGCATAGCCTCAAACAAATCCATAAAGGTTCTGAACTTCCTTTGATATAGATAGACAAAGTTAGCTTCAGACTTCCACATTGACTGAGCCTGATCACACAACCACAATGCATGCGTCGTATTCTCCTCGGAATCATCACAGAGGGAGTAAGTCACCTCCAACTAAATCTGTCGTTTCTTCAAATTTTCCTTCGTGGGTAAGGAATCCTTCACTGCCCTCCATATGAAGTGCCTAACTTTATTCGGAGCTCGAATCTTCCATACACCCTTCCAGACCTGATGCGTAGAATCAGGATTTGAGGAAGCTGGTTCACCACTGGATGTCTCCATTGCCAACATTCGATAAGCACTACGAACAGAATAATTCCCATCCGGTGTGAGAGGCCATATATAAGCATCATTCTGTCCATGAGCACAAACATAGATTCTTTTAATTTCTTCAACCTCCCAAGGAATAAAAATCCTATCCAGCAATCCTGTATTCCAAACTCCAGTATTAGGTACTAGAAGCTCCTTGACACAAACTACATCAGAGTTCCCTCTCGGTGATATTACTTTGCTGTGATTAGTTGATGGCAACCACCTATGCTCCCAAATTTTAATCGAAGCACCATTACCGACCCTCCAAATAGCACCTTTTAGAATGACCTCCCTGGCTTGGAGAATACTCCTCCACGCGTATGAGCAATTGGTCGGCACCCCAGCATCAAAAATAGTACCACCAAGGAAGAATTTCGCCTCAAAGACTTTGAATAGTAAAAAGTCTTTTTGCTGGACTAACCTCTAAACCTGCTTAGCCAGTAAGGCTTGATTAAACTGCTGTAGATCTCGGAAACCCATGCCACCGACAGACTTTGAAGTACAAAGAGTACTCCACTTCACCCAATGTATTTTCTTTTTATCCCTCTGCCCCCACCAGAATCTTCTGATCATTGCTTCAATATCTTTACAAAGCCCAATAGGAAGTTTGAATACACTCATAGAGTATGCCGGAATAGACTGTATGACAGCTTTAATCATGACTTCCTTCCCAGCTTGAGAGAGAAGTTTCTCCTTCCAGCCCTGCATACGAGACCAAATTCCCTCTTTTGTTTGTGTGAAGCATGCCTTCTTATTTCTTCCCACAAAGGAAGGCAACCCCAAATACTTCTCGTAGTGTTGGATGGCCGGGACCCCAAGAGAGAGTTTTATCGTCTCTTTGATTTCGTCCTCAGTATTTCTGCTAAAGAACAATGTAGTCTTATCCTTGTTTACCATCTGCCCTGAGGCACTCTCATATGGTGCTAATAATTCCTAAATTTTTTCACACTCCTCAAGTGTCGACCTGCAAAAAAGCAAGCAATCATCTGCAAAAAAGAGGTGGGTTAACCAAGTAGGATATTTGTGGTTGTTAATAGATGAGGTGAGATTAGCCAAATAGGCAGTTTGCTTAGCTACAAGTTATTTGATTAGTATGGGCTTCAGGAAAATTGGTAGATTAGTGTTATGCTTTATATCAGTCTTTCTTTTTTACTTTTTTTTTTTCCCATAAACTACCCTTTAAAATATCATTTAGAGGAAAGAAAAACAGAGTTCTCCTTCCATTAGAGAGCGAGAGGGAGATTGAAGAAGTTTTATTTTTTTAATTTGATTTTGATTGTCAATTTGTCATTGCAACAATTATTGTTCGTTTATGTCTTATTGTTATTTCCTTTAATGCATGTTTTGATCTCATGTTGGGTTAAAATTATAGGAAAATATAATTGTGTTACCCGTGTTCTTAAAATTTTTTATTGTATATGACTAATTGTTAACAATGTTCTATTTAATTTTTATCTATCTTAGATTAGTTCTATCACATTTTGTATGTTGTTTCTAAAATGATTTTAAATTGCAGAGTGAATATGTATGGTGTAATTTCAAAATTATTTTCTAGGATGTTTAAATTCTCATTGTGATTCTGTTTTTGAGAAATAATTTCCTCAAACGAATTTTCAAACAAAAAAAAAACTGCAAACATCATCTTTTAAAATAATCTCTTACAGTTTTTTGAACTATTTAACTGCACTTTCTTTAAAGAACAGGATAAAAAAAAAAAAAAATTGCTTTTATGCTTCCTATAAGAGAAATCCAAAGATGAGCATGTGAATGAAGAAAAAAAATTTTGTTATAAATTTTATTCCTTGAAACCTTTTTGTATAATTGATAACTGCATTTGTAATTAGTGTTTTGCAAAAACAGTCCTATGCTTCTTTTGTAATAAAGGCATTCTCTTTGTTGGTGTAAAAGTAAAGCCTTTTTTGTTGCTGCGCTGATCCAAAAGTAAGCATTTATAGTCTTCAATTGCAATTAAAAAAGTGAGGAAAGTAAAATATAAGAAGATGCTAACTTTTGTTTTCAGCAATGGAGAACTGCAAAGCTTTTCATTTGTTATGTTGCTGTTTTGCCAACTGTATTTGCTAGAATATGCTGCCTCATCTCTTGGACAAATTTTCTACCCAATTTGTCTGAAGGAGTCTCCACCAATCAATTACATTACATAGTGATTTAGATGACCACCTGCATCTATTAAATCGTATTATTCATTAAATCATCTACACAAGGCACATGATTACTAAACATGTCATGATTAAATACATGTGAATAGCTGATTTTTATCACTTCTTTTCCTGCTTAGTGGTTATAATTTTATTTACTTGAATGTTTTCAGATAAATGCCTTTGCATATTTATGTTTAATACTCAATTGCAGAAGAAAGTCATATAATGACATTATTGCAGTAGAATATGCTATTGATGAATTTTGATTAAAATGCTGATTAGTTCTTTTAAATATACAAATTTTGGAGATCTTAATTTTTATTTTTATTTGAATTAGTAGTTAAACTTTTTTATGGACAGATGTTTAACATTAGCCAATGTTGCTCCATAATATTTTCTGTTCATTGCTACCACCTTGATCATTTGGATCACTATTTTCAAGGAATATTATTTGTAAGTCATCTAAACTTGGTATGTCAGTTGTTTCTAAATGTGCTGGTTTGGCATTTCAAGATGTTTAAGAATGTTATGATGTACACTTTTTTTTTTTTTGGAGTACTAGAATTTAGAATATTAAGAACTTTCACTTTGTGAAAATTGCAGTACGTACTTTCTATTAGGAGGTTGTAGGTCTAAGGAGAAGGTGGTTGTAAGAACAGTTTTTAAAAGTCTTTTTAAAACCTAAAGAGGAGATGGTTGTAAAGTCAAATAGTTGAGGATAAAAAGAATTCTTGTGATGAATGAAATAGATGCAGAGTAGTAATGGTATATTCACCTTGAGCATTGATGAACAGACAAAGTTCATATATGTGCATAGTAACTTTTGGAGATATGATACGATAGAGATATATTAATTGTTGATACATAGATTTTTTTTTTTTTTTTAAATTTTAAAAAAGTGTGCTAATATCTATTTTTTGAAGTTATAAATAACAAAACAACACATAAGTAATAACTCATAATCCATGTTTGACATTTACAAAGATTTGGAATATTGAAGTTCTTCTAAGCCACAAGATCCCATCTTTTACATTTTAACCCCCCTTTTCACAAAAGTAAAAATTTTATGAAAAAGATAATAAGTGCATGGGTGTGTGCAATGTCCTAATTAACATATAATTAAGCACTTTGTTTGGATAATAATTCAATTTATTACTCCCAAACATATACTTGCTATAGCCATGTCATAACTATGCCATGTCACACTGTGTTTGTGTTGTATCATACCATATTTATGCTGTATCCATGAAATAAAAGAATAATTAAGATTTCTATATATATATAGGCCAAAAATAAACTAGAAGCTGGACATCATTATGAAAAACTATATATAGGTCAAAAATAAACTAGAAGTTGGACATCATTATGAAAAATTTAGCAGTCATATAAAGGATTTTTTTTGGATTAAAAAATGGAAAAAAAAAGTGTGAAAATAGATTTCATGAGAAGAAGTATTGATATGTTTGACTAAAGTTGACATTTCAAATAATTTTCTCTTTTTTCTTTTTTCTTTTTCTTTTTTCACTACAGTTTGTATACCCAACCAAACATTTTAATATCTTACAAGATTTAGGATGTTTTTGCTTTAATTATATGTTTAAATTTGATGCTATATTTTATGAAAATCAATGAAGTGTTGTACTTTTAATGTTTAATTTGTGGGTATCTGTTGTATACACCATGTGTACATTAGTGTCTTCTGTCCTGTTTTGTGGAGAATGGCTTTGATTGTACACTTCTTTCTTACTTTTGTTGTTGGTATCTTAAGTGAATTTTAATTTCAATGTTTTTAACATGTGAGATGCACCTTCCTCAAAATTAACATCCAGAACTTAGTTTCTCTTATGATGATAAAATTGAAATTGTCTTGCAAGTTTTAGTTCGGTGATTCATTGGGGTTCCAAGGAATAGCAGATTTGCTATTTGAAATTGTCATGTAAGTTTTAATTGCTTAAAGTCACATATATATATATATATATATATATATATATTTTGTCTCTCATAGCAGGGAAGTACACACAAAAAATGATTTGAATATATGTAGTAGACATATGATAACTAAGTTTATTATAGATACAAAGTTCATTAATATGTAAAACAACCCCGCGCATTGCGCGGGTTAACACTAATTTTCCTCAAAAAAAAAAAAAAATCTTAAAAAACTAATTTGAAATTTCTTTAATTGTCTTTTTTTATTTTTTTATTTTTTTATTTTTTATAAATTTCACCCATCACACTCATTATCACATCAATTTGTAAATGTTATACATATAACTATATAATAAAATTTGCAATATATTTTTTCCACACACCCAAGAGAGACGAAGGAACACAAGTGTTGCGCTGAGATTGGTGGAGTACAATTTGTCCCAATATATATATATATATATATATATATAGTCTCATGGGGCCAAACCATGAATTATAATTTCGGTCGAATGATTGCTTCTATTTCATGTGTCCAACTACTATGTAAGTATCTTCTAAAAAAAAAAACCTAATATATGTAGTCAAAGGTATGAAGTATGAACAGAGTTGCTTGGAAAAAATTGGTTGGTTTTTCCCAGTCTTGTACAGCTGAGTTGGCAACAAATGTCGTATTTGTTTAGATGCTTTCAAAATATCTTTCTAAATTTCCATAAAAAAATACTAATAATAGTATTAAAGTTAAAGTCTTTAGAATTCAAGCCTTTTTATTTTATGGGTCATGCTAACGAGTGTCCTTAGGGCATTGGTTAATAATCTAGTTAAAGAAAGTTTTTATGGGAAAAGAAAAAAAAAGGCAATTAATGTTTTGACAGCTTTTTTTATTTCCCATAAAAGTGATGTCAAAATTTTCCTAAACTGGATTGTTAACTAATGCCCTAAGAGCATTCGTTAGCATTTCCCTTATTTTATTTTATTTTTTCTTGTCTTTGTTTTACTTATATTGGGATGGTTGGATAAGTTGACTTATTTTTGAAAGAAATTCCATTAACTGTTATTAAAAAACATCAACTAGCTACACCAAGAGACACTTGATTTTGGATGAAAGAAAAGCACCTTTTCCATCCACAAAATCAGGTCTGAAACAAATTGAGAATGTATAGCCAATTTATGGGCAACTACATTTCTTCCCTCTTAATAACAAAAACCTCACATCTCTCAAAACATCCCTAGCAAAGTAGCAATACCTTGACTTCTGGAATTTCATTTCTAAGAGCAATTGCATCACTGAGTCTAAAATACAAAAAAGTGCAAAAATTTACACAATATAGTATAAAAAACACACGCATTAGCCCTTGTAAAACTTTGTAAATATCCAAACTAGCTATAGTAAATTTGTATATATACACGGTTATTGTAACTTTCTATTTCATTATTTAAATATTTTTTATCTCTCCATACACACTCTCTCTCTCTTCCCTTGACTCTCTCTCTCTCTTCAACTCGAAATCTCTACAACTGATCAATCCATCTACCTAACACCGCAACCTAACACTACCAACCACCCCACCACCACCACCACATTACAATACATAACAATTTGACCACAAAATCAATTAAAAATCAAACACACCCACACATAGACGTACCAATAGAGATAGAGAGAGCATTGTTGTGAACTTGTGGCTATGGGTTGGTACTTGGAAGTTGACTGGAACAAGTCTCAAAGCTTGTGGAGGAGAACGAAGTTTGTGGCTCAACTAGAACGAATCTCTATGCTTGTGGATCGATGCTTGTGGCAGAGAAGGATGCTTGTGGCGGCTTAAGGGTTTAAGTAGAGGGGTGACGTCTGATTGTGAGGGAGAGAGGGGGAGAGGGCGATTTGACCAAGAGGGGAAGAGGGAGAGGCAATTTGAGGAAATGAGGCTCTTGGAGCTCTCATCCATGGAGAGAGAGTGTGTGTGTTCATATTTGTTAAAAGGGAGCTAAGAGAAATAATAATAATAAAAAGTGAGGAAAATAATTATTTAAATAAAATAGATGGTAGATTAGACAAACTAATGTGAGAGTTTTGGATAAGTGGCTGTGTAAAATAGAAAAAGTGGGTTCTTATATTAAAATAGATAATAAAATTTGCACAAATTGATGCAATTTCTCTAAGCCACTAATTAGCCACATATCTGAGCTTTGTATCACCATAAGGGTTTGTTTCAAGTCTCCCTCTAAAATAATCATCCTTATCCCAACATCCATTATTAAGAAGTTGGCAACTTTGTGGTGCCAAAACATTTTAGATTTGAGTTTATTAATAGAATTGTGTTAGAGTTTGGTTTTAGTGTGGTGTTTTGGATTTTGAGATTTAAATCTGTTAAGTTTTTTTTATTGGCCTTTCCCTCAAAAAAAAAGGGGGTTCTTTATGGGCCTAGCACATTTTCATATTTTCTTATGTTAGTTGAGAGAGACATTATGGGCTTGATTTTTAATAAAATTTTCTATATTATGAATTGAGTGAGTTTGGATTTTAATACATAAATGGGCTTTGCTAGTTTTAATGGACTTTCGGGTTGACTGGCAAGTTTAGGCTATATTTCATATTGGGCTAATGGACATAAGGGCTTGAGCTTGGGCCCCTGGTTATTGGTGGTGCCATGGGCCTAAGACAGGTGTGTGGACTGGATCATACCACAATTGACTAGGTCTGATCAAATTGTTGTTTGGGTTGTTCATTTAGTGAGTATAGGAAATGCTGTGTATGTGTGTATTTGTGAATCATATATGCGGTGCTTCTGGGTGAGTGGGTAAATGGTTCTTTGTGTAAATTTAAAATTTATGTGTGTGTGATTGTGAGCAAGTTGTGGAATTCTTACAAGATATAAGTTGTGTGTAATCTAGGTATGCGAATCATACAAGAGAATTACATTAAATTAAACCACTGATGCTAATTAATAAAATTTCTAGTTAACTCTACTCTACCTTACTCCCCTCAATCTAAACTAATCAAAAACGAAAAAGGAACTAGATGGGAGGGAAGATTATGATTCATCATTCTAGAAAATTTGAAATTTAAAGTCTGTTTAGATAACGCTTATTTTGGTAAAAACTGAAAACTAAAAACAATAAAAAAGTTACTGTTCATTTTGCAATTCCTATTCATATGCCTTGGCGCACTGTTCATGTCCCATGAATAGTGCACCAAGGGCTAGTCCAAAAAAAAAAAAAAAAAAAAAGAGCTGAAAATGCAAAAAAAAAAAGCCGGACACAGGATCATCCAAACACATACTTAGTCTCATGTTAATTAAAGAAAGAAATTTCATCTCAAAGAGGGCCACATTATAAACTATAATGTGACAAATGATTACATAATATTTAAGAAAATGTCAAATATTTAATTGACAAAATTAAAGTCTTTAGAAAGACTTTGTTTCATCTTCTTAGTCTTTAGAAAGACTTTGATTCTTCTTCTTCATCATTAACCTTATATTAGGATTGATAGATGTGTTGACAAATTTTGGCGGAAAAACATTTTAGATTTGGGTTTATACTAAGTGTATTATAGTTAAATGTAGGTCAAAAGATACTCAAAGATGACAAGATTAAACTCAATTCATATATTTTATCGATATGTTTTACTCCATAATTAATTTTTGAGTGAAATTTGTTTCATTGGAAAGTATATATATGCTTGATTCCTAAAAAAAGTAATTTCCAATGCTTGTTTCATTAGAAATTTGAGAATTTACATTTGACACAAATTTCACTAAATTTGGATTTGAAACAAATAAAATGTAACCATTTTTGAATTTGGCATAAATATTTTGTCCCCAAGAGTTTGCTAAACCCTCATTAGACTGCTCATTCAAGCGAAATCGTAACAAAATATAACTAAGTTTGAAGGCATAATGATTTTTAATTAAAAACTAACGCTTTTTCGTCAAATTCTGAGGAGAATAGCTACAATATAAAGTTTGGCTAAAAACAAACCCTCTCGAGCCTAAATAATTATAAAACCCTATCTCTAGAGAGTGCTCCACATGAGATCATTTTAGAAATTTTCACCTTAAGCCATAACAACGAGATTATAACATAGAGAGTGTTCTTTCAAATTACAGAAAACTAAAACGTCTACCACAAGTTTATTGGTAGAACACCATTAGAGTGTTCTATAAAGTACCATAAGCATTGTATTTCTTCAAATATGAAATTGTAGTACAAGTAATAAGTGCATACTTCAACGAGCTTCAAGCGTAGACATGGTTACATCATTGATTGAACCAGGTGCTCCTGCGGAACTTGATGAGTCTTGACCATTACTTATATTTCTTCTATTAATAAATGCTGGTTTTTTTGGTGCGGGAAGAGGTGTTTCATTTCCCAGCATGAATACAATTTCTATCATGGTTGGTCGATCCATCGCTTGTTCTTGCACACATAAAAGCCCAATTTGAATACATCTTGAAACTTCATCAGCAGGATATGCTTGACCTAATGATGAGTCAACTATATCCAAGGCTTTGCCTTCCATCCATAAATCCCAAGCCTGAAAATGTAACAGTATCATACTTGATATGTCGGTGAAGTTCATCAATTCAAAAAAAAAAAAAATTGATAATATATTTTACTTACATGTCCTATTAAATTTAGCCATGGACTTGCATCATGATAGTGATTATTTCTCTTGCCACTAATTATCTCTAGTGTTATGACACCATAGCTAAACACATCTGATTTGGTAGAATATAATCCTTCCATCGCATACTCTGGTGCCATATATCCACTGCAATTGAACAAAAGAAAATAATAAAGATTGTGTGATTTTGTTTTTAGCATAATAATGATTGAGTTTAAAGGTTTGTATTAAGGATATGAATTTATTTGAGAGAGAGAGAGAGAGAGAGAGAGAGAGAATTACTAGGTGCCAACAACTCTCTTTGTATTTGCTTCAATTTGGTCATCTCCAAACATTCTAGCCAAACCAAAATCTGAAATTTTGGATTCATTGCAGCATCGAGTAGTACGTTGCTTGCTTTTAGATCTCTATGGATAATTTTTAGTCTTGAATCTTGATGAAGATATAAGACTCCTCGAGCAATACCAGAAATAATTTCAAATCGCTTACTCCAATCCAACAATTGCCTTCTGATTTCATCTGGGTCAAAAAAATGAAAGTGTCTATCCATAATGCATAATGAAAAATAGTTGAAGTTAAAATCATAATTTGTCTCGAACTTGGTTTTAATTATACTACAGTTATAATAATACTTGAAAGAAAGAATCAAATGGTTGAAAGCCATAAGTGAAGGAAGAAATAGTATACCAAAGATGAAAAAGTCTAGGCTTTTATTTGGCATGTATTCATAGATTAACATCTTCTCTTCTTTATGGATGCAGCAGCCAAAAAGCCTCACAAGATTCCGATGCTGAAGTTTGGCTATTAGCATGACTTCATTCTTAAATTCTTCTGTACCCTGCCTTGAACTTCTTGAGAGTGCTTTTACTGCTATTTCCTGTCCATTGGCTAGTTGACCCTAAAATTATAATTGAGACTTAAAATTATTAATATATTAATTGATAGTTACAAATATTAATAAATTGTTATGATTTTTCTTACTATACTATCACTATGCATGTGCCACTTTTAAACCACATGCGTGGGCTCCACCAAATATTATCTTAGACATGTGGGGTTATTAGAAATTAAAATAACAAATTGTGAGAGCTTCCACCCAAAATTCTGTGCAATTATGATATTAGCTTTTTGACTTCAACCGTGCCCCAGATGTAAAAAATTGTAGCCGTACACTAATAATCATTGCTTCACATTTAACAAAGTTGTGTAGTTATCTTAGATGCTTATCATGTGTAAGGTGAAAGTACCTTGTAGACCGAGCCAAAGCCACCTTGACCTAGTCTTTTAGTAGGTGAGAAATTGTCTGTTGCTATAAGTATGGTGCTTATGTCAAAAATTGGTAAATGCGGTTTTCTTCTACCTTCATCAAGCTTCTGAGAATCTTGATCGGTTGTTGAACTTGCAGTAGCATCAATGAAAAATTTGAGCTGTCTTTCCCTTGCTGTTCTAATGCAAGAACAGATACAAATGACGGTTGTAAAATTGTAATCATATTAAGTATCTATATAAAATTGGATAAATTACCCCTTCCTACTGAGAAATATATTGAAATAACATTTTTCCCAACGTTTGTACAAAACTCCCCTCCTTGAAAAATTTGATGGCTATTATTTTGTGAATCTTCAAAAGACATTGGAGAAATATTAATTTTTCTAAAGCTTTTAGTGATTATTCAACTTTGAAGAAAATTGTTGATTTCAGGGTTAAGAAGAAATGAGTTTATCTTTTAGCTAGTTTGGTATTATAACAACTATTGGTATTATAACAACATTTGAAAGGAATGGTAGGGCACCTACCTTGCGATCGTGTGATGACTTTTATAGTTTACCTACCCTACTTCATCTCATCCTAGCCCAACCAATCTAAAGCATGCATGTTGAGAGGGGGGTTAATGTGTGTATAGAATAAAATTTCTATCCTGTAAAAAAAAAATGTGTCAATGCCACATATCATGAAAACATAACTCTACCTACCCCACTCCAACTTGTCTTGCTCCTTTCTTGCATGAGTTTTTACCATCCAGAAGAAAGGACGGGAAGATTGGGATCCAACCCCTTCTCAACATGTTATAATTTTTATAATTTACTATAACAAATATATATATATATATATATATATATAATTTTTGTTAATTAATAAGCAATATATTAAATTTCTAAGTATAATTTTTGTTAATTAAAACAACAACATAATAAAATAATTTTAAACAATATTTTTAGTTTATGTTTAAAAATTAACATATCAATTTTGAAGATTTATGTAATAAAGTTTAATAATAATTATAGCACCTCTACATTAATTCACTCATGTAGGAAACATTGCATACCTTTCCTTTTTCTCCTAATCAACCAATATGCACAGAAGAAAATTAGTAATGGAGTAACAAGTAGGGCCACTATCATAATTGCTAGCCTCCTCTTGTTGGCAAAGAACCCATTGGAATGACCTGAAAACACAAAAATTTCTCTGTTAGCGAGATTTGTGTGTGTGTGTGTGTGTGTGTGTGGGGTAGGCAAATATATATATATATATATATATATTGTGTACCTAATTCAAGCGCATCCACTCGTACGTACAAATTTTGACCCCCAGCTAACACACTCGTGTCTATCAAATCACCATGCCATCTCAAACACCCGACTTGCTCCTCTGTATCCACACCTCCATACGCCGTGCAACTACAATTCTGCAGGCATTTTTGCTCACACTCCTTCAAACTCAGCTTCTCATCAAGTTGTGCAAGTGAACTATCCGGAGGCTTCACATTTTCTACCTTCACAAACCCATCACCACTGTTGCATATAGATTCCTGTCCACGCTTTCTCACACACCCACCAGATGCATTTCTCGAAGACCATTCACTTGGTGACTTGGGTTGGAACCCAGGTAGACAAGTGCATTCAAATTTAGTATCATTTTGAAGTTGACATTTTCCAAATGTACCACACTTGCCGTAATTATCACACAGTTTGTCAGGCATTTTCCCCAGAGAGACCCATATTTTTCCTCCTTCCCTAGTGTCCCTACTCACAAGGCGTTCAATATACCCCGATTCGTTTACCACTGATCTTTGTAATGTTGTTCCTGGAAGGATTTCAGTCCAACTTATAGTAGTCTCAGTCTGGTTGTTCACCAGACTAGAATTGATGAGCAAATTAGCTTTTGAGAGTTCGGGCAACCCGCTCCATCCAATTCCATTCCAATGGCCAGAACGCCACAGCAAAATGTTACTTTTGTACAAATACAACTCCGGGGAGGAGCTATTGGTACTGAGCACATAGGAACAATTTCCAGTTCCTAGATCATCTTTGGACTTCGAAGATGTTAGGATTCGGCTCAGACCAGTTCTTCTGTCCAGCCCAAGTTTCATGTTTGGAAGATTTGTATCAGTTGGATAATCAAAGCTTTGCCATAGTACCTCACTAGTTTTGTCAAGAGCCAACTGTAGATTTCCTGAATCCAAGAGCTGAGCAACAGTACTCTTGTTGGTTAATTTTGAGGTAATATTTGTGGACCAGATGGATTGGTTTTGATCTTTGACATGGAGTACTAGGTTTCCGTGAGCATCGATTGAGAGAATCCCAGAAGAATCATTGATAGGATTGTCTCTGTTTGCAACCCACACAACGGGTTTTTGTGGAGCTTTATTATACCAAATTCCAACATAGCGGTTGGTGGACACTCCGGGACTAAAGAAACCAAGTGCAAAGTTTTGTCCTTTAGAGACTAAAACTTGACCATCTCTGATGTGTTTGCTGATAGTAAGAAACCCATCAGAGATGTTTTGCGAAGTGCCAAACTGGGAAAAAACAAATAGAAGAAATGTTTGTAGAAGTAGAAACCCCTTAGCAAAATATATTATCATGACGAGTAAGGTTGTAGATATGTCTTTTTGCTCACTGGAAATAGAGGTTGAATATATGATACAAGGAACGTGTATGACATTTTTATTCATATTCTAAAATATATTGTTTTTTGATTTTTTTGTGTTTTTGTTTTTTTGGTGAACTATGTTATCAAAGATTGCCCATCTTCTCCCTCAAAAAAAAAAATAATAATAATAATAATAATAAAAATAAAAATAAATAAATAAAATAAAATAAAATAAAAAATTGCCCCAACTGTTGACAACTTTTGACGAAGTCAAAAATTTATGTCATATGGGCCAAACTATCACCTATTTAATTCCAAAATTTAATGCGTCCACCATCCACCCACTGCCTCGGACTTTTCTTAAGGTCCACTGATGTTAATATATTTGTTAATAATTAATTTTAAAAAAATTTTAATAATTTTTTTATTTTTTATAGGAAATAAAAATAAATTCTCAAAAAAAATTGCTAAATATCAATTTATTTTTTTATAAAAGTTTTTCTAAAGTAGTTAATTAACAAATATTCTTAGAGTATTTGTTAACTTTTCTCTTCTATTAATATGAAAATGTAAAAAAAAAAAAAAAAAAATTTAAGTTTATCGATTAAATTTAAATTCATGGTTAGATTACTTTAATTGTGATTTAAAAAGAAATTAATATTTGTGCTTTGTTAGTCAATATAATCTAGTGTTTGACTTTAATTACAGAGTATAATGTACGACACTTATTGAAGTGCATAGAGGTTCTACCATTTTCTTATTTATGTTAGGGTTTAGAGACTATATATATGTTAATAAACTCTAATTTTAGGACATCAAATTTTGATTTACATTGTGGGTCAAATTTTGATTCTTCCTCTTACATAGGAGAAGTATCATTGATCTTAGAGGTCATATTTTTAAAGCGAAATTACACTATTAGTCTCTGAAGTTTACCATATAAGTGTAATTAGTTCCTTAGTTAAGTTTTAAGTGAGCACAATTAGTCCTTTAAATTTAAAAAATAAGCGATATTAGTTCTTCTGTTAACTATCGTTGGCAGTGTTGTTTACGCAGTTAATGATATAGTGACCTTGCCTTTTTTTAATGAAGTGGCATTTTTTAATGAGAAAAATACAAAAATTATTTTGCACATTAGAAACCCATTAACTCAGTTCCAAAATAAAATCTTAATTCTAACTGGTTCCAAATCAAATTCCCACCCAATCTAATTATGTAACGCACCACCTATCCAGTTATAACAAAAGAAATCAACTTGAAATAGTATTTGTGATAGATTTTATCAATATATAAAAGCAAATAAATATTTGAACACAAAGTCGATGGAAATTGGAAATTTGAAGGTGACAAAAAGAATGTGTTCAAACTGGGGCGTGGTCTACGATCTGGTGCTCAAACCGTGCAAATCCAGCCAATGATCAGAGGGATATAGATTTTCTCTTCATTAAAATATCAAAAGTGAATGCATCAAAAATTTGAGGTTTCAAAGATTTCAGATTTTAATTTGGTATTATGCAGTATTTAAATATTTTGGTATTAATAGGTTTCTAAAGTGTAAATATTTTTTGCAAATCTTTTCATTAAAAAATATCACATCATTAATAGAATAACTAATAATTTTTAAAACATGATTGATTTATTACGTTCACCTAAAACTAGAGAGACTAATTATACTCGTAGGATAAATTTTAAAAACCAACAGTGTAATTTCGCCTATTGTCAATATGAACAGTAAAAAACTGTAAATGAAAGATGTATTAAACTGATTTATTTAATGGATGTATTAGTTATGAGAATCAAATTGCAAAGAACATATACCAAATTTCGGTTTTCCAAAGTTATTAGATTAATTGGATGGAAGTTGAGTGATGGTTGGGCGTTGGGAGGTCATTAAAATCTAAACCCAATAAGGTTCCTTTCCTTTCCATAGTTGAAAGTTCAAAATTTGAAAACAGGGAAACCTCACACAAAACGCGCATTTCAGATTTCACAAACCTAAAGTCTAAAGTCTGAGAAAATGTCAACAACGTTGTCGTGCTACAATGCAAGCACGTGACTGAAGGGTTAAGGTGTCATTCTTCTTATCTCAATTGAAAGTTCAAAATTTGAAAACAGGGAAACCTCGCACAAAACGCGCATTTCAGATTTCACAAATCTAAAGTCTAAAGTCTGAGAAAATGTCAACAACGTTGTCGTGCTACAATGCAAGCACCGTGACTGGAGGGTTAAGGTGTCATTCTCCTTATCTTAATCTTAATTATATGAAGGGTCCTGATAAGGGGTGACTTTAATGCAATTTTTATACTTTACTTTCATAAAACAAAAAATATTTTATACTTCATTGAGCAAATTTTGGAATTATTATGTGTATCCTTTTCTGTGCTTGTCAAATGACATTAATTTTTTTTTTCTTTTTTGAACTATTTCCAAATTCACTAGCAAAGCAAAAACAAGAATATTTTTCTTTAAAAAAATTAATCAATTTCTACCATAGAAGTGAGGTTCTCCCAAAATAATAATAATAATAATGAAACCAATAAAACGAAAGGAATATGAATATTTACCCTTTTGCCAATAAAAATGAAGAAGATGATAATGATTTTGTTGTTTGAGATCTAAAACAGTTTTTTTTTTTTTTTTTTTTTTTTTTGTGTGTGTGTGTTTTTTAATGTTGGTAGCATTAAAAAAAAAAAAAAAAAGTTAAGGGAAAATTGTCTCTAGTCAATAAAAAAGGTATGATTTACTTTTAGAGATTGTTTTCCACTAAATTTTTTTGGAAATCAACTCTATTTCACAACAAGCTAAATAATGGAAATTAGAATACTATTTATTTTATAACTCATTTAAGGTTAATACCAAACATAGAAAAATGACATAGGCTTATAAAAAATAGTTTTTGAAAATTACTTATTTTCTAGATAACATTGTCCTTGAAACAAATAGAATAGTAAAAATAAAAATCAAATTCATTCATGATAAATATTTTTATTTTATTTTGTAAAAAGGATTGAACTATACTTCCACCTCTAAAATATACTAATAAATTCCAGTTTAGTGCTTAGATTTTGTAAAATTTCCATTTTTCCTTAAACTTTTTTGGTTTTAATTGATAGCACAATTTGGTAACAAAACTTAACTTTGCAAATTGTCTCAGCATTTCTCATGTCCTCAATTGCAATACTCCGAATTTAAATTTTAAAAGAAAACTTTAGAACTTTATAATTTGAATGTTCAATAAGTGTATAAAACACTATGAACGTTTAGACCTCCAATTTACAAAATACCAATTCAAGTTTAATATTAAACAATGTATGTGCGGAAAATGAATATAAGCTTATACCAGAATTGATAAACAATGTAAACCAAATAAAATCACATCCATAGCAGAAATTAAATGGCAAAAGATTAAGGGAAGAGAGATGCAAACACAAGGACAACACAACGATGTGTTATCAAAGAGGAAACTGAAGCCCTTAGTGTAAAACCTCTTCCCCGCCCTCCAAGCGGTCAATAATCTACTAAAGAATAAAGTTGGGATACATAAACAATAGAAGACCCTCCAAGCCTAATCTACCCAGTGTACTTAAGCCCTCCAAGTTTCTTGTTCCAACGAGGTTGTGCTGAACCTTTGTCTTCTTTAGCTTACCGGATTTCGCTATAGCCCATAGCATCAACTAATAACCATTGGTCCCTTTCTAATTGCTTCCCAAAGCACCAAATAGCCTTTTCATAGATGTGGGTATGGTGAGAAAATGATTTGGGTAAGAACTTCTCAATGATGTAACAATGGAGATAATGAGAGTAGAGGAATTTGAAGAGTTTCTATGTAAAGATTGTGGATGAATCAATCTTGTTTTTATCTAGGATTTCTCTCTCAAAATTCTCTCTGGAAACTTTCTACATTTCATAGGTATAAGGGGTATTTATACTGGGGTGAAAGTAGAATGCGAAGAGTCAGGTTTTTTAAAACAAGGCTGGTTGGTGGCTTGACCTTGCGACTTAACTGAATGGCGAGTTCAAGCCGCAAGCTAACAGAATGGCCAAACTGGTCTTTTTGTCCTATAGTGCTCCAGTTGGCGTGACTGTTCATCTTCTCTGCACGCTTCACTCGTGTGTTGCAGTTGGCGACTTGCCAGTTGCAAGTCACCCGCGAGTCCCAGCCGCAAGTTTCTGCATCCTTGCACAATCTTGAGCATTTCTTCACACTCTCTCACTCACTACCCTTACATGATTCTCATCTAAATATAGGGTTATTAATTGTTAAAATACAAGTAAATTTGATATGGAATAAAGCCAACATAGTGGTTGATTAAATTCAACCTTACATAATTAAATCTAATGATCGATCAAATGTGACTTGTAGTCCTCAACTATGAAAATTTAGTTCAACTAGTAAATGCAGACTTTAACTAGCTTCAAACACAGAAAATGTTAAGTCATTAAGTGAAGCAATTGCTCCTACAAAACTTGTTGAATCTAGACCACAATTTATATTTTTTCTATTGATAAATGCTGGCTTGTTAGGAGAGGGAAGACTTGTTTCATTTCCCAACATGAATAAAATTTCTGTCATGCTTGGTCGATCTGTTGCTTGTTCTTGCACACATAAGAGCCCAATATGAATACATCTTGAAACTTAATGAGTAGGATATGCTTGACCCAAGGATGAATCAACTATATCCAAGGGTTTTCCTTCCTCCCATAAGTCCCAGACTTGAAAAATTAATAGTATAATCTTAATTAGAGTACTACCAAGGTGAAGTGCAATCAAATCAAAACCAAATGATAATATATTTTACTTACATGTCCAATCAAATTTAGGCAAGGACTTTCAACATGATAGTGGCTGTTTCTCTTGCCACTAATTATCTCCAGTATCACGACACTGTAGCTAAAGATATCTGACTTAGTAGAATATAATCCTTCCATTGCATACTCCGGTGACATATATCCACTGCAATTGCACAAATAAAAATAATTATAATCATAGGCAAAGCTAGGGGTGAGGGTGCTTTTTGCAATTTTCAACTATATATAGTATTTAAATCATAAGAAAGTACAAATTATAGAAAAATGTAGTTATTGGCCCCCACAGATTTTAGAATTTAGGCCTTTAACTCTTCAATTCTTTTGAATTAGTCTAGAACACAAGTTTGATACATTGTGCAATTGTTAATTTGGGTTTTGGATAGCTCATAAATAATTTTTTTATATTTAGCTTGGCCCCATATAGAAAAAAATTTCTGACTTTGCCACTAATTGTGATTGTGTAATTTTGTTTTTAGCATTCTTTGTTAATATGTTTGTACATGTTAATTAAGGATATGGATAACGAACTCACTTAACAAGCCAAACCAATTAAATATCTTGTATTCATTTTGTTCCCCTCTCTCTCTCTCTCTCTCTCTCTCTCTCTCTCTCTCTCTCTCTCTCTCTCTCTCTCTCTCTCTCTCTCTCTCTCTCTCTCTCTCTGTGTGTGTGTGTGTATAGTAAGAGTAATTATTAGAATTATAATTAAATATAAATATAACTTTTTCTAACGACTTAATCTTTTGAAATAATAGGCAATTTATCATGATATTAATGTAATTCTCTCCCCCCCACCCCAATTTATCCATTACCATGCACATGTGCCACAGTATTTATTTATTTTTCTTTCTATGTGGAACCGTGGATAATGTCATCCTCACATGCTTTGTCTATCACACCATTGACGTTATTATCATTCAGTTATTAGTGGTTGAATTTATCATCAAAGTTCTGGGTTCTCTGCATTACTTTCTTGGTCTAGAGGCCCTTTCAGTCTCGGACCTCCTTCTTTCCTAGCTGGGAACTTTATATTACGAATACTCATTCTAGGTACTAAGCCAATTAATTTCATTCCTAATACTGATTTTGGCCCACAAACTGACTCATATTGATATATACGGACCTATTGTTAGATCTAACCATGTATTGAGGCGCCGTTGGCTTTGCATAATCTACCCTTTATTAGACCTAATACATTCTTTGCTGTCAACAAAGCTAATTACTTCAAGCACTGACTTACCATTACCCAGTACACCATTGTTAAGCATATTTTGCTATACCTCAAGGCCACCATTTCACCGTGGGCTTCATTTATTGTGTTGCCTATCTTTGGCTCTTAATGCATACTTTGATGCTAGTAGTGCTCTTCCTTTTGGTAGAGGAAGGTATCTACCTTTGGAGGTATGGCAGGAATCTTGGGCAAATTTTAAGGGATTACCAAAGGTAAGTGAAGTCACCACCAATCATTGGGTTTTTCTAAGGTGTGATTGGTCAGTTGTTTCTAGTTGATTTTATTACCAATCCTAGGTTGAGAAAAAATGGCATTTTTCTTAATCTAATGTGGATGGCAAAAAACCTTGATTCTTGAGTCTAGAAGTTTGGTTACGTGTGGGAAAGGTGTTAGGCACCCCACAACGCCTATCTAAGGACTATCCTTTGTTTTGATAAGACCTTAATTTTCGAAGATTGACAGTAAAACATGATTTTTGAATTGGCTTTTAGGGCTTTGCACGCATGGGGGCTTTGAGGTTTGGCTTGTGAATGGGTGTGGTCCCAATCTATGTTTTCCTAGGGCATTTAGGAAAAGTAGCAGACTTCTATGGCGAAAATCCAACAACATGTCACCTTACTTTCATGTTGGAAATTAAGCGTCGTTTTGCCTTAGGTGACATGGACTGTGACAATCACATTGGAAGGGGTGAGCAAGTATGTGTATATATATATATATACACACATACATCATGCCCAATGCAAGAACACAGAGCAGGAAAGTAAATGCCTACATCCTTAGAGCATGACCTAAAATATAGGTGTGGGAAAGTAAACAAGGGTTGCCATACTCTAGAGATGAGGATGAATGGTACATGACATGATATACCTAATACAACCCATCTAAGAGGGAAATGAAGGAGGAAGGAAGGGGTTTTAAAAGAGTACATAACCAAATGAAAGAGGCTATACCCCTTAAACTATTGAACATTGCTGCTTGGCTTAAATCTACATGCTTGCATCTTCACCCTTTTTTCTTGTGCTTGGGAGGCCGTGCCCTAACTCCATGCGTTTTCGCTTCATGTGTGTACATTCAAAGGCAAAGAAAAGAAGCTAGTAGATAAGCAATGGAAGGAATAGATGCAAAGAGCATATGAAATAGGCATAAAGTAGATAAGCATGATAGACATGACAAGCAAAGAAACAAGAAAGCAAGCAAACAAGCGAGAAGGCAAACAAGCAAAAAAGCAAACAAAAGGTGGTGTTTGCGAGGGACAAATGTGAGTTTAGATCGAATGTCCATAACTTCATTGTGTTGAAGTATGGACGACACACTAGTAAGCATGACTCATGCATGGACATGTAAGCAAGCGTGTAAAGATGCATAGAAAGCCAACGGGTGGCACAAACAAGCATGACAAGCATAGCCAGTGGAAAAAGGAAAGGTACGCATGGAGCAACCTGGCATTTGGAAATGCCTCCCAAATGGTTATATCCGAACAAGGTTTCATAGGCGTCGGATGTAACCACACAAGGTTAAGCTCGCAGACGACGCCAAACATGGCAAAGCCTAGAACTAGAGAAGCTAACATAGAGTATAAATTATAGGAGCAAGCAAATAGGATGATCCAAACCCTTTGATGTGGGCCTTAGTGTATGGACGATGGCAAAGACCACAAGGTTTAGATCGGGTCCTAACCATTAGGTCAAAACACAAGAAAATATGACAAAATGAACAAAAGGGCTACAATAGCACATTGCAAGACAAATAAGGTCTAGGCCTAAGCACATAAACAAGGCGTGAAATGCGCAAGCACATACATGATGGCATAAAGCATGTAGAAAACACAGATCCAAGCACATAGGCATGTTAAAACATAGATCCAGAAATATAGCATGGAAATAAACACATAAACACATAGATCCCAACAAGGCATAGCCAAGAACATCATACAAGCATGTGAGCATGTAACCCTAACATCAACCTAGAACAAAAAGAGGAACAAAGCATAGGAAATCATGGCATAAAGCATAAAACAAGTAGATCTAAACATATAAGCATGTAAAGATGTAGATTTGAGCATGATACATGGCAAAAGACATAAAAAACAAGGAAATTTAGATTAGAAGCACAAATAAAGCAAGAATCATGCTAAAGAAAGCAATAAATCATGTTATTCAAGCAAAAAGAGCAAGATAAATACTAGAAAAAGATTTAGAAAGTTAGGGGTGTGGATAGTAGCTAAAAAAGCTACATTTACACCCCTAAACCCTAAATCCAAGATGTAAAGCCATGGAGGAAATGATTAGGTATAAGAACAATACCTTGTATTTTTGTGAGGAAGGAAGAATCAAGAGGTTTTGATGTGCTTTTTGTGTTTGGAGGAGAGAAGAAAAGCTTAAAATTTTTCTAGGAAGAGCATAGGACTGAGGAAGTCTTTTTTTTTTTTTAGTCTGAAGGTGCTTGGGGCCTTTTTATAGCCCCGACATGCTTTATGAGGCGGCGGCCCTTGAAAGGCCTTTGCCACCTTCAAAAGGTTTTAAATTGGGTTGATCTTGACACTCCTAAAAAGATCCCAACTTATTGTTTCTGAAAAGGTATGGAACTTGAAAATCCAACGGTCAAATCAAAAGTTATGGCTCTCGAAAGTTAGAGGTGCATCGATCGGTGCGTTATCCTAGTTTTCTTGATATCTCGGCCGTTCTAACTTTGATTTTGACTCGTTAATAGTAGTTGGAACTAGAATTTGATAATATTCGCAATGGCATTGTTTCCAACCCGTTCTAATGGCCAGATCAAAAGTAGGGTTTTCGGGGGCCATTCGAGGTCAACTACAGGTCAAACTAGGTCAAACTTCATCAAAATTTTCAAAAATCTCTGAGAAGACCGAATTTGATGTAAAATTATGAAAAATATTGTTTTGTGAGAGTTTTGACCTCGTTTGACATTTGGTCAACCTTAAGTTGACTAGGGGCATTTTGGTAATTTTAGCTGAAAAAGGCATTTTGGGTGCTTCGGTATCCGAACGGGTTGCGCCACATCATTCTAAATGTCCTCACAGCTCCATGGAGAGAAAATAACATTTTTGAATTTTTCGAGGTCCGGCACGTAAATCGAGGGTGGACAAAATACGGAATCAACATGTGCTAGTAGAGGCCATTGACGTGATAGTGTCAAAATTGCTTAAAATTTGGTAGGTTGAAGGGAAATGGCATCCTGATCCAAACTCAAGATGCGTCAAGCGTCGCCTAAATTTAAGCAAATTCCTTCATTAAGGCTCCGAAAACAGTGGTTTTGTTATTTATAGTAATAGTTTTTTTTTTTCAAAATTTTTGCTTTAAAAGTCAGAATAAGGTCTCATTTGTTTCGAGATGACCCTTAAAGTTTGTTGTGGGGCCCATGGGCCTGACAGCCACAGCCCATCGCGTAGTAGGCCCAAGGCCAACGCCGAGGATGACTGACCAGCCAAGGCTAGGTTAGACAAAGCCTCTTTTTTGACCTACGCCGAGGACATCTTCGTCCTCGGCATACTAAGGATAATTTTTGGGAGGGGACAAGCCCAGAGCAAGCTGTCATATTCACACTTAATGCATTCACCTAACCCCTCTGGCCGCATTAATGGGGATATGACCCCTTAGCAGGGCAACGTTGATCAGGGTGAACTACTTGAGTACTGATAAGGCCTCTGATAGGACGGATGGCCAGAAGGGAGGCGAATGGATGATCAACAGATGGAAGAAGGAGATAGGAAGATGAAGACTATATAAGAAAAGCAAGTAAAGTAAAGAGAAAGGGGGGAAAAAAAAAAAAAAAAAAAAAAAAAAGGGGGCCCCCCGGCCAGGGGCCGAGGAGCATTCCCCCATTTGTCAATCAACTCTAAGTGTTTCTTAATAAAAGAGAGTTCCTGCTTGGTGAACGACGGCCAGCGTCTAAGCCTTTAACCCACTCTCTACAAATTTATTGTTTGGACTTGATTGGGCTAAAAACCCATTTGTATTCAGGGTCAAACCCAAATCGAGCCCCTACATTTGTAATTTAAGATTTTGAATTTAACTCAATTTTACTATTTTTAGTAAAATTCGATATTTTTCTACCTAATCTCATAAGCAAATCAGGGTTTCTAGGCGTTTTCCTAGCCTTCATAGGATTTCTTTTACTATTTAAACATATTGTAGCCCCCAAGAAAATTCAAATTTCATATTTTATAAAAATACAGACTTTGTCTATTTCTCTTTGGTAGATTCTAAAACCCTATCACCTTGTGGAAAAGGACCCTTGGTGAATTCGAGATTTTTATTTTTTTTTATTTTATTAAGAAGCTAACGTGTTTAGTTTAGGTTAGTTTTTTTTTTTTTTTATTTATTTATAAAAAAATTCAAAAAGCAACATGTTTGTTTTCTTGTAGCTTTGTGACATTAGTCACCCACGATAGATGAATCCCATGAACCACCCACAACTAATGAAGAGAGGGGATAGAGAGGAGAGAGAGAGCTAGGTCAGAGAAGAGTGATTAAAAAATTAGAAAAAATAAATATCTATATATAGATCTTATTGTAGAGAGTTGTAAATTTTTTTACATTTTCTATTATCAGATGTGGGGGGTAATTTTGTGTGTTTGGAAATGTATTTTGCATTTAGTTGGGTTTTGGATTCTTGAACGGGATTGCTCTCAAGTCTTGGAGGTAGCCATGGTTTTTCAATTAGTAAGGTTAAACCGGGGACATGGAAACAAAAGCCTTGACAAATATGCACAACTTTCAACTTAATTAGCACGTATATACTATCTTTAGTTACTTGTATTTCTGTTTTTTTTTTTTTTAGGAAAAATCTTTGTTACTTGTTTGAATGAGAGACAGGGGCGGAACGGGGGGCCAAAATGCCTTTTTTTTTTTTTTTTATTATGAGCTGGCCCTCCACCAACGAAATTGTTTGCCCCGCCTGCCTTACGGCATGGCCCTACCTGTCCATGTCCCTTTCAAGCCTCAAAATTGCTTTCCTAAACACATAAAGCCACTACACTTGGCTAGCAAATCAACAATTCCTTTTTATTTTTACTATCTTCTTTTTCATTCAACTCTAGTAATTAATTTCCATTTCTCAGTACTTTACTTTTCAGCCATGAACCACTCAATTCTAAAAAAATTCTCATCTTGGTGCAATTTTTCTAGTCTCACTCTTCATTGACTTTTGTTGGGGCCCATTTTGGCAAAATGGCCCAATAACAAGAAGAAGCCCAACAATATGAAAAAGGTGAAGGAAGAAGAGCTAGTAAAGTAAGGAAAACCATTAAGCCCAACTAGTAGGAATAATAATTCACAGGCCTATAAAGTAGTAAAAAAGGCCACAAAGAAAGCAAATGGGCCCAGGAAAGCCTAGAGAAGAAAGTAGCAAGCCCATGGGAATCATGAGAAGTGGAAAGTAAGCAAAGATGGGCCAAAGGAGCCCAAAGAAAGGAATTAATAAATGCGGTTGGTGCAAAGGCCAACAAACCCCGAAAGTAAAGGATATGGTAAGTGGGCCGAGGAAGCCCAAAAAAATTTGGCAAAAGCCCATGAGAATGTAGGAATGGAATGGACCAAGGATGCCCTAAGAAATGAAGCAGACCGAGGTTGCCTAAAGGAATAAAATGGGCCAAGGAAGCCAAGATGGTATGAGAATTAACCCAGCAAAAATATTGGGCAACGTGAACTTAGTAAATGAAAAGTATATGGCAGGCCCAACAAGCACAGTTAAGCGATACATGGTAGAAATAATACAATAGGCGTGGTAGGAGTATCAGTTGACGCACAAACTAAAAGTAAGAGAAAACATGGGCTAAATTGAAGAAGGAAGAGCCCATACCCAAGCAAAACCCTGCCTAGGGAAGAAACGAGATGTAAAGAATGAAGACCTAGTGACTCATCCACGCCACAAAGGGTTAAAAAATGAGTAGTAAAACACGCAGCATGAGCAAACAAATCTCCATGCAATGGCAAACGCATGAATAGCAGACTAGCCATGGACTCACAAGAAAGTGGAGTATGCACAAGGCTCAGGCACCACCCACTTGTACCTAGCTAATACAGGCATAGTGGGCCATGAGTCAGAGGTAAGTGAGGGTATGGTTCGGCGGTGGGGAAAAGGGGGGAGTCTATTTTGGGATTCATGCTTAAGCTTTTTTGGGAGAAATATTCTGCTAGGATGACATATTACCCGAAAAAGGGAAAGCTAAGTTGGGATCACTAGGTGCATGCTATAGGAATTAGTAAGAGAGAATACCCAACGTTTATCTAGATGGGAATGCCACAGAGAACAAGAAAATAAAACAAAACTCTTTTGTCTAGGAATGGAATGTGGCGCAATTAGCACAGGGTAATGGTGATGGCTGAGCAACTAGCAGAGTAGTGGGTGGCCTAGAAAGGACACCCACACCAGGCCAAAAGTGGTCGAGGGGTAAAATAGTAAAACTTATCATGGCAGTATAAAAAGGCCTTAGTTGTGCACAATAAAATAGGGGGGAAGTGAGGGTAAGGAGGAATAAGTAAGAAAATAGTAGGAAAGAAAACAACAAAAAAACAAGGAAGAATACAGGGAAGATAGGAATAAGAAAGTGAGTAGAAGGTAGAGAGAAATAGAGAGGATAAAAAGTAAAGTAAGGAAACAAGAGTGTGATGAGGCATGCACCAACAGACTATTCCTTTCACTCCCTCTTAATAGCCTACTCTCTAGCAAGTTAAAGGACTTGAGATTAAGTCATTTAGGCCCATTCTTTCAACGTAGGCAATTTCCATGGCAAGATTTCCCTGTGAGATTGCCGCATTAGAGATTGGTTCCCTTCTTGGACTTAAATCTGCTGAGAAACCAAGCATAGTAGACTAATCCCCCCTTCCCCTCTTTTATTGCGATTGATTAAGCATTAATATTATTCTTTTTTTTTTTTTAATTTATTGTCACTAACCTATTCCTGCCGTATTCACATTACTGAGTTTTCTTACTGAGAAAGTGGTTTAAATATTATCTTTGGTTGATAGCAAACATGTCTTTCTTATCCAATTATATTATCTACCTCCTGCTATAACATTTTTTTTGTGACAATAGCCTCTGTCGTGGGCACGTGACCAAGATCTTAGCAAAGGGGTTCTAGCTTGCGCATAAGCTGACTTGAAGTGAGTTTCAATCGAGCCAATCCCGACTCTCCTACCCCAGAACTGTTGGGCTACAACGTGGCAGGTAGCAATACAGCCCAATAAATACAAAAAAGGCTCACCACAACTTCCAACAATTTAGTAATCTCATAGTCACATTCTTATTCAATTACTTTCTTCTTTTTTTTTTTTTCAATAAAAATTTTTCTTAATTGAATTTAAAGGGAAATAGTTTTAAATCTTAAGAGGCACAAAAATTTTCTTGTATTTATTTATTTATTTATATTTCAGTTCAATTTGTATTTATTTTATCTTGTAGCTTATGATTTTAGTTTTTTTCTTTTTAATTTATAAAGCCAATTGATTATCCATTGATGAATACATTTTCTTGTTATATTGGTATGTTTAGTCATTCGATTATTTAAAGAGGAGCTAAATCTGATGCCAAATGTTTTACTCTTGTAGCATAATGCCACATTAGCACTTTAAGGTCAAGATGCTAAGCTCTTTTTTTGAATATTTTTTATACATAAGTATTGCAAACTAAAAGAATTTTGTATTCTCAAAAGGATTTAGAAAGATATAATGCTCTAGTAGTGCTTTGAGTACTTGAATGTTGATTCAAAATAATTGTTTAGTCTTGGCCCCCTAACCAAAAATTCCTAGTTTTGCCTTTAATGAGTGATTTGGAGTATTGGTTGAATTTTTCTTTTTTTCTTTTTTTACTTTTTAACGTTTTGCCTCTTTGTTTTTTTTGTTTTTTTTTTTTTTTGAGAGAGAGAGAGAGAGAGAGAGTTTCAACCTATGTTGTTTACTCCTAATGATAGCCCTTTATTATCAGACCAAATACCAATCGATTTTTAATATAAACGAGGATTGAACCCTAAATATCTTATTTAACTATTAGAGACTTTACTGTTGAGCTAATTGGAATCCCAAATCTATTAACTTTTTGCCCTTGATTTGAAGTTAGTTGGTGAAATACAGAAAGTAGCACATTGCCAAAGTTTAGAAATTTATTATTATTATTATTATTATTTTACTTAAAGGAATGTGAATTTTCCCGAAAAGAAAAATAAAATTTTGAAAAGTTTTTATCTGCCAAATTCCCATATAAAGTTTTGAGTTTTCTCTGAAGACGGATTTTTATATCATTATTTATAATTCTCTTTCATTCTTCAATTGTTCCGATCATGGATGGTTTCTATTGGCTCACATTATATTCCAGAACAATTGTATATTTTCTACTCCATATCATTCTTGTTAGGAGCCATTTGAGAATTTCATCCAAAAAAAGGTTTGTACTCCACACTGTGAAAACGAGAACAAAAATAAGAAAGGTTTTATAGGTATTAGTTTAGTCCCTCCGTTCAAAAAGAACACTTTGAAATTTGAGACAGATTAGAAACATATAAATTCTATATATATTTGGAGAAATTACACTTTACATTCTAAAATTCTAGAATGCGTAGCTAGCACTATAAATTATAACTTATGTTATACTTTGCACTTTGTGTCAATTCTACCTTTATTTTGGATAACATCATATGAAAATACTCAATTACCCTTCTTTTCAATCTCTTAAAAATTAAAAATTGAAATATACAATGGCAATACTTGTGTATATTTGCACAAGTGCTGAAGCAAAAGTACATTTTGCACAACAGATGTATAAGTTGATGTTGGTGTTTCTTTGGATTGATTGGGCAAAAGTTGGCACTTACGTTATTTTACAATGCCTTGTGCTAATGGCTTTACATAGTGATTTTGTAAATTGTACATTATGTTATTCCAACACACATATAGCTTTTTGGCCATTTGTACCATTTTAAGACCAACTCACTTGACCTGTATATATGTATACAAGGAAAGTGACAATTCTGCTTAGTAGTATTTTGTGAACTTCTTCAATTAGATGACACACTAAGTGACCAAATCCTAAGACCGATTGAAAGTTCATGGCCGTTCGATCTTTGATCAAACGACTCAAACGAAAGGCAATTGAACATTTTGGGAATATGGTTTTGTTATTGTTGTATTTTGTAAATTCAAGAGAGAAACAACCAAATGCAATAAGTTCCCATAATATTTTCTCTAAACCAAATATTAACGAATTTTAAAATCATTATTAACAAAAAAAAAGAAAAAAAAGTGCCATATGTCTCATATCTGTTACACTGCTTGCAAAACCCAAAAATAAATGTAGTTCTTTCTCAGCCTCACGATCATGATTGGGCTTACATACCAAGATTGGGCTTTTAAAATGTCCCGCCATACCATATATTGCATAAAGAAGGCGTGAGTATATGTATAAAATTGAAAAGAGAAATTGACCAGAGTTTTAATTTCATTAAAAAAAAAAAAAATCTTTTAAAGTTTGTTCGGATAACGCTTATTTTGTTGAAAACTGAAAATTTATTGCTGAAAATGTTGTAACAAAATGCAAAACATAGGCAAATGCAAAATGCAAAACGGCACTATTCACAAGTTTGGTTGGTTCATAAACAGTGCCATGGGACCTAGGATTTAAAATGCAAAACGCAAAAAACGCATTAGGCAAAACACACGCTTAAGGTTTATTTGAATACTGTTTATTTTACTAAAATTGAAAACTTATTAGTAAAAATACTGTAAATAACAGTAAAAGTTAGTTGAAATAGTATAGTAAGGCTCATAAATAGTACCAAAAAGTATAGTGAGACCCATAAATAATAACAAAAATAAGCTAAATAGTCATAAATAGTAGCAAAAATAAACTAAATAGTAAAATAATTTTAATTTTTCATTTCAATCCAAACGCATGCTTAATCAAACTAGATAGAAGAATTCTAATCTCATTAGAATCTATAACTTTTAATTATATCTTTAATCTCAATAAAAAAAAACTCTAATTAAAAATAAATCAACTTTTAATCATACATCGATTCAGGTCTAAGAGTTTTATTTTAACTAAAAACCTCCAATCTCGCCTCATAGTTAGATAACAATTAATAAATGTCTTCGACTTTTAAGGACTTTAACAATTACTCATCTAGATTAACAATCCTAATCACATTAAAATTCAATTTTCAATGTGGAAAAAGATTTATATATAAAAACCAGAAAAACAGAATAAGTAGATGAAAAGCGAAATCGGCCTTGCCCAGGTTCTCGCTTAACAGGAATTAACAATCCCCTCCGCGATGTCTAATCTTCTTCCGCTTGATGTGTTCGCTGAGATACTCTCAGAAATTTCTCTCACGCTATCTCTGCGTTTCCAAGCAATGGTACGCTCTAATCCACAGTCATGCTTTCATCAAACTCCACCTCCATCATTCCATCGAGTCCAACACAGATCGCACCCTCATCCTTCACCAACAACACGCCACTGTTCCATTTGATTACTTCTCCGTCCACTTCCCAAACGACGATCAGTTCGGCAAGCCCATGAAAATTCACCACCCACCACTACTACGCTGTGTAAACATGTCCACCCAACAAATCCACGGTTTGGTTTTCGTGCATAGTAATACGGGCGAACTCGCTATCTGGAATCCCCTGATACGTAGGTACAGGAAAAAACTTGTCCCAGTACTATGATCTCTTTAGGATTCGGCTACGATACTCGTAACGACAATTATAAGGTGATGAGGGTCGTACAATTTTTAAATACAGAGTTTGATGTTAAGATGTATAGTCTTAAATCGAAGTCGTGGAAAAATATTAAAGAGCAATGGCCCAAAAAGGGGTGGACAAGATCTTCTAAGTCAGTGTCGGTGAATGGAGCTTTGCATTGGTTAGTAGCTGAGAATAAGCAGAGTCCGGTGATGATTCTTGCTTTCAATCTTGCCAATGAGAAATTCCGGGACTTTGCAACCCCGCGCCAACCACCCACCTATGGGATGGAGGGGTTTTTGGAACCGTATTTGGAAGGGTTTTTCGAACCGTGTTTGGAAGTATTGAATGGAAAGCTATGTTTTATTGTGAATCTTGATAAGAAGGATAATGATGTTTGGTTGATGGAAGAATATGGGGAAGGGAGTTCTTGGACTCGGGTTTATAAGATTGAGTATGATGGAGTGTTTAAGAATGTCAAGTGTTTCAATCCTCTAATGTTTTCCAAGAATGGCAAGAAGATTCTCATGGAAAAGTGCTATTGGGGTCGTACTTTTCTTATTTGGTTTGACACAGAAATTAAAAAACACAGGAAGGTTAAGATTCGGAAGCTTCCCTATGTGTTTCAGACGGCAATTTGTACTGGGAGTCTTCTTCTGCTCGATGGTGATAATGTGATTAGTCGATATTGAAGAACAATAATGTAATTGATCGATATAGAAAGAACAATAGGTAAGACAAATGAATTCGTTTTTGTTTCCTTAATTGTCTGTCTTAGTATTGGTGTCTATCATTTTTGGTTGCATAAATCTTTCAAAGACCAGGCTAGAATTCGAGTATTAGTAAAGTGGTGGTTGTGAATGATAGGGGACAACTCTGTGAAGTTTCGTGTAGGACTTGAGATCATTGTTTGAGTGATATGCATTTTATTCTAGATTTTATTTGCTCTTCTTTTATATTCTAAATCTTTGATCATGTAATTTTTTGGGATAATATTTTTACTTATAAAAAAATTTCATGCATTGCTAACATGTGTTAGTCTTAGTCTTTGTCTATGCTAGGAATGAAAGTACATTAGAGGGTCTGAATCTGTTGGTGAAAGGAGTGATTGAATGATTAATAAATGAAAAGTAAGAAGGATAAAGAGGTGATTGTGGACTTCACTATATCTTTCAAAAGTTGTCTCTCTCTCTAACTAGGTCTTATATGGCTAGATGCTTAGTGCATCTACTATGACATATTAGCTGTTGTGGTGATTATTAAGCATCCACAAGGGCTCATGACTGCGTGCATATGAGAGTTTTCAAATTTCAATGCTGACATTTTTTTTTTTCTTAAAATTATTAAGGGTGTAAATACTAATTATAGTTAGGAAATAACTTTTAGGCCATCATCTTTTTGGAAATGAGTTTGTAGAATATTTAGCTGTATTCTCATCATGCCAATGTTATTAATTCCTTTTTAAAAAAGAAAAAGATTAGGCATTAGGGTTTTTCCTTATTCATCATAAGGTGATTCTGAGGTCCTTAACGTCATAAGTCTTTTCAAAGACTGATTAGTATAGAAATGCTAGTAAATAAAATTATAAGTAAAGCCTTGGGACTAAGGAATGGATTTGCATATCATTCTGGACATTCTTTTGAGATATATGGCAAACCTTTTACTCTTTTTTTTTACAGGGTCTGCAAACCTGCTTGGTGGCTTTGTTTTCATGGCATCTTCGTTGTCCTTTTTTTTCTTCACCATTTCAAAAACAAAGGAGAGGGGCAGGGGAGGGAGCATTTCAGTGACGATCTATCCATTTCATTTGTGGAAATTACTGACACACTTGATTAGGATGATACTTTTCTGGGGAAAGCATGTCATTTGTTTGGCAATCAATTTTATCTAGAAGGTTGTTTCTGTTCCTTCGTATTGATTGTATAGATTTCTCTCTTCCCTTGGAACCTTTATTTCTAATTTTAGAATGTAATCTATCTAGTAAAGGAATCCAATTTTGTAAGTTATTGAAGATTTGAGCAACATCAAAGGTTGGAGAACTTTCCAGTTGTTGGACTCATTTCTACCTTTATATAAGAGAAGCTGGATTATGCATGTCTACTAGAATATTTATCTGTTTTCTCATTATGCCAATGTTTTTTTTATGAAACTTATACACTTAATAATTCCAGTATTGTTGCATATCTAATATGACAAAATATAGTTGTCCATTTTTATATTTTTAAGGAAAACTAGTTTGGGTTGCACATGCAAGGCACGTGCTAGCCAGTACATTGAATAGTGATATAAGATCAAGCATAGAACCTACTATAGCTTTCGCCCATAATATAAATCCCACATCTACAATAAATTCCAATTGAAGAAGACACATATATGTCATGAAATAATGAAAAAAAATATTATTATATGTCATAAAAATTGATCTTTCTCTTCACTCCTTATACTTCTAATTCTGTTTCTAGTCCACACTTCTTACTCTACCAAAGGTTTAGGCCCTCAAGTATCCATTGTCTTAAGTCATAAAACCTTCATAAGTTGACATCGCCATATCACACAAGGTGACTGCCTATTTAGGAATGAATGTTGTTTATTGCACCATACATACAATACAAATTAATAAACAAAATTCTTTTATGAACATAGGAAAGAACAAAATCAAGTAATCAGCTGTATCTATTATCTAACAAGACAAACTGGTAAAATAGAATCAGATCAATGTTAGTGTATAGCAAAAATTTTGAAAAGTAATGTAATAATATCTATTCGCAACTTTTAAATAAAATTCTGAAAAAATATGACACTTGTTCAAGATACATGATGCTCACCATTAATCTAAATGAGGAAAATATAACATGTATAGTTGGACCAAATCCTTTTTATAAAGCACTGAAAAATAGAATCCCTTGGAGCAAGCTGCAAACAATGAACAAGAGATCATGAGGTCCCTAATTAGTAACCACCCATCAGAATATATCTCGAGTATTCAAAGCGATTACAATAAACAACAACGTTTTCATGATTTCAAGATTCTTACTGTCACTATCAAGTTTACATTACATACAATGAGGCTTTAGAGAATTTAATTGAACAATAAAAATCTGAACAAAATATTTATTTTTGAACAATGAACTGAAACTCTTGGTAATGTTAGAGACAATCATTACAATGAACCTAAATTGTTGATAGTAAAAGTATATTTCTAAAGAACTTGCAATACTTTAGAAGGAAGTTTAAACCAATTCCCTATTTTAAAAAAGCATAATTTTAAGGCTGTAGCGTTTTCAGTGTTGTTGAGCCTAAATTGAGAAAATGGCTTAAACATTTACTCTACAATAACATAATGGCTAGTCTATATATAAAAAGAGTCAATAGGTTCATGAACAGTAATTTTGGTTTAGTGAGTTGCCTTTTCCCTTTTTTCCCCCCCTTCATGATAAAGAAATAATTAAACTGTAAACCATAGAAGTACTTTTCTAAAAGTGAATTGCCACTCAGAGAACAGAAAATAGAAATTGACTAATAACATATACTGAACACACCAATAATGTTAGAACAATGGCACTTCCTCTCCTCTTAAAAACCGACTGGAGGGTAAGGTCACACTACACAATCCAAAAATGAAAAACAAATAGTAAAAGATAACAAAGGGCCAAGTCTACCCAGGTCTAACCAATTGCTTTAAAAATAAAAATAAAAATACAAAACATGCACTTTCAGGAACTCAAATTATACTTTTGTTCCTTGACTCACAAAACTAATATAGCTCCTAATTGATCTTAAAAGTTTCTCCTCACATGAATAAAAAAAAATTACAAAGAAACAAGTGCATACTTAAGAAAATCATAGAACAATGCTGGCAAAAGAAAGCACCACCATACACATGAATTGAGCATCAAAATACAGACAAAAAATAAAATTTACATACCAAAAGTGGATCATATATAAACATATAGCATTTCAGAGAAAACCCCACATGAAAAAATCAGTGCTTTAACAAAACCCTAATGGAAAAAAAAAAAATGAAAAAGTGAGCATAGGAAGAGAGTTAAACAGAGTTGATAAGTACACATACCTGAAAGGTGTGAGTCGATAGTTGCCATCCATGTTTTCTCACCATAACTGCCTCAAGTCAAACCCCAAAAACCAGCAACCAATATAATATGAAGCTCCAAAGAATGTCAAGATACTATCTTCCCACTAAAAGTAGAACCAATGCAAAATATGAATTATATTGCAACTCAAAAACATACTTTTAGGATGCTAAACTACATAAAACACATGTAACACCTTAACTACCACTGTTAATATGGTTTATTATCAAAATTCAGACCAACTTAATATAGCAACCAACATAATATAAAGCTTAAAAGAACTTGAAGATAATATCTTTCCCTCTAAAAAGCAGAAATATGATGCAAAATATTGGCATATATTCACCAATATTAGAAGCCCAATCAAATTCCCACAATAGGATTACATTACAAGTTTACAAATATACCAAAAAAATACCTCTACTTACTGATTCTAATGCAATGGAAGCTGAAAAACAATTCAGAATCCAAAATAAGCAACTGGGTATTCACCTAAACTTCATTAAGAAGTATAAGATAAGAAAAAGAAAGAAACTTGGTGGACCTACAGAGAATTGAGTTTTTATGCCACTAAAGTGTCTCTCTCTCTACTGTATCTAAGGTTAGAGTGCTTATGTTAGCAATTTTTTAGGGAGGGTAAATAGTAAACACCTAAGCCATCATCTACTCCTAGCGCCTAGACCACATTTGATCCCAAATGCATAAACCTTTCGCTCACATTCTTTAAAAATAACTAAAGAGTCTTTTTTTTTTTTTTTGAGAAACCTAATCCACTCATTAAACAGTAAAAGTTCCAACTTAACTTATTTTATAATTTGTTATGCTTCCACGGAATACACTATTTTTTGCTTCAAATTTATTTCTACTAAGGTGACCCCACTATTTGGACACTTAAGGTAAAGAGCACTGAGCACAGAAACTTGTGGAGTATATATTCCACTTCAAAAGTTCTCATGTGATCATTTAATATCAAAAAGTCTACCAAATAACTTAATCAAAACCAAATCTAACCCAAATACCAAAACCAAAACCAATCCAGGCAAAATACCCAAACTTAAATCATATATATTAACCAAAAAAAAAAAACCTTTATTGGTAGTGGCAAATTTTTTGGTTATGGTTTCTATAATGAGTAATTGGAAACTTTATAGTTGGCATGCTTTTCATAAGAATAACCCATCAAATTGTTCAAACAAATTTTCAAAGGAAGAAAGAATAGTTAACAATAATGAAGGCGCAAGTTAGAATGGCGTAGACAATAACATTTAGCATCTCTATAAAATTATTTTATGATTTCTCAGGTTTCTTTCTTGACTATTCAAACTACCAAACCATAGTAAAATATTTAATACTCAAGCAACCAATTAAAAAATGTAGCAAATGCAAACAATAACTCAATTGAGCCCCTAATATGATGTGAGAAATTAAAGATCCAAAGCTTCAAATTAGCAAACTATGATGTGTGAAAATAAAGTGGTGAAAGAATGGAAGTCATATTCATAAAATATAATATGGTCACTCAATTTAGTGCCACTAATCTCCAACATTTATCAAAAAACTTATAGGCATTTTCGACTAATATTGTTCTTTTTAAAGAAAGGAAAATAACCTCCAAAGACTTTATATGCTTTCTCACCAAAGCATCTCTAATGATGCTACACACAAAGTGTGCAGAAAATTATGAAAGGATTAAATGATTATAAACCAACTGAAGAAGAATGATCCATATAGGCTAAGAACTACAAAAAATGTCCAGATTTAGTGGGGATATTGCAAGTAGAAGAACAAAGACAAAGGCAAACACAAAACTCGAATGATATGATCCATACAGGCTAAGCATTACAATAATTCTTTGCATCGGAGTGGTAAAAGTTGGGCATGAGAAAATCAATTCCTAGCTATAAATAATTATAGATATAAACATGTTTAGAACTCTATTTTAAAAGAATCCAGCCACAAGAAATTACAAACGGCTACACATATAATTCCTGTGTCATTATTTGTTGTTGAAAATGTAACTTGATCTAAAATATAACTTAGTTAAATATGATTAAGCAGGATGAGAATGGTATGGACATACCAGCAATATTTCAAGACCAAAGAAGATATTGTCGTTCATCTCTTTCAAGGCTTATAAGATGCAAAGATAAAGTGCACATAGTGAGGCTAAACTATCTACAATACAAAAATAAATATGACCATGGTTAAGCTACAACATCTAAGTTGCTCCACATCAAACACATGGTGAGGGAAACTATTTTAACAAAAGCTAATTGTAAAATCACATTTCAAACAAAACATACATACACATTCATTTATGTAACCAATCTCAGCATGTAATACAAAGTTTGAAGAGTATCAACCCAGACCCATAAACAAAAAGTAAATGATTTCTATGTTCTATCCTCAGTTAATAGGTTGAGTCAAAATAATAAACAAATAGATAACATATCTTTCCGATTTCAATGCCTTAAAAACAAAGATTTACCAAGCAACTAACTAAATTTGAATGCTGAAACTAAAATTCTCAATGCATCTGTTTGGCTGCATTGAACTTAAAAAAAATAACATTGACTCAAAATTCAATAGAATTCACCCCCTCACATCATAATCAATAATTGTTCAACAGCTATAGTTTTACATGTAACTAATTATTTATGTAGATTTTTGTCAATTGTGTTTCTTTTGTAAACTAACTCCAAAACTAATCATAAATTAATCTCAAAAACCAAATCTTGTTGGAACTCGAACATATAGCACAAATTAATCAACCATTTATTAACAAAAGAATAAATTAAGAACAAGAATGAAAAATCCACTGAAATTTCAGAGAATTGGGTTTTGGCGAAATTCCCAACCTTGAGACGTCAAAGCTTTCATCAAATATATAAAAGCTCACTACTAGTTTTGTGAAATTAGTACCTCAGTATAATAAACAAAAGAAAAAGGGAGATAGAAATCAATCAAACTATAAAGAAATTTAGAGATAGAAAATACTTGTCATGTGAGCTGAAAGAAAACCACCAAAGCCACAAATTAGTCCTCTGCTTTTCCATTTCCTTCTCTCAACCTTCATATGCTTGGCTATGATCTTGGAAGGGATGGAAGAGGGTTTGAGAAGTCTTGGGAGGGTCCTTTCCACACCTACCCATAACACATCAAAAATTTGGAAGAAAGAAAGAAATAAATAAAGAAAAGCAAATTATATAGAAGCAAAAAGGAAGAAAGCAAAGATCATACCTTTCAACTCAAAGCCTTCCCTCACTCCGATCTACCCATCCCCTTTGCTCTATTCAGATCGGCCGATATACCACCACAGACATCCAAAAAAAGCCATCTGCAACCATGGCTTGCTAATACGGATCTTTTAGGTTTTGATAAAGAAAGTAGATTTGGTATTAGCAAACAATCAAAGATTGAAACCCACAAGGAAATAAATACAAACACAAATCTTGAGAATCCCCCAAAAAAAAAAAAAGGAAATTTTGAAGAAACGGAGAACCAAATCTCCTTTCTTTATCAAAACACCTGTATTAACAAACAAATAATCAAAGACTGAAACCCACAAGGAAAAAAAATACAAACACAGATCTTGAGAACCCAAAAAAAAAAAAAGAAAAAAAAAGGATATTTCGAAGAAACGGAGAAAAATAAATAAAAAAGAGATACAGTAAAAATTAGTCGGTCTTTCTTCTAGAGCCGATCTGGTCCTGTCATCTTGAAATGATAGAGAGAAAAGAGAGAGAGAAGAGATATAGAGAGTTCCAGGGAGAAAAGAGAGAAAGAAGTTATCGGGAGAGTTCCAAAGAGTAGAGAGAAAGAGAGATAAAGAGAGTTCCAGATCCCTTTGGTTGTTTTATATATTCAGCTAAAATGCTTCAGCCCTCCACAAACGAACAAAATAGAGGGACTCACGAAACTTTGCATTGTGGATGAACAGTGAAACACGTTATATGCACAGTAACAAATCACTACAACGGCATAGCCACTTTTTATATAGTTAATAGAAAGATAGGATTTTGGTTTGGCAATGCTCTTCAATTTCTAATAAATAGATCAGATATAACTCAAATTCAACTGTGACTACTCCAAAAGATAAATTGTGCAAAGATGAAGCAATAGCCGAAACATATTGTTCCTCTTGGCTTTTCTTTCTTGGCCAATATGGAAGGGAAGAAATGAAAAGATAGTTGATAAAAGGATCCAAATTCTTGGATTGACAACTCAAAAAGCAAAGTCTTTGCATCTATATTTATTAATTGGGCATAGATAGATACTATCTTATCAAATTATTATTTAACAGATAATGTGATAATTGATAATAGTGTATGAGACGGTGTGGATTGAGCCAATAATGGGTGGCTAAAATGGGTTATATTGTTTTGATGCTCGATATGAGTAAACCCAATGATAGGGTGGAGTGATCTTCCCTAGAGAACACACTGAGGAAGATGGGCTTTGTAGGAATGTGGATTAGATTATTGATGGACTGTTTATCTTTATCTTCTTCTTCTTCTTTTTTGGTGAAACAATGGACCGTTTATCAATTATGTTGTACTTCATCCTCTTAAATGGTGAGCCAGTGCCCTAATAATTTTTCAATAATTATTGAGTTTCAATAATTTTTCTATGGCACCCTTGAGTTTCACCCACCCACCCCATCCAGTCCCATATTTTGAAGCTATTATTGTGCGCCATAAAGCTTTATTTTCAGTTGCATAATGCCAAAGTCATTTTCCAAATAAAACCTGATTGAAATGTGCTAATCTTCTAATTCTTAATCAACTAAGTTGAATTGATTCACACATTGTCTTTTGATTTACCAAATGAAATTTAAAAGCATTATCTAAATCGCCCCTGAGAAAATTCCTTTGTAATTTTTCTAGGCAACGTGACATGCTAATAAGAAAGTGAAGCAGGGAGAGGAAATATGTTGTTAAGCTAAAGAGTGCCCTCGATAAATAAAGTTTCTTCCAACCAGCTAATCTCCTTTCCAACCTCTCTAAAATCGGATCTTCATGGCACTTTGCACTTATCTTTAGCCCCCAATGGCGGTCTTAAATATTTCATAACCAAGTTAGATATCTTGCACTTAAGAATGTCAAAAAAAGTTTCAATCTTTAGGATCTCTCCAACAGAAACCATCTCAGACTTGATAGTCTAGATATGGATTCAAAACACAACAAAACACTTTTTAATTGGTTAAGTTGCCCTAGGTCATTCCCACATAAAATCAAAATACCATACGGCAATAAAAGACGTGAGATCGTCATCGAGTCATTATTCTACCTGCATTGTAAACCCATTTATATATTGCTCATCTATCACCTTGGAGATCAATTTACTTTAAGCCTCCACCACTATCACAAATAAGAGAAGTAACAATGGATCACCATAATAATATCTCAATAAAAATTCATTAAAGAATATCCCCATTTCCTTCTAAGTCTTATCTTGCAATTGAAAATTACATTGCTTCAACCAACCTGGGGCTTTAGCGACCATCTAGTCTTGTAATTGTTAAGTCATTTACTGAATTGGCTCCTTCACTAGTTGATCTATCTTTACTACTGTAAGTGTTCTTAAAAATATATGCAGGTTGTTTTGGAGACGGAAGAGGTGTGTCATTACCCAACATAAAAACAACTGTTGACATGGTTGGACGATCTACTGCATGTTCTTGCACACACAAAAGTCCAATTTGAATATATCTTGAAACTTCATTAGCGGGGTATGTCTCACCAAGTGATGAATCAATTAGTTCCATAGCTTTGTCTTCTTTCCATAGGTCCCAAACCTACCAACAACATATTCAACGTATTAGGCTAAATAAAACAAAGCTAATATTTCAAGTCTTTGTTCACACATATACTTACATGTCCGATCAAATTTGAGGAAGGATCATCATGATAATAAGTACTGTTCTTTTTGCCAGTAATGATCTCTAGTAGCAACACCCCAAAGCTAAATACATCTGATTTTATTGAAAATAACCCTTGCATTGCATATTCTGGTGACATATAACCACTGTTTGCAGCAAAATGAACAATAAATGTTATGCCATCACATTATTCAACAAAAATGATCAAAGATAGCTCTATCATTTTTCACCAACGTATCAAACAACCTTTGGAGTAACACAAGATGAAAAAGAATTATATAGCTTCACCTTTTATTCTTCTTTTTTATGGCTTTCAGGTTGCACTGTTTTGACATACAAGGTGAAAAATTCTATGCATCACATGAGTTTATGGCTGGTGTTTATAATGCACATTGATAGCAAAGGCACATGGGATGTGTGTTATATGTTACTTCAGCATGTTGTGAAATGGGGAGTATTTGTAATATCATTATTTTTTTAAATATTTCTAATATCACTACAACATTGATAGCGGAGGCACTCAGTTTTTAAAAATAGTTGAGAATGTACACAATGTAGTAGCAGTACTATAAGCATAGGAGATAAAAGAAGTTAAACGAATAGAAGTAGGAACTAGGAAGTAATTTTATTACACGAGGAGAAAATGAGTCAAGAAAAAAGAAACTAAAAAAGAAAGTGGGGGAGGAATATGGATTGGATATTAAATAGATGACAACAAAGAAGAGAAACCCCTTTTTTAATTCAAAAAATAGATAACAACTAAAGTCATGTAATAAGGTAGAAATTATTAGTATATGTTCATTTTGTGGTCAACTTACTATGTTCCAACAATGCAATTTGTATTTGCTTCAATTTGATCCCCTCCAAAGATTTTAGCCATACCAAAATCTGAAATTTTTGGATTTAATGTAGTGTCAAGGAGAACATTGCTGGCCTTTAAATCTCTATGAATAATTCTTAATCTTGAGTCTTGATGAAGATATAAGATCCCTCGAGCAATCCCACAAATAATCTCACATCGTTTCCCCCAGTCTAACAATGACCTTTTTGTTTCATCTGAATGAAGAGACAAGAACATAAATTTAGATGAAAAGTGTGCTTAAGTTTTATTTTACATTCTAAGAATTCATGTGAAATGAAAAAGAAGGCATACCAAAAATAAAATAGTCCAAGCTTTTGTTTGGCAAGTACTCATAAATTAACATCTTCTCTTCTCCTTGAATGCAACAACCTAAAATTCTGACAAGGTTTCTGTGTTGGAGTTTAGCAATTAGTGCAACTTCATTTTTGAATTGTTCTATTCCTTGTCCTGAGGATTTTGATAGTCTTTTTATTGCTATCTCCATTCCATTATGTAGCAAACCCTGAAATTAAATTCCAAATTTCATTTATTTATATTGCATATTCGTTGAAAGAAATTCAAAGTAAATTATCTAGGTAATGAGAATAGCCCAATTCCACCTACAACAGTCTTGCTATATTGAAACTTTTAAACATTCAAGATGGAATTGTTGATGCATTTAACACACATGAACTGAAGTTATGCATGTTTTAGGACTCTTTTGAGGTGACTACCTTATAAACTGACCCAAAACCACCTTCTCCAAGCTTGTTAGCTATAGAGAAGTTATCTGTAGCAGCAACAATGGTACTTAGCTCGAATAGTGGTAAATCTGAGTTTCTTCCAGTCCCATCTAGCTCCCTTCTACTTGGAGAGTCTTCATTGTATGGTGAAGTCATGGTAACGCTATAATTGTACATGCTTTGCCTCTTCTCTGTTCTCAAACACAATAACAGATATGCATAGTTACAATATTTATCCAATTACCATTTCCTAAACAAAAGTCCCATTTGATAAATTCATAATGAAAATAAAAGAAAAGGAAGAAATCAAGTTTATAATTTTCAGTGTTTATCCTAGATCATGATTTTTAGACTCATTCAAAGAACCGTAAAGGGAAGAGTTTTAAGATTTTTGATATTTGACCAGGCTCCAATTAAGCTACGACCATAATGATATAATAATTATTTTAAAGTTTTATTAATACAAAAATTAAATAGAGTATATGTAAAAATTTCGACAATTTTAATTAAAATAATATTTGAAGAGGTTAAATTATATCTTAATTAAAGATAAGATGATATCTTTTGTAAATTATTACAAAGATTATAAAATGTCTCTTATTATTTAAAATATATTAGAAAATTTACCTTTTTAAGTCAAAAAAAATATTTTAGAAAATTTATACAACGTAATATGATCTTTTATATACACACTAACATAATTATACAATAATAATATTAGGCGTGAGAGAAGGCAATCAAAAGTTTAGGCATTATTCTTCTCAAAGAAAAATAAAATTATGCATTAAAAAAAGAAAAAGTAAGAAGAGAGATGATTCATGAGAAAAGTCAACTAGTGACTCTGGCCACATGTCGGAAAGGTGAATATAAAAAAAAAAGTGAGAGAGAGGTGTGACTGTTTAGGTTTAAAATTTTTAAAATCAAACTATCCATAATTCTCAATACCATATTTACTTCTATTATTTGTCTATTAACAATGGGTCAGGCCACTTATTAACCCACTAGGCCCTCGGCTTTTGGGTCGGACGGTGGGTTATGGGCTATCTGGTATGTAGAAAGAGTCAAGAGGCCAATAAATACTGCTTTTGGATTTGGTCCGGTCAATTTGGGGAGTTGGCCTCTTTTTGTTCTTATTTTTTTCCCCTCAAGTACACTAGTTTGGTATGAGCTTATTTTTGTTTTTAATTTTTTTAAGAATTACAATTTTTTTTAGGGAAAATGTTTATATTGTACTTGCGATGTAAGTTTATAGATGTTAATTCCTTATGGGTTAAAATAAAATAAAATAATAAAATATCTTATTAGGATCTAGCCCAACTAAAATCTTATTAAGATTTAGCCCAACTAAAAATAAAAGGTATTATGGTGAAAATGTCCTAACATTTTGTTATTATCACTTATCACAATATTTTTCACTATTATTGAAATATAAGTTCCTTATAGTTCAAAATATATATATATATATATATATATATATCATACTGAGATCTACCTTTTTATAGTTAAAAATAAAGATATTGTAAAAATGTTTTGATATTTTGTTCCATTTCGCTTCCTTTTTTTTGTTTAGTCAAATTTTGTGATTCAAAATTCATTCCTTTCTAGAGTGAGCAAACCTTTATTTTTATTTTTCTCACTCAACACACCCACCATCACCCCTCGATTAATAGTGATAAAGCCACCTAATTAAGGATAACAAAATATCTCCACAATGCCCCAGCCTATCTTGCCCTCACTCTGTTTCAGTTTTCCTATTCTGAAACAGAATCAGAGTTCTCATAATCTGACTATGCCCTGTCCCGTTGTCATACTTATCAATTACAAAACTAATCTTTATTTATTTATTTTTAACTAATTGATGTCCGACAATACTTTTACCCTGTCAACATTTGTTAGCTACCCTTAGAAAATTAGTTTTTAGTGAGAAGGACAAAACGAACTGCACCCACTAACCTTAGAGATTAAGAAAAACGTGAAGTGACATTTGTTCACTGGTAATGAAATATATGAACAGGAGGTGCCCAGACAAATGGGTGGAAAAGATTGCATACCTTTTTTCTTTCTCATTATCAAACGATAAACAATGAACCCCGCAATAAGCAACACCACTGCAACAGAAACTCCAATAGCTGCCCTTATCCCTTTGTTCCGAAGAAGGCCATTTTTCTTAGCATATTGAGCTAGGGAAAAAAAGACAAGAAATATTATTAATTGTTGCTATAAATCTGAAAACGTAGTTCTATATATATAAAACGTTGGTGCAAAATAACATTAAAATAGTAAATACTGAAGAATTTCTTTTTATATCAATTATAAAAACAGAGTAATTGTTGAAATTTGATAGAAGACTACCTAGAACATCTGCATCCACACGTAAATATAAATCTTGTCCATCATTGGTATATGTTCTTGTGTCCACTAAGTTCCCATGCCATGTCAAGCACCCAATCCCTCCCATACTCACATTTGCACTTGTGTAAGCTGTACAAGAACAATTCCTCAAGCACTCTTGCTCACATTCTTTCCAACTTATGCTCATGTTTGCACGTGCCACTGAAGTATTTGGCACCTTTACACGTGCTAACTTCACGAACCCTTCTCCGCTATTACACGTGGACACTCCTTGTTTTCTCACACACCCACCAGACCCGTCTCTAAGGTACCAATCTTGAGACGACTTGGGTTCGAACCCAGGTAAGCATGTGCACTCGAACTTGTCTGCATTGGACGGGTCACAATAACTATTCGGACCACATTCCAAATACTTATCACATGGCTCTTTTGGGGCGTGCCAAAACTGGAACCATCTACCACCCCTCCATGTGTACCTTTCAATGGCTCCTGATTCATTTACCACCATTCTAGAGAAAATACCGGGATTAATTATACCATACATGATAAAGATCTCATCTTGATTATTCACAAAACTAATATTGAAGATGAAATTTTGTGTCATTTCGGGTACACCACTCAATCTTAGCCCATTCCAAGGTCCGGCCCGCCACGTTGGAGTCTGACCCATGTATAAGAACAACTGGGGGAACCCAATTGGATCAATACGAAATGAAGAGTTACCTGTTCCCGGATCATCTTTGCTCTTCCAACATGTTAGGAACCGGTTCAACCCGGTTCGCCGGTCGAGCCCAAATTTCATAAACGGAAGCAAAGTATTTGTGGGATAATCAAAGCTTTGCCATATAACACTTTTGTTGTCTTCTTGAACCAAAACAAGATTTCCTGAATCCAAGAGCTGAGCCATAGAATTGTTTGTGGATGAGACTGAAACAGAAACATTGGTGGACCAAATTGGAATGGTTTGGTTTTGGGTGTGAAGTACAAGGTTCCCCTGGCCGTTGATTGATAGGATTCCTGTGGTATCATTGAGAGGATTGTCTCTATTTGCAACCCACACAACAGTTTGTTCAGGAACTTTGTTGTACCAAATTCCAACATAGCGGTTTGTGGAATTGCCGGGGCTGAAAAAACCAAGTGCAAAGGCTTTTTGGTTTGAGACTAGAGTCTGACCATTATCCTTGATGGCCTGGTTGGGTGTTATGGTGTCAAGGGAAATGCAAATTTGGAAAAAAAGGGAGAGAAGAAGCAATACTGAATACAAAAAAGGGAGAGAAGAAGAAGGATTCATTGACTTTTCACGCCGTGATTGATTGTAGTTTGCAGCAAATGAGTTTGCTGGCTGGTCCATTTTAAAGTGAACTCTTGGATTTGGAAGTAGTTGAGAATTTCAATGAGTAGGGTCCACAAGGGAGGTAGACATTAAATAAAAAAGCACGATAAAGACGTAATACCTGTTACTTTAAATATTAGCACCTATATATATATATTTTTATTGATTTCTTTTTTCTTTTCTTTTTTTCGTTTTGATAAGATATTTATTGGTTTCTTGTACGAAGCAATTTGAGTCACTCAGTTCCAAAAGATATTTTGCACCATAGAACTCCCAAAAAAAGTACATTTGTGTGACTTCAGCTTATATCTAGTTATTACTGTTTCAAGGAAAAAGACAGAGGGAACAGTTGATTATAGATTGACATTGTCGATGTAAAGGTGCCCGCTTTCGTACCTTCAAATACTTTGAACAAAGCAAATGTGCCATGATTGATTTCTATGCGATCTTAAATCTGCTTGGATTTATCTACAAAGTATAAGGGTCTGCTGTTCCTCAAAAAAAAGAAAAAAAAAAAAAAAAAAAGGTATAAGGGTCTGCTTGTTGTGTTCCCGTAGGAAATGGAGAGTTTCAGTTTGGTATCGTGTTACGAGCAGACATAGCAAAACGGGTGAGTTAGTTCGAGTTTGGATAGGGTTAATTAGATTGTTGGTCAAACAAGTTGCAGGTAAAAAAATTGGTCATTTTAAGCAGGTTAAAAACAGGTTTGGGTCAATCGGATTGCAGGTCAGGTCGGGTTAACCCGTATTTTTCACATGATTTTTTTTTTTTTTAAAGAAAAAATCATGTATTTGCTATTTGAAAAGTTATGTAACAAATTACTTGATGTAGAATGCATTACCTTGAATTCACCACTTGTATTAAGAATGAACTCAGTTGAATTTATTAATACTTATTCAATCATTTTAAATGGGCAAGATTTAAGTACAATATTTCGGTATTGTTCTTTAAGTTCTCATCTTAAGATTTAGCAATGTGGATTTTTTTTTTCAAGAGATGGAAGTATATTTTTTAGTTAAGTAGCCACATGGTTGAATCTTAAGAAAGAAATCTAAGGAACAGCACCTAAGGTATTGTATATAAGTTTTGTCCATTTTAAAATTATACAAATCCTAACATTGCTATCTAAAACAAAATAACACAAAGATAAATAAAATAAATACACAAGTTTTATTTCTACACAATATCAACATCTCAAAATATAAAAAAAAAAAAAATTACAAATGATTTATTGGATGGATAACTCATTTGAGAAAGAATTAAAACATAGAAGAAATTTATAATCTTGAAAATTAATTTTATAATCTATTAAAAATTATTGTTGGCATTCTATTTCAACTAGTATGTAACTCGTGCTACCGCACGGGATTGGATATATTATTTATCATAAGTTTATTTATGTTTAAAAGACTTAGTTAAGTATAAATTGATTTTATGATACTCCCAAAATATTCAATAATTTTTCTTGTTTTATGGCACCAAAAAGAAAACAATCATTAAAGTTTTCTCATTAAATTAGAGCAATGTTAAATGATTCAAATTTTTTGGGATGAAAATGAGAGGGTAGATGAAATCTTAAAAAGGAATTTTTTTTTTTTTTTTTTTTTAATATTCAATGAGACGTAATGACAAATTTTTGATAATCACAAGGATAAGGTTTATCACACTTTGAATTTTCCACAATCGATAAGCATTCGTTTTTGCAAACCATGAAGGGAATCATAATTGTAAAACTTTTGCCAAGCTTAACAAACAATTAATTAGAAAACAGAAGATTGCATCTTATTATTTAAGTGATGCTACAATTAGGGAAAAAAAATAAAATAAAAGAGAATTAAAGTAGCCTATGCACCAACTTAAACATTTCAAGGTCAATTGAGCATCTTTTGCACGTAACAACAAATTCTTCATAACGGTAAGGATAAGGTTCATCGCGATTCCAATGTCCCATTCCAATTTTGTGACACGCTTGAAAGTTTGGAATTTTATACAGGGTGGTTCCCGCAGCAAGTAGTCGAAGCATCTTTCGGCATTTTAGAATCCAATGTTTCCCATGTTCATCATTTAAAATTTCCAAAAGGTTATTAACGCCTTCAGGATTTGACTCACAAAGTTGCATGATTCCATGAATATAAGTTGGAATAAAATTTTCACATGGAATAGTTTTTTCAATTAATTTTATTCCTTCAATAACTTCTTCATTCAAAAAGTATTTGTAGGTTCCCACTATTAGTAGCGCATCGGGATTTTCTGCTTCATAACATGAAAAAATTAGGATTTTTTCTTTATCATGTAGTAGAGTTGGATGGGTGAAATATGGAGTCAGTTGAATTCGTTGGAGGACTAATCTGTTTTCCGTTAATTTGTTGAAGCATTTGCAACTAATTAAGAAAAAAGGAAAAATTAAATTAATAGACTGCATAATTAAATAGAGTGAAATAAATAAGTAGATAAAAATTAAAAAAAAAAAAATTGATACCTTAACTTAATGTTTCCCAGGTGTGTTGCTGAATCTTTGCCCACTTTTGAAAATATTTCAACCAATATGTCATTAGGAAGTGTTTTTAAAGTATTCATTTTTTTTTTTTTGAAATAGTGTTATAACATTTGATATACTATTTATAAGAAAATGATTTTTTTAAGGTTCATAGTATCATATTTAATAACAATACATAATAATAACGTGTTTTAGAATTTTGAAATGATTATACATGAATTTGATAGTGAAGTGGTTAAATTCATATAGAATTTTGTGTTGTCATTGGTTCTTAATGAATTTAATTGTTTCTATCCGTTAATGAATGTAAGACAAAGCAGTTCAATGAACAACCAAAACGAAAATAAATGTAAAACATTGAATCTTAATTGAAACTCATGTTGAAAAGCTATATGAGACATCATGGTTCTATTCATTTGGTCTTTTATTACCAGAAGAGTGGGAGGTACTAAATTCATTCACGTACTCCCAAAACTTTTAGGATTACTTAATTTTGTTCCCACGGAAAATTAAAAAAAGAAACGTGGAAAAGACTCAAACGGTTAGTCACCTACATAATTGCAAGTTGTCACCATAAGTTAGGTTGGAAGCATTAATTTGTGGGTTCAAATTATAAAAGTTTTAATGGTGTGCTTAAGGCACAAATGCTTATTGTTAGCGGCTGGGTTATTTTTTATAGCAAGAAGTGACATTCAATCTACCAATGCCACAATGTTGTCATCTTGTTGTAACTTCTTTTGTAGGAGGTTTCCTATTATCAATCATCTTTGTGCGTTGGGAAGTTTTGGATTTTGTTTTTCATTGTAGGTTTAGTTGTATAAAGTCAACAAAAACATAATTGTACTTAATAATTGTCACAAGTCCAAACCTAAGATATCGGACGTAGTTGTGATAAGAAAGTACCATATAATAAGACTATGATCATGTGCTCCACAGCTACCATTTACCACTATAGCTTCTTTAAAATGCCATCTAAATTTTTTAATAATAGTAGTGGTAATAACTAATAGAAGCAAAGTCAATCAATTGGTATGGTAGAACTTAGAAGAAGCTGTAGAGAAAAAGTTCTTGCAGGTTATTGAGGCATAGTACGTAAGAGGAACATTCTTTTTATTGTAATTAGCTCGTCTAATGGTAGGAGGATATTCGCTGTTTGTTTTTTATGGCCGGTTAGATTACCCTCTGTGAAGTGTGAACTAATTGCATGAACCCTTTCCTATGAATAATTAGCATTTTGTGTTCATATCAATTAGCTAAGTGTGTTCCATAAAACCAAAAAAGAAAAAAGAAGAAAAAGATCGCTGTGACAATTAATGACCAATGATTTGAATTATAAAGTAGTTAAATGCCAATTAATCCAAAATCTACGAAAGAGACATAAATGGATGAGTCTAAAGTGTAAACCGTTGCACCTTGCAAAATGGTTTTTTTTTTTTTTCCTGAACAACAGGTTCAGATATTCTTTTACTGATGTGGGATTATGGTACTGAAGGACCTATATACCATTTTTATTATTGTCATAAAAATGATATGGATGCATCGTAACACCTCTGAAATTTTGCAGGTGTTGCATAAGGCTATGAAGGGCTTGGGGACTGATGACACCACCCTTATAAGGGTAATTGTGACAAGGACTGAGATTGATATGTAGTACATAAAAGCTGAATACCTAAAGAAATACAAGAAGACATTGAATGATGTACCTGCAATTACATATATGTGCTTACATATTTGTATTGTAAGAATTCCAATTAAAACAAAGTAGAAATTAATTATAGTAAAAAGTTTCTTCTATATGTGATATAAAATCAACTAAAATGTAAACAATCATAATGCATCATGAAATGGTACAGCTGAAATTCTGTGAAGTTCAAGCAACTTGTAAGAAGCTGTCCAATACATAGGAAACACAAACACATTTAGTGCTAAACAACCAGTGCACCATTCCAAGTCTCTCCAAATCATAATCAAAACAAAATCCACCACCATTGTTAAGTTATAGTAACTTAGTTTATACAAATGCACAACTTAATGCACAAGTTTTATTTTCCCATATCTATTACATAATAGAAGTAAAATTATTAGGACATATGATATGCAATCACTTCTTCTTCTTATTCTGGGAGCTGCCTGTGTTGTTGTTAGAAGTTTGCTTGGAGGTTCTTTTTTTTGCAAGATCTTTCTGCACAGTAAAGAGAGAATAGATTTTTCAGATTCATTGTTCGTTGTGCATAAATGTTTAAATTTCTAATAAGGATAACAAAAAAACATTATTAGTAAGAAAGGTTATGATCAAGCAATTAATAATGAGTTTGTCTTCTTACCAATTGTGTTTTTTCAAAGACGTCATCTATTAGGTTGTCATCAGTTACATCCTTCAAGCTTGTAAGTAATTTAATATCTGAAGCAGCAATAGGATTGTTTGGAATAGTTTGGTGATGGCTGAACAGTGTTTCTGATGGTTTAATCTGAATGTTGTCAGCAACAATATTTTCTGAGTGTTTGTTAGACTCAGATTTAAAGACACTTGTGACAGTGTAAACTTCCCATCCCTCTTTGACATTGTAATCATCAACTTTTATTTGGAATGTATAAGATTTTCCAAGCAAGTTTTGAATTTCTTGAGGCACTTTATTTGGCTCTTGATTCTGCACAATATGATGTAAAGCCCATAAGTTGTTAGCATAATAAAAAGATTAGGATTAAGCATAAAATTGAAAGTGGTTAAGAATTTAGATTAGATACTTTTAAAGAAAGTTCCATAGCAGTTGTTTGAATTATTTTTTCTGCATCTTTATCAAAAAGAACAAAAGAAGCTGTCCCAGTATGATCCTTCACTTGGATTTGTAGTTTGTAACTGTATATAATAATGAGAGAAGTTAGAAAGTGTAATAAGGTCATTTGTACATTTATAATTAAAGCAATTATCATTTTGTTTTCCTATGAAGTCATTTGAACAGTTATATGGTATAAACAATGAAGAATTTGGTCACCTAGGCATAGGGAACTGAGATTCAGAATTGCAACTGTTACACCAAAACATATTATTTTGTTGTTTTACTTTTCGCTTGCAAAGTTGACATGAGATATAATTCCACCCAAATTCTGTTTCTATGTTTACAATATCAGCATAACAGGTAAAAAATCTTTCTTGCAAAATCAGTCATTCTAGTTAGTTTTAATTGAATAATAAAGATTTAGATTTGAAATAGTTCAAGATAAAGAAAACCTTGACTCCTTCCACCCATTCCAATGCTTTAATTTCTGCCAATGACATCGTAGTTTGCAATATCAATTCTGATTCAGATTTGGGTTTTTTGTCACGTGCTGGAATAGATCGAACAACATTATCGTATTCATTCTCAACAACTTTATATCTGAAGAAAGCAAGAGATCAATTTTTTTTTTTTTTTTTAAATGCATTCATAATCCATCATAGAGAATTAGTAAAGTAAATGTTTATGAACCTGTCAATGAGCTCAGAAACCTCTGTAATGTCCAAATTGACATAAACTTTACTTGCACTTGTGGTGTTAAGATTCAGTTTACCTTTAAAAAAAACCATAAAACACATTGAAGAATTTGTTATACACAATTTTTTTTTTATTATTATATAAAAAGTATTATATATACATATACTACCTATCTTTCGGTACCTTGGAATGCTTTTACAGTTGTTGAAGTAACAATAATTATATAAGGACCTTCATCTTCTTTGAAGTCATTTTCAGTAATTGTTTCAGCACTTTCATCCCACAATGATATTTTTAGCTCTTTGTCCCTAATGGTACATTACAGCATTCAAAAGACATTAAAAACTGAGATTTGCTACTATTCATAATTAAATACAGTAGTTAAAATAGAAAAAGGCTACAGCTAGTCTGACCTATGCCCAGAGTTCAGAGAAGTCATCAACCAGATCAACTACCAGCAGGCCTCAACAATCCTAGTGTTAGTAATTCAAAGGGTGGAAAACTTGAAAAAAACGAATAAGCAATTCACCTATATATTTACACAACCATATAAATAAGTGATCACATAAAGCAATTGGGAACATTGTTAAATAATTTTCACATTTTTAACACTTAATAGCATGGTTTCATGGCAGGCCTGCCAAAATCACATGCCATAACCAATACCTATTGTAGCATTGAGTCCAATATTACTTAAACCATCTCTATTAAATACTCATGGGTTCAGAGACATTGATATAATAGGTTGAGATGACAATTACTTCTTATTGATTTTATCAAACTCAGCCATAAATGGGAGGAAAATGAAATGTTCCTTACTCAGGTAGTAGAATTTGAAGATTTCTTATATTTGTAGAGCCGCTGTCAAAGTGAACTTGTTCAATGGGTCCAACAGCAGTAAGTTTGCCAATCAGATCTGCAAGTATGTACACATAAAAAAATAATGTTTGAAGGATGAATTCTGATTAATTAAAATGGGGAAGAGGTGAAGTAAAACATAATTTACCTGTTAGGTAAGAATTGTCATTCAAACGATTGTTGATACAATTATATGTTGCAAATTCAAAGGCATGCATAGGTATGAGTTCACTCTCTTCATTGCACTCCTTAACCGAAGTTGTTAAGAGGAAAATGATGTTCAGGTTATTTGAAACCGGTCTATACCCTTTATTTGTCACAATTACTTTAAAGTTTGAAATGATAAAGGTTCCTCCTTCACGTAGGATGGAACTAAATTTTTGAAACACATTCTTTCTTACAATTGCATGCATTAAGTTTTTCTGTAAAAAGGAAAATAGAATTCAAAAGTTAGTTTATATATTATATAACAAATACAATGAATAGTTGAAAGATTGAAGCATTTTATTGTTGTCAAGTATGGTAACCTTTTCATCGATAAAGATCATGTCAAGACTGATGAAGTTATTTCCGCTTCTCTTATTCACTGCTTTCCACATTCTGCATATTCTCACTCTAATTCTCCATGTCTCCTTGGCATCAGATATTTGATCAAGAAAGCTGTATCCTTTGGACATTGTTATACCAGACAGCTGCAATAAAATATAAATGTATTAGAGATACTATTAAAAATGATAATGGAAGTTTTACTTTAAAAATACTGTAAAATAAAACCACCATGTCTTTGTAGATCAATTAAAGTTTAGAAATAGGATATCATATACCTTTTGGTAAATTAGAAAATATTTCTTTGTACACTATGTTTTTAGCTAAGAACTGTGTTCGGTTCTTGTCATTTACTATCAAGATTTTAAGACCATTTCTATTAGTGACTCTGGATAGTGCAACATATAGCTGGCCATGAGTGAAAACAGGCTGTGGTAAAAACAGTCCTACTCTATTTAAAGATTGGCCTTGGCTTTTGTTTATTGTCATTGCAAATGAAACAGAAATTGGGAATTGTCTTCGCTTCAGAATGAATGGCCACTTCGATTCTGTAGGAGACTAAATAATTCTTGGAATAAAGACTTTAGAGCCAATATTTGTCCCAGTTATAATCTTTGCCTCAATAACCCAATCAGCAAGCTGGGTGACAATCAACCGTGTTCCATTACATAAACCTGAAGTTTGATTAAGGTTTCTCAATAACATTATAGGGATTCCAACTTTCAGCTTCAGTTCGTGTTTAGGAATTCCAGGAAACTCAAGTGAATTCAGAAACTCTACTGGATACAACATGTCTAAATCAGTATTGCTATTAGAACTTTTGCATACTGTATCTGAGCTAAGATAGACACGTTCTTCTTCATCAACTAAAGAAAGAATCTGATCATTTATTCTGTTAACAATTTCATTTGTTGGTGCTAAAATTGCTCTCTCTTGCAAGTATTGTGAGTCTTTCATCTTATTATGCATATCAGGATATGTGACATTAATGATATCAGCTATTGGATCTCTAGTTGGTTTTATTAATAAATCCTCTGGAATCTCAATCCAGCTTTATCCATCTACATTCTCAAATTCACCATTTCCAATCCTTAAAATCCAATTCCCAAAGTCTACAACAGATTGAGCATCTTCCAAATTATTGAAATTTTGATTGAGCCTCATATTTTCTGTAAGCATAAATATTTCACAATGATTCCAAATGACAGATTTGTTTATGGTCAATGCAACAATATCTTGTCTTCTACCCTTTGGTATTACTGGCAAGATCTGTCTGAAATCTCCCCCTAGAATAACTGTGATACCACCAAAAACTTTATTAGGATCAAAGTTACTGGAGAAGCACAATATGTCTCTCAATGTTCTATCAAGAGCCTCAAAACAATGACGATGTGCCATAGGAGCTTCATCCCAAATTATCAATTTTGTAGCACAAAGCAATTCAGCCAACTGTGTTTTTTGTTTAATGTCACACACTGAATCTTCATTCACACATAATGGGATACGAAATCTTGAGTGAGCTGTACGTCCACCTGGCAGAAGGAGTGATGCAATTCCTGAAGATGCCACTGCTAGAACAATTTCACCACGGGATCGGAGGAAAGACATTATTGTTTTATACACAAAAGTTTTGCCAGTTCCACCATGGCCATACAAAAAGAACATCTTTCCTTCACCTTTCAGAACAGCTTGGACAACCCGATCAAATACATGTTTTTGTAGAATGTTCAATTTTGTATATGATGAGGCATACTCAGCAGCCAATGCTTCCTTATCATAACTCAGCTCTTCTTCAAGGAGTCTATTATTCCTTTCCCTAATAAGAGACATATCAGGTAAAGGCATAGGTGGGTAGTCTTTCAATGACTTTCCAGCTTTAATCAAAAGCTTTTCAATTTCATATAAGGCATAATTTCTCAATTGATTTTCAGAAAGCTGAAGTTGATCAAACCGTAAGATTCGCCGCTGCCTAAATAAAATATCTTCTGAAAAATCTTTCCAATTCAATTCCCATATCTGTTCTGGTTGTGAAACCTCACAAAAAAGAAGTATAGTCACAAACAATTCTCGAACTTGTTGTCCAGTAGCCCAATTTGATGCTTCTTTTATAGCATCATTCCACTCTCTATCTCCTTCCAGTAGCCTAAGAGCAAAACATGCATCTTTAAAAGAAGGACACAATTGGCCATTAACAGTTTTGATTTCATCAAAACTTGTAGCACCTTTTACAACATTTAATAGCATTCTAAGATAGAACCGTTCTCCACTTGAAGGGTGTGCATAATAGATTCTACCAATGGACCGACCTGACTTTCTTCTCCTCCATTCTTTGTTTTTCTTGTCCCAAACCCATTTTGTTGGAAAGTCTTGGAAGGTTAGCTGTCTAGCATCTTCATACAGTCGATTTGCTGTCATCCACTCTGTAAATACAGTTTTGTCAATTCCTGGTCTATTTACCACATTATCCAAATATTCATAATCAGAAAAAGTGACCTGATTTTCATTTTTCATATGAAAGTTCAATCTTTGAACAGCTGGTTCATGGTAATGAATCTCAAACTGGAAAATTCTCCATGATGCTTCTGATGCTGATACATATCTACAGTCAAGATATGTTTTTATTTCATCTTTTTCTAATATAGATTCTATTCCATTATCTGAATTGTAGACTACATTTTCTTCCAAAACAGCAGTAACACGATCTGTGCCTTTATTAATGTATTTAAAAAGATACTTGATGGCCTTTGACCGATTACACCATTCAACATTTAAGTGCGACTGATACTTCACCAGCAAATCAATATTGTATGGGACTACATATTGATTATCTAATTCAACACTATTTTTCACCACAAAACGGCCATCTTCTCGTCTTCTATAAGTTGGAAAACCTTGGTCATCAATGATGGTTTCATGGACAAAATGTTTAGGGAAATGCTTGGTACAATTGTTATCAACCATGCAAGGAGAATTTGGCCTAGCTGCACCACATGGCCCATGCATCATGAATTGCTTTACAGCTTCATGTCCAATCGAATCTTCCAAAGAATCTGGAATTTCAGCACTGATTATGCTATTAATATCTTTAGGAACTGGATATTTATCATCAGGATGCAAAAATATCAATATATGTGCATGTGGAAGACCTCTTTTTTGAAACTCAATCGTGTATACAACTGCATAAAATATAAATGAGGAAAGAAATTAAAATAAATAATGCGCAAGCTTGGATGTTTCAAAAAATGATGATAATTATTGAGGGGAAAAATGTATCTTCAGTTTGAATTACCTGCAAGTACTTTACCAAAGTGCTGTCCTTTCTTTATGTCTTGCAAAAGTGCATCCAATTTTATTTTAAAAGCTCTTGCAACAATGTCTGGTCGGTCTTCCGGCTTTTGACCAGGAATCAATTCTAGGAAAGAAATGATCTCTGGCCATTTAGGATTGCATGTAAAAGTAAGGAAGAGGTCTGGATAGCCTGCCCACCGACATATTGCCATGGCATCTTGATAGTTCTGAATCATGTATCTTGGGCCACCAGTGAAAGACGATGGTAAAACTATCCGTTTACCAATAGATGCTCGAGTTGTGTCTCCTCGTAGTACTGTATCTTTAAGGCCACTATATATCTCAGCTCTTAGGTAGTCTTGTTTATTTTGTATCCACCTCAAACGAATTCCTTCAATACAACAGTAAGCATCAACAACAAATTGCAGGAAAAGTCTACCACCAGAAATTAAAGTATTGCCTTCACTAAGTCGTTGTTGAATACGGAATGCGTAATATTCTCTCATCGTGACAGTGGAATTTTTGCTTTCTTCCATTGAGCCTCTTAATCTTTTTGGTATACCAAGAGAGAAGCCATCCTCACCATAAGGGAAAAGTAGAGGATATTGCATAGCCATAAAAGCTGGATGGATTTCACTTATACGCCGGAGCCCATGATCACGATCCTCAACAATGATATCATGATACCCATTATTAGGGTCAAAATCATTCACAATAAGACCAGCAACTTCTGAGGCAGTAGGCAGATTATACTGTGAGGATCGATTGGTACGACAATTAATGAGACGCAATCTGATATCTGCAGAATTACATTCAGTGTAGCGATCTCTTGCCATTCTGAAAACCTTAACCAAAGCATTGTTTTCATCAAGCATATGTATTAGAGAGTTAACAATTTCGGGATCAATGCCATCATTTTCTTCATCAGATGAAATCGACCTTATCCTATGCTGCACTTCATTCTCTGTATCAAATATGTAAAGTTGAGCAAACTTTGGTTCCGATCCTTCAACTGGTAACAAAGAGCCAATCAGATGATGATTCTGTCCATTTAGCCTAAACACATGGGACCATTTCCATCATTTACAGTTCTGTCAACTTTTCCACCCATTGATGTTATTGCAAACATTGAATTATATCGCCGACGGTTGTCATGGAAATGCACAAATGAAGGGCCATCGTAATTCAGTAATTCTTCAAGAACTGGAGGTGCGTGTTTTAACAAAGGCAAATAAATTAGTCCTTCTGAACAGCACAACGAAAACTTTGGTTGTGATGGTCTTCTTGATTTCACATTCCTCTCTTCATACAACACAATAGCCCCACAGCTCTCACAAGTTTGTGTTGGCTTGCCAAAATTCCATGGTTCAGTGAATTTACCTATTACAGTCAGCAATATCGAATGTGAGTTAGATAGCATGAACAACGATGTCAAATATAAATTTCAAAGGAATTGGAAATAATCAATAAAAGGGAACTTACGCTTCAAGGGGACATTCGAAGTAGTAACTTCAGTTTGTGTATCTTGCTGAGTCAATAAATCTATCAATCAAGAGATGTGGCATGAGAAGGAGGCCAGTTAAAAGAAAAGGGTACAAAACCAACAGTGAGCACAACTAAACTAATTACCAACTAATTAGAGAAAGTAATTTTTAAAAAGAGCATAAATAATTTCTTTAGCTGGCTTTCTTTAAATTTGAAGAATCTAGAACAAAATCAAGTTTTAGTTAGAATGTCCAATATATAATTGGTAGCTATTGGAACCAAATTGTTTAGCTTTACAATTAAATAGATAAATCTGAACAATTGCTAGCAGGGTTAATTGAGAGAGTCTTATTGTTGATTTTAATGCTAGCGGGCAAGAGGAAAAAAACAGCCAGCTATTTATTTATTTCAGCTACTTAGGTAGTTGGGTTTACTGATGGAATAATGAAAACAAACTGGATATCAACTGGTTTTTCAAAGATTCATATGCATGTATTTTTATTTGGATGTCCATACTTATAGTTTTAAAAGGCATGTGCACAATAAAAACTTTAAAGGGAAAAATTAAGTTCTATTCCATTCATTACCTGTAGGGGGAGCAACATCGGCAGGGCTTATCACGTGGATGAAGTGCTCATTACAAACATCATCTGCTAAATTTAGCGTTATTAGTAGTGCAAAGATAGATTCCAAACAGCCATTGCACATTATTAGTACAACAAAAGTCTAACCTGATATAGTATTGGATTCATGTGAAGTGCTCCCAAACATAGTACTCGCATTATTTGGAATAAAATCAGTTGCTGCCTCTTCTACCATCACATCCACAGGAACATCTAATAAGTTGTCATCTATAACTTCTTTGTCACATCTTTGGAGGATTTCGTCATTCAATTGAGAGAGCACCAGTGTATTTTCCACATTACTAGAACCATACGAAATAGGTACCTCAAATAGATTTCCATTGCTGGTTTTATGTTGAAGGGTAGAGGTACCAGGACCATACGAAATAGGAACATCAAATAGGTTGCCATGATCCACTTCACTTCTACAACACATCTCTACTTGAGTTCGGATAGCTCTTTTTTTATTTAAAATCAAACGCCTTTTTAACCTTCTACCTCGTGCTTCATCCATAACTATCTCAAATAATATACTTGTATTATCGGACCACTAATACAATATTACCAACCATAAACTAATAAACTAATAATATCACAATCCAACCATAAAGTTCAAATATATTTATTTTCATTTCTCTCTCTCTCTCTCTCTATCTATATAGATTAATAACCAAGAGGTTATATGAATATCTCTCAAAAAAACAAAAGAGGCTATATGAATATTTGATTGTAAAAGACTATATGAAAATGTTTTAACTGTCCCCAATGTATTGTGGTATTTATGTTAATCAATTCAAACTTTGCAAGAAACAAAAGCATAAAAATAAAAAAAATAAAAAAAATAAAAGAAAAAGAGGGGGGGGGGGGGGCCGACATGAGCAATTTGCTATATAATATATATACAGTGAATCCACCATTTTCAAATGAAGCTGGAGCATTTTATAGGAACCATTTATGACCATTTTATTGGTCTCGTCATTTTTTTGGATGATAACGTAGAAGATTAGAAATGGTTTGACAATAAGTCATTAACAATAAGTCATATAATTTACCAATAATAACAACAACACTATCAGTAAAAAAGTAGCTGACCTTTTTCAACAGAATAAGCAATTATTAATACATTATGAGGGCTAAATACTAACCATATTTTTGTAATCACAACATAAACAGGGGAAAAAACCTGACCTTTGTTAACAAAATAAGCAGGTACTATGGAAAATCACAGCTAACCTCTAATAAATAGAACATGAACAGCCTATCAAATAATTGACCAATAATAATAACATAAACAATAAAAAAGAGCCAATAAAAAAAAAGCTGACCTTTGGTAAGAAAAATAAGTAGTTAAAAATTCTCAGTTCGTTGGCAACAGAGTTTCCCAATTTTATAAGAATCTCCTGTGGAGGGAAAAAGCACACCAAATAAGGGCATAAATTGTAAAAACATAGATGACAGTAAGTTGTTTAAAGACCCTTTATCATATAAGTTACGAACAAATTTTTATAGTAAATCAGAATATACTATTACGTAATCAGGTATACAGACTAACCATAGTATACAAACATTATGAATTGGCCACATACCTCATAGTTTTTTCAAGAACATTAATCAAATACGCAAAATTAACCAAAGTCCAATTACCAAATTGCAGAAAGAAGGTATTTAGCATTATGTGTTCACCCATCATATCAAAAACCTACCATAAAACCAAGAATGGCTAAAACAAAAATTAACACTTGCTCATAGCTTCTTCAACATTTGCTCATGGTTTTCTCCCCAAAAGCATTAATCAAATGCGTAAAATCAACTGAGTGTGTTCACCCATCATATCAAAAACCTACCATAAAACCAAGAATGGCTAAAATAAAAATTCACGTGCTCATAGCTTCTTCAACATTTGCTCATAGTTTTCTCCCCAAAAGCACTAATCAAATGCGTAAAATCAACTGAGACCCATTGGCAAATTGCACGATAAACTAATACAGCATTATGTGTTCACCATCAATTTACAAACTAACCATAGTATACAAACATTATGAATTGGCCACATAGCTCATAGTTTTTTCAAGAACATTAATCAAATACGCAAAATCAACCAAAACCCAATTACCAAATTGCAGTAAGAATGTATTGAGCATTATGTGTTCAGCCATCATATCAAAAAACTACCATAAAACCAAGAATCGCTAAAATAAAAATTAACACTTGCTCATAGTTTCTTCACTAAAATCAACCAAGACCCAGATAGGGAAATTGCACAATAAACTAATAATATCACAATCCAACCATAAAGTTCAAACATTTATGAGGTAGGTATTAAAATTTTTTTTTTCTTTTTAACAAAAAACCCACAAAAAAAGTATCCATTCCCAATATACCATTTTTAAAACACCAGAAGTACCAGCGGATTTTGGTGAATAAGAAGAAGGGAATAAAAGTAAAATTCACTGCTTAGCTAAAATTGAAAACCCCCGAAAAGAAAATTGTGAAAGCATGATTGGGAAAAAGGGTTTTTGGCGTTGTGTATGGACGAATAAGAAGAAGGGAATCAAAAATACAAGAAAAGAGAGTAATTTTTTTGCTTTTAAATGGGTTTGTTTGGAATGATCTGTGTGTGCGTTGCTAGTTGGGCTTTGAGAGAGAGCGGCAATGATGAAGGTGGAAGTTTTTTTGTGCGACAAAAGGATAAACTAATGAAACAGAAAATAGTGCGACAAAAGGAGGAACTGATGAAATAGAAAATAAACATGCAACATCAATCATAGGAAAATAAAAAACTTATCTAATGAAAGGAAGGAAAGCATAGGCAGATGAAAGAAAGGAGTAATCATACCTTAGGAAGAATTCGTTTTGCAGAGCATAAACCAGGACCATTAAAATTGTGAAGAAAATCGGAATAGAGGCAGGACCTCTTCCTATATAAGATAGAGAAATACCCAAAGGCATGCATCATTGATACCGAGATATTCTTCTGAAATTCCATAGCATTCATTGAAGAATAGGGGAGATGTATATTGAAGGAGACGAAGGATTTTGGGTTTTGAGAAGGGGAGCTGAACCTGAAAAGAAGCGGGTGTTAAGAGAAGAATGTTAATTGGGTTTGTAAAGAGCTGAATGTAAAGAGCTAAACCTGAAATTGGAGTGTACACGTGTGTTGCAATTAGAGATCTAATTAGTTTGTACACGTGGCACATAATTAGAGTTCTAATTGGAATTCAATTTCACACTCTCTCTGTTTCATCTATTATTATATATATAGATTTGAGATATACATTAAAGTTTGATTTTTTACTTATTTATACATGATCTCTTTTATGAATATTATATCATTGTTAAACAACACACACACACGGAAATATCATAATTTATTTCCGCTTATTTACTGTTATTAATTTGAGTACTAGGGTGCTATCTGCACAACAAGTAGTATTAGAGCCAGGTTAGGATTCAATCCTTTGAACACAGTAAAGATGTCAAGCAGAAAGCATGATGTAGAGAAGTTTTGTGGTAAGAGAAATTTTTCTCTTTGGCAAAGGCGGATGAAGGATCTCCTAATTCAACAAGGAATTCACAAGGCCTTACTTGGGAAGGAGAAGAAACCGGAAACGATGAAGGATGTAGAATGAGTAGAGATGGATGAGAAAGCAGCTAGTACTATTCGTCTCAACCTAGGTGATGAGGTCATTCACAACATCCTAGAAGCAAAGACCGCAAAATAGGTTTGGGAAAAATTAGAAGGTCTTTATATGAGAAAGAATCTAACAAACAAGTTGTACGTGAAGAAGCAACTATATAGTTTGCATATGAAGGAAGGTTCAGATCTGTTGGAGCATCTCAACACGTTTAACATGTTGAACACCCAATTGTCAAGTTTTGGGGTGAATTATAAGGATGAAGATAAAGCATTACTCTTATTAGCATCGCTGCCTACTTCTTTTGATCATTTAGTGACTACGTTGGTGCATGGGAAAGAGACTGTAGTACTTGAGGAGGTGACTAATGCTCTCTTGTCACACATAAAGATGAAATAAGATGGTGATGGTTCTCAGGCTAATAGACTTATTGTAAAGTCTGAATCAAGCAATAGGGGTAGAAGTAGGTCAAGAGGACGGAACTCTAACAGATCACAGTTTAAATCATGTGCAAAGAAAGATGTAGAGTGCTTTTATTGTCACAAGAAAGGGCACTACAAGAATTAATGTAAAAGAGTCAAAAGAGCATATCGAGGAGAAGAAGAATAGAAAAAAGCCCCTAGAATCAGCTAGTGTTGCTGAAGAAACATCAGATGACAGTGAAGTTGGTGCAGATTTACTTTCAATTTCATTAGGTAACAATGTTCTATTGGCATCTTAGGTTTTAGATTCAGCATGCTCATATCACATGACTCCAAAGAAAGATTGGTTTGACATGTATAAGCCTTACAACGGTGGTATGGTCTAAATGGCTAATGATGCTACATGCCCGGTTATTGAAATTGGTGCCATGAAGATCAAGATGTTTGATGGAGTTGTGAGAGTTCTTAGTAATGTCAGACATGTTCCAGATCTTAGAAAGAATTTAATTTCTTTAGGAGTATTGGATGATTTAGGCTATTCATACTCATCAAAGGGTGGAATCATGAAGATTACCAAAGGTGCTTTGATGGTGATGAAGGGATAGAAAGTAAGCACACTTTACAAATTGATTGGAAACATAGTTGTAGGAAGTGTTGCAGTCACCACTCTAATAGAGTCCAGCACTAACGACACAAAATTATGGCATATGCGACTTGGCCATATTGGTGAACGTGGTATGTTAGAGTTGCACAAAAGAAATTTACTGAAGCGGGTGAAGATATGCAAGCTAGACTTCTGCAAGTATTGTGTGTATGGGAAGCAGCATAAAGTTAGTTTCAAGATAGGCTCTCATACAAGTAAGGGTGTTCTTGACTATATTCATTCAGATGTTTGGGGTCCAGTATCAGTTTCTTCTCATAGCAGTGCTCAGTATTTCCTCAGTTTCATTGATGACTACTCTAGAAAGGTATGGATTTATTTTATGAAGCATAAGTCTGATGTGTTTGGCATATCTAAAAAGTGGAAAGCACAGGTTGAGAATCAGACTGATAAGAAAATAAAATACCTTAGAACAGATAATGGACTAGAGTATAGAGATAAAGAATTCATAAGATTTTGTGAATTAGAAGGCATTACTCATCACTTCACAGTTAAAGGAATTCCACAACAGAATGGGATTGCAGAGAGAATGAACAGAACCTTAGCAGAAAGAACCAAATGCATGAGATTGAATGCGAGGTTGCCTAAGGTGTTTTGGGCAAAGAAAGTTAACATAGCAAGCTTCATTATTAATAGATCTCCATCATCAGCCATAGATTTCAAGATTCTAGAAGAGATTTGGTTAGGTAGACCAGTTGATTATTCAAGTCTAAAAATCTTTGGTTGTCTAGCTTATGTGCATGTGCAAAGTGGAGAGCATTCTATATTGGATTCGAAGTCAAGAAAATGCATATTTCTTGGTTTTTAAAATGGTGTTAAAGGCTACAGGCTTTGGGATCCAATCTCAAAGAAAATGGTGACCAGCAGAGATGTCATATTTGATGAAGACTTTATATTGAAACAGAATGAAGCAAAGACATGTGATGATAGTCCACCGGAGAAATTAACTGTTAAGGTTGAGCTTGACGAGAATAGTTCACCCAGTGATAAGGGTGATGTTGAGATTGATCCATAGCAGCAACAAGAAAAGCCTTATTCAATTGCTAAAGGTAGAGAGAAGTAGGTTCACAAAGCACCTCAGAGATATGGCTTTGAAGACATGATTAGTTTTGCTTTCGTAACCAGCGGTGGGGATCCATTCACTTTCAAGGAGGCTACATATAGGAAAGACAATGATAAATGGCTTGTCGTAATGTCAGAAGAGATGGAGTCTTTATAGAAGAATAAGACTTGGGAATTAGTGAAAGAAGGCTATTGGTTGCAAGTGGATATTCTGCAAGAAAGAAGCATTGTCAGAAAAGGAAGGTGAAAAATTCAAGGCACGGTTAGTGGCTAAGGGTTACAAAGAGAAGGAATTGATTATAATGAGATTTTTTCACTAGTTGTGAAGCACACCTCAATTCTAGTAATCCTAGGGTTTGTGACAATGCATGACATGGAGTTAGAGCAGCTAGATGTGAAGATCACATTCCTCCATGGAAATTTAGAAGAAGAGATTTACATGCAATAGCCCGAAGGCTTCAAAGAACCTGGCAAGGAAGATTATGTTTGTTTGTTGAAGAGATCATTAGATGGCTTAAAGCAGTCTCCCAGGTAGTGGTACAAATGGTTTGATTCATTCATGGTCACACATGGGTACATGTGTTGTGAGTATGATTGTTGTGTTTATTTTAGAGTACTTGCTGATGGCTCTTATATATTTCTTGCTCCATATGTTGATGACATGTTAGTAGTTGAAAAGAGTAAGCAAAAAGTTGTGAAGTTGAAGTCTTTATTGAGTATTGAATTTGACATAAAGGATCTTGGAGCTGCCAAGAAGATCCTTGGGATAGAAATTCACCGAGATAGAGGGGTTGGTAAATTATGGATATCTTAGAAGGGACATCTTAAGAAGGTGTTAGAGAGGTTTAGTATGCTTGATGCAAAACATGTTAGTACTGCTTTCTGCCCACTTTAAATTGTCTTCAGAGTTGTATCCAAGTTTAGATGAGGAGTCAGAGTATATGTCTAAAGTGCCATATGCGAATGCAGTTGGGTGTCTCATGTATTTGATAATGTGCACTAGGCCTGATATTTCTCATGCAGTCAATGTGGTTAGTAGGTATATGGTAGATCTAGGTAAAGGGTATTGGAATGCAGTAAAGTGGATCTTTAGATATTTTACAGGCACTCGTGATTTCGGTATCCTATTTGATCAAAGAGCTAGTACAGAAGCTGTGGGTTATATGGATTCCGACTATGCAAGGGACCTTGATTCTAGAAAGTCCATGACAGGCTACGTCTTTAGGTTTGCTAATGGCCCAATTTGTTGGAAGTCTACACTAGAAGATGTAGTTGCTTTATCCACTACAGAAGTAGAATATATGGTGATGACAGAGGCAGGAAAAGAAGCCGTTTGGCTTAGTGGATTGATTAATGAGCTTGGTTTCAAGAAGGATAGCATGGTGCTACATTGTGATAGTCAGAGTGCAATTCATTTGGCGAAAAATCAACTATATCGTGCAAGAAAAAAGCATATTGCTGTGCGGTATCACAAGATCAAAGAATGGGTTCCGTCAATTGATATTTCTTTGTCAAAGATTCTCATTAGTGAGAATGCCTCTGATATGTTAACAAAGCCAGTTTCAATAGACAAGTTTAAGCACTGCTTGGAGTTGATTGGTGTTTGTAGCTTGTGAGCCCTTAAGGGGCAAAGGTGGAGGCGATGGAGGAGTTTGCTCGTATAGCTTGATCAATTCAAGCTAAGGTGGAGATTTGTTGAAGTGGGCTTGTGTATGTGGCTTGAATTGCCACAAGCCCAAGTCTGGTTAAGTTGGCCACAATTGACCGAATTCAACTAGGAATATAACTCCTAGTACAGTTGACCTATAACATATATATATATATATATATAAATATATATATATATATATATATATATATATATATTAGGTGTGTTGAACGACAAGAGAGAATTAGAGAATTCCCCACAAACCTAGCAGTAGCTGCATAAGAAGAAGAATAGTGTTTTCTTGTCTTATGGGTGAGAGAGAGAGTTAGGGTGTATTGGGATTTGGGTTTCTTGAGAGTGTTCTTGTGCTCTATTGTATCTTCCTATTTTTATAGTGAAATTTCTCCGTCGTCTCCATGGAGGTAGGCAGTTTGCCGAATCACGTAAATTCTTGTGTTCTATGTGTGTGCTTGTTATTTAATTTCTACTTATTTACTGTTATTGATTTGAGTCTTGGGGTGCAATCTGCACAATATAGTGAATTTAAAATAATTTATTTTACATCAAGTAATTTGTTGCATAACTATCCAAATGGCAAATACATATTGTTTTCTTTATAAAAATAAAAAATAAAAAAATTCATGTGAAAAATATGGGTCAACCCGACCCGACTTGCAGCTCGATTGACCTGAGCCCCTTTTTAGCCTGCTTAAAATGACCTGTTTTTAACTTGTGGCCTGTTTGACCCGCAACCCGATTGACTCGACTTAAAACCAACCCGACCCCCCCGTCTTGCCATGTCTATCCTCAGCCATGTCAACAAAATTAAATTAGAAGTAGAATCTAATTTCATTTTCTAAGTGTGAAATCTTATTTTCTTTTGCAAAGCTTAATTTTGAAAATATTTATGATTGAAAATACCTTTTATGTTGTTGAAAATTGAAATAGAAACCGAGAGAGTAAGTAGAACAAAACCACTCTATGAAAAATATTGATAGGTTATTCATTATTGATCTCCTAATTGTTACTAAGCAGTGGCATAAGTCTAAAATAGATGACAATTTTTGGGGAAAAAAAATAGGGTGAAGGCACGAGAGAACTTTGGAAAATGATTTGTGCCTTCACCCCATTAAACTTAGCTAACTACAGATTTAGACCTTTCGTCCATAATATCTCAAACAAAAGATAAATTTTGGAAATTTATAAAAATCTACAGTTCAACCAAGAACAAGCAATGTATTTCTTCAAGTATGAAAGTGTAGTTTAACTAGTAAGTGCAGACCTTAACGAGCTTCAAGCACAGAAATGGTTACATCATTGAGTGACGTAGGTGTTCCTGTAGAACTTGATGAATCTTGTTCGTAATTTATAGTTCTTTTGTTGATAAATGCTGGCTTGCCAGGTTGGGGTAGAGCAGTTTCATTTCCTAACATGAATACAATTTCTACCATGGTTGGTCGGTCTGCTGCTTGTTCTTGCACACATAAGAGTCCAATTTGAATACATCTTAAAACTTCACTAGCAGAATATACCTGAGCCAAAGATGAATCAACTATTTCCAAGGCTTTACCTTCCATCCATAAGTCCCAGACCTAAAACAATTTAATAGTACATAACCTTAGAGCCACAGTGAAGTTCACTATTTCAAAATGAAGTGATAATATATTTTACTTACATGTCCTATCAAATTTAGGTAGGGGCTTCTAGCAAGATAGTGGTTGTTTCTCTTGCCACTAATTATCTCAAGTGTTAAGACACCAAAGCTAAAGACATGTGATTTGATAGAATATAACCCTTCCATTGCATATATATCCACTGCAGTAAAACAAATTCTTAAGAATAATATGCTTGTCTGACTTTTGATTTTAGCATTTGAAGAGAGAGAGAGAGAGAGAGAGAGAGAGGGTTACTATGTGCCAACAACTCTATTTGTATTGGCTTCAATTTGGTCATCTCCGAACAATCTAGCCAAACCAAAATCTGAATTTTTTGGCTTCATTGTAGCATCTAGTAGCACATTGCTTGCTTTTAGATCTCTATGGTTGATTTTTTCTCTAGAATCTTGATGAAGATATAAGACTCCTCGAGCAATACAAGAAATAATTTCAAATCGCTTCCTCCAATCCATGATTTTTCTTTTTATTTCATCTGGACCAAAGCATAAAAACTTCCATCAACAATATACAAACTATACTTAATTTTAAATTATCATAATTTACCTTTATATTTTAACCATTTTTAAGTAATAGTGCTTGAAAACAAGAATTAGTTACATAGTTGAAAGCTATATGTGATGGAAGAAATGGCATACCAAATATGAAAAGGTCTAAACTTTTGTTTGGCATGTATTCATAGATTAACATCTTCTCTTTTTTATGAATGCAACAACCAAAAAGCCTCACAAGATTCCTATGTTGGAGTTTTGCTATTAGCATAACTTCATTCTTAAATTCTTCCGTACCCTGCCTTGAACTTCTTGAGAGTGTTTTTATTGCTATTTCTTGCCCATTGGCTAGTTGACCCTGTAATTATAATTGAGACTTAAAAGTGATTAACTAATTATAGTAATTTTTTTCTCCATTATACATTTATACTATGCATGTGCCATTTGTAATCCCTGCCCTTCACTTCCACCAAAATCATCCTAGCAGTGTACGTGGGTGATTAGAAATTAAAATAACATATTGTGAGAACTTCAGCCCAATAATTTGTGCATTTGTGATCTTAGCTTATCCACCGCAACCTTGGTCCCAGATATAAAAAATTGTTGTGGAACATAAATAAGAATTGATTCACATTTAATAGATGCTTATCATTAGCAAGGTGAAGCACCTTATAGACGGGGCCAAATCCACCTTGTCCAAGCCTTTTAGCAAAAGAGAAGTTGTCTGTGGCAGCAAGGATGGTGCTTATGTCGAAAAATGGTAAATCTAGATTTTCTATAACTTCATTCAGCTTCTGAGAATCTTGAAAGGTTGTTGCACTTGCAGTAACATTACTGTTCAATGTGGGTTGTCTTCCCCTCCCTGTCCTCATGTAAGCATGGTTACCAATGACGCTTGTAATCATTTTAATCAGTTGTGTAATATTAAGAGCATATGAATTATACTGCATATATAGGATTTACAAACCGGTGTGCCAACTTTTAAACACAACATAAGAAGGTAATTAAAAAAGTTATTGTGTTCTTTAAACTTTTAAAGAGAGGGGGGAAGGGGGGAGGTTGTGTGTGTAATCATTGCCCCATGTTCCATTGTGCATTGCCACTAAGGTTTTTTTTTTTTTTTTTGTAAGCCCATGGGCACTAGCAGTATATAGCAGGGCGTGTTGCTACTTGATTTTTGCATTTTAGAAAGTATGGATTAGTACTAGACTCAAACCCACAATCTTTTGGCACTTGGTTCGAAGTGATAGATCTTTCCCAGGGCTTGCAACCATTGCACTACACTTGCCGGTGGTGATTGTGTTCTTAATGTGACACTAATCACATTAATTGCAATACCATTTTGTAAACCTTTAATAGTAAATTTAAACTGCTACACATTCTTGGTGTGGTATTCATTCTACAAGTATGAGTATTTGTGGGGTGTGGAGGGTAAGAACTATGAGGAAGTTTCACACATATACACAGTTAAATTAGATTAAAGTAAAATTTATATCTTGTATTTAAAAAAAAAATAGTAAATTTGAAAGTAGTTTTAATGTTATTATATTGTTCTATGTTTAAACACCAACAAATCAATTTATAAGGCTTTTGTGGTAAACTTTGCTCCTAAATGATGCTTATAATTCACACATGCAACTTTAGATCGAAAAAGAATATCAATAGGAAACTTGCTTACCCTTCCTTTCCCTCTTAATTAGGAAATGCACAAATAGGAAAATGAGTAATGAAGTAATAACAAGTAGGCCCACTGCTAGAATTGCCAGCCTCCTCTTGTTGGCAAAGAAGCCCATGGAGTGACCTGATCGAAAAGAATAAAATTTCTCTAGTCATGTATGTAACATAAGCGGTGCACACTACGCAAATTATTTTCATTCATAATTATTTTTTCAATGTTGTTTAGTAAATAAGTTGTGATAGAAGTAAGATAATTTTATATAAGGAAAATATTTAATATGCTAATAATTTTAGCATTAAATTCTTGAAGCTGACCAATATCAATGAATGTAATTGGTGTTACTTCAACAATATAAAAAATAAATATAAGAAGTGCTACATAACACTTCACAAGGAATGTAATTTGTTGTGAAAGTTGTGTGAACATAACATTTCTCAATATATATATATATATATATATATTAATTGACGATATCAATTAGCGATGTTTATGTAATAAAGTTTGTAATATTCATAACATCACTCTTCAAATTAACATATAAGTCATGCCACTTTTGTTACATAAGAATCTATAATATGTAGTATAAGTTAACTGAAACCTATGACTTTTTTGTTGATTTCATCTTTTGTTGCTGCATAAATTTTTGAGATCTCACAATTTTATATATCATTATTTTAAATATATATTTTTAATCAAAATTTAATTCTATTCTATATTTAAGTCCGAATCTTGGCGAATCATATTTTCATTAAATTGTATAATAGATAGTTCCATTTACAATTTCAATCACAATAAAAGCTTATATATAATCATCATAATTATCAAATTTTTATATTTAAGCAAAAAAAAAAACCATATTTTTAGATTATTGACTAGTTAATTACAAAAAGGTTAATAACTATGAAAGAAGTTATAAAATATTTTCTCTTTTAACATTGTATGCAAGCATGGTAGGAAAAAATTGCCTGAAATACCAGAGAATTGTTAAGTACCTAACTCAAGCGGATCCACACGTACGTACAGATTTTGGCCCCCATTCAACACTCTTGTATCTATCAATTCACCATACCATCTCAAACACCCGACTTCCTCCTTCGCATCCACACCTCCATACGCCGCGCAAGAACAATTTTCCAAGCATTGTTGCTCACAGTCCTTCAAACTCAGCTTCTCATCAACTCGTGCAAATGAACAATCCGGAAGCTTCACATTTTCCACCTTCACAAACCCATCACCACTCTTGCATATGGATGCCTGTCCACGCTTTCTTACACACCCACTGGATGCATTTCTCAAAGACCATTCACTTGGTGACTTGGGTTGGAACCCAGGTAGACAGGTGCACTCAAATTCAGTATCATTTTGCAGTTGACATTTACCAAATGCACCACACTTGCCGTAGTTGTCACATCGGTCCAATGGTGCTGACCCTAGAGAAAACCATCCATGATCTCCCTCTACTCATAAAGCGTTGAATAGACCCCGATTCATCTACTACTAATCTTGAGAATATTTCTGGTAGAAGTTCAACCCAGCTCGTAGTAGTCTCAGTCTGGTTGTTCACAATACTAAAATTGAAGAGATAGTCAGGATGTGACAATGGCGGTACCCCACTCCATCCAAAGCCATTCCAATGACCAGAGCGCCACCACAAAATGCTGCCCTTGTATAAAAACAATTCTGGGGAGGAGCTATTGGTGTTGAGCAAATAGGAACAATTTCCAGTTCCTGGATCATCTTTGGACTTCCAAGATGTTAGGATTCGGTTCAGACCAGTTGTTCTGTCCAGCCCAAGTTTCATGTTTGGAAGAGTTGTATCAGCTGGATAATCAAAGCTTTGCCCCAGTACCTCACTTGTTTTGTTAAGAACCAAGATTAGATTTCCTGAATCCAAGAGCTGAGCATGAGTATTATTGTTGCTTGATTCTGTGACAATATTTGTGGACCAGATGGGTTGGTTTCGATCTTCGACATGGAGTAACAGGTTCCCATGAACATCAATTGAGAGAACACCAGAAGTATCATTGATAGGATTGTCTCTGTTTGCAACCCACACCACGGGTTGTTCTGGAGCTCTATAATACCGAATTCCAACATAGCGGTTGGTGGACACTTCAGGACTGAAGAAACCAAGTGCAAAGGTTTCTCCCTTAGAGACTAAAACGTCACCATCTCTAATGGGTTTGCTGATAGTTATGGTGTCTTGCGAAAAACCAAATTGGAGAAGGAATAGAAGCAACGTTTGTGGAAGTAGAAAGAGAAACCCTTTAGCAAAATACATGATCATGATAAGTGAAGTTGTAGAGAGCTAGGTCATTTTTCTAAGTAAAAAAGGAGGTTTGAGTGGATGAGTCTTGATATTTGATGCATGAAGATGGCAGTGCGGGTGTTGATATTAGGTTGCAGCACTGACAGGGATATTGTTCTAATACATTGATCAATGAACAATTATAGACATTCTTTTTAAGAACAATCATAGATGTTAGGAATTAATATATTGAATACAAATCCTCTATACTTATAAACTTCTAGTATTCTTTTATGGTGTATTTAGATGGTAGAATTTGAGTATATGGATTTAGATTTTTGGTAATTAAAATTCAAATGCCTTACTTGGATAATTTACAAAGCATTAAGGATTTGGATTTAATAAATCTGTCGAAGATATTTTAAACCATAAAATTATTGAATTTGAAATAAATGCTTAGCCTATGGCCCTATAGAATTTTAGAAATGACATACTCAAATATTTATGGATTTGGTAATAAGGCATTTCAAATCCATCACTTTAAAATTTAAATTCAAAAATGCAAATGTAACCTTAAATTTTTTATAAAATAACAAAAGTTTAAAACTTAAAAAAAATAAAAATAAAAAAAAAATAAAAAAAATAAATAAATAAATAGTATACCGTATACCACAATTGGTGTAGTATTAATGGGAATACAAAAAATATGACAAATTATTTGCATTCAATTTAAAACTTGCCAAGTGTTTTCTTTTACTTTCCCTATAAAATGACCAAAGTTTAAAATGGAAAAACAATTCAAAAAAAAAAAAAAAAGGCATATCACAATTGGTGAAATATAAAGTGAAAAACAAAAAATAGAATAGATAATTTGTATTCATTTTTTTTTTTTTTTTTTTGGTGTGGGTAAAAGAGGAATATCATTCAAATTAAACTATAATATAAGAGATGTATTCAAGTTACATCCGGAGTAACTCTAAAGGGTTACACATTTTCTAAATCATTGGATTTAAGTAGATTCAACGGTTAAAAAAAGATACTCATTAATGCTAATATTCTTATTGATCTCATTTATTATCCCTTATTTATGTCATTCCATACTTATCTCTAAACCCTAAAAAAGTATATCTCTCTCTCTCTCCTCCTCTTCTCTTGGGTTCCACCTCCTCTCTTGGGTTCCACCTCCCCAGCCAAATTGTTGATAGCAAAATACGTATACTCTACCAAGTGATATGCTGATGTGATGGTTGTATATTCCATCAATTGAAAGATGAGTAGAGGCAACACTACTCTACCAATCAATCCAAATTAGAGACAATCATGCATAAATTTAAATGATAATTGCAATTTTTTTTATTAAAAATAAACAGAAACAGAGATACACAATAGATGCTAAGTCTGGTGGTAACTTTTTTATTAAAAAAAAATGCAAAAAAATGCAAAAAAAAAAATTCTTTTACCGATTAGCCAAGAAGTCCTAATAAATCCAATAAGTGTGAATGGCTCATAAGATTCAGTCGTAAACATATTCTCTCAAAATAACCTCTCCTAAGTCCTAACAGATCCAAGAAGTACGAATGCCTTGAAAACTTTAGCAGTAAACGAACTCTCTCAAAATAACCTCTCTTAAGTCATAAGAAATCGATGCTCGTAAGGTTTAATAGTAAGCATACTCTCTCAAAATATGGTTTAAGTATACGGTTTTTTTTTTTTTTTTCTCGCTCCTATAACAAGGACATCATATCCAATCATGACTGGTTTTCCTTCAACTTTATTAACGTTTTCACTAGTAAAACATCATGTTATAGTACCTATTACTTGTACTCAAATGCTTAGACTTATACAATTTAAATATACACACATGCATCCCACCATGTAAAATGCAAGATGTCTGATACTCTCATACCTACTACCATTCAAAATAATAATTATTCTCATGTTAGAATCCAATTTTTAAAGTTCTTTTATTTATTTATTTAAATTTTGTGATTCAAATTGTAGTATTTAAATGGCATGGAAGTTGGATAAAATTTTAAATTGGAGAAGCAATCTGTTAGAAGAATGATGAAAAATGTTTTGTAGGAAGTCTATTAACAATTTTACCAAAACGTGTTAATGTCTCCAAGGATGGCTTTCAATTAAACATTGTCAACATGTGATTTTATAATGCATTCCCAGCCTACCTATTATCTTGATTTAGGACTCTTTTGCTTATAGAAATCTATCAACAAATTGTATTTTCATCCAAAGATAAAATACACATGTCAAAAAAAAAAAAAAAAAAAAAAAAAAAAAAAAGAGGACAAGAGTGCAAAATGATTTGAGAAGAATGAAATGCAACTAGTAGCTTTGGCTTTTTTTTGCAGCTGGCGACCTGTCCCAAAAAAAAAAAAAAAGTTATAAGTAGTCCACTGAAATCGGTCCACACAAAAAGCCACAAAATTACACAATAGTTGAGAGACATAACACAACAATTCATAAAAAGTCACAACTTACAAACACAATAGTCAACACACCATAGTTCATAAAAAAATGCAGAGGGCAGAGGACAGAGGGCTAACCGGCTAAGGCAAAGCAATAGAGCAAAGGATCTAAGGAGGAGGAGTAGCAGCAATAGTCTGGATCTGAGGAGGAGCAGCAGTAGCTCTGAGGGAAAGAACAGCAGTAGCAGTGATGAAGATTGGAGGCGTTGATGAGGTTGAGTGGAGGAAGAGTGAGGTTAGGGTACAAATTTGAGAATTGTAATTTAGGTTTTCAGTCCATATTTATTTTTTATTTTGTAGATTTTAGTTTGTCGGTTATTTATTTATTTTTTGGATGAGAGTTAGTCAGTTTTTAGCATCATATGATTTTTTTTTGTATACCAGTTTTTATTTATTTATTTTTTAAGTGTGGGGGGGGGGGGTATTAGGACGAAAATTTAAAATTTCAACACACACACACACAGTGGCCCTATTGTAGGTCCGTCCCTTGCCTTCTGGTATTTTTGTTAATGTTAATAATCATGGAAAGACAATTCTCTTTGTTTGTGCACTTCTTCTAAATGAAACAACAAGTGCCTTTCGATGGTTAATGAAGGTACATTCTTTGTCTTGTAAAGTTTTACAATTATTTTTTAAATTTTATTTGATTAATTAGTAGAATTATAATGTTTATCCTTTGAAATATTTTCATGCTTTAGTAAATTTGTATTTGATTTGTAGACTTTTGCATGGTTAATAAAGAATCAACCCAAGGCAATTTTGACGGACCAAAATCTATGAATTACAGAGGCAATATCAAAAGAATTGCTGGCTACAAAACATGTCTTTTGTTTATAGCACGCTAAATTTAGTGGTTGGTTTACATCAATTCTTCATAATCAATATTCAAATTGGTGCATGGACTTTTATAAGTTATATAAGTTAGAGTCATGTGAAGAGTTTGACAATCAACGGCTTCAAGTTATGACGAAATATAACGTGTTCTCTAACATACATGTAATTGGTTTATATCAAATCAAGCACTTTTGGGTACCGTGTTACCTTCATGGGCATTTTTTTGGTGGAATGAAAACAACTGGATGATCGGAAAGCATAAATGCATTTATTAAACGGTTTGTTAGTTCTCCACAAACTTGATCCAACTCATCAAACAAGTAAATCATTATTTACCATTGATTTCTTTTGTTGTATATATATATATTATTATTTGTTAATATTTGTAGTCTTCATGTGTCATATAAAAGTTTTTAATTTATTTTATTATTTGGAATTTTAGGTTGATCTTGGCATTGAAGATATTGAGCAAACATAATCACATGATACGATGTTGGAGACATATAGAGGTTCTTCTTTAAGATCAATGTCACCATTAGGAGACCAAGCATATAATGTTTTGATGTCCTATGCTTTCAAGATTTTTCAAAAAAAGTTTGGGAGAGTAACACAATATCCAGTGCTTCAAGAAAATGGTATTGAATTTGTGCTACAATATTATAAAGATGAAACTAGTCAAAGATACAAGGTATTATGGGATGGTAAGATGACTAATCATAGTTGTAAGAATTTGAATTTTGGGGTATATTTTTCCATCACATACTTAGTGTATTCCTTCATAAAGATTATTACCAAATTCCATCTTTGTATTTACCACCACGTTGGTTTCATGACACATCATTAAGTGAAAAAAAAAATTGCTAGTGTTGGATGATGAAAATTTAGTGGAGAAAGAAAATATGGTTGATGCTAATGTTAATAATATGATTGATGGAGGTTGCTTCATTAATTGTCCTTCGCTCTCAAAGACAAAAGGTTGCTGAAAGTAAAAATGAATGAAAGGTGGAAGAGAATTAAGAAAGAAAAAGAAGTCTTGTGGCCTTTGCAAGCATGTTGACCATAAAATCTTAACATGTCCGGAGAAAGATAATTGTACTTCCTCAAATGGTGCGAAAAAAAGAAAAAAATGTACTTCAAGTTAAATGAGATTGAATCCAATATTTTGTTTGAAATGTTAGGCATAAACTCTTGAGCTTGTAAAAGAAAAAAGCTATGACAATATTGTGTTTGTTAATTTTAACAACATTATATCATTGGACTAAAATGCTTCTCCATGACAATATAATGCCTTTGTTAATTTTGACACTTCTCTTTTTTTTTTTTTTTTGGTTTTACGTTTCCATTTTGACAATATTATGCTAGTGAATACTCACATTATCATTTTCAATATTATGTCATTGTACTAAAACACTTCTTCCTACTTTTTTATTTATTTATGAATTTACCTAAATTTTTATAAGGGATTCAATTTAAGACTTGAGCTTCCTCTATTGCGCTTGTGAATTTATGTTCTCTTATTTTCCTTATTTTTTTGGTTACAAATCTTCGTCTTCTTTTTTCATTTTTTTTAATTTCTTTTTGATTCTTCTTATCTTTTTTTCATTAGTTTTTAGGGCCAGGTGTTCAAAATTATATTTTAAAGGGTTCAAAAAAAATTTTTAAAATTTATATTTAGTTTTTTCTTTTCTTTTTCTTTAGGGCAAGAGGTACATTTGAACCAAGGTTTTGAATTCTATTTAGATTAGCAATTGGAATAGAAAATTACGATATCTGTCTATATTGGTGCATCATTTTAGAATTACTATAATAATAATAATAATATAGCTATTTGGCACCTACAAAAGCCACTTTATTTATTTTACCTCTTCACACCCCATAGCAATGAAGCTATATTTTTAGCTATTTGATTAAAATAATATAAATAACTCATTAAAATAATAATAAAAACATCCACAGAAAAAAAATTTAAAAAAAAAAAAAAAAACACACTAGCACAACACAAACATCCACCACCACCACCACCACCACCACCACCAACAGCAACAGAAGTCCACAGTAGGAAAGAAAAAACCACCAACCCAAATCCTTAATCTTTTTCCTCAACCCAGACCAAATAAAATCACCAATCATAGACAAAATAAAACATCAACATAGTAGACATCGGCGGAACAGATCGGCGATGGGGCTTAGGGTGGGTTGGCGGAATAGATCGGTGATGGGGCTTGGGGAGATCGGCGATGTTCCCCCAATAGATCTAAGCTTAATTTTCAGACCAAAAGTGTTGAGCTAGCACCCCAGACCACCATCAAAACCAACATTTGAGCTTGATCGAGAGAGAGAAGAAACAAGACCAAGAGGCACAAAACCCACCATCAAACCCAGACCATCGTCGAACCAGACCAGCCATCACCGACCCATTGACCCATGCCATCGCCGATCATGTGAAAAGAAGAGAGAAAAGATAGCGAAGAGATAGAGAAGGAAGAGAGAGAGTTGAGACTCTGTGTCTGACGAAAAGAAAGAGAGAAAAGATAGATAGGGAAGAGAGAGAGAGAGAGAAAGAGCGAGAGAGAGAATATTTTAATGGAAAAGAGAGAGAAAGTTAAACAAAATATATAATTTTTTTTTTTTGGAGCTACAGTGCACAGCTATAGATGGCTGTGCACTGTAGCTGAAAAGGTAAAATTTTTACATATAGCTCCACTGCTGCAGAAAGTTTTTAGGTATTTGAGGTGCTAAAAATACCAATATGGTTTTTTAGCACCACTGCTGCAAATGCTCTTAAAATTATATATTTGTGGCAAATGTTGATAATCACAGTGCAGTTCAAATAGTGTGGGTCCCGCTTAATATAAAAATTGAATAAATGGGAGAAATAGTGAGACACGGCAGGCAAGAAGAATTTTCTTCTTGGAACAAAATTGCCCTCCTAAAGAAGACATGGTTGACAAGGGGCATTTTTCTTCTTTAAACAAAATTGAGCTTTTAACACATTTTTCTCCCTTTTACTTTTTATTTATTAAGTCTTATTTTATCAATATTTTATTATCTATTTTAACTCACTTTACTAATATCAAACTCAGTTTCTTCCCCTTTACCAATATCAAAGAGAAGAAGAGAGGAAGAATTGTCAATGAAGGATTGAGGAATTATTAAAATGGTAACATTATTGTATATATTTTTTTTGATTCATAGTTATTTTTTAAAAATAGATTAAAATTAATATGATGTTAATTTTTATTTTTGATACATGTATATTGTAACACAAAGGATGGTAATATAGTTGCAAGTGAGACTTAATACTTTGCTCCAAAAGATTATTTTGACTTAAATGAACCACTTCAAGAAGGTATTATAATTTTATTTTATTTGTGATTTACATTTTATTTATCATAGAATATGGTGTTTATTTTTTAAACTCTTGTTTTAATATAGGACCAAATTATTATGATATTAATTTTTATTTCTAATACATGTATATTATAGCACCAATGGATGGGAATGTAGTTGCAAGTGAGACTCACTCCTTTACTCTAAAAAATTGTTTTGACTTAAATGAACCCCTTCAAGAAGGTATTATAATTTTATTTATTTGTAAATTTGCATTCCATTTATCATAGAATATGATGTTTATATTTTAAAATCTTGTTTTAATATAGCTAAAATGGATGATAATGTAGATGCAAGTGAGACTCATTAATTTGTTCCAATAAATTGTTTTGACTTAAATAAATTGTCTCAAGAGGGAATTTTTAAATTCATTTTATTTCTTTTAATGCACGACTCCTAGTACATGACTAACCAATTGTAGGGGCTCCTTTTTCGGAGGTGGGCCCCCGACAATGAATTTGTAGAGAGTGGGGCAAAGGGTTTGGCTCCGGCCGGCCCTTCGCCGGTCTTCCTAGAACTTTTCGTCTATTTGCTCTCCGTCTGGGGTTGCTCCTCGGCTGGGGTCCGAGGAGACCCCCCTCACCAGGGGGGGTTCTTTACCTTATATACCCACTTTTAGCTCGATCCTGGCCTTACAGCTGTTGGCCATCCGGGCTAATGGTTCCGGACTCGTCCCATCAGACAGGTTCTTTCCCATGCTGGGGGTTGCTGCCTCCAAGGCTTTTCAGTGAAGGGTCTTGTCAGCTTTGATGGAACCTGGGGGGCCTGGCAGAATTGTTAAGTGTGGATGTGACCACCTGCAGTAAGTCTGCTCCCTAACTAGATTTGGCTAGGTGCGCCGAGGATAGGTGTATCCTCGGCTCGGACCTTGGAATGACTAGAAGCCTTTAGGCCGACCATCTGGGGGGATAGCCCTCCTCGGCTTGGGCCTTGGGCCTGATTAAAGGTGGGCCGGGTATTCTGGGTCCTCGGGCCCCACACCAATAATGCATGGATCTTAGTACGTGACTAACACACCAACTTGAGGAAGATGTTGGCTATAAAGTTTTTCAATTCATCCAACAATGAAGATCAAGAAGCTTCTTAGTTACAAAACCCTTGATGCAAAGATGCAATAGCTTTTACAAAGAATATTATAAACTAGCGCAAATTGTCTCCAGTCACAATATGCATATATAATCACTTTGCATCAAGTTGCATCCCATGTTACGACCCTCAAATAATCATTATATATGTCTAGAGTTGTGAGAAAAGAAACCTTACACAAATACCTATGGATATGGGTGGAATCTAATTTGGAAATTCTAATTTCGTAATTCTCGACAAATACAGCTTCTGTTGAGCTTTAGCATTAAACCTCGATAGAAAGGCTTCTGTCGAGATATCTATCAAACCTTAATGAACAATACTTCTTCACTTGTTTCTTGATTAGACTTGTATGGATTCAATACTAAACTTGAACACTTGTTTCTTGAAGTACTAAACTCATCCTAGATCTACCTAATTACAAGTAAAGTGTGTTTTGTCGAAAGATTAGCCAATTTACATAACATATATCTCTAACAATCTCACATATGTCCTAGCACGAAGGATGCTTGTTGCGGCTTAAGGGTTTGAGCAGAGGGGGTGACGTCTAATTGTGAAGGAGAGAGGGGGAGAGGGAGATTTTACCAAGAGTAGGAGAGGGAGAGGCAATTTGAGGAAATGAGGCTCTTAGAGCTCTCATCCATGGAGGCAATGTGTTCAAGAATGGAGAGAGAGTGTGTATTTATATTGGTTAAAAGGGAGCTGAGAGAAATAATAATAAAAAGTGAGGCAAATAATTATTTAAATAAAATAGATGGTAGAATAGACAAACTGATGTGGGAGTTTTGGATAAGCGACTGTGTAAAATAGAAAAATTTGGTTCTTATATTAAAATAAATAATAAATTTTGTACAAACTGATGCAGTTGCTCTAAGCCACTAATCATTCACATATCTAAGCTTTGTATCACCATAAGGGTTTGTTTCAAGTCTCCCTCTAAAATAATCATCCTTATCTCAACATCCATCATTAAGAGGTTGGCAACTTTTTGGTGCCAAAACATTTTATATTTGAGTTCATTAATAGAATTGTGTTAGAGTCTGGTTTTAGTGTATTGTTTTGGATTTTGAGATTTAAATGTGTTAAGTTTTTTATGGGCCTTTCCCTCAAAAAAAAAAAAAAAAAAAAAAAAACAAATAAATAAAGTTCTTTACGGTAATAGCATGTTTTCAAAATTTTCTTATGTTAGTTGAGAGAGACATTATGGGTTTTTTTTTTTTTTTTTTTTTTTTTTTTTTTTTCCATTTATGGTTTTTTTGAATAAAATTTCCTAAATTATGACTTGAGTGATTTTGGATTTTAATACACATAAATGGGTTGTGCTGGTTTTAATGGACTTTTAGGTTTACTGGCAAGTTTAAGCTATATTTCATATTAGGCTGAAAGGGCTGATGGACCTAAGGGCTTGAGTCTAGGCCCCTGGCTATTGGTGGTGCCATGGGCCTAAGACAGGTGTGGGGACCGGATCATACCACAATTGACTGGGTCAAATCAAATTGTTGTTTGGGCTGTTCATTTAGTTTGTATAGGAAACGTTATGCATGTGTGTATTTGTGAATCATATATGCAGTGCTTGTGGGTGAGTGGGTAAATGGTTCTTTGTGTAAATTTAAAATCTATGTGTGTGTCATTGTGAGCAAGTTGTGCAATTCTTACAAGATGTAAGTTGTGTGTAATCTAGGTATGTGAATCATACAAGAGAATTACATTAAATTAAACTGTTGATGCTAATTAGTGCAATTTTCGGTTAACTCTATTCTACTTTACACCCCTCAATCTAAACTAATCAAAAAGAAAAAAGAACTAGATGTGAAGCACACATGACATATTGAGATTCGTGGAGTACAATTAATGGGAGGGAAGATTATGATTCATCATTCTAGAAACTTTGAAATTTAGTCTCATGTTAATTAAAGAAAGAAATTTTCTCACGGAGGGCCACATTATAAACTATAATGTGTTGAATGATTACTTAAATTTAAAGTGTCCAACTATTGCCACAGGTTTCTTATAATATTTAAGAAAATGTCAAATTTTTAATTGACAAAATTAAAGTCTTTAGAAAGACTTTGATTCTTCTTCTTTTTCATTAACCTTATATTAGGATTGATAGATGTGTTGGCAAATTTTGGCGCAAAAATATTTTAGATTTGGTTTTATACTAATTGTGTTATGGTTAAATGTAGGTCAAAGATACTCAAAGATGACGAGATTAAACTCAATTCATATATTTTATCAATATGATTTACTCCATAACTAATTTTTGAGTGAAATTTGTTTCATTGGAAAGTATATATATATGTGCTTGATTCCTATTTAAAAAAAAATAAAAATAAAATAAAAATAAAAAAAAGAGTATACATTTGAGACTTTAAATTTGACCCAAATTTCACTAAATTTGGATTTGAAAAAAAAAAATGTAACCATTTGAAGTTGGCATAATTATGTTGTCTCCAAGAGTTTGCTAAACCCTCATTAGACTGCTCACTCAAGCGAAATCGTAACAAACTATAACTAACTTTGAAGGCGTAGTGACTTAAACTAATGATTGTTAATATAAAACTAACGCTTTTTCATCAAATTCTGAGGAGAAAAGTTACCATATCAAGTTTGGCTAAGAACAAACCTTCTCAAGCCTAAATAATTAGAAAACCCTGTCTCTAGAGTGTGCTCCACGTGAGATCATTTTAGAATTCTTCACCTTGAGCCATAATGAAGAGATTATAACATAGTAAGTGTTCTTTCAAACCACAGAAAACTTAAACGTCTACCACAAGTTTATTGGTAGAACACTACGAGAGTGTTCTATAGAGTACCATAAGCATAGTATTTCTTCAAATATGAAATTGTAGTACAAGTAATAAGTGCATACTTCAACGAGCTTCGAGTGCAGACATGGTTACATCATTGATTGAACCAGGTGCTCCTGCGGAACTTGATGAGTCTTGACCATTACTTATATTTCTTCTATTAATAAATGCTGGCTTTTTTGGTGCAGGAAGAGGTGTTTCATTTCCCAACATGAATAAAATTTCTATCATGGTTGGTCGATCCATCGCTTGTTCTTGCACACATAAAAGCCCAATTTGAATACATCTTGAAACTTCATGAGTAGGATATGCTTGACCCAATGATGAGTCGACTATGTCCAAGGCTTTGCCTTCCATCCATAAATCCCAAGCCTAAAAATGTAACAGTATCATACTTGATATGTCTACAGTGAAGTTCATCAATTCAAAAAAAAAAAAAAATGATAATATATGTTACTTACATGTCCTATTAAATTTAGCCATGGACTTGCAACATGATAGTGATTATTTCTCTTGCCACTAATTATCTCTAGTGTTAAGACACCATAGCTAAACACATCTGATTTGGTAGAATATAATCCTTCCATTGCATACTCTGGTGCCATATATCCACTGCAATTGAACAAAAGAAAATAATAATGATTGTGTGATTTTGTTTTTAGCATTTGTTGTCGATGTATTTGTGCATGTGTAGCCCACTTATTGGTGTTCCTTACCGTTGAGTTTGAAGGGTTGTAGTATGGATATGAATTTATTTGAGAGAGAGAGAGAGAGAGAGAGAGAGAGAGAGAGAGAGAGAGAGAGAGAGAGAGAGAGAGAGAGAGAGAGAGAGAGAGAGAGAGAGAGTTACTAGGTGCCAACAACTCTCTTTGTATTTGCTTCAATTTGGTCATCTCCAAACATTCTAGCCAAACCAAAATCTGAAATTTTTGGATTCATTGCAGCATCGAGTAGTACATTGCTTGTTTTTAGATCTCTATGGATGATTTTTAGTCTTGAATCTTGATGAAGATATAAAACTCCTCGAGCAATACCAGAAATAATTTCAAATCGCTTACTCCAATCCAACAATTGCCTTCCGATTTCGTCTGGGGCAAAAAAAATGAAAGTTTCTATCCATAATGCATAATGAAAAATAGTTGAAGTTAAAATCATAATTTGTCTCAAACTTGGTTTTAATTATACTACAGTTATAATAATGCCTGAAAGAAAGAATCAGATGGTTGAAAGCCATAAGTGAAGGAAGAAATGGTATACCAAAGATGAAAAAGTCTAGGCTTTTATTTGGCATGTATTCATAGATTAACATCTTCTCTTCTTTATGGATGCAGCAACCAAAAAGCCTCACAAGATTCCTATGCTGGAGTTTGGCTATTAGCATGACTTCATTCTTAAATTCTTCTGTACCCTGCTTTGAACTTTTTGAGAGAGCTTTTACTGCTATTTCCTGTCCATTGGCTAGTTGACCCTAAAATTATAATTGAGACTTAAAATTATTAATATATTAATTGAGAGTTACAAATATTAATAAATTATTATGATTTTTCTTACTATACTATCACTATGCATGTGCCACTTTTAAACCACATACATGGGCTCCACCAAATATTATCTTACACATATGGGGTTATTAGAAATTAAAATAACAAATTGTGAGAGCTTCCGCCCAAAATTTTGTGCAATTATGATATTAGCTTTTTGACCTCAACCTTGCCCCAGATGTACAAAATTGTAGTCGTACAATAATAAGCATTGCTTCACATTTAACAAAGTTGTATAGTTATCTTAGATGCTTATCATGTATAAGGTGAAAGTACCTTGTAGACCGGGCCAAAACCACCTTGACCAAGTCTTTTAGTAGGTGAGAAATTGTCTGTTGCTGTAAGTATGGTGCTTATGTCGAAAATTGGTAAATCTGGTTTTCTTCTACTTTCATCAAGTTTCTGAGAATCTTGAAAGGTTGTTGAACTTGTAGTAGCTTCAATGAAAAATTTGAGATGTCTTTCCCTTGCTGTTCTAATACAAGAATAGATACAAATGATGGTTGTAAATTTGTAATCATATTAAGTATCTATATAAAACTGGATAAATTACACCAACCTACTGAGGAATGTATTGAAATAACATTTTCCCCAAACGTTTGTACAAAACTCCCATCCTTGAAAAATTTGATGGCTATTATTTTGTGAATCTTCAAAAGACATTGGTGCAATATTAATTTTTCTAAAGCTTCTAATGATTATTCAACTTTGAAGAAAATTGGCGATTTCAAGGTTAAAAAGAAATGAGTTTATCTTTTAGCTAGTTTGGTATTATAACAACTATTGGTATTCTCTGCTACTTCATTTCTCCATTTGAAAGGAATGGTAGGGCACCTACCTTGCCATCGTGTGATGACTTTTACAGTTTTACCTATCCTACTTCGTCTCGTCCTAGTCCAACCAATCTAAAGCGTGCATGTAGAGAGAGGGAGTTAATGTGTGTATAGAATATAATTTCTATTTTGTATTAAAAAACAAAAATAGTGTTAACACCACATATCATGAAAACATAACTCTACATGCCCCACTCCAACTTGTCTTGCTCCTTTTTTGCATGAGTTTTTACCATCCAAAAGAAAGGACAGGATACCTGGGATCCAACCCCTTCTCAACATGTTATAATTTCTATAATTTACTATAACAAATATAAATATAATTTTTGTTAATTAATAAACAATATATTAAATTTCTAAGTATAATTTTTGTTAATTAAAACAACAACATAATAAATAAATTTAAATAATATTTTTAGTTTATGTTTAAAAATTAACACATCAATTTTTAAGATTTATGTAATAAAGTTTAATAATAATTATAGCACCTCTACAATAATTCACACATGTAGGAAACATGGCGTACCTTTCCTTTTTCTCCTAATCAACCAATATGCACAGAGGAGAATTAGTAATGGCGTAACAAGTAGGGCCACTATCATAATTGCTAGCCTCCTCTTGTTGGCAAAGAACCCATTGGAATGACCTGAAAACACGAAAATTTCTCTGTTAACGCAACAAATTTTTTGATTTTTGATTTTTGATTTTTGTCTATATTCATGTGGTTGTACCTAACTCGAGCGCATCCACTCGTACGTACAAATTTTGACCCCCATCCAGCACACTCGTGTCTATCAAATCACCATGCCATCTCAAACACCCGACTTGCTCCTCTGTATCCACACCTCCATACGCCGTGCAACTACAATTCTGCAGGCATTTTTGCTTACACTCGTTGAAACTCAGCTTCTCATCAAGTTGTGCAACTGAACTATCCGGAAGCTTCACATTTTCTACCTTCACAAACCCATCACCACTCTTGCATATAGATTCCTGTCCACGCTTTCTCACACACCCACCAGATGCATTTCTCGACAAAAACCATTCACTTGGTGACTTGGGTTGGAACCCAGGTAGACAAGTGCATTCAAATTTAGTATCATTTTGAAGTTGACATTTTCCAAATGTACCACACTTGCCGTAATTATCACACAGTTTGTCAGGCATTTTCCCCAGAGAAAGCCATATTTTCCCCCCATCCCTAGTGTCCCTACTCACAAGGCGTTCAATATACCCCGATTCGTTTACCACTGATCTTTGGAATGTTCCTGGAAGGATTTCAGTCCAACTTATAGTAGTCTCAGTCTGGTTGTTCACCAGACTAGAATTGAAGAGCATATTCGATTTTGAGAGTTGGGGTACCCCGCTCCATCCAATTCCATTCCAATGACCAGAACGCCACAGCAAAATGTTACTTTTGTACAAATACAACTCCGGGGAGGAGCTATTGGTGTTGAGCACATAGGAGCAATTTCCAGTTCCTGGATCATCTTTGGACTTCGAAGATGTTAGGATTCGGCTCAGACCAGTTCTTCTGTCCAGCCCAACTTTCATGTTTGGAAGATTTGTATCAGTTGGATAATCAAAACTTTGCCATAGTACCTCACTAGTTTTGTCAAGAGCCAATTGTAGATTTCCTGAATCCAAGAGCTGAGCAACAGTACTCTTGTTGGTTGATTTTGAGGTAATATTTGTGGACCAGATGGGTTGGTTTCGATCTTTGACATGGAGTACTAGGTTTCCATGAGCATCAATTGAGAGAACTCCAGAAGAATCATTGATAGGATTGTCTCTGTTTGCAACCCACACCACGGGTTTTTGTGGAGCTTTATTATACCAAATTCCAACATAGCGGTTGGTGGACACTCCAGGACTAAAGAAACCAAGTGCAAAGGTTTCTCCTTCAGAGACTAAAACGTCATCAATATCTTTGATGGGTTTGCTGATAGATATGGTGTCTTGCGAAGTGCCAAACTGGGAAAAAACAAATAGAAGCAATGTTTGTAGAAGGAGAAACCCCTTAGCAAAATATATGATCATGACGAGTAACGTTGTAGATAATAGGTATGTCTTTTTGCTCACTGGAAATAGAGGTTGAATAGATAAGGTTTTTTAAAGGCTTGATATATGATACAAGGAACGTATATGACCTTTTTATTCATATTCTAAAATATTTTGTTTTTTGTTTTTGGTTTTTGTTTTGGTGAACTATGTTGTCAAAGATTGCCTCACGTGTTGACAACTTTTGACTGAGTCAGAAATTTATGTCTCAAAGGCCAAACCATCACCTATAATTTCGGTTGAGTAATTCCTAAATTTAATGTGTCCACTGTCCACCTACTGCCTCCGATTTCTATTAAGTTCCAGGTTAACGGTTGTTTTTAAAGTATTTGTTAAAAATTAATTTCAAGAAGTTTTGATAACTTTTTTATGGTAATAGAAAAAAAAAAAATTCTCTCAAAAAGAAAAAATTGTTAAAAAAATCAATTTTTTTTTCCTATAAAAACTTTTCTAAAGTAGTTAACTAACAAATGTCCTTAAAGTATCTGTTAACTTTTCTCTTCTATTAATATATTTATGAAAGCGTAATTTTTTTTTATTGTAAATTAAGTTTTTCAATTAAATTAAAATTCATGGTTCGATTGCTTTAATTGTGATTTGAAAAGAAATTAATGTTTTTGCTTTATTAGTCAATATAGTCCAGTGTTTGAATTTAATTAAAGAGTATAATGTACTACACTTATTGAAGTGCATATCAGTTTTACCATTTTCTTATTTACGTTAGGGTTTAGAGACTATACATATGTTAATAAACTCTAATTTCAAGACATATCAAATTTTGATTTACATAATTTGAGTATAGAATACATCATACCTAGGTTTGGTCATTATATTGTTTTCTATCTAAAAAAAAAAAAAAAGTAACTTTTCTCACTCACACACATCAATTCACTAAAAAAAAAAAAAAAAAAACATTTTGTTTCACAATATGTACGAATATGCCACTGTATTTGTATTTTCATAAAAAAAAAAAAACAAAAATGCTGAAAAGTAGTATTCATTTTTTGTATTCCAATCCAACTTTTAGAATACTAAAAATTAAACTGAATACAAATGCTAAAACTAAACCCAGTCTTTTAGTGGTGAGACCCACTAAAAACTAAAAATGAAAACAAAAAACGATGTTTTTTTCAACCGACCAAACATGCCCTTAAAGTTTGGTTTTAGAGTGGTGTTTTGGATTTTGAGATTTAAATGTGTTAAGCTTTTTATGGGCCTTCCATCTTAAAAATAAAATAAATAAATAGATAAATAAACAAATAAAAAACAAACAAACAAACAAAAAGTTTTTATGGGCCTAGCATGTTTTCAGATTTTTCTAATGTTAGTTGAGAGAGACATTATGGGCTTGATGTTTATGGGGTTTTTATTTTTTAATTTTCGGTTGGTTTTTATTTTTTACTATTATTTTTATTTTTATTTTTTTATATTGTGATTTGAGTGATTTTGGATTTTAATATGTAAATGGGCTTTGCTGGTTTTAATGGACTTTCAGGTTGACTGACAAGTTTTGGCTATATATCATAACTAGTTGCCAACCCGTGCGATACATGGGAAACCTATTGATAATAAAATCTAATGAAATTTAGAAATAAGAAATTGAGTTAATAATATGCATTTTATAGACATTTTGGAAGATAGCATTTAAAAAAAAAAATGAATGGTCATATAAAATAAAATACAACGGGAAGAGATTTAATTTCTATACTTTCCATAGTTTAGAAGTGTAGTATAACATAGAGCATTATTGGGTTGCTAGGAGAGATTTTTATAAACTGTTAATATAAAAAATATGTGCTTATATTGTCAACAACTCATTGGAAGTGCATAGTTACTAAAACTTACAAAGTAATTCACAATTATTAAATTAATAAAGCAAAACTCCCAAAAGTTATATATACACACACTTAGAACTAATACTGTTTGAACACATACATATTGTACAACAAAGTCTTAATTTTCCCATCAACAGCCTTTAAAAATATAAACTGCAAATATATAAACAAAAACCATGACATGAGGAGCACACCAAGCTTCAAATATGAGTAGTAATATGACTTTCTCAATCTTGCTTAATTGTGGTAATAATAATATAGATAATTCAAGACGTGGAACAATATTAAAATTATAACACTTTATTCTATTATCTTTTATGTTGAATCTAAACAAAAAATTAATTGAAATATAAATGCATCATACATAAATTATATGTGAGATTGAACAACAATTTTAATCAACCAAAAATCACACCTTTAATTAAGAAAACAAAAATAATCACATGAACCCAAAAACAATTTCTCAATAAAGCAAAAACATATAAAGTGACGAATTAAGATTTAATAATAAGTTTTTGATGTAGTTGTCTTGAGACGTTTGTGAAGCATTTGGATTGGTAGACTCTTTTTTGAAGTTTATGTTACTTCTATTTTCTATTACTATTAAGAAGTATTAATCCTTAAATGGTGAACGAATTGCAAGATTGGCACTCATGATACAAATGATAAAGTTTGGTTTAAAAGAAAACTTTGGTGGCAATAACCATGCTTTACACGTCTGAAATAATGCATGTAGTTATACTACTTGTGATGTAGAACAGACCCCCTATCGCCTTTCTGGATTCCAAAGTGCGCTTAAAATCGCGCAAGGCAAAAACATGCACTAGTAAAAATTATTTAGGCGATGAAGTTGGAATCGCATAAAATTTGGTAAGCTGAAGCTAATTATACAAGAGAATTAGATTAAATTAAACCGTTAATGCTAATTAGTGCAATTTCTGACCAATTCTACTCTATTCTCTCTCAATCCAAACTAATTATAAAAGAAAAAGAAAGGAGTAGTGAAACACACGTGGCATACTGAACTTCGTGGAGTATAATTAATGGGAGCGAAGATTATGATTCTTCATTGTAGAAACTTTTGGCTAACTTAGAAATTTAGTCTCATGTTAATTATAGAAATGAATTTCGTCTCATGGAGGACCACATTATAAACTATAATGTGTTGAATGATTCGTTAAATTTAATGTGTCCAACTATTGCCACAGGGTTTTTTTTTTTTTTTTTTTTTTTAATATTTAAGAAAATGTCAAAATTTTAACTGACAATATAAAGACTGATGCATCTTTCTAGTCTTTAAATAGACTTTGATTCTTCTTCTTCGTTAATCTTATACAAGAAAGTCGAATTGCTTTTTTTTAGAATTGTCAATGACCAGGAAACTTTTACCAGAAGCCGCACCGACTCGTTTATGACCGAGATTGGAATATCGCTACTAGCTTTTTTGAGTGAAAGTCCTTTGGCATTTGATAGAAAATGAAACTTTTATTCATATATGATACGTAAAAATAAACTATGAATCAACCCGTCAGTTTCCCACGTGCTAAAAATCCTACGGTCTAAGCTGACGGGATTAGACAACTGGAAAAAGCTGAAGGCTCCAAGACTAATGGACGGTAATTCAAAGCTCTTGGGTAGTCCGTAGAACGTAGCGAGGAACTGATGCTGACATGGCTGAAGGGGATAAGGCAAGCTGACGGCCCTGAGGCCAATGGCTCTATGTAAAACCATGACTTGGCCACCACGCATGAGTAATAAGGAAATTACTTGTATTCCACGCTCAGTATTAGAGTTCTATAAGGAAAGGATTCTGCAGTCTACGCTCATAAGGATTCCTATAAGGAAAAGACTCCTACTCTAAGGAAAAAATGTCAATCCTCAACTACTATAAAAGCCCCAATACCCTCGCAAATCGAGATATGCATAATTAACCCCTCTCTTGCACTCTAGAGTTGAAAGCAAATTCTAACTTGACCTTCGGAGAGTATTTGGCCGGCACCACACCGGTGCTCTCTAGTAGGTCATCTCCTTTTGTTGTGCAGGTGCTGTTTCGTGTGCGAGTATCGTGTAGCTCACTAGTGGTTTTTTCGGCATCATCAGTTGGCGCCATCTGTGAGAAGCAAGAGAGAGCATCGTTTGTTACTTGTAAGCCATATTATCACTTCCCTGATGAAAAGAGTTGCATGGTGCTTACTCGCTCAATGGCAACCACCAACAACGTTCCAGGAAACGAACCACTCCTAACTGCACTCGAGAGACAGGTGCGGACCCTCACTGCAGCTGTGGAACGCCTCACCAACCAAAACAATGACTTGGAGGAACAGTTACGCCAGAAAAATGCAAGTCGCGGCACTCAAGAACAAGACCAAGAAGGCACCAGCATCGATAGAAGAGAGAGAGAAGGGCCAGAAGGCAGTAACGCTCCGAGCAGAGCAAAGTGACAGAATCTAAGTATGCCATTCCTCACGGATGCGACTCAACCACACATTGCCACGGAGATACAGGCAATAAAGGAGCAAATAGAGGTCATGATGAACACCCTTAGATCGCATCGACTCACCGTTCACTGCAGCTGTCAATTCCTTCCCCCTGCCACGTAAGTTTTGTATGCCACATATAGATAGTTACGACGAGGTGAAAGACCCTCTAGATCACCTGGAGACGTTCAAGACTTTAATGCACCTCCAAGGGGTAGCGGACGAAATCATGTGTAGGGCTTTCCCTACAACGCTGAAAGGCCCCACGAGGGTATGGTTCAGCCGTCTAACGCCGAACTCCATTAGCACTTTTAAGGAGCTAAGCGCCCAGTTCACTACCCACTTTATTGGGGGGCACAGGTACAAAAAGTCCATGGCATGCCTGATGAGCATCAAGTAGCGAGAGAACGAGACGTTAAGATCCTACATAACGTGATTCAATAAGGAAGCGCTCTCAATTGACGAGGCCAACGACAAAATACTTGTAGCAGCTTTCACAAATGGGCTACAAAAGGGTAAGTTCTTGTTCTCACTATACAAAAATGACCCCAAAACTATGTCGGAAGTACTTTATAGGGCCACCAAATACATGAATGCCGAAGACGCACTGCTGGCTCGAGAGGAAAAGCCGAGAAAAAGAGAAAGACAAGAAGATGGACGACAGGACCAAGGGCAGAAAAGACCAAGGCCGGGAGACCGAAGGGATGAGAGGCGTCCTAAGCCCCCAGGAGGAAGGTTCACAAGCTTCACCCCACTAACCACACCAATAGATCAAGTCCTAATACAAATCAAGGACGAAGGGACCCTGACCTTCCTCAGGAAGCTGAAGGGAGATCCTAGCAAGCGCTTTAGAGACAAATACTGCCGCTTCCACTGAGACCACGGTCGTGACACAGCTAATTGCTACGACTTAAAGCAGCAAATCGAGGCCCCTATAAGACAAGGGAAATTACAGAAGTTCGTAAGCAAGGAAAGAACGGATCCACTGCCTCAAGAGCAGCCCCAGTGATGGGATAATGATTGTCCCCGACCTCTCATTGGTGACATGAGAATGATTGTAGGAGGAACGACTACCGAGTCATCCAAAAAGGCTTGGAAAACGTACCTCAGGATGGTCCAGAACGTCCAACTAACGAGCCCAGTACTAAAAACAACACGGAGAGAAAGTTCAATCATCAGGTTCTCAGAGGAGGATGCGCGACGCCTTCACCATCCGCACGATGATGCACTAGTTGTTAGTCTACGAGTGGGGGACTACAACTTACACTGGGTGTTAGTCGACAATGGGAGCTCGGCAGACATATTGTATTACTCGGCATTCTAGCAAATGAGAATCGGCAGAGAGCAATTGATTCCAATGAATGCCCCTCTTGTTGGCTTTAGAGGAACAAGGGTCTTCCCCTTAGGTGCGATCACCCTGCCTATGATGGTAGGCGACTATGCTCAACAGATCACCAAAGACGTGACGTTCCTCATGGTAGACTGTTCGTCCGCCTACAACGCTATCCTAGGATGACCTACCCTCAATTCTTGGAAGGCAGTGACCTTGACTTACCATTTTATGATTAAATTCCCTACCGATCATGAAGTAGGAGAACTACGTGGAAACCAATTAGCCGCACGTGAGTGCTACGTGGCCATGATGGAAATGAAAGACCACCTCCAGGCTATAAGCATAGAAGAACATCGAAGTACGACGGAGCTCGTAGAGCGACTCGAAGAAATTTTCTTGACGACTCCGCGCCTAATTGGACAACAAAAATTAGAACCTTTGAAACTCCCGCAGTCCGACAAGCACTTACAGCCTTCCTTAAGAAGAATCGGGACGTGTTCGCCTAGAGTCACAAGGACATGCCCGGAATAGACCCTTCAGTCATGGTGCATAGACTGAATGTGTCGCCTTCCTTTCCATCCATCTAACAGAAGAAGCGGGTGTTTGCCCCAGAGAGAAACCGAGCCATAGCTGAAGAAGTCCACAAGCTACAAGAGGCGAACTTTATTAGGGAAGTTTACTACCCCGATTGGCTAGCGAACGTAGTAATGGTCAGGAAGGCTAGCAGGAAGTGGAGGATGTGCGTAGACTTCACCGACCTAAATAAAGCATGCCCAAAGGACAACTATCCCCTCCCGAGGGTCGACACTCTAGTAGACTCTACAACGCAACACCAGCTACTAAGTTTTATGGATGCTTTCTCTGGATACAACCAAATTCGGATGCACTAAGCAAATCAAGAGAAAACTTCGTTCGTAACTAGCCAAGGCCTCTTCTGTTACAAAGTAATGCCGTTTGGTCTAAAAAACGCGGGCGTGACATATCAAAGGCTCATGAACAAGATGTTCGCACAGCAGATTGGGAGGAATGTTCAAGTCTACGTCGACGATATGCTGGTGAAAAGCTGAAGGGAGGAAGATCACCTGAAGGACCTCGAAGAGACATTTGACATTCTGCGAACCTACAACATGAAGCTTAATCTGGGAAAATGCGCATTCAGGGTAACAACAGGAAAGTTCCTAGGGTTCATGGTGTTGCAGAGGGGCATTGAAGCCAACCCAGAAAAAATCCAGGCTATAGTAGAGATGGCACCACCAAAAAATGTGAAGGAAATGCAAAGCCTCAATGGCAAAATAGCAACACTAAATAGGTTTGTATCAAGGGCAACAGACAAGTGCCTGCCCTTCTTTCGCACACTAAAGAGATCTTTTGAGTGGACTGCCGAATGCCAATAAGCGTTCAAAGAACTAAAAATCTATCTCTCTTCCCTACCACTGTTGAGTCCTTCGCAGCCAAGTGAAGAACTTTTTCTCTATCTTGCTGTCTCCCCAGCCACTGTCAGCGTTGCCTTGATAAGAGAAGAAGATAGAGTACAGAAGCCAGTCTATTACACTAGCTGGGCACTACGCGGAGCCGAAGAAAGATATCCGCCCATGAAAAAGCTTGCATTTGTGCTAGTTACGGCAGCGCGCAAACTCAAGCCAAACTTTCAAGCCCACACGATGGTCGTCCTAACTGACAAGCCTTTGCAACGGGCAATAAGTAGCCCTGAAGCTGCTGGACGACTAACCCTGTGGGCTATAGAGTTAAGCGAGTTGACATCTAGCATCGCCCGCGAACCGTTATTAAAGGACAGATCGTTGCAAATTTCATAGCTGAGTTCACAAATGGCGAGGACAGGGGGGCAGAAGAATCTCCCCAATAGAGTGTACATGTGGACGGATCCTCTAACAGGCAGGCCGGGAAAGCCGGCGTCGTACTACAGTCACTCGAAGGAGACATAATCGAGTGTATGGTCCGCCTTGAGTTCCCCACCACCAACAATGAGGCGGAATACGAAGCTTTGGTAGTAGGGCTTAACCTCGCCAAAGCCGTAGAAGCTGAGAATGTGGTTATTTACTGCAACTCTCAGGTCGTGACCAACCAGATAAATGGGGACTACGAGTGTAAAGGCGAAAGAATGAAGAAGTATTTGGACTAAGTAAGGAAGAGGGTAAATGAGCTGAAGGCCGAAGTCATACACATCCCCCGTGGAGAAAACGAGCGAGTTGACCGACTAGCCAAAGCCGCTTCAGCCGAGCATATGGCCACCTTTGATAATGTACTCTCCTTCGTTCAACTCTCTCCACTTATAAATTCTGTCGAGGTACAGGAGCTTGGTACCGAAAGCAATTGGACCGCGCCATTAATCTCTTACTTGAAGAGTGGCGCATTGCCGAACGGAAAGGAAGTAGCAAGAAAATTGAAGGTCCAAGCAGCAAGGTTTGTTCTGATAAGAGACATCTTATACAAAAGAGGTTTTTCTTGACCCCACCTACAATGCTTAGGCCCGGAAGAAGCGGACTACGTCATAAGAGAGGTGCACGAGGGAGTCTGCGGAAACCACTCAGGGTTGAGATCATTAGTGCACAAGCTAGTGTGAACAGGGTACTTTTGGCCAACTATGCAGAAAGATGCCGAGGCTTATGTGAAAAGGTGCGACAAATGTCAAAGGTTCAGCAATATCATCAGATAACCACCTGAAGAACTTACCCCAATAACGGCGCCATGGTCGTTTGCTCAATGGGGATTGGACATCATGGGACCGTTTCCTACGGCAATACGACAACTGAAATTTTTAGTTGTAGGCATCGATTACTTTACAAAGTGGGTGGAAGCGGAAGCCTTGGCCACCATTACCGAAAAGAATGTACGGAGTTTTGTCTGGCGGTGTATCATATGCAGATTTGGCATCCCTAGAGTCTTAGTCTCAGACAACGGAAAGGAATTCGACAACGACTCCTTCTGAGACTTATGCTCGTAGTTAGGGATACGGAACCATTACTCCTCCCCTGCCCACCCCCAAGCCAACGGACAGGTCGAAGTCAAGAACTGATCCTTACTCAAGATTATCAAGACTCGGCTCGAAGGGGCAAAAGGCATATGGGCAGAAGAGTAGCCAAGCATACTTTGGGCCTATAGAACTAAGGCAAGAATGCCAACAGGAGAAACACCATTTTGATTAACATACGAAAGCGAAGCAGTCATCCCAGCCGAAGTCGACCTCACGAGCTACAGAGTGCACAACCGTGACGAAAGAAAAAACGATGAGGCCATGTGTCTACAGCTTGATCTGGTAAACAAAGTTAGGATAGCGGCAGAACAAAGGCTCACACGATACCAGGACCGAATGGCCAAACACTACAACTCCCGAGTCAAACACAAAGACTTCCAGATTGGAGACCTTGTTTTAAGGAAAGTCATGGGTGCAGCAAGAGACTCGGCTCAGGAAAACTTAGCCCAAACTGGGAAGGACCATACCGAGTCACGGCATGGCAAAGAAAGGGCACCTACCACCTAGAAACGCTAGACGGACGAAAGTTTCCACATCCTTGGAATGCTAAACACTTGCGAAAATACTACTAGTAGAGATGGCGACATGAAGGACAACACCCCCCGTTATTTATAGTTTACCGCAACAAATTTCAATTATACTCCTCAGATTTATCATTTACTTTAGTTTTTGCTACAATAAGCCTAATGGGCAGGTTTTCTGTTTCGAAACTACTTTTTATATAAATGCATGACAATAAGAGTTTATTCAGAACAACTAAAGTTTCTACTTACAAAACGGACGAGGCAATAAGGCTGACGGTCTAATAAAAGACTGACAAGTTGGCCAAGTCCACAAAGTGGACAAAGCTATATATTTTTGACGGTCTAGTAAAAGACTGACGTATTGGCCAAGTCCACAAAACGAACAAATGACAGACTCATCAAAAGAGACGGGCTCTTGAAAGAGACAATCTCGACAACGTGGCTCCATCAGGTTCATAATAAGAACAAAGCCATAAAATTAAATGTCCAAGTGACGGACTCATCAAAAGAGACGAGCTCTTGAAAGAGACGATCTCGACAACGTGGCTCCGTCAAGTTCATAATAAGAACAAAGCCATAAAATTAAAAGTCCAAATGACGGACTCATCAAAAGAGACGGGCTTTTGAAAGAGACGATCTCGACAAAGTGGCTCCATCAAGTTCATAATTAGAACAAAGCCATAAAATTAAAAAGTCCAAAGGATGGACTTGTTGACAGAGACGGGCTCATAAAAATGACGGTCTCAACAAGAGTTGTTCCACTAAGTCCATAATGTGGGCAAAGCCGAAAAAGTGAGTCCATATAGCAGACTCCTAAAAATAGCAGACCCAGTAATGTGACGGTCTCAAGAAAGGGATGTCCAGTGCAAAGAAGCCGATGGGCACAACGTACCCTTGAAACAAAATAAGCCCAACATTAAACAACTCCAAAAATAAGGGAATGGCTAAAAATACCCTAGCAAGAGGACAATGGCTTTATTAAGCTGACAGAGTCATAATCACACTAAATTTCAACCCATATCAAGGCTGACAGCCTTAGCCTGCAGCTAAGAAAAAAAATTCAGTTTACCAAGCAAGAAAATAAAGCGCACAGACAAAGTAGCCATACACACGTGTTCAGAAAGCAACGGGTATCATGAGCAAGAATAAATTAAGTACAACTAAAAGCCCCAAAAACCAAGAGGGCACTTAAAAATATTGTCTACATGTAGAATAAAATACAACTGTTGCAAAATAAAATATAACTGTTGCAATAAAATACATTGGCGAGGAAGGAGGAGCGTCACTTAAAGCCTTGATTACTCCTTTTGCATAGAAGGCTCGTCTGCGACTAGAACTTCCACTAAAGGATCAGGAATAGTGACTAGAGGGTTCGCGGCAGGCTGAGCTAGAACGACACCGTCGCCTTGAGGAAGATCCACAAAGTCGTCACCTTTAACAGTGACGATGTCGTTAGCAGGCGTAGCTGGTGGGAGTCCATCTATAGTAATCCTGGACAGGTCTAAGTCAGGAAAGGCTGACGCAACTTGTTGCAGGCAGTCGTCAAACCCAACACCGTAGTACCCGCCACAGGAATTGATATAAGATTCTGACTCCTTAAACTCATGGACAGCGTCAACCCCAGCTGTCTCCACCTCCTTGCGAAGGGCCGTCAGCTCTTGTTCTAACTGCTCTTGCTGACGACCTGCCTTCACTAACTTCTGTTTTGTTTCCTTCAGCTCAACATTCAGCAGACGCATAGCCTCTTTATACTGGGCTTATTGGTTTCGCATATTGGAGTTATGAGTGCTGACGCGAGTGAGGACACCCTCCTTGGCCACGCACCAGTCTTGAAGCGCCTTTACGTGAACCAAGGCCTAAGAAAAGGACACAACCGTCAGCCATCAAACTAAATAAAGATAAGAGAAAAGCCAATTAAAGGAGATAGCTTACCCGTGTGAGATCAAACAAAGCTAACACCCCCAGCTCCTCCGTCCCCAGCAATGCACAAGGATCTATGTCCATTGGCTTTATAAGCGAATCAACTGCCTCAACGGCAAAATCCTTGTGTGTCAGCAGGGAGCAGGGCCCCTCCAGGATAGGACCAAAAGAAGTCATCACGCCCTTCCCTGTCCCGTGACTTGACTTGGGGGTTGGCTTCTCTAAGGGTTCATTCCCAGAAGCGACGACTGCCTTCTTGAGGGGATGGTTGGCATCCCCGTCGGGTTTCCTTTTGGAAGAACCCTTGGTGACGATCTTGGGGGTCGACGAGGATGTCATCTCCCCCTTTGCTTTCTTCTCTTCTTTTAGATGGGCAGCGGCAGCCCTTATTCGTTGCTTAGCTACGTCCATCTCTGGAAAAGAAACACAGAAGAGAGACTAATGACAACACAAAAAATAAAATAGCTGAAAATAACATGGTCAAGATACTCACGGTGACAGGAGAATTCTTCTAGCCTATGAGCCTCAGGCGTCGGTTCAGGACCCTCGCAGTAAGCATGAAGAGTATCAAGGGTAATTAAATCTCGACACGACCGCTCCTCCAAGGGAATCTCCAAAACCCGACGGATAAAATCTTCCTGCTCGTCGGTTATGGAGGGGCGAATGAGGGCTGAAAAATACAAACAAGTTGACGACGTTAGAACCATTGAAAAACAAATAAACTATACTTGCAGAAACGACGGGGACAAAAGCTGACGGCTAAAACTTGACTCCTTTACAATCGCCCAAGTATTGTCAAAATAACCATGGGGTATTGTCTCCCATTCTTCCTGACGGCACACCCAGTCCGTCCTTTTAACGAAAAAGAACCTACTCTTCTAAGCTCTATTGGAATCCGGCATCTCATACACCAATCTCAAGTCCTTCTCCCTGACGGCAAAGTGGTACATCCCCTTGGAAGAAGAAAGGTGCCGAGGTCTGTAACAGTAAAAGAATTCGTCCAAGGAAAGCTGACGGTTCCCTCCACTCAGACGACCCCACAATATCTCGGCACCTATAAAAATCCTCCACGAATTTAGAGCAATCTGGCTGACGGATAAACCGAGAAAATTAGCCAACTGACGATGTAAGGCTGTCAGGGGCAGTCTGAGCCCTACAACAAACATGGCATCATATATACCAACGTCTGCAGTTCTTCCCGTATAACATTTTTCACCTTCCTTATGGAGACGAATGGGAATATGGTCGGGAATTTGGAAACAGACGTGCAACTCTTTAAAAAAAATTTCAGTCATTTTTGGATGAAACTTATTTACAGCCCACTCTTTGGGAAGGATGAAGGGATGGTTACCTCCAGGACTATCAGAAGTCCCTTCACAAGATTCCTCTTCGCCTTCATCCCCGCCACTACCCCTCTCTCCTTCCACCTCAACTTTACCCTCCTCACCTACTATCTCATCCTGACCGTCTCCATGACTTCCTACCTCCTCGTTAGGAGTCTGGGCTGACGTCTCCCTCTCTGACGACCAGGAAAAGCTCCCGGACTCACTACCTAAACCAAATACCTCGTTGTAGCCCGCTCTCTTGGGGACCGACGACTGGTCACTTGACGTGTCACTCGATATCTGACTACCTACAAGTGACGGGAGTAATCTAAGAACCTAGGATGACGATCTCGTTTTAAACAAATCAAAAGAAATAAAGCATGTGCAAAAGGAAAAAGAGGAAACTTACAAGTTTCTCAAACATGACGGTTGAAGAAATGACGGTAGAAATGTAGGTGAACAGTAATGAAGTACTGACGGAGGATAGGCAACGGATTTGCTCTCCAGGAATCAGTGAAAGTGAAATAGGAAAAATGGGAGGAGGTGGGCCATATATATATATAAGGGAAACGCACGAAAGACGAAGCGACACCCTCGTCCAGAAGCGAAGCCAATCGAAATTCGCCACATGTCCAAAGCATTTATTACCAACTGCATCATTTTCTCTCTCCTGGCTGAAATGAAAGCCAGCAACAAAAACTAACTCCATAGCCCGTCAGTTTCGACTGATGGAGATATGGAGTAGGGGACAACTGATACGTAAAAATAAACTATGAATCAACCCGTCAGTTTCCCACGTGTTGGAAATCCTACAGTCTAAGCTTATAGGATTAAACAACTGGAAAAAGCTGAAGGCTCCAAGACTAATGGACGGTAATTCGAAACTCTTGGGCAGTCCGTAGAACGTAGCGAGGAACTGACGCTGACATGGTTGAAGGGGATAAGGCAAGCTGATGGCCCTGAGGCCGACGGTTCTATGTAAAACCATGACTTGGCCACCACGCATGAGTAATAAGGAAATTACTTGTATTCCACGCTCAGTATTAGAGTCCTATAAGGAAAGGATTCCGCAGTCTACGCTCATAAGGATTCCTATAAGGAAAAGACTTCTACTTCAAGGAAAAAAGGTCAATCCTCAACTACTATAAAAGCCCCAATACCCTTGCAAATCGAGGTACGCATAATTAACCCTTCTCTAGTACTGTAGATGTTGAAAGCAAATTCTAACTTGACTTTCGGAGGGTATTTAGCCGGCACCACACCGGTGCTCTCTGGTAGGTCATCTCCTTTTTGTTGTGCAGGTGTTGTTTTGTGTGCGAGTATCGTGTAGCTCACTGGTGGTTTTTCCGGCATCATCAATATATATAATTTATTAGAATCAAACCCATGTAATTTTCTTTTTTCATAGAATGTAATAAGACCAAAGTCATGTAATTTAAATTTCTTTTGATCAAGTGATTATTTCATTCAATTGTTCAATAAAGAGATATATTCATAAACGTTTCTTATTTTTCCATAAAGAAATAAGTGGTGTCTCCATAAACACACACCTAAGACATTCCTTGAGGATTTCTAAGCAAGTCAATATTGCACTAACATTTTAAACTGGTACCAGAAATTTTTTAGGCATTCCAGTCGGTATAATAAAAGAATAATTAAAAATGTTTAAAAAAAATTAAAATATATTATTTGAACTAATAAATTGGGTTATTGAATTTAACCTGATATTATGACTTATTTTTATTTTAAATTATCTATTTATAAACATGTAAATAAACATACATACATAAAAAAAAAAAATTATTTATGTGCATATATGGATATTGGTAACTCTAAAATGATTCAGTAGTATTAATTGGTACAGAACATATTGTTCCCTTGTCCAAACTGAAACAATCATTGACATAAAATTGACTCCTTTGCTCCCAAGACCTTGAATTTAATGAAAAAAAAAAAAAGGAATCTCTCATTTGTATATGTTATTCACTTGTATATATAATATAAGAAGTGGTATTTTAGTGTTTGTTAGACTATTCTACTCCCTACCCAATTCTTAACCATAGGATACCCCAAAAACCCTATGAGCTAATAATTTTTATTTAAATCAACAAAAAATTTAGAGTGCAAATATTTTTACCACATATTTACATTCTTATCCTAATTGTTGACATAGTTTTTTGATGAAAAATATTAAAGGTATTGCAAATTTTCTTATATAAACTTTACAAAATTATACAACAATAAATTTATTTGGATTAGTTATTTTAAAATGTTCATTTTTTATTTTTTTAAATAACCATTTTAGAATGTGCAGTTTTAAAACTCGACTTTTAAGATCATTGTCAACGCAATATCTTATCAGCCATCATTTCACGTGCAAAAATTTCAATTTGATTTTGAAAAAAAAAAAAAAAAAAATCATTTTTTCACCTTGGGATCATGATTTGCTTCTGTTGACAACTTGGGATAATGATTTTTAACCATGGGAGCATGAAAAAAATTGTCCCATCTGTTGACAACTTTTGACCGAGTCAGAAATTTATGTCTCACGGGCCAAACTCTCACCTATAATTTCGGTCGAGTAATTACAAAATTTAATGTGTCCACTGCCCACCTACTGCCTCCGATTTTTCCGATTTTTTTAAGTGTTAAAGTATTTGTTAATAATTAATTTAGAAAAGTTTTGATAATTTTTTTTAATGAAAAATACAAAGAAAAAAAATCTCTCAAAAAGAAAAATTTGCTAAAAATAAAAAAATTTTCCTATAAAAGTTTTTTTAAAGTAGTTAATTAACAAATGTTCTTAAGGTATTTGTTAACTTTTCTCTTCTATTAATATGAAAATGTTAAAAAACAAATGGAAATTAAGTTTATCAATTAAATTTAAATTCATGATTATATTACTTTAATTGTGATTTAAAAAGTAATGTAGTGAAAATATAGCCTTGTCTCGTCCATATAGACCGTCCAAGGAAAGACCAACAAGGACGAACCAAGTGCACGTAGCGCCCGTCCAAGGTTCCCTTGAAAAGCTTGTCCGTCCTTAAAAGCATTTGGACGGATGAGCTCGACACTTAGCCTGCGAACTGAAGATTAAACCTCTGTCATGAACCGTTTCCAATGACAATTATGGAAATGGAAGTCAGTTATGGAGTTATGATAACTGACATGACAGTTACAAGAGTTTACTCTAAATACTAATCAATCCCTTAATAATAGGGGAAGTTATGAGATGAATAACCGTTAACATCGACACTATATAAACACTTTCACTCCAATGATGAAAGGTAAGTCCATTCTAGACAATATTCCCAGAGTTTTTGGAATTTCAAATTTCCCTAAGAAAGAAACTAACTTAATCATCGGAGGGTTTGTGGCCAGCTACCTCGGTCTCCTCTAACTTTTGTCAATTCTTTTTTAGGCCTAACATCTCATTGAAGCCCGTGATCATATCATTCAACCTACTAATTTTTCCAGCTTTATCAATTGGCACCGTCTGTGGGGAGTAGAAATTGTTTTACAATTTGCCTTTCTGGATAAAAGGTTGAATGGTTAGGACTAGATCGAGGGCTACCAGCCTAGGTCGTCAGGGAAGTAGAAATGCTTCAAGTCATCCTCATCACAATAGCCAATCTGCACCGATCATGCAAACATCATCTGTCCAACATACGCAATCTATAGTGGCCGCAGTGGCAGAGTTAACTTGCCAAAACCAAGAATTAAGGAGGGAGATTAATTTAAGAAGGCAAACGTATGAAGAACACGAAGGAGGACAAACACAAAGTCAAGAATATAGAGAAAACACCGAAACTGGAAGTCAGTTAAGAGGTACCACTTCGTGAAGAATGCCACATTTGGAGAAGGAGATGGACCAAATGAAGAAAGTCATGGAAGAGATGAAAGAAAACATGAGAAGGGAGAATCCTGTAGAAGACTTGGCCCATAGAACTGATTCCCCTTTTATGGCTTCCATTAACGGTCACCCTCTACAACCAAAATTCAAGTTGCCTTCTCTAGATTCGTATGATGGGTCACGAGACCCTTTTGATCACATTGCCACCTTCAAGACCATTATGCATCTTCAAGGGGTTCTCGACGAAATAATGTGTAAAGCCTTCCCTACCACCCTTAAGGGCTCAGCGTGAGTGTGGTTCAGCGAAATACCTCCAAATTTAGTAAGTTCTTTCGAGGACAAAGACACAAACATTCTACGTCCAGCCTGTTAACTATAGAATAGGGGGAAAATGAAAGCTTGCGGTTTTTCATCACTCGCTTTAATAGGGAAGCCTTGACGGTGGATGAGATGGACGATTAATTGCTACTGGCAGCTTTCCATAACGTAGTTAATTCAGACTTGTTCATGCATAAGCTTTACTAGCAAGAGCCTCAAAGCATGGCTGAACTCGTCCATTCTGCTCAAAACTTTATGAATGCAGAAGATGCAATCATAGCCAAGAAGAGGAAGAGAATTGAAAAAATGGAATTGAACCACCACTCAGAGTAAGGCCCTCGTCCAAAGAAGGGAAGAACGGATGATAAAAAAGATTGAGACAAGAAGACAAGCTCTTCAACATGGAACCAACAATACACTCCATTAAATGTGCCACTTGAACAAGTTCTTATGCAGATCAAAGATGACCCATCGCTGAAGTGGCCAGAGAAGATGAAGGGAGACCACAATAAGCACAATAGGAATAAATATTGTCGCTTCCATAGAGACAATGGGCATGACACAGATGAGTGTTATGATTTAAAACAGCAGATCGAGAATCCCATTAAACAAGGAAAATTAAGAAATTTCCTTGGATGAGACCATAAAGACAAGAAGTTGAAAGGGAAAGTGGGAGAAACCTCACACCCCCCACTTGGAGAAATAAGAATTATCCTAGGCAGAAGTTCAGCAGGCCAATCGTCCAAGTTAAAGAAAACATACTTGAAGGTAGTGTAGAGCATCCAACTTTCTGGATGATCGCCAAGAACCAGAACTACGAATGAGCAAGCCATCATGTTCATAGACGAAAAGGCCGAGAGAATTCACCATGCTCGTGATGATGCTATCGTCATCACCTTGCTTATTGCTAATTACACAACCAAAAGAGTGCTGGTAGACAATGGAAGCTCCGCTAACATTCTATATTATCTAGCTTTTCAGCAAATGAGGGTTGGACGAGATCAGTTCTGCCCAGTGCACTCGCCTCTAGTAGGATTCGGAGGAATAAAGGTACAGCCTGTAGGCACTGTTATGTTGCTAGTGGTGGTACGAGCATATCCGTAACAGGTAACTAGGGACATGAATTTCCTTGTAGTAGATTGCTCATCCTCTTATAATGCCATAATTGGAAGGCCAACTCTAATTAGATGGAAGGCAGTTACATCTACCTACCACCTGTCAGTCAAGTTCCTAACGGAGCATGGGGTAGGACAAGTACAGGGAGACCAATTAGCAGCAAAAGAGTGTTATCTGGCCATGTTGGCCACGGACAAGCAAGTTCAGACCATGAATATTGAAGAAAATAGAGTTGTGGCAGAACCCACTGAAGTGTTAGAAGATATTTCCTTAGATGAGAACAACCCTGAGAGGTATACCAGGACTGGGGCAAATCTAGAAGAAAAGATTAAGAAGGACCTCGTCCAATTTTTGAAGAAAAACGCTGATGTATTTGCTTGGAGTTATGAGGATATGCCGAGTATAGATCCTAGTGTCATCACCCACCGTCTAAATGTATGTCCTTCCTCCAAGCCAGTTCGATAAAAGAAAAGGGTGTTTGCCCCTGAGAGAGATAATGCTATTAAAGACGAAGTTCAAAAGTTGATGGTGGTGAAGTTTATACGAGAAGTGTACTATCCAAATTGGTTGGTCAATGTAGTAATGGTTACAAAGGTGAATAGCAAGTAGAGGATATGTGTAGATTTTACTGATCTAAATAAGGCTTGCCCCATGGACAGCTATCCATTGTCGCGCATTGATCAATTGGTGGATTCTACCACAGGCCACAAATTACTTAGTTTTATAGATGCTTTCTCAGGATACAATCAAATAAGGATGGACAAGGCCGACCAGAAGAAGACATCCTTTGTTACTAGTCAAGGCTTATTCTATTATGAAGTAATGCCCTTTGGCTTGAAAAACGCTGGAGCAACATACTAACGACTGGTCAACCACATGTTCTGTCCTCAGATTGGACGAAACGTAGAAGTCTATGTGGATAACATGTTGGTGAAAAGCTTGGACGAGGGAAAACATTTGGACGACTTGCAAGAGACCTTTAATACACTTAGGCGGTATAGTATGAAGTTGAATCCCAGCAAGTGCGCTTTCAGAGTAGTGTCAAGAAAATTTATTGGATTCATGGTTTCACACAGAGGGATCGAAGCAAACCCGGAAAAGATTAAAGCAATTCTAGATATGAAGCCTCCGCAGAGTATCGAAGAATTCCAGTCTCTTACCGGGCGAGTTGCTGCCTTCAACAGATTTGTTTTTAAAGCTATTGACAAGTGTTTACTATTTTTCAAGGTTTTAAAGAAAGCATTTGAGTGGACGGATGAATGCTAAAGAGCCTTTCAAGACTTGAAGACGTACCTCATCACAGTTCCGTTGCTCAGTCCATCCATGATGGGAGAAGAGTTATTTTTATACCTGGCAATGACCCCGTATGCTATGAGTTCAGCATTGATAAGAGAGGAATGAAAAGTACAAAAGCTAGTGTACTATACTAGCAGGGCATTGAGGAGAGCGGAAGGATGATATCTGCTAATAGAAAAGCTAGCTTTCACACTTATCACGATTTTCAGGAAGTTGAGGCACTACTTCCAAGTCCATGTAATCAATGTTATGATAGACCACCCGCTTAAGAAAGCCATGAAGAAGTTGGAAACCGCAGGACGATCTAGTGGGCTATCGAACTCAGTGAATTTGACATCCGTTACCAACCAAGGCATGCTATAAAGGCTTAGGCCTTGGCAGATTTTATTGCGGAGTTCACACCAAGCTACGATGACGTAGAAGGAATGGAAGACAGTAAAAAATTGGTTGTTCATATAGATGGCTCGTCCACGTAACATGCATGAGGTATAGGAGTGGTTTTGCAATCCCCTGAAGGAGATAAGTTGAAGGATAAGATCCATTTGCAATACCAAGCAACCAACAATGAAGTTGAGTATGAAACCCTCCTTAAAGGGTTAGAACTAGCTAAGTCTGTGGAAGTGAAGTCAATACTCATCCAGGGAGATTCTCAGTTGGTTATGGGCCAAATAAATGGGACGTATGAGGCAAAGGAAGGATGAATGAAAAAAATACTTGGAAAAAGTGTTACGGCTTGTGAAAAAGTTCAAGGAAGCTAACTTCGTTCAAATCTCAAGGGAGGAGAACGTGGAAGCAGATACTTTAGCAAAGGAAGCCTCAGCGATGGGAGCCATGGACGAGTTCGATGAAGTTCAGTACGTCCCAAGTATAGATCTCGTGGAAGTACAACAAATTGGATGACCCTAATAATATCGTACTTGAAGGACGAAAGGCTTACGGAAGGGAAGGATGAGGCCAAAAAACTCAGGGTTAGAGCAGCCAGGTATGTCCTTATGGACGAAGATTTGTACAAGAGAGGCTTTTTTTAGCCTTATCTCAGGTGTCTAGCTCCAGACGAGGTGAACTACGTATTGAGGGAAGTTCATGAAGGAGCCTGTGGAAATCATTAAGGAGCCAGATCACACATCCATAAGGTCATTCGTGCAGGATACTATTGACCAACTGTCCAAGCAGATGCAAAAGCTTATGTAAAGGTATGTGACCAATGCAAACGATTTAGTAATGTCCCCAGACAACCATCAGAATATCTCACCCTGATGATAGCCCTGTGGCCATTTACTCAATGAGGCCTTGACATCTTGGGTCATTTTCCATTCAGAACTAGACAGATGAAATTTTTAGTGGTAGGGATAGACTATTTCACTAAGTGGGTGGAAGCAGAACCCTTAACAAGTATCACACAGCAGAAGGTAAAGAACTTCGTCTGGAAGAACATAGTGTGTAGGTTTGGGGTGTCCAAAGTACTAGTATCTGACAACGGGCGATAATTTGATAGTGCCCTTTTTAGGGACTTTTGTGAACACTTTGGAATCCGAAATCATTATTCCTCCCCTGCTCACCCTCAAGCAAACGGTCAGGCTAAAGTTGCAAACTGATCCTTGCTGAAAATCATCAAGACTCTGCTTGAGGGGGCAAAAAGAGTATGGCCAGATGAGCTACTGGTGTCCTATTGCCGTACAGGATGACGATGAGAACCCCTACAAGGGGAAACACCTTTTAAGCTAGCATATGGAAGCGAAGCAATCATACCTGCGGAAGTACACATGGCTAACCATAGGGTGATGTCATATCAGGACAAGGATAACAAGGAGCAGCTCCGCTTGAACCTTGATCTGGTAAACGAGGTAAGGACGGAAGCAGAATAAAGGACGACAAGGTACAAAAATCTTATGGCTAAGCGATATGATGCAATGGTGAAGCCAAGGCGATTCAACATAGGAGACCTCGTCCTGAAAAGGGTTTCTTTGGCAACCAAGAACCCAGCTCATGGGAAATTGGGACCTAACTGGGAAGGACCCTACAGAGTTGTCAACTATAAAAGATAAGGATCCTATTACTTAGAGGCCCTGGACAGGAGAAAATTGGAAAATCCTTGGAATGTTGAACACTTGAGGAGGTATTACCAGTAAGATGCCAACCTGAATAAGCGTAGTTCTAGACAAGACTGAAGCCTATTCATCTACTTATTTGTCTGCATATTTTTAATAGTATTTTGTTGTTATTATGGTGTGATTATGGACGAAGTTATGGTCTGTATTTATTTTCATAATAGGCATTAGCTTCTTAGCACATGCCTCGTCCGTGAACAATGATTGTAGAATGTACATAATGTTGTGTAAATTCCTGATTTCCATACTACTTCTATTTAAATTAACCCACGAGAAGGCTAAAAAGCTCAAGACAAGAAAATTCTTTGGATGCGGGGATATAACGTCAATAAGCTTTTCTAAGGGTAAAGTAAAATCAAGACTTCAAATTTTGATTTACATTGTGGGTCAAACTTATTCTTCCTTTTACACGGGAGAAGTATCGTTGATCTTAAAGGTCATATTTTTAAGGCAAAATTACACTATTGATCTCTGAAGTTTACCATATAAGTGCAATTAGCTCCTTAGCTAAATTTTAAGTGAACACAATTAGTCCCTCAAATTTTAAAAATGAATGATATTAGTTCTTCTGTTAACTATCGTTGGCAGTGTTGTTTACGCAGTTAATGATACAGTGACCTTGCCTTTTTTTTTTTTTTAATAAAGTGGCATTTTTTAATGAGAAAAATTCAAAAATTATTTTGCACGTTAGAAACCCATTAACCCAGTTCCAAAATAAAATCTTAATTCTAACTGGTTCCAAATCAAATTCCCACCCTATCTAATTATGTAACGCACCACCTATCCAGTTATAACAAAAGAAATCAACTTGAAATAGTATTTGTGATAGATTTTACCAATATATAAAAGCAAATAAATATTTGAACACAATGTCAATGGGAACATAAAGACCGTATTAAAAGAAAATGGAAAGAAAAAATGCATCAATTAAAAAAACATATTTTGTTCTTTAATTTTCTTGAAAATTATTATGTTTCAAAAGATGAAGTTTCAAAAAATCATTTGAATGTGATAAAGAAATCAAATTTTGTTAAAAGTGACAAAACCATTGTTAAATCTAGTCATCCACCTCTTGAGACTATTTTGATAACTACTGGCACCACTAATGTTAAAGCTTCTCCTTTCAAAATTGCTGATGATCAAACTCCTATTGTTAGTCTTATTGAACAAAAAAAATTTACTAATGAGTCTCTGCATGTTCTTGGTCAACAGCTTGACCGTATTGAAGAAAAATTGTTGAAAAAATTGTTTCTGTTGAAAAATCTGCTTCTGTTCAAAAAATTGTTTCTATTAAGACTGAGGAACCTTTGATTAATCTACCCAGTCATGATAATAAATTCAAGTTCAAAACCTCCCAATCTAAAACTCTTGAAATTGTTGAAAAAATACTTGCTGATTTAAAAGTCAAAACTGAGGGTACTTCTACAAGTACTCATGCTACTTGCACTATTTCAAGAAATGATAAAGAAATTATTTCTAATGAAAATACAGATTCTGATACTGTTTCTTCTGTTTCTGCTAAAAAGGTTTTTGAAGATGATTTACCAGAAATCAAAAGATTTGTTGGAAATTCCAAACCCATGTTTCTTACAAAAAAATTGGTATTCAAAACCCACTCCTCCTGATATACAGTTTGAAGAAAGACCTTTTCAAACCCAGTTTTTTGTTTCTGCTAATAAAATCTATGAATGGAATATTGACGGTTTTTCTGAACAAAAAATTATTAACAAAATGGGACATATGTCCATGGTTGGTATTGCTTACCAAAATAATCATGATTTTGATCAACCTGAAATTGTTGACTTGCTTGCTACTGGTTTTTCTGGTACTCTTCGTGGATGGTGGGATTCATATCTCACAGAAGAATCTAGAGACTCTATTAAACATGTTGTTAAAAAGAATGATGAAGGTTTGCCTATTTTTGATGACCATATTGGTTGAGGTATTCCTAATGGTATTAATACTTTGATTTATACTATTATCAAACATTTTGTTGGTGCTCCATCTAATGTTTCATCTCGAATTTTTAATTTGCTGAATAATTTGAGATGTCCTATTATATCTGATTATAGATGGTATGAAGATGTTTTCCTTTCTAGAGTAATGCAGCAAAAGATTGTTACAAGCCTTATTGGAAAGAAAAGTTTATTGAAGGATGCAAATAAATCCTAAAAGTTTTAGAGGAGTTATTTAATGGATGTATTAATTATGAGAATCAAATTGCAAATAACATATACCAAATGTCAGTTTTCCAAAGTTAGATTTATTGGATGGAAGTTGAGTGATGGTTGGGCATTGGGAGGTCATTAAATCCTAAACCCACTAAGGTTCCTTTCCATAGTTGAAAGTTCAAATCTTAAAAATAGGAAAACCTCGTATCAAACATGCATTTCAGATTTCACAAATCTGTTAGGATATATATGTTTTAACTTGTTTAAGAACATATGTCACTTATTTATGTAAATTGGCTAATCCTTTGACAAAACACACTCTACTTGTAATTGGGTAGTTCTAGGTGTTTTTAATACTTCAAGAAACAATGTTTCAAGGTCAAGTGTTGAAGTCATCAAGTCTGTCCGAGAAAAAGCAAGTTGAAGTGCAAAGTTTTTAAAGCTCGACACCTGCTCGACAGCTACCTCGACACCTGCTATCTGTCGAGATTTAAAAAGTCAGATTTCCAATCTAATTTTCTTGGGATCCGTGAATATGTTTTTGGGCCTTCTTTTCTTCTAACCCTAAACATATAAAAGGATTATTTTAAGAGCCGTCTAGGGTGACACAAGTTGCATTATCATTGAGCAAACTCTGTTCAAGCAAATTGTGATCAACAGACGAAGTTCTTTACCTAGTTCATCTTCCATCAAGAAGTTGTTGTGTATTTGCACCATAAGATTTTGTAACCAAGCATCTTCCTGCTATTCATCATAAAGGATGAACTGAAGAACTTTGCAGCCAACCATTCTTCCTCAGTTGGTGTTCTGAAGTCGCGTACTTGGATTCGCGCATTGGTTAGTCACGTACTTGGGAGCCGTGCATCAAAGGTGGAGACTGTCACTACAGATCAAGTCCAATTGGGTATTGGGGTAAGGGTTCAACTGTAGGTTGGTAAGGTACTTGGGATTCCTTTACTTGTAACCGCTTGATTTGATAATAGTGGAGTTTCGGGAGTGGTGACCTGAAAATCACCCGGTAGGGTTTTTGCCATTAGAGTTTTTCCCATTTGTAAACAAATCACCGTGTTATTTATTTTCCGCTGCATATTTAGTTGTTGGTGATTTGTTTGTGCTTCCATAAAATTGCTTGATTAATTGATTAATTAATTACTTGGCTAAATTAATTAATTAGGGTTAATCATAAGGGGTCATTTAGATTGTGACCTAACAAGTGGTATCAGAGCAGGCACACTCTGATTAGAGTTTAATCTTTGCTATGTTGATCCATTGACCCCTGTTTGTCATGGATAGAGGAAAATATTTAATTATACCTCCTTTATTTGATGGCACTAACTGTGCATACTGGAAAGTACACATGAGAGCTTTCTTGTAGTCTTTAGATGAAAAAGTATGGCAAGCTGTAAAGATTGGCTAGACTAAGCCAACAGAAGATCCGGCCGATTGGAATGATACTAAGATAAAGGTGGTTAACTTCAACAGCAAAGCGTTAAATGCCCTATTTAGCGTAGTCACAAATGAGGAGTTCAAAAAGATATCCTCAACTGAAAGTGCTAAGGAAGCTTGGATCATCCTCCAGATTACCTATAAAGGCACAAAGGCTGTCAAAGACTCAAAACTTCAGAGGCTTACTACAAGTTTTGAAGAAATTAAGATAGAGGAGGATGAGTCATTTGATGAGTTCTATGCCAAGCTCAAGGACATAGTGAACTCAGCCTTCAATCTTGGGGAAACCATCCCTGAACCCAAGATTGTAAGGAAGGTACTCAGATCTCTACCCGAGAGATTCCATGCCAAGATTACGGCGATAGAAGAATCAAAGGACATTAACAAGATTCCTCTGACTGAGCTGGTAGGAAACTTGCAAACATATGAGATAGGATTATCTAGGATTGGCAAGTCAAGTAAAGGTAAAAGTATGGCCTTGAAGGCAAAGAATAGTGATACAGATGAGTCTTCCGATGATGAAGATTCTAAGATGAAGTCCTACATCACTCGGCAGTTCAAGAAGTTTATGAAGAATGCCAATGGAAGGAGCTTCGACAAGGACCGTAGGCAGTTCAGTTCTTCATAGTCTAAAAGCCAAGACAAAAGGAAGAAGGATGCTAAGGATAGAAGTCAGTATACTGTTCCTGCAGGACCAAAGTGCTTTGGATGTCATGGGTTCAGACACATGAAACATGAATGTCCTACATATCTCAAGAGCATTGGAAAAGTAAGGCACTTGCTGCAACTCTAAGTGACACTAAGTCTGAAGATGATTCCGACAATGAGGATGACGGAATCTTAAATGCCTTCATTGCCACAGTCAATCCTACTGAAGGGATTGTTGAAGAAGTGGATGAAGAAGAAGAACTGGTGGAGTCAAAATTTGAGAAAATGGATGATCAAGATGATATCCATTCAGCCTATGAGAAGCTTTATAAGCTCTCTGAAAAGCATGAAAAATTATACAAGCTGGCCACCAAGAAGCTCAGTGATGTGGAACTTGATCGTGAAGAGTTGTCCACAAAGTTTGATGAGGCGAATCAAACTATTGGAGCACTGAGATTTGAAAACAATTTCTTGGCTGAGAAGACCAAGAAGCTTGAAGCAGAGCTGTTTCAAGTCAGAACTCAACTAGAGAGGACTTCAAGTGCAAAGCTTGATGAGATGCTTAGCAATCAGAAATCTGCTTCGGATCGAACTGGTTTGGGGTATGGTATTTCCTTCTCTAATACTGCTTCTACTCGCAATACTGTTTTTGTTCCTCCTGCTAATAATACTGAAATTGAGAATATTGATGTTAAAACTGTATTAGTTAGTGAGAACTTAGACAAGGGTAAATCTATCTTAGGAGCACCCCTTAAGCAAGATAAGAAAGATGATAAAAACCCTAGGGCTAAGAAGGCTAACTCTCAAAAGCCTAAACAAAAGAAGCAACATCTCTATCATCATTGTGGAGCTGCTGGTCATACTAGACCAAATTGCTATAAGTGGTTAGCCACTCAACAAAGCGATGGCACGATAGCATCTGGAAGCCAAAATCAGTTTCAATCCTCTCTTGCTCCTCTTGGAGATCTTCTGAAAGCCCTCATGTTCCTTTCGAACTTGAACGGGTTAAATTCTTCCCCCTCACCGTCGGTTCAAGGATTCAATCAAAGGAAAGGCTCTTCCAAGGTGTGGAAGAAAAAGGACTTTAATTGATTTCATCACTTTCTTTTTCCTCTTGTTTTTCTGAGTTTTGCATTGCTTGTGTGCTTTGTTTCTCTGCTGGGTCAGTCTAGTTTTTTTATTATTTTGTTTAACATGTTTTATGTGTTTACTTTCAGTTTTGTTTATTTTGTTTTTAGTTAAAAAAAAAATTGAAAAAAATCAGAAAAAAATACAAAAACAGTGTGTGTTTTGTGTACTTTGGTACTTATGTACCTTGGATGGCCAATGAAACAAAGTTTTCTAAACTTTGTATCTCTTGTAACTTAGATGAGCATCTCTATGCACAACTAAGCAAGTGAGCTTTGTGGCTTTTGTTTGTGATGAGTAAGATTAGGTTATCTCTTAAAACTTAACACTCATATCTCTCTCTTTGACGGGTAGGACTAGAAAATCCTAAGAGAAAGGCATAAATAACCATTTCACCACTGGTACCCGTCAATCATAATATGACACCTGTATGCTTCGGCATAGCAAAAGTACAATGTCAAAGACATTCGTATGCTTCGGCATAACAAAAGTGCGATGTCAAATGCTTAACATCTTGGGTATTTCTTTTCTCTCTTTTATATACCCATGTATGATATGCTAAAATAAAAGAAAATATGTAAAGAAAATAAAAAGCAAAAAGATTAAAAATGCTTTAAATATGGTTGCAAGCGTGTATTCTAGGAGATGTGGGAGTTATAGGATGTACCTCGAAGGTGATAGTCCCCATCAAACAGTTATGATTGTGTGTGAGTTAAAAATTATTTTCTCATATCTCAGATCGTCATAACATCTATACACATATGCAATCTTGCGATGTTTTTCACACACAACACGCAATATTCTTTGCTACTTTTGATACATGTGCAGGTACAATGTGATTTGGCCATCACAAAGGTTTGACATGTGCTAATGTATGCTCACTAAACTGTCATAACTTGTTTTTGAAATATAAAATTGGTTAGACTTGTTTAGTGTGTGTGTGTGTTTTACACGATCCTTGTGCTTATATTTTTTGTTGAGAGATGTTTTTGAGAGATTTATATGTTGAGTGGATCTTTGGTTTAGATGTGTGTTGGATTGCATTCATGTCTGTGTTTTTCCCTTCTCGGAAAACTACCTTTTTCTGCTGGCTCGACACCTCCTCGATACCTGGTCATCTGTCGAGCTTCTCAAGTTGTTTCTTATCGCAATCTCGACACCTTTTCGACACCTGATGGATCGATCGAGAAAGTCTCTGTCCCCTCGATAGATTCTCGACACTTGATGGATCGATCGAGATTCACTTATGCTGTTTGAGTCTTCTTTCTCGACACCTGTCTCGACACCTTGCGGATCGATCGAGAAATCTTCTGTCTCCTCGATACCTTCTCGACACTTTCGCGATTGATCGAGCATCACGTATCTATTTTTCTTCATGCATTTCGATACCTCTCGACACCTCCAGCTGTCGAAGGCATTTTTCTCGATACCTTCCTTGACAGCTTCCTCGATACCTCTCGACACCTCAGCTGTCAAGATTTACTGAGGTGCCTATTTAAGTTCTATCACGATTTTTTTTTCTTCATTTTCACTTGATCTCTCCGTGTCTGTTCCTCTCCCTTTCACTCTCCTTTCACTCAAATCCTTCAACCCTCTTGGATCTTGATCTTTTCTTGCTCATATCACTTGGTAAGATCTCTATTCTCTTCATTTTACATGCATTGCATGTTTGAAAACCTAGTTTTTGGGATTTTTCATAAAAATTTGGGGTTTTTCAAAATTGTTGAGTTTTTCTTGAAATTTTGGGTTGGGTTTACTCTTAAATGTTGTTAAAATGTCATACATTGCATTTCATGTGCATTATAATGATATTTACATGCGTTTAGATGTGTGCCATATGTTGTGTGCTGGTAGGATTGGATTGGGCTGAGCCCATGATGATATTTGTGTTTTGCATATCACATGATCATGCATTCCCATGCATACGTACTTGTTATTCAAAATATTTGTCATTTTTGAACTGTTTTGGGAAATTTTCTGAGTGTTTGTCTCTCTCTTTCTCTCATTCTTTTACGTTAGTAGTGTCTATGGCACCCAAACGTAAATCCACTCCTGCTCGGAACCCTCTGCATTCTGGAGCTTCTACTTCTTCAGATACTGCTCCCTTTGACATTCGGTTCCGTGATGGAGATGCCCATAAGGCATTTTCGGAGAACTTTTCTAAACGAGGTGTTCATTCGGAACGCCAAGTTATTCTGGTGAACTTTGCCGATACTGACCTTCCCTCTGTCATTAACAGTAGGGGATGGGGGTCACTGTGTGACATTCCGGTCACTTGCCCTCTCGTGCTGATACAGGAGTTCTACTCCAACATGCACGGGATTGATCTTTCAGTACCTCACTTTGTCACTCGCGTTCGAGGTACGCGCATTCCTGTCACACCACAACTTGTTGCGGATGTGCTTAGGGTACCTAGGATAGAGTTTCCTGATTACCCTTCTTGTGAGCGTCTGAGGACTGTGTCCAAAGATGAGCTCATTTCTGCTTTTTGTGAGTGCCCTGCTAATTGGGGTGAGTATCAGTTCACATCATGTAGGCCTTTTGCTAAAGGTCCTAGATTCATTAACATGGTGATGACTTTTGTTCTCCATCCTCTTTCTCACTATAACTCTATCACAGAGCCTCGTACTCGATTTTTGCTATCTTTGCTTGAGCATCTTACCATAGACTTCCCTTCTCACTTCATCTGGTCTATCATAGAGGTATATCTTGATTCGGCGTCCCGTGATAAGCTCATCTTTCCTTCTGCTATCACGCGGATTCTACGCCATTTTTCCGTTCCCTTTCCTGTGTCCGACCACTTCACACACATATCTGCCATAGATGCCGCTACCGTAAAATGTAGTGAGGCGCAGTTCAAGTCAAGACAGCCAGGTGCCACTCCTTCCTCCCGTTCAGCGCCATCCAGATCAGCTCCATCTACATCTGCTCTTTCTTCCTCTTCGAGCGATGTATCCCTTGGTGATATTATGGTGCAGTTGCAGCGCATGGACACTCGTCTTGATACACTCTTTGCTGAGTTGTATCAGGTGAATGTTTGTGTGGGTCGTATTGCACGACAGCAGGCGATCATGGGTGGATTTGCTCCAGAGGCTACTCCTTCACTGTCTACTCCAGCAACATTAGATTCTGAGGATGATGATGATTATGATGATGGGGATGCTAGCTCTGCCGATGAGATATCTACATGACACTCTACCTTTTGTCACTCGTGACAAAAAGGGGGAGTAGTTTTGGGCTATGAGAGTAGTCATCTTAGGGGGAGAGTTAGTATAGGACATTTTTAATAGGGGGAGTGTGGACATTTTTTAGGGATGTAGTGAGGCTATATGTATTTTTTTTTCTTATCTCTTAGATACATTGGTCTTGTATATGAGGTCCTTTGACCATTTTTACATACATTGTACTTATCTTATCTCTTATATATGTTGATGTATGTTTCTTTCACCTATTTCTTCATGTGTTGTTTCTTTTCTATCTTTATACACATGTTCTTTATACTTGTATGCAATCTATTTATTTCTGTTTCACACAAGATGCCTTGATGAGTTTTGTTTAAAGTGTTTCAGAAATACATGTTGTCAAAGTCTACTTATCATAAGCTCTCTTCTTGCAAAGTTTTTCAAGAGTTTGTATTAGGATAGATTTTATTGTATTCAACAAGTGAATATGAGTTGAGTGATTTATGACTTCTCTCATATGCTCATTTGGTTGTTGTGGTTTTGTCACGGATTGCCAAAGGGGGAGATTGTTAAGACATATATGTTTTAACTTGTTTAAGAACATATGTCACTTATTTATGTAAATTGGCTAATCTTTTGACAAAACGCACTCTACTTGTAATTGGGTAGTTCTAGGTGTTTTTAATACTTCAAGAAACAATATTTCAAGGTCAAGTGTTGAAGTCATCAAGTTTGTCCAAGAGAAAGCAAGCTGAAGTGCAAAGTTTTTAAAGCTCGACACCTGCTCGACAGCTACCTCGACACCTGCTATCTGTCGAGATTTAAAAAGTCAGATTTCCAACTTGATTTTCTTGGGATCCGTGAATATGTTTTTGGGCCTTCTTTTCTTTTAACCCTAAACATATAAAATGATTATTTTAAGAGTCGTCTAGGGTGACACAAGTTGCATTATCATTGAGCAAATTCTGTTCAAGCAAATTGTGATCAACAGACGAAGTTCTTTATCTAGTTCATCTTCCATCAAGAAGTTACTGTGTATTTGTACCATAGGGTTTTGTAACCAAGCATCTTCCTGCTATTCATCATAAAGGATGAACTGAAGAACTTTGCAGCCAACCATTCTTCCTCAGTTGGTGTTCTGAAGTCGCGTACTTGGATCTGCGCATTAGTTAGTCACGTACTTGGGAGCCGTGCATCAAAGGTGGAGACTGTCACTACAGATCAAGTCCAATTGGGTATTGGGGTAAGGGTTCAACTGTAGGTTGGTAAAGTACTTGGGATTCCTTTACTTGTAACCGCTTGATTTGATAATAGTGGAGTTTCAGGAGTGGTGACCTGAAAATCACCCGGTGGGGTTTTTGCCATTAGGGTTTTCCCCATTCGTAAACAAATCACCGTGTTATTTATTTTCCGCTGCATATTTAGTTGTTGGTGATTTGTTTGTGCTTCCATAAAATTGCATGATTAATTGATTAATTAATTACTTGGCTAAATTAATTAATTAAGGTTAATCACAAGGGGTCATTCAAATTGTGACCTAACAAAATCTAAAGTCTAAAGTCCGAGTTAATGTCAACAACGTTGTCGTGCTGCAATGCAAGCATCGTGACTGGAGGGTTAAGGTGTCATTCTCCTAATCTTAATCTTAATTATAATAAGGGTCTTGATAAGGGGTGACTTTAGTGCAGTTTTTATACTTTACTTTCATAAAACAAAAAATATTTTATACTTCATTGAGCAAATTTTGGAATTATTATGTGTATCCCTTTCTGTGCTTGTCAAATGACATTATTTTTTTTTTTGAACTATTTCCAAAGTCACAATCTAGAAAAGAAAAACAAGAATATATATATATATATATACATATTAATTAATTTTTACCATAGAAGTGAGGTTCTCCCAAAAAAACTTAAAAATAAAAATAAAACTAATAAAAAAAAGGAATGTGAATATTTACCCTTTTGCCAATAAAAATGAAGAAGATGATAATGATTTTCAGTGTTTTCTAATGTTGATAGTATTAAAAAAAAAAAAAAAAGTTAAAGATAAAATATCTTTGGTTAACAGAAAAAATATGACTTACTTTTAGAGATTGTTTTCATTAAATTTTTTTGGAAATTAACTCTGCAGGAAGGATAGGCCTAGAAATGAATATTGGGCCATGAGCCCTGTCCGAGAACACTTACTACTTCGAGAACAAGTAAACATTGATGTAGAAGTATGGCTGTAAATGAACCAAGCTGATCATGAACAACTCAGGCTCGGCTCGATAAAAAAGTTGTTTATATTTTTTTGTTTATAAATAAGCCAAACTTAAACCTTAGTTTTAGGCTTGTTTAATAAACAAGCTAAGCCCAAGCAAAAAAATTTGTTTACGAACAAGCTCGTGAACTATTAGGCTTGATACACAACAATTCAAGTATAGACTCATTTATAAGTTTATGTGTTAGCTAAAAATACTCATTACACATATCTTAATAATAGCATGGCCAACATGAGACCACTACCTATATTACCTTAATTTTTTCCTTCCTTTTAAACTGATCAAGAACCACTTTAGACTATAGTTACATTTAAAAATAAATAAATAATTAAGTAAGTCACATATGATCCTTCCCTATCAATCATCTAAAGTAAAGTTATGAAACATGTTAGTATTTTCTCATTCATAATAGTTACAAACATGTATTTTTCTAGTCCTTTACCATCTAACGTGAATGTAAAAATTGTATTTTGAACAATTGCTGAAGATGTAGACAAGGAACGATGAATGAATGAATTTAATTATGTAAATAATTAATTTAAATAATGGTTAATCATAAGTAAGATTAGATGCATGATAAAATGAGTATACTATTTTCTTTTTCTTGTTTCTTAATTTTAGATATTTAAGCATTTAATAATGTAATTTGTTTAGATCTCAAGCTCAAAAACTTGACTTAAGCTCGAGTTTGAGCTTGATATTAAGCTTGAGTTTGGTTTGACTAATTAATCAAGCCAAACCAAGCCGAGCTCAAGTTTTTTGGCTTTCCCATGAGCTCAAGCTCAATCACTATTTTTAGGCTTGCCACAAGCTCAAGCTTTTAATTTTTTCTAATGAACCAAGCTTAAACATGTATTACTCGATAAAACTCGGCTCGTTTATAGCCCTATGTAGAAGTGCGGGCTAGTGAATGGAGGAAGGTGACTGGTCATGAGATTTTCAGAAGGTTGTCCGAGGACAAATTCCTCCTCGGCTTTGACAGTGCAGAGGTCAAAAGGGTTGACTTGCCATCAAGAGCAACGTTCCGAGTAGTTCCACTATTAAGGATAAGCTTCAGGAAGGTGCAGATGGGACAAGAACAAGAGCCACCATTTGATCTACACATGGAGGGCTGAGATAAAGCAAAAGGAGATAATATAAAGGAGAAAAATCCTATTATGGAGAAAGCATATGATAATTGAAAGAAGGAAAACACTGTAGCACTGAGAACTATGATTGTAACTAAGTCTAAGAAAAATATATATATCAAAGAACTACTCTTCTTGGACATTGCCGAAGAAGAATTTATTTGCACAAACTTGTTTTTTCATTGTTTTTCTTTACTTTCTCACCATCTTTAGTCCATCATGAGCATTGTCTAATTCATCTAATTCATTGAAGCCTAGTTTTTAATCCACTCTCTGCAAATTCATTGTATTAGGCTCTTTGGGCTTTAATCCATCTACCTTTTGGGCTTAAAATCCAAAATCTGCCCTTACAAACTTTATTTCACCGCAAACTAAATAATAGAAGGTATATTGTTTTTTTAACTCATTTAAGATTGATACCAAATGAATATATTTTTTTGAAAAATTACTTATTTTCTAAATAACATTGTCGCTAAAACAAATAGAATAGTATAAATAGTCAAATGCATTTATGATAAATATTTTTATTTTCTTTTGTAAAAAGGATTGAACTATACCTCTAACTCTAAAAAATACTAATAAATTCCAGTTTGGTGCTTAAATTTTGTAAAGTTTCCTTTTTTTTCCTTAAATTTTTTAGGTTTTAATTGGTAGCACCATTTGGTAACAAAACTTAACTTTGCAAATTGTCTCAGCATTTCTCACATCATCAACTACAATACTCCAAATTTAAATTTTAAAAGAAAATTTTAGAACTTTATAATAAAATCTAACGACCGATCAAACGTGCACTGTAGTTCCTCAACTATGAAAATGTAGTTCAACTAGTAAGTGCAGACTTTAACGAGCTTCAAACACAGAAAATGTTAAGTCATTAAGTGAAGTAGTTGCTCCTACACAACTTGTTGAATCTAGACAACAATTTATATTTTTTCTGTTGATAAATGCTGGCTTGTTGGGAGGGGGAAGAATTGTTTCATGTCCCAACATGAATAAAATTTCTGCCATACTTGGTCGATCTGTTGCTTGTTCTTGCACACATAATAGCCCAATATGAATACATCTTGAAACTTGATGAGTAGGATATGCTTGACCCAATAATGATGAATCAACTATATCCAAGGGTTTTCCTTCCTCCCATAAGTCCCAAACCTGAAAAATTAATAGTATAATCTTAGAGTACTACCAAGGTGAAGTGCAATCAAATCAAAACCAAATGAGAATATATTTTACTTACATGTCCAATCAAATTTAGGCAAGGACTTTCAACATGATAGTGGCTATTTCTCTTGCCACTAATTATCTCTAGTATCAAGACACCGTAGCTAAAGACATCTGATTTGGTAGAATATAATCCTTCCATAGCATACTCCGGTGACATATATCCACTGCAATTGCACAAATAAAAATAATTATGATCATAGGCGAAGCTGGTTCCCGCCCGGGGGGGGGGGGGGGGGGGGGGGGGGGGGGGGCTGGCATGACCCCCCTAGCATTTTGCAATTTTGCATTTTGCAATTTTCAACTATTATATATAGTATTTAAATCATAAAAAGTACAAATTAATGAAAAAAATAGTTATTGGCCCCTACAGATTTTAGAATTTAGGCCTTTAACTCCTCAATCCTTTTGAATTAGTCCAGAACACAAGTTATATGCATTGTGCAATTGTTTGGGTTTTGGATAGCTCTAAAATAATTTTTTTATATTTAGCCTGCTCCCTCTGAAAAATATTTCTGGCTTTGCCACTGATTATGATTGTGTAATTTTTGTTTTTAGCATTCTTTGTTAATGTGTTTGTACATGTTAATTAAGGATATGGAAAAAGAACTCACTTAACAAGCCAAACCAATCATATATATATATATATATGTGTGTGTGTGTGTGTGTGTAAGAGTAATTATTAGAATTATAATTAAATATAAATATAGCCTTTTCTAACAACTTAATCTTTTGAAATAATAGGCAATTTATCATGGTATTAGAGTAATTCTTCCCCCACACCATGAACATGCTTTGTCTATCACACCATTGACGTTATTATCATTCAGTTATTAGTGGTTGAATTTATCATCAAAGTTCTGGGTTCTCTGCATTACTTTCTTGGTGTAGAGGCCCTTTCAGTCTCGCTACTTTATATTACGAATACTCATTCTACGGAAGGCAAACAGCCAAACATGATTGGTACTAAGCCAATTCCTAATAATGATTTTGGCCCACAAACTGACTCATATTGCTATATATATGGACCTATTGTTAAATCTAATTAGTTCATGCACTGACTTACCATTACCCACACCCACTACACCATTGTTAAGCACATTTTACCATACCTCAAGACCACCATTTCACCATGGGCTTCATTTATTGTGTTGCCTATCTTTGGCTCTTGATGCATACTTTGATGCTAGTTGAGTTGGGCCTAATCTTATTCCTTTAGAGTGCTCGTAAACAGTCTAATGTATTAGAGCCAAACATTAGGGCTGAAAACAAGGCCCTAGCCACCACCACTGCTAAACTAATCTGGTTTTTAATCGTTCTTCAAAGAACTTGATATCTTACTTCCCCACAAAACATTCTTATGGTGTCAGAATATTGGCCATTACTATGACGCAACCTGCTTGTATGTCAACTCTGCCTTCCATGCCTATACAAAGCACATAGAGATCAAGTTTCATTTTGTGCGAGATAAAGTTGCCTCTAAAACTTTGGGTATTCGATCTCTCTCTACTAAAGGCATGGTCACTAATATATTTACCAAATCGTTACTAGTCTCAGCCCGCTTCTCTCATCTTTGGTGCAACCTCAACGTTAACACTTTACCATTGAGTTTAAGGGGTCCTCTTAGGAATATAAATAAAGAACCCTCTCGTCTCAACAAACCAAATCTCTCAATCAAGAAAAGAACTTAATTTTTCATCAACGAAATGGATAAATTATTTACTCAGGAGAAGTCGTGATGTACTCAAATATCCTATTGTAATCCGTGTGTATGTGTGTGTGAGAGAGAGAGGGAGAGAGAGTTACTAGGTGCCGACAACTCTGTTTGTATTTGCTTCAATTTGGTCATCTCCAAACATTCTAGCCAAACCAAAATCTGAAATTTTTGGATTCATTCCAGCATCTAGTAGAACATTGCTTGCTTTTAAATCTCTATGGATGATTTTTAGCCTTGAATCTTGATGGAGATATAAGACTCCTCGAGCAATACCAGAAATAATTTCAAATCGTTTGCTCCAATCCAACAATTGCCTTCTTATTGCATCTATACCAAAACAAGAAAGCTTCCATCAATAATTCATGACTACAAACAAATACATGCTAACATATCAAAATTCCATGATAATGTCGTAAAACAATAATTAAATAATTGAAAGCGATTAGTGATAGAAGAAATGGCGTACCAAAGATGAAAAAGTCTAGACTTTTATTTGGCATATATTCATAGATTAACATCTTTTCTTCTTTATGAATGCAACAACCTAAAAGCCTCACAAGATTCCTGTGTTGGAGTTTTGCTATAAGCATAACTTCGTTCTTAAATTCTTCTATACCTTGCCTTGAATTTTTTGAGAGTGTTTTTACTGCAATTTCCTGTCCATTATCTAGTTGACCCTGAAATGATAAAAACATATTATTATAAATTTTTTTTCCTATTACGTGCAATTGTGAACAACTTATAATCTACCTCCAAAGTACATATGATGTATAATATTGTAGTAGAATCAAATTAATATTGATGCATGTTCATAGATGCTTATCATCCACAAGGTGAAGTACCTTATAGACTGGGCCAAAGCCACCTTGTCCAAGCCTTTTATCAGGTGTGAAATTGTCTGTGGCAGCAAGTATGATGCTTATGTCGAAAAATAGTAAATCTGGGGTTCTTCTACTTTCATCAAGTTTATGAGAATCTTGAAAGCTTGTAGAACTTTCAGTAGCATCGTTGAATACTATGAGTAGTCTTTCCCTCCCTGTCCTACGCAAGCACGGTTACAAATGATGGTTGCATATATATATATATATATATAGCCATCACAATTCACAAATGCAGCTTGAGTTGGGGAAAAAAATCAATTGAAAGGTTTGCTTACCTGTTCTTTTCCTCTTTATTAACCAAAGCACAAAGAGAAAAATGATTAATGAAGTAACTAGTAAGGCCACTACCAATATTGCTAGCCTCCTCTTGTTGGCAAAGAACCCCTTTGCATGATTATCTGAATATAAGAAAGTTTCTCCATCTGTATGATTACCTAACAACAAGAAGACTTTCCCAGTCACTCATGCCACAAAAATGGTGCCCAATATGCATATTGATGCTTTAGATATTCCAGATATTATTAAAAAATTTCTTTAGAAATTTATTTATTATGTTGTTAAAGTACTGGGATCAATCACATTCATCAGTTGTAAACCATTTTATAGTAAAAATTGATAATGACATTAATATTTTTCAATTAAAAAAAATTAAAAAATGCTCAAATACTGATAAAATTATTGAGTACCTAACTCAAGTGCATCCACACGAACATACAGGCTTTGGCCCCTATCCAAAACTCTTGTATCCATCAAATCACCAAACCATATCGTGCACCCCATTTCCTCTTCCACATCAACACTTGCATACGCCGTGCAAGAACAATTCTGCAAGCACAGTGGCTCACACGCCTCGAAACCTAGATTTGGATAAACTTGTGCCATTGAAGAATCTGGAACCTTCACACTTTCCACCTTCACAAACCCTTCACCACTCCTACATAATGATGCCTCCCCACGCTTCCTTACACACCAACCTGTCTCATTTCTCATGAATCCTGGCAAACACATGCACTTGAAATCAGAACCATTGCTTTCAATGTGACATTTACCAAATGTACCACACTTGTTGTAATAGTCACACTGGTCCAAGGGTACTGACCCTATAGAAAACCAAATACAATCTGCCTTCCTGCATATAAACTTTTGAACTGATCCAGATTCTTGTACCACTACTCTTGCTAAGAAAGTTGATTCCATGACACCCCAAGTCATGGTAACCTCACTTTTGTTGTTCACAAAACTTAAATTGAAGAACGAATTAGGGATCAAAGGGGGTAGCCCACCCCATCCATGGCCAATCCAATGACCAGAACGCCACCACCGAATGTTGCCTTTGTACAAAAACAACTCTGGCGAGGAGATATCTGTGTCAAGCATAAAGGAGCAATTTCCAGATCCCGGATCATCTCTGGACTTCCAAGAGGTTACGATTCGCCTTAGACCAGTTGTTCGGTCCCATCCAAGTTTCATGTTTGGAAGAGTTGTATCGGTGGGATAATCAAAGCTTTGCCATAGAACCTCACCAGTTGTTTCGTTATGAATTAAGATTAGATTTCCTGTATCCAAGAGTTGAGCATTAGTGCTTTTGTTGCTCCATTTTGAGGCAATATTTGTGGACCAGACGGGCTGTTTCTGATAATTGACATTGAGTACTAGGTTTCCACGAGAATCAATTGAGAGAACACCAGAAGTATCATTGATAGGACTATCTCTGTTTGCAACCCACACCACGGTTCGACCTTGAGGTTCAGTTTTGTACCAAATTCCCACATAGCGGTAGGTGGACTTGCCGGGACTAAAGAAACCAAGCGCAAAGGTTTTTCCTCTAGAGACTAAAACGTCACCATCTCTAATGGGTTTGCTGATAGTTATATGCGAAGTGCCAAATTGTAGAAGAAGGAAAAGAAGCAATGTTTGCCGAAGGAGAAATACCATAGCAAAATACATGATCATTACTAGTGAGGTTGTAAGATCGGTCCGTTTGGTAAGTGGTAAAAGAGGTTGGTGTAGATAAGACTTTGATGCATGTGACGTATGAATGAGTTGGCTTGCATGTTTGTCATATTTGATGCATGAAACGTGTTTCAGCTTTCCATTCATATTCTAAAACATATCGATTTCCTCGTGAACTATATTCTTCTCAAAGATTGGCCCATCAGTTGACCAACTTTTTACTTTGTCAAATATTTCGTATCAATTATATCCGTCTATTGCACTCAAGAGTTTTTTTTTTTTTTTTTTTTTTTAAATAATTGAAAGGGAGAAGATTTGAACCTAAGTGTTTCTATTAAAAATATAATGAGATTCCAATTAAATTATAAACCTCTTGACTCTAGATTTCTTCTAATACTTTTTTAATAAAAAATGACCGCGGAAATTAAAAGTCAGTTGAGATTTTATTTATTTATTTATTTATTTAGTTCTTATAAATGTGTGACAAATTTTGGAATCAAAACATATAATCAACAGATTTGTGTTGATTATAAATCAACAGAGGGTAATATTGTTGCTCATAAATTAGCTCGTTATGCTATTTCTGTTTCGGATGTTGTAGTGTGGATGGAGGATGTTCCACCACTTTTATTTCCAGTTGTATTGGCTGACATAGCCGGTTTTTCTTAATTAGAATAAATTCCGTTCTCCCTCAAAAAAAAAAAAAAAAAAAAAAACAGATTTGTGTTAGAATTAAATGTGGGTTAAAAGTTATTCAATACCATGATTTGATGAGTTTTTCCCATATCTTTTACATTAACTACTAAGGTCCCCTGCAATGCATTGTACATTTAATTTTTTTTTTTTTTTTAAAACAACAACAAAGTCTTAATCTCTCATTTTTTTGAGTCGATTGTGGATTCTCAACAAGATTAGTTAGTGTTAGCCACGTATATATATTTTCTCCTCTATTTTATTCTATCCAAAGGCATAGTTTTTGTTACTTCCTTAATTCTTATGTATTTTTTAACTATCTACTTCTACTAATGTTATTTTTGGTTTTCCTCTACCTTTTTCATTCTCTCAACCTGAACAATTTCACTCTTTCAACTAATTGCTATATGCCCAACATTTGACCAAATCATCTCAAGCAACTTTCACTCATATTTTCATCAAGAAGAGCCACCCCTATCATTAATTATATTTTCTCAATTTGAATCATATCTTTTTGTGTGTTTCCACTAATTTGTCTTAATATCTTTCATTTAAGCTATACTTATTTTGTGAATATATTGATTCTTAATTGCCCAATATTCAATACCATAGAGCATAGCTGGTCTTATAACAATCTTATAAAATTTTTGTTTTAACTTAATAGGGAATCTATGATCGCACAATACTCTCAATGCACTTCTCCATTTCATCCACCATGTTTTTATTATTTTATAATTCACATCCTCTTCAATCTCTCTATCTTTAAGGATTATTAGCCCAAGATAAAGAAAGTTCTACCTCTTTTTGTATCTCTTGACCATCAATTATTACCATCCCTTAATATTTGTTTCCACTTTTACTAAATGTCATTCCATTTACTCTGTTTTATTCCTACTTATTTGAATGCCTTTGGAGAGCATCACAACAAAGATATGCACTTAATCTATTCCATACCAATGGAAAACCTCTTAAATCAATCTAGTTAGCTCATACATCACTAATGGAAAGAGATATGCTCTCAATGCTTATCATTGCAAACCTATAGTGATAAGAAACTCAATTTAAATTTACCCACTTGCTCTCACACTAGTTACAACGTTATCATTCATACCCTTAACGAACTTAATATACTTTAGAGGAACTCACCACCAAGGACTCTATTATTTGCTTTCTTTTAGGTCAATAAAAACCATTTATAATTATGTGTTGTAATGTTTAGGGAATCGACTTAAATTATATTATATGTTATCATAAAATGAGGAAGTATTGCCAGAATTGATATAATTAAGAAAATGGATATTTTTTTTATTCATTAGGACAGGGATCGAGTGGTGACCCCTATTAAGCTCAAGCGCCATTCACTGCTATCCTATACGTGATGATGGCTCCATATATAGTTAGAAATTGGTATATAGTTCTAGGTAAATATTGGAACTATTGAGGTGTTTATCGAGCTCTATATCAATTGCTTTAGTATCCAATCAAAAAAATAAATAAATAAAATTGCTTAAGTAAAATTACAAATATATATATATATATTATTTCCACTAATTAATTGCTTTAAGCTCACAATTATTTTTCATTCTCAAAAAAAAAAAAAAAAAAAAAAAAAAAAAAGCTCACAATTATTTTTTGTATTATTATGTTATTATATTTGCTTGACTTTTGACTTTTTTTTTTTTTTTTTTTTTTTTGCCAAAGTAACTCAATTTGAGCAAGAATGTCATATTTCAATTCAAAAAATAATTACAAACATTTATTTTGCCCAAATAATTGATACTCCACCTATAAATGATTTATATTCGAAAATAAATCCATTTTCCTCATTAATACTCTATTTAATTACATAGAATTTAGGCTACTACATTTTCGGTCTTTAAAACACACACACACACACACTACATGTCATTATAAGGATTTAGGAAATGTAAATTGTGAAGACTGATATAATTAAAATATCAACATATTACTTTAGTGTGTTCACAGAAAGTTGATTATTTCAACTAATTTACGTATATAATTTTTTTTTTATATGCGTTATTATATTTTCTTTTACCTTTTATAGTGGTTTCAATTTATACCAAAGAAAATAAGCATGAAAATATTCCATATTATAAATAACTTATTTTGATCTTTTTGAGAATAAGTAGTCCAAAATAAATTATTTCCTATATTATTTTTATAAAAAATTATCATATAAATTTGTTTTATATAAATGACTATCTTTAGATAATTAAAAAAATGAAAAAAAAAATGCATCTATCTCATTAACATATGGACAATAAGTAATACATTGACATAAATGCAAAGTTTTGATGAGAAGAATGACCAAATGAATAGAGTTTTAAGGAATGTGCTACTCAGCAAACCTTAGCTTAGATCAACATAATTAGCAACAACTTGTTTCAGTTAAACAAGTTTCACTCAAAACTTGCTTTATTGAAATGTAGACATTCAACACTTTAAATTTGTTACAAATTTGACTTAATTTAGATTTTAAAATGAGTGAAATGTGACTATTTGAAGTTGGCACAGTGCACAAATATGTTATTCCCTAGTATTCACTCCACGCTTGCGTCGCAAATCATTCAAGTAGATTTACAACAAACTATAAACCGACTTTTTGAAAACTTGATGATTTAATGTGATTTTCTATTAAAACAACCATTGTTGCACAAATAAAGATGAGAGATATAATGGTATCCTGAGAGTACACATACTTAAATTTAAATAGTTAGAAAATCCCCCTACTTAAAGTATTATTAATAATAGCTTAATTTTATATATTTGTATTGTTAGTTTTGAAGAATATAACATACATATTTTGTGTCAATTTATTTATTTTATATATGAACAAAAAAAATAATGTTAAATAATGAATTTTGTACTTAAAATAAATAATAATGCATGTATATATCTTTTGAAAGAGTTTGAAAGTAATTGTAGCAAATTCGCCCACTAATGATGGTTCCTATATTAGTATAGCTAGTTAATAGGTCTATATAAATAATTAAGAAATGATGGTTTAAATTTTTTTTTTTTTTTTAAAAAAGGTAATTAAAAAAGTTGATGGTTTTGAGAAACTAAACCAATAAGCTCAGGGAAAATCTAAAAAAAATACCTAAAAAAATTTATAAATACCAAGTAATTTTCTACTATAAATTGATTTATAAAAAAAATAAATAAATAAAAAAGAAAAAATTTGTAAAATTGTGATTGGTTAAAATTTATAACAATAATTCAATTGTTACACATAAATAAATATGTCATCGAAAAGAAAAAAAATGCAATTACAAAATAAAATAACTTCAGATTTACCTTCTAAAACTCTTTTAACTTTTTTTTTATAAAGTTAAAATCATTAACTTTATTATTCTTCATGGATTTTTATATATAAACTTATATATTTAAGTTACCAAGGTAAATATTTATTCATTTAGCTTTTCTATCTTTCCAAAAATTATATAAACTTTCCCTCTGTTCTAGGGCCCAAAAATGATGCCAACCATGGGTACTGAGCACATTTGTGGTTTACTAGTTTCTAACTTTTTATTTATTTAAGTTATTAACATAGATGTTTATTAAGATAAATATTTATTAAGAAAGAATGTTAAGGTTTTAACAAAGGACTCCAATTCAAAATTTTGATTCACCAGTTCTATTTTAATTGTTATAATTTTAACTTTCATGTAAGTTGGCATGAACTAGTCAGAATTGATGGCAAATATATTCTGATGCGGTAGTCACTAGCTACATCGTAATTCAAACATGGACTAACTCATTTTCATATGATTCATATGTTAAATATTTAGTTCTTAAAGGTATTGAGAAATATTAAAAGGTTAAAAAGTTCTACAAGGTGAAAATGCATGTGTGAATGTGTGCAGGTATCAGTGTTGACCTTTTAGCATTGCTTGTGGGAAGTTGTTTTATATACTGGGGACTGAAAAAACAGAAAGCTTATCAAGCTAAAGGAAAAGTTATTTGAGAGAAATGGTGGCTTACTATTACTAAAGAAACTATCTAATCATCAAGGTTTTGTGGAGACAACCAAAATTTATAGTGTAGAAGAGCCTGAAAAGGTCACCACCAGCTATAATGAGAGTAGATTCCTTGGACAAGGAGGCTATGGTACAGTTTATACAGGAATATTACCAGATAACATTGTGATTGCTATTAAGAAGTCCAAAATTGATAGTTAGTGTCAGGCTAAATAATTCATAAATGAGACAACTATGCTTACTCAAATTATAAATCGGAATGTAGTTAAGCTATTAGGTTGTTGTCTAGAAACAAAAGTACCATTACTAGTTTATGAATTCATCACAAATGGGACTCTTTCTTATCTCATTATTGATAAAGGGCAATCATTCTTACTTTCATGGGAAAAACATTTTTATTAACATAAATGTTTATTTATTTAGCTATTTTATGTTCCTATAAAATTATTTTTCATTTATAATATTTTTTTGTGTATATGCATATGTTAATGTTTATGTGTATGAAAATGTGTATGTTTACATGTGCACTACCTAATAATTTGTTATAAAATTCATATTTTGCAAATTCCACTACCGGATTTCATGTTTTATGTATTCTTAACACGCATGATAATGGTAATGTAAATCGAATATTAATTACCATTCGATCCATAAACTCATTTTTTATGCGTTATTTTAAACTACAAAAACTTGAATTTAAATAATTGATTGATGAGATGACTATTGATCCTTGATCACTTTGAAATTTTGCAAGCATGGAGAATCTATGTAAATAATATAATCCAATAGTAGATTTATTTGTCAAAATTCACATATAATTAAAAAATATTGAATTACAAAATATTACTTAAATTACATCAAGTGTAATTTGAACCTAATATATATACTACTGGTAAGTTGCATTCACATTAACACTAATTAGACAATTATTATAAAAAGTAGTGTACTTTCCTTTAAGGAATTGAAAAGGATCCATCTTTTATACAAAAACTAGATTCTAGGTGCATTGTTGACATCTTCCACAAGCATTTTCATGCTTACCAAGAAATTTCAAAAATAAAAAATACTTGCATTGTAGAAAAAGGAGACGTTTCCTAGCAAAGCAAATGCCAAACAGTTATGCTGTTATGATAAATTTTTTTTTTTTATATATTGTTATTTATCTTTCGTATTTCCTCAACAACAACAACAAAAAAAAAAAAAAAAAAAAAAAAAAAAAAAAAAAAAACAAATTTTAATCAAAGCAATGCAAATGTCTATAGCGACACATATTATTGATGCCAACCATTAGTATAGGGCAAATTTGGGGTTTCTACACTCCGACAATTTTTTGTGAATTTTTGGGTATATATAGTAAGTATACAATTGAGCAAAATACCTAATAAATTTCCAACATATATAATTTTCTTCCTAGTTCCTATATAGGTATGGTTAGCTAATAGGTCTATATAGAATATTAAAAATTGGAAGTTTTAAATTTCAAAAGTAACAACTAATAAAAAAAAAATGTAAAAAAGTACCCAATAATTTTCAATAAATACCTAATAATTTTTCATTATAAATTGATTTAATAAATAAATGAAATTTGATAAAATTGTGATTTGTAAAAATTACAAACTAATTCAATTGTCACATGTACACCACCCAAGAAAATAAATATGCCATCCAAAATAAAAATACGCAAATAAAAAATAAAATAATTCTAGAGTTACCTTTTAAAACTCATTAATTTTGCTCTTCATGAATTTTTATATCTAAAATTTCAAATTTAAGTTATTAATGTAGATATTTATTCATTTAGCTATTTATGTTTCTATATAATTACTAATTGTTGAATTTATTATGTTAGTTTGATTATGCATATGTTAATATTATGTTTATGTTGGTACACACACACACACACACACAAGAATAGATGGTTTTAAATCTCTTGCAATGGACTTGCCAAATTTATCTTAACCATCTAAGTAATTTCATTCTTCAATAAGAATGTTTTAAAAGAGGTATAAATTTTTAATGATAAAATTTAGTTACAAACTTAATTGTTGACTAAGGCTACAATTCCCAATAAAAATTAGCATGCCTACCAATTTTGAAAATCCAATCGTCCAATTACATGTTTTTAATATTCTTAACATGCATGTTCTTAATATTCTTAACACACATATTAAATTTTGGATCAATCAAATATTATTTACTATTGAATTCGTAAATTGATTTTTTATCACAATTTTAGATTACAAAAACTATAAATTTAAACATTTGATTAATGATATAACTATTGACCTTTGATTTTTTAGAAATTTTGCAAGTTAGAGAATATAAGAAAAAAATATAATATAATAGTAGATTTGTTAAAATTCACTTCACATAAAAAGATATAAAGTAGATTTGTCAGTCTTAGGCTACAATCAAGTTTGTAGTCAAATTTTGTCCAATTAATAGTTAAAAATTACCATGTCAATTAAAAATATGTCACATCGTTGTTCCATTAGCCACATAACCATTGAGACTAACGATATTTCATAAAATGACTAATAATGTTCACTTGAAATTTAATTTGAGGGACCAAAAACGCTCACATAGTAAACTTGAGGTACCAATAATATATTTTGGCATAATACCAAGAAAAGTCTCCAACTATACACGATGGAAAGCATGGTTTAGGAACTCTATAAAATGATATTTTCACAATTGTACAAAACAATTGATTTTGGTTAATCATAAGCAGTTATGTTTATACTGCTACTTATATATATATATATTTTTTAAAAGGGTTCATGATTATCTATTAGTTAGTTCTGAGTTTGTAGAGAATTGTCATGATTGTGGCAAATAGTTGAGTCATAGTTGGCTGTTTCCATTCTCTTGTTTTGTTTTGTTTGTTTGTTCTTTTCCTTTTCTTTTTTTTCTTTTTTTTTTTTTCTTTTTTTAACACGTAGTAGCTAATTGCACTAAACAAGTATAGCAAAGCCAAAAACACCAAATGCTAAATGCAGCTAAACAAAACCTATCTTTAACCTAAACTGGTCTTCAGCATACAGTCTTTCTTAGCGTTAAGAATTAGCGTGAAGAATTGCGTTTCTTTGGTTCTACAGGTGGTATATAGTTTACCAACCAAGCTAATTTACAAAGTACAGCTCTCAAGCTCTTCCCTTTTTTGTTGAATTACACTCCACTCAACTAAATCCTACCAGCTGAATTTGGGGTCAGACATTAAACATAAGCTCATAATAGATTTCCATATCCTTTTTGTAAAAGAAAACTAGATGATTTCTGTCCTATGAACAGGACCTGCAGAACAGAAACCACACAAGTAAATTCCCCATTGAATCATTCTGGATTTGGTTGGAATTTTTAGGTAATATGAAGATACTAGCCCAAAATCCTTGAATGTTGCAGAGTACATATTGTAGTAATTTGAGTCTTCCAGCAAAGGACAATTTTCGGGTAATCCAAGACTAATAATTCTAGCCGAAATCTTATCAAGTAAAGGCTGGAAGTCCTTAAAACTAAGCTTACATGGAATTAGAGGCATACCAAAATATTTTACTGGTAGGAAGCTTTCGTTGAATTGAAGAATCTCAAGAATTTGCCTCTTTTGAAATATCAGAAATAAATAAGCAAAATACCCCACTTTTGCTTGGGTTTATGCACAGTTCAAAATTTTATTGGAATTCTTCAAGAGCTTCTTTAATAACACGAATTGAAGATAGATCAGAAGGAGGAAAAATAAGAAGTTCAGCAAAGATAAAATGTGTAATTTTCTGCTCTTTACATTGACGATCATATTTGAATAAACCAAATGCTAGGACTTTGAATTTGAGCAGTCTATTGAAGCTTTCCATGGCAATCAGAAAGAGGTTGGGAGAAAATTGGTCCTCCTGCCTTAGACCCTTCCCTCCATTAAAATAATCCACCAAGGTTCCATTCAGTGCTATTGAGAATCTAGGAGTAGTGATGCGCTCCTTAATCCATTGGTCAAGCAGGCATTTAATTTCATTCCTACCTCGTCTTCCTTTCACAATTATAAGGAAATAACTTCTTTCATGATCCCCCAAATTAAGCCATTTATTTCTTAATATTTGTTTCATTAAAGACTTCCTAGCCCTACTAATTGAGTGATTCTCACGCAGCAGCTTCTTCTCTAACTCAGTAAGTCTCGTATCATTTGAGTTTTGTAGCAAGCCTATTTGAACAGCTTCAAGTCTTTCCCTTATGAGCTGGACCCTTTGTGATAACCCACTATATAGATCTTTATTGAAAACTTTCAGTTTAAGCTGGGTAGCCTTAAGCTTTTGGCGGAGCTTGTACATAGGTGTTCCCCTAACTTCAGAGTTCCATGCCACCTCTATCCCAGCATGCTCACACCAAAAGTTACAGAATCTAAATGATTTAGGTCCAAAGCTTTTCCTTGAACCAAATGTTAACAGAGCTGGGGAATGATCAGTGAAGAGCATAAGATAGCAGAGGATGAAGTTATCTCTGGTGATGAAGACAAAGAACCTTCAGATGCTCTCAGACTTGCAAAAGGCAAGATGAAAACGGTGTCGTAGTAAGAAGAAGCCAACGCACCATATCACTAAAACTCAAAACACTGTCGTTTGGTTAAGTCAGATATTTTAGGATTAAATGTAGTGATAATAATGTGTTAGAGGTGGTTAATCTGTTATAACAACCTCCATGATTTACACTTCCTCTCTTTCTCTCTCTCTGATTGTGTATATACGCTTAGCACAGCTCAGTGATGTATTGTGGGGATTACATTACAGAAATATAGAATTCTAGAACTCTCTTTTGGCCTTTTGTTTTCTCTCAATCTATTTCTATCTGCTCTCTTTGTTTCTTTGTTCATGGTATCAGAGCCCTAGCTTCCATGGCGTCTGTAACTACAAATTCATCTTCAACCTCATCTTCCACTTCAACCACAGTACCTACAATGGTTAATCCCATTACTCACATCAATCCCTCACTGTTACTACTGTCAAACATGTCATCCATGGTGACTGTCAAACTAGATTTCTCAAATTTTATTGTTTGGAAGCATCAAATAGAGGTAATCTTGGAGACTTACTCTATGATTGATGCTATTGATGAAACTACTATAGCTCCAGATCAGTTCTTGAAGGATTCCTTAGGCAATTTTACAACTAAAATCAATCCTGCATTTCTCACTTGGAAGAATCGAGAACAGGCCTTGTTTACATTTCTCAACTCCACACTTTCTCCTTCGATTCTTGCTCTCACCGTAGGGCAGAAATCTAGTAGGGGTGTTTGGAAAGTTCTGGAAAAACGATTTGCTTCAGTTTCTAGGTCTAGTGTGATGAGCCTTAGAAACGAATTGAATGCAGTGAAGAAAGGATCAGACTCCATTGATGTGTATTTTCAAAAAATCAAGCAAATTCGTGACAGACTTGCTGCTGTATCAATTGTTCTTGATGATGAAGATTTGCTTCATGTTGCACTTGATGGTCTGCCATCAGAGTATGATTCATTTAGTTCTGCTATAAGAACTCGCAGTGATGTTATTTCAATTGAAGAACTTAATATCTTTCTCTGAAGAGAAGGCTATCAAGAAGAGGTCTGGTTTAATTAATACTAATTCCATGGCTATGGCTGCAAATTATCAATCTCAAGGGTTTCATAGAGGTAGAGGCAGGTACAATAATCATAGAGGCCGTGGAGGTGGAGGTAGAGGAAATTTCAGTGGAGGAAATTTCAGTGGTGGTTCTTCAAATGGTCCTTTCAATCACACTCCTCCTCAGTTCAATCAACCTCAATCTAGTCAAGCATGACCTCCAGGGTTTCAGCAAAGTTTTCAGGGTCAGAATCAGAGACCACAGTGTCAAATTTGTGGAAAGAATGGACATGGAGCTCTTGATTGTTATCACTGAATGGATTTTTCTTTTCAAGGCAAGCATGCTCCATCAAGGCTTGCTGCAATGGTAGCTAATTTTGTTCAGGTTCATGGAGCTAATGGTTGGCTTACAGATACTGGTTGTTCTGATCATGTGACACCTATTCTTGCTCAGCCTTCCTTGCAACAACAACCGACTTTAGGTACTGAAACTGTGACTGTTTGAAATGGCCAAGAGTTGCCTGTTACTCATATTGGCTATAGTGAGTTGTCTACTCCTTCTCATTCCTTTAAGCTTGATGGTATACTTAGAGTTCTTGACCTTTCTTCCAATCTTTTGTCTGTCCATAAGCTTTGTTTACAAAACAATGCATTCTGCTATTTTGATGCTTATAGATTCTCTATCCAAGATTTAATTTCAGGGAAGATCCTTTACGAAGGATTGAGTAAAGATGGTGTCTATCCTATTCCTGCATCATCATCCCTGTCCTCTAATTCATCCATTTCCAATGCTTACACTTCTTCTCAAGTTCATCCTACTTCATCTGCTTTGTCTTCATGAACAAAGAAACAAAGAGAGCAGAGAGAAATAGATTGAGAGAAAACAAAAGGCCAAAAGAGAGTTCTAGAATTCTATATTTCTGTAATGTAATCCCCACGATACATCACTGAGCTGTGCTAAGCATATATAAATAATTAGAGAGAGAGAAAGAGAGGAAGCGTAAATCATGGAGGTTGTTATAACAGATTAACCACCTCTAACACATTATTATCACTACATTTAATCCTAAAATATCTGACTTAACCAAACGACAGTGTTTTGAGTTTTAGTGATACGGTGCGTTGGCTTCTTCTTACTACGACACCGTTTTCATCTTGCCTTTTGCAAGTCTGAGAGCATCTGAAGGTTCTTTGTCTTCATCACCAGAGATAACTTCATCCTCTGCTATCTTATGCTCTTCATCCCCCCTCAAGCTCATGGGGAATTGCCATATGAGTTTGGAAGTCAGCCACTGAAAACGAGGAAAAGCCAGACCCTTAGTCAGAATATCAGCCAATTGATCTTGAGAGGCAACAAACTTAACCAGAAGATCATGCCTCAAAACTCTCTCACGAACAAAATGGAAGTCCACTTCTATATGCTTTATACGAGCATGAAAAACAGGATTAGAAGCAATAGCAAGGGCTGATACGTTATCACACCACAAGACAAGAGGATCAGACAGAAAAACACCAAAATCCTTAAGAAGCATTCTAATCCAACAAAGCTCAACAGCACAGGAAGCTAGAGCTCTATACTCTGCCTCAGTGGAAGAACGAGAGACGGTAGATTGCTTCTTGGCAGACCAGGTGATTGGAGACTTACCAAGAAACACTAAAATACTAGAGATGGACTTCCGATCCATAGGATCACCAGCCCAGTCTACATCACTGTAGGCAGAAAGGGCCAATGGACCAGGTGTAAAGGCCAAACCTTGATGAATTGAACCTTGTAAATACCTCAAAATTCTCTTAGCTACCTAAAGATGATTAGAAGTAGGACTACTCATGAATTGACAAGCCTGTTGGACTGCAAAGGATATGTCAGGTCTAGTGAAAGTTAGATAATGTAAAGCACCCACCATGCTTCTATAAATGGTAGGATCTTGCAACAAAGGACTATCATTGGCTAGGAGATGAGCATTAGGAGAGCAGGGGGTCTTGCAAGGCTTGCAGCCAGACATGGAAAACTTATTCAGCAAATCCAAAGTATACTTAGTCTAATGAACAAAGAGACCACTAGGTGTATAGTCTATTTGAAGCCCCAAGAAATCATGCAACCTGCCTAAGTCCTTAAGATCAAAATCAGTACCCAACACAGCAAGAAGAGATGTAATAAAGGCAGCATGATTGCCAGTGACTATGATATCATCCACATAAAGTAAGAGAAAGACCAAATGAGAATCATGATTATAAATGAACAAATTCCCATCGGCATTAGAGGCAACAAAACCAAGATGAAGTAATTGAGAGCTAAACCTCTCAAACCAGGCCCTTGGAGCCTGTTTCAGTCCATACAAAGCCTTATGTAAAAGACAGACGTGATTAGGATAGAACTGATCCTCATAACCTTGTGGTTGAGCTATATAAACTTCCTCCTTGAGAATACCATGAAGGAAGGCATTGCTTACATCCAACTGCTTGAGAGACCAACCATAGTTCACAGCAAGAGCAAGCAACAATCTGACAATGGTAGGTTTGACCACAGGGCTAACGGTTTCCTCATAATCCAACCCATATTGCTAAAGGTACCCCCTAGCTACTAGCCTGGCCTTGTATCTAGCAATAGAACCATCACTGTGCCTTTTAAGTTTATAAAGCCACTTACAAGTGACAATATTCTTGTTTGCATAAGGTGGTACAAGAGACCAAGTCTGCTGCTTCAGTAAAGAATTAAACCCAGAATCCATAGCAGCCTTCCATTGAGAGTGCTTAACAGCCACGGCAAAGGATTGAGGCTCCTGAAAGGTGTAATCAGTACCCACCTTAAGAACCTTAGACTTGTGGATACCTAGTTTTGACCTTGTAACAATGGGATGATTATTAACAGGAATAGAAGAGGATGACTCATGTGAGACAGACAAAGGTAAAGCAGGAACAGAGGAAGGACTAGAAGAGGAAGAGGAATTGGAATCAGACATGCACAAGTCAGATTGAAGAAGAGCAAAAGGAAAGGAATCAGGAAAGGTAGACAAGGGAGAAGAAGAAGAGGAGGGAGCAGCAGAAGAAGAAGAACTTGACACATTGGACTTGACAAAAAACCAGGCAGAATCTGAAATAGAAGTAGAGAAAGGAACATTGGGAGTAGTGAGATTAGGCCTATCAGCAAATGGAAAAACATTTTCATTGAATAAAGCATAGCAGGTAGTGTATATTTTGTTGGTAGTAGGGTCTAAGCACAAATACCCTTTGGACAAAGGAGGATACCCGAGAAACACACACTTTATAGACCTAGGCTGAAGTTTATGTTTGTTGTAGGGTCTAAGGTAGGGATAGCAAGCACAACCAAATGTCTTAAGAGCTGACAAAGGTAGAGAAACAGAATTGACCATCTCCCAAGGAGAAATAAACCCAAGAGTAGATGATGGAAGCCTATTAATGAGAAAGGATGCAGTGGAAAAAGCATAGGATCAAAAATTTAGAGGTAAGTGAGACTGATACAACAAAGCTAAACCAGTCTCCACAATGTGCCTATGTTTCCTTTCTGAGACACCATTTTGTTGAGGAACATAAGGACATGAAGTTTGATGAACAATACCATTATCAGAACAAAGTTGTTGAAATTGAGAATTAAGGTATTCCTTGCCATTATCAGACCTAAGAATCTTAATTTTAGCAGAATATTGAGTCTCAACCAAATTTTTAAAGTGCTCAAACACAGCAAACAACTCAGATTTCTGTTTGAGTAAAAAGAACCAGGTATATCTAGTGTAATCATTAATGAATACCACATAGTAAGAGTAACCAAATAAAGAGGAAATGGGAGCAGGACCCCAAACACCAAAGTGCACAATTTGAAGCATAGAATTGGATTGAATATCATGTTTATTCAAAGGAAATCTGTGCATCTTTGCACTAATACAAGATGTACAAGAAGAGCAGCATTCATCAATCTTATTGAAAGTAAAAGCAAGATTTACAGGTTAAATGGCAAAATGGAGAAGTTTTGCACTAGGATGTCCAAGCCTTTTGTGCCAAAGTGAAATTTGAGCAGAAGTAGCTGAAGGCAAAGCAGATGAAGTAGGATGAACTTGAGAAGAAGTGTAAGAAGTGGAAATGGATGAATTGGAGGACAGGGATGATGATGCAGGAATAGGATAGACACCATCTTTACTCAATCCTTCGTAAAGGATCTTCCCTGAAATTAAATCCTAGATAGAGAATCTATAAGCATCAAAATAGCAGAATGCATTGTTTTGTAAACAAAGCTTATGGACAGACAAAAGATTGGAAGAAAGGTCAGGAACCCTAAGTATACCATCAAGCTTAAAGGTATGAGAAGGAGTAGACAACTCACCATTGCCAATATGAGTAACAGGCAACTCTTGGCCATTTCCAATAGTCACAGTTTTAGTACCTGAAGTAGGTTGTTGTTGCAAGGAAAGATGAGCAAGATCAGGTGTCACATGATCAAAACAACCAGTATCTGTAAGCCAACCATTAGCTCCATGAACCTGAGCAAAATTAGCCACCATTGCAACAAGCCTTGATGGAGCATGCTTGCCTTGAAAAGAAAAATACATCCGGTGATAACAATCAAGAGCTCCATGTCCATTCTTTCCACAAATTTGACACTGTGGTCTTTGATTCTGACCCTGAAAACTTTGCTGAAACCCTAGAGGTCTTACTTGACCAGATTGAGGTTGATTGAACTGAGGAGGAGTGTGATTGAAAGGACCATTTGAAGAACCACCACTGAAATTTCCTCTACCTCCACCTCCACGGCCTCTATGATTATTGTACCTGCCTCTACCTCTATGAAACCCTTGAGATTGATAATTTGCAGCCATAGCCATGGAATTAGTATCAATTAGACCAGACCTCTTCTTGATAGCCCTCTCTTCAGCATTAAGAAGGATATTAAGTTCTTCAATTGAAATAACATCACCGCGAGTTCTTATAGCAGAACTAAATGAATCATACTCTGATGGTAAACCATCAAGAGTAACATGAAGCAAATCTTCATCATCAAGAACAATTGATACAGCAGCAAGCTCATCAAACTTCATGTCCTTATGTTCCTCAACAAAATGGTGTCTCAGAAAGGAAACATAGGCACATTGTGGAGACTGGTTTAGCTTTGTTGTATCAGTCTCACTTACCTCTAAATTTTTGGTCCTATGCTTTTTCCACTGCATCCTTTCTCATTAATAGGCTGCCATCATCTGCTCTTGGGTTTATTTCTCCTTAGGAGATGGTTAATTCTGTTTCTCCACCTTTGTCAACTCTTAGGACATTTAATTGTGCCTGCTATCCCTACCTTAGACCCTGCAATAAACATAAACTTCAGCCTAGGTCTATAAAGTGTGTGTTTCTTAGGTATCCTCCTTTGTCCAAAGGGTATTTGTGCTTAGACCCTACTACCAACAAAATATACACTACCTGCTATGCTTTATTCAATGAAAATGTTTTTCCATTTGCTGATAGGCCTAATCTCACTACTCCCAATGTTCCTTTCTCTACTTCTATTTCAGATTCTGCCTGGTTTTCTGTCAAGTCCAATGTGTCAAGTTCTTCTTCTTCTGCTGCTCCCTCCTCTTCTTCTTCTCCCTTGTCTACCTTTCCTGATTCCTTTCCTTTTGCTCTTCTTCAATTTGAATTGTGTATGTCTGATTCCAATTCCTCTTCCTCTTCTAGTCCTTCCTCTGTTCCTGCTTTACCTTTGTCTATCTCACCTGAGTCATCCTCTTCAATTCCTATTAATAATCATCCCATGGTTACAAGGTCAAAACCAGGTATCCACAAGCCTAAGGTTCTTAAGGTGGGTACTGATTACACCTTTCAGGAGCTTCCATCCTTTGCTGTGGCTGTTAAGCACTCTCAATGGAAGGCTGCTATGGATTCTGAGTTTAATTCTTTACTGAAGCAGCAGACTTGGTTTCTTGTACCACCTCCTGCAAACAAGAATATTGTCACTTGTAAGTGGGTTTATAAACTTAAAAGGCACAGTGATGGTTCTATTGCCAGATACAAGGCCAGGCTAGTGGCTAGGGGGTACCTTCAGCAATATGGGTTGGATTATGAGGAAACCTTTAGCCCTATGGTCAAACCTACCACTGTCAGATTGTTGCTTGCTCTTGCTGTGAACTATGGTTGGTCTCTCAGGCAGTTGGATGTAAGCAATGCCTTCCTTCATGGTATTCTCAAGGAGGAAGTTTATATGGCTCAACCACAAGGTTATGAGGATCAGTTTTATCCTAATCATGTTTGTCTTTTACATAAGGCTTTGTATGGACTGAAACAGGCTCCAAGGGCCTGGTTTGAGAGGTTTAGCTCTCAGTTACTTCATCTTGGTTTTGTTGCCTCTAGTGATGATGGGAATTTGTTCATTTATAATCATGATTCTCATTTGGTCTTTCTCTTACTTTATGTGGATGATATCATAGTCACTGGCAATCATGCTACCTTTATTACATCTCTTCTTGCTGTGTTGGGTACTGATTTTAATCTTAAGGACTTAGGCAGGTTGCATTATTTCTTGGGGCTTCAAATAGACTATACACCTAGTGGTCTCTTTGTTCATCAGACTAAGTATACTTTGGATTTGCTGAATAAGTTTTCCATGTCTGGCTACAAGCCTTGCGAGACTCCCTGCTCTCCTAATGCTCATCTCCTAGCCAATGATAGTCCTTTGTTGCAAGATCCTACCATTTATAGAAGCATGGTGGGTGCTTTACAGTATCTGACTTTCACTAGACTTGATATATCCTTTGCAGTCCAACAGGCTTGTCAATTCATGAGTAGTCCTACTTCTAATCATCTTCAAGCAGCTAAGAGAATTTTGAGGTATTTACAAGGTTCAATTCATCAAGGTTTGGCCTTTACACTTGGTCCATTGGCCCTTTCTGCCTACAGTGATGCAGACTGGGCCGGTGATCCTATGGATCGGAAGTCCATCTCTGGTATTTTAGTGTTTCTTGGTAATTCTCCAATCACCTGGTCGGCCAAGAAGCAATCTACCGTCTCTCGTTCTTCCACTGAGGCAGAGTATAGAGCTCTAGCTTCCTGTGCTACTGAGCTTTGTTGGATTAGAATGCTTCTCAAGGATTTTGGTGTTTTTCTGTTTGATCCTCTTGTCTTGTGGTGTGATAATGTATCAGCCCTTGCTATTGCTTCTAATTCTGTTTTTCACGCTCGTACAAAGCATATAGAAGTGGACTTCCATTTTGTTCGTGAGAGAGTTTTGAGGCATGATCTTCTAGTTAAGTTTGTTGCCTCTCAAGATCAATTGGCTGATATTCTGACTAAGGGTCTGGCTTCTCCTCGTTTTCAGTGGCTGACTTCCAAACTCATGTGGCAATTCCCCATGAGCTTGAGGGGGGATGAAGAGCATAAGATAGCAGAGGATGAAGTTATCTCTGGTGATGAAGACAAAGAACCTTCAGATGCTCTCAGACTTGCAAAAGGCAAGATGAAAACGGTGTCATAGTAAGAAGAAGCCAACGCACCGTATCACTAAAACTCAAAACACTGTCGTTTGATTAAGTTAGATATTTTAGGATTAAATGTAGTGATAATAATGTGTTAGAGGTGGTTAATCTGTTATAACAACCTCCATGATTTACGCTTCCTCTCTTTCTCTCTCTCTGATTATGTATATATGCTTAGCACAGCTCAGTGATGTATTGTGGGGATTACATTACAGAAATATAGAATTCTAGAACTCTCTTTTGGCCTTTTGTTTTCTCTCAATCTATTTCTCTCTGCTCTCTTTGTTTCTTTGTTCAATCAGAAATCCCAGTGACCAGAAACTCCACTACGAAGTAACTTATACCAAAAAACTATTGCTGATTAACCATCACCCTATCAAGTGTTCCATACTAACTAATTCATGAGAAATTATGGAAAATAGGAGGAGAAGCACCATTCCACTTTGAAGTTTCACCAAGATCCTGTAACTTCTCCTTGCTTCTTACCTTCATACTAGTGCTAAGACTTCAATGCTTCTTCTACAATCTGCTGCACTGTGAGAGGGGAAAATTCCTTTTGTGCTGTGGACTGCAATGGACCAGGGCCTTGAGAGTACTACGCCACACCATGCTTTCCTTGACTACCCTTTTTGTTCAATACACTTAGTACACATCAAAGGTACACAAGGATATTCAATTTTAGGAGTAAAAAATTGCCCATTCCCCACATCAACTTCCACTTCTCTTGGAAAATCAGCTTCTAATTAAACTCAGTATTCAGTAACACTATCTGCAATATGGATTCTAATATTGAGCCCATAAGCCCTCCACAATTCTTCTAATCATCAAGAACGACAGAGGCTTTTACAAGAATTGCCCAACTATACTCGTTTCCCATTTGGCAATCCCAGATTGATCTTGGTGGCTTTACAACAATTTTCCTATTGACCCTCACACAGATTCATAATACAAAATTCAGTCCATTATCTTGTTATTTTCACACTTCATTTCAGGTTGACTTTTTGTATAATAAATGTGTGTCAATGATAAACCCAACTAAAAGTGAAGTTGCTTGAAAGAAAGACTCTACCAGTTTGTTCCTCGGCCCACAAAGAAAGAGTTGGCCCAAAGTCCAGAAGAGAGAGATATTAGTGTATTACACACTGTAAATGCTCTGCCCGTATGTTTAATATAGCCCAAATAACGATAAGTCTGCATAGGATAACCCTATAAGTCAATGCACGTGAGATCTCCATCCGTAACTTAAAGAGTAGGGAAATCTTGCGGTATATAACTCAAAATGGTTTTGTCAACCAATACATTTCTTGTTCCAGAATAAATAATGAATGAATGAGGCAACAGATGTTTTCTGCAAATGAACTAACCAGATTAGAGTTTGATTTTGGGCATTGCCAGCAGATGGCAGAGGAAGAAGGCGAGAGAGATAAGGGGAGACTTTTTATTTTTAAGTTTTTAACATAGTGATGAATGAAATAATTAATTAAAACGTGTACATATAAATTTATTTTAAAGTTAATTTACATGGCATAATACATGTAAAATTAGTATAAAAAAATGACACGTTATTGTTCCGTTAGTCACATAAGCAAAACACTAATGGCAGTTAACAAAATGACTAACAATATTCACGTTTTAAATTTTAAGGACTTATATTCACTTGAAATTTGAGGAATCAATTGCACTCAGAGAGTAAACCCTAAGAATATAGTTTCACTTTTTACTTTCTCATGTGTAGTCTGATAGGAAATTATTAAAAAAAAAAAATGGCAATGTTTATTAGGCACACAATTGTTACACACATTTCACCTTTGTACAAAAATCGAAGTCATAATTTTGGACTTGAAAATCTTAACTTCAATTCAAGATTTTAGTTCAAAAAAGTGCAAGTGGGTGTGTTTAGGAGATATTTCCCAATAAAATAATGGCCTTTTAGTTTAGCGTAGAGAAGTCGGTTTTTTAGCCAATTTCGTGTACATGGATGTGGACCCAAAATTAATCTTCAAGAAATTAAACAGGTGTGGGCTAAACCCAACCACTGTAATGCATGGGTGATTTTATTAGGCCCCTTTTTGGTCATTTGCAGATTGGATAAATATTACTCAATGAGGTTGAGTTACGTTGCCTGTGAAAATAAATATCCCTGAACATCTAAATTGTTTAATAATTCCCTTCTTTATGTCAATAAAAGATGCCCGCCTTTGATATTTATATGACATTTATTAATAGATTGATTATTTTTTCCTTAGCATTTTGATTTAAGCTATCAAGCAAATGGACCTTCTCAAAGCCCTAGACCCAAAGGGTATGCCTCCTCTCTTTTATTAGCACTATTAGAATTTAATTGGTGATAACATGACTCCCTCTGTTCTAAAATTTCTCAATACTGCATCCCTACTTGAGTGCCTCAATCATACTTTTATTATTTTAATCCCCAAAAAGCAGAACCCGAAACATGCTTTTGATTTTAGACTTATTAGCCTCTGTAATGTATTGTATAATATTTTTTCGAAAGTCTTACAAATAGGCTTAAAAGAATTCTACCAAAAATTATTACTGACCATGAGAGTGCTTTTACTAAGAGCCGATTAATTTTTTATAATATTTTGGTAGCTTTTGAGTCTCTCCATAGCATGCATAAACATACTAGGAAGGAAGGTTAAGTGGCTATCAAGCTTGATATAAGCAAAGCCTATGATAATAGAATGTAATTGTGACTTTGTAAGTATTTAAAATTCATATTTTTGCATGAATGCATCTGCTTGAGTCTCTTCATAGCATGCATAAACATACTAGGAAGGAAGGTTAAGTGGCTATCAAGCTTGATATGAGCAAAGCCTATGATAATAGAATGTAATTGTGACTTTGTGAGTATTTAAAATTCATATTTTTGCATAAATGTATCTGCATGAAGTGTTAGATGCAATTCTCACGAAGCATTAGATTCAGGTTTAGTTTGATTATGGATTTTTCACCCAAAAGAAGTAGATTTAAATGTTATCTTTCTGAACATATATATCCAACATAAACTATGCAAATATGCAATAAATTTAGTCTGATGCGGCATCAAATATTTTGTGGTTTAATTCAATCTTTATCGGGTAAATAACTACTTGAGTAAAAATCCAAGGGTTTGCTGGTGATTAGATTAGATGAGCTTTAACATGTGATTTTAATTAAACCGCAAACACATTCCTATACATACTATAAATTCCGTTCCTTTGTCTTGGGATCTTTATTGAAATTTCTTATATGTGTGTAATCCTAGTAATAGGGTGGTATATGTATATGCTAAATTGCTAATGATACATGTGACTCCTATTACAGGAGTAACACTAAAATTTCAGCAACCTCTGGACAAAGCCCTAGTTTTGGGTGAACCAAAGTGCATTGATCTTTATTATGTTCTTTCTTTTTTGTTATTTGCATCCCATTAATCTGGATTTGGTTTCACATTTCCTAACAGTTCGATTTTTTTAATGAAAATTTTCATTCATAAAAAGAAAAACCAATAGAGTGAGAGGTAAGAAAAAGAATTAAGGAATTTCATTTTTTCGTTAGTACATAAAACAATATAATGTTAATTAGTCCTAAAAATTGTTATACATACAATTTAAATGAACCTCTACAGCTTTACCATTAGCGAGCTTCAACCTTAGATATTGTCACTTCATTTACAGAACAAGAACCTCCTCCTATGACAGGAGCCAAATCTTGTATAGGTCTTCTGAAAATGAAAGCAGGTTGTTTAGGAGAAGGAAGTATTGCCTCACTACTCAGCATATGAAGAATAGCCAACATTGTTGGTCGATCCATTACATCTTCTTGCACACATAAGAGCTCAATTTGAATGCATCTCAAGACTTGATCGGAAACATATGAATCATTTATCGATGAATCAATTATATCCAAAGCTCTACCTTCCCTCCATAGTTCCCATACCTGTGTGGTTCATATATAGCATTATCCATATAAAGCTATATTATAAATGAAAATTGTAAATATTGTCTTTTTTTTTTTTTTTTTTTTTTTTTTGTTACTTACATGACCAATCAAAGTTAGGGAAGGATGTTTCTGATAAGAATCGTTATTCTTCTTGCCGCTTATGATCTCCAACAATACAACACCAAAACTAAAGACATCTGATTTTATTGAAAATTTTCCAAATACTACATACTCTGGTGACATATAACCACTGTATGTGAAAACATATCAAATGTAAGTTTAACTTTGGCATTATGCTTTAATTTCTCTGTTTGTGTGCATGCAAGCTAGCATGTGTGTGATACTTACTATGTTCCAACAACTCTAGTTGTTTTGTCTTGAATTTGGTCCCCTTTAAATATACGAGCCATGCCGAAGTCTGAAATTCTGGGGTTCATTTCAGCATCTAGTAAAATATTGCTAGTTTTAAGATCCCTATGGATAATTCTCAATCTTGAGTCTTGATGAAGATACAAAATCCCACGAGCAACCCCATCAACAATTTCACAACGTTTTCTCCAATTTAGTATTGAACTTCTTGTATGATCTAAAATAAAATTTTGCTCCAACATGTGAATTAACAATGTTGAAATATGTGGTTTTATGGACTAAAATTGAAGTCTTTGAACATATATATCATAAAATAAAATAAAATCAGTTAAGGCAATATTTTTTAGAAAGAAAAAATACCAAAAATGAAGGAGTCCAAGCTTTTGTTGGGCATGTACTCATAAATCAACATCTTTTCTTCCTCTTGAATGCAACACTCAAAAAGTTTGACGAGATTTCTATGCTGAAGTTTTGCAATCAGCATAACTTCATTTTTGAATTCTTCAATTCCTTGTCCTGAACTCTTGGATAGCCTTTTTACAGCTATCTGTTGTCCATTAGGTAATTGACCCTGAATTCAATATTCAAAATTAAACACTCATGACTACTAGTTTTAACGACTCCATCTGCTACATCATCAACTTATGTCTTAGCCTAAGAAACTCATTTCCCATAATTAACATCCACACAATAATGGTATATGAAACATAGAAAAATGGGCAATATATCAACAATGTCATTATGAATTTTAGCTATACCTTAAAAACAGAGCCAAAACCACCTTGCCCAAGTTTGTTGGTCGGAGAGAAATTGTCAGTGGCTGCAACAATGCAACTTAGATTGAAAGTGGACAAATCTGGATGTCTACTACTGTCCTTGAGCTCATTTCCCTCCAAAGAACATTCAGTACCAATAAAACTTAATGATTGATTGTGCAATTTTCTCATCACTGTCCTAAAGCATATTGACAAACATTGCTCACTATAATTTCCCAATTAAGCATTTATATATTTACATCACAATAATGACTAATCTAAATGGTTCTTAATATATGGTACATTTTTTGCGACTTAGCAAAGCACACAATTCAACTGATTTTGTTACCTTTCGTTTTCCTCTTCTTCATTAGCAACATGTAGACTAGCAAGGATACCAGAAAAAATGGCACAGCAACACACAATATTGTAATAGCTAGCAGCCTCTTGTTGCCACGAAAACCTTTGGACTTCCTTGTATACTTGGCTGAAAAGGGAAATAAAACAAGCAATGAGTCCAAGATCCAAAAGTGCAATAGGCAGAAATGAAAATAGTAAAACAAATAAATAAATAAAATGCAAGCCAGAAGAGGAGGCTACCTAACTCCGATGCATCCACTCGAATATTTAAATCCCACCCTTCATCTGAATTCTCTAAAATGTCTACCAATTCACCATACCATGCCAAGCAACCTGTCCCCTTTCCATCAATATTCATACTAACAAAAGCTGTGCAAGAGCAATTACTCAAGCATGCCTGCTCACACTCTGAGCTACTCATACTCATGTCCATCCAAACTGCATTAGCTGAATCAGGACCCTTTAAACGTTGCACCTTCACAAACCCTTCTCCATTCCTACACATTGACAGCCCCAACTTTTTCCTAACACACCCCTCAGAACCATCTCTGAGATACCAATCCCTTGGAGACTTGGGTTCATACCCTGGCAAACACATACACTCAAACCTATTAATATTATCAGGACTACATTTACTATACGTGCCACACTGTCTATATTTGTCACACCGGTATTTAGGTGCTGACCAAAGTTCCTTCCATTGAAGATCACCTTCATTCCACATAAGTTGTTGTAGCAATCCAGTGTTGTCAACCACTAATCTAGAAATAATAGAAGGGTCATCAAGAAAGTAAGCATAAGATACCTCATCTTCATTGTTAACAAAATCAAACTTATAACCTGATGAAACTGTTGCTGGTGATGAGCTATGCCATGGCCATGGACCTGGCCGCCAATATGGGGTCGAACCCTTATACAAAAACACTTCTGGGGAGCCATAAAGTATCATCTTATAGAAGCAGTCCCCAGATCCGGGGTCATCTTGTGACTTCCAAGTTGTTAAGAACCTGCCTAGTCCAGTTATCAAATTCACACCAAGCTTCATTTTTGGAAGCAAAGTATCTGTGGGATAGTCGAAGCTTTGCCATAGCAGTCCATTTTGGTTATTGTCTTGGACCAATACTAAGTTTCCTGAATCTTGAAGCTGAGCTACAGAGGAGGTTGTGGTTGTTCCTTTGACAGACACATTTGTAGACCAAACAAGACGGTTAGAACTCTCATGAAGGACAAGGTTTCCAAACTGGTTGATTGAGAGAACTCCGGAGGAATCATTGATAGGATCGTTCCTGTTTGCAACCCATACTACAGTTTGTTTTTTCACTTTGACATACCAAATACCAAGATACCGATGGCTAGAGTTACTGGGGCTGAAGAAGCCTAAGGCGAAATTGTTTTCTTTGGATATCAAAGATTGGCCATCGTTGATGAATTGTTTTGGTGCTAAGGTGTCATAGGAAATGCAAAATGGTAAGAAGAGAACGATTAGAATTAAAGACTTGGACATTATTTTTAGCATCTATGCTATGTGCAAGCGGTCAAAAAAAATCTTTGGGGCAAATTTTTTTTTTTTGATATTTTGTTTGATTGAGGATTTTGAAGTCTCTGGACCAAAAAATAAGGAAGAGAGAGAGAGAGAGCTATGAACTATAGAGTCTTCCATCTCTTTTGTTTTAGGACTAGGCGTCTTTCAAAGTTCAAACGATTAGTTGCGTAACAAAAAAAAAATTTGTTATTGCGTCAAAGTCTAAAGTCTTACACCAGTTACTAGGCATTACAAGTCAAGCACAAGACCAACAGTGCATAGGAACTGAGCGGACATTGTTGGGGTCAATTTTTTAGCACGGATCTTGAACTTTAAAATGTTTCTATGAGCATAAAAAATTTATCTTCTCGTCCAAATCAGCCCAGCCTGATTCCCAAGCTGCTAGCGTGTTCTTTTTTTTTTTTTTTTTTCTTATTTTCTTTTTTGATAATTCAATCTGATAACAATGGTGGATGAAAGATTAACCCTTGAAAGTTTTCGTTAAAAATACGGAGAAGTGTATTGAACTACAGTGGCCTTTTCAAACTACAAACTACAGTCAACCATATGCATTGCTTATATTCATAAAAGAATGGCAAGCCATGTCTCTGAGTCAATATTTTCGACTAATAAAAGTTGCATTAAAAGACCGCATTTGCATATAGCAAAAGCTAGACGTGACTGGGGTCCATCACGATGATGATTGAACATTGATGTCTTTGGTGTGTTGACAATGGTAACTTTGACCTGCGTGTATTTTACCTCTTCCAGATTCATGTACCTGGAATGATAATTGATCAATGATCATGTGAGATGTAATTGTTGAGAGGGAAAATTCTTGACCTATTACAAACTGGCACATTATACTACCAAGTTCACAAAGTATGGCCAATCACACATTGACACGTGTAAGTAATGACATAAGCAGCCTGGCATGTGTAAGCAATGACACAATCAGTCCAATCGCTGACATGTGTCACCTTAAAAATCAAAACATTTTGGCCAATCAAAAGATGCCACATATCTTGGAGAAAAAGTTATTAAGCTCCTCTAATCAAACTATGACACAGGTCACCAATCAAATTTCGCCACATGTCGCTCACCCACCCCCAAACTCCTATATATAAAAGCCTTCTTAAGGCATTTCTACAGACTAAGACATCCAGAACACAAGCAGCATTAAAATAGATTCAAAAGCACTCAAAAGTACAAAAATTCTATAGGAATCAAGCCTTAAAGCCTTCAAGAACTTCAACCTCAAAATCGAAGAACATTCAAAAGAGAACCATCCAAACTACTTTCCTAGATTTTAAAGTTTGCTAGAATCAAGCTCAAAAGCCTCTAGAAACTTCAAGAAATTGTAAATTGGTGAAGCTCTACAAATTCAAGCCCCAAAAAACTTCCACCACAAAATCTTCGAAGACAAAGAACACACGAAGAACCCAAAAAACATATGAAAAAAACAAAGATAAAGAATTTCTAACAAGCTCATAGTCAGAGATTCATTGTAATTATGTTTCAAGGGTTTCGATCCATTCTCCAATCAAATTGAAGGATATTTGGTGTTCGATTCAAAATCATATTATTACAATTCCAATCAACAAATCTTTCAAAGAAATCGAATCAGAGGATCACTCTTTTGTAATTTCAGAAAAGTGTACCACATATTCATCAATACAAATTCGCATTTGTGAAACTATTTTACTTCTTTGATTTATTTCAAACTAAAAATTTGGTCATCTACAGTAATGTAAGGCTATAAATTGAGGCGACCAGATCCAAATTCAGCTTCTCATATTCACATATTGACATTAAAATATGACCAAGTAGGAAATATGGTGATTACGTGTTTTGGGGTGGACTATAGCTTGAGCTCAAATGACAAAGCCTTCTGTCTTGTAAAACAATAGTTAAGTTATTATTCAGTAATATTACTCTTAGTACAAGTGATCAAGGAGTTTTGACAGGACCTGGTGCATTATTACTGGTTTAATCACACCCACTTTTGAGTATATTTAAAACTCATCTCATATAATTGCATGATGCAATCTAACACCTAAATCTTGGCCTCAAACCAAAAGGAAATGAAAAGATTTGGCTCCAAACATATTTGGAGTTCTCTTCATATATAGTTTCAGTCAAATGACTTTGTTAATGATTCATATAACTTGTTTAAATAATACACATAAATAAGTTTATAAATAGCCACATAAATAAGTTGGAAAAGATAGCTCTAAACATGTTAGGAGCCAAACTTTGTTAAAGCAAAACACCAAGAAAATGGATGATCTAGTGACAAGAAAACAATTACAAAACTTTAGATTCAAGTTTTGTTCAATTTGAAATTCTTACTAACTGTTTGGCAAAGATTATTTTTGACAACTTATTTTACTATTCAACTAAGTTTTGATACTATTCATAGGTCTCACTGTGTTATTTTAGCTAACTTTTACCTTTATTTACAATACTTACAGTAAAAAAATTTCAGTTTCAACAAAATAAGCGGATTTCAAACAAATCCTTACTAGGATCGTCCAGATTTAAAGTGCGGATTTTTTTGAACATAAAGCCAATATAATTTATACAGTCGATTTTGGTCTTCAAATATATAATGGTTACTAAAGTTCAAACTTTAGAAAAAATCTGAGTCAAAATATCCAAGGATTGCAGGTGATTATATTAACATGTGAGGTTAAACAGCAAACACATTCCTATTGGTTGATTATGACAAAGATATTTACTCAATAGAACTTTGCTCCCAAACTACCATCCATCACAGACTGCACGTTTAGCTTTTTGCTTTCCTTAATTCTAATATTGGGCTATGACTTGTTGCTTAAGGCTCAGAAAATTATCTGTAGCTAACATAATTCTCTAATATGTTTCAATTGTTAACTTATGAGGCTTGAACTACAGTTATAGATCTTGAAAGGTCAAGGGAGGGTACAACCCACTGAAGTAGACTGTATTCACCAACATTTAAAATAAATAAATAAAAGGAAATTATATTTATTCTTTAATACAAAGGGAGTAAAATCAAAAATGTTAATTTGTCCGACAAATCCTTATAGAAGCAATTTAGATGCAACTAACTAAAATCTTTACCTTTAGTGAGCTTCAAACTCAGTTATTGTCACATCATTTATAGAATACCCCCCCCCCCCCCCCTGTGATTGATCCCAAATCATTGGAAGGTCTTCTAAAGATGAAAGCAGGTTGTTTTGGAGAAGGAAGAGTTGTTTCACAAGTCAACATGAGAAGAACTGCCAACATTGTTGGATGATCCATTGCATATTCTTGCACTCTTAAGAGCCAAATTTGAATGCTTCTTAAGACTTCATGGTAAACAAATGACACATTTATCGATGAATCAACTATATCTTAGGCTCAATCTTCTTTCCAAAGTTCCCAGACTTGTGTGATTTGTTGCATTATCCATAAGTGGTTGTATTATAATTGCATACCATAAAGATTTCTGTTTTCTATTACTTACATGCCCTATCAAAGTTATGGAAGGGTGCTTGTGATAAAAATTGTTGTTCTTCTTGCCACTAACAATCTCCAACAATATGACACCAAAACTAAAGACATCTAATTTTGTTGAAAATTTCTCAAATACTATATACTCTGGTGACATATAACCACTGCACATGAACAACATTATAAACATAATGTTAAAGTTTGCAAGGCCTTCATTTCCTTATGTGTGGTAAGTGTGCAAGTCTCTGCATAATATATGGGAAGCATGTGTGCCCATGAATTTGTGTGATACTTACTATGTTCCTACAACTCGAGTTGCCTTGTCTCAATTTGGTTCCCTTTGAATATACGGGCTATCCCGAAATCCAAAATCTTGGGGTTCATCTCAGCATCTAGTAAAACATTGGTAGTTTTAAGATCCCTATGAATAATTCTTAATCTTGAGTCTTGATGAAGATACAAAATCCCACGAGAAATCCCAATGATGATTTCAAAGTGTTTCCTCCAATTAAGCTATGAATTTCTTGTATGATCTACGATAAAATTTTACTCTAGTTTACTCAAAATGCGATTTAAACATTGTTGAAATATATGGTTTTTATTTACCTCACATTTATTCTTTTAACATATAATAAAAGAAAATAAAACAGACGATGGAAATAGGTTTTAATAAAGAAGACATACCAAAAATGAAGGTGTCTAAGTTTTTGTTTGGCATGTACTCATAAATAAGCATCTTTTCTTCCTCCTGAATGCAATATCCAAAAATTTTGACAAGATTTCTATGTTGAAGTTTTGTAATCAATATAACTTCATTTTTGAATTCTTCTATTCCTTGTCCTGAACTCTTGGATAGCCTTTTTACACTATTTGTTGCCCATTAGATAACTGAACCTGAATTCATGAACCAAGAATAAGCTTGCTCATAACTATTAGTTCTAAGAAATTGAGTTCAATGCCTAAATCTTCTTCGTTTTTTCTTTTTTTTTTCTTTTTTTTGATGGGTAAGCTCAATCTGATTTTTTAATAACCTATGTGCTAGCTTATGAAACTCTTTTTATCCAATTCTCACCCGCATAATAATGGAATATGAAACAAAAACAAAACAAATATAGGTATGCTATCAACATTCAACAATGCAATTATTAATTCTAAATGTGCCTTAAAAACAGAACCAAAACCACCTTGCCCAAGTTTGTTGGTTGGAGAGAAATTGCCAGTGGCAGCAACTATGCTGCTTAGATCAAAAATCGATATATCTGGATGTCTACTACTGTCCTCTAGCTCATTTCCCTCCAAATAGCCTTTGGTACCAGTAAAATTTAATGATTGATTGTGTAATTTTCTCTTCACTGTCATAAACATATTGACAGACAGTGCTCACTATAATTTCACAATGGAGAACTAATCTAAATGACTCCTCACATATGGGACATTTTTCATGACTAAGTGGAACACACATGTATATATACATGAACAATGCAATGCAAATGATTTTTTTACCTTTTTTTTCTTCTTCATTAGCCACATGTAGGCTAGCAAGGATAACAGAAACAACGACACAGGAACAGACAATATTAACAATGATTCATAAAGTGAAAAAGACAAATGAAAATTTAGAAAAATGAGAGCAAGCGAAGAAGACTACCAAACTCAGCTGCATCCACACAAACATTTAGATCAAACCCATCATCAGTAAAATCTAAAATGTCCATCAGTTCACCATAAAATGACAAGCAACCGAATCCCTTCCTACTAATATTGTAATTGACAAAAGCTGTGCAAGAACAATTCCCCAAGCATGCCTGTTCACACTCTGAACTACTCATACTCATGTCCATCAAAGCTGCAACGAATGTATCAGGATGCTTCAAACGTGCCACCTTAACAAATCCTTCTCCATTTCCACACAGACAAACCGAATGGCTTTCTCACACGTCCCTCAGAACCATCTCTGAAATACCAAGCCCTTGGAGACTTGGGTTCATACCCTGGCAAACACGTACATTCAAATCTGTTAGTATTGTCAGGAGTACATTTACTGTACGCACCACAGTGTCCATGGTTATCACGTGAGTATTTAGGTGTTAACCATAGTTCCTTCCATTGACGATCACCATCATTCCACAAAAGTTGTTGGAACAAACCAGAGTTGTCAATTGCTACTCTAGAAATGATGGAGGGGTAATCAAAAAAGTAGGCATAAGATACCTCTTCTTCGTTCTAAACAAAATCATACTTAAACCCAAAGAGACTGTTGTTGCTGCTGCTAATGTTTGCCATGGCCATGGAGCTGACCATCAATACGGGGTCGAACCCTTATACAAGACAACTTGTGGAGAGCCAGTAGGATTCATCTTATAAGAGTATTGCCTAGTTCCGGGGTCATCTTGTGACTTCCAAGCTGTCAAAAACCTGTCTAGTCCAGTTATACAATTCAACCCCAGCCTCATGTAGGGTAGTCAAAGCTTTGCCATAACACCTTTTTGTTATTGCCCCAGACCAATACCAGGTTCCCTGAATCTTGAAGCAGAGCAACAGAGGAGGTTGTCCCTTGGACAGAAACATTTGTAGACCAAACAAGACAGTTATAACTGTCATGGAAGATGAGGTTTCCAAATGGGTTGGTGGAGAGAACTCCAGAGGAATCATTGATAGGATCATTCCTGTTTGCAACCCAAATGGCAGTTTGTTTTGTCACTTTGACATACCAAATACCAAGATACTGATAGCTGGAGTTGCCAGGGCTGAAGAAGCCTAAGGCAAAATTATTCTTTGGAAATCAAAGATTGGCCATCCTTGATGGTTTGGTCTGGTGTTAAGGTATCAAGGAAAGTGCAAAATGGAAAGAAAAGAATGATTAGAATGAAATACAACCATTTTTTCAGCATCCATGTTTGTTTTAGTGATTATTTATTGACAGGAATTTAAAAAAAAAAAAAAAAAAAATGTTGGTTGGGAAAAATATATTGATATTTGGTTTGATTGAGGATTATGAAGTCTCCTCACCAAGAGAGGGAGAGAGGAAGTTGGGAATCTCTCTGATCATTGTCTTGGAATATTTTCATTTAGGACTAAGCATCCGTTCTTGCAAACCAAAATGGACTATTTAAAATGTAACGACCCAAGGAAAAGCGCTAGCCACATCTGCGCTATACCTCAAAAGGACTAGTCACAATTGAAGCTCCTTGTAATTGTTAATAAAGCTCAGATCTACCCAGTAAATACTCGATGTGGGACTCATCACACATCTACACATATCACACAATCAATCAAATTGGGGCATTACAATCTCCCCCACTTAAATCCCTAACGTCTTCGTTAGGGCTCACTTTGTGGGGTAGTGTCTCCGAGCCCACACAGGATTATCGGACCAGCTCTGATACCATATGTAACGATCCAAGGAAAAGTACTAGTCACATCTATGCTATACCTCAAAAGGACTAATCACAATTGAGGCTCCTTGTAGTTGTTAATAAAACTCATATCTACCCAGTAAATACCCGATGTGGGACTCATCACACATTCACACACATCACACAATCAATCAAATTGGGGCATTACATAAAATAAGTATTTTGATATTTAATCTGCCATTCATTTTCAAATTTACAAAAGCATTCACTGATAATTGATGCCTAGAATGCCTCCAATCCCTAGATGCAATTCTGAACTTGTGATGCTTAGTGACTGTGTAAGCCGGCTTATTGACCTGATCCAATATCCATTTTGATACGCTATTTTTTTGTTCGAAAAAAGAGGTGCTTAGTCCATAGATTGGCTTATTAGGATACAAAGAGTTATCAAGGCAGGGCGAACTATCCTAGCTTACAATGATAAGTGGTAATTTGGCATCCTGACTGATCTTGGGCCAGCCACAGCCAACTCATCTGAGCTTGATTCCTAGGGCTTTTTTCTGTTCTTCAGCTAACCTCAGTCCAGCAAATTTCAGTGGCTTTTACAAACTAGCATGCAATCTACTACATGCCTTGCTTGTATCCAAAAAGAAAAGGTGTAAAACAATACAGCTCATTGGAAGCACAATTTTAACTTTTAAAAATGACTCATATATTCACAACCAAGCATATGAGATCAATATATATTCTATCTGTCATGTAAAGCCTTAAGTACAAGGTAATGGACAAGGTAAACTGTATTGCACAACCAAAACAATTGGATTTATAATGTCTTTCATTAACCCTTTAATAGTGGAACATAATATTCACCTCATTTATTGTACCATATCTCCCATCCATTTCAAAATCTGCTATATGAAGAAGCAGATATAGAGAACTTCAACAAATGATTAAATTTTCGGCCTAAAGTCAGTAGAAAGAGCAATGCTAATCAAAATTCTTATTGAGACATTATTAAAGAATGGTGTCATATGGTAGCCATAGAATATACCCTAGGACCCATAGTAAATTTGACAGCAACATCAAGCTCCTCCACACCCTTTAGCATAAGACAAAGAGCCCAGGCCAACCTGAATTTTACATTTTTGGTAGGGAGACTTCATATTCCTAAATCAAACCAAATATCAAAATTTTTCCCCCATACCCCAAAAATAGTTATTTTAAGTGAAAGACCAATAACACAAACATGGATGCTGAAAAACTGGTCATTTATTTGATTCTGATACTTCTTTTCTTCCCATTTTGCATTTCCCTTGACACCTTAACATCAGACCAATCCAAAAAGGATGTCCAATTTTTTTTTTTTTTTTTTTAATTCCAAACAATGATTATTGGAATTGGACCATAAGTTGGAGATACCATAGTTATCTCATTAAAATTAGCTTTGCATTCACGCAACTTTTATAAACTTTGTTGTATATTTCACAAGACCAATGGGGTAACAGGTCTTAATTATCTATCTTATACTCTAATAAAATAAAAATAAGATGGGCTTTTTAAGGCATAACATCATTAACTTGACCTAAGAAACCAAACCCAAGATAGCCCAGGAATTTACAATCTGTGTATCACAAAATGAAATCACCAAAGAGCCAAAATAACCAACTCTTTTAGGTCCATGTGAGCTTTTGATAAGTCCATGAAACATAATAGATCACTAACAAACGAATTATTCTTCAGCAAGCTATATATGATCACAAGTTCGGAGTTTCAAACTTATTACTTTTGCTACTTTAAATAGTAAATGCCAATATGATTAAGATGTAAAGGTAATTTTGCATTGCACTACAAGCTAAGTTGCCTTTCTCTTAGACAAGGCAAGGAGAAGCACATACCTCCCTGAGTTGACAAACCAACCAAGCTACGCTAAAAAAAATTGCTTTCCAGTCCACTGCACAGTAGCACCAGAAAGCTTATAAGGAAAAAAGAAAAAAAAAATTCAGTTTTCATACAAAGTGTTTGAACATTATATCTATACTAGTCGCAGACCCACGCGATGCGTGGGATATATATTTTGTAATATGATACGATTCATAATTTATTCTCTAAAATTTATTGAAGATAGTTTTCCCCTAAAAACTTGAACTATTTCTAAAATTATTTTCCAGTTCTCTGTCTCTACAAATATATCATTATATTATTTTGGGTTTTTTTTTTTTTTTAAATTTTATAGATATGATATTTGAAAACCAATAATGAAGGGACATGCCAACACAACATTAGATTTCTATTTTTCTTCCCATTATGAGATTGTATCATATTTTAATTCTTCTAAATTTTGAGGTGCAACCTTCGTACCAGTTGCTAAATCCTTAATTCCCAAAAGTGATGTCTAGTTAGTTGCCAACAAATAAGAATAAGACCACAAAAAAAAAAAAAAAAAAAGGAAAGAAGTAAAGTGAAGTTTTATAGGTTAGAATCATCACGTACAAAAACTTATTTACAATAAGGTAAATAAATAAAATACATATTAAACAAACCTTACTTCAGCAAAATGATCAAATTTAATAGACCCTTACTTATATCAATTTCCATCAAAGACCAAATTGTTAAATAGTAATGTGCCATTGATTCCAGTCATGTCTACTACAGACATTTATCAATGTGTCCATATACAAATCACTCAATTATCATTGTTTTGAATTCCTACAAAAAAATCAAAATAGAGCATATACGAATTGTAAACTTGCTAACTCAGCCAATTGTTCTTACCTCGGAGAAGATGTCTATTAACATTCCAGGTTATGAATTTCAAATGGCTATAGGAAGTTATCAGATTGTATCAGCTGCTATTCCCAAAAATAGCAATTGCTTCTGCATTCATTGGAACACATGAACTATATCATATTGTGTTTAATAAGGAAAGAAATAGTAAAATCTAAAAGAAATAGTATTGTTAAGATTTGTCTAAAACTCATGTACATAGTATTCTAGATATTCAAAAAAAGAAAATTCTAAAAAGAAAATCAAGTTGTTGAAAAAATAGCATAATTCAAAATCTAAAACTAAAAACCCAATTATTGTTCATGTTCACAGTATAAAAGATAGGTATTCAAAAATCAAGAACCAATTAATTTTTTTATCCTCACAACAGTTAGCATAAAGCTAGGTACTAATGGAATTTAAAAATAACTCAATTCTTTGAATTTCCTCACTCCTAAATTACCAAAAAAATTCTCATAAGCTAAATAATCCCCAAAGTTATTCGTCAACCAAACAGGCCAACCAAGGTCTCAAACACAAAAATTCTAGCCACAACACAACAATCTACTTATGCTAATGTACTTTGAAGAATTAGAGTTTCCTTTAAAAGATTAAGATAAAAAAATTTAAACTATTACAACCCAAGTTCCATACACAAAAAAAATTTAAGGTTCAAACTTTACTCTCTTTTCTCTTCTATTTTCCCACAATTTCTGGGACACCAAATAGTCAAATTAAACAATAAAAAACAAATTATTAGCATACGGAAATGAAAATCTAATATAGTTGTGTATTGAACCATAAAAAGCAAATTATCAAGCACCACCCAAGAAAAGCAACAATTTTATTCCTCTTTCCTTCAAAATGTTCTAAGAAAAGAATGGTTACCAATTGATTAGTATGGCCTTTAATAGATTAAAAAGCCTCCAATGATTGCGAGTCTTGATCATTGACATCTGTCGAAGAATTGACAAACGAAACAGAGATAAAAATGAAATTTAGTTCAGCATATAAGACAATGGGAAAAAGAGAACAATAACAATTTCTCTTTGATGAAAATGAATAACACTCTTACTATAAAACAAAGACCAAAATAAAAACATCACATCGAACAAACATATTGAAAGTAACATTCCTACAGTCTAAAGAATGGCAACCATAAAACAATTTATAACAAACATGATCAAATGCCCAACTCAAATAATTTTTTTAAATATATATATATATATATATATTAATAGTTTTAAGACCATAAAAACTCAATCTCGTTCATAATGAAAACTCAAAATTGAACTATGTTTTTTTTCCTAATAATGAGATGGGAATAAAAAAAGAAAAAAAAAAATAAGAATAATACAAATAGCAAAATTAATTTTCAATTTATACCCTCTGGACCTGGGCTACCAATGTTCAGCTCTCATCTGCTTTAGTTTCGTTTGCAAGCTCTAGAGTCATTATCTATCTCTTGCACTCACTTGATTGGGTTTTGGTAGACGAACTTGAGCCATGACCAAAAGAATGGAAAAAACACTGAAGAAACTATCGCATTTAAGGCCATACCAATCAATTTGTAAACAGAGAACAACTGAAAATTTATAGAAAAAAAAATGAGAGGTGAGGAGGTGAGGAGGTTACAATCTATCGGTGACTATAAAAATTCCATATAATAGCGGCATCTCAAGAGTCTAGGTTAATGGAAAGACACATGATAGGTGTGGAGATAAAGCATTAGTGACTATAAGAATTCCATATAATAGTGGCATCTCAAGAGTCTGGGTTAATGAAGAGACACACGATAGATATGGAGATAAAGTATTGGTGACTATAAGAATTTCATATAATAGCAACATCTCAAGAGTATGGGTTAATGGAGAGACACACGATAGATATGAAGATAAAGTAACACCTGAATTTAAAAAGAAACTTAATAAATGGCAATCGATAAAACAAAAAATAAAATAAAAAAAGAAAATAAAATAAATGATGACATGGCGCTGACGTGGCTTAACTGGAGCGTAGCAACATTAAATGCTACGTTTCAGCTTTTAGTAATATATAGATTACTATTCCAGAACATTGAACATACATGTCACAAATTTTATTTCATCAGATAGAAAACTTTAATTTGACAAGCCAATAGGCATACAAGGGTCTCAAACTCTACAATTTACAATAACAACACATTGCAATAACTTTTCAGTAGTCAAATTTTCAAAAAAGATAAATTTATGTATTAGATAAGCATTAAATAGAAAAAACAGGTGCACAAAGATTGGAATCACCATTAGATTTTGAGAAGTCAATAAAATGTAGTTTTCACCAACAAAAAACACTAACCACCAAAGCCTCCAAAATCAACTAGAAAGCCCCAAAACCATGACCCAAATCTCAACAACTAAACTTTCCACGTCTAAACAAGGTAAAACATTCTAAATCAATACCACAGTTCATGTACAAGATCAGAACATAACAGAACAAAAAAAGATTAGAAATTTTAAGAAGGAAAGAAAACGGATAATCAAAGCTTTGCCATAACACCTTTTTGTTATTCCCCTGGATCAATACCAGGTTTCTTGAATCTTGAAGCTGAGCAACACAGGAGGCTGTAACTTGGACAGAAACATTTGTAGACCAAAGAAGACAGTTAAAACTGTCATGGAAGACAAGGTTTCCAAACTGGTTGATGGAGAGAACTCCAGCAGAATCATTGATAGGATCATTCCTGTTTGCAACTCACATGGCAGTTTGTTTTATCAATTTGACATACCAAAAACCAAGAAACTGATAGCTGGAGTTGCCAGGGCTGAAGAAGCCTAAGGCAAAATCATTTTTTGGAAATCAAAGACTGGCCATCCTTGATGGATTCATCTGGTGTTAAGGTGTCAAGGGAAATGCAAAATGGAAAGAAAATAGTGATTAGAATCAAAGACGTAACCAATTTTTCAGCATCCATGTTTGTTTTAGTGATCTTTTAGTTTTTTTTTTGGGGTGGGAAAAACATATTGATATTTGGTTTGATTGAGGATTATGAAGTCTCTTTACCAAAAAAGAAAACAGATAGAGAATTATGAAGTCTTATCTCTCTAATCCGAATCTCTAAATATTTTTATTATAGGGATTAAGCATCCCTTCTTTCAAACCAAAAATGTAGCATCCCAAAATGCATATTGGAACGAGTCAATAAGCCAGCTTACACAATCATTAAGCATCACAAGTCCTGAATTGCATCTAGGGATTGGAGGCATTCTAGGCATCAATTATCAGTAAAGGCTTTTGTCAACTTGAAAATGACTAGCAGATTATCTAAAATATACTTTTCTTTAGTTTTAGAGAAACTTAATGGATGGCTAGAGTGACATGTTAGTATTGTTAACTTTTAGCATTTTTTCCTTACTTTAGTGAGTAATTGATAGTTTGATTAAGTTGGAAAACAAGTGGTAGAGAAAATGGGATGAGATTGGTTTATTGGTATATAAACAGTTATCAAGGGAAAAAAAAATAAGGCCGGGCCAACTATTCCGGCTTGAGATGGTAAGTGGTAATTCAGCATCTTGACTGATCTTGGGCCAGCCACAGCCAACTCGCCTGAGCTTGATTTCTAGAGCTTTCATAAACCAACCTATTAATAGTTGATTAAAGCTTTTACAAACTAATATGCTGTCTACTATATGCTTTGCTTGTTTTTTAAAAGAAAAGGTGGAAGATGAAACAGCACATTGGAAGCACAATTTTAAAGTTCAAAAGACTACATAGACTCCCAACCAAGCACATGAGATCAATATATAATGTATCTGGCATGAAAGCCTTAAGTACAAGGTATTGAACAAGGTAAACTGTATTGCACGACCAAAACACATGGATTTATAATGTTTTTTTTCGACTCTTCAATACTGTAACATAATACTCACCTCATTTATTGCACCATATCTCTCATCCATTTCAAAATCTGGTGTTCGGAGAGAGCATTTTTATTTTTTTTTTAAATCAATAAAGAATTGATTTTTGGGCCAAAAATCAGTAGAAAGACCAATGCTAATCAAACTTCTTATTGAGATATGAATTGCATAGATTGCGTGAGTTAGAAATATGAATTAAAGAATGGTGTGATTATGTAGCTATAGAATATCAATATACCTTAGGACCCATGGTGACTTTGACGGCAACAGCAAGCTCCACCACACCCTTTGGCATAAGACAAAAAGCCCCGGCCAAAAACCCGAATTTTATATCTTTGGCTACGTAGTTCCTTCTCCTCCTCAATCCACTACCAATCTAAATCACACAACAGAGAGCATTGTCCTTCTCTCTCAACAACAACACCATAAGGCAAGCACAAACACTCTCAAGTCAAAACAATCCCCCTCTCTCTCTCTCTCTCCAAGCTGAAAGCTCGCATTTGTCTCCGAAAATCTCCGTTTTGTTTGCAATAATTTTTCTTTTTCTTTTTCTTTTCTTTTTTATGTAAACCTAATACTACATTTTATTTTACATTCATTATTATTGAATAAAGTTTAAGTAAAAAATTAGTTATTGCCTAATACTACAATTTTACTCAATATTTTTTTATTAATGGTAAATTTTAACAAATTCACTATTAAATTATATTTTCTTCTTATATCCTCCTTACTTATAAAATTTCTTAAAAAATTAGAGATCAATAGTTATATTATCAATAAATTGTTTAAATTGCAAATTTTTGTAGTTTAAAATTATGTATAAAATATAATTATATAGATCATATAATAAATAATATCAAATTGACATAATATTTGACATGTGTATTAAGAGCGTAAAGAACGTACAATCTAACCATTAGATTTTCGAAATATATAGTAATGTTAATGATATTGAATAAGATTATAACCTTATACTATAACTTATTTTGTAACTAAATTTTGTCTAATATTATATATAAGAGATATTTTAAAAATGGAAAAAAAAAATTAATGAAATGCCCTAAAAATATTGGTTTATGAAATATTTTTCGGAAACCTTTTATAGGAAAAAAAATTTATAGCTTTTTATATTTCTCACGAAAATTATATTAGTTTTAAAATTTTCTATTAACAAATACCCTAAAAACACCCATTAAATAATGTAATTTGTGGTTGGAATTTTTTTTTTCTTAGTACTCATTACAAATAATTCATCTTCTATATGACTTTTTTTTTTTTTTAATTAAGAAACCTCTTCTATATGACTTAAATGACCAAAAAATGAAACAAATATAAGTAAATCCACCTCTTATATTAAAATAAAAAACAAGACTATAATAACATATGAAAAATATAATTTTATTAAGAACCTATCTACATTATTTTGAGAATGTGACATAATTGTCAATGAGGTAGTTCATCTTTCTACACAAACATCTCTACTCAAAGCATCACTAAAGTGGACCGAATGGACCGAAGTGAACTGAAATAAATTGTAATGGACTGAATTAGACTAAACTGGACCAAAGTGTACCGAATGGAACAAAATGGACTGAAGTGGACGGAATAGACCTAAGTAGACCATAAAGGACCGAATAGGACTAAATTGGATCAAAGTGGACCAAAATTAATTTATGTTGACCAAAATAGACTGAAATGGACCGAACTAAACAAAAGTAAACTGAATGGACCGAAATAAATTGAGTAAATCGAATAGACCGTAATGGACCAAACTGGACAGAATTGGACCAAAGTGGACCGAATAAGCCAAAATGGACTAAATTGGACTAAAATGTTACTTTGATATGATTAATAGGAGCATAACAACAATAAATGTTATACTTCAGTTTTTAGATATTGTGTCGATAAGGTTAAGTCCCCTCTTTTCTCACTCTAACATGAGTAGTTTTGAAAAAAGGAACTAGGAGAGGAAGACTCGCATGAATTGTTGCTGGGTGCATGCAATCAAATATCTATTCTAGATCTGTTCATGACATTAAGAGAGAAGTAAGTAAAATTATATTGTTCTTATAATTAGGGCTAAGTGTTGTTACACACATTCTTTTACACATTTGTACACATATAAATTTTCACTTGAAAATTGTGAAATTTCAGTGCACTTTGTGTGTGTGTGTGGAAGAATATGTAAAACTATATAAAACAAATAGTACTCATTAATTAGTTGTGTTCTAATCAAGTATGTGTTCTTATGTTGATTGTTTCACTCTTTAGAATTGGTTTATATTGTAGTTGTGGTTAATTTATTAGTAATATGATTACCAAAAAATTGATCTAATCAAGTCATTGTTAATTAATCTGCATAATTATCAAAAGGTATCTAAATTAAAACTTTTGAATTATAATTTATCCCCAATTTTATTTGTCCATAGAAATTGAACTATCCAGAGCATATTGTCAACGTTTTTTTGTTTTAAGCTTGGCCAAATTTTCAATTTAATAAACACACACAAACAAAAGTATTACAGGAAGGTTTTGGTTCAAAGACTATTGTAACTAACTTGGAATCTAACGGCTATATATTAGGGAGACGTCATGTTTGGTGGAATACATTTAAAAGGCTTTAATTAAACGTCATCGTTGGTATCAATAATATCACATGGACACATCTGTGTTTTAATGACAGCACATAAGGCCTGGTAAGAAATGTCACCGTTTCCTTCCAAAAAGTAAATGACCAAATTAACCACCGCACATCCTTAATGTGATGGTCACTCCATAAGTATAAGTATTTGTAGAGTGTGGGGAGTAAGGGTCGAGGTTTAAGTCTCCAGGAGGAAACTTCACACACAGCCATGGCATTACCCCCCCCCCCCCTCTCTCTCTCTCTCTCTCTCTCTCTCTCTCTCTCTGATTTTGATGACTTTAAGTTAAATGCTTCTATTGTTTTAGACAAAATTATAGTCAAAACATTTTTCCCAATCAACTGAAAATGAGGGATCAATTTTTTCACCTAATAAAACGGGGAAAGAAGGAATTCAAGTCACGACAGCTAGTCTCATCTCATCCCTTTCTCTAATGGATGTTTTTTATTTTTATTTTATTTTTAAGGTTTTTCTTAATGGGTGATTAGAAATAATATTAAATTCCTACAAGGCTCATGATCTATTTCTAGTTAATAATAGCTTATACAAACTACAAACTACAGAGTCTACCATATGCATTGCTTATATTCAAAAAGGAATGGCTAGCCATGTCTCTCGAGTCAGGATTTTTGACTAATAAAAGTTGCATAAGAAGACCTGCATTTGCATATAGCAAAAGCTAGACGTGACTGGGGTCCATCGCCATGATGATGATGATTGAACATTGATGCCTTGGACGAGTTGACAACAAATTTGACCTGCATGTATTTTGCTACTTCCATATTCATGTACCTAAAATGATCATTGATCAATGGCAATGTGAGATGTAATGTAAGGCTATAAATATTGACCCACATTCAGCTTCTCATATTCACGTGTTTCGGGTGGACTCTAGCTTGAGCTCAGACAACAAAGCCTTAAATGTGAAACATGCCCTGCTCTGACTATGCCTCAAGTTACTATCACGTAGCAAAAGGGTAAACAATAGTTATGTTATCATTCAGTAATATTACTCTTTTAAGTACAACTGATCAAGGAGTTTTGACAGGACCTGGTGCATTATAACTGGTTTGATCACACCCAATTTTGAGTATATTTAAAACTCATCTCTCATATAACTGCATGATGCAATCAAACACCTAAAGCTTGGCCTCAAACCAGAAGGAAATGAAATAGTTTGGCTCTAAACGTATTTAGTGTTCTCTTTTTCCAATTCACTATATGCATTGAAAAGACCATCCATATATAGTTTTAGTTACATGACTTTGTAAATGATTCATATGACTTATTTATATAATACACATAAATAATCTTATAAATAGCCACATAAATGCGTTGAAAAAGATAGCTTTAAACATGTTAGGAGCCAAACTTTGTTAAAACAAAAGACTAAGAAAATGGACGATGAAGGGACAAGAAAACAATTACAAAGCCTTAGATTCAAGTTTTGTTCAGTTTGCAATTTTTACTCCAAGAATCAAGGAGTTTTAACAGTATCTCCTGCATTATTACCGGTTTGAACACCCAATATTGAGTACATTCAAAACTCATTTCGTATAACTACATGATGCAATCAAACACCGAAGCTTGAACTCCAAAAATAAAAATCAAGAAGATGGATGATAAAGGGAGACCGGAAAAAATCACAAAGCTTAGATTCAGTCTTCTTCAGTAAGCAATTCTTACTTAGATCAAGCATATTTAAATTGTTTTTTCATGAACATAGCCAATCTAAATTATATAGTAGATTTTGGCCTTCAAATTAGTGGTTAGTAAAGTTCAAACTTTAGAAATAATCTTAATCAATCCAAGGGTTGCAGGTGATTAGATTAGATGAGTGCTTAACATGTGTGGCTAAACAGCAAGCACATTCCTGTCGGTTGGTTATGATGAGGATATTTACTTGAAAAATTGATAGAACTTTGTTCCAAGAGTCCTATCCATCACAGACTGCACGTTTGGCCTTCAGCTTTTTCTTAAAATTCTTATGTTTGGCTATGACTTATTGCTTGGAGCTCAAAAACATTTCTACAGCTTACATGATTCTCTAATATATTTCTTTTTTTCTTTTTTCCTTTTTTTTTTTTTTTTGATACCAATAAACAAAAGTCAATACACAAGGTCTGGAGTAATCCAGCTATGATTTCCTGGGATGGTAGCTGCTAGATTAGCCATACAGTGAACTGAGCCCAAAATAGATCTAGGGACATGCAAGGCTCTACAACTAACGCCCTGCTGATATAAGGATCTAAGATCAGCTACCATCACCAAATCCTGCCAGCTAGTAGAACATAAACAGTTACAAGCCTTAACTACTCTATTGTTGCTACACAAAAACAAAAGTCTGCAGAAACCCAATCTCATAGCTTTTAAGGCTGCCTCCACAAGTGCTTCCTGTAATGCTGCATAAGTATTAACAGCTGCACAACCGGTACCACCTGAGAAAATGGCAATTCCTTGGAGATTGATGGCTTCATAAGCATAGGCAACTCTTCTAAATTTCCTTTTCCCGATGCCAGCAATTCTGATCAACAAATCCCAAGGTCCTTCCAGGTTGTGGTATGCACAAGGATGCTGCACAGGTCTTCTTCTCTGCATACTTGAGCTGCTAAATGCCACCTGAAAACTGCATATGATATTTTGAACAGTTAGAATAACTTCCATTGGATTAGGATCCTTGCCCTCATGTAAAACAAGGTTCCTGTGATTCTAGATGGTCCAATGATAGGTGAAAATAGCTTGGACATAGTTCATCATGTCTTGATCTAAATTCTTGTAACAACTCAGAACATTACAAATCCAGGCCTGCACTGATGTATCTCTTAAATCAGACGTGTGCACAGCTAGTGTAGAACCATGCTAGCAAGCTCTTGCAAAAGGGCATTGAAGGAACAAGTGTGTGGTTGATTCTTCCTCTTCCTTGCACATGGGACAAGTACCATCTGTAGGAATACCTCTGTTTTTCAAGGTAAGAAGGGTAGGGATACTGTCATGTAAGAGCTTCCATACAAACAGATTAATTTTGTGGGGGACTAGCACCTTCCAAATTAACTTCCACACCTCTGGTGGGAAAAACCAAGTCTGATTTGAGAGTGTGCAGCCTGCAAATGGTCTTTGAGCAGTAAATTATACGCTTGTCTGATAGTATACTCTCCAGAATTTGAATGTCTCCACAATAGTTTATCTGAGATCACCCCTGTTTTGGATATGGGAATTTGCAAAATTTCATTACAATGGGGTTGTGGGTAAAGCTTTCTGACCAAGTCACAATTCCAAACACCTCTAGATTGGTCTATGAGATCAGCAACAGTTCCAGACTGTAAGGTTACATTCTGCAAGTTTTGTTCAGGACATCTAAACCAATCTGGGTGATGAAGGGGAATATCAGCACCCCTTCCAATCAACCATCTAGCTTCTTTAAGTTTAAAGTTATCCTGTTTGATTATGTTCCTCCAATACCAAGAGTGATGGGGTTTTGGAGAGCACTCTTGAATGGTGCATCTAGGAAAATACTTAGGTTTGAGGGCTTTTGCTAGCAAGGATTGAGGATACTGATTTATCCTCCAAAACTGTTTTGCTAGCATGGATTGGTTCATAAGCCCAAACTTTTTAAAACCTAAACCACCCTCATTTCTGTTCCTGCAAATTTTATCCCAATGCAACAAATGCATTTTTTTAACTCCATGATCATATGAGGCTTGCACTGTAGTTATAGATCTTGAAAGGTCAATGGAGAGTACAATCCACTGAAGTAGGGCTGTATTCACCAACATTTATATTTTACTTTTGGATCAATTGGTACACAAGAAAAAAAAAAAAAAAATTATATTTATTCTTTCTTTATACATAAAAGCAGCAATGCCGCTACAGTGCTTTGGTATTGTGCATCCAGTGTGTTGGCACCGTGCAAGCATTGTAGTGGCAACACTAAAATTTTGGTGAGGCACTTTTTTTTTTTTTCCAATTATACCTTTTTTTTTTTTTCCTTTTATATTGATGCAACAAATTTCACATGCAACATTGTAGCTGCAACAGTGCTTTGGTTTCGTGAGTCTTTTTCTTTTTTTTTTCAACCCATTTGTTTATTCAATTGGCACTGTAACTAAAGTACCTAAAGTTTTTTTTTTTCTTTTTTTTTCTCTTTTTAGTAATGGGTTTTTTTTTTCCTTTTAAATATTAATGTAAACTGACATTTATATTGTTATACTGACACAGCATTTAAATATTAATGCTTTTTTTTTTTTTTTAGTAATCAATTTTTGTTTTTTTTCTTTTAAATATTGATGTAAACTGACATTTATATTGTTATACTGACACAACAAACAGCTATGCTGCTACAATGCTTTGGCACTGTGCACCCAATGTGTTTGCACTATGCAAGCACTGTAGCAGGAACAGTGAAATTTTGGTGAGGCACTTTGTCACTTTTTTTTTTTTTTTTAATTACTTTTGAACGGTAGCTATAGTTATTTTTTCAAGTATTCTGTTTGATTTTTTTTTTTTTTCCTTTTATATATATTGTTATATTGACACAACAAATTTCACAAAAAGTATTGTAGCCGCAACAATGTTTTGGTTTCGTGAGTCCTTTTTTTTTTTTTTCCAACCCTTTTGTTTATTCAATTGGCACTGTAACTACAGTGCCTAAATTTATTACTATTATTTTTTTTCTATAATTAGTTTTTTTTTCTTTTAAATATTGATGTAAACTGACATTTTTATTGTTATACTGACACAACAAATTTCACAATATTTTCATAATTATTGACGTGTTAATTTCTTACAAGTCGAAATAAAATAATAAATTATGAGACAGTAGCCTACCACAATTGAAAATAAATGTTTTAAAAAAAAGTTACAACACTTATTGTTATCACAATATTTTCACAATTGTTAAAATCTCAGTTTTTTATATATCAAATAAAAAAAAAATGCTAAATCCACAACATTTTAACATTAATTTCACAACACATCATAGGTAAGCTATTATTGATGGATAGCACTGGAGCTACAGTGCTTTTGGTTTATTCAACTAGCACTGTAGCTACAGTGCCTAAAGTTTTTTTTTTTTTTTTTTCCCCAATAATTGGTTTGTGTTTTTTTTTTCTTTGAAATATTTATGTAAACTGGCATATATATTGTTATATTGACACAACAAATTTCACAATTTTTTCACAATTATTGACGTACCAATTTTTTTCAAGTCGAAATAAAATAATAAAAGATAAGACTGTAACTAACCACAATTGAAAATAAATGTTTCGAGAAAATATTACAACACTTATTATTATCACAATATTTTTACAATTGTTGAGATCTCAGTTTCTTATAGATCAAATAAAAAAAAATACTAAGTTCACAACATTTTAACATTAATTTCTACCGTGCCTAAAGTTTTTTTTTTTTTTTTTTTCCAGTAATCAGTTTGTGTTTTTTTTTAAAAAAAAAAAAAAATTTATGTAAGCTGGTATATATATTGTTATACCAATACAACAAATTTCACAATATTTTTACAAATATTGAAGTATCAATTTCTTACAAGTCAAAATAAAATAATAAAATATGAGACTGTAACCAACCAAAGCTGAAAATAAATGTTTTGAGAATAACAATAACAATGTTATCAGCTTAAAAGCAATAATAACTTGTCATTTAGAATTTTTTCTAAAAATATTATGAATGTAGCATTTCTCTCAAAAAAAAAAAAAAAAAAATCTATTCGAATCCTAAAATTGAAGATATTGTGAAAATATTATGATATTTTGTTATATTCTAAAACTTCTTTTTTAATATAATCAAATTGGGTGAGCCAAAATTCACAGTTGCACATACAAAATCTATATTAATTTTCTCACTACTAGGGCAGCACGTGCCTTGCACATGCAGCCAACGCTAGTAATACAAAAAGGGTAAAATAAAAAATGTTAATTTGTCCCACAAATCATTATAGAAGCAATTTAGAAGTAGCTAAACTAAAATCTTTACCTTTAGCGAGCTTCAAACTCAGTTATTGTCACATCATTTATAGAATAAACCCCCCCTCCTATGATTGATCCCAAATCATTGGTAGGTCTTTTGAAAATGAAAGCAGGTGGTTTTGGAGAAAGAAGAGTTGTTTTACAACTTAGCATGAGAAGAACTGCCAACATTGTTGGTCGATCCGTTGCATCTTCTTGCACACATAAGAGCCCAATTTGAATGCATCTTAAGAGTTCATGGGAAACAAATGAGTCATTTATCGATGAATCAACTATATCCAAGGCTCTACCTTCTCTCCATAATTCCTAAACCTATATGGTTCATAGCATTATCCATAACAGGTTGAATTATAAATGAAAATGGTAAAGATTGTTGTTTTCTGTTACTTACATCTAACAATATGACACAAAAACTAAAGACATCTGATTTTATTAAAAATTTCCCAAATATTGCATACTTTGGTGACATATAATCACTGCATGTGAATAGTATCAAATATAACATTAAAGTTTGCATATGCCTTTATTTTTTGTATGTGGCAAGTGTGCACTGTGCAATTCTCCTTGCATGCGTTTGTGTGGTACTTCCATTGCATGTGAATAGTATCAAATATAATCTTAAAGATTGCATAGGCCTTTATCAATTGTATGTGGAGAGTGTGTAAGTCTCTATGTGCAAGCACATGTGTTTGTGAATTACATACTATGTTCTGACAACTCTTGTTGTCTTGTCTTGAATTTGGTCCCCTTTGAATATACGAGCTATGCCAAAATCTGAAATTTTGGGTTTCATCTCACCATCTAGTAAAACATTGCTTGTTTTAAAATCCCTATGAATAATTCTTAATCTTGAATCTTGATGAAGATACAGAATCCCACAAGCAATCCCAATAATGATTTCAAAGCGTTTCCTCCAATTTAGCAATGAACTTCTTGTATGATCTACAAGAAAAACTCTCTAATGTACTCAAAATTTCATCTATCTTGATTTATGTGGTTTTATGTACTTCATATATATAATTTAAAAAAATATAAAAATAAAATAAAATAATACAGATGAAGGAGATAGAATTTTTGAAAAAAGAAATACCAAAAATGAAGGAGTCCAAGCTTTTGTTGGGCATTTACTCATAAATCAGCATCTTTTCTTCCTCCTCAATGCAACAGCCAAGAAGTTTGACAAGATTCCTATGTTGAAGTTTCGCAATCAAGACAACTTCATTTTTGAATTCTTCTATTCCTTGTCCTGAATTCTTTGATAGCCTTTTTACAGCTATTTGTTGTCCATTAGATAATTGACCCTGAATTCATGATCCAAAATTAATTTTACACAAAATCAGTTTTAAGTAATTGATTTCAATGTTTTATGCCTCCATCTTCTACTTCAATAAAATATGTCTTAGCTTATGAAACTCATTTTCAGCCATTCACACCCACACAATATTGGAATATGAAACACAAAGAAAAAGGGGCAAAATATCAACAATGTCATTATGAATTGTAACTGTACCTTAAAAACAGATCCAAATCCACCTTGCCCAAGTTTGTTGGTCGGAGAGAAATTGCCAGTTGCAACAACTAAGCAACTTAGATAAAAAAATTGATAAATCTGGATGTCTACTGCTGTCCTCAAGCTCATTCCCTTCCAAAGAGCCTTTAAATCCAATAAAATTTAAGGATTGATTTTGCAATTTTCTCTTCAAAGTCCTAAAATATATTGACCAAAATTGCTCACTATAATTTCACAATTGAGCATGTATATACCTTGCAATATATGACTGTGTGTGTGTGTGAACAATACAAAGCAAGCGGTTTTGTTACCTTTTTGTTTTCCTCTTCTTCATTTGACACATGTAGGCTATGAAGGATACCAGAAACAAAAACAAACAAACAAATGGTAGCGTAGAAGGCTACCTAACTCAGTTGCATCCACTCGTACATTTAGATCCCACCATTCATATGTATTCTCCACAACATCCATCAATTCACCATACCACGCTAAGCAATGGGTCCCCATCCCGTCAATATTCATGCTGATAAAAACTGTGCAAGAGCAATTACTCAAACATGCCTGCTTACACTCTGAGCTACTCATGCTCATGTCCATCCAGGCTGCATTGGATGAATCTGGACCCTTCAAACGTTTCATCATCACAAACCCCTCTCCATTCCCACACATCGACTCCTTCCTCACACACCCTTCAAAACCATCTCTAAGTGACCAATCCCTTGGAGACTTGGGTTCATAGCCTGGCAAACATGCACACTCAAACCAATTAGCATTGTCAGGAGACTCAGGACCACATTTACTAAATGCACCGCACTGTGCATATTTGTCACACCGGTATTTAGGTGCAGACCAGAATTCTTTCCATTGAAGATCACCATCATTCCACACAAGTTTCTGGAGCAATCCAGAGTTATCAACCACTAATCTTGAAATGATGGAGGGGTCATTAACAAAGTAAGCATAGGATACCTCATCTTTGTTGTTTACAAAGTCATACTTGAAATCCAAAGAAACTATTGCTGCTGGTGATGATGTTTGCCATGGCCATGGACCCGACCGCCAATACAGGGTCGAACCCTTATACAAGAAGACTTGTGGAGAGCCAGTAGCATTCATCTTATGGAAGTAGTCCCCAGTTCCAGGGTCATCTTTTGACTTCCAAGATGTCAAGAACCTATCTAACCCAGTTATCCGATTCAACCCAAGCCTCATGCCTGGAAGCAAAGTGTCTATAGGACAGTCAAAGCTTTGCCATAACACCAATTTGTTATTGCCCTGGAACAATACCAGGTTCCCTGAATCCTGAAGCTGAGCAACAGAGGAGGTTATCCCTTGGATAGAAACATTTGTAGACCAAAGGAGATGGTTATAACTGTCATGGAGGGCAACGTTTCCAAACTGGTTGATGGAGAGAACTCCAGAGGAATCATTGATAGGATTATTCCAGTTTGCAACCCACACAACAGTTTGTTTTTTCACTTTGACATACCAAATACCAAGATACTGATAGCTGGAGTTGCCAGGGCTGAAGAAGCCTAAGGCAAAATTGTTTTCTTTGGAAGTCAGAGATTGGCCATCCTTGATGGATTGGTCTGGCGTTAAAGTGTCAAGGGAAGTGCAAAATGGAAAGAAAAGAATGATTAGAATCAAAGAAATAACCATTTTTAAGCATCCATGTCTGTGTTAGTGATTATTTACTTAAATAAAAAAGCAATAAATACATAAAAAATTTGGGTTGGGAAAAATATATTGATATTTGGTTTGACTGAGAATTATGAAGTCTCCTTACCAAAAAGGAAGAGAGAGAGAGAGAGTCCCGGTCTCTGAATATTTTTATTTTAGGACTAAGCGTCCGTTCTTTCAAGTCAATAAGCCAGCTTAAACAGTCACTAAGCATCACAAGTCCAGAATTGCGGGATCAATAATCAGCTTTTGTCAACTTCAAAATGACTACCAGATAAGATATCAAAATACTTATCTTAAATATATTTCTCTTTAGTTTTAAAAGAAAAGGTGGAAAACGAAACAGCCCATTGGATCAATATATATTCTATCTGTAATTTCTTTTATTGACCCTTTAATAGTGTTACATAATAATAATCTCATTTATTGTACCATATCTCCCATCCATTTCAAAATCTGCTATATAAGGAAAGCAGATATAGAGAACTTCAATAAATGATTGATTTTTGGGCCTAAAAACAGACCAATGCTAATCAAACTTCTTATGAAGATATAAGTTTCATACATAGCAATAGTCAGAAATATGAATTAAGGAATGTTGTGACTAGGTGGCCATAGAATATACCTTAGGATCCATGGTGACTTTGACAGCAACAGCAAGCTCCTCCACACCATTTAGCATAAGATAAAAGGGCCCAGGCCAAAACCCCGAATTTTATATCTTTGGCTGCATAGTTTCTTCTTCTACTCAATCCACTACCAATCTAAACCACACAACAGAGAGCGTTGTCCTTAGCAACCCACCCCTCTCTCTCAACAATCTCTCTCTCTCTCTCTCTCTCTCTCTCTTGCTCTCTCTCACGAAGCTGAAAGCTCGCATTTTTCTTCAAAAATGGAGTTGGGTTTCGTCACAAAGGGAAAGGAGTCAAAGGACACGAGCGGTCATGGGTGTTTAAACTTGGGACTGGGGATAAGTCCTGTCCCAAATTGTCTCCGAAAATCTCCGTTTTGTTTACAATCATTTGTTTGTCTGGCTCTTTTGTTTTTTTTTAATAAACATACTACATTTTAAGTTCAATTATTATATAACAGGTATTTAAAATAAAATAAGGAAATAAGTTAATAAAATGCCCTAAAAATAGACTTTTTTTTTTTTTTTTTACAAATTTTTATATTCCTCATAAACGTTTTGATTCGAAAAAGAGTTTTAAAAATTTTCTAAAAATAGTCTATTAACAGAAGAAGAAGACTTGAAGATACAAGACAATAGGATAGGGGAAAACTTGAACTTGAAGCCATCTTTGCACAAAGAACACGGCAAGAAATTCTGAACATCCCACTCACTAATCTACATTCCAAGGATACTTTGATTTGGAAGGAAAATAGGAGCCAAATATTCATGGTGAAGATAGCCTACTGAGTTGCATTGCGGCTGAACAACCAATCCTGGGCAGAGCATTCTTTGGCTCGTGATCGCCACCCTGTGTGGAACAAAATCTGGTCCCTTAACATGCCTCCAAAAGTGTGCATGTTTATATGGAGAGCGTGCTTAAACGGCCTACCAACTAGAGACAATCTCCATCAGGTGACGGGTAAGGATTGATCCATACTGTGAAATTTGCCATCACTAGTTCGAAACTATGAGTAACCTCTTGTGGGAGTGTCCTTTTGTACGGAATTTTTGGGCTATGTTTAAGGGCAAAACCCAGAAATGCAACAACACGGCCTCAAATTTCTTCATTCTTTTTCGATAGATGCAAATTGTTAGGACATATATGGGAATTGTTAGGACATGTGTGATGTAAATTGGCTAATTTTTTGACAAAATGCACTTTACTTGTAATTGGATTGATCTAGGATGGGTTTGATACTTCAAAAAACAAGTGTTCAAGTTTAGTATTAAAGTCATACAAGTCTGACTAAGAAACAAGTAAAGAAGTGTTATTTATTAAAGCTCGACAGATGTCTCGACAGAATCCTTTCTACCGAGGTTTAATGTTGAAACTCAACAAAAGCTGAATCTTTTGAGAATTACAAAATCAGAAATTCTAGATCTGATTACACGCATATCCTTGAGTGTTTGTGTATGGTTTCTTTTCTCATAACCCTAAACATATATAAGGATTATTTTAAGGGCCGTCTCAAGTGATGAAAAAGTTGTTGCAATTGTTGTTACAACACATATTGTGACATTTTGCTTTAGTTTATCATTGGTTAGTCAATGTACTAGGATTTGTGCATTGAACGGAGATATTGCCGCTACAATATAAGTCCAATTGGGTATTGGGGTAAAGGTTCAACTGTAGGTTGGTATTTGGTACTGTGATTCATTTTATTTGTAACTGCTTGTTATTGATAATAATAGATTTTAGGGAGTGGTGACCTTTAATTCATCTGGTGGAGTTTTGTCTTGGTGGTTTTTCTCATTCGTAAATAAATTACTTATGTCAAATTTATTTTCTGCTGCATTTAACTTAGTTGATAATTTGTTTGTGCTACCATGCTATTGCATGTTAAATTGACTTAATTAATTCACTTGGGTAATTAATTAATCAATTTTCCAAAAGGGGTCAATACATTTTTGGTCTATCACAAATGAAACTAGATCAGTAGGAATTGGAGAAGTGGGTAGTTACGATGTGGGCAATTTGGAATGGTAGGAATAGAGTCTATTTTGAGCACTTTCAAACTCATCTAAAGGTGATTTTTGAACTTTCTAATGGTTTGGTCGAAGAGTATCAGCGCCTAATGCATACACATGGAATACCCTGATGTAAAATCTATTTGGCTTCTTGGTAGCTCAGCTACTTGAATCCCAATCTTGGCTTTTGCCTTGCTTGTATACATTTTCCATATTAATGAAAGTTTTCTATCGTTTTGACCTCAAAAAAAAAAAAAAAAAAAAAAAAAAGTTTTAAGAGCACCAATTATCCAAACCCTTTGTAAATAAGGAAAAGATTTGCTACATATCGGAGGTATGTGGCAGTAAAAGGGACAAGAGTCTAAGGTCCACTAAGTCATATCCCTTTCTTTTTGTTGCCACATACCCCTATATGCAGCAAACATTTCCCTTGTAAATAATGTAATGTATGGTTGGAATTTGTATCTAGTACTCCTTACAAACGATTCATCCCCCATATGACTTGAATGACTTAAAAAAGAAGTAGATATAAGTAAATTCATCACTTATATTTTTATATTTTAAAAAAAAAAAAAACTATAATAACATATGAAAATTATAATTTTATTAAAGAACCTACCAAAATTTGTTGAGAATGTGACATAATTGTCAATAAAGTAACTCCTCTTTATACACAAAAATGTAAATAATGTACTGTATGGTTGAAATTTGTATCTAGAACTCCTTACAAATGATTCATCCCCCATATGACTTGAATGACTTAAAAATGAAGCAGATATAAGTAAATTCATCACTTATATTTATTAAATAAAAAAACTATAACAACATATGAAAATTATAATTTTATTAAAGAACCTGCCAACATTTGTTGAGAATGTGACATAATTGTCAATAAAGTAGCTCCTTTTCTACACACAAATCTCCCCTCAAAGCATCACTAAAATGGACCGAAGTCAACCGAAATCGACTAAATTGGACCAAAGTGGACCGAATTAGACCGAATATACAACAATGGACCGAATTTGATCAAAGTAGACCGAACTGGACCGAATAGGCAAAAATAGACTGAACTTGACCAAAATGTTATGCCAATATGACTCAATGAGAGCTTAACAATAATAAATATTATGCTTCAGCTTTTAGGTATTTTATAAATAAGGCTAGATCCCCTCTTTGCTTACACTAACATGAGTGATTTTGAAAAAAGAAACTAGGAGAGGAAGACTTGCATGTATTGTTGCCAAGTGTATGCAAGCAAGCATCAATTACATTGCTCTTATAATTAGGACTAAATTCCGCTACACAAATTATTTTACAATCCGTACACGCATGCAATATAATTTTCCACTTGAAAATAGTGAAATTTCAATGCATTTTGTGTGTATGGACGAATATGTAAAATTGTGTGTATAACAATTATTATTTGTGGTGGTCTAAGGATTGAGGAAGACTAGGAACTGTATAACCTTCATTAATTTATTTATGAAGTGTCTTAAACCTGAGAAGTTGGTTTGTCCAAGAAGAGGATGGGAAAGTGCAAAATGTTTCACAAATGCCCGAGGGGAAGAGGAAGCCTTAGAGGAGAAGGTCAAGGTAATTGTGAGAAGTTTCTTGTAAAAGCATACCTACTGCCTCTGCATTGAATGCATAGCAACAACCTTATCAGCTACGTTAATGAAGAAATGACACATGAACAGTAAATTCGCAGCTAAGCAACCCCTTGTACTACCTTCGGGAGAGCTTTGGAGGGACAAATGTCAAAAGGAAAGTCTTGAAGTTTACAGATGGAGGGTTAGGATGGAAAGGAAAGAGGGTATATAAGAGAGTGGAACTTCCATTTAAAGGATCTTTTTCTCTTTCTTGAGATTTTTCTGAGAGAACATTACCAAACGACAAGAATTGGAATAGTAAAAAAAGAAAAAAGAAAAAAAGCTTAAGACTTGTGTAGAACTGTTGTATAAATACCCATCCTCGGGCTGATCAGTGGGAATGATAATATAAATTACCTTACAGTAATCTTTTCTACTCTTACTTGGATCTTCGGCCGTGGACTTAATCCGTTAATCAAATTTATAGTTGAAACCTCCTTCCAGACTCTATCAAATTTCATTGTTTGTGGGCTCAATCCAAAGACCAGGGCCTCACAATTCTCTGTGGGCTTGGGCTGTAATTTTTCTTGTGCCCTTAACACTATTCATTAATAAGTTGTGTACTAATCGATGGTATGTGCGTTCTTGTGTTAATTGCTTCAATCTTTAGATCAGATTTGATTTATATTGTAGTTGTTGTTAATTGGTTAGTACTGTGATCACCAAATTGATCTAATCAGGTCATTGTTAATTAATCCGCATTATTAACAAAAGCTGTAAAACTTTTGGATTATAATTTATCCTCAATTTTATGTCTATCGATATTAAACTATCAAGAGCATATTGTCAATGTTTTATATATATTTTTTATTTTTATAATAGTTTTTTCTTTTAATTTATTGTTTTAAGCTTGGCCCAATTTTCAATTTAATATATCACAGACAAAAGTATTTCTATTTCAAGGAGGTTCTGGTTCACAGATTACTGTAACTAACTTTGGAATCTAACGGCTACGTACAGAGACGACACCGTTTCTAGTACAACACATTTAAAAGTCTTTTATTAAATATCATCGTTTGTAACTACTAGACTGCATTTTTGTTTTGTTTTGTTTTTTTTTTTTTTTGTTTTTTTGAGAGAGAGAGAACGATTGTAGATTTTTTTTTTTTTAATTGAAAATCACGTCATAGAATGAGGAAGAGAAAAGAGGAGTCATTGTTCTAATCAAGCAAAGACCTCCTCATTCTTTTTTTTGCCAACACTAGCAATAACTAGAGTAACACAATTATAGTTTAAATGAACACTAACAAAAGAATAAGTACAAAAAATCTAACAAATAATGGAAATGTCCTCTAAACTCCAAGTAGATCTAGAGGACAGCTTAAGCTAGGAATTTTCATGGAGGGTAGTAAGGTTGAAGAACAGCCTTAGTAAGGTTGAAGAACAAACTTAATAGTGGAATTGGTTATTTATTTAAATTTGTCTTAAAAGTTGATTTTTTCTTGGGATGGAAAGTTTACAATGGTTTTATTATCAAAAGCATAATTAGGTATTTCTTGGGGAATAATGTTATGTTTACAACATTTTTATAATAAATATTAGGTGGTAAATTGTTGCTAGTTCTAATATGGACTCACCACTAACATAATTTTTTATCCACCAATAATAGCTTGCCACCTCATATATGTTATGAAAATTATTGTAAAAGTGTTGTGGAAGTAACATTACTTGTATCTTAAGATACTTTGTGATTGGAACCCCCACCTTCTCTTCACCTGCTATTTACATGTCTGGGAAAAAAAAATACTTACATATATACACAAAAAAATGGCATTACATTAGTCAGTTTAATGATTTTGGTCTAAAATTTACATTTATTGTGTATTCAAATCTATGAGTAAGATTACACAACAAGTTGTAGAACTTCTGCTAACACACAACAATATTTACGATAAATTATAAATTACCCGCCTAACTTTCACCTATTTGCAATCCTATAAGTATTTCATTTTTTTTCCATATCAATCTATTAAGTTATGTTTGGTAACCTTTTTTATTTTCTTTTTTCAAAAAATTATTTTTGGGAATAAAAGGAAAACAATTTTCTTGTATTTTTGAAATAAAAAATGTGTTTGGTTAGTTGAAAAAAAAAATAGTTTTACGAAGAAAAAAATAGAAAATTTGTTCGGTAATTTTGATGATGCTGAAATAAGATTATATACATTTTACAAAAGACAAAGGTAAATTATTATCCAAATATGAAATGTAGCACGTAGGGTGATTACAAATTTACAAAGAAATTATATGTTATATAGTTTATACTATATGTGCATGAAGCTATACGATATCATTCTTAGATGGACATTGCATAGTCTTAGATAAACGTTGCACAAAGCTTTTCACAATGTGTACATATTGTATATATCTGTATGAATAGTGTATAATATTAGGGACATATTTGATGTAATTGGCTAATTATTTGACAAAACACACTTTAATTGTAATTGGGTAGATCTAAATGTGTTTAGTATTTCAAGAAACAAGTGTTCAAGTTTAGTATTGAAACCATGCAAGTCTGACCAAGAAACAAGTGAAAGAAGTGTTGTTCATTAAAGCTTAACAGTAGACTTGACAGAAAGATTTCTATCGAGATTTAATGTTGAAGCTCAACATGAGTTGTATCTATTGAGAATTACGAAATCAGGTTTTCTAGATCTGATTACACGCATATCCTTAAGTATTTGTGTAGGGTTTCATTTCTCACAACCCTAGACATATATAAGAATTATTTTAAAAGCCGTCACAAGGATGCAAGGTGATGCAAAGTGATTATACATGCATATTGTGACTGGAGACAAAAATTGCTTTAGTTCATCATATTCTCTATAGAAGTTACTATGTCTTTACATCAAGGGTTTTGTGACCAAGGAACTTCCTGATCTTCATTATTGGATGAACTAAAGAACTTTGCAGCCAACATCTTCCTCAAGTTGGTGTGTTAGTCACGTATTGAGATCCATGCATCATTGGTTAGTTACGTACTAGGATTCGTGCATTATTTTAGATACTTTTATTGATCAATAAAATGCATTAAAAAAGCCGCATTACATCCTAAAATACAGAATACTGCACTATAACAGTGCACCAGAAACTTTGCAAAACGTCCACAAGCACCTGAGAGTGCGCCAAAGCCCAAAGAGCTATAGTCTTTAAGTTTTCACAACTTATATTGCATGTTTATTTTTATACGTGTGGCACTATATTATGCTCAACACTAGAATGTATTTGGGCTAGCTACTCTAAGCTGAGGTGGCACTAACCCCGTCTTTGTTTGAGCACACCTGTAATTTACGCATGCAATATATATATTTCAAAAAAAAATTGCATAGTGTACATAGCATTGTGCAGTCTTGTCCACAAGCCCCTAACACATCACAAAGCCTAAGCTAAGTTGGCCCTCACACGACTCCACACTAATTAATAAGTTATCACATTTTTTTTAATGCAAACTTTTACTTTATCAATTATTATAAATTATCACACCAATTAATTATTTGATGTATATTATATCAACTCATTTGTATAATAATTATATTAATTTATTGAACCATGTAATAAATTAATTTTTATTTGTACAAATTTAGATTTTAAAGTTAAAAAAAGAATCAACTTAAAATTTTCGCTAAAGGCCTCCAAAATTGTTGAGTAGGCCCTGGAACGATCCTAAGTTGTCAACCACTAGTCTAGAAATGATAGGGGGGTCTTCAGAAAAGTAGGTGTAAGATACCTCATCTGCGTTGTAAACAAAATCATACTGAAAACCCATTGAGGCTAATGACGTTGTTGGTGATGATGAAGATGTGCCATGGCCATGGATCTGACCGCCAATACAGGGTCAAACCCTTATACAAGGAGGCTTGTGGAGAGCCGGTAGGCTTCATCTTATAGAAGCAGTCCCCAGTTCCCGGATCATCTTGTGACTTCCAAGATGTCAAGAACCTGTCTAGCCCAGTTATCCGATTCAACCCAAGCCTTATGCCTGGAAGCAAAGTGTCTGGAGGATAGTCAAAGCTTTGCCATAACACCTTTTTGTTATTGCCCTGGACAAATACCAGGTTTCCTGAATCTTGAAGCTGAACAACAAAGGAGGTTGTCCCTTGGACAGAAACATTTGTAGACCAAAGAAGATGGTTAAAATTGTCGTGGGGGATAAGGTTTCCAAACTGGTTGATGGAGAGAACTCCAGAAAAATCATTGATAGGATCATTCCTGTTCGCAACCCACACGACAGTTTGTTTCGTCACTTTGACGTGCCAAATACCAAGATATCGATAGCCAGAGTTGCCAGGGCCGAAGAAGCCCAAGGCAAAATTGTTTTCTTTGGAAATCAAAGATTGTTTATCCTTGATGGATTGGTCTGGTGTTAAGGTATCAAGGCAAGTGCAAAATGGGAAGAGAAGAATTAGCAGAATCAAAGACATAATCATTTGTTACAGAATCGAAGACATAAGAAGAAAGAAAATTTTTTGGTTTGATTGAGTATAATGATTCTATGAAGTATTCTCTGCTCTCTTTGATCCCCAACTTTGACTTTTCTTTTAGGACTAAGCAGTCCCTTCAAACTAATTAAAAAGTAACGTATCAAAAGCGATATTGCACCAAGTCAAACAGAATTGCGTCTAGGGACAGGAGGCATTCTCAGCATCAATTTTCAGCGAATAAAGGGTATGCATTTTTCTACCCGAAAATGACTGGCGTATTAATCTCTTTAGATTTAGAGAAATTTAATGTATGTCTACAACATGTTACATATCATTAACTTTTAGCACGTATTCCTTACTGAAGTGAGAAATTTTGATAGTTTTATGAAGTTGGCAGATACATGGTCCAGAAAATTGGCTTGAGATTGACATACTGGGATATAAAGATTATACAGCGAGTCATCAAGGCATTGCCAAATATTAATTCTTGGCTTGAGCTAGTAATTGGCAATTTAGCATCATGACTGACCGTGACGAGAAGAGATTAGAGATATAGAGAGACCAATTATATTGAAGAGAGAGGCAATGTTGAGAGCAGGGGTGGCAATTTGTGTCCACGTGTCGGATTCGTGTCGTTTTAACTCATAAGTATCTGACTATATGGGTTAACACTAACCTAACATGTTTATTAAACGGGTCAAGATTCCTCAACTCTAACATGACCCATTTATTAAACAGGTCAATCGTATCGACTTATTTATCAAATTTTATAAAAGCGAAAAAAAATATGAAAAAAACAAACAAATAAAAATTTTTAATATAAAATTCAAAACTAACAAGTAACTGTATCACAAATAATCATTCAAAACTAAAACATATCTCAATATCACAAATAATTAATCACAATATGTCAAAAGAAATAAACCACAACAACTAATAAGTTTATATACCCAGGGTTTGAAGAATATATTGGTAAAATGTCATTGAATTAAACAAGTTAGATTGGTCAAACGGATTACATGGGTTAAACATTAACTCAACCTGTTTATTAAACGGGTAAGTTATGTTAACTTGAATATGATATTAACTCATTAAAGCTCAATCCATAACCTACTAAATTTGTGTCTTGTTGTGTCAAATTCATGGGGCGTTTTCAATTTTGCCACCCCTAGCTAGAGAGAGAGAGAATAAGTACGCATGTTGTTTTCGTCCATTCGGTCCTACTTAGTCCATTAATTTGGTCCATTCAACCTCCTTTTTTATTCCTTTCTTTTTTTTTTTTTTTTTTTCTTTTTATAATTTTATAAATGAAACAGTTGCATTTCTTATCAGGCCTCATATATCGAAAATTATATGTTGTACCTGACATATATGCCGGGTACACCATATACCTGCTCCTCATATATTGTCATTAAAACACAGATGTGTCCATGTAATATTATTGATACAAATGATGTCATTTAATTAAAGCCTTTTAAATGTATTCCACCGAAATGTGACGTCTCCCTAAGTAGTTGTTACATTCCAAAAATAGCTAGTTTGTTAACTAGAACCTCCCTGTAATACTTTTGTTTGTGTTTTATTAAAATCCCTAATATATTTAAAAATTAAATTTTCAATTGAAAACTAGGCCAAGCTTAAAAAAAAAAAAAAAAAAAAAAAAAAAAAAAAAAAAACAGCAACAACAACAGCAGTAGCAAAACTTTGATAGTATGCTCTTGATTTACCTAGTTTAATTTCTATGGACAATTAGATTGAGGAAAAATTATAATTCTAAAGTTTTAATTTAAACCCCTTTTGTTAATTATGTGGATTAATTAAAAATAATTTTATTAGATCAATTTGGTGATCATAGTATTAATCAATTAACCACAAGGTCCACAACTACAAATATAAATCAATTCTAAAGAGTGAAACAATCACATATTTTGATAATGAAGTGAAAAATTAATGAAAAACCAACTCCAAAGGAGGGAAAAAAAATAGAAAACTCTGATGGTACCTCTACTTCTATAAATTAATCCACCATATGAAGCGGAGTTATATAAACTAGTTCAATTAAGGCATTCTTGATGCAAATTAGTTCCATTGAGGTTTGCTTTATGAATTACTTTTGCAAATTTTAACGAAATTTGATGACGGGGCAGTTGCCAACAACATTCATTGGACAAGAATTAAAGAAAAGACTATTCTATTATAAAATTTGTGCCTTAATACATGTGGGTCAATTTGGATACCGCTTATTTTGCTGAAAACTGAAAATATTGTAGTAAAATAATTTTTAAATGTGTGAATAGTGCCGTTGGACCCATTTTTAATGAAATTTTTGTTGAAAAAAATGTATTTGTGGGTCTTGTGAACAATGCATAGAACCCACTAACAGTGCATAATCACGTGATGGAACTCTTCCCAGCAAAAAAAAGAAGAAAAATGAAAATGCTAAATGCCAAAACGCAGGATAGAAACACTATCCAAACACACAAACAAAGTCACAAACCCAAATGAGAATTAAAGGAGAAAGTTAGAGAGATAACCAAATCTTGGGGTCTAACTTTTTTTTTTATTATTTTTTTTATAAGATATAATTTCTACTCTAATCTAATCTAAGTATATATGTGAGTGAAGCTTTCTCCTAAAGACTTGAACCCCGACCTTTATCCCACACACCCCACAAGCATTTATACTTGTGAAGTGACCACCACACCAAGGGTGTGCGATGATCCACCTATCTTTAATAGCATGTTCATGCTAAAAAGGTATTTATCTCATGCATTAAACATACGCTGCATCTCTTTTATAGAGCATTGGTCCCACATAGTTGTAGGATTTAGTATTTACACAGTATGAGAGAAAATATACATTTATCCATTGTATGAGATAAATACTTTCATGTTGACTTGATGAGCCATGGCTTGAATCACAACTTCTTAGACTTTTCCATGGCTTGGAGTTGAGCTAGCACTCAGCTAATGACTTGTAGCCTCTCCTTGACTTTCATATCTCATATATGCATCGTCACTCTCATAGCATATGTATCACATAAATGTGTATGCGTCACATACCATGCAAAAGAAGATGCATATATCTCACTTCAAAGTCACAACTCAAACACCATATACCAAACACTTCTAAATTTTGGTAAAATAAAAAATTCTGCTTGACAGCTGTATGGTTCATCCTTTTGGTTGAGAATGATGCTGCCATTTTCAGGAAGAGTTTATATTACGAGAATTTTATTTTACTTATTTTGGAGAAAAAGGATAATTTAGTTTAGTGGTTTGGTAATATGGCTATTTAGGTGAACTAATTAGTTGAGGGTGTTTCCATCATTTTATTGTGGAATATTCTAGGAAGGAAAAGATTCCATTATGTATTAACAGTTTAACTAACGGTTAGAGATATCTACTCATTTTTAATTATTAAAGAAAGCCAGCTCAATTTATAGTTTAGAGTGAGAATTATGAACTCTCCCATAAATAAATAGTAAAAAGTGATTTTTATATAATACTAGTACATTTATTTGTAACTATTAAAAGGGAAACATTATTTACTTCACCTATTTAAAAGAACCATTCTTTAACTTTTTGTCTACAAAAGGTTCATTAGGTCTATAGGCAGAAAAAATGCTCTTAACACTCTTTGGCCATAACGCCCGCTTAAACTTTTAAATTTGTCAATTTACTTTATAAACTATTTATAAATGCCAAATCAATACATAAGTTAGTCTCCTTTTAGAATACTAACAGCACAGGTTTCTCAAAAAAAAAAAAAAAAAAAGAATACTAACAGCACAGTCACGTGAGAGTCAGGTGGACTTCAAAAAACCAATTCTAATACATGAAGAAGATGCTAGAGGAGAGAGAAACCTTGGGGTCAGAATTAGAGAGAGAGAGAGAGAGAGAGAGAGAGGGAGAGAGCCCATAGAACCAGACTTGTCTCACTAGAGTTGGAACCCATTGAACCAAACCAAATTTTAGTACACTCAACTAAAATCAACTCAAATACCAGCTTTGTTCTGTTGTGTTAATGAAAAACAAGTTCAATTAAAGATGTCTTCTTTATGCTCAAGTTCAAGCTCAGGTGAGATTTCGGTGGTGCCCAAAATAGCGGAAGACCATCTCTTCCCTTGTATTGAGATCTGCAAAATCCTCCTCTCCCGAAATTACAACATTACCCTTCTTGTTGGTTCTGATATTACTTCTTCTATCCCTTCCTCTCTCCTCCATTCCCCTCTATTCCATTTCCAACCGACCAAAGACATAGATGGTATCGCCAATGTCTAAAATTATTACTAAAGAGTTCGTTTCTAAAAAAGAAGAAGAAATATATACTATTTATTTAGAAAACTTGTTGTAACGACCTAGTGGTACATGAGTACTAACCACTATCTAACTATTTTGTTCCCATAGTGCTATCCGTCACAATCTGCATGTTTGGCTTTAGCTTTCTTCGAACTCATAAATTTGTCAATAGGTTAGGTAAGTTTCCAATATGTTTAGCTTGCAACTTCGTAAATAAACATAAGATACATTTACAAATAAGCACAACCAAATGTATATTAAAATTTTATCACGATTATACATATAATATATATATATATATATATATATAAAATGTTTGTATATTTGAAAATATAAAATAGCTACTAATAAAATAAATATAAGTTTATTTGAAACAAATGAAAAAAGAAAAAAAAAATCATTTAAATTGTTATCCATGAAATTCTTAATTTTAGTTTGTCTAACTATTATTTATATAATAATAATACCATAAAAATGAATCAATGATGGTGACTTTTTTTCAGGTTTATTAATTTTGATTCTATAATTTTCACACTTAATAACTCATTTAACACAAAAAATTAAGAAATTTAAATTAGATTCCTTGATTTTTATAGTGTAGTAAACAGTTGCACCAAATTAAAAAAAAAAAAAAAAAAAAAAAAAAGATGAGACACCCATAGCATAAAATTAGACTCAAATTTGAGATTTAGTTGAATTTTCTTTTAGCTTTGGCTTTAAATATACACACAGATATATATATATATATATATGTATGTTGAGGCTTGCACTGCGTTATAGTCTATAGATCTTGAAAGATCAACGTCTCAGCCAAAAAAAAAGAAAAAAAAAGAATGATCTTGAAAGGTCATGGAAGAGTGCAGCCCACCTAAGGAGGTCATATTCACCATCAATTCTATTTACTTTTGGATCACTTGGAGTAAAAGGAGAGTCAATTTATTTTTATATTTCATCTTATTTAGAAATTAAAGAATATTATTTTTACTTTCACAAGGGAGCTGAACAAACTTGGAGAATTAATTGAAAAATCGAACTAGAAAGGTAGCGGTTGTCTCAATTATTGAATCTTACGATAAAAAACTAAGTAAATGTGTATTTATTTTTAAATAATTTAATAGTTACAATAACGAGTGGAATTTCAAATCCTACACAAAATGCCACTGACTAAGTTAAGAAAAACAGATTATTAGTAACAATATAAGTAGTAGTAGTAACAACTGAAAAAAAGAAAAAAAAGAAAAGAAAAGAGAGAGAGAGAGAGAGAGAGAGAGAGAGAGAGAGAGAGAGAGAGAGAGAGAGAGAGAGAGAGAGAGAGAGAGAGAGAGAGAGAGAATGCTAGTATTAATTAGGTTATAAGGTAGAAAACAATTGCATTTAATGGTACTTTTTTAACCGTTAGATCTCTTATAAATCTACGGTGTAAAAGAGATGTAAGTTTGTAAGAGTTATATTAGGTGTAACTTGAACCCATCTCTCTCTCTCTCTCTCTCTCTCTATATATATATATATTATAAATCTTTGAATGGAGGTTTAACCACCATTACCAAAATTGTTGAAAAATTTCATTCAAACTTATGCATTGCACATATATTAATCCATATTGTTGGGTTTAGAATCTCTCCCTTTCTAAAGTGGAGTTGATGAGAATGAAAGAAAGATTGGAATGAGTTAGAGTTAGACTAAATCACTAACATATATATATAAGTTTGGACAAAATATTTCAACAATTTTGGTAATTGTGGTTAAACCTCCATTCAAAGACTTTTAATATATATATATATATATATATATATAACATCCATTCTTATCTCTTCTTCACTTTCTTCTACGTCTAGCTCTCCTCCTACAAAGAAAAAATAATAATGGAAATTTCTCTGGACAAAGTTGCCACCTCTGTTCTTTTTGTTATAATGACAACGTTGTCATGCATGGTTCTGAATTGGGTGTGGTTAAGACCAAAATATTTAGAGAGGTGCTTGAGAAAGCAAGGTCTTGTAGGCAATTCCTATAGACTTTTCTTCGGGGACACGAAGGATAGCTCTATGATGATAAAGCAAGCTTGTTCTAAACCCATAGAACTCTCTGATGATATTGTGCCACGTGTTCTCCCCTTTGAACATCACATAGTGAAGCATTATGGTACGTATGTCTACAATAAACTTAATTACCTAAAGATTTTGTTGCAACAAACACTAATTATATCTCACTCATTTCCATAGCAATAAAGTATGTATGGTTGTTTTAAGTCTTGTAACTTTTGTTTAAAAGCTTCCAACTATGAATTAGCTTATGCCCAAAATCTTAAATTTGAACCAAAAAAACTAGACCGATTGATTAAACTATAAACAAGAATCTAAATTGGTAGCGGTGGAGCCAAAATTTTCTTAGGTAAAGCTAGTTTTACTACTTCTAATTTAAACAACATCAAAAATTATTTTTTGCCAATTAGTAATAGTTAATAAGAAACTCTCACTTAAGATTTGTTGTGAAAATGATATAGACATAATATTTTTTTTTTTAAATATTGGATTTTCTTCTAACATTCGTGAACAAATGCAGGTAAGAATTCTTTTACATGGCTTGGCCCAAGACCCCGTGTAAACATTATTAGCCCTGAACAAATCAAAGATGTTTTCACCAAGATGGGTGACTTTCAGAAGCCCAAACCAAATCCACTTACTAAATTGCTTGCAATGGGATTAATAAGCTATGAGGGTGAGAAATGGGCTAAACACAGAAAGATTATCAACCCTGCTTTCCATTTAGAGAAGTTGAAGGTTATATATTACATTTCTTATCTCTTTAAATCCATGTGGAATCAATAGTTATGTCCAAATTAGATTATTGTTATCACTTTAGTAAAAAATGTTGTACCTTAGTTTGGAGTAGCATGATTTATCTTTAAAGTGATATTGGACAAATCACCAAGTTTAACACAAAAACACTTCTGGACTAAACTCCATAGCTAAGTTTCAAATGTCTGTCTAGCACATATTTGTGATCAAGAAACTTATAGGAACAGTACAATAATCACAATAGGGAATTGTTTGCATTTTGGTTATGATAATGCCACAGACACAAACTATTTTATAAACTTTTTTATAAACTAATGATGTGGTGAGTGATTATTTGTAAGTGAAAAGATGACATTAGTAATGGACCTAGATGAGAATCAGTAAGAATTTGTCACATAAAAAATTTGTAAAAATGGTGTGAAATAATTTGTGATTGTAGCAGTACTCATAACTTAAAAGTGACAATATTTTTTGAGATCGGTAGTTAATGGGAGAAGTAGGGTTCAAACTACATACACTTGGCACCACAAAGAATATGATTATTGCTAGATACTACCTTTGATTTATTAATTCAAAGTCATTATAGAAAATACTACCTTTGATCTATTGCTTAAAATATGATTGACCGAAAATATTGTGTGCAAATAAGATTCTAAATACATTCAAACATCAGTAATGCTAGTATAGCAAATAATATTATATGTCTATTTTCTTCCTAAAAAAAAAAAAAAAAAAGACTATATGCCCATTCAAACTTTTAAATATGAATAATATCAATTAAATTTAAAGTTAGATACTTGTTTGCTCAAAAGGGAAAAGTTTGACTCCTACCTACTCCCATATATATATATATATATATATATTTAATAGTATCTTGTTTTAAAGGTAAAGAATAATTATCATAGGATAGATGCTACAAATTTTAAATTCTATCTCTATAAAAAATAAAAAAAAAATAAAAAAAAGAATCAACTTAAAAACATCTATAGCAATCAAATTAAAAAAGAAAAAAGAAATAGTTATAAAGCATTTAACTACTTTGAATTCATTAATAAATGAAAGGGTAATTCTTTGTTGGCAATTTGACATATATTACAAACCACATGTGTATTATAAGCGTAGTTGGGATTCTATCAAAAACAATATAAAGTAATAATATAGACTTAACATTTTTTTACTGTTATTGAAGTGGTAAATTGTTAGTAATTTTTCTCTTAAAAAAATGGTTATTGATTTTCATATGGGCTATATATCATTAGTAACTTGTCATTTGCAAGAGTTGTGAAAAAATTTGTGAAGAAAGTTACGTATGGAGATTTGTTGAAAAATATAATGCCAATAATCTTGTTTCTATTTATTATAGTTTAAACAATTTACATTGTGATTGCTACAGCTTATGTTACCTGCATTTTATCAAAGTTGCATTGATATGATTAGCCAATGGGAGAGGTTGATCTCTAAAAATGGATCCTGTGAGTTAGACGTATGGCCTTATCTTCAAAACATGTCAAGCGATGTGATTTCAAGAACAGCATTTGGAAGTAGCTATAAAGAAGGAAGAAGAATATTTGAACTCCAAAAAGAGCAAGCACAACTCTTTGTAAAAGTATCACAATCTGTATACTTTCCTGGACTAAGGTAGTAATTAAACATTCAATTTTGAAATTTAGTCAAGTTTGGTTTCTTCCCCCCCCCCCCCCCCCCCCCCCCCGCCCCCCAAAAAAAAGTCAAATTTGATTTTTATTGAGATAGGATTAACCAATTACAATTCAGTTATATGTTATATAGATTGAAATTCTATCATATCTATTAATATATATATATATATATATATACATATATATGCTAATTTTTTTTTATAGGAATGTGCTTTTTTCTAATACAACAAGATTTCAATGAATTTCAACATTTTCTCGGCCCACCTTCCAAATAAAAATTCTCATGCATCCGAAGTCCAATCATTGTTTTAAAAATTGGTAAGGTCAAAAAATTGATTTTGGCCCCAATTCCCAGTTTAACTCGATTTTTGACCAATTTTGCGTGATTTTACTAGATCGGATTGGTTCTCGCTCCTAGTTGAATTGGTCAGTCCTGTTCGATTTTTAAAACCATGTTTCCAATGAAAACAAAATTCCAAATTTTATTGTTTATTCAGAAATGAAATTGGTTATAACCTACTTTCCTGAACATCTCATCAAACACAAAAATTAACAAAGATCATCACATTATAATTAATACAATTTCTGTTTTTGTGTCTTCAATCTTCACAATTTACTAATAGCTAATATTTATGCATGCAGGTTTTTACCAACTAAGACACACAGGAGGATGAAGGAAATTGAAAGAGAAGTACAAGACTTACTAATGGGAATCATTAACAAAAGGGAGAAGGAATGCAAAGGCAGAAATGACGACTTATTAGGCATACTAATGGAATCAAATTCTAGAGAGATTAAGGAATCTGGTAATAGGAAGAGTGCCGGAATGAGTATTAAGGATGTAATTGAGGAATGTAAGCTTTTCTACCTTGCCGGGGAAGAGACAACCTCAGTTTTACTTGTTTGGACAATGGTTTTGTTAAGTAAGTATCCAAATTGGCAAGCTCGTGCAAGAGAAGAGGTTTTGCAAGTCTTTGGTAAGAACAAACCTGACTTTGATGGGTTAAATCGCCTTAAAATTGTAAGTATTCCCTAAAGATTCTAATTTTTCTTTATTTTCCTATAAAATTTATGTGTAATGTCTTTCGAAGATGAAATATTCACATCCATGAATATTCATGTCAATATTAGTTAATTGATCGAGTAAAAGCCATTTTCTATTGAGCTCATGATAGTCAGCATACTCATTTTTTGTTAGAGTTGGCACTTGGTAGTATAGACTATAGACCACTAATTTGTGTGCAAATCTCAAATTTGATTAGGTTTGTAGATCGAGTAATAAATTTTGTTTCAAATTTTATCAATCATAAATGAGCTTCAAAAGTCGAATACTCTTCAAGAGGAAAATTTAATGAACTTATTTTATTTTACTAAATTTTTTAAGAAATGCGCTTTGGTAATAGTTGGTTTTCCTTGGCGTAGGTAACCATGATATTGAATGAGGCTTTGAGGTTGTACCCACCAGCAGCTTCGCTACTTCGAATAGTTCACAAGGAAACCAAGCTGGGAAATTTGATTATACCAGCTGGAGTGGAGATTGCTCTGCCAACAATCCTAGTCCACCATGACTATGAATTGTGGGGTGAGAGTGCAAAACAGTTTAACCCGGAGAGATTTTCAGAAGGCATTTCAAAGGCAACAAAGGGCCAAGTATCATTCTTCCCATTTGGTGGGGGTCCGAGGATATGTGTTGGTCAAAACTTTGCTCTAGTAGAGACCAAGATGGCATTGTCACTTATTTTGCAGAACTTCTCATTTGAGACATCCTCATCCTATGCTCATGCTCCTTGCTCAATCATAATTGTTCAACCTCAATTTGGCGCTCACGTTATATTACATAAGATATAGTACCACAAAGTTGTTCCAGTTAAGCAAGATTTATCAGCATTGTGCCTCGTGGCTTATTTGGTGTTCTATTTATTATTAAGTGATTAAAAACTCATTTTCTAAAGAACGAGAAACAACATATTATGATTTCCCCTCTATTATATTATGTTTGTGTTTCTACATCCATTATTGCATTAATTGAAGGAAACAATGTTGAATAATGTTAAAAAAATATATAATTAGAAAAATACATCATTATTATTGGTAAATTTTCATTTTTGAAGTATAATGTTAATTTTTTAATCCTACCCAAATTAAAAACCCTTTTACCGAGTATAAGATCCCGATTTTAACAACTTCATTGCAAAGGCTAGAGTATATGATGCTAGTAGAAAATTAATGAATTTCCCTTAAGTGTTCCAAAATTGAAATATAACACATGGGGGGATAAAAATGCGATTTATCTCTTTGGACTCAGCCAAAAAACTAAGGAAAAAAGGGGGAGAAAATGAACTCTCCGAACTAAAGCAATTTATTTAAGAAATGCCAACCAAATTTTCTAAGCACCCTTCTGCAAATCAACCACCTTCTTCCACGAGTCTCGGCTTAATATCTTGTCCCACCATCTGCCCACATTTTCTCTATTAGTGTCATTGACCAAGTACTGAGTGTTGGACGAGTGTGAAAGATCAGCCAAATAAAATTCATCACTAGCCAAGAACCGAGCCTCTTTTCATAGATGTCAAGCACTTTCGATAACTTCTCTTCATTTTGCTTGAAAACTACTTTGTCTTGCTTGATATTCATTCGAGGCGCGAATGCAAGTTGAAATGCCTGTTAGGTCCCAAATAATATTATTACAAATATAATCAATCCAAAATAACACACAAGAACATAAAATTTGCGTGGAAAACCCTCTCTCTTTGAAGGGAAAAACCACGGGACAAACTCCGAATAATATCACTATGATCAAATCAATTACAATAATTCTTGTGTATGTCTCTCGGCTGAAGAAAAATCTCCCTTATTTTTCTTTGCTCTCTCACACACACTAATTATCTCTTTCAAATGTGACAACACTTTGCTCGCTTATTTTTATTTTCTTCTTCATGCACAACTCTCTCTTGGCTGTCTTTTTTTTCTCTAAGTTGCTACCTCTTGGCTGCTATCTCTTCTTTTTCTTTCTTGTACGGATTTTTCTTTCTTTGCTCTTGCACATACTCTCTTTGTGTCTTCTCAAAGGCGGTAGTACCTTGCTATCTGCTTCCTCTTGTGTTCCTCCCAAGTGAAAATCTATTTTCTCTCTCTTGGTTTCACACTCTATTTTCGCTCTCCCTGTAGGGAGGACCCTTGGGCCAAAGATATCAAATTCTTTTTGTAGCATAGTTTATTTATAAGACTCTTTTGCTATTCCCTCTTAGACTTGGAATACATTACCGCTTTAACAAGGAATGAACTTTCTTCCACACCAAAGAATAGTCTTTCCTTCTACAACAAGGAAAACTAAATTAATTTTCCCTTCTTCAACTAGGAAACCTAATTGACTTTCCAAGTCACAATTGGAATTTAAGGCAATTTCCTAACAATCTCCACCTTGACTCAAATTGCACCAGTTGTCCTCAACTATCTTCTTTCCTCTTGGGATAGCTCCTACCTTAATCAAGTAGTCCTCTTTTCGTCTTGGAATAGCTCCACCTTAATCAAAGTAATCCCTTCTCTTCTATCTTAATTCACTTAAAGAGTCATCCACTAAATCAACCAAACTCTAATACCACTGTTGGTCTTTTCTTTCATAGCATTGTGCGCAACTGATCTTAATAGAATTAATCTAATAACTCCCAATGCCTTTTTGTCAAGAAGGTTCCATTCTTCATCCTTCATAATATTAGGTTTCTTCCCCAAAAGAGGCAGATGCAACTTCTTTCCATAGAGATAATCTTCAATTTGCATCCTCCAATATCCAAAATATGTTCCATCAAACTTTTTTCAATTCCTAAACTCTTACCCTCTTCTCCGGCCATCGCTTCTACTCTAACCTAAACTCTGATACCACTTTTTAGGTCCCAAATGATATTATCACAAATATTAGTAATTTAAAATAACAATCACACACAATAACACAAAATTTACATAGAAAACCCCTTCTCTTTGAAAGAAAAAACCACAGGACAAACTCTGAATAATTTCACTATTATCAAATTAATTAAAATAATTCTTGTGTATGTCTCACAGCTAAAGAAAATCTCTTTTATTTTTCTTTGCTTTCACACACACACACACACACACACACACACTAATTATCTCTTTCAAAGGTGGCGACACTTTGCTTTCTCCTTTTTATTTTCTTCTCCATGCACAGCTCTCTCTTAGCTGTCTTCTTTTTCTTTAAGCAACTCCCTCTTGGCTGTTCTCTCTTTTTTTTTTCTTTCCTGTGTTGCTTCCTCTTTCTTTACTCTTGCACATACTCTCTTTGTGTCTTCTCAAAGGTGGCAGTACCTTGCTCTCTCTCCTTCCTCTTATGTTCTGTTAGGACATATGTGGAACTTGTTAGAACATATTTCATGTAGTATTGGCTAATCCTTTGACAAAATGCATTTTACTTATAATTAGGTAGATCTAGGATGGGTTTAGTACTTCAAGGAACAAGAGTTCAAGTCTAGTATTGAAGCCATGCAAATCTGTTCAAGAAACAAGTGAAGAAGGGTAGTTCATTAAAGCTGGATAGATTCCTGATAGATATCTCGACAGATGTATCTATTAAGGTCTTGATAGATAGCTCGACAACTGTATCTATCAAGAATTACGAAATTCAGATTTCCAGATTTGCTTTTCGGCCCATACTGACATGTATGTGTAATGTTTCTTTTTTCACAACCTTAGACATATATAAGGCTTATTTTAAAAGTCATCACACATGAGAATACAAGGGGAATACATGCAAAAAATGATTGAGTACCTTATTGTCTCTAAAAAAAGCTACTACGTCTTTGCACCTTAGGGTTTTGTAACCAAGTGCTTCTTGATCTTCATTGTTGATGATGTAAAGAACTTTGCAGCTAACAATCTTACTCAAGTTGGTCTGTTAATCACGTACTAAGAGTCGTCTATCTTTGCTTAGTCACATACTGGGATCCGTGCAAAAAGAGTTGCGTTCATATATTGAAAAGTTCAAAGGTTTTGAAGTAATAGAAGGTTTCTGCTATGAGTTCATCTACGGGATTTGTAGAGTCTAGGGACAAAAGTTTTGTACTAGATCTGAAACTTCTCTTTACTATAGTAGATTGCTATTCTGGAAGGTTTCCCCCTAGGTTTTTTACTGTGAAAGTAGTTTGTTTTATTGGTTTTCCTGGGTTATCATATCTTTTCTTATTTAATTTTTTGTTATGCGTGATATTGACATGATATTGATGTTTGCTTGTTTTAATGAGGGTCCTCCTTATGGGGGGAGGGAAAATAGAGTGTGAAACTAAGAGAGAGATAAGGATTATTTTAAGAGCCGTCACAAGAATGCAAGGTGATGCAAAGTGATTATACATGCATATTGTGACCAAAGACAAAAATTGCTCTAGTTCATCATATTCTCTATAGAAGTTACTGGGTCTTTATGCTAAGGGTTTTGTGACCAAGGAGCTTTCTGATCTTCATTATTGGATGAACTGAAGAACTTTACAGCCAACATGTAATAACCCACATATTTTTTATTTGAGGATTATTGTTAGGTTTTTCTTTTAAAAATAATTGTTGGGCCATAGGTATTATTTTATTAATAACTGAAGCCTGCTACCCCACTAAGCCCACATCTCTAATACAAACTACAGGGCAGAGGAAGAGATAGTCAGGGTTTTCATAAAGAGGGTTTTATCAAAGAGGCTAAGAGGAATTTAGAGGACAAACAATTGAAGGAGAAATCAGATTAATCAAGGTATGATTTCTCATCGTTAGAAATAAAGAATTAAGGAATTACAATTTTATCATAGAAATCTTTAGTGATGTGTAGATTGTTGAATTGGTAATTTCTTAGATTACGGTTTATGCTGTTTTATAATTCTGCAGCCGTAGATTGCCACTGTTCGGAGTCTAGAGCAAGAACCAAAATTGTTGAACCCATGAATAAGGTTGGCTTTCATTTTCGTAGGGCTGATCCATACTTTAATAGCTTTCATTTTTGGTCAACGTCCTATTCTTCTTTTTGTAGCTGTGATGGTCTATTGTCTAGGTGTTGACTAATTCCAAAAAGAATGTGAAAGGGAAGAAATACTCTGAAAGACCTCGTGTGGTTAGGTGGGCCTCAACACAGACGGACCCTAGCTGGACAGGCTGGATGCGTGGACTGATCAAACGGGCTGCTTGGCCATGGGCCTGCTGGACCCCTCAAGGGGGGCAATTTGGCCCACTCTCATAAGAGCCCAAATGGAGTCCTTGCGCCTATAGGACTTCGGAGATCTTCTGTATTTGGTAAAGATCTTCCCTATAAGGGGGGACTTGACCATCACGTTTAGGATTGCTACAAGAAGAGTCCTATAAGGAAAAGACTTCCGAACCGAGAAAGGGAGGTCAACCATTTACTACTATAAAAGCCCTAATACTCTCACAAAACAAGGTACGCATAATAAACCCCTCTCTAGCACTCTAGAGTTGAAAAGAAGTTCTAACTTGACCTTCGGAGGGTATTCGGCCGGCACCACACCGGTGTCCTTCGACAGGTTTTTTCTCTTTTGCTTCGTGCAGGTTGTCTTTCGAGTGGAGGAGTATCTTGCGGCATATTGGTGGATTTCCTTGAATCATCAGTTGGCGCCGTCTGTGGGAAAGCGAGCAATTAAGCCATACTATCGCTTCCCGAACTAAAAAGCTTGCATGGTACTCACCCGCTCAATGGCAACTACTAATGACGTGCAAGGAGAAGAACCGCCCACGACTGCCCTCGAGAGACAAGTTCGGACCCTTAGTACTGCCATGGAGCGCCTCACCAAACAGAACCGTGACTTGGAAGAACAGCTGCGCCAGAAGACTGCAGCGCAAAACAACCGGCCAGAAGACCAGGAAGGAACTAGCAATCCGAACAGGAATCAGGAGAGACCTGAGGGCAGCCACGCCCCAAGCGGACCGGAGAGACAGCACGTGAGCATGCCATCCCTCATGGATGCAACCCCACCACACATTACCACCGAGATGCAGGCAATGAAAGAACAGATGGAGGTTATGATGAATGCCCTTAAGGGGCGGGTCTCCAGTGATCTTGACGATCTGGTCAATCGTACCGACTCACCTTTCACTATGGCCGTGAACTCTTTCCCCCTACCCCACAAGTTTCGCATGCCGAATGTAGATAGCTATGACGGGGTAAAAGATCCTCTAGATCACTTGGAAACCTTCAAAACCTTGATGCATCTGCAGGGGGTACCGGACGAGATTATGTGCAGGGCCTTCCCAACTACACTGAAGGGTTCTGCGAGGGTTTGGTTCAGTCGGTTGACACCGAATTCCATCGGCACTTTCAAAGAACTAAGCGCTCAGTTCACCTCACACTTCATAGGGGGACACAGATACAAGAAGTCTACGGCGTGCTTGATGAGCATCAGACAAAGGGACGACGAGACGCTAAGATCCTACATAACCCGCTTCAATAAAGAAGCACTCTCAATAGATGAAGCGGACGACAAGATACTGGTGGCAGCCTTCACAAACGGATTGACGACGGGCAAGTTTCTGTTCTCACTATACAAAAACGACCCCAAAACCATGTCAGAAGTACTCTACAGGGCCACCAAGTACATGAACGCAGAAGACGCGCTGCTTGCACGGGAAGAAAGGCCCAAGAAGAGAGAACACCAAGCGGACACGCGTCAGGACCAAGGGCAGAAGAGACCTAGAACAGGAGACAGGAAGGACGAAAGACGCCCTAAGCCCCCGAACGGGAGGTTCACAAGTTTCACCCCCCTGAACGCCCCAATTGACCAAGTCTTAATGCAAATCAAGGACGAGGAGGCGCTAACATTCCCGGGAAAGCTAAAAAGCGACCCCAGCAAACGGTCACGAGACAAATATTTTCGTTTTCACCGAGATCATGGACACAACACGGCCGACTGCTACGATCTAAAGCATCAGATTGAAGCCCTCATTAGACAAGGGAAGCTGCAGAAGTTCGTCAACAAAGAGAAGACGGATAACAATCGTCAGGAGCCGGCCCCTCGACGGGACAATGAGCGCCCGAGACCCCCCATCGGAGACATAAGGATGATAGTAGGGGGAACCGCACCTACCAGTTCATCCAAAAAGGCTCGAAAGACATACCTCAGATCGGTCCTGAACGTCCACACAACGGGCCCAAGGCCCCATGCCCCACGGATGGAAAGCCCTATAATTGGATTCACCGAAGAAGATGCAAGGAGACTTCATCATCCACATGACGACGCGCTGGTCGTCAGTATACGTGTAGGGGATTACAACGTCCACCGGGTGCTAATCGACAACGGTAGCTCAGCGGACATTCTATACTATCCAGCGTTCCAGCAAATGGGGATAGACAGAGCCCGATTGATGCCAGTGAGCGCTCCCCTCGTCGGTTTCGGAGGGACCAGGGTATTCCCAATAGGCTCCATCGTACTCCCGGTGACGGTGGGTGATTATCCACAAGAGCTCACTAAGAACGTGATGTTCCTCGTAGTAGACTGCTCCTCCGCTTACAATGGGATCCTCGGACGGCCTACACTCAACTCGTGGAAAGCAGTAACATCCACGTATCACCTAATGATCAAATTCCCGACGGACCATGGGGTTGGGGAATTACGGGGAAATCAGGCAACCGCCCGAGAGTGCTACATTGCCATGTTGGAAATGGAAGATCACCATCAGGCAATGTGTGTAGAAGAACAGCGGACGGTGGTAGAACCAGCTGAAGAACTGGAGGTGGTAACACTCGACAAGTCCAAACCAGAGCGAACCACCAGAATTGGCACGTTGGCCTGCCAACCTGTGCGACAGGCCCTCGTAACATTCCTCAGGAAGAACCAAGACATCTTCGCATGGACCCATGAAGACATGCCCGGGATCGATCCATCTGTCATAGTCCACAGGCTGAACGTGAACCCTTCACACCCTCCAATCCGGCAGAAAACGCGAGTGTTCGCTCCTGAACGGGACAGAGCAATAGCACAAGAGGTCAGGAAGCTACTCGAGGCAGGTTTTATAAGGGAAGTATATTACCCAGAGTGGTTGGCGAATGTGGTCATGGTCAAAAAAGCTAGTGGAAAGTGGCGGATGTGCGTCGATTTCACGGACCTCAACAAAGCATGCCCGAAGGATAGCTACCCCCTCCCACGGATAGATGCGCTGGTAGACTCGACGGCCAGACACCAGCTCTTAAGTTTTATGGATGCCTTCTCGGGCTACAACCAGATCAAAATGAAGGAACCCGATCAGGAGAAAACGTCCTTCGTTACCAGCCAAGGCCTTTTTTGCTACAAGGTGATGCCGTTCGGACTCAAGAACGCCGGGGCTACATACCAGAGATTAATGGACAAGATGTTCGCACATCAAATGGGGAGAAACGTCCAAGTTTACGTTGACGACATGCTGGTAAAGAGTCGAATCGAAAGAGACCATCTGAGCGACCTCCAGGAGACATTCGATACCCTGCGATCATACAAAGTGAAGCTGAATCCGGACAAGTGCGTATTCGGGGTGACGGCAGGAAAATTTTTGGGTTTTATGGTATCCCAAAGAGGAATAGAGGTCAATCCAGAGAAAATTCGGGCCATCATAGAACTTGAACCACCAAGGACAACAAAGGAGGTACAGAGCTTGAACGGCAGAATCGCCGCCCTGAGCAGGTTCGTGTCAAAAGCAACGGACAGATGCCTACCGTTCTTCCGGGTCCTGAAGAAATCTTTCGAGTGGACGGAGGAGTGCCAGAGGGCATTTGAGGACCTAAAGAAATACCTTTCCTCGCCACCTTTGCTCAGCCCATCCAAACCAGGAGAAGATCTCTACTTATACCTAGCCGCTTCGAATGTGGCGGTAAGCGCGGCCCTAGTGAGGGAGGAAGAAGGGACGCAGCGACCCGTCTATTTTGTAAGCAGAGGGTTCCGGGGGGCTGAAGAAAGATACCCCTACGTGGAGAAGCTAGCCTTCGCACTGATAACCGCAGCTCGAAAACTGAAACCATATTTCCAAGCCCATAGCATTATCGTCCTAACAGATCAACCCCTAAAAAGGGCAATGAGCAGCCCCGAAGCAGCCGGACGGATGGCCCTATGGGCGATAGAGCTGAGCAAGTTTGACATACACTACCGCCCGCAAACCGCAATAAAAGGCCAAGCTATAGCTGATTTCATCGCCGAATCTACACGAACAGGGTGGAAGGAGCCTCAAGCCCTCAGACTATGGAACGTCCACACGGACGGATCATCAAATAAACTTGCTGGAGGAGCCGGAGTGGTGATTCGAACCCCTGACGGAGACACGATCGAGTTCATGATCTGGTTAGACTTCCCGACGACCAACAATGAGGCAGAGTATGAGGCATTGTTGGCAGGGTTAGACCTAGCAAAAGCGGCAGGCGCCGAGGCTATGGTTATACACTGCGACTCACAGGTAATAGTCAGTCAAATTAGTGGCGTCTATGAATGCAAGGGGGAAAAAATGAAGAAATACTTGGACGAAGTCAGAAGACGGACCGACTCCCTCCAGGTCACGTTCGTCCAGATCCCGAGAAAGGAGAATGAATGTGCCGACCGGCTTGCCAAAGCCGCCTCCGTTGCGAACATGACGACCCCTGACCGAGTGCTATCATTCATACAGAACTCCTCAACCATTAGCGATGAAACGGGAGTACGGGAGGTAAATTCAGGGTACGATTGGACCACGCCCCTAATGGCCTACCTGAAGGAAGGCACACTCCCAGAGGAAAAGGACGCTGCCAGAAAATTGAAAGTCCGGGCCTCACGGTTCACAATAATCAACAATGTCCTATACAAGAGGGGATTCTCGCGACCATATCTAAGATGTTTGGGTCGCGAGGAAGCCGACTACGTGATGAGGGAGGTCCATGAAGGCATTTGCGGAAACCATTCGGGGGCACGGTCTCTGGCACACAAGCTGATCCGAGCAGGATACTATTGGCCTACAATGCAGAAGGACGCGCAAGCCTACGTCAAAATCTGCGACAAATGCCAAAGGTTTGGTAACCTAATTAGGCAACCAGCCGAAGAACTGACACCTATGGCGGCCCCTTGGCCGTTCGCCCAATGGGGACTAGACATCATGGGCCCTTTCCCAACGGCCGCAAGACAGCTGAAATTCCTGGTAGTAGGAATCGACTACTTCACTAAGTGGGTCGAGGCGGAAGCTCTAGCAACTATCACAGAGAAGAACATCAGAGGTTTCATATGGAGGAACATCGTATGCAGGTTCGGGATACCAAGGGTCCTCGTCTTCGACAATGGAAAACAGTTTGACAACAAGGCATTCCGGGATTTTTGCTCAGAATTAGGCATTAGGAACCATTACTCATCGCCCGCACATCCTCAGGCGAATGGCTAAGTTGAAGTCACGAACCGGTCCCTGCTTAAAATCATCAAGACCCGGCTCGAGGGGGCAAAAGGTATATGGCCAGATGAGTTGCCAAGTGTCTTATGGGCGTACCGCACGACGGTAAGAACACCAACAGGGGAAATGCCATTCGGACTGACATACAGGAGCGAGGCCGTCATTCCAGCAGAAATAGGTCTAATGACCTATCGAGTGGAGAGCTATGACGAAGGCAAGAATGAAGAAGCTTTGCGGCTACAGCTGGACCTAGTCGACGAAGTCCGGGCCACGACCGAACAAAGGATAGCTCGATACCAAAACCTCATGGCAAAGTACTACAACTCCAAAGTCAGGCCCAGAGACTTCCAGATCGGGGACCTTGTGCTTCGGAAGGTAATGGGAGCAGCTAAAGACCCCTCGCAAGGAAAACTTGGACCAAACTGGGAAGGACCTTACAAGATCTCATCCTGGCAGAGAAGAGGGACCTATCATCTAGAAACCCTGGATGGACGGAAACTGCAACACCCGTGGAACTCTGAGCACCTACGGAAGTACTACCAATAGATTCCAGCTCATTCCTAAAGTTTTCAGTAGTTTCTTTTTTATTTCGAACAATTATGTCTTTTTACATTTTTGCTGCTTTGAACAAACCTCTCTACTAGTGCCCTTTTAAGCCCAAGGGGGCAGGCACCATTTTCCTATAAAAGTTTTTTTTTTTCAGGCAACAAGATTTTTTCTGCCTAAATATTTAGTACAACAAGGTTGTCCACAAAGTGGACGGATCATCCCAAAGGGATAAAAACACTAAGTCCACACGATGGACGGACCAACAAGGTTGTCCACAAGGTGGACGGATCATCCCAAAGGGATGAAAACACTAAGTCCACACGATGGACGGACCAACAAGGTTGTCCACAAGGTGGACGGATCATCCCAAAGGGATGAAAACACTAAGTCCACACGATGGACGGACCAACAAGGTTGTCCACAAGGTGGACGGATCATTCCTAAAGGAATGAAAACACTAAGTCCACACGATGGACGGACCAAGAAGGTTGTCCACAAAGTGGACGGATCATTCCTAAAGGAATGAAAACACTAAGTCCACACGAGGGACGAACCAATAAAGTTGTCCACAAAGTGGACGGATCATCCCAAAGGGATGAAAACACTAAGTCCACACGATGGACGGACCAATAAGGATGTCCACAAAGTGGACGGATCATTCCTAAAGGAATGAAAACACTAAGTCCACACAATGGACGGACCAATAAGGTTGTCCACAAAGTGGACGGATCATTCCTAAAGAAATGAAAACACTAAGTCCACACGAGGGACGGACCAATAAGGTTGTCCACAAAGTGGACGGATCATCCCAAAGGGATGAAAACACTAAGTCCACACGATGGACGGACCAATAAGGTTGTCCACAAAGTGGACGGATCATTCCTAAAGGAATGAAAACACTAAGTCCACACAATGGACGGACCAATAAGGTTGTCCACAAAGTGGACGGATCATTCCTAAAGGAATGAAAACACTAAGTCCACACGAGGGACGGACCAATAAGGTTGTCCACAAAGTGGACGGATCATCCCAAGGGGATGAAAACACTAAGTCCACATGATGGACGGACCAACAAGATTGTCCACAAAGTGGACGAATCATTCCCAAAGGAATGAAATCACTAAGTCCACGTGATGGACGGACCAATAAGGTTGTCCACAAAGTGGACGGATCATCCCAAAGGGATGAAAACACAAAGTCCACATGATGGACGGACCAATGAAGTTGTCCACAAAGTGGACGGATCATCCTAAGGGGATAAAAACAAAATCCATACAATGGACGAAGGAAGACCTACAGTCCACATAATGGACAGACCAAAAAAGGTTGCCCACACGGTGGTCGTACCAGCACAAAGAAACAAAACTTTGAGTACAGAATAACAAACTCGCATAAATGAACGGACCCATGGAAGCGTTCTCTAAGTCGAACTATCCGTTCTAAGAGGAATCAACCACCCAACGGAAGGGTTCAAAAAACTATTCCGCCAGACGGACTATTTTAGCAAACTAAATTACCCAACGGACAGTCAACTAGGCAGAACGGATCTCACTTGAAAAATACATCCCATAAAGCTGAGTAAAAATGCAACGAATCTTGCATAAAAAAGAAAACCAGTTGAAATGTCAATGTACGTACAAAACCCCGCAAACATGACAGGTCCAATAAATCGTTCAGCACTTAAAAAAAAAAAAAATCTAAGTTATTACAAAAGAGAATCATTGCTGGTCTGCTCCGTCTCCCTCTCCGGCTTGGGGGTCCTCAACAACCTTGGCCTGGCTATCCACTGCAGCATGATCCATCGGAGCCTCATGGACGAGGGTGTTCTCGTCGAATAAAGCATCAATGTCCTCCGACTGAACGGGCTGAACAGTGGACGGCTCGGGGGCAGAGACACTGACGGAGGATAGGTCAAGCTCCGGATACAACTTCTTAACCTGACGGAGAGCATCGTCGAACCCGTCATTGTAAATGACACTCAGTTCCGCAATCAGGTCGGCGGAGTCACGATACTCGCGTACGGCGTCCACCCTGGCCTGACGGGCTTCGTCGTCCTTTTCAACCAGCTCCCTCTTCAGACCCTCCACCAGTTGAACGGCCTCGTCCCGGGCTTCCTCGGCCATCTTGAGCTTCTTTTCTTGAACTACTTTCCAAGCCTTGAGGTCGATCAGCTCATCCTCCGTCACCTTAGCCTTGCTACGAATCCGGCCAATGGTGGTCTCGTGTTTAAGACACCGTCCCATTAAACCTTTCATCATGACCATGGCCTGAGAAACGACGGATGTAAGCAGACAGAAATTAATAAAAAAAAAATAAATAAATAAAGGAAAATGAACGGATGGACTAAAGGTAACGGAGTAATCACCTGGGCAATATTGAAGAGACCCGTCTCCCCCATGGCCTCCGTCGAGTGATTCCCAAGGTCCTCGTAGTCCTCGGGGGAAATTATTGAAGACAGTTTTTCCAAGGCGTACTTGGAATCCTCACGGAGCAAGACGGGTGGTTTTTGCTGCTCTCCAGGGGCACCCGTCATCAAACCTTTGCCTGCGCCATGTTTGGCCGGGGTAATAGACTTAGTCCCCTCAGCCATCAAGCCAATGACTGGATCGAGTGGGACTTTGGGCTGCTTAAGTGGACGGTCACTTTTTGCCGGCAGCTTCCCCTTCAGCTGTTGCTTGCTTGGGCCCGTCCCCATAGGATCCGTCCCAGACTGTTTGTTCTTGGCAGCTTGGAGTCTTATGGCTGCCCTTCTCTTCGCATCCTCCATCTCTGAAATGGGATGACGGACTAAGAAACAAAAAAAAAAAAAAAAAAAAAAAGAGGTCGCAAGGATAGACGGACTTACGCAGACGGGTCTGTTTCTCGTACTTTAAGGCTGCTGGTGTGGGCAAGGGACCGTCACAATACCAGTTGATAGTATTAAGGTTGACGAGCTTGGCCCACGTCCGTTCCTCGGGTTTTGTCTTGGAAAAAATTCTTTCAAGAAAACTAAATTCTTCAAGTGAAACTTGGGGACGACGACGAACTGCAACACAGAAGACGGAGGTTAGAAACGCAAAAAATTAGTAAGATGTACGGAGTCATTATTAACGGAGCATACCAGACGGGTTTAAAATGCCCCAAACTGTGTCGACGGGTAGGAAGTCCGTCTCCCCTGGATGACACATCCAGTCCTGACCTTCCATAAAGAAATACCGGCTCTTCCAATCCCTATTGGAGTCCGGGGTCTCATAGATAACCTTCAGGACGGGGCTCCTAGGAACAAAACTGTACATTCCCCTCGACTTGTCAATCTCGTCTGGACGGTAGCAATGGAAGAACTCTCTTATTGTAAGTTTCCTCGCTCCGTCAGACATGGCTCCGTATAGGACCTCCATGGCAATGAAAACTCTCCAGGCGTTGGGAGACACCTGGCTGACGGAGATGCCTAGATAGCTTAAAAGTTCGCGATGTAACGAACTCAGCGGGAACCTTAAACCAGCCTTGAACACCGGCTCGTATACGCCCACTCCGTCAACTCCCTCATAATAGCACTTCTCTGACTTAAATGGTAGACGGAGCGGGATGCAATCTGGAATTTGGTAACGATCCCTAAGGGTATTGAAGTGTCCATCCTTGATGGTAGATACGAACGCATGCACCGTCCACTCTGGGGGCAAGACGAACTCCCTAAGCCCATCTGCCCCTACGACGGACCTAACCAATGGATCTTCCTCATCTGATCCCTCTTGGAATTCGACCATCTCCAGGCCCTCATGTGTTGAGGACGAGGAAGATGATGACGGACTACTATCGCTCGTGGTATCACGGTCTCTGTGACCTGACGGGTATATCCCTTCATAGTCCGCTCTGTCACGAACGATGGACTGGTTACTCGACGCACTAGACATAGCCTACAGGCAATTACAGAACCTAAGACTCTGACGGGTTTGAAAAGATCGACGGGCACATAAATTGCGAACACAAAAACTAAAGGATAAAGGACGGAGGCATAATTACTCACCTGAAGATTAATGCAAGATCTGGAGGACGACGGTTGAGCAAACGAACGGGCTGCGTTCTGACAAGTATGACGGACTCGCTCTGACAAATCTTTTCCAGTAACAAACTGAGAAATGAGGGGCAAGGGTTCGATATTTATAAGAGAGGTGCACGGAAGTCGAAGAGTCACCTCGGTCCAAAACAACGACCACTGACAAAGTGACATTTGGCACGACGCATTAATTGGCTTCTGATCCAGCAGCGTACGGATGGAGATTCGCGGAAATAGTCATACGATGGGTACGTCCTTGATTTTTATCCGTCACCCCTCAGATCCGTTTAGTTGTTCACGGACATTAGGCCTGCAATGGGTACGTTGACGATTTTTATCCGTCACCCCATGGGTCCGTTCAGTTGTTCTTCACGGACTCATGGGGTGAGGGGGCAACTGAAAGGGAAGAAATACTCTGAAAGACCTCGTGTGGTTAGGTGGGCCTCAACACAGACGGACCCTAGCTGGACAGGCTGGATGCGTGGACTGATCAAACGGGCTGCTTGGCCATGGGCCTGCTGGACCCCTCAAGGGGGGCAATTTGGCCCACTCTCATAAGAGCCCAAATGGAGTCCTTGCGCCTATAGGACTCCGGAGATCTTCTGTATTTGGTAAAGATCTTCCCTATAAGGGGGGACTTGACCATCACGTTTAGGATTGCTACAAGAAGAGTCCTATAAGGAAAAGACTTCCGAACCGAGAAAGGGAGGTCAACCATTTACTACTATAAAAGCCCTAATGATCTCACAAAACAAGGTACGCATAATAAACCCCTCTCTAGCACTCTAGAGTTGAAAAGAAGTTCTAACTTGACCTTCGGAGGGTATTCGGCCGGCACCACACCGGTGTCCTTCGACAGGTTTTTTCTCTTTTGCTTCGTGCAGGTTGTCTTTCGAGTGGAGGAGTATCTTGCGGCATATTGGTGGATTTCCTTGAATCATCAGAATGATTCCTTAAGGTCCAACATGTCTACGATTCTTTAAAGGATAATGCAGACTTGTTTCTTCTACCAAATTCTAGCTTATCTCAAATTAATGCTTAGATATCTTATACATTAGGGTCATTGATATTAAGCCCATGAATGGGTCATATTAGTTTTGCCCCACGGTTTTCATTGGGATATATATTAAATCCTAGAATATTGGCAGCTGGGTCTGAGTTTTGATAAATTCAAGGGAGCATATTCTTGGGTAGAGATACTTTGTATTAGTGTTATCATCTAGTTCAGCAAGTATAATTTTAGTGAGCCATTTTTATAAGTCAATAAGATTTATATTTTGTGGAGGATATTAAGTAATTTTCATAATTGATTATAGGTTCTATTTAAGAGTATTCTAAGACTATTTGGAGGGTGTTTCAGCCGGATTTTCAGAGTGATTCAAGTGCTGTAAGTAATTATGCAGAATATGCACAAGTTTTGTCATTTAGGTTCTTAGATGTCAAAGGTTTTCAAAAGTCATATTTTTAAGCTTACGTTTCCTAAAATTTATTGAAAGCATTTTTACATCATTGGAAGAGAAACTTTGATTTCTTTTTAAATAATGTTTTAAAGAGAAGTTTCGAATTTTAAATCACATTTTGAACGTCTGAATCTCATTTAAAAGATAACTTCTAAACTAAACTATTTTCCGAAAATAATTGAGTTTCAAAGTAAGTTTTTTTTTAAAAGGTTCTTGTTCTTTAAATTTGTTAAAACCAAGTGATTTCAAAGTCATATTCCTATTATCCAAAAGGTATTTAAATTATTTATATAAACTCTTCAGTTCTTATTCATTCCCTAAGAGAGTCAAGCATCCTTTGATTTATGTTCAATTCGATATTGTGATATTCGTTATGCCTGTATATTTGGAATAATTGTTAATAGTGTAATACCCCACGTATTTTTTATTTGAGGATTATTGTTAGGTTTTTCTTTTAAAAATAATTGTTGGGCCATAGGTATTATTTTATTAATAACTGAAGCCCGCTACCCCACTAAGCCCACATCTCTAATACAAACTACAGGGCAGAGGAAGAGATAGTCAGGGTTTTCATAAAGAAGGTTTTATCAAAGAGGCTAAGAGGAATTTAGAGGACAAACAATTGAAGGAGAAATCAGATTAATCAAGGTATGATTTCTCATCGTTAGAAATAAAGAATTAAGGAATTACAATTTTATCATAGAAATCTTTAGTGATGTGTAGATTGTTGAATTGGTAATTTCTTAGATTACGGTTTACGCTGTTTTATAATTCTGCAGTCGTAGATTGCCACTGTTCGGAGTCTAGAGCAAGAACTGAAATTGTTGAACCCATGAATAAGGTTGGCTTTCATTTTCGTAGGGCTGATCCATACTTTAATAGCTTTCATTTTTGGTCAACGTCCTATTCTTCTTTTTGTAGCTGTGATGGTCTATTGCCTAGGTGTTGACTAATTCCAAATAGAATGATTCCTTAAGGTCCAACATGTCTACGATTCTTTAAAGGATAATGTAGACTTGTTTCTTCTACCAAATTCTAGCTTATCTCAAATTAATGCTTAGATATCTTATACATTAGGGTCATTGATATTAAGCCCATGAACAGGTCATATTAGTTTTGCCCTACGGTTTTCATTGGGATATATTAAATCCTAGAATATTGGCAGCTGGGTCTGAGTTTTGATAAATTCAAGGGAGCATATTCTTGGGTAGAGATACTTTGTATTAGTGTTATCATCTAGTTCAGCAAGTATAATTTTAGTGAGCCATTTTTATAAGTCAATAAGATTTATATTTTGTGGAGGATATTAAGTAATTTTCATAATTGATTATAGGTTCTATTTAAGAGTATTCTGAGACTATTTGGAGAGTGTTTCAGCCTGACTTTCAGAGTGATTCAAGTGCTGTAAGTAATTATGCATAATATGCACAAGTTTTGTCATTTAGGTTCTTAGATGTCAAAGGTTTTCAAAAGTCATATTTTTAAGCTTACGTTTCCTAAAATTTATTGAAAGCATTTTTACATCATTGGAAGAGAAACTTTGATTTCTTTTTAAATAATGTTTTAAAGAGAAATTTCGAATTTTAAATCACATTTTGAACGTCCGAATCTCATTTAAAAGATAACTTCTAAACTAAACTATTTTCCGAAAATAATTGAGTTTCAAAGTAAGTTTTTTTTTAAAAGGTTCTTGTTCTTTAAATTTGTTAAAACCAAGTGATTTCAAAGTCATATTCCTATTATCCAAAAGGTATTTAAAATATTTATATAAACTCTTCAGTTCTTATTCATTCCCTAAGAGAGTCAAGCATCCTTTGATTTATGTTCAATTCGATATTGTGATATTCGCTATGCCTGTATATTTGGAATAACTGTTAATATTAAGAAAATTATTCTATTTTGTATATATTTTGTTTTATGATATGTGACTCAAAATGAATGTTTTTAGAATTGATCAGATATACTAGATTTATGTGTAAATCCGCTCACAGGATTGTATGTGAGAATATGTGTTGATCCCTCACCAGCAGGGGTTAGATGTTGGTATCCGCTCACAGGATTGTATGTGAGAATATGTGATGTGTATATGTGACATTGTGCTCTGATCAATTATATGTATGTGTTTTCTGATGACTTTAAGATGTGATTATATATGTATTAAGTGATTCATTATATGTTTTGGAATGGTTATTTTTGATATTATGGGATAAATTTGTGAAAAAGCAAAAATACTCATGCGTTGCTTGACTTTGTTCTGCCGTGTATTTTGCATAATTACTTACTAGATGTGTGGCTCACGCCATCAATTACATTTTTCAGATTAAAGTTTAGTTGGGAAACAGAACCTTTGGATCGCTTCGTAAGGTGCAGGGTAGAGCGTGAGAGTTTTAGGCAAAGTCAATAATACTTGAAGTCTTAAAGATTAATAGTTATTTTTTTGTATTCTGCTTTAGATTTCACAGCATTTTGGAGATTATTCTAAATTTGTGGATTTTAGTTATTGTAAGAGATTTATCAATAGCATTGTTTATTTGGAGTTTTGAATTCTATTTAGATTAATTGTGTTCATTGAGTTATAAAAGTTCAGCAGGTTAGTCATGTATCTAAATCTATGTTCTATGGATTCGGGTCGTGACACAACATCTTTCTCAAGTTGGTGTGTTAGTCACGTACTGAGATTCGTGCATCATTGGTTAGTCACGTACTAGGATTTGTGCATTGAATGGAGAGATTACCGCTACAACATAAGTCCAATTAGGTATTAGGGTAAGGGTTCAACTATAGGTTGGTATTGGGTATTGAGATTCCTTTTACTTGTAACCACTTATTATTAATAATAGTGGATTCTAGGGAGTGGTGACCTTTAATTCACCCAATCAAGTTTTGTCTCAGTGGTTTTCCCCATTCGTAAACAAATCACTTGTCTTAAATTTATTTTCCATTTCATTTAGTTATTTGGTAATTTATTTGTGCTACCATGCTATTGCATGTTAAATTGACTTAATTAATTACCTTGGATAATTAATTAATTAATTTACTAAAGAGGTCAATTCATTTTTGGTCTATCATATAATATTGTACATTTTACATGAACAATAAATATAAACTAATAATTGTTCTTTTCACATTAAAATATATTTTCTACTAATATATATATTGAGAACCAGCCAGGGAACTAAGCCAACATTGCAAATGGAGGCCCACCAAGATATTATGAACAATTTATGCAACTTTCTAACAACGAGCATACATACTTTTTAAATATGCTAGCCTAAGATCTTCCTACCTATAAGGTGGTGCTTCTCTATAGGACTGTTGAATTTCACACAATAGAATTAAAATAAAATAAAAATAGAGTGCAAGATAAAGTGAGAAAATCCTATGCGAGAGAAGGAGATAAAAAAAAAATTAAAAAAAAAAAAAAAAAAACTGAAATTTGTTTTTGCTAGGATTTGAACTCTAGTGCTAACTCATTAAATGGGATGGGTTCATTAAATTAGGCACATGTTTTCATTGGCTTTTAAAAGCTAGAAACTGAAAATAACATTTTGCCTATTTTCAATTTCTTTCACAAATTGAGTTTTGACAACATTTTTTGTTTTCTGTCCATTTTAGGTTGCCAAACAAATTTTTTAGTCTCAAAAATATAAAATTATTTTTGGAAAAAAAAAAAGCAACCAAAAAAAAAAAAAAAAGTCGCCAAACATACCCTTAATGTTCATTGGTCTCCAATGTAATAATTTTGTCCAATCCGCACCATTATCAAAACGACATCATTTTAAAAATTAACAACGAGATTGGATAAAACTAGATGAAAGGTCAGTAAAATTACCACCAAAAAAGAAAATCAACTTAAAGGATTAAATTAAAAAATAAGTCAAAATTAGGGATCCTTAATTAAATTTAACCATATGGTTTCATTAACCATGCAATACAAACAATATTATCTTTCTAAAAAAGAATTAAATTTAATACAATTATGTTTAAATATGGTTGAGAAACCAAATATAGTACACTTAAAACATTGCACATAAGTTATGTCCTTCCTAATATAATTTTAATTTTAACACAAAACCCTTACTTGAGTAAGTAATTGGTAGTTTAATGAGATTAGCAAATTTGCGGCCAAGACCATGGGTTTGAAATTTGGTTATGGAATCTTGGGTTACCATGGCAGGGCAAACCATCTCAGCCAACTTAGTAGCTTGAATCCCAATGTTTGGGCTGCTCAGCCTGTTCTTCAGCTATTCTCAGTCCAGCAAATCTTTTACTAATTGATAATACTAGATTTTACAAACAAGTACAAACTGAGCCATTTACTAGCAAGTAGTGCTACTGTTTTTACTACATTGAACTCAAAAATTGAGGCATTATCATTAAAAAAGAAAAAAGAAATAGTTATAAAGCATTTAACTACTTTGAATTCATTATATAAATGAAAGGGCAATCCTTTGTTGGCAATTTGACATATATTACAAACCGCATGTGTATTATAAGCGTAGTTGGGATTCTATCAAAAACAATATAGAGTAATAATATAGACCTAACATTTTTTTACTGTTATTGAAGTGGTAAATTGTTAGTAATTTTTCTCTTAAAAAAATGGTTATTGATTTTCATATGGGCTATATATCATTAGTAACTTGTCATTTGCAAGAATTGTGAAAAAATTTGTGAAGTTACATATGTAGATTTGTTGAACAATATAATGCCAATAATCTTGTTTCTATTTATTATAGTTTAAACAATTTACATTGCGATTGCTACAGCTTATGTTACCTGCATTTTATTAAAGTTGCATTGATATGTAAAAGTATCACAATCTGTATACTTTCCTGGACTAAGGTAGTGATTAAACATTCAACTTTCAAATTTAGTCAAGTTTGGCTCCTTACCAAAAAAAAAAAAAAGTAAAATTTGATTTTTATTGAGATAGGATTAACCAATTACAATTCAATTTATACGTTATATAGATTGAAATTCTATCGTATCAATTAAAAATATATATATGCTAATTTTTTTTTATAGCTATTTTTTAATATAACAAGATTTCAACGAATTTTAACATTTGCTTGGCCCACCTTCCAAATAAAAATTCTCATGCATCTGAAGTCCGATCATTGTTTTAAAAATCGGTAAGGTCAAAAATTTGATTTTGGCCCTAATTCCCAATTTAACTCGATTTTTTACCAATTTTGGGTGATTTTACCGGATCGGATTCGTTCCGGTTCCTAGTTGAATCGATCAGTCCTGTTCGATTTTTAAAACCACGTCTCCAATGAAAAAAAAAATTCCAAATTTTATTGTTTATTCAGAAACGAAATTGGTTATAACCTACTTTCCTGGACATCTCATCAAACACAAAAGTTAACAAAGATCATCACGTTATAGTTAATACAATTTTCGTTTTTGTGTCTTCAATCTTCACAATTTACTAATTGCTAATATTTATGCATGCAGGTTTTTACCAACTAAGACGCACAGGAGGATGAAGGAAATTGAAAGAGAAGTACAAGACTTACTAATGGGAATCATTAACAAAAGGGAGAAGGCATGCAAAGGCAGAAATGACGACTTATTAGGCATACTAATGGAATCAAATTCTAGAGAGATTAAGGAATCTGGTAATAAGAAGAGTGTCGGAATGAGTATTAAGGATGTAATTGAGGAATGTAAGCTTTTCTACCTTGCCAGGGAAGAGACAACCTCTGCTTTACTAGTTTGGACAATGGTTTTTTTGAGTAAGTATCCAAATTGGCAAGCTCGTGCAAGGGAAGAGGTTTTGCAAGTCTTTGGTAAGAACAAACCTGACTTTGATGGGGTTAATTGCCTTAAAATTGTAAGTATTCCCTAAAGATTCTAATTTTTCTTTATTTTCCTATAAAATTTATATGTAATGTCTTTCGAAGATGAAATATTCACATCCATGAATATTCATGTCTATATTAGTTAATTGATCGAGTAAAACCCATTTTCTATTGAGCTCATGATAGTCAGCATACTCATTTTTTGTTAGAGTTGGCACTCGGTAGTATGGACTATAGACCACTAATTTGAGTGCAAACCTCAAATTTGATTAGGTTTGTAGATCGAGTAATAAATTTTGTTTCAAATTTTATCAATCATAAATGATCTTCAAAATCGAATACTCTTCAAGAGGAAAATTTAATGAACTTATTTTATTTTACTAAATTTTTTAAGAAATGCACTCTGGTAATAGTTGGTTATCCTTGACGCAAGTAACCATGATATTGAATGAGGCTCTGAGGTTGTACCTACCAGTAGCTTCGCTACTTCAAATAATTCACAAGGAAACCAAGCTGGAAAATTTGATTATACTAACTAGAGTGGAGATTGCTCTACTAACAATCCTAGTCCACCATGATTATGAACTGTGGGGTGAGAATGCAAAACAGTTTAACCAGAAGAGATTTTCAGAAGGCATTTCAAAGGCAACAAAGGGCCAAGTATCATTCTTCCCATTTGGTGGGGGTTCGAGGATATGTGTTGGTCAAAACTTTGCTCTAGTAGAGACCAAGATGGCTTTGTCACTCATTTTGCAGAACTTCTCATTTGAGACATCCTCATCCTATGCTCATGCTCCATGCTCAATCATGATTGTTCAACCTCAATTTGGCACTCACGTTATATTACATAAGATATAGTACCACAAAGTTGTTCTAGTTAAGCAAGATTTATCAGCATTATGCCTCGTGGCTTATTTGGTGTTCTATTTTTTATTTAGTGATTAAAAACTCATCTTCTAAAGAACAAGAAACAACATATTATGATTTCCACTCTATTATATTATGTTTGTGTTAGTACATCCATTATTGCATTAATTGAAGGAAACAATGTTGAATAATGTTAAAAATATATATATAATTAGAAAAACACACCATTATTATTGGTAAATTTTCATTTTTGAAGTATAATGTTAATTTTTTAATCCTACCCAAATTAAAACCCTTTTACTGAGTATAAGATCCTGATTTTAACAACTTCATTGAAAAGGCTAGAGTATATGATGCTAGTAGAAAATTAATGAATTTCCCTTAAGTGTTCCAATATTGAAATATTACACATGGGGGGATAAAAATGCCATTGATCTCTCTGGACAGCCAAAAAACTAAGGAAAAAAGGGGGAGAAAATGAATTCTCCGAACTGAAGCAATTTATTTAAGAAATGCCAACCAAATTTTCTAAGCACCCTTCTACAAATCAACCACATTCTTCCATGAGTCTCGGCTCGATATCTCGTCCCACCATCTCCCCACATTTTCTCTATTAGAGTCACTGACCAAGTACTGAGTGTTGGGCAAGTGTGAAAGATCAGCCAAATAAAATTCATCACTAGCCAACAACCGAGCCTCTTTTCATAGATGTCAAGCACTTTCGATAACTTCTCTTCATTCTACCTGAAAACTACTTTGTCTTGCTTGATATTCATTCGAGGCGTGAATGCAAGTTGAAACGCATGTTGGGTCCCAAATAATATTATTACAAATATAAGCAATCCAAAATAACAATTACACACAAGAACACAAAATTTACATGGAAAACCCTTTCTCTTTGAAGGGAAAAACCACCGGACAAACTCTGAATAATTTCACTACGATCAAATCAATTACAATAATTCTTGTGTATGTCTCTTGGCTAAAGAAAAATCTCTCTTATTTTTCTTTACTCTCTCACACACACTAATTATCTCTTTCAAATGCGACAACACTTTGCTCTCTCATTTTTATTTTCTTCTCCTTGCACAACTCTCTTGTGGTTGTCTTCTTTTTCTCTAAGTTGCTCCCTCTTGGCTGCTATCTCTTCTCTTTCTTTCTTGTACGGCTTTCTCTTTCTTTGCTCTTGCACATACTCTCTTTGTGTCTTCTCAAAGGCGGTAGTACCTTGCTATCTACTTCCTCTTGTGTTCCTCCCAAGCGAAAATCCCTTTTCTCTCTCTTGGTTTCCCACTCTATTTTCCCTTTCCCCATAGGGAGGACCCTTGGACCAAAGATATCAAATTCTTTGTAGCATAGTTTATTTATAAGACTCTTTTGCTATTTCCTCTTAGACTTAGAGTACATTACCGCTTTAACAAGGAATAGACTTTCTTCCACACTAAAGAATAGTCTTTCCTTCTACAACAAGGAAACCTAAATTAATTTTCGCTTCTTCAACTAGGAAACCTAATTGACTTTCCAAGTCACAATTGGAATTTGAGGCAATTTCCCAACAATATCCACCTTGACTCAAATTGCACCAGCTATCCTCAACTATCTTCTTTCCTCTTGGGATAGCTCCTACCTTAATCAAGTAGTCCTCTTTTCATCTTGGAATAGCTCCACCTTAGTCAAAGCAATCCCTTCTCTTCCATCTTAATTCACATAAAGAGTCATCCACTAAATTAACCAAGCTCTAATACCACTGTTGGTCTTTTCTTTCACAACATTGTGCGCAATTGATTTTAATAGAATTAATCGAATAACTCCCAATACCTTTTTATCAAGAAGGTTCCATTCTTCATCCTTCATAGTATCAATTTTCTTCCCTAAAAGAGACAGATGCAACTTCTTCCCATAGAGATAATCTCCAATCTGCATCCTCCAATATCCAAAATATGTTCCATCAAACTTTTCAATTCCTAAAGTCTTACCTTCTTCTCTAGCCATCGCTTCTACTCTAACCTTAACTCTGATACCACTTGTTGGGTCCCAAATAATATTGTCACAAATATTAGTAATCCAAAATAATAATCACACACAATAACACAAAATTTACATGGAAAACCTTTTCTCTTTGAAAGGAAAAACCACAGGACAAACTCCGAATAATTTCATTATTATCAAATTAATTAAAATAATTCTTATGTATGTCTCATAGCTAAGGAAAATCTCTTTTATTTTTCTTTGCTTTCACACACACACTAATTATTTCTTTCAAAGGTGGCGACACTTTGCTCTCTCCTTTTTATTTTCTTCTCCACGCACAACTCTCTCTTAGCTGTCTTTCTTTTTCTTTAAGCGACTCCCTCTTGGCTATTCTCTCTTCTTTTTCTTTCTTGTGTGGCTTCCTCTTTCTTTACTCCTGCACATACTTTCTTTGTGTCTTCTCAAAGGTGGTAGTACCTTGCTCTCTCCTTCCTCTTGTGTTCTGTTAGGACATATGTGGAACTTGTTAGAACATATGTTATGTAGTATTGGCTAATCCTTTGACAAAATGCACTTTACTTGTAATTAGGTAGATCTAGGATGGGTTTAGTACTTCAAGGAACAAGAGTTGAAGTCTAGTATTGAAGTCATGCAAATCTGTCCGAGAAACAAGTGAAGAAGGGTAGTTCATTAAAGCTGGATAGATGTATCGATCGAGGTCTTGATAGATAACTCCACAGCTATATCCATCAAGAATTACGAAATTTAGATTTCCAGATCTGCCTTTCAGCCCTTACTAACATGTATGTATAGGGTTTTTTTTCTCACAACCCTGGACATATATAAGGTTTATTTTAAAGGTCGTCACACATGAGAATACAAGGGGAATACATGCAAAAAGTGACTGAGTGCCTTATTGTCTCTGAAAGAAGCTACTACGTCTTTGTGCCTTAGGGTTTTGTAACCAAGTGCTTCTTGATCTTCATTGTTGATGAAGTAAAGAACTTTGCAGCCAACAATCTTCCTCAAGATGGTGTGTTAATTACGTACTGGGAGCTGTCCATCTTTGCTTAGTCACGTACTGGGATCCATGCAAAAATGGTGGCATTCATATATTGAAGAGTTTAGAAGTTTTAAAGCAGCAGAAGGTTTCTGCTGTAAGTTCATCTACGGGGATTGTAGAGTTTAGGGACAAAAGTTTTGTACTAGATCTAAAACTTCTCTTTAGTATAGTGGATTGCTTTTTTGGAAGATTTCCCCCTAGGTTTTTTACTGTGAAACTTGTTTGTTTTATTGGCTTTCTTGGGTTATCATATCTTCTCTTATTTAATTTTTCGTTATGCATGATATTGATGTTCTCTTATTTAAGAGCCATCACAAGGATGCAAGGTGATGCAAAGCGGTTATACATGCATATTATGACCAAAGACAAAAATTTCTCTAGTTTATCATATTCTCTATAGAAGTTGCTGTGTCTTTATGCTAAGAGTTTTGTAACCAAGGAGCTTCCTGATCTTTATTATTGGATGAATTGAAGAACTTTGCAGCCAACATCTTCCTTAAGTTGGTGTGTTAGTCACGTACTGAGATCCGTGCATCATTGGTTAGTCACATACTAGGATTCGTGCATTGAACGGAGAGATTACCGCTACAATACAAGTCCAATTGGATATTGGGATAAGGGTTCAACTGTAGGTTGGTATTAGATACTGGGATTTCTTTTACTTGTAATCCCTTATTATTAATAATAGTGGATTCTAAGGAGTGGTGACTTTTAATTCATCCAATGAGGTTTTGTCTCGGTGGTTTTCTTCATTCGTAAACAAATCACCTGTGTCAAATTTATTTTCCATTTCATCTAATTATTTGGTAATTTGTTTGTGCTACCACGCTATTGCATGTTAAATTGACTTAATTAATTAACTGTGATAATTAATTAATCATTTTACCAAAGGTGTTAATTCATTTTTGGTCTATCATATAATATTGTACATTTTACATGAACAATAAATATAAACTAATAATTGTTCTTTTCACATTAAAATATATTTGCTACTAATATATATATTGAGAACGAACTAGGGAACTAAGCCAACATTGCAAATGGAGGCCCACCAAGATTTTATGAACAATTTATGCAATTTTCTAACAACGAGCATAAATACTTTTTAATTATGCTAGCCTAAGATCTTCCTACCTATAAGGTGGTGCTTCTCTATAGGACTGTTGAATTTCACACAATAGAATTAAAATAAAATAAAAATAGAGTGCAAGATAAAGAGAGAAAATCCTATGCGAGAGAAGGAGATCAAAAAAAAAATAAATAAATAAATAAAATTTGTTGTTGCTAGGATTTGAACTTTGGTGCTAACTCATTAAATGGGATGGGTTCATTAAAGGCACATGTTTTCATTGGCTTTTAAAAGCTAGAAACTAAAAATAACATTTTGCCTATTTTCAATTTCTTTCACAAATTGAGTTTTGACAACATTTTTTGTTTTCTGTCCATTTTAGGTTGCCAAACAAATTTTTTAGTCTCAAAAATATAAAATTGTTTTTGGAAACAAAAAATAAGCAACCAAAAAAAAAAAAAAAAAGTCACCAAACATACCCTTAATGTTCATTGGTCTCCAATGTAATAATTTTGTCCAATCCGCACCATTATCAAAACGACATTATTTTAAAAATTAACAACGAGATTGGATAAAACTAGATGAAAGGTCAGTAAAATTACCACCAAAAAAGAAAATCAACTTAAAGGATTAAATTAAAAAATAAGTCAAAATTAGGGATCCTTAATTAAATTTAACCATATGGTTTCATTAACCATGCAATATAAACAATATTATCTTTCTAAAAAAGAATTAAATTTAATACAGTTATGTTTAAATATGGTTGAGAAACCAAATATACTACGCTTAAAACATTGTACCTAAGTTATGTCCTTTCTAATATAATTTTAATTTTAACACAAAACCCTTACTTGAGTAAGTAATTGGTAGTTTAATGAGATTAGCAAATTTGCGGCCAAGATCATGGGTTTGAAATTTGATTATGGAATCTTGAGTTACCATGGCAGGGCAAACCATCTCAGCCAACTTAGTAGCTTGAATCCCAATGTTTGGGCCGCTCAGCTTGTTCTTCAGCTAATCTCAATCCAGCAAATCTTTTAGTAATTGATAATACTAGATTTTACAAACAAGTACAAATTGAGGCATTTACTAGCAAGTAGTGCTACTGTTTTTACTACATTGAACTCAAAAATTGTTGCATTATCATTATAAAGAAACAGTTTAAATATTTAGTTATGAGGTTGTTGAAACCTATTAATCATGTAAGGGCACAAGAAAAATTACAGCCCAAGCACACAGAGAATTGTGAGGCCCTGCTCTTTGGATTGAGCCCAAAAACAACTGTAGGTTTGATTAAGTTTAAGTCCAAGGCTGAAGATCCAAGCAAGAGTAGAAAAGATTACTATAAAGTAATTTATATTATTGATTCCCACTGATCAGCCCGAGGATGGATATTTATACAAAAGTTCTACACAAGTCTTAAGCTTTTTTCTATTTTTCTTACTATTCCAATTCTTGTCTTTTGGTAATGTTCTCTCAGAAAAATCTCAAGAAAGAGAAAAGGATAATTTAACTAGGAAGTTCCCCTCTCTTATATACCCGCTTTCCTTTCCATTCTAATGAATAGTACCGTGAGACCCATTTTTAATATTTTTTTCCTGAATAAAGTGGCTGTAGATCCCGTGAACAATGTGTAAACAGTGTGTGAATAGTGAAATTTGTTTACCTGAAACGCATGAAAAAAGAAAAAAGAAAAAAAGAAGAAGAAGAGGAAAACGCAAAATTGAAAACGCAGACGCAGTAAACGTGCTATCCAAACAGTCACTTAATTTACCCAAGGCTTGTTACTTGAGGAGTCGAATAAGGCCAATATTCTGTTTAACACTTAAACAATTTCAAATAAGTCATTGCATTTTGACTTTCCACTACAACAATAAGTAAATGAACAAGAAATGAACAGAAAACTTTCATATTATTCATAATAATAACATCATAGGTTATTTACATTCCACAAGTGTAGGATTGCATTCTCATCTAAATCTTCCAAGTAATAATCTCCAATGCCCGCCACTGATGTTATTCGTTAAGGGCCTTCCCAGTTGGGGTCTAATTTTCCCCATACTAGATTTTTCACCATGCCTACTACTTAGGACCAAATTCCCCGGGGTTAGCAACTTCAACTTTACTCCTTTATCATATTCTTGCTTAAACTTTTTCTGATAATGTGCCATTTTAACCATGGAAACTTCTCTTTTTTCAACTATCAACTCTAAGCTAGTGGAAGTTTGATGATTATACTCTTTAACACTGAACTGTTCAGTTTTCAAGGTTGGGAACCCTATCTCAAGGGGTATGACTGCCTCAAATCCATAAGTCAATGAAAAAGGAGTTTCTCCTGTTGACCTTCAAGGTGGTGTGATAAGTTCACAGTACATACCTTCAAGGTGGTGTGATAAGTTCACAGTACATGGGGAAATTCATCTACCCACCTCCCTTTCACATCGTCCAGCCCTTTCTTCAACCCAGACACTATGACCTTATTGATGGCTTCAGCCTACTCGTTCCCTTGTGGGTAAGTCAGAGTAGAGTACCTATTTCTGATTCCCAACTCTCCATAATACCTCCTAAAGGCTTTGGAGTCAAATTGAAGCCCATTGTCCGAGATTAACGTATAAAGGACCCCAAACCTAGTAACAATATTTCTCCAAATAAATCTTTTTGCATCAACTTCTCTAATATTTAAGAGAGGCTTTACCTCCACCCATTTGGTGAAATAATCTATCCCGACGATGAGCCATCTTCTGTTTTCCCGTAGCCCTAGGAAATGGTCTCATTATATCCAAGCTCTATTGAGCAAATCGCCAAGGACTAGAAAGCGGATTTAGGACTCCTCTAGGTTGATGGATATTTGGAGTATACCTCTAACATTGGTCACATTTCTTAACATAGTCTTGAGCAGCGTTCTGCATACTTAACCACCAATACCCTTGGATAAGGGCTCTATGAGATAAAGATCTCCCACCAGTATGACTTCCACAAATTCCCTCATGTAGCTCCTCTAACAGGGGCTCCACGGCCTCTGGATGAATGCATAACAGATGTGGTCCTAAGTGGGAACACTTATACAAATTTTGTTCTTTAGACAACCAATAATGTGGGGCCTTCCTATGTATCTTCTTGGCCTCATCCTTATCCTTAGGCAGATGTCCTTGCTTTAAAAATATATCCAAGGGTCTATCCAGCTCGGTCCCACCTAGATACTATGCACTTCAACCAAAAGCTACACCTCATGGTTAAGTGTGACCGCATCTTCCACAACGATAATCTGAGGCAGGCCTGATCTTGAAGTAGTAGCCAACATAGCCAACGAATTGGCATGAGAGTTTTGCCATCTCGGGATTTGGTTTAATATGAAACTCTTGAACTGAGTTTGAGCTCTCTTGACCTTAACTAGATATCTTTGTATTCATTCATCTCTAGCTTCGAATTCTCCATTAACTTGCCCCACGACTAGATGAGAATTTGAATATACCTCTATAATACTCCCCCATAGCTTACTAACCATTGCCATCCCAGCTAATAAAGCTTCGTACTCAGTTTCATTATTAGTAGCTAAGAAGCCTAAACGTAAGCATTTCTCCACTATCAGTTTCTTGGGGGTTACCAACACAATTTCCACTGTAGAGCCTTTTTGATTTGCTGCTCCATTCGAATATATTTCCCAAGTTGCAGTGATAGAAATTGAAGCCACAACAGCACCCATTGATGTTTTCTCATTATATGCAATATCCTTAGTAAACTCAGCCACAAAATTAGCCAAAACTTGCCCTTTTACAGTAGTACGAGGCATATACCTGACATTATAGGCCTCAGGTATGGTTCCCCACTTAGCAATCTTGCTCGTGTAGTCAGACTTTCGCAGGAGTGCCTGTAAGGGAAGTTGTAGTATTATGACTACAGTATGTGCTTGAAAATAATGTGGAAGCTTCCTCGTAGAATGTACAATGGCCAATACTAATTTTTCTAAGGGCAAATAACATGTTTTTACTTCATGCAAGGACTTACTAACATAGTAGATAGGTTTTTGCACTCCGTTCTCATTCCTAACCAAAACTAGGCTTACTGCATGATTTGTGACTGCTATGTATGCATATAACACTTGCTCCTTCCCGGGTTGGGAGAGAACAGAGGGATGTAATAGATACTGTTTTAACTCCTTAAAGGCTAGCACGCACTCCTCAGTCCATTCAAAAATCTTCAATTAATGGAAAAGTTGGAAAAATGGTCAACACCTATCTACTGACCGAGAAATAAATCTATTTAGTGTTGTTGCCATCCCTGTCAACTTTTGTACCTCCTTAGGATTCTGAGGAGGATGTAAACTTTTGATGGCCTTAATCTGGTTAGGATTGACCCTGATTCCTCGGTGCGTGATCATGTGGCCTAAGAACTTCCTTGAGCTGACTCCAAAAGAGCACTTAGATGCGTTCAAATGTAGTTTATGTTCCCACAATACTGAAAACACCTCCTCCAAGTCTGTCAAGTGTTTTGTAACTTGTTTTCTTTTTATCACCATGTCATCAATATATGCCTTTACATTTCTCCCAATTTGTGTTTCAAACATTCACGTCACCATTCTTTGATACTTGGATCTAGCATTTTTAAGGCCAAAAGGCATCACTCGATAATGATAATTGCCAATGGGAGTTCGAAAAGCAGTTTTCTCTTGGTCGGATAATGTTAGAGGTATCTAGTGGTACCCTTGGAAAGCATCTAAGAAGCTCATATGAGGGTGCCCAACCGTTGCATTCACTAACTAGTCGATCTAAGGAACATGGAAAGGATCCTTTAGACAAACTTTATTTAAATCCGTGAAATCTACACACACCCGCCATTTTCCATTTTTCTTCTTCACCACCACAGTATTGGTGAATTGCTTAGGATAAAAGATTTCCTTGATTACTCCTGTTTGTTTAAGTTTGTTCACCTCCACCCTTACAGCCTCAGCGTGTTTTTTTGAGAAATGCTGAGGTGGTTTCCTTCTTGGTACCACATCAGAATTCACATTCAACCGATGACATATAAACTCGAGAGCAATCCCTAGTACATCACAAGTACTCCAAGCAAACACATCTATGTTGTCTTCCAAAAATCTTGTTAATGCTGCTTTCACCAAACGGGGTAATTGAGCCCTTGCTTGAAAGTATTTCTCCTCATCTTAACCGATCAAAACCTTTTCCAACTCCTTGGACAATAGTAAACCAAATTTTAGTACACTCAACTCAAATCAACTGAAATACTAGCTTTGTTCTGTTGTGTTTATGAAAAACAAGTTCAATTAAAGATGTCTTCTTTATGTTCAAGTTCAAGCTTAGGTGAGATTTCAGTGGTGCCCAAAATTGCGAAAGGCCATCTCTTCCCTTGTATTGAGATTTGCAAACTCCTCCTCTCCCAAAATTACAACATTACCCTTCTTGTTGGTTCTGATATTACTTCTTCTATCCCTTCATTCCCCTCTATTCCATTTCCAACCGACCAAAGACATAGATGGTATCTCCAATGTGACCCGGGTACAACCCGACCCATTTGTGCCACCATTGACCACATCATGAACAAGACCACCCACCATGTGTTCTCCAAATTTGCCATCCCCACTAGTTTTCATCACATCCGGTGCTTGCTGGGCCGCCGTCCACCAACCTTTGTTTGCTTCAATGATATGCTCTGTTATGGTTTTCTTTCCTTTTATTTATTTTTTTTTCACTTTTTATTGGATTTTAATGTTTATGTTTAGAAATATAAATTATTCTCATAAAAAAAGAAGAAGAAATATATATTATTTATTTACAGAACTTGTTGTAACGACCTAATGGTACATGAGTATTAACTGCTATCTAACTATTTTGTTCCCAAAGTGCCATCCATCACAAACTGCATGTTTGGCTTTAGCTTTCTTGGAACCCATAAATTTGTCAATAGGTTAGGTAAGTTTCTAATATGTTTAGCTTGCAACTTCGTAAATATACATAAGATACATTTACAAATAAGCATAACTAAATGTGTATTAAAATTTTATCACAATTATACATATAATATATATATATATATATATATATATAATGTTTGTGTATTTGAAAATATAAAATAGCTACTAATAAAATAAATATAAGTTTATTTGAAACAAATGAAAAAAAAAAAATCATTTAAATTGTTATCCATGAAATTCTTAATTTTAGTTTGTCTAACCATTATTTATATAATAATAATATCGTAAAAATGAATCAATGATGGTGACTTTTTTTAAGGTTTATTAATTTTTATTCTATAGTTTTCACACTTAATAATTCATTTAACACAAAAAAATTAAGAAATTTAAATTAGATTCCTTGATTTTTATAGTGTAGTAAACAGTTGCATCAAAATTAAAAAAAAAAAAAAAAAAAATTGGATTAGACACCCATAGCATAAAATTAGACTCAAATTTATATATATATATATATATATATATATATATATGTTGAGGCTTGCACTGCGTTATAGTCTATAGATCTTGAAAGATCAACGACTCAGCCCAAAAAAAAAAAAAAAAAAAAAAAGGAATGATCTTGAAAGGTCAAGGGAGAGTGCAGTCCACCTAAGTAGGTCATATTCACCATCAATTCTATTTACTTTTGGATCACTTGGAGTAAAAGGAGAGTCAATTTAATTTTTATATTTCATCTTATTTAGAAATTAAAGAATATTATTGTTACTTTCACAAGGGAGCTGAACAAACTTGGAGAATTAATTGAAAAATCGAACTAGAAAGGTAGCGGTTGTCTCAATTATTGAATCTTACGATAAAAAACTAAGTAAATGTGTATTTATTTTTAAATAATTTAATAGTTACAATAATGAGAGTGGAATTTCAAACCCTACGCGCAATGCCACTGACTAAGTTAAGAAAAAAAGATTATTAGTAACAATATAAGTAGTAGTAGTAACAACTGAAAAAAAAAAAAAAAAAAAAAGTAAAAATTTTAACGCTTAAGAATAAAATGAATAAGAAATTACATTTTTTTTCATAAATACAAAAAGAGGAAAATTTTAATTTGTCCTAGAAATCCTTATAGAAGCATTTTAGATGCAGCTAACTAGAATCTTTACCTTTAACGAGCTTCAAATTCGGTGATTGTCACGTCATTTATAGAATAAAACTGCTCACCTGTGATTGATCCCAAATTATTGGTAGGTCTTCTAAAAATGAAAGTAGGTTGTTTTGGAGTAGGAAGAGTTGTTTCACAACTTAGCATGAGAAGAACTGCCAACATTGTTGGTCGGTCCATTGCATCTTCTTGCACACATAAGAGCCCAATTTGAATGCATCTCAAGACTTCATGGGAAACAAATGAGTCATTTATTGGTGAATCAACTATATCCAAGACTCTATCTTCTCTCCATAGTTCCCAAACCTATATGGTTCATAGCATTATCTATAAGGGGCTGTATTATAAATGCAAATGGTAAATATTGTTGTTTTTTATTACTTACATGCCCTATCAAAGTTAGGGAATCGTGCCTTTGATAAGAACTGTTATTCTTCTTGCCACTAATGATCTCCAACAATATGACACCAAAACTAAAGACATCTAATTTTGTTGAAAATTTCCTAAATATTGCATACTCTGGTAACATATAACCACTGCATGTGAACAATATTAAAAATAAAGTTAAAGTTTGCATAGGCCTTCATTTTCTGTGAGGGTGGCAACTGTACAAGGCTTTGTGCACGAAAGCATTCATTTGTTTGGGTGATACTTACTATGTTCCGACAACTCTAGTTGTCATGCCTTGAATTTGGTCCCCATTGAATATACGAGCTATACCAAAATCCGAAATTTTAGGATTCATCTCACCATCTAAGAGAACATTACTGGTTTTAAGATCCCTATGTATGATTTTTAATCTTGAGTCTTGATGAAGATACAAAATCCCACGAGTGATCCCAACGATGATTTCAAAGCGTTTTCCCCAATTAAGCAATGAACTTCTTGCATGATCTACAATAAAATTTAACTCTAGTATACTCAAAATATGATTAATTAGTGCAAAAATATTTGGTTGTATGTAGTCCAAATATATTCTTTGAACATAAATAATAAAAGAAAATGAAACAAATGAATGCAATCGATTTATAGAAAGAAGACATACCAAAAATGAAAAAGTCTAGGCTTTTGTTGGGCATGTACTCATAAATCAACATCTTTTCTTCCCCCTGAATGCAACAGCCAAAAAGCTTGACAAGATTCCTATGTTAAAGTTTTGTAATCAACAAAACTTCATTTTTGAATTCCTCTATTCCTTGTGCTGAACTGTTGGATAGCCTTTTAATAGCTACTTCTTGTCCATTAGATAATTGACCCTGAGTCCATGATCCAAAATTAAGCTCAGTCATAACAATTACTTCAAAGCAATTGAGCTCAATGCCACAATCTGATTCTTCAATAACTTATGTCTTAGCTTATGTAAATCATTTTCCTGCACTCACACTCACACAATAATGGAATTTGTAAAAGAAAGGAAAATATGCGAGATCTCTACGTTAAACGATGTCATTATGAATTGTAACTGTACCTTAAAAACAAAACCAAAGCCACCTTGCCCAAGTTTGTTGATTGGAGAGAAATTGTCAGTGGCAGCAACTATGCAGCCTAGATCAAAGATCAATAAATCTGGATGTCTACTACTCTCCTCTAGCTCATTTCCCTCCAAATAGCCTCTAGTACCGGTAAAATATAATGATTGATTGTGCAATTTTCTTTTCACTGTCCAAAAACATATTGATAGATTGCTCACTATAATTTTGCAATTGAGCATTTATATAGCTCATGTAGACTACTAAAATGATTCTTGATTTAATATACACACACACACACATATATTCCTCTGTTTGTGTGAACAATACAATGGACGTGATTTTGTTACCTTTTGTTTTCCTCTTCTTCATTAGGCATACATAGGCTATCAAGCATACCAGAAGCAATGTCACCATAAGAGAAATTATTGGAATAGCCAGCTGCCTCTTGTGGCCAAGAAAACCATTGGACTTCCTTGTGTAAGTAGATGAAAGACAAAAAACAAAAAACAAAACATCAGTACACGATCTGTAAGTTGAAATAGGCAGAAATGAAAATTTACGAAAAATGCAAGCAAGTGGAGAAGGCCACCTAACTCAGTTGCATCTACACGTACATTTAGATCCCGCCTTTCATATGAATTCTCCGAAACGTCAACCAATTCACCATACCACGCCAAGCAACGGGTCCCCTTCCCATCAATATTCATGCTGATAAAAGCCGTGCAAGAACAATTTCTCAAGCATGCCTGCTCGCACTCTGAGCTACTCACACTCTTGTCCATCCAAACTGCATTAAATGAATCAGGGCCCTTCAAACGCTCCACCTTCACAAACCCTTCTCCATTCCCACACATCGACAACCCCAACTGCTTCCTCACACACCCCCCAGAACCATCTCTGTGATACCAATTTTTCCGAGATTTGGGTTCATACCCTGGCAAACACGTACACTCAAACTTATTAACATTGTCATCAGACTCAGGACCACATTTACCGTATGCACCACAGTGTCTATAGTTGTCACACCGGTATTTAGGTGCTGACCAGAATTCCTTCCATTGAAGGTCACCATCATTCCACATAAGTTTCTGAAGTAATCCAGAGTTGCCAACCACTACTCCAGAAATGATGGAGGGGTCATCAAAAAAGTAGGCGTAAGATACCTCATCTTCGTTGTTAACAGAATTGTAATTAAAACCCGATGAGGCAGTTGCTGATGATGATGATGTTGGCCACGGCCATGGACCTGACCGCCAGTATAAAGTCGAACCCTTATACAAGACGGCTTGTGGAGAGCCCGTAGGATTCATCTTATAGAAGTAGTCCCCAGTTCCGGGGTCATCTTGCGACTTCCAAGATGTCAAGAACCTGTCTAACCCAGTTATCCGATTAAACCCAAGCCTCATGCCTGGAAGCAAAGTGTCTGTAGGATGATCAAAGCTTTGCCAATTCCAGATTTCCCGAATCTTGAAGCCGTGCAACAGAGAAGGTTGTCCCTTGGACAGACACATTCGTAGACCAAAGAAGACGGTTAGAACTGTCATGGAGGACAAGGTTTCCATACTGGTTGATGGAGAGAACTCCGGAGGAATCAATAATAGGATCATTCCTGTTTGCCACCCACACTATAGTTTGATGCTGGGTCAAGTCAATAAATCCGGAGGAAGCCTCCTTGCAGAAAAGAAAATGGATGCTGGGTCAAGTCAATAAGTCAGAAGTCCAGAATTGCGTCGAGGGACCGTGGGCATTCTAGGCATCAATTTTCACTGACTAGCAGATATTTATTTTTTTAAAATCCCCCACGTGAGCTCCCAACTATTCATCAATTCCCCACCGCACAATCTCTTAAAATATCTCTCACTCTATCCTTACCGGTCGCCTAAGGCCTTCTCTCCAACTTTGCTCTCTTTTATTCACACAAAAACACACACATATACACCTCCATCTCTCTCTCACCCTTACCAACCACCACTCCATCGGATCACCACCACCATCCTTTTAACGATGAGATTCACCGAGGAACTTCATAAGAATCTCTAGGCTCCTTCTTCTCAAACTATTAAGGTAAAAATTCTAAATAATTTGGTGGATTTTCATATTGTTGATCTAAGCTTTTGAAGTGATATTCACATGATTAAGCCTTAAGAGTTTTGATTTGGTGCACATATTCTGATGAAGGGCTTTGTGTTTTTATTTATTTAAATGAATGGTGGCCATTTGAGGTTTTCTATAGCTAAAATTTGGCGGTTTTGATGCCTTATTTTCTTGGTAAATGTTTGTGATGCTAGTTTTGTGGGAGATCTTTCAAGTGAAGAAATTATGAGATTAAGGAGATTTTTGGGAAAGTTGTGATTGGCAAGAGGGTGGCCTCAAAGGAGCTAATAAAATATGCCCAACATTCTAAGTTTGGGCTTGCTTAAGTGAACTGTTTCTAGGGGAGATTAAAGTTACTTAACTAGACTTAGTTTAAGATTTTCAAACTTGTCTTGATAAACTTGTATACCTTTTCTTTAGGTTCTAACTAATTCTTGTTGGAGCACTTGGAAGCTGGCTTTTATGCGGTCTTGCAAGGTAAGTAGCTAATTAAAACATGTAATGTGTTTATATATATAATGTGGTAATAATGCGAAGTTTTCATTAGTTCTAGGAGATTGGCTTTGATGTGATTCATTTATAATGGATATTACAAATAATTGGATAATTTAAAGAATTGGCAAGCATCATTTGACAAGTGGGTGGGAAGTCATTTGACAAGTGGGTGGCAAATCCTACTAGATAGGAATTTCTTTGGAAATTATGCAAATTTATTAGAAATGTGTTACGAAAAAACTCGATTATATAAACTTGCCAGCTCTTTATGACACCTTACCTCATGTTATGGCAATTGTGATTTCCTAGTGATTACCCAGCCAAATACCTGAATCTTTGTGATGTTGGTATGATGGCGCTTGAGTCTGCGTGACACAGTAGTCAATAACTAGTACTTGCAGTTTTTGTGACACGGCCAGTAGTGCAACACCTAAGTCTTTGTGACATGGTGGATTATATTATGGCACCTGAGTCGGTGTGACATGGTAGCCTGTAATTGGTACTTGCAGTCTTTGTGACACGGCCAGTAGCACATTAACATTGCTACTTACTAAGCTTTGTCTCACTACTATTTAATTATGAATTTTTACAGAGTAGACAACAACCTTTTGAGTTAGATGTTATGGCTTATAGTAGATAGGCAACTACTTTCTGGAGGCTAGACTTTTGGGATGTATTTCTCATAACCTAAGGTATTATGGACCTTAGGAGTATGAGACTCCTAACCTAGTGTTGGAGCTGCACACACTAGGGATATTTTGCACAAATGTTTTGTAACTGATTTTGGTGATGACTTTTATCCCATCTTAGAAACAAGATGATTATATGTAGTTAATTCAGACCTCCATTCTTTTGTGGCCAACGGTCCTTGTAATTATTGCATAAAGATTTGACTTACTTTGGAAGTATTTTTAATGAAATTATTATGAAAGTTCTTGATGTTGGTACTTGGTATGAATTGTTTGGATTGAATTGTCAAAAAGGAAAAATCTATAGGTACTTTTGGGACGTATTTCTCATGCTTTGGACCCTTTTAGGTTTGGAGCGTGACAAAATATCGCAATACTTCTCTTAAATATATTTTTCTTAAGTTTTAGAGCAACTTAATAGGTTGGCAAATGAGGGATCTAGAAAATGGGTTGAGATTGGCGTATTGGGTTGGAGCTGTGAGATTAACAGTATATTGTAATTATCTCATGACCAAAACACATGGGCTTACACAAGTCTTTTTATTGACCCTTTAATAGTGTAACATTATATTCACCTCATTTATTGTACCATATTTCCCATCTATTGCAAAATATGCTATATGAAGAAAGCAGATATGGAAAACTTAAATGAATGATTGATTTTTGGTTCTAAAGTGAGTAGAAAGACCAATGCTGGTCAAACTTATTATTGAGGCATTATTAAAGAATGGTCAGAAATATGAATTAAGGAATGGTGTGATTAGGACCCATGGTGACTTTGACAGCAACAGCAATCCCCTCCACACCCTTTAGCATAAGACAGAGCCCAGGCTAAAACCCCAAATTTTATATCTTTGGCTTCATAGTTTCTTCTCCAGCTCAATCTATTACCAATCTAAATCACACGCACACAAATAAAACACAAGACACAGAGGGGGGTCATTACAAGCATTAACTAACATAGATAATCCTACAACCACTGATTGATTCTCTCACCTGCTGTTGGGTGCTGTTCTTAGTGACCCATCCTTCTTTCTCAAAAATACCACAATGCTAGCTCAAACAGTACACTCTCAAGTCTCAACAATCTCTCTCTCTCTCTCTCTCTCTCTCTCTCTCTCTCTCTCTCTCTCTCTCTCTCTCTCTCTCTCTCTCTCAAAGCTCGCATTTTTATTCTCCAATGGAGTTGAGTTTGGTCACAAAGAACACAAGCTGGTGGGTGTTTACGCTCCCAGCTTATCTTGCCTCCAAAAAAAAAAACCTTTGTTTTGTTTGCAATTTTTATGGCCTCTTTGTCAGTGTTTTGTGTCATGGGCTTTTCGGTCGCCACAGAAGACAACATTAATTTATGAGTCATACCGGTATTACAAGTTTTACTATATTGAAATTACAAAAAATTACTGCACACCCTTGGTGCGATGGTCACTCCCCAAGTATAAGTGCTTGTGAAGTGTGTGGGGCAAGGACCAAGGTTCAAGTCTCTAAGAGAGAGTTTCACACACATATACACTTAGATTAGGTTAGAGTAGAATTCTATCTTGTAAAAAAAAAAAAAACAACAACAACAACAACAACAAAAAAAGTAATGTCTCACTAATCATAAAGAGATATTTCAAATATTTATGAGTAAAAAATTAATTTGTCCTAGAAATCCCTATAGAAGCAATCTAGATGCAGCTTAAGTATAATCTTTGCCTTTAGCGAGCTTCAAATTTGGTTATTGTCACAATATTTATAGAATAAAGCTCCCCTCTAGTGATTGATTCAAAATCATTGGTAGCACTTCTGAAAATGAAAGCAGGCTGTTTCGGAGAAGGAAGAGTTGTTTCACTACTCAGCATGAGAAGAACTACCAACATTGTTGGTAGGTCCATTGCATCTTCTTGCACACATAAGAGCCCAATTTGAATGCATCTCAAGACTTCTAGGGAAACAAATGACTCATTTATTGATGAATCAACTATATCCAAGGCTCTATCTTCCCTCCAAAGTTCCCAAACCTGTGTGATTCATAGCATTATCCATATATGGGTTGTATTATAAATGCAAATAGTAAAGATTATTGTTTTCTGTTACTTACATGCCCTATTAATGTCAGGGAAGGGTGGTTCTGATAAGAATTTGTGTTTTTCTTGCCACTCACGATCTCCAATAATATGACACCAACACTAAAGACATCAGAGTTGGTTGAAAATTTCCCAAATATTACATACTCCGGTGACATATAATCACTATATGTGAACAATATTAAAGAAAGTGTTAAAGTTTGCATAGGCCTTTATTTGTTGTATGTATGGCAAGTGTGCAAATCTCAATGCACATATGCGGGCATGTGTTTGAGTGATACTTACTATGTTCCGACAACTCTAGTTGTCATGTCTTGAATTTGATCCCCTTTGATTATACGTGCTATGCCAAAATCCGAAATTTTGGGGTTCATCTCACCATCAAGTAGAACATTGCTGGTTTTAAGATCCCTATGAATAATTCTTAATCTTGAGTCTTGATGAAGATACAAAATCCCCCGAGCAATCCCAATTATGATTTCAAAACGTTTCCTCCAATTTAGCAATGAACTTCTCATATGATCTAAAACAATAATTCGGTCCAATGTATTCAAAATGTGATATACATAGTGTTGAAATATGCGGTTTTATGCACTCCAAATATATTCATTCAACATATATGATAGAAGAAAGTAAAACATATGCATGCAATAAATTTTTGGAAAGAAAACATATCAAAAATGAAGGAGTCCAAGCTTTTGTTTGGCATGTACTCATAAATCAACATCTTTTCAATTTTGACAAGATTCCTATGTTGAAGTTTTGCAATCAGCATAACTTCATTTTTGAATTCTTCTATTCCTTGCTCTGAACTTTTGGATAGCCTTTTTACAGCTATATGTTGTCCATTAGATAATTGACCCTGAATTCATGATCATAAATTAAGCTTAGTCATAACAATTAGTTCAAAGCAATTGAGTTCAATACAACAATCTGATTCTTCAATCACTTATGTCTTGGCTTATGGAACTCATTTACTGTGCATTCACAATAATGGACTATGAAACAGAAAGGAATATAGGCAAGATATCAACATTCAACGTCATTATGAATTGTTTGCAACCCAATGTAATCACTGAGGTGCAACTCCAATGTAATCACTGATAGGATCATTTCTGTTTGCAACCCACACCACAGTTTGTTTTTTCACTTTGGCATACCAAGTACCAAGATACCGATAGCTAGAGTAGCTAGGGCTGAAGAAGCCTAAGATAAAATTGTTTTTATTGGAAATCAAAGATTGGCCATCCTTGATGGATTGGTCTGATGTTAAGGTGTCAAGGGAAATGCAAGGTGGGAAGAAAAGAATGATCAAAATCAAATACATGATCAGTTTTTCAGCATCCATGTTTGTGTGATTGGTCTTTCACTTAAAATAACATTTTTTTTGGGGTTTGGGGCAAAAAATATTGACATTTGGTTTGATTGAGAATTATGAAGTCTTCCTACCGTGAGAGAGAGAGAATTATGAAGTCTTCTCTCTCTGGTCCCTGTCTTTGACTATTCTCTCATTTTAGGACTAAGCGCATCTTTTTTGAAACAAAAAACTAGCGTATCAAAATGGATATTGCATCAAGTCAATAATCTTAAATATCAAATTAAAGCATCAATTTTCGGTGAAGGCTTTTTTTTCTACCTGAAAATGACTATCAAATTAAATGTCCCAATACCTAATCTTAAATATCTTTCTGTTTAGTTTTAGTGCAATTTAATGGATGGATTGAATAACATGTTAAAATTTCATTAACTTTTAGCACATACTTGAGTGAGTAATTGATAGTTTGATGAGGATGGAATTTATGTTGTCCAGAAAATTTGCTGAGATTGTCATATTGGGATCTAAAGAGTTATCAAGGCAGAGCTAACTATCCTGATGCCTGAGTTGGTAATTGGAAATTTAGCATCATGCCAGAGCTTTCTGCTGTTCTTTGGCTAACCTCATTTTGGAAAATCTCAATGGCTTTCATGAATCAACCTACTACCAGCTGAATATATTCTTTACAGTCTAGCACACACTATGCAATCTACTAAATGCTTTGATTGTATACAAAAAGAAAAGTAAGAAAATCATGTCCTAATAAGAAAAAAAATGGGACAAATAGGGAAAAATAATACAGCTAATTGGAAGCACAATTTTAAAATTTAAAAGACTATCTGGATTCCCAACCACGCATATGAGATCAAAGTATACTCTATCTGGCATGTAAGCCTTAAGTTCAAGGTAGTGGACAAGGTAAACTGTATTGCATAACTAAAACACATGGAGTCTATAATTTCTTTTATCCTACCATATCTGCCATCCATTGCAAAATTTGTTATATATGAAGAAAGCAGATGTAGAGAACTTCAAACAATGGCATCTTTACTTTAAAAAAAAAAAAAAAAAAAAAAATTCCTTTCCCTTGTTTTTTAGTGGATAAGAAGCAAATATTTACAGTAATTTCCATACACTGTAAAAGGACTTGTAAAGTAATAATTCTAAAACTCTTTCAATCACACTAACTCAAACAGACAAAAAGTAAAATCACAAATATCTTCAGCACTCAAGCAATAAGCAATTCGACATATATCTATTATATAACAAATGATTCATTTTTGGGCCCAAAGTGAGTAGAAACACCAATGCTAATCAAACTTATTTTTAAGATATGAATTGCATAGATAACAATAGTCAGAAATATGAATTAAAGAATGATGTGATTAGGTAGCCATAGAATTCCTTAGCCCTTAGGACCCATGGTGACTTTGATAGCATCAGCAAGCTCCTTCACACCCTTTAGCATTAAGTGATAAAACAAAAAGGACTGGGCCTAAACCCCGAATTTTATATCTTCGGCCGCATAGTTTCTTCTCCAACTCAATCTACTGCCAATCTAAAACACACCCACACACAAACACTGAACAAAAACAATTAAATAAATAAATCACATACACACGCAAATAAAACACAACACCAGAGAAAAATGTCGGACAACAACAGAGAGAGTACTCTAATAAACTCCCTACTATGTGCCTGAAGTGAAAGTAATCTTAAAAACATGAGTTGAACTTAGAATCACACATTGAGTACCTGACCTTCATGTGAAAACTGATACTTTTTAAATAACGGCGAATCCCCTTTTCCCATTTCTTTTTTTGACCACGATACCAGAAGATGAAAAAAAAATGGTGTCATCCCCTTAAGTCAGGCCCCCCTCACTTTCACATTCACGTCTCTCTCTCTCTCTCTCCATGGTCTTCCGCTAAAAATACTTCAGCCATGAGTATCTTTTCAAGCCGCCACCACCGGTTGTGAAGAAAAGATTTTGGGAAGAGAGGGACCCATTCGGCCAAGCAAGGAATTTGAGGTGAAATTCCTATCTTCCTAACAAAACTAAGTAAAATCTAGCTATGGGGTTTGTGCTGGAGCAAGCTTATTGGGTTTATGCAAGAAATTCTTTTATGTAATGAAAAGTTTGGTTTGGTCTAGAGCGTTCACCCAATCACGATTTTGTCTTTGGGTAATGGGGTATGGAGGTCTTGGAGTTATGGAGAGGTGGGAATGTGTAACTTTGTTGTTATGGGTACTATGAATTTGTTAAAAAAAAACGAAAGTGTTAGCCATAAAAGTTTAGATACTCTGAGGTTGTGCTTTTTGCATATCAAGTATTGATATTTTAGTTCATTGAGTTATGAGATTGGGTTTATTTGTTTATAGTTATTTATTCAATTCAAAAGCTGGACTTTGTGAAATAGGTAATGAGTTTTAGAACTTTGAAAGTAATTAGATGATGTTATAATTGATTCCTATGTGATATAATATGTATTGACATTATTAATACATGAGTTAGTGTAACACTTTAAAAAAAAAAAAAATGGTTGTTTTGTTGTGAGTGCTTGGGAATTTATAAGAACTAGTCGCTAATCCGTGCGATGCACGGAAAAATTACTGAAAATGAAATATAATGAATGCAAAGCAGTTATGCAAAATTCCATTTAAATAAAAAAGACAAATATTAGTAAATTCATTATCCTTAGCTGTTTTGTGTTGTATCTAGAGTTTCATATCTAAGTTACTACAATACTACTTGTAGCCACTAAAGCTCACGATATAAGTATATTATATAAGGCCAAAACTTATATTATCTTCAAGCTTCCCTTAACCTTACGAAGTCCTTAACAAAATTTCTTTTTTATCGAATTTGATTTTAGAGAACTTATTCAAAATTATTTGAATTAAACCTCACAAATTAGAAGCAAAAAAAAAAAAAAACATTACAACATTGTAGCTAATTAATATACAAATAAACTACCAATTTAACATGATAAATTACTATTAGTAATTTAGAAAGCAAAAATTAACAAAATTAAAGTTGTTACCCACTTAACCTAAAACTTTTCATATTCTAAAGTTGTCAAACAACTATTGATATAAAATATTCTGTAATTACTTCAATATCGCAAGTTGTTCATGTTGTAAAAAATTTGAGAGAATAACATAGCAAGCATCTTAAACTCTTTCTTGCTTGGATCCTACAAAACAATATATATATATATATATAGCGATGGAGACAGAAAATGCCTTTAAAGAGACAAGCAATTACGATAGTGTTGGAGGCAAAGTAAAAGATTAAAAAGAAAAACTGAAGAAGCAAGCGGTCTGGCTAGCATACCAGCTAGTTAATTTATATCAAAAGACATAAAAATCTTACAATCAAATAGAATCCAAAGGTAAATAAATACATGTGGTACAATCAGATAAATTAAAGGTTTGTCAAGATGATCAAGTTTGGCAATGAAAAAGATGTAACAGCTATTGATGAGGGTAATCTCTATCTTAAACTTGTGATAATGATGAAGATGCAACAACTACTAATTATGCAGATCTAGCTTAATCTTATTTTGATTCAACTACAACAAAAATGATGATAATTATCATAAAAAGATTATATAAAAAAAATAGTCTTTTATGATATAGCCAAGAGTACAATCAAAGCTAATAGAAGGAATTTTAAATCGATTTCAATGATGAAGTAGGGATCCACTTAAATGAGGAGACCAAGAAAAAAGGAGAAATATCGTGTTCTGAGTATAGTATTGAATTTTAAACTCTATAATTCAATTTGCTAAGGTATTTTAGTAGTTAGCAAATTGAATTTCTTTAAGCACGGATTACATCATTTAATTGAATTTCTGCAGGCACGATAGTACAAAAAGTATATCATTCAATTTTCTAACTACTAAAAATCTATCACACGGATACTACAAAAACTCTATCACACGGATTACACAATATAAACCAATAATGTTACTGTCTCAAACATTAAAAAATTAAAAAAAAATTAAAAAAAAAAAAACCAAATTAATTTTAAACATAGAAACAAACAATCATCTATCAATACAAATACCCAACCTAAATACATATAAACTCATATATGACCCATAACACAAAAGAGGTAGTAACAAAATTAAAAAAGAAAAAATATCAATAAAAAAGAAAAAACACTACTAATCTAATCCTTACATTGAACTATTATGCAGGCAACTATAAGAATAGAGGTCAAGAGCAACTGAGATTTAGAGATACCTAAATTGAATCATCCAGCTTTTCATTATTAATATAGTGTGAGGAGAGGAAGAGATGAAGGAGTTAGAAAGCCAAAGTCTAGTGTTAGGAAGCTGAAGGGTTGCCGTTTGAGATTGTAACCATTGAACACAAAGGGTTGTTATTTAAAATTATAACCGTGGAACACAAAGGGTTACCGTCTAAAATTGTAACCGTGGAAGACAAACGGTTGTCATCTAGAATTGTAGCCGTGAAAGACAAAGGGTTGGGAATTATTTTCTTTTTATTAGTATTTTTAAATTTACGAAAACTTATTTTAAATTTTAGGACAAATTTAGGAAAAATAATTGTAATGACATAGCAGCTGATATGACTCAACCTGAGTGTAGCAACATTAAATGCTACGCTTCAGCTTTTAGTAATATATAGATTGTTATAATGGCTTGGTTTTATTAGTTCGTACCCGAAAGAAATTCTTGAGACTAGCTACCTCATTTTTTAAGTGAATTGTTATCTAATAAATGCATATTATTTGTGGTAGTGTATTATAATGCTTTGATTGTATTATGGTCCTTTGGATTATTTGTATGCTTGTTTGGTATTCTTTGGGAATAGGTGCCTTTGGATAATTAAGCTAAGCTCTAGGCCCTCAATTTGATTTTAGGGGACATTTTGGATCCATGGAGACAAGTTTGATTGTACTTTGTGATGGGCATTGTTATTTATAGGCTTGATCATTCTGTTTCTAGGTTTCAAGATTTTTGATGATGGACCTAGTGATAGGATTGGTTGATTTCATGGTGCCCGGTTGAGGTAAAATTGGTTGGCCTTCTAAGGTAAGTAACTTCTTAATGGGATTTTGAAAAATAATTATTATTGCACTCAAGTATTTCATAGTTAAACCCATTTTGGAACATTATTCATGGCTTTCTTAAAACATACCATGTGTACTATTATTATTAATCATTTATAGAAAATGCATGAAACATTGAAAGTGTATCATATTTCTTATTGCATATGGGAAAATGCATGATTTGTTAGCATAGGAAAGACTAGCATCTTTGATTAAATTCTAGAGAATGGATTTTATGGATTTATTGCATTATTTGCAAAATTTAAAAATGCTTTTAGCTTGACTTGTGATATTTGGGAAAATTGATACAATATCTTCTTGACAAGAAATGAGTTTGAAGGTTTTGAGAACCTTGTGAATATATTGGGTATGGTATTTCAAAGGTTTTTGTGAAACTACTTGAAATTAAATTGTGTTTTTGATTTCATGTAAATTGTGAGCTCTTTATGTTTTTACCCTTGGGTTGTGACATGTGATTACCCGGTGATTACTTGGCTAGATACTATAGTCTATGTGGCATTGATATCTTAGCACCTATCTTTGTGATGGTTATTGAGTTTCGGCTTTGTGTTGGTGAATCAATTCCGATTTTGTGTCGGCAATGAGTTCCGGCTTTGTATCGGTAGATTAGTTTCAGCTTTGTGTCGGCAATGATTTCCAACTTTGTATCAATGATTGAGTTCGGGCTTTGGGTTGGATTTTCTGGTTTTGGAACAGTGTTATTATTGCTCATAGTATATAGTATGTAGTTTTACATGGAGATATTTTGGAAAAGCTTTGTTCTATACGGTTTCAATCATTCTTGTCATTTTATCCATGAAGATTGGTTTTGTAGAAATTAAGTGGAAACTCCCAAAGTGTTACATGTTTTGTAAAAATGCTAATTATCATGAGACTTGCATTTCCCTTATTCCTATTAATTATGCTACTTACTGGGCTTTAATTCATTCCACTCTCCAACAATTTTACAAATAAATTAGCTATACGTTGTGCATAGAGCTTAGTTAGTTGGTGGTGATTGGAGTACTATGCTAAGTTGGAGATTTCTGCTATAAATTGTTGGTGACTCAACTTGCTAAATTATTTGAGGCCAAAGCTAATTCTATTGAAAGTTGGGCTCTTGAGGTTTGTTAGACTTTGGCGTGATAGGTCTAGATTTTCTGTTGAGGTTACGTATCTTAGAGAGGATCGTGAGTTTGTGTTTATTTATTTGAAGCTTTGGAGTTTCATGTATATTTGGAGACACATGATTTGTAGTTTGTATTGTTTGTAAGTGTGCCATAGAGCTCTAACTTAAATTATGGAGAGATCAGTATATTTATTTATTTTATCAAATGGAAAGAAAAGAAAACAATTCTCTTACAATATCTCTTGAAGGCTCAATTTTTCATGCTTTAGACCCATTTGGGTTTAGGGTGTGACAAATGGTGTGGTGGTAACATCGTTTTAGGCCCAACAGAAGCAACATTTTTTTTTTTTTTTTATATATTTTTTAGAGAGTTTGAACCTATGGCTCCTGCTCAAGATGATAATTTTTTATAATCAAACTAAGACACCAATTGGTTATTGGTGTAGGCAAAGATTGAACCTAGATCTCTTGTTCAACTATCTTAAACTTTACCGGTTAAACTAACTAGAACTCGCAAATCAACATAAATGTACATAAAAATAAATATTAAATAATTTAAGAAAAAGGGCTAAAATGCTAATTGATCTCAAATTTGGTATTTCAATTAGGACAAAGTTTAGTTACAAAATCAGTTATAGCTTTAGACCATAAACTCACTCAATATTTTTTTATTGGAGGTAAATTTTGACAAATCACCATTGAATTACATCTACTTTTTATATCCTCCATATTTGCAAAATTTCAAGAAAATTAAAAATCAATAGCTATGCCATCAATAAATTTTTAAATTACAAGTTTTTGTAATTTAAAATTATACATAAAATATAATTTTATAGATTATATAGTAAATAATATCGAATTGACATAAAATTTGGCATGTGTATTAAGAGTGTAAAGAACATGCAATTCAACGGTTAGATTTTCAAAATATGCAGTAATATTTATTTTATTGAGTGAGTTTGTAGCCTAAGGCAATAACCAATTTTGTAATTAAATTTTGTCATTTTAGTTATTTAACTTTACTTTCGTTTAATTGAGTAAGTGATTTTCAAATTTATTCAATTTAAGTCTTTTATCCAATTTTGTTAAAAAAATGTCATTAAAAAAAATATTGTTATCAAATAAAAAAATAAAATCATTTATTAATTTTATAGATTTTTTATGTGGTAATTATTTTTCCATTAGTTAATTGTATATTTAATGACATTTTTTTTTTACCGAATTGGACAAAATATCTAAATTGAATAAATTTTAAATTTAGAAAACTTAATTAAATGAAAGTAAAGTTAGATGATTGAAAACTTAAAAATGCAATTTGCATTTTAACCTCGACAATAATAATAATAATCAAACTATGGGTTTTCTTATTAGGCCTCACGTGCCGTCATTAAAACAGTGTGGCCTATCCACGTGATATTACTACTGGTACAAATGATGACGTTTTAACAAAGCCTTTTTAAGTGTAAAACACCAAACGGTGTCATCTTATGTAACCGTTATAGTGAGTTCGTTAAAAAAGCTGTTATGAGTCGGTTTAGTTTGCTAGAGTTGATCTCAAGTTAGTTAAGATTTCTTAGTCTCTGTTCAATTTTCTTCTTCGCTTAGTTTTTTCTCTGTCGTAATCTTTGCATCACCAAATCTCAGCAAAGATCACAAATTTTCTTCATTAGGTAGCTATTGAATAGCTTGTACAGATAATCAAAACTGAACTTTCGAGTGGGACACTAAAATCCTTCATATTACTATGGGAATCCAATTTTGTGAATTAATAAATAATTTGGTATAATTAAAAATTCTGTTTGGCCAAGTGTGAGAGGCATAATACTCAGCTAAAATTAGACATACCTTTTGAAGAGTATGTGCATTAAGCCATTAGAAAGACATTGTCAAACACTTAAGTGCATTGTACAAACCCATGATTCTGTGTTTATCTCTTCGTTTTCTTTGATAGTTTTTGTGCTCGAATAATACAATTTATTTTTGGGTTTGTACTAAATTAATACAAACAAACAAGCCACCTCAAAACTAATTTATGAATTCCTTCTCTCTCATTTCTCATGACCCCACTCACGTCTCAGACCTTTTGGACTCTTGCCTATGAATCCCTTCTCTCCCTTCTCTCACGATCTGCATCTGTGATCACAATTAGACCCTCTAAACGACTCCAAGGACCACCATAAAAATTTGTGACTTGAGCTCTTGAACACCAAAATACCAACTCCATTGTTGAATAAAGACTTTTGAATCATAGGTTGATCAAAATGAAGTTTAGGCTCTCTCTATCTCTAAACCTCTTGTTGAAGTCATGCTATAATAAGCCTTTTATATGATGTCATGTAGGGAGTGAAAAACAAGGCAGCAATCGACTTAATTAACACAATTAGAATTTGGTTTCACAATTTTCAATGCATCGAGCCACTATCAAATTCAACATCCCTCAAAAATCATCTTTCAATCGATTGAATGGATGTCCAAATTATGAATTACTCATAAACAACCGTCTTCTTTTGAGCTGCATCTTAGGCCTATGAAACCTGGACTTGACATACATTACAAAATCAAAATATCCAAGGGTTTCAGGTGATTAGATTAAATAAGCTATTAATAATTGAGAATAAACAGCGAACACAGTCCTGTCATTTGATTATGAAGACGATATTTACTTGAAAAATTAAGAGAACATTGTTCCTACAGTACTATCCACCGCAGACTGCATGTTTGCCTTTTAGCTTTCCTAAAAGTTCTTATGCTTGGAGCACAGGAAATTGCCTGGAGGTTATATCATTCTCTAATATGTTTCAATTATTACTTATTAGCATATGAGGCTTACATTGCAGTTAAATATATATTCAGGGGTTAGGGGAAAGTACAGTCCACTGAAGTAGGCTATATTCTCTAACACTTATATTTTACTTTTGGATCACCCGGTACAAAAGGAAAGAAAGAAGAAAAAAGAATAAAAATTATATTTGTTCTTATAAACGGAGTAAAATGTTAATTGTTTCCATAAATCCTTATAGAAGCAATTTAGATGCAGCAATCTTTACCTTTTAGCGAGCTTCAAACGTAGTTATTGTCACGTCATTTATAGAATAAAACCCCTTTCCTGTGACTGATCCCAAATCATTGGTAGGTCTTTTAAAAACAAAAGCAGGTTGTTTCGGAGAAGGAAGAGTTGTTTCACAACTTAGCATGAGAAGAATTGCCAACATTGTTGGTCGATCCGTTGCATCTTCTTGCACACATAAGAGCCCAATTTGAATGCATCTCAAGACTTCATGAGAAACAAATGACTCAGTAATCGACGAATCAACTATATCCAAGGCTCTATCTTTTGTCCATAGTTCCCAGACCTGTATGGTTTATAGCATTATCCAAAAGAGTTGTATTATAAATGCAAATGGAAAAGACTATTGTTTTTTTTGTTACTTACATGCCCTATCAAAGTTAGGGAAGGGTGTGTTTGATAAGAACTGTTATTCTTCTTGCCACTAATGATCTCCAACAATATGACACCAAAACTAAAGACATCTGATTTTGTTGAAAATTTCCCAAATATTACATACTCTGGTGACATATAACCACTGCATGTGAATAGTATTAAAAATAGAGTTAAAGTTTGCATAGGCCTTCATTTTCTATGTGTGGAAAGTGTGCAAGGCTTTGTGTGCACATGCGTACTTACTATGTTCCAATAACTCTAGTTGTCTTGTCTTGAACTTGGTCCCCTTTGAATATACGAGCTATCCCAAAATCTGAAATTTTCGGATTCATCTCACCATCTAGGAGAACATTGCTAGTTTTAAGATCCCTATGTATAATTCTTAATCTTGAGTCTTGATGAAGATACAAAATCCCACGAGTGATCCCAATAATAATTTCAAAGCGTTTCCCCCAATTAAGCAGTGAACTTCTTGAATGGTCTACAATGAAATTTAACTCCAGAATACTCAAAATGTGATTAAATAGTGTAAAAATATTTGGTTTTATCTAGTCCAAAAATATTCTCTGAATATATATAATAAAAGAAGATAAAACAGATAAATGCAATAGATTAATAGAAAGAAGACGTACCAAAAATGAAGAAATCCAAGCTTTTGTTGGGCATGTATTCATAAATCAACATCTTTTCTTCCCCCTGAATGCAACAACCAAAAAGCTTGACAAGATTCCTATGTTGAAGTTTTGCAATTAACATAACTTCATTTTTGAATTCCTCTATTCCTTGTCCTGAACTGTTGGATAGCCTTTTCACAGCTACTTGTTGTCCATTAGATAATCGACCCTAAATCCATGATCCAAAATTAAGCTTAGTTGTAACAATTAGTTCAAAGCAATTGAGTTCAATGCCACAATTTGATTCTTCAATAACTTATGTCCTAGATCATGTAAATCATTTTCTTGTATTCACACTCACACAATTATGGAAATTGAAAAAGAAAGGAAAATATGCAAGATATCAACATTCAACGATGCCATTATGAATTGTAACTTTACCTTAAAAACAGAACCAAAGCCACCTTGTCCTAGTTTGTTGATTGGAGAGAAATTGTCAGTGGCAGCAACTATGCAGCTTAGATCAAAGATCAATAAATCTGGATGTCTACTATTCTCCTCTAGCTCATTTCCCCCCAAATAGTCCCTGGCACCGGTAAAATATAATGATTGATTGTGCAATTTTCTCTTCACTGTCCTAAAACATATTGATAGATTGATAGACATTGCTGACTATAATTTTGCAATTGAGCATTTATATAGCTCAAGTGGTCTACCAAAATGACTCTTGATATATATATATATAAATATATTCCTCTGTGTTTGTGCGAACAATACAATGGAAGTGATTTTGTTACCTTTTGTTCTCCTCTTCTTCTTTTTGTTTTTTTTTTGAAGGGGATGTTTTCCTCTTCTTTTTCATTAGGCACATATAGCCAATCAAGCATACCAGAAACAATGTCACCATAAGAGAAATTATTGAAATAGCCCGCTGCCTCTTGTGGCCAATAAAACCATTGGACTTCCTTGTGTAAGTAGCTGAAGGACCCAAAAAAAAAAAAAAAACATGGTTCATGATTTGTAAGGTCAAATAGGCAGAAATGAAAATTTACGAAAAATACTAGCAAGTGGAGAAGGCCACCTAACTCAGTTGCATCTACACGTACATTTAGATCCCACCCTGGAAATGAACTCTCTGAAATGTCATTCAATTCACCATACCATGCCAAGCAACCGGTCCCCTTCCCATCAATATTTATGCTGACAAAAGCTGTGCAAGAGCAATTTCTCAAGCATGCCTGCTCGCACTCTGAGCTACTCATGCTCTTGTCCATCCAAACTGCATTAACTGAATCAGGACCCTTCAAAAGCTCCACTTTCACAAACCCTTCTCCATTCCCACACATCGACAACCCTAGCTGCTTCCTCACACACCCTTCAGAACCATCTCTGTGATACCAATTCTTAGGAGACTTGGGTTCAAACCCTGGCAAACAAGTACACTCAAACCTATCAGAACTGGCAGACTCGGGACCACACTTACCATATGCACCACAGTGTCTATAGTTGTCACACCGGTATTTAGGTACTGACCAGAATTCCTTCCATTGAAGATCACCATCATTCCACATAAGGTTCTGGAGCAATCCAGAGTTGTGAAGCACTAGTCTACAAATGATGTAGGTGTCATCGGTAAAGTAGGAGTAAGATACCTCATCTTTGTTGTTAACAAAATAATACTGAAAACTAAATGAGGTTGTTGCTGCTGCTGCTGATGATGTGGGCCACGGCCATGGATCTGACCGCCAATATAAAGTCGAACCCTTATACAAGACGACATGTGGAGAGCCAGTAGGATTCATCTTATAGAAGTAGTCCCCAGTTCCGGGGTCATCTTGTGACTTCCAAGATGTCAAGAACCTGTCTAACCCAGTTATTCGATTCATCCCAAGCCTCACGCCTGGAAGCAGCGTGTCTGTAGGATGATCAAAGCTTTGCCATATAACCGTTTCGTTATTTCCTTGAACCAATACCAAATTTCCTGAATCTTGAAGCTGTGCAACAGAGGAGGTTGTCCCCTGGATAGACACATTTGTAGACCAAAGAAGACGGTTAGAACTGTCATGGAGGACAAGGTTTCCATTCTGGTTGATGGAGAGAACACCGGAGGAATCAATAATAGGATCATTCCTGTTTGCCACCCACACTATAGTTTGATTTGGCACTTTGACAAACCAAATACCAAGATACCGGTAGCTAGATTTGCCGGGACTGAAGAAGCCCAAGGCGAAATTATTTTTGTTGGAAATCAAAGACTGGCCATCCTTGATGAATTGGTCTGGTGTTAAGGTGTCAACGGAAGTGCAACACGGGAAGAAAAGCACGATCAGAATCAATGGCATGACCATGGTTTCAGGGTCCATGTTTGTGTGCAGTGGTCTTTCACTTAAAATAACTTTTTTATTTTGGAGGGGCTGGTTGGTGGGTGGGCATGAAGTCTTCTTACAAGAAAAGAGAGAATATTCTGAAGTCCACTCTTTCGGATACCTATCGCTGACTAATTGTTTCTTCTAGGACTACACGCCTCCTTTTTTCAAACATAGAAGCAGCCTATCAAAAAGGATTTTGCTCCAACTCAATAAGCCAAGAATCGCAAGTCAACCAGAATTGCGTATAGGGACCGGAGGCATTCAAGCATCAATTTTATAAAACACATGGATTTTGTAATTTGTTATATTGATCAGTCAAACTCAACAGGGTAACGTAATTGACTACATGAGTTGAACCTCTTTTTTTTTTTTTTTTTGAGAAGAGCATGAGTTGAACTTAGAATCACACATTGAGTACCTAAAATCCTGACTTTCATGTGAAATCGTTTACTTTTTTAAATAACAGCGAATCCCCTTTTCCCATTTCTTTTTTTGACCACGGTACCAGAAGAGAAAAAAAAAAAAAAAATATATATATATATATATATATATATATTGGGAATGGTGTGGTAGTAAGGTGTTAAACAAGAAGACCAAGACAACATCATTTTAGGCCCAACGTGAAAGTAAGGTGTTAAACAAGAAGAAGATAAAAAATCCTACCTTCTTCTCCTTCTGGTGGGTTTCGGACCCCCTTCTTGTTTTTTTTTTTTATTTTATTTTTATTTTTATTTTTATTTTTTTAGTTGGTTTTTGGTCCTGCCAATCTGCCTTTACTTTTTTATTTGTTTCTTGTACAAGTAATGTACTTGTCAACCTCCTTAGAGCATTCACATCTAGAATTTACAAAAAATTTTATTTTACCATCTCAAAACTTACTTTATCATTTATACCATATCATTTTTCAACACTCTTAATATCTCAACTTTTATTTTCCTATTCTATTCATTAAAATAATATTTCTACACAATAAAATGTATTTATCTCTCTCTCTCTGTCTCTCATCACCACCGTGAAGACCCAAAACCCCAACACAATTTATCAAAAAAAAAAAAAAAAACCAATATAGAACCAAAAAAACGCTCATTGGTCCACCATCAACACTATTTATCAAAACCCAAAAAAAAAAAAAAAACCCACTGATCCACAATCAACAACACACACCGATCCACTGGACCCACCAAGCAAACACACCAAACTTAGCCCCAGACCCACCATGCCACCACAACCCATGACCCACCACACCGATGCCACCACGATTCACCACCGAAACTCAGCCCGATACCCATGGCCAAAACCGATTAGTAAACCCATCAAACCCAACAATCAACCCATTCAAAAAAAAAATCACCATCAGAGCCATTGGAGCTTCGATTCAAACCCATCAGAGCCGTCACCAGCAAACCCATTAAAAAAAAAAAAATCATCGATCCACACCGATCCAAATCATCAGAGCCATCACCAGCAAACCTAGCTCGCCAATCCACACCGATCCAAACCCACCATCAACTGATCCCAGCCTACCACAATGCCCAGATCAAACCACGAACCTAACCCAGCTCTGGTGCAAGCCTTGAATGAGAAAGAGAGATGTGAGATGAGAGAAAGAGTGAGGACTGAGAAAAAGAGGGATGAGCTTTGTGAGAGAGAGAGAGAGAGAGAGGAAGTGAGAAACACTATGAGCATAAAATAATATATTTCAATTTTACAATAGTGCTAAAGTAGAATTGCACTTTAGCGCAATCCCAAAATTTTTTAAAATACTTGGGTTTTACAAGTTCTGATGGAGTGACGATTTTGGGCTTAAATGCTAAAATATACTTACATTTGGCATTTAGCATACCAAGTGCGAATGCTCTTAGAGCATGAGTAGTGGCGCTAAAAAACTAAATTGTTATTTTTAGATGGTTGTGCACTATAGCTCAAAGCTATACCAAAATATTAATATTTTATTTATCTTTTCAATTAAATAATATTTACTCTTATCTTCTTCCTCTATAGCACTATAGCCCAAACAGATTTCATTCATTTTTCCTCTTCAGATCTTCTCCCTTCCCCCTCCTTCCCCCCCCCCCCCCCCCTCTCTCTCTTCCTCCATGGAGAGATTAGAGATTGATAGTATTGATGATTTCAGTAAGGATCTCGGTGCTGAAACTATGAGACTAAGCTCGACAATGGTTGGGTTCGGTGGCAAAATGGTTTATGGGTGGTCTTAATGCCGAAATGGTTGGTGTTCTTCTTCCCTCACCTCCACTCCGCTGTTGGGTTCATGGGTGGATTGCTAGGGTCATGGTGTGTGGTTGCTATGTGTGTCTCTTTGGATTGCATATCTGGGTTTTAAGATTTCTGATTATGTGCTCTTGGCTAGGGTATCTTAAGGGTGAGATTTCTGGTTTTTTTTTTTTTTTTTTTTTTTAATTGGTTGCTAGTTTTTTTGTTGAGCTTGAGGTTATTGTGACGGTGGTTGTGGTTTGGTTGTGCCGTGATGTTGTTATGGGTTTTATTTTTGTAGTTGTGGGTTGATTTTCTTGGGTAATTGTGGGCTGATTTTGGTGGTTGTGGCGGTGGAGGAGTTGGTTGTGGGCAGTGGTAGTGGTGGTCGACTGTCTGAAGTGGTGGTTGATCGATGGTTGTTGTTGTTGTTTATTAAGGATATATTATTTTATTATGTTGTTTATATTATTTTATTATGTTGTTTATATTATTTTATTGTATTAGAAGCTAAAATAAAACCACTGATATTAGTGTTTTATAAAGTTAGTCGGTAAAATAGATAATGTAGGTTTTGGTAGAGCCAAATAGCTAAAATTATTGCTCCACTATTGTGGATGCTCTTAATGCTATGTCCTTTGTTTTAAAATTTTTTGTTTGTTCTGTTTTAAAATTTGAATTTTTTTTCTTTGTTTGTTTTTATGAGCCCCACGTGACTAACAAAGTAACAATAAAAACAAAATGTTCCAACCTTTTAAGTTTTAACTCTCTTCCACCATTTCACTTATTAAGGGTGTGTTTGGATAACACTTATTTTGCTAAAAACTAAAAACAATTCAAAAATATTTTCCAATTACTGTTCATTAATGAAATCACTGTGCATTTGCCTAATTCCACTATTCATGTCCTATGAATAGTGCAAGAGGCACTGGATATGTGTATATATATATATATATATAACGCAAACACAAGAAAATAATTCTTATCCAAACATATACTAAGAGCATTTTCATCAAGAGTCTAAATTTTTTTAGCATTTAGTATCTAAAAAATCATCTTTATAGCATTTAATACATCACTTTACAATGCACCTAATATCAAAATTTCTATTCTTTTTTTACCACTTCATTAAAATATTATTTATTCTTTTTGAGAGAGAGCAGAGAGTGAGATCGAGGGGAAAGAGAGAAGGGGAATAAAAAAATAATAATAATAAATAAGTAGCAACTTGCTACAGTAAGGTGTTAGTAATAACATCTTACTATAGGTGCTAAAAAATTTAAAACTTAGCACCATTGACGTAGGGGCTTTTTTAGTGGTTTTGTTGCTAAACATAGCTTTTATCATTTATCCCACCTTTGATGAGATTAATATCTAGGATTTTTTTTCCCACATATTTCACTCTTGTTATATTTTATAAATGATTGAACTGATACTTATGATTATTATTGTAGGGTCACAATTTGTAGTCCAAGTCCTAAAGATATGGGATATAGGCTTAACGAGCTCAGTACAATAAATTTGTAAAGAGTGGGTGAAAGGGCTGAGCTTTTTGTGGATTAGACAACAACTAATAAAGACTTAAAAGTTGAACAAGCATGAAACACATGTAAAACTCAATGAAATGATTGTCTGAGGAGATGGATTATGAATTAAATCGATAGAACTGAATGTTAATACAGTTCTTAGTGCTACAGTAATTTCTTTTCTCTATTTTTCTCCCTTCTTTATCTAATCCCTCTCTCATGGGACATCTTTTCCCTTATGTAGTTCTTTTCAGACCATCTTGATCCTACACTTGTTAATTATCTAGGCCTTCACTTGAGTACATGTCCCATCAGACATCCTTTTTAGCTTTTGGTGAGTTGTGATAACTGAGACTACACTATTCAGGGGTTTTTTCCACATAAATGCGGCCAGAAAGTTGCTGCAGTGCATTTAATGTAGTGGTAGCAACTTTTCTAAGTTCCTGTTGCCTTTATACGTGCCTGGATCTCATCCTTATCGTCAAAACTTCCTGGAAGGTCACCCAAATCGCCCAAATACAAACTTGATCAATATTCATCGTATCCAAGAATGAGCTCCTCCTCGGACTATATTCCTCCATTCTTTCCTCATGCAATTTTATACTTCAAGGCCCTTCCCAATCATTTAATCCACCTCGGACATATCCCTATTCTCAGATAAGACCTAAGGCCCAATATACGAATTTGGGCCCTTACTCCCACAATAACCCCTCAAAATTCCGGTTTTTCCCTCGCATCCGAGGAGAAAAAGTAGGATTTTGATTTTTTTCAAAATGAAGGGCTAGTAGGATCAAAATCTTTGAGCTTACATGCGTAGGAGTATAGTTTTGCGCGCATCATCATTGCTACTAACACTTTGGAATCCACTAAGCGCCATTAACTGTTCCAGGTGGTGTTATGTTCCCTACATCTAACGGTGAGGCCTTAATCTGCCGGTCGATATTTTTCATTAGGGTTTGGGCAGGAGAACTCCCATTCACTATTTGCCCTATATAAAGTCTTGCAGGAAATCATTTTTCCCTTACTTTACAATCTCTCAAACTCTCCAACGAACTCAAGCATTCAAATTCACAAGACTTGTTAAATTGTCAAACTCCCCATTCTTGTTTCTTTAGAAATCTTTGAGAGTTCTTCTAAAGATTTCAAGGATCACCACTCACCTTATTTTGCGTAAGTTTAGATTTCTCTGAACCTTTCTTTTTCTCCTCGGCCTTCAAATTCTCATTTCCCTCAGTGGTCGTTTCTAGTGTTTTTCCTTTTTATTTGTCCAAAATGGGTAGATTTAAGTATTTAGTGGACAGCCCTGTGAAGATAGAGATTTTTAAGAGAGAATATCACATACCGCAGGAGGTTACCCTGCAGCATTGTTCCCCAGAAGAAATAGCAACTAACCGAGAAGTGGGAGAAGTCATAATCCCTATGATAGCTTTCATAGAAGGGAGAATGACTCTCCCTATGGGTGGTATTACAAGGTCTATCTCTGTAACCATAGGATTTGTCCTCACCAATGCGTACCTAACCTTTTTAGGATCCTTGGCAGTATCGATGCTTTGAACCAGCATTTAGGCTTGGAGCTCACTTGACACGACGTGGTCCACATGTACGAGTGTCATAAACAAAAAGACGCAGGATTTTACCTTAAATCTCGATCCGATATTGTCAGGCTCATCTCCTATCTCCCTAAATCTAACAAGGGGATGAAAGACGACTATCTAATTACTTCGGGAGTGTGGCATAACGGTCTTCATTGCCTAACCCAAACAGGAGAGCTAGGTGGGATATCTTAGATTTAGGTCCCCTAACAATAGATTTAGGCTCTTTGTCCTTGGCCTTGTTTTACTTTTTTTTTATCTTATTGTTTTGTTGTTGTTGTTGTTGTTGTTGTTGTTGTTGTTGTTGTTGTTTTTTTTTTTTTTTTTTTTTTTTTTTTTTTTTTTTTTAAATTTTAACAATGGACTTTAAGTTTTTGACTATGCTTAGTACTTTTTTGGTATTAACATATAGAAGGCACGTAGCTCATCGGATCAATTTGACTAACATTGCAGCCCTCAACTACCTGCTAAGATCCTAAATTTTTGTAAGTAAAGATGGGCAACTTTGTGCCTTCCATCTAATTTTGGACTTTAAACCTATTTCAGATAAATATCAAGAAGTCGGCAATGCTGTAAGAGCAGGTGACCAGTAGATAGCTCAAATTGACGTATCTCGGCCCAATTTTTTAGCTTCGTACGATCTTCCACCAGTAGCACATCCGATCCCACAGGGTGTTCCCTTACTCACCCACCCAATTCAATAGGTTCCCCTTGACGCAGCAGCGTCTAGAGAAAGGGTTGCCTTTTCTAGTTCCTCACTTGAAGAGAAAACTGATAAATTTCAATTCAGAGAAGAGGAATTACAAGGAGTACAAGCGATTTTAGTATCAGAGGCCGAGGAAGAGACAGGCAGAAACTCAAGTGTTCACGCCCTAGCTTCTATGGTCACCTATTTGGAAGGCACTTCAGATGAAAAGGAAGAAGAAATGGCCTTGAAGGTGGACAGCAAAAGTCTAAGGGACCTTATGAAGGCGAGAAACAAAGTATCTGCATCAAAAGAAACCAATAAGTCCCAGCCCTCAGCTAATCTTCCTCCTCCCCCTCCTTAGCTTCCCACTGACCTCGGACTGAAGCCAGTCTTCGAGCTGAAGAAGAAAAGACCAAATGAGGTGCTTGAGGAAGGCGAGGTAGGTCCCTTGAAGGGAAATAAGAAACAAAAGGTGGTTAAAGACTAGTGAAGCAAAATGTCCTCTTCTATTGCGAGCCAAGAGGACCCTTTCGGGGCTGACGTGTGTCGACCACCGTGCACGTGGTCACCCAAGCTGGAGATAGATGGCGCCCCTATTGCTTTGGACACCTTAGCCTGGAATTTTCAAGGAGGGCAAGTGGGTTACATTGCTGAGACCCTGGAGTAACCACTTCTCCTACCAAGAGATATGGACGCTTACAGGTGCTTCAAGCTGCCCAATCTTTTCCTATCCCTTAAAAGGGATTTGGCTATGGTAAGTGACTTAACCCACCACTATAAATAAATTCTTATTCACTTTTATTCATCTTTTTTTTTTTTTTTTTTTTTTTTTTTTTTTTTGTCTTATATGAAAATTTTCTATTTCTGTTATACAGATTACCCAATAGGTTTATGTGGTCAAGGAATGGATAAAGGATACCCGCAACGAGGCGAAGGTAGAGGCCTAATCTCGGTCCGAGGTTGAGAAAGCGTTGGGTAATCTTAGGCAAGATCAAGCCAGACTGTCTGAGTAGTTGAAGGAAGCAATCCAAGCTAGGGACAGTGTTGATGCAGGCCTCAAGACTGCAGAGAGGCAGGCAGAAGATCAACGCTAGAAGTTGCATGTGACCGAGATTAATTTGGCCACGGAAAGGCAACTGGTGAAAGATCTTCGAGCTAAGCTTCAGAAGGTCAAGGAGGCAGCCCAACTGGCGAAGGAGGCAACCGAGGTTGAGAAGCAAGCATTATACAAGCTTGGGGTAGAGGAGACTCAAATCAAGCTCGCTGAGGAGCTATCTGCGATATGTAGGGACTATTGCAATGTGTCTTGGGGTAAGGCCCTTTATGCTGCTAGGGTCCCTACAGAATCTGTCTTGAGGCTGCCTGGGAGTGTATATTACCATCCTGAAATTCATGAACTCCCAGGTCCTAATTCTCTCCACCCTGAGCAAGCTCTAGAAGCATCAGAGTAGCCATTAGTTAACCAAGCCCCTCCTCTTGCTCACCTCGAAGTTCCTAAGGCATTTGACCAAATAGGTGGTCAGGGTCAAGGAGCTGAGGGCCCCCAAGACAAGGGTAAAGGCTAGGATAAGAAGAAACCTCCTTCTGAATCCAAGGACAAAGCTTAAGATGCTGTTACCTCTCAGCCAAGTCAGGTTGCTGACCTTCTTGCCCCCAAGACAAAGACTTAGTCATTAAGTTTTTTTTTTTTTTTTAGTAGTTAGTTCTTTTTTTTTTTTAATAATTATTGTTATGGAATGTAAGATATTCTCTTTTCGATCAATGAATGTATTCTTCTTTTATCTCCAGTGTCTTCATTACATATATTGTCAAGTTTACTATCATTGCAAATAATCTTGAATTGTTGCTACTTTACCTTGAACATAATTAATAACAATACTTTGCTAATGATGTAAGTAATTTAACTAAATACTAACAAAAGTTGGTTCTTATAAAAATTAGTAATAAACTTAGTAAATAATGAAAGAGGAAGATGTTTTTTACATTTTTCAACACTTAATGAATCACTAAGGACCTTACCTTACACAGAGGTATCAATCTAAGGATTTGGTTACCATTTTAGACATATTTTGGTACTTAGTGGGAGATAGACATAGATTATAGAATGATAATCTTACCCAAGTACATGGTCCAAATGACCTTATATGAATTGGGCTCTATTTAACACTTGTAAAGAATGCCAATGAGTGTTAATTTCACCTAAGTATGTGGTTCGAGAGACCTAACATGACTTAGGATATGTTTAAACTATTATAAAGAATACCAATGTATTAATTTTCTCAAAGCATCTGGTCCGAGGACTTCAGGCATGACTAAGGTTATGTTTAAACACTTATAAAGATGCCACCTGAGTATGTGATTTGAGAGACCTAACATGACTTAGGATCTATTTAAACTCTTATAAAGAATACCAGTGTATTAATTTCCCTAAAGCATCTGGTTCGAGGACTTCAGGCATGACTAAGGTTCTATTTAAACTCTTATAAAGATGTCAGTGTATTAATTTCCCCAAAGCATCTGGTCCAAGGACTTCAGGCATGACTAAGGTTCTATTTAAACACTTATAAAGATGCCATTGAGTGTTAATTTCACCTAAGTATATGGTCCGAGAGACCTAACATGACTTAGGATCTATTTAAACTCTTATAAAGGATACTAGTGACAGATATTATGTCTTCAACTAACAAAAGAACACATTAACAAAGGAAATTTTTATTAATAATAATACATTTTCAGGTTATTTACATTTTAAGGACGTGGTATCACATGCTCGTCTAGATCTTCCAGAAAGTATGCTCCTATACCAGCCATTGAAGTGATGTGGTACGGTCCTTCCCAATTGGGTCCTAGCTTCCCCCATGCTAGGTTTTTAGTAATGCCTAGAACTTTCCTCAGTACTAAGTCACCAGGAATTAGTGGCCTCGGCTTTACACGGGCATCGTAGCCTTGTTTGAGTTTTTGTTGGTAGTATGCAAGTTGAACCATTTCACTTTCTCTTTTTTCCTCGATCAAGTCCAGTCTTTTTTCTAGCAACTCATTGTTACTATTTGGATTGAATGAGCTTGTCCTTAGTGTTAGGAAGCCAGTTTCTAAGGGAATCACAACCTCTGCCCCATATGTCATTGAAAAGGAGATTTCTCCTGTGGACCTCCAAGGCATAGTTTTGTATGTCCATAGGACATGTGACAGCTTTTCTACCCATTTTTCCTTTACATCATCCAGTTTTTTCTTGAGTCCGTTCACTATGGTTTTGTTTACTGCCTTGGCTTGTCCATTTCCCTTAGGATAAGTTAGGGTGGAATACCGGTTCATAATTCCTAGTTCACAACAATATCCTCTAAAAGATTTGCTGTCAAATTGAAGGCCGTTGTCTGAGATGAAGGTATGAAGGACCCTGAATCACGTGACAATATTTTTCCACACAAACTTCTTGGCATCTACGTCTTTGATATTCGCCAAGGGCTTGGCTTCAACTCATTTGGTGAAATAGTCTGTGCCGACCAGCAAAAATATTTTGTTCCCTGCTGCTTTAGGGAAAGGGCCAACAATATCCAAGTCCCATTGAGCAAACGGCCAAGGGTTGGACAAGGGATTAAGAACTCCTCCCGGTTGATGTATGTTTGGAGCAAATCTCTGGCATTGATCGCATTTCTTCATGTATTCATGTGCTCATTTTTGCATATTTGGCCACCAATAGCTCAGCGTGATGGCTCTATGGGATAAAGATCTGCCTCCCGTATGACTTCCATAGATCCCTTCATGTAACTCTTCAAGAAGCAACTCTGATGCCTAAGGATGGATGTAGAGTAAATAAGGCCCTGAAAAGGATGGCTTGTACAACTTTTGGTCCTCGGATAACCTGAAACAAGGTCCTTTTCTGCATATCTTTTCAGCTTTGGACTTGTCCTCTAGTAGGATATCCTCTTTCAAGAATAGTACTATTGGATCCATCTAGCTAAGGCTTACTCTGATTTGATGAATCTGAATTACCTCCTTCTTTTCTTCCCTAGGTCTGCAATAGTTTTCTATAAGGATAACCCGAGGTACACTTTAAGTCGAGGAGGTTGTGAGAGTGGCTAAGGAGTCAGCATGCGAGTTCTTGCTTCTAGGGATATGCAGTAAGCTGAATGATTCAAATCTTGACTATAGACACCTAGCTTGACTTAAATACCCCTACATTCTTCCATCTCTTGCCTCTAGTTCAACATTCACCTGGTCATCAACCAATCTCAAGTCAGAGAACATCATTGCTGCCTTTCCTCCCATTTTATGAAGCATGGACATTCCTTCTAGTAAGACTTCATATTCAGCCTCATTATTAGTGACCGAAAAGTCCAACCTTAATGATTTTTCAATGGTGAGATTCTTAGGTGAGATAAGAACTAGACCCACTCCAAATCCCTTTTGGTTTGCTGCTTCGTCAACATACACTTCTCAACACAAAGGTTCTTGTAGAGAGACAATGTCAACCAATTTTTCATCCATGTGCTGTGTTTCTGCTATTTCTACTAATAAAGGTTCATCGAATTCAACTACTAGATCCACAAGAACCTGGCCTTTGATAGAAGTGCGAGGCATATACTTGACGTTAAAAGCCCCTAGGATAGTGCCCCACTTAGCAATCCTTCCTGTGTAATCAGTGCTCTATAGTATGGACTTAAACGGAAGTTGGTAAGGACATTAACCGTGTGTGCCTGGAAATAATGGAGAAACTTTCGTATAGCATACACCATTGCTAAGGTAACCATTTCTAGTGGTAGATAGCGAAGCTCGACCTTTTGTAGGGATTTGCTTACATAATAAACTGGTTGTTCTATGCCACTGTCAACTCTAATTAGCACGAGGCTCACTGCATGAAGAGCCATAACAATGTAAGTGAACACAACCTCATCTACTTCTGGGCTAGACATGATAGGTGGCCAAGACAAATATTCCTTAAGTTGTTGAAAAGCTAAAGCGCACTCATCAATCCACTCGAATCCTTTCCACTTATTAATTAGGAGGAAAAACGACCGGCATCTATCAGTCGATCGGGAAATAAACCGATTTAAAGTAGCGGTCATTCTAGTGAGCTTTTGGACCTCCCTGGGATTCCAAGGTGGTCGCAAGCCATTAATTGCCTTTATTTGATCAGGGTTGACTTCAATTACTAGGTGAGTCACCATGTAGCCTAGAAACTTGCCTGATTCAATGCCAAATGAGCATTTGGAAGCATTAAGGTGAAACTTATTTTTTCTTAAGATTTTAAAAACATTGTCGAAGTCCCTTACGTGCTTGGACTCAACCTTGCTTTTCACTACCATGTCATCTATATAAACTTCCATACTCTTTCCCAACTGCGATTCAAACATTCTGGTTATCATCCTTTGGTACGTCGATCCTACATTTTTCAGACCAAAAAGCATTACTTTGTAGCGACAATTCCCAGTAGGGGTAACAAAAGCTATCTTTTCTTGATCATCCATGGCTAACGGTATCTGATGATAGCCTTAGAAGGCATCTAAGAAGCTCATCCAAGGGTGACCCATGATTGCATCTACCAGTTGATCTATCTGAGGCATAGGGAAAGGATCTTTTGGACACGCTTTATTCAAATCAGTGAAGTCTACACACACTCACCACTTTTCACTCTTCTTTTTTACTACCATAGTATTGGCCAGCCATTCAAGATAGAAAATTTCCTTGATAGCGCTTATGCATTTAAGCTTCGTTGCTTCATCTCGTATTGCATCTACATGCTCCTTGGATGGGCATCAAGGTGATTGTTTGTTGGGGGTAATAGATGGGTTGACGTTCAGATGATAAAGCTTAGATCCACCCGTGGGGCCTCATAAGCATTCCAGGCAAACACATCGACTTTTCTTTTTAGAAACTCTAACAACTTTTCCTTCTCTTCAATAGGCAATTAAGACCTAATTTGGAAGAACTTCTCAGGATCATCATTAATAATTATTTTCATTAAATCTTCACATCTCACCTCCTCAACTGACCCTTTAGCAGGTAGCGTTGGAGCCTTTAACTGTTATGAGTTTTCCTCGGCCAAGGACTCAGTTTTGGGCTGATGTTGAATGGCAGCCACCAGCACTGTTTAGCCATAGACTGGCTCCCAAAAATTTCTTCAATCAGGTCCTTTAATGGGAACTTTACCTTTTGATGCAAGGTAGAAGAGACAGCCCCTAGCGCATGCAGCCAGGGCCTGCTCATTATGGCCGTGTAGGGGGAATAAGCATCCACCACTATAAAGTCTACCTCCACTATCTCTGAGCCAATTTGTATGGGTAATCTGATATAACCTCTCAGAATGACCATTTTTCCATTGAAGCTTATCAATAGGGAAGTGTAGGACATTAAATCCCCGGGTTTCAGGTTTAGCCCCTTGTACAAGTCTGGGTACATGATCTCAGCGCCGTTCCCTTGATCCACCATTACTCTCTTCATATCATAGCCCCTAATTCTCAATGTAACCACTAGAGCATCATCATGAGGTCGCATGGTTCCAACCTTATCCTGATTCGAGAAACCTAGGACCAGTTGAATTTCTGTCCTAGCCCTTATGGGCTCTAAATTGGAGTCCTTGGCATGTAGTCGAACAACAGACATGATTCTGGAGGGACAGGAGCCGATTCTTCCTAGAGCAATGAAAATGACATTGATTGTCCCCATGGGAGGCTTTGTAGCGTCATCCCTCCTGGGCCTTGAATTAGTTTGACCACTCTGGCTATTGGAATGGTGCAAGAGATGCTTTAACTTTCCCTCTTGGATCAGTTGGTCCAAATGGTCCAACAAATTTTTGCAATCTTCTATGGTATGTCCTTGATCCTGATGGTACTGGTAGTAAAGGTTTTGATTGCACTTTTCATGGTTTTCCACCATTTTGTTCGACTATTTGAAGTATGATTCGTGCTTAATCTTCTCCAGGACCTACTATACGAGTTCTCAAAATATTGCATTGATAGCTTGAACATTGGTAGAGTTAGACTGTCCTGAGAATTCTCTTCGTTGCCGGTTGTTGTATTAGTCCGACCTAAAATCCCTTTTCTCCTGAGGGATAACCTTATCCTTTCCCTTTCCTTGCTATTGGTCTTCCTCTACTCTTTTCGACTTATCGATCTGATCCATGAGCTGACGCACGTTAGTAACAGGCTTACCAATCAAAGATTTCCTTAAACCGTGCTCGGCTAGAAGGCCGAGCTTAAAAGTACCGATGGCCACTTTGTCAAAATCACCTTCAATCTCATTGAATATCCCCCAATATTTGTCCGAGTATGTTTTAAGATTCTCCCCCTCTTGTATGCTCATAGATAAAAGGGAAGCCAACGGCCGAGGAACTTTCCTGCAAGTCACAAATTGGGAGCCAAAAGCTTAAGTGAGCTCATTGAAGGAGTTTATGGACTTCGCCTTTAGGTCGTCGAACCATCTCATTGTGATGGGTCTGAGACTGGATGGAAAAACCTTGTACATCAAGGCCTCGTCCTTAGAATGGATACCATTCTCTAGTTAAAATGGCTCACACGTTCGATAAGAACTATTCACCCATTGTAAATAGTGAACGTTGGCTGATGGAAATGTCGAGGAAGTCTTGCCCCCTCGATCTTACGCATGAAGGGCGATTTAGAGATTTGGTTTAAGGCTCTGCTCATAGCATTGTTTCTTACGCCTTTATGGGACGGGCTTCTAAACCGCCGTTCGTTATGGCGCTCATCTTTATAGGAGAAGGATTCACTGGGCGGAGTTTGATACCTCCGCTTGTAACTAACGTCTTTTTCGTCATTAGAAGAAACGTCACTATCAGGGGAAGCTCGCCTCCTCTTTGCATGGCACAATTCCCTCTTTAACTAGTCAATCTCTAACTGTATGACCCTATTGCTTTTTGCATGGGAGATATGGCTTCCACTCCGAGGTTGGTTCTTGTCAGTATGTGTAGTATGCACACTTCCTTCATGGTCACCTCCCTACTCAAAGTTGACAAAAGGGTTTCCATGCTAGGATCCCCTTGATTTTGCTTGTTATGGAGCTGGATCGACCATAATTGACTGTTGCCTTCACTATAACACAAGCTCTTCCCACAATCGGTGTCAATTGTAAGGTCACAATTTGTAACCCAAGTTCTAAAGATATGGGATATAGGCCCAACAAGTCCAATACAATAAATTTGTAGAGAGTGGGTGAAAAAGCTGGGCTTTTTATGAATTGGACAACTAATAAGGACTTCAAAGATGAACAAGCATGAAACACACGTAAAACTCAATGAAATGATTGTCTGAGGAGATGGATTGTGAATTAAACCGATAGAACTGAATGTTAATACAGTTCTTAGCACTACAGTAATTCCTTTTTGAAAGCTCAAAAATGTGTTGAAAACATAAGAGCAATTTAGAACCCCCAATTAAAGTTACGGCTTGATAGATTTTACACTAACTTAATACTAAGTGCGGAATAGTGTAAGCGCAAGCGGATGAACACAAAGCTACTCTAATCCATAAACTAAGCAACACAGCAGTATAATGGAATATAAAAGAGTAGGGAAGAGAGATGCAAACACAGAAAACACCGAGACATGTTTTCGAAGAGGAAACCGAAGAACTCAGCAAAAAACCTCTCCGCCACCCTCCAAACAGAAATCGATCCACTAGACAATCAGTTGGAATACATAGGTTAGCAAGAGACCCTCCAAGCCTAATCTACCCGATGCACCTAAGCCCTCCAAGCTCCTACTCAAACAATACTTCTCGGAACTATGTCTTGTCTAGCTCTCTGGATCCCGCAACAAGTTCCATATTGCATCTGCCATCCTTGGCTTCTTCCAATGCTTCCTAGCAACTCCAAAACACCTTTTACACTTTGAATAAGGGTGGGTTGTGTTTGGGTACAAATTTCCTCTCAAGCTATGATAATGGGAGAGGGATGGAGAAGAGACTACAATGATTTCTCACTAAGGATGAGTAGCTCTCTCTCAAAAGATGCGTGTGTGTATTTTAGAAAACCTCTCTAGGGTTTTTCTCTCTGAATAGCCTCTCATACATTTGTGGGTAATGAGGGTATATAGTATGAGTGAAGGGTAAGAAAGTCACTTTTAAAAAACCTCCAGGCAGAATGTTTCGCGACTGTCTCGCGAGAAGGCCTTACCCGCGAGACACTCGCGAAATCAACAGCCTGGCATAACTCTTCAGCTTCTAGTCATGTGCTTCTCACATGGCTCTTTCGTAGGTTAGCTTCTAGCGATACAACAGCGAGATCCACTGCTTTTTAATAAAGCTTGAGTCTTCACCAACTTGATACTGAATCCAATACAATTAAATCCCACAAAATACAAGGAAATGAATTAAAGTAATTACAACATATTTTGTCATGGAATAAATCCAATATAAAACATAGTTGTAAATCACAACTTTACACTTTTCTCTTTTTTTCTACCTTCTTTTTCTGATCCCTCTCTCATGGGACATCTTTTCCCTTATATGGTTCCTTTCAAACCATATTGATCCTACACTTGTTAATCATCTAGGTCTTCACTTGAGTGCATGTCCCATCAGACATCCTTTTTGGCTTTCGGTGAGTTGTGATAACTAAGACTACACTATTCAGGGGTCTTCTCCACATAAATGCGGCTATAAAAGTTGCTACAATGCATTTAATGAGGTGGTAGCAGTTTTTCCTTTAGATATTTCTGAGTTCCTATCACCTTTGTACGTGCCTGGATCTCATCCTTATTGTCGAAACTTCTTGGAAGATCACACAAATCGCCCAAATACAGACTTGATCAAAATTCATCGTATCCAAGAAGGAGCTCCTCCTCGGACTATAATCCTCCATTCTTTCCTTATGCAATTCTATACTTCAGGGCCCCTCCCAATCATTTAATTCTCCTCGGACATATCCCTGTCCTCAGATAAGACCTAAGGTCCAATATATGAATTTGGGCCCTTACTCCCACAATTATTATTATTATTATTATTATTATTATTATTATTATTATTATTATTATTATTATTATACCTTCTTTAAAACCCTTACTAATTTATATGGGTTTATTTATTTATTTATTGATAATATATATTTTTTATTATAAAATAGCGGTAACTCTGAGACACCCTGAAATGATATGCTAAAATAAGCTAGTACCGAAATTTTTCATTCAAATGAGTAAACTGAAACAGGTTCCAAAACGGGTTCTGAAACGGTATTCATAACATTGGACCCTACAAATTTTTCGAAACTCTTCTATCTCTTAAATTTGAAACTTATCAATATAATATAATTTAAAAAATGTGCATGAGCTTTATTACCTTATTATTATACAAAAAAAAAAAAAAAAAGTGATATACAGATTTTACACATTACTTTTTTTAAAAAATTTTCAAAGAAATCTCAAAAATAGAAATGGTCTCCCAATTTATATATATATATATATATATATACATTTGTATTTTGAATTAAATCAAGTTGGCCGGTTATACCGCCATAGTTATCCATTATTTTCTGCATTATTATCATTATTTTGAATGCACTCTCCTAATTGTTCATTTTACATCTATTTTCTGACCACTCTTCAGTTACTATTCATCATCTCTTCCATATCTCTTGTTACTGTTATTTTTTTTGTTGGAAGGCTGAGCTTCCTATCTATCTGCTTTTATTCATTGATTATTTGTTCATGTTGATCAATTGTTTCCCAGTTATCTGCTTCTTCTTGTTTCTGTTTTTATCCAGCCCATTTGTTGCAGATGTGTACTGTTGAGACTTGTAAGACCGTGATCTGTGCCGTTGTCAACCCAGTAAGACCAGTTAATCCCAGGCTGAGTGTGTGTCCCGCATCAAACAATAAGTCCTGACGGGTAGGGCATGAGCGAAAGGGAGTTATCTCAGAGTAAGGATTGTGGCAGTAGGAAGTTGAGTTGCACGAGATTAGGCAACTGTCTATGTGTACACCCTGTTTCAGATCTAAGGATAGATCCAGAAATTTGAGGTTAAAGGTAATTAGGTTGTGATTGTTTAACTAAGCTTTTAATCATGAATATGAGAAGATTGTTTAGAAGTAACTCTACCACCAGCATTAGATCTTCCAGTACATCCCTTTTAGAGATTACCCAGTCAGATGGTGTAATCAATTCTGAGAACTATGAGGTGTCAGATCTAGATCTAAAACTAGGAGATTGGAACATCCCAAAGGTTCCCACCAACAAGATCTACAAATCTTCTTGGACCCTTAGGAATGCCTTTAAAACTAGTTTCCATGTCAGAACCATAGAGCAGGTTTACAGTATCAACAAGGAGTACGAGACGTGCTACTTGTTACCTGAAGCAACCCTGGTAAGACATGTAAAAGATGGATATAATTTTATCCACATTGGTTTAGTCTAGGTCGGAGTTAAACCCTTGATCAGAGAAGGATTGAATGCCTCCATCCTTATGGCCCTTAGAGACACCCATCATATAAGATTTAATGACAGCCTCTTAGGTACCATAGAAACCAGTCTTAGTAATGGTCCTGTCCATTTTGACTGCTTTCCCAACTTCTCAGTGGCTCTTGAAGACCCACATGTCATGAAAACTCTCACCCTCAACATCAAGACCTTCGGTTCATTAATGTTACCCAGAGTTCGACAGTTAGCCTTGATATACAGAGTATATTACAAGTGCATGAGGACGAACTTCAATGTTCAAGCACTTGACAAGAAAGTCAAAGGAGAAACTACCCTGATCCAGACCACAGACACTAGATCCAACATTCAGGTTCCCAAAACCCTGAAATGGTCTCAGGTTACTTTCCCTCCAGATTGGATGATTGAGAATGAGAATTTCACTCATCAGATCCAAAACCCAGCCAGGAACTCTGATCTAGATTTTGTCCAACAACTAGCCGATGGTAAGGTTAGAATAAGTTTCGACCATTCTAGATTATGACCCCCAGTAGGATCACCATATTACACTCCATCATGTTATGATGAGCCTAGATCTCCAGTAGATCTACCCTTTTGGCAGCCACCTAATCTCTTAAGAGATAGACCTGCATCCCAGTGTACTACATCCAGACCTCTAGCACCCTTCCCTAAGTCTAGAAGAGACTTAGATCTAGAGCTCCAAGGTGTCCGGACCAGATCCCAGGTTAGCACACCTTGCTACACAGCCAGACAGGATTCAGTTGTTGATGAGGAAGAAAAGAAAAAACCATCACCAACAGGTAGTGATATGGTAAATCCCTACCAACAGGAAACCCAAGATCCATTTCAGGAAGAACCTGAAATAGATTATGAACTCAAGGTTATCAGGAAAGATTTCACCCCTGATATGGATGCCCTAGGCAAGGAGTTTGAGTCAGAAGAAACCCAAGATCCATTTCAGGAAGAACCTGAAATAGATTATGAACTCAAGGTTATCAGGAAAGATTTCACCCCTGATATGGATGCCCTAGGCAAGGAGTTTGAGTCAGAAGAAAACACACTCAAAAGAGAAGCCTATAGAGCCAACCATACCCTTGACCAAAACAAAGAAGTTCTCGCAAATTGGCAGACCTTCATGAAAGAGATATCCAGTAATGTCCCTTTCTTTGAATACTTTGAGAAACATTTTGAGTGGCATAAAAAGTCTTGTGTCCTCACCAAAACCAATTGGACAAAGCCCCCTAGTAAAGATGCTAGTGGCAAACCCAAACCCCCAGAAGTTGTTAGATCTCACCATCCACCCCAGGAAGCCATAGTCTTCAACCACCATGGAACAGATCTAGTTGCCTCTCCCTTAAAAACCCCTACCACTCAGGAAGAAATGGTAGTGAAGAAGGTCATAGAGCAAAACAACTACACCAACCAGTGTTTAGGTGTTATAGGAAAACATCTTGATAGAATAGAAGACAGAATAGAGAGCAAGGTCGTTCCCTAGCCAGGAAGCCCTAGCAAACCTGTCAAAGCCTTAGAAAAGCCTTTAGTCAAGCTCCCTACAACTAAGCAACCCAGCCTTAGATCTAAGGATAGAACAGCCTTAGAAATAGTCAACCAAAAGCTTGCAGAGCTAATGAAGCAGGAACCAGTCACCCCTTCACCAGTTAGCACCTCAACCAGTGTTGATCCCCGTCTAGAAGCCAACGGATTAGTTGCTTTAGACGTCCACACAGCTTCTAGCAATTCTAGCCAAACCTCCTCAGACAGTGATAAGGAGATAGAACACCTAGAAAACCAGTTTAGAGATTTAAAGGTCAAAAGGCTTACCAACCCAAAGGTAACCCCTACTAGCCTAACCAGAAATTGGTATCCCAGACCTACACCCCCTGACCTCCAGTTCGAGGAAAGGAACCTTAGTAACCAGTTCTCTGTCACTTCAGGTAAACTCTATGAATGGAACATAGATGGTTTGTCTGAACAAGAGATCCTCAACCGACTCTAGCATATGACCATGGTAGCCAATAACTACATCAGTGAAGGACATTCCCATACTGAGGTCATAGGACTCATTTCCTTAGGATTCACGGGTAAACTCCTCTAGTGGTGGAACAATTGCCTTACCGAAGAATCTAGGGAAGACATTAGACATGCTGTCCAAAAAGATGAGGAAGGACTCCCCATCTTTGATACAGATAGAGGTAGTGGTATTCCCGACGGAGTCAATACCCTGGTCTATACGATCATGAAACACTTCGTAGGAAAACCCAGCAACATCACATCTAGGATTTACGACCAGTTGAGTAACCTTAGATGTAAAACTCTTGGAGACTTTAGGTGGTACGAAGATGTGTTTACTACCAGAGTCATGCACAGAAGTGATTGTAACTCTCCATTTTGGAAGAAGAAGTTCATCAATGGTTTACCTACCCTTTTTGGAGAAAAGGTTAAAGAAACCCTGTGTAACCCCTTAGGTGTCATAGATTATGATAACCTAACCTATGGTGACATCTCTAGCACCATTCAAAGTGAAGGAATGAAGATGTGCAGAGATCTCAAAATCTAGAGCAAAGCCAGCAAAGGAAAAGCCAAGTACGAAGTAGAAAACTTTTGTACATAGTATGGCTTACCCTCCATCCTTCCTAAAACAAAATCCAAATACAGAGGCAAGGAATCCCCTGAGCATTTGTTTAGGAAGAGAACCAAAGCCAAGTATTATAGAAAGGAGAAGTCCAGCAAGGATGATTTCTATAAGAAAGGTAAATCCAAATCCAAATCCACAGGTAAGTTCATACCCAAAGCATCAGGAAAATGCTTCAACTGTGGAAAGAAAGGTCATTTCAGGAAAGAGTGTAAAGTTAAGGCCAAATCCCTTATCAATACCCTCATTAGTGACCAAGCAGGAAAAGATGAAATCTTTAAGCTCCTAGAACTCAACCACTCAGACAGTGAGACTTCTAGCAATGAGATTCGTCAGATCTACCAGACAGCCTCTGATTCCTCTAGAGTTTCTTCTAACACCTCTAGTGGCTCAGATGAACCCATACCATGCATGGATAGTTGTTGCAGGAACAAAACTATCAATGTACTCTTTAAGCAAGAAGAGCTTCTCTTAGATCTCATAGAACAGATCGAAGACCTAGTCACCAAAGCTCAAAAGCTTACAGAATTTAAGAGAACCTTAGTTAAGGAAACCAGTAAACCTGAAACTAAGCTTCATGATCCTAAAGTTGATTTGGAACAAATCTACAGAAGATTTACCAAATCCAAGAAGGAAGTTATAGTCAACGACCTTCAAAAGGAAATCAAGGAAACTAAGTCTGAGGTTAGGACCCTTAAGCAAGAACTAACCATCCTTAGAGTTGATCACAATTTCCTTGATCAAAGATTGAAAAATCTGGAAAGTACTTCTCATCAAGACAATGAGACAGGAACCTCATACCAGAAGTCCTCTGATGATGAAGAAAAAGAGACAGTTAACCCAACTGCAGATATGGTTCAAACTCAAGACCCTGTCCCACCCAATGACAAGTTCTTGGTAACCATCAGTAGGATTAACTTCTAGAAATGGCACTCCAAAGTCAGGATTGTCATAAGAAAAGATTTTGAATTCGAGACCATAGCCTTGATGGATTCAGGTGCTGATCTCAACTTCATTCAGGAAGGAATCATTCCCTCCAAATACTTCAGGAAAACCAGAGAAAGATTAACTTCTGCAAGTGGAGGTAAAATGCAAATTGAATTCAAAATACCCAAAGCCCATGTGTGCCAGGACAACACATGTTTCAAAACTACATTTGTCCTTGTAAGAAACATGACAGATAGAGTGATATTAGGAAATCCCTTTATGTGTCTACTGTATCCTTTCACCACGGATAGTGAAGGAATCACTACCCATCCTTTTGGCCAACCAGTTAAGTTTAAGTTTCTCAGAGGCCCCGAACCTAGAGATATTAGTACTCTCCAGGAAATTGCCGTGTCTAAGACCCTTAACCTTATACAAGCCAAAACTCACCATCTCAACTACCTCCAGGATGATTTAAAGTACAAGAAAATTGAGGAACAATTAGCTTGTAAATCCATCCAGGAAGAAATCAGGAAATTTGAAGAAAAACTTAGGAAAGAAGTCTGTTCTGATCTTCCAACAGCCTTCTAGCACAGACGGAGGCATGAGGTTGCTCTCCCCTATGTCAAAGATTTCCATGAAAAGGACATTCCAACTAAAGCTCGGCCTATCCAAATGAATTAAGATCTCATGGATACCTGTAGAGCAGAAATTGAGGATCTCCTCAAAAAGGGAATCATCAGAAAATCTAGGTCCCCCTGGTCCTGTTCAGCCTTTTATGTCCAAAAAAATGCTGAGATTGAGAGAGGTGTCCCTAGATTAGTTATCAATTACAAGCCCCTTAACAAAGTCTTAGAATGGATAAGGTACCCAATCCCTAACAAAAGAGACTTAGTTAACAGGCTTAGTAAAGCAGTGGTTTTTAGTAAGTTTGACATGAAAAGTGGGTTTTGGTAAATCCAAATCAGAGAGTCTGATCGTTACAAAACAGCCTTCACCACACCCTTTGACCATTACGAGTGGAATGTAATGCTTTTCGGCCTCAAAAATGCACCTTCTGAATTCCAAAACATCATGAATGAGATATTTAACCCATTCTCCACCCATATCATTGTATACATTGATGATGTTCTCATCTTCTCAGAATCCCTGGACCAACATCGAAAGCACCTCCGAGCATTCTGTCATACAATCAAGCTCAATGGTCTTGTTGTTTCAGCTCCAAAGATCAAACTTTTTCAAACTAAAGTTCAATTCTTAGGCTTTGATATCCACCATGGTGTTATCAAACCCATAGATAGAGCCATTCAGTTTGCTGACAAGTTTCCTGATGAAATTCTAGAAAAAACACAGCTTCAAAGATTTCTAGGATCCCTTAATTACATAGCAGACTTCTATCAAAATCTTAGGCAACAATGCAAACCTCTTTTTGATAGACTTCGAGCTAACCCTCCTCCTTGGACCCCACACCATACTGCTGTTGTCCAAGCCACAAAAAAATATGTCAAGACACTCCCCTGTTTAGGAATTCCTACAGAAAATTCCTTCAAGATTGTTCAAACTGATGCCTCTAACATTGGTTATGGTGGCATTCTCCTCCAGCGTGCTAGTCCCACTTCCTCTGAACAGATTGTCTATTTCCATTCCGGAATTTGGACTCCCACTCAGACTAATTATAGTACTATCAAAAAAGAGATTTTATCTATAGTACTATGCATTTCAAAATTTCAAAGTGACCTTTTGAATCAAAAATTTTTGTTGCGCATTGATTGCAAATCTGCAAAACATGTTTTAGAAAAAGATGTTCAAAACATTGCATCAAAACAAATTTTTGCACGATGGCAAGCCATTCTGTCAGTTTTTGATTTTGACATTGATTTCATAGAAGGAACTCATAACTGTATTCCTGACTTCCTAACCCGTGAATTTTTGCAGTGTCCAAACCAAGATGTCCGGGAAAAAACCCGTACAACCCCAACCACCAAAACTTCCTAAACAACAAACTACCTCGAGTACCAATCAGGCCAAGAACCCTCCTGGTCAACAGTTAGTTCCACTCCCTGCCTCCACTATTGCCAACAGATATGTTGTCTCAACCATCCCACGACCCAACTACCAAAGACCAACCCAAGGACATCCCACTTATAGTTCTGCCTTGGCCTCCCCTCCCCCAAGACAAACCACCCCATACACTGTTGAAGACCATTTTGGACCTATTGTGCCCCAAAAGCCTTCTTACCAGACCAAACAATCCACCTCTTGCTATGTCAAAAGACCATTTGTCCAGTATATCTCTTATATTGAACCTCATCTGGTCCATATAACAGATTCTTTAGCTTTGGCCATGGAGATTTTACCCAATGGTTGGCACTTTCTCCCAAAAAGCCTAGAGAAAAATATCTGATTCTACAAGAGCATTCTCCTTCAAGAAGATTCTGCTCGAATAGAAAACATCATGAACAAAAGAGACCCTTCACAGGTTCTCTACCACAAATTCATCATCCAAAGTTTTGTTAGTTGTTCTGATTGGGGATAGCATCCCTCTCTCCTCAAAACACTCACAAAAACCACAGGTCTCACAGAACTCCAGTACAGCTATTATGACTACATGGACGCCTTTGAGAAGATCCTATTCTATCAGAATCAGGACTTTGATCATTCCTGGTTTATAATGTTTAACAAAGGATTCTCTAGTCAGATACCTTCATGGTTCCTAAAGTGGTGGGAAATGTTTGGCTCAATTTCACAAATCTTCCCAGAACCTTTACAGGATGCCCTCAGGTATTTCGGCTCCAGACACCAAGCATCAGTACATGGTTCGCAATTTCCAACAATTCTGCATATGACAGTCATGTACAGGATCCATTGGATAAGCAAATGGAATTATGCACTTCATGATAACCTGCTAGATAGGGAATTCTCTGTAAAATGGTGGGATAGTTTCAGATTCAATGAAGTCATCCGCAAGATTGATAAAGACTTCCCCCCTCCTATCCAGAGAACCATTCCTTATAATACAAGATCTCAGTCCAGCCTAGAGTCCGTCCAAATCTCCGGAAAATCTAGTAAAGAACTAAAAGATCTTGCCAAACAGATCCAGATCCAAGCTGAGAAGCTAGAGTTAGAAGAAAAGGTTTCTCCTTCCTCTTCAGCTGCCTCAGTCAACAAGTATCCTTTTGACCTTTTCCAAGATTCACAGGATCCCTATGAAGGCTACAATCTGGATGAAGATTAGAATTTTCAAATAGCACCAATCACTATTTGGAACAGTTCCCAGACCCGGTTACTATGCAAGATTCTACACAACTACAGTACCCGGACAAGCCACTATTCACCAAACAGTAAAGGTGAACAGTAATCCTGAAAAGCAAGGGGACAAAACACTATTTATGTACAGTGACCGTTACTGTTCACTCTACAGTGCCCCGACAATAATCACGGAATTACTATTTGCTTTCGGCTGAAATGATTATTCACCCGAGGTTAAAGCATTTCACCTTCTGGATTTTCAGCAGTCTTCAGCAGTGCCAGACGCTCCCTTCTCCTATAAAAGGCAGCCTCTTCTCCAGTCTGAAGCAAGCATTATTTTAGTTCTAGTTCAGTTCCTAAATATTGCTCCCCTCTCTTTACTAGTTGTAAACAGATGGCTTTCTTATTTTGTATCACAGTTTACACAGTTTGTAACCTGTACTATTTATATTTCCGCACCCAGATGGCTACACTTACCCATCTCTCCCACACCTTGTATATATATATATATATATAAGTAGAGACCTTATGTGAGAGTGCATGAAGTCCTACCATGTGGTGCTCTAATTTTGTATTTAACATTATTTTACCTTTTTTCATTAATATTAAGTAATTTTTACTGTTACCCAAAAGTTTATATTAACTTATATTTTACTATTATCTTATTAATTTCCCATTGATTGTCTAAGCTTATACCATACATTTCTCTCTTCTTCATGTCTTTTAGCATACCCACCATTTTAGTATTAAAAACAAAAGAAAAAATAATAATAATTAAGGACTAATAGTAATAACTAACTAGACAAGGCACTGGGAAGAGATAGAAAAACATGAAAATATTGTGGCATGTTAAGTGAAATGCAATGTTTCATTGTTACCAAAATAAAAGACTTGAGTTTCACAAAGCATTTGTGAGAGAGAGAGAGAGAGAGAGAGAGAGAGAGAGAGAGAGAGAGAGAGAGAGAAATAGGGGCCACCACCTCTTTGATATTGGCCTCCTACCACCATTAAGCCACCAAAATCTCTATGGGTAATTTTTTTTTTTTTTTTTTACCACTTGTTCACACCATATATTAATGTCGTATTATCAATAAGTGGAAGGTAATGAGAGAGTTAGGCATACTTTCACTTCATGGTATGCAATCTATGAACACAACAAAAATTAGTTAATTTCCATGATTTTGTTACTCGTTTGCATTTATTTTTGGTGTCATGATTCAAAAAAATAAAATAATAATAAAATAAACTTACCTTGATAATGTTATAAATGTGCAGTGAAGCTATTAAACTAATTTTTAATATCTCAAAATATATATGTTTCTATACTTAAATTTAGATTACTTTTTCATTATAATATATGTAGGGTCAAGATTTGTAGCTCAAGCCCAAAAGATATGGGAGGTAAGCTCAATAAGCCCAATACAATAAATTTGTAGAGAGTGAGTGAAAGAACTGGGCTATTTGTGAACTAAACAACAGTTAATCAAGACTTTAAAAGATGAACAAGTGCTAAAACAAACTTCAAACTTGAATAAATTGATGTTCGAAGAGATAAACTTGAAGTTCATCCTTATCGTTGAAATTGTCAAGAAGGTCACTCGAACCACCCAGGTATTTGCTTGACCGATATTCCTCATATCCGAGGAGGACATACTCCTCAGACTATATTCTTCTATTATTTTCTTGCATGGTTTTTCAGTCCGGGGCCTTTCCCCATCGTTTGCCCCTCCTCGGGTGTATTCACATCTTCAAATAGGGCCCAAGGCCCAATATATAAGTTTAGGCTTTTATCCCCACAATAGCCCCTCAAAATTTTAATTTTTCTCTCGCATTCGAAGAGAAAAAATAGGATTTTGATCTGCCATAGAAATAAAGGCTAAAAACGTAAAAATTACCTAAGTTTACACTTGTGGGAGCATAGATTTAGGCGTTTCATCATTGCTACTAATGTTTCGATATTTAGGAAACGTTATTAATTGCTCCAGGCGGTGCTATGTCTTTGGCATCCAACAGTGAACCACTGATCCAATGAACGACATTTTTCCTCAAGATTTGGGCAGGATAACTCCCACTGATTTTCTGGCCCCTATATAAAGCCTCAAAGGAGATCATTTTCCCTTTACTTTACAAATTCTTAGAATCTCCAGCGAACTCAAGTACTCAAACTCACAAAGTTTTTCAAATCATCAATCTCATTTCTTTAAAATTCCACAAGAATCCTTCTACGAATTCAAGGATCATTCTTCAATCTAGTTTGTGTAAGTTTCAATTTCTTCAAACCTTCATTCCTTCTTGGCCTTTGAATTTTCATTTCCCAGTTATCGTTTTTAGTGTTTCTTCTTTTTTACTTATCCAAGATGGGTAGATTTAAGTATCTAGTTAATATTCCTGCCTTGATAGAGACATTTAAGGAGACGTATCACATACCACAAGACGTAAACTTGCGGTATTGCCCCCCCAAAAGGACTAATATTTGACCGAAGAGAGGGAGAAGACATAATCCCTTTGATAGCCTTCATCGAAGGGGGAATGACTCTTCCTATGGGTCCTGTTACGAAAAATTACCTTCATAATCACAGGCTTTCTCCTTATCAGTGCACACCTAACATCTTTAGGATTCTAGGAGCGATTGATACTTTGAATCGTCACTTAGGCTTGGAGCTCACTTGGCTTGATGTAGTCCATATGTACGAGTGTTATAGACAAAAGGGGGTAGCATTTTACCTTAAATCTCGATCCGACATTATTAGGCTCATCTCCTATCTTCCTAAGTCTAACAAGGGGATGAAAGACGACTATCTGATCGTCTCGGGCGCATGGCATGACAATCTTCATTGCCCAACCCAACCAGGAGAGCCAGGTGGAATATCCTAGACTTAGGTTTCCTAACAATAGATTTAGGGTCCTCGTCATTTAGCATTGCTTTTCTTCTCTTTGTATCAGTGTTTTTAAGTTTCTGATTATGTTTAATTCTATCGTGGTGTTAACAGATAAAAGACAAGTTGCTCCTAGGCTCAGTCTGACTAACATTGCCATGCTCAATTACTTACTGAGATTAGAAATTTTTGTAAGTGAAGATGGGCAACTTCGGACTGTCCATCTTATTCTCAGTTTCAAGCTGCTCTCAGACTCATTTTAACCAGTCGGCAACGCTATAAGGCAAGGAGACTATTGGATAAATCAAATAGACGTCTCTCAGCCAAAATTTTTAGCGTCGTTCGATCTTTCTTTCGTACCGCATCCGAACTTGCAAGGTATACCACTACTCATCCGACCAGTTCAACAAATTCCCTTTGAAGCAGCTGCAGTAGGGGAAGGAGCTATTTTCTTGACCTTTTCCTTAGAGGAGCAAATCGAAAATTTTCTTTTTGAAGAAGAGACACCAAGGGAGGTTCAAGTAATTCCCCTTTTAGACGCCGAAGAAGAAGCTAATAGTCATTCCAGCATCCACAGTCCTGTTTTGATAACTTCCTTTCCAGACGACTCATCGAAAGAGGAGGAAGAGATGCCTTTAAGCTTAAGAGATCTTATGAAGAACAGGAATAAGGCAGTCGTGCCCAAAGAGGCCACTAAGTCCCAACTCACTGTTAATCTTCCTCCATCCCCTCCTCAGCTCCCTTCTGACCTCAGCCTAAAGCTAATCCCTGAGCTGAAAAAGAAAAGGCCCAACATAGGTCTTGAGGAAGGTGAGTTGGAGCCTTCAAAAGGAAACAACCAGCAGAAAGTGCCTAAGGACCAATGAGGAAAAAGGGCTTCCTCTATTGAAAGCTGAGATGATGCTCTCGTTCCTGATGGGCGCCGAGCATAGCACATCTGGTCCCTCAAATTAGAATTGGATGGTGTTAAATTCCCCTGAGATACTTCGGTCAGGAACTACCAAGGGGGGAAGGCAGGTCTCATTGTTGAGGCCTTGGAGCAACCATTTCTCCTGCCAAAGGATATGGAAGCTTACAGGCGCTTTAACCAGCATGAACTTTTCCTATCCCTTAAGAGGGACTTGGCCATGGTAAGTGATGTGATCTGTTCCTTTAATTAAACTGTTGGTCATTTTCATCTGTCCTTTTTCTTTCTATTATATTGAAGTTTTCCCATTCTGTTATTCAGATTACCCAACAGGTTTATGTGGTCGAGGAATGGAATAAAGACGCTAGCAATGAAGCCCAAACGGAGGCCTATTCTTGGTTTGAGGCTGAGAAAAAGCTGGGTAGTCTAAAGAAGGATTATGATAAGCTGTCCGAGTAGCTAAAAGAGATGAGCAAGGCCAAGAATAGTCTTAATGCTGGCCTTAAGAATGCTGAAAAGCAAGATGAAGATCAACACAAGCAATTGCACCTGACTGAGATTAATCTGGAGACAGAGAAACAAATAGCCAAGGATATTCGAGCTGAGCTTCAGAAAGCCAGGGATGCTGCCCAATTAGCCAAGGAGGTAGTTGAGGCTAAAAAGTAGGCAGTATACAAGCTTGGGGTGGAGACGACCCTAGTCAGACTCATAGAGGAGTTCTCCACAGTTTGCAGAGATTATTGCGATATAACCTGGGGTAAAACCCTTGATGCAGCTAGAACCCTTGATGCAGCTAGGGTCCTTGCAGAATCTGACTTGAGGTAACTTAGGAGTATCTACTACGACCCTGAAATTTGTGAAAACCTAGGTCCTGACTCCTCTCCCTCCAAACAACTCCCAGAGGCCTCAGAACAGTCTTTGATCGGCCAAGTTCCTCTTGCCCTTCCTGAAGCTCCCAAAGAGTCTAAACAAATTGGTGGTCAAGGTAAGGAAGATGAGGATCCTCAAGACAAGGATAAAGACTTAGGTAAGAAGAAAACTCCTTTTGAACCCAAGGACCAAGCCCTAGATGCTGCTACTACCCAGTCCAGCAAGGCTTAGATACTTAGGATTTTTATTTCATATCTATTTTAGCTTTATATATATATATATATATATTTTAGTTAACATTGTAAGGTACTGAAAAGTACTTTCTTTTTTTAGCAATGAAATAGTTCTTCTTTCATTTTTTATATCTTCATTGCACATATTATAAGATTTATTGTTATTGCAAATAACGCTGACCTACAGCTACTATAACCTGAGCAGACCTAACAACAATATCCTGCTAATGATGCAAATAACTTATATAAATACTGCAAAAAGTGGATCGTATAAGAATTGTTAATAAACATAGGAAGCAATGAATGGTATGAAGGTCTTAAATAATTAGATGCTTTACTTGAATTGGTTTTTGTATAACACTTACAAAGAATTCTACTGAGCACTGATTCTAAACTAAGTACATGATCAAAGAGGCCTATCATAAGTTAGGGTCTATTTAAATATCTCCAAGGGCTTTAGGTGTAACGAAATTTGAGTTTAAACACTAATAAGAATTGTAAGTGAGTGTTAACTAACACATATCATTTGGTCTGAGGACTTTAGGCATGATTGGATTTAAGTTTAAACACTTATAAGAATTGCGAAGGAGTGTTAACTAACCCATATTATCTGGTCCGAGGACTTCAGGCACGATTGGATTTAATTTTAAACACTTATAAGAATTGTAAGAGAATGTTAACTAACCCATATCATTTGGTCCGAGGACTTCAGGCATGATTGGATTTAAGTTTAAACACTTATAAGAATTGTAAGGGAGTGTTAACTAACTCATATCATTTGGTCCGAGGACTTCAGGCATGATTGGATTTAAGTTCAAACACTTATAAGAATTGTAAGGGAGTGTTAACTAACCCATATCATCTAGTCTGAGGAATTCAAGCATGATTGGATTTAAGTTTAAACACTTATAAGAATTGTAAGGGAGTATTAACTAACCCATATCATCTGGTCTGAGGACTCCAAGTATGATTGGATTTAAGTTTAAACACTTACCCTGAAACTTTTATATAATAAATAAACATATTTATCAAAGAAAAAACTCGATTAATAATAATACTTTTTAAGGTTGTTTACATTCTAATGGTGTGGTATTACATGACCATCTAAGTCTTTCAAAAAATATGCCCCAATGCCAACCCCTGAGGTAATATGATATGGCCCTTCCTAATTAGGTCCTAACTTTCCCTAAGCTGGGTTCTTTGCAGTGCCCACAACTTTCCTGAGCACTAAATCACCAGGTTCTAAAGGCCTTAGCCTTACATTGACATCATAACCCTGCCTGAGCTTTTGTTGGTAATATGCCAATTGGACCATTGTATTTTTCCTTCTTTCCTCAATCAAATCCAAACTCCTCTAGCTGTTCATTATTGCTAATCGGATTGAATGAGCTAGTCTTTAATGTTGGGAACCCAGTCTCTAGAGGGATAATAGCTTCAGCCCCATAAGTCATTGAAAATGGGGTCTTTCCAGTAGACCTACAAGGTGTAGTTTTGTATATCTAGAGTACATGTGGAAGTTCTTCCACCCATTTGCCCTTCGCGTCATCTAGTCTTTTCTTCAGTCCATTTAGTATGACCTTGTTAATAGCTTCTACTTACCCATTTCCTTGAAGATAAGCAGGGGTGGAATATCTATTTGCAATTCCCAATTCACAGCAGTAACTTCTAAATGTTTTGCTATCAAACTGAAGACCGTTGTCCGAAATGAGGGTGTGAGGGATCCCAAATTGAGTGACAATGTTTTTCTAGAAAAATTTCTTCACATCTACATCTTTAATATTAGCTAGGGGTTCAGCTTCAACCCACTTGGTGAAGTAATCTATGTCGACCAAAAGATACTTCTTGTTTCCTACTGCTTTAGGGAACAGACCCACGATATCTAAGCCCCATTGAGCGAAAGGCCATGGGCTGGATAATGGATTAAGGATTCCACTTGGTTGGTGTATGTTTGGTGTAAACTGTTGACATTGATCGCACTTTTTAACATATTTATGGGCCTCCTTCTGCATATTTGGCCACCAATAGCCTTGAGTAATGGCTTTGTAAGCCAAGGATTTACCTCCAATATAGCTTCCACAGATTCCTTCATGTAACTCCTCGAGGATTAATTCAGTTGCTTCAAAATGCATGCACAAAAAATACAACCATGAATAGGAATGTTTGTATAGTTTCTGGTTCTTAGATAGCCAGAATCTAGTTGCTTTCCTCCGTATTTGTCAGCTTCCAACCTTTCTTCAAGAAAAATATCCTCCTTCAAGAATTGAATTATGAGGTCCATCCAGCTGGGCTCGACTCTAATTTGATGAACTCGGACTACCTCTTCCTTTATCTACGTAAGCTTATGCAAGTCCTCGACGAGGATAACCTTAGGCAGATCCTATGCCGAGGAGGTAGCGAGCGTGGCCAAAGAATCAGTATGTGCATTACCATTTCTAGCGATGTGTAGCAAATTAAAAGATTTGAACTCTAACTACAAAAACTTAACTTGGCTCAAGTACCCTAGCATTCTTTCATCCTTCGCCTCAAATTCCCCTTGTACTTGACCGACGACTAGCCTTGAGTCCGAGAACATTTCCACTGACTTTCCTCCCATTCTTTGAACCATAGCCATTCCCATCAGTAGAGTTTCATATTCAGCCTTATTATTTGTGGCCGTGAAGCTTAGTCTTAGTGACTTTTCAATAACGATCTTCTCTAGAGATATTAACACTAGCCCTACTCTAAAACCTTTCTGATTTGCTGCACCATCTACATACACCTCCTAGAATGAGGGGTCCTGTTGAGAGATCATGCCAACAGATTTTTTATCCATGTTCTGTACTGGTTCTAATTCTTCTATCGAGGGTTTGATGAACTCAGCCACCAGATTCGCAAGGACTTGTCCCTTTGTAGTGGTTCGAGGCATATACTTGATGTCAAAAGCCCTAGGACAGTGCCCCATTTAGCTATTCTTCCTATGTAGTCAACACTTCTGAGTCTGGTTTTAAGTAGAAGTTGGGCAAGAACAACAACCATATGTGCTTGGAAATAATGAGGCAGCTTTCATGTACTAAGCACTGCTGCCAGGATAGCTTTCTCCAGTGGCAAGTAACGAATCTCGGTTTCATGCAGTGACTTACTCATTAATAAACTGATCTTAGCACACTACAATCCACTCGTATCAACACCTAGCTTACAGCATAAAGAGCTACAGCAATGTAGGCAAACAAGACTTCATCTGGCTTAAGACTAGACATAATTGGTGGCCGAGCTAGATAGTCTTTAAGTTGCTAGAAAGTTAAAGCAAATTTTTCAATCCACTCAAATCCTTTCCATTTATTGATCAGCAAGAAGAAAGACCTACACATATCTGTTAATCAAGAGATAAATCGGTTCAAAGTGGCAGCCATTCCAGTCAATTTCTGGACCTCTTTGGGATTTTGAGAAGGTTGTAAATTGTTGATGGCCTTTATCTGATTTGGGTTAACCTCAATTCCCCTGTGAGTTACCATGTAACCCAAGAATTTGCCTGATCCCACACCAAATGAACATATGGATGCATTTAAATGCAACTTGTATCTTCTAAGAACTCCAAAAATGTTTCCAAGATCTTTCATATGCTCAGAAACAATCTTACTCTTCACCACCATGTCATCTATGTAAATCTCAATACCTTTACCCAGTTGTGGCTCAAACATCCTCGTCATCATTCTTTGATAAGTGGATCTTGCATTTTTCAAACCAAATAGCATCACTTTATAGTGGTAGTTCCTAATAGGGGTGACAAAAGCAGTCTTTTCCTGGTCATCCAAGGCTAATGGTATTTGGTGATAATCTTGGAAAGCATCCAGAAAACTCATCCGAGAATGGCCAACAGTGGCATCCACTAGCTGGTCTATTTTAGGCATAGGAAATGGATCCTTAAGGCAAGCCTTATTTAAGTTAGTGAAATCTACACATACTCGCCATTTCTCATTCTTCTTCTTTACCATCACAATATTCGCTAGCCACTCAAGATAAAAAAAAAACTTCTTTAATAGCTCCAACTTGTTTGAGCTTTGTTACTTCCTCACGCACTTCGTCAGCATGCTTCTTGGATGGGTGCCGAAGAGGTTGTTTCCTAGGGGTGATTAATGGGTTGACCTTCAGTTGGTGATATATGAATTCTGGATCCACCCCCGGGGCTTCGTACGCATTCTAAGCAAATATATCAATGTTTCTTTTAAGGAATTCTATAAGCTCTTCCTTCTCCTAAAGAGGAAACTGAGATCCAACTGGAAAGAACCTCTCTAGATCATCTCTTATAGCAACTTTTATCAAATCTTCACACCTCACACCCTTGGCTGAATCATTGATGGGCAATGCTAGAGGTTTTAGTTGCTATAAATCCCTTCCATCATAGGCCGAAGACTCAACTTCAGGCTTATGCTGAATGGCAGCCACTAAACATTGCCTAGCCATAGATTGATCTCTCAAAATTTCATTAACCTGGCCTTCAAATGGATACTTAACCTTTTGATGCAGAGTAGAGGAAACAGCCTCGAGTGTGTGAAGCCAAGGTCTAGCCACGATTGTAGTATAGGGTGAATACACGTCTATGACCATGAAATCTACCTCCACTACCTCTGGACCAGTCTGTACAAGTAATCGTATTTGACCTTTCAGGATAACAACTCTTCCTTTGAAACTCACTAGGGGGGAACTATAGGGTGTTAAGTCCTCAAGTTTTAAGTTTAGCCCCTTATAAAGATCAGGGTACATTATCTCAACTCCACTACCCTGGTCCACCATTACCTTCTTCATGTCATATCCCCTAATTCTGAGGGTGATGACCAAAGCGTAGTCATGGGGTCGGATGGTTCCAATCTTATCCTCATTTGAGAATCCTAAAACTAGTGGAATATCCATTTTAGCCCTCTTTGAATTCTGATTAACGTCTTTTGTGGATAAACGGGCTACGGACATTACCCTAGATAGGTAGGATCTTGTTCTCCCAGGTGCAACGAAGATGACATTGATAATTCCCAAGGAAGGTCTTAAAGAAACATCTTTTTGAGATTCTGAGCTTGCTTGACTCCTCTAACCACTGGAATGATGCAGGAGTTGTTTTAATTTACCCCCGCGGACGAGCTGTTCCAAATGATCCTAGAGACTCCTACAATCTTCTGTGGTATGCCCATGATCTTGGTGATATTGGTTGTAGAGGTTACAATTACATTTTTCAAGATTTCCCATCATCTTACTTGGCCATTTGAAGAACGGCTCATTTTTAATCTGCCCCAAAACTTGATGCACCGGTTCTCGAAATATAGCATTAACTGCTTGAAGCTTTATTGATCCTAATTGTACAGCAGAATCTCTCCTTGATCTATTTTTACTATAACGATCCGACCTGAAATCTCTCCTCTCTTGAGGGATAACCTTATCCTTCCCTTTTTCTTGCTGTTGATCTTCTTCAACTCTCTTATATTTATCAATCCTATCCATCAGTTGGCGCACACTAGTGATAAGTTTTCTAGTCAGAGACTTCCTCAAACTATGGTTAGCTAGGAGGCCGAGCTTAAATGTATTGAGGGCCACTTCATCAAAATCACCCTCCAACTCATTAAATATCTCCCAGTACCTGTCTGAATACGTTTTCAGGGTCTCATCTTCTTGAATGTTTAAGAAGAGCAAGGATGCTAAGAGCCGAGCAACTCTTTGACAGGTGACAAAATGAGAACCAAATGCTTGAGTGAGCTCTTTGAAAGAGTTAATAGAGTCTACTCTCAAGCCATCAAACCATCTCATCACAACTGGTCCTAGACTGGAGGAGAAAACTTTACACATCAAAATTTCATCTTTGGAATGGACAACCATCCTTTGGTTAAAGTGGCTCATGTATTCCATAGGGTCTGATCAACCATTGTAGATAGTGAAAGTTGGCTGATGAAAATGACAAGGAAGTCTTGCCTCTTCAATTCTACATGTGAAAGGCGATTTTGAGATTTGGTTCAAAGCTTTGCTCATAGTGTCATTTCCTACCCCTCCATATGATGGGCTTCGATGTCCCTGTTTATGATAATGCTCATTTCCATAGGAAAAGGATTCACCAACTAGGGTTCGAGACCTCTGCCTATTATTAACATCTTGTTCATCATTAGAATTGTCATCAGAGTTTGAAGAAGTTCGCTTTCTCTTTGCATAACGCAAGTCCCTTTTTAACTAATTAATCTCCTATTGTATGTTCTTGTTCTTCTCTGCATGGGACATATGACTTCCACCTTGTGGCTGATTTTAGTCAGTATGTGTGGTATGTACACTACCTTCATGATCACTTTTTTGCTCCAGATTGAGAAAAGGATCAACGTGTTGAGATGCCCAAGATTCCACTGATTGTTGCCCTGGTTCAGCCATTATCAACTGTTGCTTTCACTCTTGCTCAAGCTCTTCACACAGATGGCGCCAATTGTAGGGTCAATATTTGTAGTTCAAGCCCAAAAGATATGGGAGGTAAGCCCAATAAGCCCAATATAATAAATTTGTGGAGAGTGGGTGAAAAAATTGGGCTGTTTGTGAACTAAACAACAGTTAATCAAGACTTTAAAAGATGAACAAGTGCAAAAACAAACTTCAAACTTGAATAAATTGATGTTTGAAGAGATAAACTTTTTTTTTTTTTTTTTTTTTAAAAGCTAATACACTTCTTAGAGCTACAGTAAATCTCCATTCTTTCTCACTTTCAATTTTTTCCGATCTCCTTCCTATGAGAGGTCTCTTACATTTATACAGTTTTCTTTTTAAATCATTTTGATCATCCACTTGTTCTTCATCTAAGCATTCACTTGAGTACATGTCCCATTAGGTACCTTCTTTGGTTCTCCATGAGCGATGGCAACTGAGGCTGCACTGTTTAGGGGTCTTCTCCACATAAATACAGTAAAAAAAGTTGCTGCAGTGTATTTAATGCGATTGTAGCAACTTTTCCTTTAGATATTTCTTTATTCTTATCATCTTTATTCATGCCTGAAGTTCATCCTTATCATTGGAACTGTTAGGAAGGTCACTCAAACTACCCAGGTATTTGCTTGACTAATATTCCTCATATCCAAGGATGACATACTTCTCAGACTATATTCTTCCATTATTTCCTTGCATGGTTTTTTAGTCCGGGGCCTTTCCCCATCATTTGCCCATTCTCGGGCGTATCCACATCTTCAAATAGGGCCTAAGGCCCAATATATGAATTTGGGCTTTTATCCCCACAATATATGTATAATATTCTCCAAAACTGTCTTACATAAAACGTTATAAAATTATTTGTGCATCACATGGGAAACTTACTAGTTGTTCTTAAAAATGGGAGCCAAACATAGATAATGTAACAATTATTATTTAAAAACTAGTTTCAATTTCAATTTTTTGAAAAAATTTTTCATATTGTTTTGAAAAAGAAATCAAAAATCCTTTTACCAAACAGGCTCTAAGATTTCATAGACTCTATTCTTTTTTCTTCTTTGCTTAGGTTTGTTTGGATTGAGGAGGAGGGAGGGAGAGTAGAGTAGAATAAACTAAAAATTAGTCTATTTTTAGTCAACTCTACTATACTCCCCTTTACTCTCTTCCTTTCCCCCTCAATCCAAATAGACTCTTAGTTTATTTTTTGTTATAATCTTTGCATCATCAAATCTCAACAAAGATCACAAAATTTCATCATTAGATTGATATGGAATAGCATATACACATAATCAAAACTGAACTTTCAAGTGGGACACTAAAATCCTTCATATTATACTAGGGGAATCCAATTTTGTGAATCAATAAATAATTTGGTAAAATAAAAAATTCTGTTTGGCCAAATTTGAGAGGCATAATACTTAGCTAAAATTAGACATACCTTTTGAAGAGTATGTGCACTAAAGATGACTAGCAATTCAACCGCTATACTGTGATATATTTAAAAAGACATTGTCAAACACTTGAGGTTAATTATTTGATCACAAGTGTCCAGATTTCATAAATGATAAATAAACCCACATGACCACTAGCAACTTCCCATGGTAGATCGACCGTCGCCATTGCCTCTACTGCCAAGACTGTAAACAAAAAAAAATTGGATTTCTATAATTTTGAAGCAGACAAACCCTTTAGAGACACCAATTGTGCAAACCCATGACTCTATGTTTTTGTGCTAGATTAATACAATTTATTTTTGGGTTTGTACTAAATTAATACAAACATCCAAGCCAACTCAAAACCCAATTAATGAATTCCTTCTCTATAATTTCTCATGACCCCACCCCAGTTTCAGACCTTTTGAACTCTTCCCTGTGAATCCCTTCTTTCACGATCTACATTTGTATTCACAATTAGACCCTCTAACCGACCCCAAGGACCACCATAAAAATTTCACTACACAATTAGACCCTACACAACTCATTGCACATTTATGTAAAATCCATGTTTATATTGGCTTTATTCTGTGTCAAATTTATTTCTAATTATTCTCTTTTTTTAATGTATCTTTCCAGGACTGCAATGTAATTTGAGGTAGATGCACTTGAGCCTCTCCCTCAACATTGGAAAGCTGCATCAACTAGTGGTCCATGACCTAGAGGCGATTTGCTAGCGACCAAATAGCCTGCGAGTGACACATGGCAAAAGATCTAGAGTGACTGTTGACAGGACCATCTCGCAACCAATCAGCCTGCGACAAGGTTGCAAAATACCCACTAGCAGTCTACTCTGTTCTTATTTTGATCTTCTTTTCAACCCACACCACATAAGCCAAAACACACATCCTTTGCATGTATAAATAGGAAGTAAGTGTGCGAGGAGAGCTTATAAGATCAAAAGAGAGCATTTGTTCATCCCAACCCTTTTGTATCAAAGAGAAAGTGCCTTAGCCTAGAGAAGCATATCTCTTTATCGCCTCTTTTCCTTTTCTCTTACAAATGACATATCCTTCAGAGAAATTTGTAACCTTCACCTTTATCACCAAACCTTGAGTGTTGTGAGTTTGTTGAAGGGTTGGAAACTTAGTGAAGTCAAATCAAATCCAAATCTTTTGGTGGCTTTCTGTTTGCAGCTCAATGATGGTGACTTTGGTAATCTAGATGAAGAAAAGACTCAGTGAAGTTGGTTGCTAGCTAGAATTTGGAGGGCTCAAGTACACAAGGAGATATAGGCTTGGAGGGTTTATAGTCATCAATGTACTCTAACTATTCATGCTATTGGAGTTTTTCGACGGATGGTTAGTAGAGAGGTTTTTTCACCAGGGTGATCAGGTTTTCCTTTTTGAAAACACTTCTTGGTATTTTCATGTGGTTTGTTTTATTTTCTGCATCTTTCTTATTGCTCTTTACTTGCTTTAGATTGTTCTTTATCATGTTTGCAATATGAAACTTGACTAAACACTCATATTGTACTAGGTTCTTAGTTTAGTATTAAAAGTTATTAAGCCGTAAAACTTTTTGTTAAATGGTCTAAATACTTGCTAGGACATATAACATATTTTCAATTTATGTCAAAAATTTACTCTTAAGTAGTCCCGTAGCATTGCTTTAAACTCTCATAAAGAATGTGCACCCTGTGAGATTTTTTTTTTTTTTTTTTTCTTTGGCAAAAGCCTTGCCCAATCAGGCAATACTTAGGTAGTCTTCGACCTTTCACAGAGGCAGTGAGCCCATGTTGCGACCCAAGTGTAAGGTTCTCCCACTTTGTGAAAGCCCAGAGCAGGGACTAGCTAAATTTTTTCCGCCTAGAGCAAGAACTAGCTAAATTTTTTTCTGCCCAATCGGACACCCCAATGGGCATGCCTTTCAGCTCATAGAGAAGTGCGAAAGTTGAATGTCCTTTCTTTTGAGTCCAAATCTTCTGTCTCATCAATTGTGCTCCACTTCATGCTCCACCAATAAAATTTAGACAACTAGCCTCTCTCATTAAATGAGATAACTCTGACTTTAATAAGAGAGACTAGTTGTCTCATTTAATGAGATATTTTATTTAAGGAGAGAAGCTAGCTGTCTAGATTTTATTGGTAGAGTATGAAGTGGAGCACAATTGATGAGACAGAAGATTTGGACTTCTTTCTTTTAGCCAACCCTCCCTCCACAAACATCAACCAAAAACAAAAACAAACAAACAAACAAAAATAAAAATAAAAACCATTAATCTTCAAGTAAACAGAAAGCAGTACCAATAGTAAAATAAGTTTCCACTATTCCAAATCAGCTACAAGACGCATAACTCACCAACACAAACACCAATAACTAAACGAACTAGCATTACTATATCAGCAATTAATTATAAGCATCTGATCTGATTATTCAACGGGGGTGAGGGCAGAATGTGACCAAATAGTTGCCACCAGTGCAAGTAGAAATGCTAGTAGGATCATCATAAGCATAAGAGTAAGCCTTAGGACAAGCCGCCTAGAAAATCCTAGAGTATGCTGTGGGTTTACAAGCCTGAGGACTTCCAAAGCTCCCAGTACAGCACTACCTCGGCAAGTTAAACGCAAAGCAAGCACTCTCACAAGCCACAACTCTTTTATTATCATGGGGCCGAACTTGAAGCCCAACTGGGCACATCATGTTGAGGTCGCTAACACACCCAGCGTAGCTGCATTTGCCTGAGTCTTTGATGGTTGTGATTAAAATGGCCAAGTTGTAGCCATCAACAAGGCTTACATCATAGAAGTCTTGCTCGTTTCCAAGAGTTATTTCTGCTAGAGTGGCTGGTGGGGTGCCACCTAGACCGTTGCAGAGAAGTGAGCCGCCACTATGACCAGTGGTGCAGAGGCCATGGCCGGACCAGAGAGCAGTGAGGTGGAGAGAGTAGGCCTTGCTTGGTTGGAGCTTGAAGCCTTGAAGCCACCACGGGCTAAGATGGGCTTGCCTGCGTTGGGTTGAATGCCTGGCCAAACTGGATGGGACCACTTGTTGTAAAGGTTTATGGTACTTAATTGACCATATAGACTTTCCCAAAGAAACTACTATTAATTTATGTGCTTGGATTAATAACAGAGAGACATTTATTAATTTAAAAGAAAACCGCAAAATCCCAAAAGAGAAAAAAATGAAAAGATCTATACAGAGCAAAACAAACCCCAAAAGAGAAAGGAACAACCTTTAGCCTAAGCAGAGACAGAGAGTGGTTTGTGGTGGAGACTGGAGAGAACAGATAACAGAGCAGAGAAAGAAGGGAGTTCAGTTGGTAGAGACTAGAGAAAGTGAGTGAAAACAGAGTTAGGGTCTGTTTGGATACAGCTGAAAATTGAAAACTGAAAAACATTGTAGCAAAATAATTTTTAAATGTGTGAATAGTACTGTGAGACCCATTTTTAATGAAAAAGTTTTTGAAAAGTGAAATTTGTAGGTCCGTGAACAATGCACACCATGCACTATTCACGGGAAAAGTCAAACATTTCAGTTCCCAAAAAAAAAAAAAAAATAGCTGAAACGCAAAACGTGCATTTGGGAAGCGCAAACATGCTTCCCAAATGCACACTTAATGTTAAGGCGGGAAAAGAGAATGACTAATTTGTTTTCCGGCTCAAATTGTCCCTCTTTAGTCTTTTTTGTAAGAACATATGTAAGTTTTTGTAATAAAGAACAAAAAGATTAAAATGTTATATTGTCTTACAAATCCTTACAGAAGCCATTTAGATGCAGCTAATTGGAAGCTTTTTTAGCGAGCTTCAACCTTAGTAATTGTCACGTCATTTATAGAATAAAAGTCTCCCCCTTTCACTAATCCTAAATCATTGGTAGGTCTTTTAAAAATAGAAGCAGGTTGTTTAGGAGAAGAGTTGTTTCACTACTCAGCATGAGAAGAATTGCTAACATTGTTGGTCGATCTATCACATTTTCTTGCACACATAAGAGCTCGATTTGAATGCTTCTCAAGACTTCATGGAAAACAAATGTCTCATTTATTGATGAATCAACTATATCCAAGACTTTATCCTCTCTCCACAGTACCCAAACCTGTGTGGTTCATAGCATTATCCATAAGGGTTGTATTATAAAAGCAAATGGTAAACATTGTTATGTTCTGTTACTTACATGCCCTATTAAAGTTTGGGAAGGGTGATTCTTATAAGAATTATTGTTCCTCTTGCCACTTATGATCTCCAACAATATGACACCAAAACTAAATACATCTGATTCGGTTGAAAATTTCCCAAAAATTACATACTCCGGTGACATATAGCCACTGCATGTGAACAATGTTAAAGATAATGTTAAACTTTGTGTATGCCATTATTTGTTGTATGATTGGCATGTGTTTGTTTGATACTTACTATTTTCCAACAACTCTAGTTGTCTCATCTTAAATTTGATCCCTTTTGAATATACGAGCTATCCCAAAATCTGAAATTTTGGGGTTTAGCTCAATGTCTAATAAAACATTGCTAGTTTTAAGATCCATATGAATAATTCTTAATCTTGAATCTTGATAAAGATACAAAATCCCACGCACAATCTCAATGATGATTTCAAAGCGTTTCCTCCAATTCAGCAATGAACTTCTTGATCTAGTGTACTCAAAATACGTTGTTTTATGTACTTCAAAATTATTCTTTGAACATATATAATAAAAGAAATTAAGATCAATGAATGCAATAGATCTTTAGAAAGAAGTCATACCAAAAATGAAGGAGTCCTAGTTTTTGTTGGGCATGTACTCATAAATCAACATCTTTTCTTCCTCCTGAATGCAACAGCCAAAAAGCTTGACAAGATTTCTATGTTGAAGTTTTGCAATCAACATAATTTCATTTTTGAATTTTTCTATTCCTTGTCTTGAATTCCTACATAGCCCTTTTACATCTATCAGTTGACCATTAGATAATTGACCCTGAATTCATAATTCAAAATTAAGCATAATAGTATGTCATAACTATTAGTTTTAAGCAATTGAGTTCAATGCCTATTATGTCTTATAGGCTCTTACCTTATGAAACTCATTTTCCCCCATGAATTTTAAAAAGTCAGGGAAGAGGGGGAGAGTCATTATGAATTTTAACTATACCTTAAAAACAGAGCCAAAACCACCTTGCCCAAGTTTGTTGGCTAGAAATAAATTGTCAGTAGCAGCAACTATGCAACTTAGATCAAAAAGCAACAAATCTGGATGTCTACTACTGTCCTTAAGCTCATTACACTCCAAAGAGAAATCAATGGAAGCAATTTTGTTACCCTTTTTTTTTTCTTTTTTTTTTTCCCCTCTTCTTCAAAAGCCACGTAAAGGCTACCAAGGATGCTAGAAACAATGGCACAACAACAAAAAATATTGTAATAACCAATTTCCTCTTATTGCCAAGAAAACCTTTGGACATCTTAGTGTAAGTAGCTGAACCAAAAAAAAAAAAAACAAAAAACAAACAAACAAACAAACGGTGAGTCCACGGTCCAAGAACTGAGATAAGCAGAAGTGCAAGTATACAAAATAATAATAATAATAATAATAATAATAATAATAATAAAATAAAAATAAAAAAAATAAACGCTAGCAACCAGAGAAGGCTTTCTAACTCCTTTGCATCAACATGCACATTTAGATCCCACACTTCATATGAATACTCCATAGTGTCCATCAATTCACCATACCATGCCAAGCAACGGGTCCCCATCCCGTCAATATCCACTGATAAAAGCTGTGCACGAACAATTATTCAAGCATGCCTGCTCACATTCTGAGCTACTCATGCTCATGTTCATCCAAGCTGCATTGAATGAATCAGGACCCTTCCAACGTGTCACCTTCACAAACCCATCTCCACTCCCACACATTGACAACCTCGACTTCTTCCTTACACAACCCTCAGAACCATCTCTGTGATACCAATCCTTCGGAGACTTGGGTTCATACCCTGGCAAACACATACACTCAAAATTATCAACATTGTCATCACTAGACTGCGGACCACATTTTCCATACGCACCAGTGATGTAGGACACAATTTACTATTTAATTATTGTAATTTATTATTTTTGGTATTTTTATGTAAAAAAAAAAACGTTATTTTAGGTTTAAGTGATTTATTTCCTTGTTTTTGGGTGCATTTAATGCTTTTTAGGTCAAATTTGATTCCTGTTATAGTTAGGTATCAATTAGGAGTTATTTTAGATTATATTTTCTTGTCTGTCAAGTTTTAAGGAGCCCTTAAATAGGCCCTTAAGTCTGTAAACGTTTTTCATAGACTATTATCAATAAACACAGACTTTGTCAATTTTCTCTACTGGTGGATTTCAGTTTTTATCTCCTTGTGGATTCAGGGAAACCCCTCATGGATTCGAGGTTTACTACCAGAGACTAACAGTTTAGTTTTTGTTTCACCAAGAGAGCATCGTGTGTGCTCTTCTTCAGGCTTCCGCGACATCAGTTGGTATCAGAGCCTTGACTTACCCTGGTCTGATTGCTAACCGGCGAGACGGTAACCACCACCACAACAACGACGAATAACTTAGCGAGTATTACGTGACGTACAACAAGCACTCACAAATATCTATGCTAGGATGGCGCCGTTGAAGAATGAAACCAATAGGGATAACTGCAACGAAGACATAACTCACGGGCAACCTATTGGTAAGCAAATTTCATATAGACCTTATAAGAGAATTGCAAGTTTTAATGGTTATTTTTTAAAAGAAGATTTTCTTGATTGGTTACTTGATCTAGAGGATTTATTTGACTATGAGAATATTTGTTCTGAGAGAAAAGTTGGACTTGCTTTGTATAAACTTAGTAAGCATGCCTTATGTTGGTGGGAACGAGTACAATCTGATAGAATCCGACAAGGTAAAGACAAAATTCGATCATGGCCATGGATGAAAAAGATGCTTGCTATCAAATTTTATCCTTTGGATTGTGAAGAAATCTTGTCGTATACAATACAAGATTATTATTGGCCAAGAAGTTCATACTTGAATTATTTTGAAGAGCCAAATATTCCACCGTTAAAGGAAAAATTACATGGTAAAGAAAATATAATTCTTGAAGAGTATGGAAAAGTCAAAGAAGAAAATATAGAGATTTCTGAGGAAATTAATGAAGACCTTGTTATAGGAGAAGAACCTGAAATCAAGATTGTGGAGGAGATTAATGAAGACCCCATTATAGAGAAAGATCTTGAGGTTGAGATAGTAGAGATCATTAAAGAAGAAATTATAGAGGAAGTTGTCAACGACCTTGATGAAATCAAGTTAAATGATTGCAACATTCAAACTCCTATTATTTTATTGGGAGACATCGAAACAAACTTTATTGATTTTATTGGGGTGAAAAGATTTGATTTGATCATTGACTCTTATTTGGTGAATATTGTCAATTACATGAAGATCAAGGGAGAAGAAGTTCAAGTTGCCCAATTAATGACTTTCAAGTTTGGCAAGAAGATAAAGAAGATGAAGTATTCAAAGTATTTGTTCTCTTGGCATGGGAGATTTCAAATTTCAAAGATGAACTCGAGGACGAGTTTGTTTCAAGTGGAGGGGTCTGATGTAGGACACAATTTACTATTTAATTATTGTAATTTATTATTTTTGGTATTTTTATGTAAAAAAAAAAACGTTATTTTAGGTTTAAGTGATTTATTTCCTTGTTTTTGGGTGTATTTAATGTTTTTTAGGTCAAATTTGATTCCTGTTATAGTTAGGTATCAATTAGGAGTTATTTTAGATTATATTTTCTTGTCTGTCAAGTTTTAAGGAGCCCTTAAATAGGCCCTTAAGTCTGTAAACGTTTTTCATAGACTATTATCAATAAACACAGACTTTTGTCAATTTTCTTTACTGGTGGATTCCAGTTTTTATCTCCTTGTGGATTCAGGGAAACCCCTCGTGGATTCAAGGTTTACTACCAGAGACTAACAGTTTAGTTTCTGTTTCACCAAGAGAGCATCGTGTGTGCTCTTCTTCAGGCTTTCGCGACATCAACCAGAGTGTCCATAGTTGTCACACCGGTATTTAGGTGCTGAATAGAATTCCTTCAGTGAAGATCACCATCATTCCACATAAGTATCTAGTGCAATCCTGAGTTGTCAACCACTACTCTAGAAATGATGGAGGGGTCATCAAAAAAGTAGGCATAAGATACCTCTTCTTTGTTGTTAACAAAATCATACTTCAAACCCATATTTGAGACACTTGTTGATGAAGATGGTAATGATGTTTGCCATGGCCATGGATTTGACTGCCAATACAGGGTCGAACCCTTATACGTGGCAACTTGTGGAAAGCCACAAGTAGAATTCATCTTACAGAAGTATTCCCCAATTCCAGGGTTATCTTGTGACTTCCAAGATGTCAAGAACCTATCTAGCCCAATTATCCGATTCAACCTAAGCCTCATGTTTGGAAGCAAAGTGTCTGTAGGATGATCAAAGCTTTGCCATAACACCTTTTTATTATTGCCCTGGATCAATACCATGTTTCCTAAATCTTGAAGCTAAGCAACACAAGAGGTTGTCCCCTGGACAGAAACATTTGTAGACCAAAGAAGACGGTTAAAATTGTCATGGAGGACAAGGTTTCCAAACTGGTTGATGGAGAGAACTCCAAATGAGTCATTGATAGGATCATCCCTATTTGCAACCCACACAACAGTTTGTTTTTTCACTTTAACAAACCAAATACCAAGATACTGATAGCTGGAGTTGCCAGGGCTAAAGAAGCCCAAGGCAAAATTATTTTCTTTGGAGACCAAAGATTGGCCATCCTTGATGAATTGGTCTAGTGTTAAGGTGTTGTTGAGGGTCATTTTTGTAAAACACAAATAGAAGGAAGGAGGCCCAACTCAGCAATGCAGGCAGCAAATAAAAGTGGCAAGCATAGAATAAAACCATTAAACCCAAGCGGCAGGAATAATGGGTCACAAGTCCATAAAATAAATAAATGGGCATTGAGGAAGCAAGTGGGCTCGAAAGGCCCGAAAAGAGAGAATAACAAACCCATGGGCAGTGTATGATGTGAAAAAGTAAGAATGTGCTGCAGCAAACTCAAAGTAATGTAAGCAAAGAGAGTAGGAGATTATTGGTAGGCTCACAAACCCCAAGGATGTGTATGAAGTAATTGGGTCGGGGAAGCCTAATGAAGTAAGTAAAAACCATGGGAACACAAAGTTAAGAAAAGAGCCTAGAAAGCCCAAAACAAGTAAATGGGTCGGGAATGCCCAAGGGGACACAAGAGCCCCCAAGTAAGAAAACCCATGGCCATGCAAAGTCATTTGGGGAAGAGAGTAAACGGCAGGTCTAAAAGGGGACTAGCAGGACCAAGTCATTATAGCAGGAATGACAGAATTGTATGGCAGGACATGATGACAATCAAGAAATGGGCTAAGAGAAATGTAAAACCCAGTATCAAATGATGACCAACCCCTAAAGGGAATAGTGAATTATAGAACGGCCCATATAAAAGAACAAAGAGATGCGGCAGACTGTGCAAATAAAGATCTAGACCGCGGCAAACACATGAGCAGCAGGTAGATTTTGGACATACATGAAAGGGAAGCACGCACAAGGCCCAGGCACTACCAGCTATACCCAGCCAATATGGGACGTGGTGGGGTCATGGGTTAGAGGTAAGAGGTAAGAGGGGGTATGGTTTAGTGGTGGGGAGAGGGAAAAGACCTATTCTACGGCTCCTACCTGAGCCATTTTCAGAGGTACGTCTTGCTGGGATGACTGACCAGTCAAAAGAGGCAGGGTTAAAGGGGGAACCGTTGGGTGCATGCCATGAGAGAAAAAGAGAGAAAGCATTTACATCGTGGTAGGAAAGGGTTCCACGAAGGACTAACAAATGAAACAAATCTGCCTTTGTCTAGCGAGGGTAAGTGGTACACAGACGAACTCTTTGGTGGTCGGCAAGTATGCCCAGGCCAAACAAAGGCAGTTAAGGGGCAAAGTGGTAAAATCTGATCACGGTAGGCCCTATAAAAAGACCCTTGTCGTGCCTTGAAGACGGGATCGAAAAACAGAAGTTATCACGAAGTAAAAAGGAAACAAAAGAAAAACAAGGGAAATAAAAAAAGATAAGAGAGAAAATAGAAAATAAAGAAAGATAATACAATGGGCATGCACCAGTAGGTCGATTTCCCTCTCTTCCCCTTTAAATCCTGCTCTCTTCCAAAACATAAGAAGGATTCTTTTTAAGCATTAACCATTCAAGTCCAGTTCCCTCAAAGCCATTAATCTCCACGGCAAGATCTTTCCTGGAGGATTATTTGCATTGAGTGGAGGCGTTCTCCCCTCTTTGGTTTTGCTTTTGTGGACCAAACTTAAACTTGATTTTATGCTCATTCTTGATTAGTTCACATTATCTTCTTTCTCCTTTACTTTCATTGTAAAAGACATTGTTATGATTGTAATTATGCTCTATAAGTAGGGATTACTTGGTCATTTTCCATTAAATAGTCAGAGTACTCTGTTTTTGTTGTTATTATTATATCTGTCTGCCGTAACTCATCTGAAATAGCTCTGTCTGCTACAAGCACACTCCTGGCAGACGAGGCATACTTTGTGCACAAGCCAACCTAAGTTGAGTTACAGTTGGAACAGTCTCAACTCCCTTACTCAGAAACATTCGGACCCATTACTGTAGGAGGCAGCCCAGCCCAACGCACAACACAAAAAAGGCCCCTACAAGTGTTAAGTAAAGTGCAAAATGGGAAGAAAAGAATGCTCAAATCAAAGACATGACCATTTTGTTTGGGGAAAAATATATTGATATGTGGTTTGATTAAGGATTATGAAGTCTCCCTACCAAAAGTGAAAAGTAGGAGAGAGAACTTTATACAACAACCATTATTACTTTTTTATCTACCTATGATTCAAAAGTCTTATATTCTACTAACTACAATGGAATATCTACTGCAGTACTAAAGCGATAAACAAAAGTAAGAAATATGAATTAAAGAATACCTTAGGACCCATGCTAGACTTTCACAACATCGAGTAGGGAGAGAGAGAATGTATAAATTCAGCCGGCCACCCTTGCTTGCAATGAAGTTTGTGGCACTCGGTGGCTTTCATAAGTCAACGTATTGTGAGAAATATCAATTTGGTAAAAACTGATTTCTTGATTTCATTGATTGATGATGAAAACTATATATACAAAGCCTAAAATACATACTCTGTAACTGACTTAACAACTAATCCTTGCTGTCACAGTAATAACTAACTGCTACACGCGTGAAATAAAGGCTAACTAACTCTAAAAGCTAAACTACAGGCCGTTAAGCACAACTTTCATTCAAAGAACAAATGCTACACTGCCGTTTATGCAGTAACTTCATTTTCTTCACTTGGCAACTTGAAGCTTGAGTCCCTGAATGCTGTTCTTGTTCAAATTGCTTGGATGACTTCAACTCTACTTGTTCTGCAATTAATTCCTTAGCTGCCTTAGTTGAATCTCCAAGTTGCTTCACTGCAACTTCCTTATGCTTCGCTGCAGCTACCTTTTCCTTTTGGCTTTGATACGTATTCCTAGTTGACTATGGCATTTACAAATAGGTATAGACTTCGGCTTTCACTAAATGGTTGCTTTTATCCAAAAAGAAAAGGTTGAAACCCATGTCTTGAAGTAGTTTAAAATAGGACAAACAAGTAAAAACCACACGGGTCATTAATTTTAAAGTTTAATATTTGGTGAATAAGAAGCATAATATTTACAGAAATTTCCATACATTGTAAACGGACATGTAAAGTAAGAATAAGTAAAAAAAAAAAATGGCAATCACACTCACTAACACAAACAGTCAAAAAAGGAAAATCATAAATATCTCCAGCAGCTCTCAAGCAATAAACAATAGTAAGAAATATGAATTAAAGAATGGCGTGATTAAAGTAGCTATAGAATAACTGCTGAAACTGAAGCAACTAGCAAGACATCTGCAGAAGCAATTAAAGAAAACGGCATCATTTTCTGTCAAAGGAAAGAAGCAACTACAGAGGAAAAACGAAGTCGTATTGTTAAATGAAACTTCAGTTGCTGGCACGTGTTGTAATTTTATTTCTTTTCCCTTTTAACCATTAGATTACTCTCTGTTTTTAGTTACTTAATTTTGCTTGATTCTCGCTTAATTTTCTGGGCTCGTGCAACTGATTGCTATGAAGTATACATAGCAAATCAGTGTGTAAGATTTTTTAGTTCCTTTCATTTTCTTTGTGAATACAAGTTTCCTTTCAGAGAATAGCTCTTTTCTTCTAGAAATTTCTTTCTTTACAATAACTTAGGACCCATGCTGTCTTTCACAGCATTGAGGCTCTCAGAGCAACAGTGATGAGTGAGAGAGATGGAGAGGGTGAGATTGTGAGAGTGTGTGTTTGGTCCCATTCGGTCTAGTTCGGTCCTTATTTATTTTCAAATGAAACAGTGACATGTCCACAATCCACATGATATCAACCGATACAAACAATAACATTTAATAAAAGCCATTTAAATGTATTGCACCTGTTTCTCCCAAAAAAAAAAAAAGGTTTTGTTTCAAAAACGATGTCGTCTCCTTATGTAGCTGTTAGATTCCAGAGCCCCATTATCGAAGGTATAGAGTTGATCCACCATTGGCAGTGGATTTTGAAATAAGAGAAAAAGCAACATTACTTGCATAGAGAATCTTGGCTTCCTAGTAGGTGTGCTCAATGGGAAAAGTATTCAAAAGGTTCCTGCCATAAGTGAGTAAAGATTGTAATAAATAATTTATTGTGAAGTATTTTGTAAGGTAAACTAATGCTAATGCATTAGGTGGGAACTTTTCTTATAAAAATATTTTCCTTTTAATCTTATATTCTCTTTGAAATTTGCAAAAAAAAAAAAAAAAAAAAAAAACATTTCGTTTTCCTACATAATTCAATGAGTTCGTGTATATGTATATATATGTCAATGTTAATGTTTATGTTTACGTGTGTGTATTTATGGTTTCTACCTTTGGTACTACCTTTCTTTCAAACTAGAAGCGAAAAGACCACACATATGACAATCACCTCGAGAATGTTGCGCCGTCTTTGGAGCCAACTTTTGTTTGTACCATCAACTAATTCATTGCTTAAGCAAACCAAAAAAAAAAAAAAAAGAATTTATTCTTGCACCCAAATATCCATTACCTTGAGAGTGTTATATGGAAATAGAGCTTCAAAGAATGTGGGACAGAGTATGATGAAATTGTGATAATCACCTTGAGAATGTTATGCCGTCTTTGAAGCCAAATTTTGTTCGTAACATCAACTAATTATTGCTTAAGCAAATCAAAGAAGCAGAATTTATCCTTGCACCCAGATGTCCATTACCTTCAGAGTGTTGTCTAAAATTTGATCTTCCAAGAACAAGAGACAATGTACAAATTAGTTACCGAGCTCCTATTTACAACTTTCTAATTAACTTCCATAATCCTCAGATTCAACTCAACAATTTTTTATCTCGATCTTGTTTAACTGTCAAATCAAGTAATTTCATTAAAATAATACTTTCATTCATTTATCTTTCAAATTATTTTGAAGACATTTGACTCCATGTTTTATCTTTCTTTCATTGTACAACTTTTTATGCCAACTAAAATAGCGAGCTTTCACACAAATACATCATTAATAGTTTTATTAACAAGTTAGTGAGAAAAATATTGTAAATAAGAAATAGAATTTTAAATCAAAGATAAAAATAAAGTCAAAATAATTTAAAAATTACTATTCAATTATCATTAAATTTTTCTTCATAAATTTTTGTATATAAATCTTTAAAATTTAGTTATTAAAATACATAGGAACTCATATTGTTGCTATTCTCTAATAAATGATTAAATTGCGGTATTTAGTATGTAAGTTTGTGTTTATGCTTATGTTAATGTTTGTTTGTAAGAAATATATATATATATATATATATACACTTTTGGCACTGGCCTTTATTTTAAAATAGAAGCAGACTTATCACTCACATGAAAATCACATTGAGAATGTTGGGCAAAAAAAGTATTTCCCAAGTGTATTTAAGAGAGGCATAGCCAAGTAAATGTTCCAAAATAGTCCCTAAAGGGAAAATTCCAGCAACTATAGTCAACTGTATTAGTGAATACTTAAACCCCTTAAGAAACCAATTAAATTTTAATATTTTCCAATATTAACTTTTTTTTTAATTTTATATCCTAAATAACTTTCTAAGTGATATTAACTAAGGAATTAATTTCAAAAAAAAAAAAAAAAAACACTTAGGGCATGTTTGGTATACTATAATGGTTATTACAATGTAATTGGGACTAAGATAACAAGGAATGGAAGAAACTATAATGGAATAAGTATTCATATCCACCAGTTTGGTTATAATAACTTTGTAAGATGATGGAATGATATCATTTTTACTAAAATTTCTTAAAGTACCATTTTTAAAAAATTATATATTTACTCTTTTTTTTTGTTTAAATTGTATAGCATTTGTCATTATAATTTGATCGACTGATTAATATTTTCATAAATAGTTAAAATGTATGTAAAAAATTGATAACATATTATATAGGTTAAAAAATTAATATGGATACTAGTTTATAGTATATGAATATACTAGTTTATAGTATATAATGAATTAATATAGATATATGAATATAGATATAATGAATATAGAAAATCCAAATCAAATAGTAAAAATGAAATTCATGACATCTAGCATGCAAGCGACGTCTTTTCAATAATGTTCACTTTCATTTTATTGTGCAATCTTTGAAGAAAGAACTAAGAAGAGTAAAAAACAATGGAGGAAGAACAAAATTGATTAAAATAAACAAAGACAGGAAGTATGTGAGAGGACAAAAGCAGACTTATCACTTTCATTTCATTTTTAGTCAATATATAGAGAGGAAGAGGTTGTTGCTGTGGGGCTAGGAGCTAGGGAGAGATAGGGAAAAACCACCCGTGTCATTAACTTTAAAGTTTAAAAGACTATCTGAATTCTCAACCAAGCATATGAGATCAATGTATATTCTATATGCCATTTAAGGCTTAAGTACAAGGTAGAGGACATGGTAAAATACTAAAATGTATTGCACAATCAATACAAATGAATTTATAATTTCTTTTGTTGACCCTTTAATACAAAAGCTTTGTAACTAGTGAATTATCAAAAAAAATATTTATGTATAGTCACCTCATTTGTTGTACTATATTCGCATCCAATGAAAAATCTGCTATATGAAGAAAGCAGATATAGAGAACTTTATACAACTGGCGTTTTCACTTTTTTTTTTTTTTTTTTAAGGACTTGTAAAGCTAAGTCAGAATAATTCAAAAAATCTGTTTCAATTACACAAACACAAACAGACAAAAAGTAAAATCACAAATATTTCTAGCATTACTCAAGCAATAAACAATAGTAAGAAATGTGAATTAAAGAATGGCATGATTAAGTAGCTATCGAACATCGACGACGTGTCCACGTGATATTACTAATACAAACGATGATGTTTAATAAAAGCCTTTTATGTGTTGCACCAAACGGTGTTGTCTCCTAATGTGACCGTTAGATTCCGAAGTTAGTTACAGTAGCCCGTGAACCACAACCTCCAAGTAATACCCTTGTCTGTGGCGAAATAAAATTGAGGATAAATATTAATTAAAAATTTTTCATTTAAACACCTTTTGTTAATTATGCGGATTAATTAACAATGATTTGATTAGACCAATTTGATGATCACAGTATCAATAAAATTTACCACAGCTACAATATAAACCAACACAAGAACACACATAATTGATAATGAAGTGAGAAACCAACTTCAAATGAAAAAACACTCTGATATTACCTCTACCTCAATAAAAGTAATCCACCATATGAAGAGAGGTTGTACAAATTAGTTTAAACCCATGACCCTAGACTGTACTCGATCGTTAGATAAACTTATTGACGTGACATAATTGCCTCACACTAGCTTTAAAGCTTTTGAACCCTTATGTATGAAATTATGAATACCTTGTCTCGCGAATTGCATCTATGATCACAATTAAACCTTCTAGCCGATTCCAAGGACCACCTTAAAGATTTGTTTTCTGCATCAACATACTGGGATTATAGACTCTATGCCTTCAGCTCTTGTTTACCAAAAGACCAACTTCTTTCTTGAATAAAGATTTATGAGACATATGCTGATCAAAACTAGATATAGGTTTTCTCTCATTGGTACATGAAAATAGTCTCTAAACCTCTTGTTGAAGTCGTGCTATAATAAACCTTTCATATATTTGCATGTAGGGCACCAAAAAAAAAAAAGGCAATAGCATACTCAATTAAAATACGTCAGATTTTATTTTAATAATTTTTGATCGATCTAGTCACAATCGAACATCTATCGAAAATCATCTTTAATTGATAGAGCATTAATCGAATGGCTACTGAAATTACAAATTACTCTTGAAAAACTGTCTTCTTTTGGATTGCATCTTAGGCCTTTTGAACCTAGACTTTGACACGTATTACAAAATCAATAAAAGATATTACAAAATCATGGAATTTACCAACTTAGATCCTAACAATTTCCCCATTTGGCAATTTTGTGACAAAACTGAAAAACCACAAATTGAACCAAGACTGACTGACTTATAAGACTTAAAAGTAAATAGAAAACCTATCTTTCTTGAAAACATGAACAAACACATTAAACGCATTGTACCATGTAGAAAGCATAACAGGTTATATCATTAATTGCTAAAAATGACAGGCTTACATAAATCCTTTATCAGATGGCAAGATAATACAGGCAATAAGCATAACATATATGAAACAAACCCATATCAATAATAGATAAACATTCAGCACAATTTGATGTCAAAACTAATGATGGTTAAAAAAATTTCAAAGGTACATAATTAAAAGCTAACAAGTCCCCCCCAAACATCAGTAGTCGAAGAAGCACGATAGGGGGAAGGACTAGGATTGTCTTCGTCAAAAATGGTAGCTGCATCCGTAGCATAAATGTCTTTAACTGGAAACATCAATAGGGTTTGAAGAAGAAGAATGAGGCCAAGGTCATATCTACTGAGATCTACTAGGTTCCATAGTTCCACAATCAATAGTAGTGGAAGTTTAAGAGGATTCAGACTAGGAGGGATAAATAGGGGTGGAGCTATAGCAAAGCTTAGGGGGCATGGCCCCCCTAAATTTTAAAAAATTGTTTTTTGTACATGTTTAATATCAAACTAGACTACTTTTGTATAGTACTAGAGTTTAAAAGATGATAAGTTCTCCTAAAAAATAATTTTGCGAATATACATATGTGAAAATTGTTAATTTTATATATAATATATTTATAAATTATGATCTACTCTAGTATCAAAATATTAATGTTTATATTTGTGTATGTATGTTTATACATGTGTGTGATGGTTTATCTTGACTCGAGACTAATATATTAGTAACAAAATTTGGCCCCCCTAAACAAAAAATCTTAACTCTGCCCCTACATGATAAAACTGAAGTGCAAGAAAATTAAGTGATCACACAAGGAAACATAACATAGCTTCTTTGAGAAGTGCTTCGATGTGTAGTAATGACCGACTTACAAATTGTTAAATATATGAGTAACGCGATGTATTATACTATGTTGTATATGTTAAAGTGTATGCGAAAAGGGAAACATAGAATAAGAATACTGAGAACACGTGGGTTACGTGGTTCAGCTTTGTCAACCTACATCCACAGAGGAAACCTTTAAGGGCTACATCTTTATTATGTAAGAGTGTAGTACAATAATATGTGTCACAATGAACCCTAACATGGTATATATAGGCTACTAAACCCTAGACTACTAGTACAAGTAGGAGTGGCCTTAGGCCTATTACATTGGACTAATATGTCTAATATATCTCTAACACATTCCCTCAAACACAAGGCAGAAAAGCTCAATGAATGCTTGAGGTTGGATAAGTATAAGAAGATCCCTTGAAGATGCCTTGAAGAATGCCTTTGAAGAAACTACAATGAAGAATGTGCCAATTGACCAATTTTGGAGATTCAAATGAAGAAACGGGTCCAAAATCGGAATATACTTGAAAAACTAAGCAAGATAGGCCTCTTTAAAAATTTTAACTTTTGGTCAAAGATGAACGCAAAAGTCAAAAGTCAACAATTAAGTAAAAGTCAACGGGTCAGCGGGCTAGATCCGAATGTCTAGGTTGGGTCGGTCCAAGTCAATGGTCTGCTAGGTGACGTGGTGCTAATGAGGCAACACTGCTGACATGGCAAGCTTTCGTGCATGCTAATGTGGCATGCTTACGTGTCTACTAACACAACCTAATGACATCATTGAATGACGTCAGATGACATTAGCATGGATTCTTCGGTGCATGTATGGCATGTGATGGCGATGGCACGTGGTAGGAACTCCAAGTGGTGCGTGTAGGCATGTATTATAGTGGATGACCGCAAGATTTCATGGTTTTGCAAATCGGGGGACGACAAGGTAGATAGAGCGATGCATGTATTTAATCGATGAACTACACACAAGATCCAAGGAGGCACGTAGGATGAGATCATGGAGCCTTTGACAGTGCATGGTGGCGCATGCAGTTGTCGATGGGGACCTAGTTCCTGTGCTTTAACTGTAGGAGGCCGTGGAGCACGTCTATGTGGTTGATTTCATCTGGCAAAGGCTTGATGTGCACAAATCTGAAAAGTGAGTTACAAATTTCTTGTGTTTGTGAAACTTGGAACCAGTAGTGAGCCATGGCGACTATGTGATGCCGTGGAGTCTAGATCCGAAGTCACAAACAAGCTCCTATGATTTCAATTGGTGGTATGCACGTGGGAAACTTATTTGCTATGTAGAGATATTTGTTTAATGCTAAGAATGAAGTTTGGCTTTGATATCCTATTAAATATGCTAGTAACGTGATGTGTTATACCATGTTGTATATGCTAGAATGGATGCGGAAGGGGAATCATAGAATAGGAACACTGAGAACACGTGGGTTACATGATTCAGCCTTGTTGGCTTACATCTACAGAGAAAACCCTTAATGGTTACATCTTTATTATGTAAGAGTGTAGTATAATAATCAGTGTTACAATGAACCCTAACATGAGTACGTATAGGTGACTAAACTCTAGACTACTAGTACAAGTAGGAGTGGGTTTGAGCCTATTACATTGGGCTAATATGTCTAATATATTTCTAACACAAATGTGATTGCAAATGTCAATTAATAGCCACATCCATCAACAAAGCATAAAGCTTACAAGAATGATGGACAAAATGGGCTTTTGCCCTTTTTAACCAAATTAATTAGCCTTATGCCCTCCTTCCCAAACTAAATAGGGAAATACCCCTCTTTTAAAACTCGATTTTTGATAAATCGAGTTAGGTCCTATAGCGGCGTTTTTAAGGACCTATAGTGACGTTTTCAAGACCTATAGTGGCGTTTTGTAACTCGATTTATATGAAATCGAGTTATAGGTAAAAAAAATTAAAAAAATTGCCTATAACTCGATTTAATGGAAGTCGAGTTAAAAAACGTCGCTATAGGTCTTGAAAACGTCACTATAGGTCCTTAAAAACGCTGCTATAGGGCTCTAGATTTTTTTTTTTAATATAACTCGATTTATCAAAAATCGAGTTTTAAAAGAAGGGCATTTCCCTATTTAGTTTGAGAAGGAGGGCATAAGGCTAATTAATTTGGTTGAAAAGGGCAAAAGCCCATTTTGTCCCAAGAATGATTCACCATCACATTCTTGACATGAGAAATGGGTGATAAGTTAGGACAAACGATTTAGATAAGTAACTGAAACTCATCACTGTAGCCTGTGATTTTAAAGATCATTTCAGTAGGACTTGGTTGAGACAGAGATGAATATGGAAATAGAGGGTCAGCTACTCTAGGAATGCATGGGACTGTGGATACTATATACGGAGAAATACGATAATAATGACCACTAATATAGACACAAAAGGAAGAGTCATATATATGCTCGAGAAAAACTCAAGGATGAAGGAAAAATTGGCGGAGAGGAAAAATCAAAACACAAGAGCTACCCACTAGCGACAATCACATGAAGGATACACATGTCGACTATCTCAATTAGCTTGTTTCTCTTTCTTCATTTCATCTTTTTCCTTTTTCTTTATTTCATCCACTGTAAACTCTCTCTCTCTCTCTCTCTCAAGTGTCCTTCAAAACATCAATTCTGCACATATCTATATGCTCAATCTATTGTCATGTTGTGCTGCAGTGACACTACCTCTCTGCCTCTCTTTTCAGTTCAGTGTTTCTTACATTCTCTCAGTTAGGGTTTTTTTTTTTTTTTTTTTTTTTTGAATTTGAATTTGATGGAAGGACAGAAAATTTAAATTTAGATTAGTTTTTTTCAAAATTTTTTAAGGGCTGGGCTTTTTTATGTTATTAAAACTAATAGATTGGGCTAATTTTTGTAACTTTGCTATTGGTGATTTTGTTATTGGGCTTATTATTTTGGAGTTTGCTATTTTTAAGGGGGTTTAACTATAATTTTATTGAACTAAATTGCTAAATTAGTACCTATAGGTGGAATACAAATCCCTTGTACCATTTTTTGTGTTCCATTTTGTGCCTGTTTGGATACTGCTTATTTTGCTGAAACTGAAAATTTATTGCTAAAAGAACTGTAGATAAAGGTAAAAGTTAGTTGAAATAGTACAGTAGGACTCATGAATAATACCAAAAAGTGCAGTGGGGCCCATTACTAGTAGCAAAAATAAGCTGAATAGTAAAATAATTTTCATTTTTCATTTCAATCCAAATGGAGGCTTTATGTTCTACCAATTACATCTTGTCATATATTTATTTGTCTTTCCTTATAAAATAGCCAAAGTTTAAAATAGAAAGGAAAAAAAAAAAAACACATGGTAAGTTGTGATTGGTAGAACATAAAATGGAACTCAAAAGGTGGTATAGAAGATTTGTATTCCCTATATATAGATACTAATAATTATTATAAAAAAATAAAAAATAAATAAAAAATTAAGGGGGGCTATAGCCTCCCAAAGCAAAAGAATTGCTTTGGCACTGTGCACAATGTGCCATAAGGATGGTACAAGAAGATAGGAATATGGAGCCTTAAAGGATTTGGAGTCCAACTTAATTGATTTGGGAAAGAGAGAAAAAGGAGTCAAGCCCCGAGAGAGAGAGAGAGAGAGAGAGAGAGAGAGAGAGAGAGAGAGAGAGAGAGAGAGAGAGAGAGAGAGAGAGAGAGAGAGAGAGAGAGAGAGAGAGAGAGAGAGAGAGAGAGAGAGAGAGATCTAACCACGAAAGATGAGAAGATTTAAAAATAATCCGGAATTTCAATTGATTTAGGGACAATGCTACTATTGTGACAAGTTTTGATCGATTGAAGGTCAATCAAGAGTTGGTCCAAAAATAGAAAGACCCTATGAATTTTTTGGTCAATTGAGAGTTGATCAAAGTGATCCAAAAAAACAAAAACTTTCAAAAAAAATTTTGGTTGATCAAAAAGTGATCAAGAATGTGCAAATTAGAAAAATGTATAGTAGATTATTCACAAATAAAAAAGAAGGGCAACAAGAACATGCTTGAAGTAGAGTTCAATATGTTGAGTATACATGTATGAGTGAAGTCCCACATTAAATAAGAATGACATATAGTGGTTAATACAACACAGTTGAGCTTGCATAGGCTTGAGTCTTTTTGATCAAATGGTGTCCTTATATGTTATATTAACTACTCAATTGGAGACTCTTTTTATAAGAAAGATGCGCCCCCCCCCCCCCCCCTCTCTCCAAATTTTTCTCCTTTAGCTTAATGAATTGTAGGTTTTTTAGAGAGAGAGAGAGAGAGAGAGAGAGAGAGAGAGAGAGAGAGAGAGAGAGAGAGAGAGAGAGAGAGAGAGATCTAACCACGAAAGATGAGAAGATTTAAAAATAATCCGGAATTTCAATTGATTTAGGGACAATGCTACTATTGTGACAAGTTTTGATCGATTGAAGGTCAATCAAGAGTTGGTCTAAAAATAGAAAGACCCTATGAATTTTTTGGTCAATTGAGAGTTGATCAAAGTGATCCAAAAAAACAAAAACTTTCAAAAAAAATTTTGGTTGATCAAAAAGTGATCAAGAATGTGCAAATTAGAAAAATGTATAGTAGATTATTCACAAATAAAAAAGAAGGGCAACAAGAACATGCTTGAAGTAGAGTTCAATATGTTGAGTATACATGTATGAGTGAAGTCCCACATTAAATAAGAATGACATATAGTGGTTAATACAACACAGTTGAGCTTGCATAGGCTTGAGTCTTTTTGATCAAATGGTGTCCTTATATGTTATATTAACTACTCAATTGGAGACTCTTTTTATAAGAAAGATGCCCCCCCCCCCCCCTCTCCAAATTTTTCTCCTTTAGCTTAATGAATTGTAGCTTAAAAAAAACCTACACAATTGGTGGCTCGCCAAGGTGTTATTTCCTCAACAAGTGAAATAAGAGCTATTGGTGTTATGAATTGAAAGTGGTGAGGTGTTCATGGTCCCCCAATGGGATAGATCAAAGTCTAAATGGCACATACAAATGATCTTAGAAAAAGGCCCAACAAAGGATTACTGTCAATACTCAATAATGCTAGATCACAATTATACAAATAACATGAAAATGCACTATTATGAATCAACTCAACAACGTCTTTCTCTTAACCTTATTGCACAAGTTAATGATTCCACTTTATCTAAATCTAAAACCATTACGATTACAATTTTATCCATTCCCCTTTCATTTTTTTTTTTTTTTTAATCCAATGAATTTTCAAAAAAGGCATTCAAATGGTTTCCTAATCACCTTCCTAGCTAGTCTTAGGAATCGGCTTAACATCTTCTATCAAGCATGTTGCACAAGTAAATGAAGTCATTTCATTGGAATCTAAAATTGTTACAATTATACTAATATCAATTTTGCTTTCAAATTATTTTGGAAATTTTTTTGATAAGTTTATTTCTAAATTTTTAGCCTACCATAATATCATTCAGATTATTTTATTAGTCCCCCTGCTTTATCATTCTTTCATTGCACACACCTTTTACTGCTTCTCCAATTCAGTTAGAGTTTTCTATACTTTTTCCTCTTCATAATTTTGGGATTTTTCCAACTAAAACATTGACCTTTCACACTAATACACCCCAAATAGTTAACTTAGTGAGATAAAAAAGATAAATAAGTAGTATTTTAAATTAAATGAAAAATATAAAATAAAATAACTCTAGAATTACCTTTCAAAACTCATTAAATTTTTTGTTCACTACAAAAAATGCGGTTTTTAGCCGCGTTTTGTAGCCGCGTTTTTGTAAAACGCGGCTACAGTATGGATTTTTAGCCGAGTTTTTAAAAAACGCGGCTCCAGGCTAGACTTCGAGCCGCGTTTTTGGAAAACGCGGCTCCAGGTTAGCCCTTGAGCCGCGTTTACAAAACCCGGCTACAGCCCTCCCTGGAGCCGCGTTTTTTCAGGGTGAAGCTGCGTTTTGGTTTTTTTTTTTTTTTTTTTTTTTCTTTTTCAAGTCTGACTGGAGCTGCGTTTTCCAAACGCGGCTCAGGTAATGGTTAGAGCTGCGTTTAACCATTAAACGCGGCTTCAACATGAAGTATAAAAAAAAAAAAAAAAAAACACACACACAACTCCACAGAAGAAGAAAATACCCTAACCTCTCGATCGACCTCAAAAAACCTCTCGGACTACTCAATCTCACCTCCATCCACCTTCCTCCGATTCCCCTTCCTTCAACTCCATCCCCCTTCCTGCTCCGATTCCCCTCCGATTCCCGTTCCTCTGCACTCGATCCCCCTTCCTCCGATTCCCCTTCCTCTCAACTCGATCGCAAACTCCTTCCCTCTCTTCCACCCTCTCCGAATCGCCGTCATCCTTCCGGTCTTCCATCCGCTCTCCATCCCCTTCTCATGGATCGGTAACACACACACAGACACACACACTCTCTCCAACTCGCAATCTCACTGAAGACACTGTCGCAAGGCCGATTACGAGTAAGTTTTTAAAATTTTTTGATTTGCTTTGTGTTTTAGGGTCCCCATTTTTCGTTTAGGGTTTAGATTTTAGGTTTACGGTTTCGATTTTCGATCTAGGGTTTCGATTTTGGGTTTAAATGTTCAATTTTCCCAATTAATTTCGTTCTACATTTGGATTCAAAAATTAGGGCTAAGGAATCTCTCTGATTCTCTCTAATTTTGTTGCAGGCTCGTTGGAGGAGCCGGTGATATCAAGCTTAGTAAAGATGGCGACAGTCTTTTGAAAGAAATGGTGACTTCTCTCTCTCTCTCTTTGTCTCTCTCTCGCTCTGTTTGATTGACCTAGTACCCATCTGATCTGCCAGACTCGCATTATGGTATCAAGTAAAGCTTTAAATGTAAAATTTTAGATTTTTTTTTTTTTTTGGGTGGGGGGGCGATCTAAAGCTTTGAAAGTTGTTTAGGGAAGTTGTGTAATTTAATTTATTACGACTTTTAACTATTTGTTCTTTGATTGCTTTAACACCTCAACACCTCATTTTAGTCTTTAATCGTGTTCAGGGCATCAGTTAGGGTTTGTAGAGAGAGAAAAGAAATAGTGAGCAAGAATTTTGGGCATTTTGTTTTACGTGTGTACTGTGTATGTGTTGTATATTGATCAACCTTTGCATCAAAATTGAGAAAATCATTGACATTCAACACTGTTGGAAGAACAGAAACTTGAGAGTAGATTTGGAATGGGAGAGTAAATGTGGGAAATTGTTTCATGCTTCATTCCCACCAAAAATGCTCACAATGTTTTTCCTGTGGTGATCATACTATGTATTCCCTTTTGAGGTGTTTATTAGGCATTTGATATTTGACAAATAATGTTGCTTGCAGCTGATTACAAGAATGAAACCGAAGTTGTAGGAGCATTTCAGTCCGGACTTGTGATGAGAGAGGATCTTTTTATTACTACAAAGGTTAGTTTATCTGCGAATTTATGACCTTTATTTCTGTAGTGGTAACTCTCAAGTTTTTCAGATAATGACAAATTCTTTCATTAATTGCACATGAATTGCAGCTTTGGAATTCATTTATATGGTTATGTTTTTGAGGCCTGTAAAGACAGTGTTCAAGTTTGTAATATTTACTCTAAAAAATACAAAATAATCCTTTCCAAATACAAAGGATTGCAACAGTGTTTATAGTTTATACTCCCAATAATAAAGGTTTAGGGAAAGTATTGTCCATAAATTGATCACTAACTCTAGTTGAACAAAATAGGGAGAGAGAGAGGGATTGCAGTAACTCAAATCCACCATTACAACCCATACAAGTCCCTAAAACAATTGACAAATACGACTACTTGTTTTCCATATTGAGAAAATACTATAAATTAATAAAAGCATTCTTTTCCTGCATGAAACTCCTTACAAACTTGCACATTTACATAATAATTTGGATGAAGCCTAACTTGCACATTATACAATCTTTTTTGTACCAAGCCAATGTGACACACAATACGGTCGGTTTCCCTTCTTCTATCTTGATTTGTGAGAGAAGAAATTACATGAAATGAAGAGCATGTTGCATGCCTTCTCTACCTCTTAACCGTAAAAAATATGGGCATATGTTAATCTTCTACCCTTACTGAATATCCCACCTCGCCCTTCTCCGAAGCCAATCTAAAATAAGCTTCAAAATCTATCCCACCATGCTCATCAAAGAGAAATTAGGTTAATTATTAATAGTAAATAGAGAAATTAACAAACTGAGGAAAAAAACCCATGTATCCTATCTGTTAGCTATGAAAAATCCAGACAAGTAACCCACCAATTAATAGAAGGTTAATTAAGACCCATAATTAAAAGACGAAAGGAAAAAAAAAAAAAAAAAAAAAAAAAAAACACCAAAAAAAGCCCAGGCTATCTTTTTTCTTTCTTTACCATGATCCACCACCTAGCATCCCAATCCAATACCCAGTTGAATCTCCTTGCTCTTTGTTTTGTTCAATACCATTTGTCGTGCTTGAGAGTTGTTTCTAATCGTCAAATGGAAACAAAAGCCTGCCACTGTTCTCTTGAACACCTTGGAAACTCCCATACCCACTTCCAACTCCAAGCCTATCCAGAGAGAAATTTAGAGTTGGGTTGAAATCATGTACTAGAGGAAACCCAGATGTATAAACTGAGTTTGGATCCTAAACTGGCATGATCATGAAGGAATTGAAACCCCTTGAAGTAATTCCAGTAAGAAGCTCCAAACCAGAAAGTTGATGAGATGCAGTAGTGGTATTGGTAGTAGTAGACGTACCAGAAATTTCGTTCTTGTTGCTGTTATCATTATTACTGCTAGGTACTTGAACCAATTCTGTGATAGTTCTGAACTCTTGTGTGGTTGGGAAACCCAAGTTTAGATCATGACCTTCATGGATGTTACTGTTTTCAGTGGAAGATTGTGACAGGCTTTGGGGTGTGACCAAATCAGGAAGCTTATTTTTTGATGAAGTGTTAGAGCCTTAGAGGAGGAAGAATTAGAAGAAGAAGAGGCTGACCTCTTCTTCTTTCTTGAACCCCCACCAACACGAATGTTTCTCAGAGAACCACCTTCAGTCCAATACCTTCTACAAGTCTTGCAAAAGTATCTAGGCTGTGTGAGGCTGTAGTTGTTGTAGTAGCAGAACTTGTTGTTAGTTGAATTGCACCTTGGACAGTTTAGGGCTTGCTCTTTCTGAGGCCTTGCTTTCCTTTCTAAACTTGCAGGCTTTGGACATGTGTTGGAGACTATCTCTTCTATTGGTTTCACCACAATCTCCTATATAAAGACAGTAAGAAACAAAAGGAAAAAATTAAAAAAAAAAATGCAAACAGCCATAAAGAAAAAAACCAGAACTTCAAGATCAAGGAAAGATCAGAAACTAAAAAACAAACACAACAAGCAACGCAAAACAAGTTAGCTACTTTTACACTTAAAAAAGAAAAAAGGGTTTCTTCTCCTTTATCATATACAGAAAATAGAAAGATAAAGTGAAATACATGGAGTAGAACTAATAAGAACTAAATCCAAATATGTGGGGACTTAGACACACTAGCTATGAACACCATCATCTTTTTTTACCAAAAAAAATACCCAATAAACATCTAGAAAAGCAAGCTAGCAAGACAAAGACAGAAAATTACAGCCTTGTGTACAGAATCAACAACCAAAAGACGAACTGATATAGATCTATCAACTTGTGGCCATTGAGCAGTGTCCATGGATGTTGCAACTGAAATAAGATAAGGGAAATAAGGAAATTATGTGTTCAAAGATAGTAAAAATGAGCTGCTTTCCTTGAAACTGGTTATAAAAGCAGGAAAACGAATGTTTAAGACGGTTTGGGTGGACGTCTTATGTATGTATCACCCTTTGTGTCTTCCTCGCTTTATGTGCTGTTTGTACTGTATATGAGAATGTGAGAGAGAGGATACAATACTATTATATTCTAATTATTTGAGTGTATTTTCAAGCACAATTTTGGGTGGTAATACCTATTTGTAAATTAAATAATAATTAGTTTAAGGCGCACATGTATTCACTCTTTTTCGCTTACGGCCGGTTAATTTGTTTCAAGACTTTTAGTTAACTCATTTAAAATTATTTAATTCTCAAATAAGAACGATGTTTTTATAAGTTTTGAAATGACTAACATACATATTTTATTATTTTGATTATTTATATTTAAAAAGTTTCATTGTGGCAATTTCTGTTTGATTCATTTTTATATTAACTCTTTATTTTTCAAAATTTTCATTTTAACCCATTACGTTTACTTCAATTTTCTATTTGATTATTCACATTTCAATTTCATGAAGGGCTAAAATGTGAAGGTTCAAAATGAATTTTAAAGTGTAAAGAGGCAAAAAAAAAAAAAAAAAAAAAAAAAAAACTGAACTAAAATGAAAACTTTGAAACATAAAAAATCATAATGAAAATAATCTAAACTTTAATAACCAAAAATGTTCTTTAGTCTTTTAAAATCTTAATATATATATATATATATATTAAAGAAAAAGTTTTGTTACTCTATAGAATGTTCTGTATGTTTTTTTGAAAGTTATTATGTAAAACTTTGTAGGTGGGTTTGTGAAGACATCTCCTGGCGGTGGCTTTCTACTGTCTGACTAGAACAGTAGGAGACGTCAGATGTTGTCCATATTTTTCGGTCAGCCACATTTCTTTCATCTTTGTGAGGTTTTTGCTCAATTTGGTTGAGTCATGCAACCGTGGAGTGGACTAATTAATTGAACTTGTTTATTCATTCAGCCAAAAAAAAAAGTTAATTTTGTTCGTTGGTTTCTGCAATTGAAATTGTTACTAATAAAACCAAAAAGAAGAAAGGAACTTACAACGAATTGGCTTTTCAGTTCTCATTATACCGAAGTACAAGGTTTTTATTTTTTTGGCAGTAACTTGCATAGTTGCATGTCATGTATTTTAATATTAGCTACATTGATATTTACATTTATAAAAAGAAAAAAAGAAAAAAATTTATTGTTCTTTTCTGGGTTACAATTAGTACACTTTATAAAGGGGTCAAACATTGAATATTTTGCCAAGAATTATTGTATTGCAAATGTTCGTAATTAGATAATAGTAGTTTTTGTTTCATTCGTACTTGAAAGTTCCTCTCTTAAGGCAATTCAATGATAGGTTCAATGATAGTGATGAATTCTTTAATCAATTGCTGATAAAATGAAGCAAGACTATGAAAATCATCTAATGTCATGCAGAGGCTTTGGCATAGGTGGTGTGCTTTTGCTCAATCTTACTTGGATCCATCTGTATTCCTTTACCAGAAACAACATAGCCGAAAAACATTAGGCTATTGGTGAAGAAGTGGCACTTCTTCAAGTTGGCAAAAAACTTTTGCTCCTTCATATTTTGAATGCTTGCCGAAGATGCTCTAAGTGTTGCACCCTTGGCTTGTTGTACACCAAAATATCATCTAAGTGTACAACATCAAAATTTTCAATAAAATATATAAATCATAATTCACATAAAAGTGTTAAGCACATTAGAAAGATCAATTTCCATAACCATCCATACATAAAGGTTGTCCCTTGTCTTAAAGGTGGATTTCCATTCATCTCCCCACCTCATTTGAATTTGTTGATTGACAATACAAAGATCTATGTTAGAAAAGATAGTGGTACTATGAAGTTCATTAAGAATATTATCAAGATGTGGAATCGGAAAAAAAAATACTTGATGTTAATCTTGTTCACTCTTCCACTATCAACACATTCACCATGTTCCGTATTTGTTTGGTACAAGGGTTGGGATTATACGTGGACTCATGCTTTCTTTCACCAAGCCTTTTAGCCAAAAGCTCTTTGACTTTCCATGGTAGCTCTCCATGCTCCTTAGGACTCATTCTATATGTTACCTTGTTGGGATAACAGCATTAGAAACAAAATCAATGTGATGTTGAATCTCTCATACGAGGGAGATCTAATGGAATATCTTTAGGAATGACATCTTAAAATTCATTAAGAAGATCTTTCATTGTAGAAGAGGAACCATTCTTTTCTTCATTTTCTTCTGACTCCATGAGCAGAAGCTTTATTGTCACATTCCAAAACCTTGTCTACATTATATTTAGGTAAAGAATTGTTTCCCTCATTATTAGAATTATAAATAAAATAAAATAAAATTATAATGTTGGGTTGGCATGGAGTCCACGGTTGAAAGTTAAGGATACCAAAATAAAGCCATGTGAAGTGACAAAGTGGAAGAAAATAAAGAATCAAATTAAGATTTGGTTTCCTATCAAACAATGAGAAAGAAATACTACACTTACATGTGTATCGGTAGTGGCCTTTGTGAGTTGCACAATATATATAACAAATTCCACTGAAAATCATTATTTATATGAAATTCATTAGTGGTCCATATGCACATATATTTAAAGGCATGTGAATAACAAATCAATTCTGAAATCCAAAATAAAATAACTATTTTGTATGAGTAATAAACTGTTATTGGAAGAGTTCTTTTGTATGTGTTCGGTATTTTTTTAAATCAACTAACTTGGTTACTCAAATTTTTTTTCCTTCAATTTATTATTTATTTCTTGTTTTCTTGTATTTTGTTGTTCTTTTACAAAATCCCATGAGCTGCCAGTCATATTTGAGAAGACCATCAAAAATTTTGAAAGATTGATTGGAATAATAGCTTTCTAAAATGACTCTTAATTGATGTATTATTTTGTTATTTGTGAAGTTGAATTAATAATTGTTATAGACATCCGGTTCATTTCACAAGTTTGTTAGTATTGCGAATGATATCTTATCAAAACTTTCAATCTTATAAGGAAGGTCATATCTTATCAAAATTTATGATGTTAAAGAATTATAAATAATAATCAAATATAATTAATTAAAAAAACACATACATATTTAAATGCAAATGTTTGTATGTGTAGTTGTATGGTATCCTATAAATCTCTTGTTAAACGCAATTGTAATGTTGCTGCGGATGGTCTAGCAAAAAAGGTTAAAGATTGTATGAGGCTGTAAGTTTAGTTGGAAGACCTTCTTAAGGATATTGCCCCTTTGGTCTTATTTGATGTTCATTACGTGTTTTTGAAAAAAGCGTCAGGTTGTTCTGTTTGGTTTCTTAAAAAAAAAAAAAAAAAAAAAAAAATTGTTGTGCCTCATTACATATACTATATAAATGCTTAATATAAATCCAAATTTTTACATTAAATTTATGAATCTTCTAACTGCTCAATAAAATGCAACTTGTTCCATTTCATAAGAAAGGTAGTATCTAATCAAATTTTTGACGTTGAAAAATCTAAAAATAAAATAAATATAATCAAGAATTTCCTTGTGATATTAGCTTTTGTCATCTCCGAAGTACAAAATGTTGTAGTCAACTTTTCAAACAAAAAGTTGTGCTTTAAATTTTATAAAATTTTATTTTGGTACTAAAGGTTGGACCCCAATGAAAAATTTCCAGTGTTTGGCAAAAAATATGGGAAGTAAGAGAAAGGAAAGAGATAAGGGGAGAGGGGAAAGATGGGAAGAGAAATTAAAGAAACTTTCCTTTTAAGTGTTTACTTTGTACGTTGGAAAGTGAAAGAAACATAGTCTATTACTGTGTCCCACCTTCTGGAGCCTCATCTGTCTCCCTCTTTCACTTCAATTCTAGAAAGAAAGAAAATGGTTCTGGTTTGAGGGAAGAGGCTGGGAAAGGAAAGAAGATGTGAGAGAGAGACAGAGAGAGAGAGAGAGAGAGAGAAAATAAAACCCTATCCAAATATGTACAATTCAAGTGTGCCCTCTGATGATATCGGAAAAGGTTTATTTTTATGCTAAGCATGATATTTTCTTATGGCTTAATTTCAAATGGAATATGTATCTTTCTTACACATCTCTCTCATGGCTGCTCTATTTCATACTGATGCATATAATAGTGATAATTACACTGCAAAATCTGATCATTCTAATTACTTTCACCAGCATGACTGCGTTACTTGGAAGATATAACAAATCAAAGGGGGAATATCAGCAACTGCAAAATCCAGCATCAGAAGTCAAGGTATACTCCATTATGCTACCTTCAACATTGATTCTCTGCAAATGTTCCACAATAAATGGAGCTTCGTTTGAAACTATTTGCAAGTGTGCTGCTAAGTTACAATCATGAAAACATAATGACAAAATTATAGGATTAATACTCAGTACTTTCCTCTTTTTGGATAAATAATAAGTTTAATTAAAAAAAATGGAATGCACAAAAGTACACAAGACTAGTACTTATACTGGATGATGCATATCACAACTACGCTCTAACATTACAATGATCTATATATTCTAATAAGTTAGACAAAGAAAATATTCTTGATGCCTTAGTGTTGTTGCTTGTTGCCTTTTTGAATGAAACTTGTATATTTTGCTTCATTTGCTGTTGGGAACCTGGTGATGGACCTGTGATGTCCAGATATGTAACAGGAACATATATGTGTATGGCAGGAAGCAGTTGTTTAAGAGGGGGGGTGGGAAAAAAAAAAAAAAAAACCTATAGCCGCGTTTTTAAAAACGCGGCTATAGGTCCGCTACCTTAGCCGCGCGTTATAAAACGCGGCTCAAGTGCGGCTAGAGCCGCGTTTCCTAAAACATGGCTAAAGGTCTGAAACCGTAGCCGCGTTTTGAAACGCGGCTCCAACTGACCCTGTAGCCGCGTTTTTCAAAAAACGCGGCCATAGGCCTGCGGGGCCGGTTCCCTGTCCAGACCGAAAAACGCGGCTACAGGTCACACCTGTAGCCGCGTTTTCGTAAAACACGGCTATAGGTGTGACCTGTAGCCGCGTTTTCGAAAAACGCGGCTACAGGTTTGGAGCTGCGGTACTTAAGCCGCGTTCACAAACGCGGCTACAGGAAACGCGGCGCCAGCCTGTAGCCGCGTTTTTAGGGTCTATAGCCGCGTTTTTCAAACGCGGCTATAGACCCAGATTTTTGTAGTGGTTCTTTGTGAGAATTTATATATAAATATTTAAAGGGAGAAAAAACATTTTCTCCCTTTATGTTTAGAGTAGTTCACAATTGTCCCCCTTATGTTTGGAACTAACCAATTTGCCCTTCTATGTTTGGAAAATAAGCAAATATCCCAAATTCTTTACTTTCTCCAGTTAACAGATTTAGGGGACAAAATTGCTAAATGCCCTTTTTGGGCAAACTAAGCAGCATTTTGCCTTATTTTTCAAACTAATTAAGGAAATACCCCTCTTTTGTAACTCGATTTTCTCAAAATCGAGTTATAAAAAAAAAGATGGAGCCCTATAACGGCGTTTTTAAGGACCTATAGTGATCTTTTCAAGACCTATAGTGACGTTTTGTAATTCGACTTACATTAAATTGAGTTATAGGCAATTTTTTTAATTTTTTTTTTACCTATAACTCAATTTTATATAAATCGAATTACAAAACGCCACTATAGGTCCTAAAAAGGTCATTATAGGCTCCTTAAAAATGCTGCTATAGGGCCTAAATTGATTTTGAGAAACTCGATTTTCAAAAGAGGGGCATTTCCCTAATTAGTTTCAGAAAGATGGCAAAACGCTGCTTAGTTTGCCCAAAAATGGCATTTAGCAATTTTGTCCCAGATTTAGGACATTGTTTGATTCCTAAAATATTCTATTGTAAAACTTTTGTAATACCCTCGACTAAAAAAATAAAACTTAACTCAAACCAAAATAACACAACCCGCGTTAAATTAAACCCAGCATGAAATCAGACATTGTGCAAGCAATAATCAACCACTGCGTGACCTACCAGCTCTCTTTCTATTGTCTCTATATGTTGAAACAACACTAGAATTATTGGGTTGATTCACGTTATTCAATGATTTGGATATGATGGCAATTGATGAGTCCTAAAAATCATTAAGGTCGTCCATTAATATGGACAACCTTGCATCATTAGTAGACCAAAAGATGTAACCGTTCAAGCACATTCAACACATTAATGGCGACCGTTATTCATTGGTCTTAAACGCCCATCAATACGATGACTGTTACACATGGGTAATAATCACCTCCAATTATGTATAACAGCTATCCAAATCACCTATAAAAGGGATAGTCCGTCTCACTTGTGAAGGTACGTCAAAAACTACTACAAAATACTATCTAAATATGAAAAATATAGGTTGATACTAACTGAAGTATCGGAGGCTACCCCACCAGGCACAACCCGGTGGTCTATTCGATCTATCTCTCCTTTATCTTGCAGGTCCTACGAGATTGTCTAATACTTTGGATTGGGCGAGTGACCCAAACTGACGATTTTGGCATCATCAGTTTGGCGCCATCTGTGGGGAAGCGATTAGTCATCTAGCTCTTCCTGTGACAAAGGGTTCACTCGGTTCAATCTAGAGTACCTCATGGGATGAGACTCAATGATCATTTCTTTACTCTGCCCATATCCAGTCATCTAAAATTGGGTCGAGATGGGAAAGATAAAGAGATATTACCAAGGCATTATTGTCTTTAGAACACGAATTGTCAGCCGAATGAATAGACGATGATGAGAGAGCCTAGATCCAAGGTCTCAAATCTGCTGGCCTCTAGCTTGAGGGTCTGGTGGAAAGACACCTCTAGTGATGCCGTTACCAATGAAAGTGTGACTCCCAGCCACAAGACATGATTGGGTTTGTTGACGGTGACGTAAGAACTTCATAACCTGTGACCTTCTAAGCATGACACAGTACACATGACAACGACAAAAATTGAGCGACTTTGGTAGACCTCGCAGGAATGGCCCAGCTCCTAGGCCTTAAGGTAAGATGTGTCGTTTCTCATCTTGTTATATGGTCTTACATCATCTTGTTAAAAGATCTAGAATACTAGAAGTCTAAAAATGAAATGATAACCTCGTCTAAAACTTTAGAAATATAACAAAGGATTTTATTCTATTAGATATCCTTTTGTTAAAAAATGAAAAGAAGTGATTGTTTGTGGTCATATAGTTTTTAGCCACCCAAGTCAACTATGATGAAATTACTATAGGAGAACTTTCCTTTCTTAGTTTCACCAGCTCCCCATTGTTTTTAGTTTGCATGAAAGGCGGAACCAAACTTCAATAGAACATAATTACCTTACCAAAATTGTGAACTTAAATATAGGCATTGAAAAAAAAAAAAGAAAAAAAAAGGAAAGGTAATGAATACCTTGACTGTTATAAACTGCATCAGTCAAACCGGTCTCTTTGAGGTCCTTGCCATTAAAGCCAAATATAATTATATATTGTTAAGGATACAGCTGTAGTCATCAAGGATAGCAGCTAAGTCATTCGCAGCTAGTGTTACTGATGTGTCACAGCTGTAGTGTTCAAAATACAAATCTTGGATTGTGTTGAGAGATAGGATTAGGATAAGATGGAATTGTATTTAATTTTGTATCTAAGTGATAAGGGAGAAACTTATCTAATTTGTATAGAAGAGTCAAGGCCGAATTGCATGGAGAAGCATATCTGATTGTGTATAGATATGGTAAGGCTAGGAAACAATTTCAATTAATTGTTTTTACATATGTTATGGCGTAATTGATATCCTAATAATGGCTCCTGCTATAACTAAAACAAAAATAGAATGTTTGTGTCCCTTTATGATATTAGATTAATGGTACACTAAAAAAAAAATAAATAAATGGTACCCTGATAATATCTTAGTTGATATTCACGGGTAATAAAGCCACAAAATAAGGCCATCCCCTAAACTTATATGTGTATTTATTGGTGGCGAAAGTATAGTAGAAAATGCATAACATGGTTAGAATGCTCTATAGTCGGTTATGCATGAGTTATTAGTCCGTCAGTTGGTTAATGAAACTATGTTTTTCAAGGAACAATTCCGAAAAGATTTAAAAAGAAACCTTTAGGAATAAAATGCATGAATGACATATTCGGCCTTGCACACAGAATAATTTTCAAAGTGAATGCGAGGTGGGACTGAGGTTTAAAGACCCAGAGAATTATAAAATTCAGTCCTTACAAAATTACCACAATAGTTAAGCATAAATCATTTTCAAAATATTATGAAATTTTGAATCTTAAAATGTTCCACAATAGAAGGAACAAAATTTACTATTCAAACTTTTCCATGTATAAATATATGTTGTTTTGGCGTTGAGAATGGAGAATTTAAATGGTTCCATCTATACCTAATCATGCCTTCGAGAATTCAAAGGGAAAAATGTGGGACTCTCACGGTGTCACAATCCGCATGTATGATTCAATAAAAGCGGCTATACAGGTACAATGTTTTTATTTTATGCTCGCACTAGTGACATCACCAGAGTAAGTACTTACTCACATATATAAGAGCAGAGTTTACTGTCTCTAAATACTAAATAGTATCAAATTATTTCCATGTGATTCTATTAAACGAAATGACATGTACTCTATATTATGCTCATCATTTGAGAATAATCGAGATTATTAATTTGTTAGTATTTTTTGAGCAAAATGAGCCTAGTAAAGCTTGACAAAATGGATCAACAAAAGGCTTGACATAAGAGGAATCATCCGGCAGAAAAAGGTCATGGCGTAGGCACAACTGTTGAGAATGTCGTAGAGGTTTTCTTGCCAGCGAATGTACCTTTCATGTTTGAACGGGGACAAACCCTCTGGATATATCTACATCTTCAAATAGCTGGACCAAAATACAGCAATGATGGTGCCCAGTTCTTGGGCCTTAAGGTCAGATTTAAAATTTTCTTTTCCTTTTAGCTCTTTAAGTATTTGCAATAACGTTTGAAGTCAAGTTTTAGGCATAATGACAAATATCATTATTGCCAAATAAAAACCTAGCTATAAATTTAAAATAAGATCATAATTGTTTACTATGATAAATATGATGACTATTTATCATAATGGCAAATGTCATTAAACACACCGAATTCCAACACTCTTTAAGAAGTTTAAACACTTTGCCAAGTGTTATTTAGTTCCACGAGAATAGGGTAATAGTTATGAAAACGATTGTTGGAAAGGCAAATTGTTAAATTACAAGATTAGTACAAACATGCACAATTGACACAAAAGGCTAAATAATTTCTTGCTAAAGTTAAAAGACTTGACTAGTAATATCTGCTCTAGCTAGTTTGACCTATTTTAGACTTTTGATCTCTAGCCGATCAAATGATCTTAAGTCCATCCATTTCTTTTATTATTCTACTATCGCCAAAACCAAGAAAAAAGTGGAAATGGTTGAATTGCCTATAGAGCATGTGCTTCATACCTAAAATAAGACAATTCTATTCAATTGCATGGCATTAAGTGTGGATTTAATTCTCACTAAGTTTCTATACTCTTATATGAAATGATATTGTTTGGACGTAAGCTATGTCAATTCACCCAAAATTTTGTATAATATGTAAACCTATAAGAGGTTTGCTAGATTACTAGCTTCAGATACGCAAAAAACAGATGTTCCAAATTTTCTAAGGGGATGTCATAATTTGACGAAGAGAAACCCTTAAAAAGAAAATAGAAATGTAGCTAAAAGTTGTGAAAATTTCATCTACATCACAAATGCCGAGTTTAACTCCTGTAAATTATGGGTTGTACAAATCCAACAAAGAAGAGCTCTATAAGTAAGAGTTCGTCAAGAAGACTACAACAATGAAAAGACCGAGGTATGTACAAAATAGTATTGAGATTTAAGGTCTTCCATTGAGGTAACTCATTTCTGCCTTTCTTTTTTTATCCATGAGATCATTTTATTGAAACTAAATAAATATCTAGCTTGCATGATTATTACAAATGTTTATGTAGAACATGTTGAAAATATTGCTATAAAATTGTTACAATTATCACAATCAATATGACTATATTTTTAGTAGCATATGTTTCATCGTCATGAATCTGAGAAGTTCAATTAAGTTTCCTACACTTAAAATGCTAGATGATCGTGTTCACAATATGTTCATGAATTTAAGTCTCAATAAATTTCCGCTATCTCCATCAACTCACGAAAATCTTTTTAAATTGTTTTAAAAATCATATACGGTGCAAGCACCTAACAAAGACCAGTTTAAAGAAGCATATAGTCAAATAGCTTCAACTCTTATACTTCTCTATGATTCATATAGAATGCACTTCGTCTTGTATAGCATGCAATTGCACATTTGTACATTGTCATGCAGCTAGCGCTATTTAAGTGACTTAAGTGTACAATTAAAGAAGAAGGAAGAAGAAATTGCTATTACGAATGGCAATGACCATAGTCATCAAAGCACGCCCAAAAAAAAAAAAAAAAAAAAAAAAGTGATAAGATTCCGCCAAGACGGATGTAAATCACTGACGAAGCCTAAGTGACAAGATTCCTTAAATAGATGTAAGTCACCAAAAAATGGCTAAGTGATAAGATTCTGCCAAGACGGATGTAAATCACTGACAAAGCCTAAGTGACAAGATTCCTTAAATGGATGTAAGTCACCAAAAAAGTGATAAGATTCCGCCAAGACGGATGTAAATCACTAACGAAGCCTAAGTGACAAGATTCCTTAAATGGATGTAAGTCACCAAAAAAATGGCTAAGTGATAAGATTCCGCCAAGATGGATGTAAATCACTGACAAAGCCTAAGTGACAAGATTCCTTAAATGGATGTAAGTCACCAAAAAAAAGTGATAAGATTCTGCCAAGACGGATGTAAATCACTGACGAAGCCTAAGTGACAAGAGTCCTTAAATGGATGTAAGTCATCAAAAAATAGCTAACTGATAAGATTCCGCCAAGATAAATGTAAATCACTGACAAAGCGTAAGTGACAAGATTTCTTAAATGGATGTAAGTCAAAAAAAAAAAATGGCTAAGTGATAAGATTCTGCCAAGACGGATGTAAATCACTGACGAAGCCTAAATGACGAAGCTCCGTAACTGGATGTAAGTCACCCAAAAGTGGCTAAGTGACTAAATACCCTTAGACGAATGTAAGCAGACAAGGATTCTTACACAAACGCAAGTCAAATGCAAATCAAGAATATCAAATGTGACAACTAGAAAATGAATAAAAGAAGAAGCATCGAAGTCATCAAAAATGGTCATCCAAAGAAATCACCTCGCTCTTCAGTAGTGATAAAAAATGGTCGTCCAAAGAAATCACCTTACACTTCAACAGTGATAAAAAATTGTCGTCCAAAGAAATTAGCTTGTTCTTCAGCAGTGATAAAAAATGACCGTCCAAATAAATTTGCTTACTTTCAAGACCAAGCTATGACCCCTCGAACATCCAAAAGGACCTTCAAAAGGCAGATACTAAGAAGTCTTCACAAAAATACTACCGTTGAAGAAGAAAGTAGTTGAAGATAAAGAAGCTTGAATCTAAACAAGTCAAGAACATTCCCTAAGTCTGACCAGCATAAAGCAAAATCAGACTTGGGAATGGGGGGGGGGCAACTGATGAGTCCTAAAAATCATTAAGGTCGTCCATTAATATGGACAACCTTGCATCATTAGTAGACCAAAAGATGTAACCGTTCAAGCACATTCAACACATTAATGGCGACCGTTATTCATTGGTCTTAAACGCCCATCAATACGATGACTGTTACACATGGGTAATAATCACCTCCAATTATGTATAACAGCTATCCAAATCACCTATAAAAGGGATAGTCCGTCTCACTTGTGAAGGTACGTCAAAAACTACTACAAAATACTATCTAAATATGAAAAATATAGGTTGATACTAACTGAAGTATCGGAGGCTACCCCACCAGGCACAACCCGGTGGTCTATTCGATCTATCTCTCCTTTATCTTGCAGGTCCTACGAGATTGTCTAATACTTTGGATTGGGCGAGTGACCCAAACTGACGATTTTGGCATCATCAGCAATAAAGTAAAAGGTATAAGCAAGATGATAATGTAGGTAGTAGGGACAATGTGCAAACTACCTACAAGTTAAATCATGCATATAACATGCTTGATAATTTGCCCTAGTAAATATGTTGAGTAAAAACTTACTCTTGCGCATTTTAATTGTTGACTAGGGGAATAACTCATAAGTTGATTTTCTATGCACTTGTAGCTGTAGACTTGTAGACACCTTACAGCAATCAAAAGAGATTTTATTTACAGTAGGTTTCAAGTGATTATGTTGGGTTTAATTTACGAGATGGATTAATTAACTCGGGTTATGTTTTTTGGGTTAGATTAAGTTTTATTTTTAATTGAGGGTATTACAGACTTCTTACAATAGAATATTTTATGAACAAAAGATTCCATTAATTTTAACTGAAAAAATAACGGATTTGGCGTATTTGTGTTTTTCTCAAACATGGAGGGGAAATTGGTTGGCTCCAAAAATAAGGGGGAGAAACTGTGAATTACCCTAAACTGAGAAAATAACGGATTTCGGGAATTTTTTTTTCCCCATATTTAAATTGAGTTTATTAACACACAAACACATATGTATTAATTTGGTAGTTTATGGACCATCAGAGACTTTATCAGTTAAGCTAACTGAAACCCACTATAAATTATTAAATATAGAATTTAGTAAGTTTGTTTATATACATATGTTACATTAATGTTTATGTTTATGTCTCTCTCTCTCTCTAGTGTGTGTGTGTGTGTGTGTGTGTGTATAGAAATGCTATGTCCACAATATTTTCACAACAAATCCTAAATGATAAGTTGTTATTGATTGTTACCAATGGGTAAAAAAGTAATTTAAGTTGTGAATTCAAATTAGAACCAATAACAACTTTGCACCCAGGATTTGTTGTACAAATGTTATAACGTAGCACCTCTCATATATATAAAGGTTATAGGTGGTTTTCTTTATGGCTCTACCTTAAGGTTTGCCTTTCTTTTAAACCACAAGCAAAAAGGACCACACATATGACAATCACCTTGAGAATGTTAAGCTATTTAGGAGCCATCTTTTGTTTTTAGCATCAACTAATTAATGTCTTATGCAAATCAAAGGAATAGAATTTATTCTTGCACCAAGTTACATATGTACCTTGAACCTATAGTTTGTGAATTAACATCTCGCTATAAATTTTATTCCTAATAATAATCTCGCTTTAAATTTTGATCTTTCTTGTATTTTCTAAGATAGTATATGCTATTTATCAGAATTTTTTGTTATTAATAGTTTTAAAAATATGCATTTGTCAATTATTTCATCAAACTCAGGAATCTCAAGATTGGTCGATGACAAAGAGAATTTGCTTGCATAAATTGCATAGACATGCTTCCATGAGCATGAGATTTTCTAGAAGTATCATTTGCACATATGAGAGGTGGAAGAGAGTTTGTAAGTGGGTAAGAGTTTTAGCTTTGATCTACACATAAGAATGATTAGACCTAGATCATAATATGTAAAGTAATAACTGGGCTTGGGCTTTTAATAAGGTTTGGTTTGTTTTTAAGAGGTAGCCTATTTTGTATAGAATAACATTTGGTCTAATTGTTAAGAGCAGCCCATATTTTATATATCAATAAAAAAAAAAAAAGTTACTATAATCTATTAGGTAACAGTAAAAAAAGGCTTAATAAAAAGATGTTAAAAAAACTAAATGCAAAATTAGAGCGCTATATGGCATGACCTCATGTATTTCTACATAAGGTCTTTCCTTTTATATATACTATCTTGTAACCCCATGCATATGTAAGGATACATTTAAAGATATACAATAAGATGCATAATATAATTCCTATATATATATATATATATATATAATTTAAATACTATTGATAGTAATTTTTATATTTTGTTAACTCTTTTAAAAAATTTGTAAGTATATTATTAGGTATAAAATGTAAATTGTCCTCTTTATTTATTTTTTATTTTTTTTATGATTCATTTATTCTAGACTTTTTGGTTTTTGTACTTAATAACTCACTTGGATGAATATTTATGATGTGGTCCCACATTTGATTCTAAAATTAAGAAATAAAACTCTTTAAGAATATATAATTTAGGACACATGGCGCAAAATTGGAACACTAATTTGGAATTTTAATTTAAGTTTCTCTCAGCTTCACCTATTATTATATACTAGCATGTAACTCCATGCAAATACGTGGATGCATTTAAAATTAAAAAAAAAAATTATTATAAAATATAAATAATTAGTCAAATTAATTTTTTTAAAAGCATGTAACAGATGTATTCAAGCATACATATAGATACATTTAAAATTAAACACAATTTTTATCATAAAATATAGATAATTAGTCAAATTATTGTTTTTAAAGTAAACGTAATTAGTCACATATTAAAATTCTTATCTAAATTTAATACTACTTATGATCATTTTTTTCTAATTTTTAATAAGATAGAACGTGTGGTGATTTTTGTTATATGATGATTTTTATTTTTTAAGAAAAATGTGGTGATTTTTATTGAGTATATGTGACTGTTTTTCTTAAAAAAATTTATAGTATATTAATATTAGATTCTTAGTATTTTGCACTCATTAACTCACTTGAGACAAAGACTAAAAAACTTAAGTAAACACATGGCACAAGCTTAAGTGGATAATTATGGTATTGTTCCCACATAAATTTAGACACATGGCACAAAATTGGATTATAATTTCAAATTCTAATTCAATTTTCTCTAAGCTTTACCTATTAATATATATATATATATATATACACACACATATATATATAGATGACTTATAAATTTGAATTTTTTTTAGTTATATGATTATGTTTTTTATGGTTTATTATATTGGACTCATCGTTTTCTACACTAAATTAACTAATTTGGCACAAAAATTTAAAAATTTAGATAAGATGAGACACATGGCGCAAAATTAAACTCTAATTGAAATTCAATTTATACACTAAATTAACTCATTTGGCACAAAATTATAAAATTTAGATTAGATGAGACACATGGCGCAAAATTAGACTCTAGTTAAATTTCAATTTGAAACTTAATTAGATTTTCTCTCTGCTTTACCTATTATTATTATATATATATAGACTAGTCACAAACTCGCGCGTTGCACGTGATAAATTTATTTTTTTGGTGATCTCATTATGTATATATATATTCTTTTTTTTTAAACCTTACATATAACTTTTTTTTAAACCTTCACACACACACACACACACACACACACATAAATATAATATGTGAATCTTTACATATTCCATTAAGTAAACTTTAGGGGTGGCAATTCATGTTCGCGGGTCGGGTTTGTGTCGTGTCAAGCTATGAGTATTCGGCTAAATGATTTGACCCGAACTCGACCTGTTTAGTAAACATGTCAGGAATCCTCAACTCGAACACAACTTGTTTATTAAACAGGTCGACCTGACCCTACACATTTAACTCGTTTAATTGACAAGTCATGTAAAAGTTAATTCAAATAACCCGTTTAATAATCTATTTGATTAATAGGTCATACCTAACCTATATAAATTTTATCAATTTCCATATATCTAAAATTAAAATACAATTACAACCATAAATATAGTGATAAACATATAAAAACAACCATAAATTAAGCAATAATATTAAATAATAATAAAACTAATAATTTAATAAGCTAAATAGGTTAGACTGGTCAGACGGGTTCGCATGTGAACACGAACCTGACCCGTTATTAAACAGGTTAGCCTTGTCAACCCGAATATGGCCCGAACCCGTTTAGCCTCAACCCATGACTTGTTTATAAACGGGTTAGTCGTGTCAGGTTTGCAGGTCGTGTAGATTTTGCCACCCTAAACTTTACATATTCTACTTCATTAGATGCGTAAAACCCTAGACTACTACTCCATAATGATAGTTGCTAATTAATTTTATCTTTTTTTTTAATAATCTCATTTATAACGGATCTTAACATTATATATTTACTAACCAATGATTTTCATAACAAAGATGTTAAATGAGAGGTAGCATTGTTCATTGGATTTTCAAAAAGTAATAGTGTATGAAAGTTTTATATATATATATATATATATATATATATAAGGTTAAATGAAATGTCAAAAAAAAGATTTTAAATTTTCTAACTTTATTTCTTATGCAATTTCTATTATTATTGGAGAACATCACTTTTTTAGTTATGATTGGAAATATGGTTTCTATGATTAAAGTTTGGTTAGTTTTAAGTTTAAATTTAGTACTATGATTGTATTTAATTGTGGATTATTGATTTAATTTTTTAAGTGAATGTAACAGTTTATTTTACTATACTATAAACTTTTTAATATTCTCAGTGTGGATATCTCTATTTTATTTTTTTTACTTCTCCTTATAGCCTCTTTGTTTTCCAATGAACGTGAAGTTTGATTTTTTTTTTTTTTCCTACTCTTTATTACTTTGTATTTTTTTTTTCTTTACCATCTCTCTCTCTCTCTCTCTCTCTCTCTCTCTCTCTCCATTGGCAACCTATCGTTTTCCAAAATTTGATGATGATTCTATGGCATTAAATATGCATTATTAGTTTCTTTATGTTATATTTAGTTTAATATCCACATTAATTTTTTAATTAAGTATTTCTAAAATGACATTTGTTTTCTATTTCCATTTTTCCTTTAATGTATTGGGTGTGAGAATGAGTGTTTCCCTAGCATTACTCCACTTTATGAGGACAATTTTATTTATCAAATTGTAAAATATTATATGTTTAATTTTTTTAATATAAAAAAGGAGAGGAAATATAAATAATTTAATGATATGGAGGATGTAGCTAAATTTAAATGTTGAATAAAATAATATGAGGAAAAAAATAATAATAATAAACACCAAATTATCAAAAGCATATTATGTAAAATAATAATAATAATTTTTTATATACTATTTTTAATTCTTTATAATGCAATATGATAACATTCAACAATCAAAGTGAGCAAACTTTATATTTTAAAAATAAATAAATAAATAAAATACAAAACTAAATTGCACCAACCTAAAATAAAGTTATAAGGAATACAAAAATTTGTCAACCTAAAACAAATATGCATGAAAAATTTAAAAAAAAAAAAATCCACCAAAAAATTGAGAGAGAAATAACTTTTTTTTGTGAGAAAAAATTGTCCATAGAATGGAAGAGTGGATGAGAAATTTATTCTAAGAGGATAATAATAAGAAGAAAAATAATAATAAAGGGAAAGAGGAAAAGCGATAGTAGAGGGTTTGGGGAAATGAAAAGGTAAAGGGAATGAGAAATGTTGGAGAAAGTGTAAAATGAATGGTTTTAGACCCCTTAAACCAACTAGGTTAACCTAGTTAATTAGCCAAATGATTAACTTAGTCAAATTATGCAAATCTAGGTTATCACAAACACACAATCATATCAAGAATATAAAACAGCGGAAAAATAAATAACACAATGATATGATGACCCAGGAAACCACACGGTAAAAACTTGGGGAGGATTTGACCTAGCTATCCTCAAGGTAAACTTGAATCCACTATAGGAAAGAATCGAAGTTCATACAAAAGGACTTACAAGCTCCCCGCTTGACTTCCTAATGCTACCCACCAGTAGAACTTACTGACACGACCATGTGCAAGCTCCGAATTCACGGACTCCTTCTTTTTTGGATTCTCCACAAGATACAAGCCCCGACGCTTGTTATTCTTTAAGCTCCAATGGCAGTAGCTGAGTTGATCATCAAGATGTTGAAGTAATCTCTACCTTGAAAACCCTAAATTTATGTGAAGGAAAGCTCCTCAATGATCTCACAAGAGATTCACACAAACCGCAAAGTATGAGCAACAATACAACCAAATCAACTCTAAAAAACGTGGCTAGGGTCTTGTTTTTATACCTAGGGCAAAAACAAAAAACTCAAAACGTTTAATGAGATAGGGGTGAGTTGCAAATTCTACAGAAAAACATTTTGGTCGACTTTCGATTGATCAAGTCTAACTTTCGATCGATCGAGCCAGGCCGAAATGTACCAATGCATCTGAAGCCTCTCGATTCCAACTTTACATAAATTAAATAACTTTGAGCAAGTCTAAACAAGACTAAACATATTGTTTTGATCATGGTTTGCCAACATTACACATTAGAGTTCTAAATACATCAAATCCTAAGTCTTTAGAACCTGACATAAAATATTAAATTTTTAATTTTTTTAAATAAAAAAGATGAGAAAATATAAATAATTTAATGATATGGAGGATCTCATCTTATTTCAATGTTAAATAAAATAAGATGAGAAGAAAAAAAAAGCAAAAATAAAAGAGATAACAATAAACACTAAATTATCTAAATTATGCTATGTAATAGAATAATATTATTTTTTATATACTATCTTCAATTCTTTATAATGCAATAATATGATAACATTTAACAGTCGAAGAGAATAAAAAAAAAATTAAAACACAAAACACAAAAATAAATATCATCAACCCAAATTAGAGTTCTAAAAAATACAAAAATTTATCAACCTAAAGCAGAGATGAAAGAAAAAAAAAATCCATCAAAAATTGTGAGAGAGAGAGAGAGAGAAATAACATTTTTTGTGAGGGAAAACTATGTACAGAATGGAAGAGAGTATGACAAATTTATAGTAAGAAGGTGTGAATAAGAGGAGACAAAATAAAGGAAGATGGAGGGAAAGATGAATAGTGATATTAAGTTAGAGGGTAGTGGGGAGATGAAAAGGTAAGGGAAGGAGAAAAGTTAGAGAAAGTGTAAATATTAAAAAAAAAAAGTGAATGTTAAAAAAATTATTGGAAAATTGGAAAGAGAAAAAGATAATGACATGGATGCTGATGTGACTTAATTGGAGCGTAACAACAATAAATGCTATGCTTTAGCTTTTAAATATTTATAGACTAGAAAGTTAACATTGACACCCAAACTAGTAGATACAAAAATTTGAAAAAAAAATGATACCAAAATAAAAAGGAATTACTAAACAAATGATCAAAAAAAAAAAAAAAAAAACCAAGTACAATTTAGAGAATGAAATTGAAATAAGAAGAAGAAGAAAAGAACAACTCACATAGGATGACAACCAAATAACGTTTTAAAAAAAGAAAATTCCTTGTTTCTCGGCAATACCTTTACCCAAATACATTAATCAACAAATTCTAACCCAAAATATAAATCCAACAAAGGAAAATTTGGGCAATCCTTCTTGACCTTTCAGTTTCAGTCGTTTGATGGTGGCAATAGTATAGTGGTATTTCTCTCTATGTTTCACCGAATATGAAACCTCTGTTCTCCCTCGGTGTATTTTGTTTGTTCATATTGTTTTGTTTGTATTTTATTAACATTGAAAAGGTTTAAAACCAACCAATTCCTTCTCTTCAAATGGTATTTTAACTTTATCGAAAAAAATTTATTAAAAAAAAAAAAGCACTCCCACATTGCCACAATTCTACAATCCCACGTTTAGATTAAAAGGAAACACTCCCACCCAAAAAAACACACTCCAATTCCCACGTTTAGACTTAAGAAAAGAAAAGAGAAAAATAAAAAAATAAAAACCCAATCCCTAATTTAACTAGAATACCCCAAACTAAAGCATTCTTACCCCAAATTCCTTAGTCAAAATCAAATTTAATCCAAACACCTAAATAGATATCAATCCAACCAAAATAACCAAATTTAAATAACAATTAGTCTATAAATTTTAACAATGAAAAAAAAAAAAAAAAAAAAAAAAAAAAACCTTTACCGAGTCTAATGGTGGACAGAACTCTACGAACTCTATTTCAAGATTTGGGTTTGCATATTAGAGAGTGGCAGCGATGAGAGAGGGGATAGGTTATGTGTAGCGTATGAGTAAATTATTAAAAAATCTAAATCTAAACCAATTCAACCAAGAAATTCAAACCAAAATTATATTCAATTCCCTGATTTGAAAACGAAAAGGAAAAAAACAATAACAATAACTTTACCGGTTATGGGTACACAACTTGCCTCTCTGATGGCGGCAGATTTTTCTTTCTCTATGTGCTTGCAGTTCTAGTGGTGTACGTTTGGTGAGGAATCAAACGGGTATAGCGAGTTTTTTTCTTTTTTTCTTTTTCTATCGCAAGTGTTTTTTGAGAGCATTGCAAGTCTTGTATTTTAACTGGTTATTTTTTATTTATATACTGAGAAACTATCAAACGGTGTTTTAATGTGAAACGGTATAATTTATCGCCTTTTAAGTGTGAACGTGGCTGAATTTTAGATGGGCATCTTTCCTGCATGGCAGCACCTCCTTAATTGCAGGAAAAGGCTTCTGCTATTATATATAGTATATGATATATATTTCGCCGGTCTGTGTTTAGTTTCGTCGATCTCTTGTTCTTCCTCTATCTCTGCATAGCAAGCAAGTCTTTTGGTTGATCGAACTTTAAAGTTTAAAGGATGCAATTGAGTGAATAATTATGTTGGTCACGGGGTAGTCCTGTTCCTCAATCTCAATTCATGTGCGCCTTATGAACTGTATCTATGTCTCTCTATTTATGTCTCTGTATCTGTCTCTCTCTATCTCCGTATCTCAATACCTCTATGGACCTTTCATCATATTTAATTTTGACTGGTGAGTTTTTATTAAACTAGGAAACTATTAAAACGATGCCTTTTCGCTGCAGAAACAATATAAACATTCTCTTTTAAATTGCAAGGGTGGCAGAATTTTAGATGGGCATTTTTCCTACATGGCAGCACCTCCTTAATTGCAGGAAAAGGCTTCTGCTATTATATATAGTATATGATATAGATTTCACCAGTCTATGTTTAGTTTTGTCGATCTCTTGTTCTTCCTTTATCTCCGCACAACAAGCAAGTCTTCTGGTTGATCGAACTTTAAACTTTAAAGGATGCAATTAAGTGAATAATTATGTTGGTCACAGGGTAGTTCTGTTCCTCAATCTCAATTCTTGTGCACCTTACGAACTATATCTATGTCTCTCTATTTCTCTATATCTATCTCTCTCTATTTCTCTGTATCTATCTCTCTATCTCCGTATCTCAATACCTCTATGGACCTTTCATCTTATTTAATTTTGACTGGTGAGTTTTTATTAAACTAGGAAACTATTAAAACGGTGCTTTTTCGCTGCGGAAACAATATAAACTTTCGCTTTTTAATTGCAAGCATGGCGGAATTTTAGATAGACCTTTTGCCTACATAGTAGCACGGCCTTAATTGTAGGAAAAGGCTTCTGCTTATATATAGTATATGATATTGATAGGGATTCATTTAGTTGTTTTACTTTAATAAATTATTAAATTGTTGAATTTAATGTGTGAGTTTGTGTTTATGTTTATATTTATGTTAATGTTGTATTGTGTTGTGTGTGTGTGTGTGTGTGTGTGTGTTTGGGGGGGGGGGGGGGTGTTTACCTGGCCTTTATTTTAACAAAAAATGCACAACTTTTGCCACATGCAATTCTCCATGTGACTAACTATGATTGGTGAAGAAAAAGTGGTATCTCCATGTGAAAGTGACAAATAACCAATTATAGTGTGCTACATAGGAGAATTGCGGCAAAAGTGGTGAGTTTGTTTGTGATAGTAGAACCCTTATTTTAAACTAGAAACAGATTGAACGCCCACGTGACCTTCACATGGAAAATGTTGACCAACAAAAAAGCTTCCCAAATGTGTTCAAGAGAGGCATAGCCAAGTTAAAGTTCCAAAATAGTCCCTAAAGGTAAAATTCTAGCAACTATACTCATCCATGTTCACGAATACTTAAACCCCTTAATGACTATGGGAAAAATATTTCAAATCAAAGTTCAATATCTAAGCTCTAAATAACCAAAATTCAATGAGAAATTCAATTCCTAGCTAGTGTTACATTAGGTAAAAACCAAAAAGGTAAATTTTGTCAATTTTTCAAGAAAATGCTACATCCACAACATTTTTACAACAAATTATAGGTGGTAAGTGTTACTGTTTGGTTCTAATTGAATTTACCACTTAAATTATTTTTTTACCCATATGTAATAGTCAATAGAATTTCTTACATTCAATTCGGGTTCGACAGTCTCTACAGTCTACAAGGTCGTTGCCCTGACAACCAAATCAAACGACATCTATACATATAAAGATTCATTGAAACACACTCTTTGCTTTGGCAAAAGCCAAAAGCCTCTTACGATTTGTTGCAATTCTTACAGTACAACACTACAGCCAAAAGGGGCGTGCAGTGGTTCCTCTTTCTAAACATAGTAAGGTTAACTTTGCTACCCATGAGTAGTGGCGACTCCAAAAATTTTGTCCAGGGTGTTCCTATTCCACTTTGAAAAAATTTTAGGTCATTTCAGTCTATTTTGGGACGTTTCAGTAAATACTGGCTGAAATTCAAAATTTGGCCAACATGAAGTTTGTGCTTAAAAAAAAAAAAAAATGTTCTTAAAATCAAAACAAATTTGCATTTTGTACACCGAAAAACCTCAAAAGGAAAAAAAAAAAAAAAAAAGAAATGAAATGAAATGAACAAAGGTACATGTACAACAAACTATAAGTTCATTTGAAATATTAATAAAATTATTAATTATTGTTGTTTAGTTGTTTCATAAATTTGTTTGTCTTTTATAAACTATAATTTGTTGTATTGTTGTTTCATTAATTATTAAATTATTAATTGTTGTTTACCCTAATATAATTTAATTTGTTTGTCTTTTATAATGTATTAGTTAATTAAATTATTAATTATTGATGTTTAGTTGCTTCATTAATTTTTTTTAACTAACTATTAGCAGTCTAACACACACCCCACTGTGCATTAGCACACACAAGCACACACTTTATGTGTGCACACACCCTTGCCTTTTTGATATCGTACTTGAGGTCGTTTCAGTTTAGCTAGAGAAATGAAATATTTCGGTACCAGTTAATACCGGTGTACTGTTTCGAAATTACCGCTAAATATATATATATATATATATATATATATATATTCTCTTAAAAATAAAAAAAATGATTTTAAAGTCTGACATAATAATTTCTTTAAATATTAATAATTATGGTTGTAGTATAATTTTTTTTTTAAGAAGAGTTGTAGTTTAAATTAATAATAGTACTAAGTGCATGCGCTTACCAAATGTAGTAATGAAAAAAAAAATCAATGTGCAAACCAAAAAAAAAAAAAAAAAAAAAAATCAATGTGCAAAAGTTAAAGCTAAGACACATGGGTGCTTTGAGCTGAGTTTTAAAATTTTGAAAACTTTTGACTCATTTAATGACTTCAGTATTCACGTGGGAATGGGACTTTACTGTACAAAACAAGATATAGGCGTTCAAAACTAGAAACACCAGAGAACAGAGAAGCAGAAAAGACGAAGAAAAACAGAGAACGGAGAAGAAAAGGCGAGGAAGAAGAAGCTAAAGCAAGTGGGGAGACTGTGATTGACAAAATGGAAGTGGCCGGAGACATGGAAGTGACTGGCGATGTGATGGTGAGTGGCTGTGACGACAAAAACTGATGATTTTTTGCTTTTTCTTTTTCTTTTTCTTTTCAGACTCTCTGTTACAATTTTTTTTTAGTTCAAAATTTGTTTAGCGTAAAATTTTTGAGGTTGTTCCTGATATTGCTTGAGGGTGTTCCTATTTTTTTTTTAAGGAAAAACAAATAAAAAAATTTTGAATTATTATATATAATTTCTTTTTTTCAAGCCAGGGTGTTCCTGGGAACACCTTGGACTCTGCGTGGCGTCGCCATTGCCCATGTGGCTGCTAAGTTTCCTTTATACTCCAATGCGTCTTAGTTGTGCAAGCCAACTTCAACTGTAGCTGTCGTGAGTGTAGATAATGGAGGAATTGTTCCTCCTTGTCTCTCTGTTGTTAAGCAAAGGGGGATTTTCCTTCTTATCTTCAGCAGTAGAAGTTGTCTGTCCCTTCTACACGAAGGAGTGTTTTGTTTTGGGATTGTTTTTTAGTCTCTCTAGAGACATCAAGAATATCCGTGGAGCTTGTGGGGTTTTTTTTGTTGTGGGGTTGGAGAAGCACTTTTCTTTTTGTGATGAGTTTACTACTCATTCTACGTCAACAAATATGGAGGAAATCACTGATACTTGGCAAAAAGTGTCAGAGCAACAATTTGGACCTACTTTTAGCCGGGAAAGGTGAAATGTATGTGCCTGGGCATTATGAGTGAAATCAGTCTTGCCCAACAGGGAGGAGTACAGCAGAGACTGGGAAAAGAGGGAGGAACGCAGCAAGCTCGGTGGAGGAGGGCAGTGATGACGTGGTGCACAGGAAAGTTTCTTCAGTTACAACTCATGAAGTAACGCCCTCTTTACTGCTGCCCACAGCCATGCAGCTGGTTACGGTTTCAACGCCTGCAATTATTGAGGAATTAGTGCTGCATAAGTCCACGTTTGTGGCAGAAATAAATAATAATGATGAGTTATTATTGGCTTGGACTATTGTACCTGATATGAAGTCTAACAACCAGCTAGCACAGAATTTGAAGTGTAATGCAATCAATAGTCCAGCTAAGGTAAAGATTGTTTTGCCACCTAATCCATGCAATCCAGAGCTAATTAATGCAGCAGTTGATGACACAATTATGCCCGAGAATCCTGGAGCTTGCTGTGTTTTTTCTTCAACTGATACAAGTGAGTTGATTCCAATTAATGCCTCGGATTAGTCAGTAAGGTCCAATCAATTCCTAGCAGTGGCTACACTGAAACCTATCCTACGGGTTCTGCATGATGCTCGGTCTGCACAAGCACCTTATGTACTTTCAATTCCTCCAAAACCTCCAAACCGTGGCAGCCTTGCTCATCAACACACGGGGTGGACTCCTCCAGTCAATCACATGTTCAAGCCAAGGAAGCGCTTAAGTTCACTCAAGAGCGTGGTCTATTAGCCATTATTCTCGAAGGTGACTCAAAGCGCACTATTGATTCTCTGTTATGCGAGGACGTATCCCTAGCAGACATTGGACACCTCATAGATGAAGCAAAGATGTCTGATATTAGAGCTGTTTTGGCTTCTTTCTCACAAAAAATCCCTCCAGCATACAAGGCTGAAGAGATTGAGGCGCTAGCAGCACTCAATGCATTGTCATTTGCGTTTGAGTTGGGATTTCGTAGTACTATCCCTAAAGGTGATAGACTCAAGCTTTGAAGTCAGAAGAGCGTAGCTTATCACCAACGGGTTTGCTGACTGAAGATGCGAAAATGTTTGCTAATAGTTTTGTAAGATTGTTGTATTCTCACATTAAGAGAAACGACAATGAGGTTGCTCATAGTTTGGCTAAAAATGTGTTATGCATACCAGATTTTCAAATATGAATGGAAGATATTCCATCACATATTGTTTCGATTTTACAATTGGATGTAGTTGAATTTCATTAATAAAATCTATCAATTTCTTTCTCAAAAAAAAGAAAAAAAGAAAAAAAGAATTTCTTACCTTGATTGGTTTCTTGATTTCTTTTTGGCTCCTAAAAATGGATCTTGCACCCTTCTTAACACTTTCTTTTTCTCAAATTTTGATGGTCATTAGATACCAAATATCTAGTTTCAATAAATATCTTGATAGAAATCAAAACCTTAGTGGTATGGTATGAGCTAACCCTGAAAACCAGTTCATCAAAAACCCTAAAGTTTTGAAGGGTCGCCATCTCCAAGATTGGGGTTTCTCCTTCCTAGCCGTCTCTCACCTCTTTCTATAATATATGTTTAATGAAGGAACCTAAAGAGTCCTAAATATCCCACCCAGATTTTTCTAAATCTATAATTGTCCCTAATTTATTCAGGTAGATTTGGACTCCAAAGTTTATCTTAGTAACTCTAAAGTCCTAGTCAAATAAAATTTCATTCACTTATCATTTCTTAAGCAGTACATAAGTAGTGGGAAATAGAATCCGAGTTAGAACACAAATTTCTAATCTAATAATAATTAAAAACAATCGTGCACGGTGTTACATGGACAACTAGGATATTTCTTAAAATAATATAAGAATTTTTCTCTCCACAGGTTTCCCTTTTGATTGAAAGCATAGTTTTGTAGGAAAAATTAGGACTTCACAATTGTCCAAATAATGCAAAAAAAAATATTTTGGATGGTTGAGATAAATCTTCCAAAGACTTTAGAAGCCTAAGGTTAGCCAAATTTGTGAGAAATGAACTTGAATCAATTTTAAGAGATTCTGTAACTTCTCTAGTTGCACAATAGGTTCAACTTATAAAAAAAAAATCATATCACACTTATTTCTTGTCCAAAATCGATCAAATTTGTAATCATTCATGAGCTACAAATAGATAGATCAGTATGTTCCCCAAAACGAATGGGGCAACAATGGAAAATACAGGAATACCCTACAGATTAAATCCTATAATTCTCTCTCTCTCTCTTTTCCTTTTCCTTTTTCTTTGGTCGAATTTGATTAGCTTTCTAAGGATCTCATAACCACAATGTACATAAGTGGATCTACATGCTTCAAATCAAGCATGGTATGGTATATCTGTTGACTGTTGCAATGCAAATTCAGATAGAATAATTATTTCCATCTTCTAGGACAGTGAGTAGCACAAACCATATCCTACCGACCCTCTAACAATGTATCAGTTATCTCATTTGAACTGGAATTCATTCTATCATTTAATGATGGATATGTCTCTGGAAGGCACCTTTCTGCATAAAATCCGGGTCGTCCAGGCTGAGCTAACAACACACTTTCACTATCCAACATCAAAAGCACAGATGGCATTGTTGGCCTCTCTTCCGGGCGCTGTTGGACACACAAAAGACCCACTTGAATATATCTTAGTGCTTCAGAAGCAGGGAATTGATTCTCAAGCAACACATCCATTAGGTCCAAGGCATTTCCTCCTTGCCAAAGTTTCCATGCCTAAAATAACAAAAAAGAGAGATTTTAGTAGCAAAATACCAAAATGATATATATAAGGTAAGCATGTGTTTACTTACTAAGTTCCAACAACTCTTTTCTTCTTTGATTCAGTTTGATTTCCACCAAATATTCTTGCCATTCCAAAATCTGAAATTTTGGGATTCATTTCACTGTCTAACAGAATATTGCTGACTTTTAGATCCCCATGGATTACTTTGAGTCTTGGATCTCTACGAAGATAAAGAAGTCCTCGAGCTATCCCAATAACAATGTCTAATCTCTTTTGCCAGTTGAGCGAACGATGCCTTGCTTCATCTGCCCAATCATTACATTGTATACAAGTTGACTTCCAATGGTTTGAAACTATGGCAGTTTAGCCAGTTTGTAAATATAACTTATAGGACTAGAAAATCAATAAGAGAGACCAAATGACCAATATGCTGCACTAAATTCAAACACACATATGTTTGTGTGTGTGCGTGCATGTGTGAGAGAGAGAGAGATACCAAGCAAAGATTAAGGAGTCCAAGCCCAAAGAGACTGTTGTTGCTGCTGCTAATGTTTGCCATGGCCATGGAGCTGACCATCAATACAGGGTCGAACCCTTATACAAGACAACTTGTGGAGAGCCAGTAGGATTCATCTTATAAGAGTATTGCACTATTGCCCAATTCCGGGGTCATCTTGTGACTTCCAAGATGTCAAAAACCTTTCCAGTCCAGTTATACAATTCAACCCCAGCCACATGTAGGGTAGTCAAAGCTTTGCCATAACACCTTTTTGTTATTGCCCCGGACCAATACCAGGTTCCCTGAATCTTGAAGCGGAGCAACAGAGGAGGTTGTCCCTTGGACAGAAACATTTGTAGACCATACAAGATGGTTATAACTGTCATGGAGGATGAGGTTTCCAAACGGGTTGATGGAGAGAACTCCAGAGGAATCATTGATAGGATCATTCCTGTTTGCAACCCAAATTACAGTTTGTTTTGTCACTTTGACATACCAAATACCAAGATACTGATAGCTGGAGTTGCCAGGGCTGAAGAAGCCTAAGGCAAAATTATTCTTTGGAAATCAAAGATTGGCCATCCTTGATGGATTGGTCTGGTGTTAAGGTATCAAGGAAAGTGCAAAATGGAAAGAAAAGAATGATTAGAATGAAAGACAACCATTTTTTCAGCATCCATGTTTGTTTCAGTGATTATTTATTTACTGGAATTAAAAAAAAAAAAATGGTTGGGAAAATTATATTGATATTTGGTTTGATTGAGGATTATGAAGTCTCCTTACCAAGAGAGGGAGAGAGGAAGTTAGGAATCTCTCTGATCATTGTCTCGGAATATTTTTATTTAGGACTAAGTATCCGTTCCTGCAAACCAAAATGGACTATTTAAAATAAGTATTTCGACATTTAATCTGCCAGTCATTTTCAAGTTTACAAAAGCGTTCACTGATAATTGATGCCTAGAATGCCTCCAATCCCTAGATGCAATTCTGAACTTGTGATGCTTAGTGACTGTGTAAGCCGGCTTATTGACCTGATCCAATTCTCCATTTTGATACACTATTTTTTTGTTCAAAAAAAGAGGTGCTTAGTCCATAGATAGGCTTATTAGGATACAAAGTGTTATCAAGGCAGGGCAAACTATCCTAGCTTACAATGATAATTGGTAATTTGGCATCCTGACTGATCTTGGGCCAGCCACAGCCAACTCATCTGAGCTTGATTCCTAGAGCTTTTTCTGTTCTTCAGCTAACCTCAGTCCAGCAAATTTCAGTGGCTTTTACAAACTAGTATGCAATCTACTATATGCCTTGCTTGTATCCAAAAAGAAGAGATGTAAAACAATACAGCTCATTGGAAGCACAATTTTAACTTTTAAAAATGATTACATATATTCACAACCAAGCATATGAGATCAATATATATTCTATCTGTCATGTAAAGCCTTAAGTACAAGGTAATGGACAAGGTAAACTGTATTGCACAACCAAAACAATTGGATTTATAATGTCTTTCATTAACCCTTTAATAGTGTAACATAATATTCACCTCATTTATTGTACCATATCCCCCATCCATTTCAAATTCTGCTGTATGAAGAAGCAGATATAGAGAACTTCAACAAATGATTAAATTTTTGGCCTAAAGTCAGTAGAAAGAGCAATGCTAATCAAAATTCTTATTGAGACATTATTAAAGAATGGTGTCATATGGTAGCCATAGAATATACCTTAGGACCCATGGTAAATTTGACAGCAACAGCAAGCTCCTCCACACCCTTTAGCATAAGACAAAGAGCCCAGGCCAACCCGAATTTTATATCTTTGGTAGGGAGACTTCATATTCCTAAATCAAACCAAATATCAAAATTTTTCCCCCATACCCCAAAAATAGTTATTTTAAGTGAAAGACCAATAAGGCAATAACACAAACATGGATGCTGAAAAACCAGTCATTTATTTGATTCTGATTCTTCTTTTCTTCCCATTTTGCATTTCCCTTGACACCTAAACATCAGATCAATCCAAAAAGGATGTCCCTTTTTTTTTTTTTTTTTTTTTTTAAATTCCAAACAATGATTATTGGAATTGGACCATAAGTTGGAGATGATACTATAGTTATCTCATTAAAATTAGCTTTGCATTCACGCAACTTTTATAAACTTTGTTTTATATTTCACAAGACCAATGGGGTAACAGGTCTTAATTATCTATCTTATACTCTAATAAAAAAAATAAGATGGGCTTTTTAAGGCATAACATCATTAACTTGACCTAAGAAACCAAACCCAAGTTAGCCCAGGAATTTACAATCTGTGTATCACAAAATGAAATCACCAAAGAGCCAAAATAACCAACTCTTTTGGGTCCATGTGAGCTTTTGATAAGTCCATGAAACATAATAGATCACTAACAAATGAATTATTCTTCAGCAAGCTATATATGATCACAAGTTTGGAGTTTCAAACTTATTACTTTTGCTACTTTAAATAGTAAATGCGAATATGATTAAGATGTAAATGTAATTTTGCATTGCACTACAAGCTAAGTTGCCTTTCTCTTAGACAAGGCAAGGGGAAGCACATACCTCCCTGAGTTGACAAACCAACCAAGCTATGCTAAAAAAAAATTGCTTTCCAGTCCACTGCACAGTAGCACCAGAAAGCTTATAAGGAAAAAAGAAAAAAGAAAAAATCAGTTTTCATACAAAGTGTTTGGACATTATATCTATATTACTATTCCAGAACATTGAACATACATGTCACAAATTTTATTTCATCAGATAGAAAACTTAAATTTGACAGGCCAATAGGCATACAAGTGTCTCAAACTCTACAATTTACAATAACAACACATTGCAATAACTTTTCAGTAGTCAAATTTTCAAAAAAGATAAATTTATCTATTAGATAAGCATTAAATAGAATAAACAGGTGCACAAAGATTGGAATCACCATTAGATTTTGAGAAGTCAATAAAATGTAGTTTTCACTAACAAAAAAACTAACCACCAAAGCCTCCAAAATCAACTAGAAAGCCCCAAAACCATGACCCAAATCTCAAAAACTAAACTTTCCACGTCTAAACAAGGTAAAACATTCTAAATCAATACCACAGTTCATGTACAAGATCAGAACAAAAAAAGATTAGAAATTTTAAGAAAGAAGGAAAACGGATAATCAAAGCTTTGCCATAACACCTTTTTGTTATTCCCCTGGATCAATACCAGGTTTCTTGAATCTTGAAGCTGAGCAACAGAAGAGGCTGTAACTTGGACAGAAACATTTGTAGACCAAAGAAGACAGTTTAAACTGTCATGGAGGACAAGGTTTCCAAACTGGTTGATGGAGAGAACTCCAGCGGAATCATTGATAGGATCATTCCTGTTTGCAACTCACACAACAGTTTGTTTTGTCAATTTGACATACCAAAAACCAAGAAACTGATAGCTGGAGTTGCCAGGGCTGAAGAAGCCTAAGGCAAAATTATTCTTTGGTAATCAAAGACTGGCCATCCTTGATGGATTCATCTGGTGTTAAGGTGTCAAGGGAAATGCAAAATGGAAATAAACTAGTGATTAGAATCAAAGACATAACCAATTTTTCAGCATCCATGTTTGTTTTAGTGATCTTTTACTTCTTTTTTTTGGGGTGGGAAAAACATATTGATATTTGGTTTGATTGAGGATTATGAAGTCTCTTTACCAAAAAAGAAAACAGGTAGAGAATTATGAAGTCTTATCTCTCTAATCCCTATCTCTAAATCTTTTTATTATAGGTATTAAGCATCCCTTCTTTCAAACCAAAAATGTAGCGTACCAAAATGGATTTCGGATAGTGTCAATAAGCCAGCTTACACAGTCACTAAGCATCGCAAGTCCAGAATTGCGTCTAGGGATTGGAGGCATTCTATGCATCAATTATCAGTGAAGGCTTTTGTCAACTTGAAAATGACTAGCAGATTATCACAAATATACTTTTCTTTAGTTTTAGAGAAACTTAATGGATGGCTAGAGTGATATGTTAGTATTGTTAACTTTTAGCATTTTTTCCATACTTTAGTGAGTAATTGATAGTTTGATTAAGTTGGCAAACAAGTAGTCGAGAAAATGGGATGATATTGGTTTATTGGGATATAAACAGTTATCAAGGGAAAAACAAAAAGGCCGGGCCAACTATTCCAGCTTGAGATGGTAATTGGTAATTCGGCATCTTGACTGATCTTGGCCCAGCCACAGCCAACTAGTCTGAGCATGATTTCTAGAGCTTTCATAAATCAACTTATTAATAGTTGATTAAAGCTTTTACTGTTGAGTTAGCGGAAACTCTGTCACTAGATTGTTGAACAAAAGACTGAACAAGAGAGCTTTTATTTAAAACTTGACTCTTTAAATTACAACACTTTACAAGCACTAATGCTTTGACTCACTAACACTAGTGCACTGCAAACAGGGCACTTACTCACCAAATACACTTGCACACACCTCACTTCTAGACACCTACACACCTCACTAACACTAGTGCACTGCAAACATGGCACTTACTCACCAAATACACTGGAACACACTTCACCACCTCATAAAACTTCACACATCTCTAACTTGGTGCTTTATGATACACTTCACTTCACACGTCTCTCACAGCTCTCACTAATCTCACACTCTACTTCATAAGTCTCTCACAGCTCATGCCACAAGTGGGAACCAAAGGTTCCTATTTAAACAAGCATAAGGTCCGTTAAGTAACCGACATTGAAGCTTCTAGCTTCATCTAATTTCTGCCACCAGAGATCTAGTAGTTCTAGGCTTTATTTTATTATTATTTTAATATCTAGCCCATGACAGTCTCTAGACTATTCAACAATTTGTGGCTGAGTTTTACTTCTACATAGAAGTCTCTAGAGACATCTCATAGTGAAATCCGGAAAGAGCATCATGGAGAAATTTCCAGAATGCAAGAGAATTTTCTAGAGAATGAGAGAGAGGCGGTGCTTGATTTTAACATTTACAAACTAGTATGCTGTCTACTATATGCTTTGCTTGTTTTTTAAAAGAAAAGGTGGAAGATGAAACAGCTCATTGGAAGCACAATTTTAAAGTTCAAAAGACTACATAGACTCCCAACCAAGCACATGAGATCAATAAATAATGCATCTGGCATGTAAGCCTTAAGTACAAGGTATTGAACAAGGTAAACTGTATTGCACGACCAAAACACATGGATCTATAATGTTTTTTTTTCGACTCTTCAATACTGTAACATAATATTCACCTCATTTTTTGTACCATATCTCTCATCCATTTCAAAATCTGGTGTTCGGAGAGAGCATTTAAAAAAAAAAAATCAATAAAGAATTGATTTTTGGGCCAAAAATCAGTAGAAAGACCAATGCTAATCAAACTTCTTATTGAGATATGAATTGCATAGATTGCATGAGTTAGAAATATGAATTAAAGAATGGTGTGATTATGTAGCTATAGAATATACCTTAGGACCCATGGTGACTTTGACGGCAACAGCAAGCTCCACCACACCCTTTAGCATAAGACAAAGAGCCCAGGCCAAAAACCCGAATTTTATATCTTTGGCTATATAGTTTCTTCTCCTCCTCAATCGGCCAATCTAAATCACACAACAGAGAGCATTGTCCTTCTCTCTCAACAACAACACCATAAGGCAAGCACAAACACTCTCAAGTCTCAATAATCCCCCCCCCCCCCCTCTCTCTCTCTCTCTCTCTCTCCCTCTCTCCAAGCTGAAAGCTCGCATTTTTCTTCAAGAATGGAGTTGGGTGTCGTCACAAAGGGAAGGGAGTCAAGGACACAAGCAGGTGGGTCATGGGTGTTTGAACTTGGGACAAGTCGTCTCCCAAATTGTATCCGAAAATCTCCGTTTTGTTTGCAATCATTTTTCTTTTTCTTTTTCTTTTCTTTTTTATGCAAACCTAATACATTTTATTTTACATTCAATTATTATTGAATAAAGTTTAATTACCAAATTAGTTGTTGCTTAAAACTATAATTTTAGTTAATTTCTTTTTATTAAAAGTAAATTTTGATAAATTTATTATTAGATTACATTTTTTTCTTATTTCCTCCATACTTGTAAAATTTCTAAAAAATTAAAAATCAATAGTTATGTTATCAATAAATTGTTTAAATTGCAAAATTTTGTAGTCTAAAATTATGTATAAAATATAATTATATAGATTATATAATAAATAATATTCAATTGATACAATATTTGACATATGTATTAAGAGCGTAAAGAACGTGTAATCCAACAGTTAGATTTTCGAAATATATAGTAATGTTAATAATATTGAGTAAGATTATAACCTTAGACTATAACTTATTTTGTAGCTAAATTTTATCCAATATTATATATAAGAGATATTTTGAAAATGGAAAAAAATTAATGAAATGCCCTAAAAACATTGGTTTATGATATATTTTTGGAAACCTTTTATAGGGAAATTTTTTTTTATAGTTTTTTATATTTCCCACGAAAATGATATTAGTTTTAAATTTGTTTATTAACAAATACCCTAAAAACACCCATTAAATAATGTAATTTGTAGTTGGAATTTTTTTTTTCGTAGTACTCCTTACAAACAATTCATCTTCTATATGACCTTCTTTTTTTTTTTAGAAACCTCTTCTATATGACTTAAATGACCAACAAATGAAACAAATATAAGTAAATCCACCACTTATATTAAAATAAAAAGTAAAATAAAAAATAAGACTATAATAACATATGAAAAATATAATTTTATTAAGAACCTATCTACATTATTTTGAGAATGTGACATAATTGTCAATGAAGTAGTTCATCTTTATACACAAACATCTCCACTCAAAGCATCACTAAAGTGGACTGAATGGACCGAAGTGAACCGAAATAGAACGTAATGGACTGAATTAGACGAAACTGGACCAAAGTGTACCGAATGGAATGAAATGGACTGAAGTGGACCGAATAGAATAAGGTAGACCATAATGGACCGAATAGGACCAAATTGGATCAAAGAGGACCAAAATTGATTTAAGTTCGAACTAAACAAAAGTGAACTGAATGGACCAAAATAGATCGAGTGAATCAAATAGACCGCAATGGACCAAACTGGACAGAATTGGACCAAAGTGGACCGAATAGGCCAAAATGGACTAAAATGTTACTTTGATATGATCAATGGGAGCATAACAACAATAAATTCTATACTTTAGTTTTTAGATATTATGTAGATAAGGTTAAGTCCCCTCTTTTCTCACTCTAACATGAGTGGTTTTGAAAAAAGGAACTAGGAGAGGAAGACTTGCATGTATTGTTGCTGGGTGTATGCAATCAAATATCTATTGTAAATCTATTCATGACATTAAGAGAGAAGTAAGTAAAATTATATTGTTCTTATAATTAGGGTTAAATGTCGTTACACACATTATTTTACACATTTGTACACACACGATATAAATTTTCACTTGAAAATTGTGAAATTTCAATGCATTTTGTGTGTGTATGGACGAATATGTAAAACTATATAAAACAAACACTATTCATTAATTAGTTGTGTTCTAATCAAGTATATGTGTTCTTATGTTGATTGCTTCACTCTTTAGAATTGGTTTATGTTGTAGTTGTGGTTAATTTATTAGTATTGTGATTACCAAAAAATTGATCTAATCAAGTCATTGTTAATTAATCTGCATAATTATCAAAAGGTATCTAAATTAAAACTTTTGAATTATAATTTATCCCCTATTTTATTTGTCCATAGAAATTAAACTATCCAGAGCATATTGTCAACGTTTTTTTGTTTTAAGCTTGGCCCAATTTTCAATTTAATAAAACACACAGACAAAAGTATTACAGGAAGGTTCTGGTTCAAAGACTATTGTAACTAACTTGGAATCTAACGGCTATATATTAGGGAGACGTCATCGTTTGGTGGAATACATTTAAAAGGCTTTAATTAAACATCATTGTTGGTATCAATAATATCACGTGGACACGTTTGTGTTTTAATGACAGCACGTGAGGCTTAGTCAGAAATGTCATCGTTTCCTTCCAAAAAGTAAATGACCAAACTAACCACCGCACATCCTTGGTGCGATGGTCACTCTATAAGTATAAGTGCTTGTGAGATATGGGGGGGAAGGGTCGAGGTTCAAGTCTTCAGAAGGAACCTTCACACACATATACACTTATATTAGACTAGAGTATAATTTCTTTCTTGTATTAAAAAAAAAAAAAAGTGATCTGTAGACGACTAAATTTCTAATTCGAAATAAATCAAACAAGTAAAATAGTTGTACAAATGCGAATTTGTATTGATGATTGTGGTATAATTCTCTGTAATTACAAAAGAGTTATCCTTTGATTCGATCTCATTGCAAGACTTATTGATTTAGATTTGTGGTAATGTGATTGTGACTTGAACACAAAATATCCTTTAATTTGGTTGAGAGATAGATCGAATATTGCTAAAACGGAATTACAATGAATCTCTGGCTATGAGCTTGTTAGAAATCCTTTGTTCTTCACGTTCTTCATGTTTTTCGTGTTCTTGGATTTGTGGTGGAAGTTTTTCGAGGCTTTAGAGGCTTGAATCCGTAGAACTTCACTGATTTGTGATTTGTTGATGTTTTTGGACACTTTAGGCTTGATTCCCACAAACTTTTGGATCTAGGCGGATGATTTGGATGATTTGGATGATTTCTCTTCGAATGTTCTTCGTATTCGAAGTTGAAGTTCTTGAAGTTCTTGGAGGCTTTGGAGCTTGGTTCCGGCAGAGCTTCTGGACTTCTGAGTGCTTCAATTGATTTGGTGTTCTCCTAAATGTCTCAGGAAGGCTTCTATTTATAGGAGTTTTGGGGTAGGTAAGCGACATGTGGCGAAGTCTGATTGGTCTGCTTATGTCATCGCTTACACGTGCTGGCTTGATTGTGTCATCGCTTACACGTGCGAGGTTGCTTATGTCATCGCTTGCACGAACTGATGCATGATTGGTTCTTGTATGACACTTGGCGAATTTCTGTTGGCTTCTGAATAGTAATAGTAAAACCTAGCATGTGGTGCTTTGTAATTGGCTGCATTTTGTGGACTTGGTAGTGTGACGTGTCAACTTGTGATAAGTCGGGAATTTTCCTTCTCTACATGATCAAACTAGACCAAATGGACCAAACACACACTCTTACCCTCTTCGTCTCTCTCACTCACAGCCATGGCATTACCCCCCCCCCCCCCTCTCTCTCTCTCTCTCTCTCTCTCTCTCTCTCATTTTGATGACTTTAAGTTAAATGCTCCTATTGTTTTAGACAAAATTATAGTCAAAACATTTTTCCCAATCAACTGAAAATGAGGGATCAATTTTTTCACCTAATAAAATGGGGAAAGAAGGAATTCAAGTCACGACAGCTAGTCTCATCTCATCCCTTTCTCTAATGGATGTTTTTTATTTTATTTTTAAGGTTCTTCTTAATGGGTGGTTAGAAATAATATTAAATTCCTACAAGGCTCATGATCTATTTCTAGTTAATAATAGCTTATACAAACTACAAACTACAGAGTCTCCTATATGCATTGCTTATATCCAAAAAGGAATGGCTAGCCATGTCTCTCGAGTCAGGATTTTTGACTAATAAAAGTTGCATAAGAAGACCTGCATTTGCATATAGCAAAAGCTAGACGTGACTGGGGTCCATCTCCATGATGATGATGATTGACCCACATTCAGCTTCTCATATTCACATTGAAGTATGACCAGGTAGGAAATATGACGATCACGTGTTTTGGGGTGGACTCTAGCTCGAGCTCAGACAACAAAGCCTTACATGTGAAACATGCCCTGCTCTGACTTTGCCTCAAGTTACTATCACGTAGCAAAAGGGTAAACAATAGTTATCATTCAGTAATGTTACTCTTTTAAGTACAACTGATCAAGGAGTTTTAACAGGACCTGGTGCATTATTACTGGTTTGATCACACCCAATTTTGAGTATATTTAAAACTCATCTCTCATATAACTGCATGATGCAATCAAACACCTAAAGCTTGGCCTCAAACCAGAAAGAAATGAAAAAATTTGGCTCTAAACATATTTAGTGTTCTCTTTTTCCAACTCACTATATGCATTGAAGAGACCATCCATATATAGTTTTAGTCACATGACTTTGTAAATGATTCAAATGACTTATTTAAATAATACACATATATAATCTTATAAATAGCCACATAAATGGGTTGGAAAAGATAGCTTTAAACATGTTAGGAGCCAAACTTTGTTAAAACAAAAAACTAAGAAAATGGATGATGAAGGGACAAGAAAACAATTACAAAGCCTTAGATTCAAGTTTTGTTCAGCTTGCAATTCTTACTCTAAGAATCAAGGAGTTTTAACAGTATCTCCTGCATTATTACCAGTTTGAACACCCAATTTTGAGTACATTCAAAACTCATCTCGTATAACTACATGATGCAATCAGACACCAAAGCTTGAACTCCAAAAATAAAAATCAAGAAGATGGATGATAAAGGGAGACAGGAAAAAATCACAAAGCTTAGATTCAATCTTCTTCAGTAAGCAATTCTTACTTAGATCAAGCATATTTAAATTGTTTTTTCATGAACATAGCCAATCTAAATTATATAGTAGATTTCAGCCTTCAATTTAGTGGTTAGTAAAGTTCAAACTTTAGAAATAATCTTAGTCAATCCAAGGGTTGTAGGTGATTAGATTAGATGAGTGTTTAACAAGTGAGGCTAAACAGCAAGCACATTCCTATCGGTTGGTTATGATGAGGATATTTACCTGAAAAATTAACAGAACTTTGTTCCAAGAGTCCTATCCATCACAGACTTCACGTTTGGCCTTTAGCTTTTTCTTAAAATTCTTATGTTTGGCTATGACTTATTGCTTGGAGCTCAAAAACATTTCTACAGCTTACATGATTCTCTAATATATTTCAATTATTAGTATATGAGGCTTGCACTGCAGTTATAGATCTTGAAAGGTCGAGGGAGAGTACAATCCACTGAAGTAGGCTGTATTCACCAACATTTATATTTTACTTTTGGATCAATTGGTACACGAGAAAAAAAAGAAAAAAAGAACTATATTTATTCTTTAATACAAAAAGGGTAAAATAAAAAATGTTAATTTGTCCCACAGATCATTATAGAAGCAATTTAGAACCAGCTAAACTAAAATCTTTACCTTTAGCGAGCTTCAAACTCAGTTATTGTCACATCATTTATGGAATAAACCCTCCCTCTTGTGATTGATCCCAAATCATTGGTAGGTCTTCTGAAAATGAAAGCAGGTTGTTTTGGAGAAGGAAGAGTTGTTTCACAACTTAGCATGAGAAGAGCTGCCAACATTGTTGGTCGATCCATTGCATCTTCTTGCACACATAAGAGCCCAATTTGAATGCATCTTAAGACTTCATGGGAAACAAATGAGTCATTTATCGATGAATCAACTATATCCAAGGCTCTACCTTCTCTCCATAGTTCCCAAACCTGTATGGTTCATAGCATTATCCATAACAGGCTGAATTATAAATGAAAATGGTAAAGATTGTTGTTTTCTGTTACTTACATGCCCTATCAATGTTAGGGAAGACTGCTTGTGATAAGAACCATTGTTCTTCTTGCCACTTACGATCTCTAACAATATGACACCAAAACTAAAGACATCTGATGTTGTTGAAAATTTTCCAAATATTGCATACTCTGGTGACATATAACCACTACATGTGAACAGTATCAAATATAATATTAAAGTTTGCATATGCCTTTATTTTCTGTATGTGGCAAGTGTGCACTGTGCAATTCTCCATGCATGCGTTTGTGTGGTACTTCCATTGCATGTGGATAGTATCAAATATAATCTTAAAGATTGCATAGGCCTTTATTAATTGTATGTGGAGAGCGTGTAAGTCTCTGTGTGCAAGCATGTGTGTTTGTGAATTACGTACTATGTTCCGATAACTCTGGTTGTCTTGTCTTGAATTTGGTCCCCTTTGAATATACGAGCTATGCCAAAATCTGAAATTTTGGGTTTCATCTCACTATCTAGTAAAACATTGCTGGTTTTAAGATCCCTATGAATAATTCTTAATCTTGAATCTTGATGAAGATACAGAATCCCACGAGCAATCCCAATAATGATTTCAAAGCATTTCCTCCAATTTAACAATGAACTTCTTGTATGATCTACAAGAAAAACTCTCTAATGTACTCAAAATTTCATCTATCTTGATTTATGTGGTTTTATGTACTTCATATATATAGTTTGAAAAAATATAAAAATAAAATAAAATAATACAGATGGAGATAGAATTTTTGAAAGAAGAAATACCAAAAATGAAGGAGTCCAAGCTTTTGTTGGGCATGTACTCATAAATCAACATCTTTTCTTCCTCCTCAATGCAACAGCCAAGAAGTTTGACAAGATTCCTATGTTGAAGTTTTGCAATCAAGACAACTTCATTTTTGAATTCTTCTATTCCTTGTCCTGAATTCTTTGATAGCCTTTTTACAGCTATTTGTTGTCCATTAGATAATTGACCCTGAATTCATGATCCAAAATTAATTTTACACAAAACTATCAGTTTTAAGCAATTGATTACAATGTTTTATGCCTCTATCTGCTACTTCAGTAACATATGTCTTAGCTTATGAAACTCATTTTCAGCCATTCACACCCACACAATATTGGAATATGAAACACAGAAAAAGGGGCAAAATATCAACAATGTCATTATGAATTGTGATTGTACCTTAAAAACAGATCCAAAACCACCTTGCCCAAGTTTGTTGGACGGAGAGAAATTGCCAGTTGCAACAACTAAGCAACTTAGATAAAAAATTGATAAATCTGGATGTCTACTGCTGTCCTCAAGCTCATTCCCTTCCAAAGAGTCTTTGGTGCTGATAAAAGATAATGATTGATTTTGCAAATTTCTCTTCACTGTCCTACAACATATTGATAGGAATTGCTCACTATAATTTTGCAATTAAGCATTTATATACCTCGCATGGTGGAAAAATCTAATTACTCCTGTGTGTGTATTTGTTATCTTTTTTTTTCCTCTTCATTAGCCACATGTAGGCTATCGAGGACACCAGAAACAATGGCACAGAAACAGATATAATTATAACAGCCCTCCGCCCCTTGGGGCCAAGAAAACCTTTGGACTTCCTAGTGTAAGTAGCTGGGGAAAAGAAAACCGATGAATATTGAATCCACAGTCCAAAAGGTGAAAATAGGCAGAAATGAGAATTTATGAAAAATTCAAGCAGGAATAGAAGGCTACCTAAGTCCGTTGCGTCCACACGTACATTTAGATCCCACGGTTCTAATGTATTCTCCGAAATGTCCATCAATTCACCATACCATGCCAAACAGCGGGTCCCCTTCCCATCAATATTCATGCTGGTAAAAGCTGTGCAAGAACAATTACTCAAGCACGCCGTCTCGCACTCTGAGCTACTCATACTCATGTGCATCCACGCTGCATTGAATGAATCTGGACCCTTCAAACGTGTCAACTTCACAAACCCTTCTCCATTTCCACACATTGAAAACCCCGGCTGCTTCCTTACACACCCCCCAGAACCATCTCTAAGAGACCAATCCTTTGGTGACTTGGGTTCATACCCTGGCAAACACGTACACTCGAACTTATTAGAATTTTCATCCGAATCAAGAACACATTTACAATTTGGACCACAGTGTCCATAGTTGTCACACCGGTATTTACGAGCTGACCAGGATTCCTTCCATTGAAGATCATCATCATTCCACATAAGGTTTTGGAGCAATCCAGAGTTGTCAACCACTAGTCTAGAAGAGATGGAGAGGTCGTCCAAAAAGTATGAGTAAGATACTTCATCTTTGTTGTTAACAAAATCGTTATAAAAAACTGATGAGACTGATGCTGCTGCTGATGATGATGATGTTTTCCATGGCCATGGATCTGACCGCCAATAAAGGGTCGAACCCTTATACAAGGAGACCTGTGGAGAGCCAGTAGGGTTCATCTTATAGAAGTAGTCCCCAGTTCTGGGGTCATCTTCTGACTTCCAAGATGTCAGTAACCTGTCTAGCCCAATTATCCGATTCAACCCAAGCAGGGCCGGCCCAACAAAATTTGGGGCCTAAGGCAAAAATTTTATATGGGGCCTTTTTATTTGTAAACATTAATTAAATAAAATTATATAATACTAATTAAATTAAGATTAATTTGATGTAAATGTAGAAATTGATGAATAATACTAGCTCAACTAAGGTTAATTTCAAATAGATGATTGAATATTATAGTTGAATCAAAAGGAACTTACTTTAACTTGGATATATGACTATGCATAATTAAGTACGGTTGTAATCTAAATTTTAATTTTATATATTCTTTTTAAGAGAAAGAGATAGATAGATATTATTTGGTGTGTGACTTAGTAAGAAATTAGTTATCATTGGTGATTTATCACATTTGCAGCATTTTATTTGAAACAACTTAGGGTTTCAATTGGGTTAAATTTTTATTGGTCTCCTATTTTAAAAGCCATGTTAGAAATGAAAAAAGAAAAATACTGAAAATACTACAAAATATTCACAATAAATGTGATTATAATTGTAATTGATGAATTTCAATAACTTAATTTATTTGTGTTTGAATTACTTTTTTATGTGATTGGTAATATTTCAGTTAAATCTATAATAAAATATGTGGTATTTTTAGCATCACTCTAAAAAAAAGTATCAATTATTTAAAAAATGTTATATTTTTATAAAATTTTGGGCTTTTTACTAAGGGAGATGGGGCCTTTTTTTAGTAGGGAAATTTTTTATTTGTTATGGGGCCTTAGGCCTAGGCCTAAGTTGCCTAGGCCTTGAGCCGGCACTGAACCCAAGCCTCATGTTTGGAAGCAAAGTGTCTGTAGGATAGTCAAAGCTTTGCCATAACACCTTTTTGTTATTGCCCTGAATCAATACAAGGTTTCCTGAATCTTGAAGCTGAGCAACACAGGAGCTTGTCTCTTGGACAGAAACATTTGTAGACCAAAGAAGACGGTTAAAACTGTCATGGAGGACAAGATTTCCAAACTGGTTGATGGAGAGAACTCCAGAGGAATCTTTGACAGGATCATTCCTATTCGCAACCCAAACAACAGTTTGTTTTGTCACTTTAACATACCAGATACCAAGATACCGATAGCTGGACTTGCTGGGGCTGAAGAAGCCTAAGGCAAAATTATTTTCTTTGGAAATCAAAGATTGGCCATCCTTGATGGATTGGTCTGGTGTAATGATGTTAAGGGAAGTGCAAAATGGAAACAAAAGAATGATCAGAATCAAAGACATGACTATTTTTTCAGCATCCACGTTTCTGTTAGCTTCACCCTACCAAAAGAGCTATAGAGAGAGAGAGAGAGAGAGAGAGAGAGAGAGGGAATTATGAAGTCCTTTCTCTCTTTCTCTGATAGCAGCTGTCTCTGACATTTTTGTTTTTTTAGGACTAAGCATCCCTTCTTTCAAATCAAAAAGTAGCATGACAAAATGGATATTACATCAAATCAATAAGCCAGCTTACAAAGTCAATAAGAATCTTTAGCCAACCAGAATTACATCTAGTAGATAAATTTCTCATTTTGAAAATTGACTGCTGAAATGTTATCCCAATGTATACTGTAGAGTTTGAGACACTTGTATGCCTATTGGCATGTCAAATTAAAGTTTTCTATCTGATGAAATAAAATTTATGACATGTTTGTTCAATGCTATGGAATACTAATAATGTAATCTATATATATACACGTGTTATTGATAGAACTGTTATTGATAAGTCCAAACGTATACGATGTATATACCCTGTTCAAGCAGCCCAAAAACAGGGGTATTTTATTTTTTTTAGGTAAAAGATAGAAGTGTTATTGATAAGCCCAAAGGTATACAATGTATATAGCCTGTACAAGCAGCCCGAAAACAGGGGTATTTTTTTTTTTTTTTGAGGTAAAAGATAGTACTGTGATTGATAAGTCCAAATGTATACAATGTACATACCCTGTTCAAGCAGCCCGAAAACAGGGGAGAAAATAGAAATTAGTACAAGCTGAAAAAAAAAACTCCAAATTCTTCAAAGACTCCCTATTCGTGTGATCCCACTCCACCCAAAGCTTCAAGCAGCCATCCCCGTGCCTCAGGTCAATATGCAAGGTACTTGATGAGGATAGTTTCTCTGTTTCATGGACTGAGAAACTATGGCGGCAATTTTTCTCTCATCTATATCTCCTCTGCTCCTCTCTCAAACTCTAAAACACACAAAGGCTGAAACTAATCATGTATTAGAGGGCTTTAATCTCTTTTCTCTCCTTTTTTTTTCAATATGCAGACAAGGTATTTGATGAGGATAATTCAAGCGTGAGAGAAAGTTCCAACGATAGGCCGATGAGAAAGAAGGAAGCAATCAGAAGTAGAGAGAAAAATGTTCAGTCCATACACTCCGTGGAAGAGAATTACCTCCACAGCTGCTTCGCTCATACTGGAGAGGTATAACTCTGTAAATTTTCTGTGCCGTCGTCTTTGTCTTTGGTTCATGATTGTCGTCTTTAGCAAACTGTAAGAAGCCCGCTATTTTCCTCAACAACCCCACCGAGAATTTAAGAAGAAAAAACGCGCTGATTGTTTGGTAGTTTTTGTCCAGTATTGTATGGTTGTGAGAGAAAAATAAAAGATGATATAAATAATTAAATAAGAAAGATCTTGGAAGAGAGAAAGAGAGAGACGTGGTGGGAAGAAATGGAAAATATATAGTGGGTGGCCGTGGTCTTTTTCAGGGCTTCTTATGGCTGGCTTGTCTCACTCAGTAGCTTTTCTTTTTCTTTGCCTTTTCGTTTGCTAGCACCCAAAATTTTGGTGCAGCTTTTGGGTAATGCTGTTCTAAGGGTCTCATCATCCTTCGGATTTTCATATATATATATATATATATATATTTTTTTTTTTAAGTGGAGATCAAATTGACACTCTACTCTCATAAACTTGGATCAAGTCCCCTTCTGGATGCAACTATTCTGCCATAAGAAAATGTTTTTCCCATCCCCTATTTCATAACAAAGAAACTGCCTAACCATGTCTCTAATCTTTGGGGTTTTATGAATGTTATTTGCAGGTTTTAGCAAGTGAGAATAATTACATTTTGCAGAGAGGGTGATGCTATTTTTAAATTGATTTTCAGTGCCTGTTGGTTTAACTTTAGTTTAAATTAATGAAATTAAAATCAATGAAGATCAAAGGCTTGGTAAAAAATTAATGTCTGTTCTGTGAAAGTCTTTTATTGTTGTTTGGATTATTTTTTGTTTCTTTTCATGCCCACGTGGTCTGTGCTGTGACCGATGGAATTCAGAGAATTTAGTTGAATTCAAGGCGACAACCCTCCTAAAAATTATTAGACAAGAAGAGAATAGTTTTTTATGGAGTAATATTTGCTGCCTCTTATTGCTTGAGCTATAGCTTAAATACAACTATGACAAATTCATTTAAAATTGAATACAATTTCAATTTACATTTTTGGGTGCAGCACATCACACTTAGAAATCCTAATTTACTTAGGTTTAGAAACCCTTATTTTTTTTGGTTATTTGTTGGTTTATAAATTGTTTTAAGTTCTTTTATGTGTTTCTATACAGTTTTGTACACTCTATTCAGTACTATTAGTGGAAGCAAATGGACTTACTCGGTGAGCTTATAGGTATTGATATAAATTTCATGTAAAATTGTGAGCGGTGTTAATACATTCACTTAAAAGTGATTGTCTATTCAGTATTGTTAGAAATAATTCTTGTAGTTGGCTGGGTCATGCAGTTGGAGGTGGACACAAAAGAAATCCATTTATGAATGAGGAGTAGGTTGCGTACACACCTTTTTTTAGGCTTTAATTCATTCAACTGACTACCTATTATTGTAGTTTACTTTTAGTCCTTTTTTCTTCAATCCTTATATGATGGTTGCTATTGAAAGGTAGAGATAGTTATTTTCTATTTTTTTTTTTTTGGTTATTTATTGGCTTATAAAGTTCTTTTATGTGTTTCTATACAATTTTGTAGGCTCTATTCAGTACTGTTAGTGGAAGCAATTTGACTTGCTCGGTGATTTTGCTGAAGGAGCTTACAGGTATTGATATAAATTATTATTATTTTAAAAAATTTCACCAATTATTAATATACAATGAATCACTGGATGCTATTAAAAGAGAATTATATGTCAAATTGTAGAATAAATTTCATGGGTTTGGTTGTGCTGAGGATGTAGGGTTAATTTGAGAGGTATTTTTTGTTTTTGTTTTTTTTACCCAGCAGATACACATTGCATCAACAATTAACACAAGGAAAGGTAGGAAACCCATAAACACCACTCCATAGTAAATTATTGCTGAGAATATATTATGCTCTCAATAATAGTTTTTTACTCCTATTGTTTTAGGGACTCTATATTCTTGAGACTCTTTGATGATTGAAGTTTCTGAGCAAGGTATGCTTTCAGTTTTTTATATTAATTTTTGGAGTGCATGTTTTCATTTGGATTTTCTACATTGATAATGTTTGCAACCTCTTTATCAAAGAAAAGTTATTCCTAGGAAAATATGTCAACAAAAACTTATTTCTCTCAGGAGCTTAATTACTGTTTTTTTTTTTTTAAAGAAGAAGTAGGTTAATTACTTTGTTCTTCTGATTTATTTTTTCTTTTCTCTTTTTATTTATTTTTTGTGTGCAAATAGATCTCTACTATTGTTGGTGTAGTTGCCGCATACACTTGAATTTATTGAACATGACCCATATTCCAAGTGAGTGCCTAATTTTTCTTTCTATAATTCTGAAGGGATTTAAGTTCTAGACATTTAAGGGTTTTGATGGCATGAGTTATTTTCAATTTAAATTCCACACCAAAAGCATTCCAATTTTGTTAGCAAAGTTCTGCCCCCTTTGCCTTTTTTACAAAACTCTTTTTGTTGAAAAAAATATACTCTACAAATTTAGCAGTTTCCTATTGCCATCCTCTTGGTCGTCTTCATAAAATTTTTGTTCTTACATTCCAATTTTATTTGTAATTGAGCTCAACTAAATAGTAATACATTTACTTGATAATGGTCATTGTGATAGAGCATATTTGGGTGGCTTTGATTTTTATCTTCTAATTCATAATAAGTTGAAAATTTGTAGTTTTTTAAATATGATCTTTTGGAATTTTGATTATGTTATTGACTTATTGTTGCATGCCAAATGTTCATCGAAAATTTCTTTTTGATGTGATGTGAAATTTCATATTTTATATGAGCTACGTTCTTCCATGAGGTTGATTTTTTTGAAAATTAGTTTTTGGTTGGAACAAAGATTGTGGTTCAATTCAACTTATATCAAAGTCTTTTGACTAAATGGGTAAAAGGGATTTGGCTAATTGGTGAAAGGCATTTTTCCACATTAAATCAGCCAAACAACTCAAATCTGTTCCTAAAAAAAATTAAAAAAAAAAAAATCAAATCTTTGGCATGCCTTTATTACTTTAAATGTTTAAGATAGATTCAGTGCAAAATTAATGCAGAATTGTAAGGCTTAAATTCAATGTATTGGTTAATTTGATATTTGGTCTCTACACATTTTTCCAATCGATACATTCTCTTCATCAAACTTATTTGTCATTAAACTTACAGGAAAATTTTAGAAGAGAAGGAAGAAGAGGTGGTGGAGGAACTTTTTGAGATAGCGAGGATGTTGTGGAGTTAAAAAAATTAATGACTTCTTGAATAGCAGTACAAACTGTCTGGTGTGATGGCCAAAGAGGCCATATGTTTTGCTGCAAGACTACAAGACCTATAACAATTTGATTGCACATAAGAATCCACCAATCAAGCATAAAAAACAACCTCCCCAAGAGATGTCCTTCATGATAAATTTTGATGGAGCAATTTTTAAAGAACAAAACACATTGGGAGCAGAGTTTTTATTCGAGATGATAATTGGTACTTCATTGCAACATTGAATTGCAAAGAGCGAGCAAATATGGATTAGGTGGAGGCAGAACTAGCAGCTGTTGGCTAGGCCGCTAGGCTATTAATTTTGCAATTGGGCTAGGTGCAGGAGATATCATCTTAGAGGGAGATGTAGAAAATGTTATTGACAAGCTAGGATCTAAGGAGGAAGATAATTCATGTTGGGAGCTATGGTGGAGGAAGCAATATTAAGAATGAATCTGTTCAAGCCATGGAAGGTAAGCTATTCTAGGTGAGAGGCGAATCAGCATGCATATGTATTGGTATGGCTTGCTTATTGATTGGCTAAACGTTTGATGTAATGAATATGAATAGTTTTTAATACAAGTTCTCTTTGATTAGTTTAAGGGGGGAAAAAAGAGAGACCAATACCCCAACATACGATCTCTCTCTAAAATGCTTCCAAAAAAGAAAAGTTTCAACTGCTCCATATACTCTATGGCGGTTTTGATATATGATTCTATTTGTTCCACTTTGTATGTCATTTGTTTTGACTCTTTCTTTTTTTCAATATTATTATTACTACATTTTCATTGATTTGTTTTTTTTATCCTCCATGGGCAAATGCACTTCCAGTGTGGACCCTTATGATCATTATTACATTTGTAGAAGTTTTTATGTCGATATCAATTTCCAGTCATTAGATTTGATTTTATATTGCACCCTAAGCGTATAATAATTATATTAAATTTATCGCAAAAATAGGTAGGAAGACGATTATTAATCTACTGTCAACATGTCCTCGGTTCATTTACACTTCTAATACCTATTGCATTGAGTGTTTTGTCATGAAGTAATAGTTGAATAAATTTATTCTTAAAAATTACTGATTTTATCAAAATTTGTTGTAACTTCAGTTCTATGTATTTTTCCCTAGAGGATATTAAAAATAAGCAAATATGGGGCTTCATCGTTTCAGATTAGCTTTTTACTTATCTTAAATTCTTAATCGTGTATAAGGCAATAATCAATGAAGTAGGAGCCTATGTTGCCAAAAATATGTGTCATGTATCTTTCTATTTTGAAAGAACGACATTCTCTTTATTTAGCCTTCACGGCTACCATTTTAGTTTGAGTAAACTTAACAATTTAAAATATGATCATTAGGTTCATATTCTTTTGTATATTAACCTTAACAAATTATATTTGCTCTATTTTCAATAACATGTAATGTGATTGAAACTAATTCCTCAAACATTAAATCATATAATGAGTATTATGCATGGTCTTGAGGATAATTTCTTATAAAATATTTTAAACTAACAACTGTGAAGCATGTATAAAAACATGCACAAACCCATCTCTCTCTCTCTCTCTCTCTCTCTCTCTCTCTCTCTCTCTCTCTCTCTCTCTCTCTCTCTCTCATTACCCTTATTATGTAATCTAAAAAAAGAGATTGGAGAGAATTATTTTTACTAGCCATACAACTTTAAAGGTTTTTTCTTCGTTTTGTGTGTGTGTGTGTGTGTGTGTGTGTGTGTGTGTGTGTGTTTTTTTTTTTTTAATTTAAAATTTTTTAAACTATGAAAATTTCAATTACTAATAGAGATTGAAGATTCAAAAGCGTGGATGGATCTTTTGGATAAACATCCTCACCAAGGTTCATCGATCTTTCTGTGTCATTTTTCCATTTAGTTTTGATTCCCTTAATTGATGTAGTGATGGGTTGTGTGTGCGCACCTACATTGAGTCAATATTAACATTTTTTGGAATCTATATTGCTAAGTTTTGTTAATGAAATTTTCTGGTTAATAAATGAATTTAGACTTAATTGAGTTTTTTAAACATGAATAAACTCATGATTAATAATATATCTCTTCCCGTGCGGTAGCACGGGCTACATACTAGTATACATATAATGTTCAAACATGTTGTATCACTATCTATTATATAGCGCAGCAAGTTATTTACGCATGTATGACAATTACTTTTTTCTTTTTATTTTTCCTTTAAATCTTTGTGGTGCTATTGTGCAGTGGACTGGAATGAATTTTTTATTAGAATAGCGTGGTTGGTTTATCAACTCAAGGAGGTATGTGCTTCCTTTGCCTTGTGTGACAGAGAGGCAACTTGGTACAAAATTAGCTTTACATCTTAATCATATTGACATTTACTATTTAAAGAAACAAAAGTAATAGATTTCAAACTCCAAAATTGTGATCATTTATAGCTTGCTGAAGAATAATTCATTTGTTAGTGATCTATTACATTTCACGGACTCATCAAAATCTCACATGCACCCAAAAGAGTTGGTTAATTTGGCTCTTTGGTGATTTCATTTTGTGATACACAGATTGTAAATTACTAACCTAAATTGGGGTTGATTTCTTTGGTCAAGTTAAATGATGTTATGCCTAAAACAGCCCATCTTATTATTATTATTATTTTAGACCATAAGATAGATAATTAAGACCTGTTACCCCATTGGTCTTGTGAAATATACAACAAAGTTTATAGGGAAAATTATATTTTACTCTCCTCCACTATGACTCCTTTTTTCACTTACCCACTAAACTACGAGAATGAACATTTTACCACCCCCCTCCCCCCCAAAACTATACTCCCTTTTACACTTATCCCTATAAATTATGAGAATGCACACATGTTACCCTAAACTATTACTCGTGGGATGAGGTGCAAACTAATACATGATTAAGAGTTTAGGAGGTTAAAGTATGCATTCTCATAGTTTAGGGGGGTAAATGTAAATGGAGGTACAGCTCAGGAGGGTAAAGTGTAATTTCCTCAAGTTTATAAAAGTTGCATGAGTGCAAAGTTAATTTTAATAAGGTAACTATGGTATCTCCAAGACTCCAACTTCTAGTCCAATTCCAATAATCATTGTTTGGAATTTTAAAAATTGGCGTCCTGGATGGATTGGTCTGATGTTAAGGTGTCAAGGGAAATGCAAAATGGGAAGAAAAGAATTATCAAAATCTAATACATGACTAGTTTTTAAGCATCCACGTATGTTGTTATTGGTCTTTCACTTAAAATAACTTTTTTGGGGGTTTGGGGCAAAAAAATACTGATATTTGGTTTGATTGAGGTTTGTGAAGTCTTCCTACACAGAGAGAGAGAGAGAGAGAGAGAGAGAGAGTTATGAAATCTTCTCTCTCTGATCCCTGTCTCTGGCTATTGTTTCTTTAGGACTAACCACATCTTTTTTCAAACAAAAAAGTAGCGTATCAAAATGGAAATTGCATCTAGTCAATAAGCCAGCTTACCTTTCACTAAGCATCACAAGTCAACCAGAACTGCTAATTGGAAGCACAATTTTAAAATTTAAAGAGATGTGCTACGTCCACAACATTTTCAAAAACAAATCATAGGTAATTAGTTTTTTTTTTTTTTTTTTGATAAGTAATCGTGGGTAATTAGTTGTTGTTGGTTCTAATTTGAACTTACTATTGAAATTACTTATCTACCTTACCAATAACAACCTATAACAACTTGCTACATAGAATTTGTTGTGAAAATATTGTGGACATATTATTTCTCAAATTTAATAGAATATCAAATTATATGAGATCAAAGTATATTCTATGTGGCATGTAATCCTTAAGTACAAGGTAGTGGATCTTCTCCAAAAAAAAAAAATGCAAAAGGTATTGGACAAGTTAAACTGTATCGCATAACTAAAACACAAATTTTTATAATTTTTTTATTAACCCGTTGAAAGTGCAACATAATAGCTAAGATGCACGGACACAAACACAAACACAACCACAAGTACGGGTACAGATGAGATATGGCAACACGAGCAATTTTAGAAAAATTTTAACATGATACAATAGATAGGACATTGTAAGTTACGATATGGATACAACACCCCAAATAAAGTGTCAGTGCCTCCTAACATAATAGTCACCTCTTTTTAACCCTTCTATCTCCCATCCATTGCAAAATTTGCTATACGAAGAAAGCAGATGTAGAGAACTCCAATAAATAACTAATTTCTGGGCCTCAAGTCAGTAGAAAGACCAAAGCTAATCAAACTTGATATTGAGATATGAGTTGCATTGCATAAATAGTAAGAGTTAGAACTATGAATTAAGGAATGGTGTGATTATGTAGCCATGGACGCCCAGGCCAACACCCCGAATTTAGTATCTTTTTGAACACATAGTTTCTTCTCCAACTCAATCTACTACCAATCTAAATCACACACACAAATAAAACACAACACACACAGAGGGCGTCAATAAAAACATTAAGTAGATAATCATAGAAGTTTCACAGTTTTAGGAAACACAGTCACTGACACTACAACAAACTTGAGTTTTTTCAACATATTTATATCTACGGTCACTAAGAAATGTAAATAAAAGCTTAATTTTCTACGGTTGAGTACAACTGTAGAATAAAAATAAGAAAATTCATAAATTTATTTCTACAGTTGTTTTAACTGTTGAAAAAAGTATTTGGTTGTAGGTTTTTTTCTCCATGCACCGTAGTAACAGGGGGTCAAAAAAATATTAAAGAGAAAATAGTTTTATCAACAGCTTGATCAACTGTGGATAAAATAAATTAAATTTTGTATCAACGGTTGTAAAACGTTGAAAATCAGTTTAACACTATATTGTATTGTATAACACTATTGTATAAAAGCTCATTTTAAACTCACAGTTTAAAACGCCAAGGAGATAGCTCTCTCGTTCTCGCTCCCGCTCTTTTTCATAGCTCACATTTCTCTCGGCTCCTCACAGGTTCTTTCTCTCTCTCTCTCTTCCTTCCTTGTGTTTTTCTGTTATTTACTCGGCAACCAAACAGAGTTTTTGACTTTGGTTGATTTTTCTTTGCTTCAGATTCACTGAGTTGGTACAATCGCATCCAAATCTTGTATATATTCACACTTTTACCTATCCAAACCTCTGATGAATCCAATTTCACATTCTCCTTGAAAACCTAACCTTCAATTTTGTATTTCTTTGTTTTTCCATAGATAGCATAAACGTTTTGTTTTTGATTTTGGATTTTTTGTATATAACTTGTATAATTAAACTGCAAATCTAGAATTATTGTTTACTAATATAATTACTCTTACTGTATAATTTAGGTTTGTTTTTCAATGGTCTTTTGGAATTCAAGAGTTTGATGTGTTTTTAACGAGTGTTTTATGTAAATTTTCCAACAATTAATGTAAGTTGTGGTAAAGGGTTTATAACTTTGAGGCTTATAGTAATAGGTTTCTTTGAAAAAAAAATGCGGATTGTGAAAATAGTGGAATAATTTTCACAAATAGCTGTCAGAAACTCTGGTTTTCATTAGTGTCTCTGTAAATTGCAACTTTGGTAAGGGCATCAGATATTCTTTCAACTTTTGAATAATTGTTTACATTTTGCACTCAGGAATACTAGGTATTATGGTCACAGTCAATGGCAACTAGTGAAGAAGCAAGTGTAGCTATGTTTTTTTATAAGTGAAGAAAGTGTAGTATGTGCAATGGAGTTTGTTTATCTCCTGAAGCAAATTTGATTACCACCTGTTTGATGAAAGTCCTGAGTGGGTTTTGTTTTGATATAAATCAGTGCTAACAAGAAAATTAAGATTTATTGTTTTGTGTGTCATGTATATGGTGCGTTTGTAACTATTGGTTAGAGTTGGTAGAGCTATTGTTGAGAAATTTCACATGTATATGGAAGCTTTTTTATACATATATATATATATATATATATATTATCCAAAAGGTGTGTTTATGTTTTCATGGGAAAATCACTCAAAACAATTCTCTGTGGCATTACTTTCTAGGTTTAGAACTCACCCAATTTCTACTGGAAAAAAGAGAGGAAGTATTATCTACTTGTGTTGTTTATAAAGACTTTTGATTTTTTATGGGACCATGTGATGAGGTATGTTCCCCTGATATTGCAGATTATTCCACGGCAGTTGTGTGATAATGCTGGATTTGATGCAACTGATGTTCTAAACAAATTAAGACAGAAACATGCCTTACAATCTGGTTGGCCTCTTTCTGTTATAGATTTTATTTTCCTCACTTTGGTTAAATAAGAGTTGGTTACTGCCACTTTCTTTGTTCTGCATTTATAACCACCAGAATTAATTGAATTAAGTGATATAATCATATAGTCACCAAATTCTATTCCAATAAGGGTGTTCCCTTTCCTCGTTTGGAGGAATTTCATATTGGAACAGATTCTATTGTGATTTTACATCAAACAGTAGTTTCTGAGTTCTTTTGTTTACAAATTATTACAATTAATAGGTGAAGGCGCAAATTATGGGGTGGATATCAACACTGGTGGAATTGCGGATTCATTTGCTAACTTTGTCTAGGAGCCAGCAGTTGTGAAGGTATTTTTCAGTTTCCAGTCTGCTTATTTGTTTGTTAATGCAAAATATTTTGCTGATGTTTTTACTTGTTGTCTCTTTGGTGACTTCTTAATTGCTGCAGATCAATGCTATAAATAAGGCGACTGAGGCTGCCTGCCTTATTCTAAGTGTGGATGAGACAGTTAAAAACCCAAAGGTATTCTACGTTCTGTTTCATGTTTTGCAAGAGGAAACTGATGCTTTATTTGGGTACCTCTCTGTTGAGACTTGTTCTTGCAATTGTATAATGTCAGTTTGTATCTTGATGTAAAATTTTTAGAAATTCAGCACGAAGTTAGGATTTGTGATGAGAAAAAATAAGGCTTCTTGAAGAGGCTTTGCTGTTTTGAGCGTTTAGGTAGGAATAAGACCACCCCCCCCCCCCCCCCCCCCCACACACACACACACACACAACAACAAAAAAAAAGAAAAATAAAAAGTAAGTGGATTTGAGTGAATTTGATGGCTGTTTGGTGTCAAAATAATGAATAGAAGGAGAAACAACGAAAGATAGACCCTACTCAATCACGGTTAGGAAGAAGGAAATCACACCCAAAGCTTAAAATAAGATTTCTATCTCTTTATTAATGTTAATAATCACAATAAAGCCTTTAATAGGTGCCAAAATCTTTACTGGTAAGCTTGTATTTAAATTTTGATTATGGACTACTCAGGGAGATCTTTAAAGTTTCTAGCCTTAAAATGAAATGAAATTTTATAAAAAAAATCAATGCATGTCTTTTCAATTTGTTATTGTTTATATAACTTGGTTTAGAACTGCTTTACCACATCTATAGAATCAAGTATGTTTATGCAGCTATATAGTTTGGAAAGGCTAAATATAAGTGGAAAAATGGTTTTTTGTTTGGGCTAAATCATATCACAGCGAGATGTACACTAGGCTTTGTAGTTTCCACAAATTAAGCAATTCAAAATATTATTCAAAAACTTGAGGCAGCACATGTATTGGATAGTGTTCATTGTCCTAGGCTCATCCTTATTAGATATGAGGGTCATAGCACCCTTTAGAGTAATTTGTGCTTTGAAGATTTGGTGGTAATATATTGCTATTGCTGGGAGAACAGGTTTATGGCTCTTGCCATATAAGGTTCGTTGTGCAACATAGCATATATGTAACTGTAAATGTATAGATATCTTTAGTACAATTGCAATATAGATTTGTCCTAAATCTTTCCATTTACTGGATAGTTTTATGGATTGAGCTCTATGCATATTGATGTTTATTAGAAGAAATATGTCTAGGCATGTTTTACCAATTCAAAATTATGGCCATTTTAGCATGCTCTAAGTTTTATCTGTGCTCAAGCTTGCTTCTAATATTAGATTTATTGATTTATTTGTCCTTTGGGCCTTGACTTTTTGATCCACACAGTTAATAAAATTTAGGTAGCTCCTCACTTAAGTCTTACCCAATTTTATGTGCTTTACAGGCTGTCCTTGGGTGGATATGCACTTGTTAAAGTGGATGTATGTGCTTTATGAGTAAGGAAAATATTGGAGGGATGGGGTGTCATCTACGAGGAAGTACATGAAGAAAGGATGCATCATCTTTTTTTCAATGATACTAGCTTTTGTCATGGGCCTAGCCTTCTTGTTGGGAAGTGGCACTTCTCCATAAATCTATTACTTGAGGATAATTGATGAAGCACAGTGGTTTTTAATTTTTTTTTTCTTTTAATTAGCCATTTTGAAAACTTGAAACTATTTGAATACTTAAAAATTAGGTTGGTGCTTTAGTTTTTATATGAGAATGGAGTTTAATTTGGAATTGCACAATTGTGTTTATGTTTATATTTTGAATCATGTTATTAAATTTGGATCGAGTGAAGGACTGCGTCCAAATTAGTTTTTTTTTTTATTATTATTATTTTTTTTAAATACTTATTTCAACGGTTTCAAACTGTTGAAATTTATCTCAAGACAACATATATTTCAACAGTTTTCAATAATATTTCGACATTTAATAATTGTTGATAAAGGTGAATCATATTTTTCGACGGTCACATAGAATGTAGAAAAAAAGTTTCGACATAGTTTTTAGTGGCGGTTCTCAACGGTCACTTAAACCGTCGAAAATACTTTTTTCGATGGTTTCTAATACTTTTTTCAATGTTTTCAACCGTTGAAAATAGCAAACTTTCTAGTAGTGTGATTCTCTCACCTGCTGCTGGGTGTTGCTCCCTGCAAGTCTGCGACCCACCCTTCTCTCTCAACAATACCACAAGGCAGGCACAAACTCTCTCTCTATTTGAGCTCGCATTTTCCTTCAAGAATTGATTTGGGTTTGTCACAAAGGACACAAGCTGGTGGGTGTTTACACTAGTCCTAGCTTATCTTGGCTCCAATAACCTTCATTTTCAGTCTTTATGGCCTTTGTGTTGTGTCTCTTGCGCTTCTATATGGGTTTTTATGTTTTGATTTTGATTTGAAAATTTGGATACTGTCAAATTGTTGATACTGTGGTTTTGGAACCAAACACTTATTTATTTTTTGGGAAGCATTTTTTAGAATGCAACCACAACCTTGGAAAACAGATTACTTAAAAAAAAAAAAAAATTTAGAATCTATTTGGATCCACTTATTTTACTGAAACTAAAATTTTTTTGTTAAAAGTATGGTAGATAAAGGTAAAAATTAACTGAAATAGTATAGTGGGACCCAAGAATAATACCAAAAATAAGTTGAATAGTAAAATAAGTTGGCAAAAATAATCTTTGCTAGTCAGACACTTAATTGAAAATATTTTTCGACAAAACAAACATCACCTAAATATTGCTAATCTAGAGCTGCATTCACTGTCACATTATATAAAAATTTAAATGGAAGAAACCAAACAGGTCCGATTTTAATTTGTGGACCTTGGGGTTAATGCAAGACAACCTAGCATTGTGTTTGGTGGTGATTCCAAACAAACCTTAGGTGCCGAAACCTAAAGTTTACTGTGAGATTAATCTAGATGGGAAGCTTAAGTTGTTCTGCATCAAGGATCTTCCCATCTTTGATAGCCTATTCACTCTCTAGAAAAGGTTTCCATGCATCAAATATATACATCATCTTTGAATAAAGTTTCAAAGTGTGGATCCCACAAACACACTATAAGAAGAATGATATAATATTTTATGTGTTAGAGATAACAAGTCCAATCCTAGTTGAGGCCCATTTGCAATAATAATTGGTGTTCAAGCATTAAACCTCAATCCATAACCTATTAAATTTGTGTCATGTTGTGTCGGGTTCACGGGGTCGTTTTCAATTTTGCCACCCCTAACGAGAGAGAGAGAGAGAGAGAGAGAGAGAGAGAGAGAGAGAGAGAATAAGTACGCAAGTTGTTTTGGTCCATTCGGTCCTACTTAGTCCATTTGGTCCATTTGACCCTTTTTTTTATTTTTTTATTTTTACTTTTATAAATGAAATAATGGCATATCTTATTAGGCCTCACGTTCTATCATTAAAACACAGATGCGTCCATGTGATATTATTGATACAAACGATGTCATTTAATTAAAGCCTTTTAAATGTATTCCACCAAAAGGTGACGTCTCCCTGTATAGCTGTTAGTTTCCAAAAATAGTTAGTCTGTTAACCAGAACCTCCCTGTAATACTTTTGTCTGTGTTTTATTAAAATCCCTGCTATATTTAAAAATTAAATTTTCAATTGAAAATTGGGCCAAGCTTTAAAAAAAAAAAAAAAAAAAAAACAAAACAAAACTTTGATAGTATGCTCTTGATTTCCCTAGTTTAATTTCTATGGACAATTAGATTGAGGAAAAATTATAATTCTAAAGTTTTAATTTAAACCCCTTTTGTTAATTATGTGGATTAATTAAAAATAATTTTATTAGATCAATTTGGTGATCATAGTATTAATCAATTAACCACAATGTCCACAACTACAAATATAAATCAAATCTAAAAGTGAAACAATCAACACAAGAACACACATATTTTGATAATGAAGTGAAAAATTAATGAAAAACCAACTCCAAAGAAAAAAAAAAAATCACTCTTATGGTACCTCTACTCCTATAAATTAATCCACCATATGAAGCGGAGTTATATAAACTAGTTCAATTAAGGCATCCTTTATACAAATTAGTTCCATTGAGGTTTGCTTTATGAATTACTTTTGCACATTTTAACGAAATTTGATGACGAGGCAGTTGCCAACAACATTCATTGGCAAAGAATTAAAGAAAAAGACTAATCTATTATAAAATTTGTGCCTTGCAATAAAGGTCACAAACCCAAATGAGAATTAAAGGAGAAAGTTAGAGAGAGAACCAAATCTTGGGGTCCACCTATCTTTTTTTTTTTTTTACAAGATAGAATTTCTACTCTAACCTAATCTAAGTGTATGTGTGTGTGAAGTTCTCTTCTGGAGACTTGAATCCTGGCCCTTGCCCCACACATCTCACAAGCATTTATATTTGTGAAGTGGCCATCTTACTAAAGGTGCGCGGTAGTCACCTATCTTTAATAGCCTATTCATGCTAAAAAGGTATTTATCTCACGCATTAAACATATGCTGCATCTCTTTTATAGAGCATAGGTCCCAGATAGTTGTAGGATTTAGTATTTACACAGAATGAGAGAAAATATACATTTATCCATTGTATGAGATAAATACTTTCATGTTGACTCGATGAGCCATGGCTTGAATCACAACTTCTTAGACTTTCCATAGCTTGGAGCTGAGCTAGCACTCAACTAATGACTTGTAGCCTTTCCTCAACTTTTGTATCTCATATACGCATTGTCACTCTTATAGTATATGCATCACATAAATGTGTAGGCGTCACATACTATGCAAAAGAAGATGCATATATCTAACTTGAAAGTCACAACTGCCATTTTCAGGAAGAGTTAATGTTGCGAGAATTTTATTTTATTTTATTTTGGAGAAAAAGGAGAATTTAGTTTAGTGGTTTGGTAATATGGCTGTTTAGGTGAACTAATTAGTTGGGGGTGTTTCCGTCATTTTGCTGTAGAATATTCTAGGAAGGAAAAGATTCCATTATGTATTAACAGTTTAACTAACGAAAAGGGATATCTACTCATTTTTAATTATTAAAGAAAGACAGCTCAATTTATAGTTTAGAGTGAGAATTATGAACTCTCCCATAAATAAATAGTGAAAAGTGATTTTTATCTAATATTATTACTTTAATACTAATACATTTATTTGTAACTACTAAATGGGAAACATTATTTACTTCACCTATTTAAAAGATCCATTCTTTAACTTTTTGTCTACAAAAGGTTCATTAGGCCTATGGGGAAAAAAAAGCTCTGATACCTAACTTTTAATTATTAGCAAAACACTTCTAAACTTTTAAATTGATCAATTTACTCCAAAAATTATCCACAATTGGCAAATCAATACATAAGTTAGGCTCCTGCTAGAACACTAACAAAACAGTCACGTGAGACTCACGTGGACTTCGAAAAACTAATTCTAATACATGAATAAGATGCTAGAGGAGAGAGAAACCTTGGGGTCAGATTTAAAGAGGGAAGGAGAAGCCCATAGAACCAGACTTGTCTCACTGGAGTTGGAACCCATTGAACCATACCAAATTTTAGTACACTCAACTCAAATACCAGCTTTCTTCTGTTGTGTTTATGAAAAACAAATTCAATTAAAGATGTCTTCTTTATGTTCAAGTTCAAGTTCAAGTTCAAGCTCAGGTGAGATTTCGGTGGTGCCCAAAATTGCGAAGGCCATCTCTTCCCTTGTTTTGAGATTTGCAAACTCCTCCTCTCCCGAAATTACAACATTACCCTTCTTGTTGGTTCTAATATTACTTCTTCTAACCCTTCCTCTTTCCTCCATTCCCCTCTATTCCATTTCCAGCCGACCAAAGACATAGATGGTATCTCCAATGTGACCCGGGTACAACCGACCCATTTGTGCCATCATTGACCACATCATGAACAAGACCACCCACCATGTGTTCTCCAAATTTGCCATACCCACTAGTTTTCATCACATCTAGAGCTTTCAGGGCCGCCGTCCACCAACCTTTGTTTGCTTCAATGATAAGCTCTGTTATGGTTTTCTTTCCTTTATTTTTTTATTTTTCACTTTTTATTAGGTTTCTACTATTTGGTTGATGTTGAGTTTGTTTTTTTTTTTTTTTGGATGAAGGTTGATGTTGAGTTGATTATGTAGATGGGTGTCTTTCATGTTAATATTATTTGATTTTGCATTTTGTGTTGGGTAAGTTTTCTGCTCTGGCCTAATTGACTTGCATAGGAGTTGGACAGTGAGATCGGCGGTGGGACACAAACTTTGGCTACGGTGAGACAACTCTCTTGTTTGATTCGTTTCCTTTAGAACTCTACTGGTGACTAAGGAATAAAAACAAGCTCTTTTGTACTACTTAATCGCTAGCCTATAATCCAGCCTAGCAGATTGAAGCAAGGAATCCTAGAGTTCCCAAAGCTTCATTTAGTCGCCTATGGATATCTTAAAAGTAAAAGTACAATATCGATTTGGATGAAACTATAGATGGCTGGTTTGGTTCAATGGGCTCTCTTCCTCTTTCTCTCTAAACTTGACCCTAATGTTTCTCTCTCCTCTAGCATCAGGTTCATGTATTAGATTTGGTTTTTAGGAGTGCACATGAGTTTCACATGACTGTTCTGTTTTGTTAGTATTCTAATGGGAAACTAACTAATGTATTTATTTGATAGTTGTAAATAGTTTATGGAGTAAATTGGCCAATATAAAAATTTAGGAGGTGTCCCGGCTAGTAGTGAAAAGTTTAGGGGGGGTGTTACAACATTTTTCCCTCTATAGGTTGCATAATTGAGAAGATAACACCTTTGTTATTTATTTATTTATTTATTATTTTTAATTTGATAGCTAGGGAGGAAAGGATTTGAACACTAGATGTTCTAGAGTCATTAGGAGATGCCAACTATTAAGGAAAGCGCAGGCTTTAAACTGCCGTAATAGGTCAACCTATTGTGGCAATTCCTAAAAACGCTACTATAAAACCAGTTTTTTTGTATTGATTTTGTTGTTTGTATCCATAGATTTTATCAAGTTTTTAATGTAACTCCAACATTAAATTTTCAAAGTTGCATCTATTCACGATTAAATGAAAAATTCAAGTGGGTTCCAGTTAGCTCATCTAGTAAAGTCTCAGATGAATGAATAAGAAATCTGGAGTTCAATTTCTACCTTCACCAAAAACTGATTGGTATCTTGGTTTGATGATAAAGAGCTATTATCAGGAGTGGACACCATAGGTTGAAACTCTCTTAAAAAAAAAATGAAAAATTCAAATTTTGTCAATATTTAAACAAACATTGGCTTGCACTATTTTGATATGCATTTATGATATTGATAATGTAGTAAAATCTAAATCATTTATATAACTATAAAATATTAGATTTTTAAAAATAGGTAAATTTCAAACTACACTTCTAAAGTTTGGGGATGTTTATTTTACACTCTAAAGTTTCAGAATTTGAATTTTACTCTTTGAAATTCAGGTGTGTTTGGATTTTACACTCTAACGTTTCAGAATATGGATTTTACTTCCTAAAGTTTTGGAGTGTTTGGATTTTACACCCCCAAATTTTGAAATTTCAGGATGTAAAACCCAAATATCTCCAAATTTTAGGGGGTAAAATCCAAACACCCTTAAAATTTTCGGGGTAAAATCCAAATTTTAAAACGTTAAGATGTAAAATCCAAACACCCCAAAATTTCAAAAGGTAAAATCCAAATTCTAAAATTTCAGAGTATAAAATCCAAATACTTCCAAACTTTTGGGGTATAATTTGCAATTTGCACTTTAAAAATCTATTATAATGTTATTTTAATAACTCTAAAACACTTGCAGATTCCATTTCCACTTCCTTAAATATATTACACTGATTAAGCCAATTGACTATTATTAAAAGGCCCAATCTTTCGCCACAAAATTGAACATTAATTTTCTCCTCATAAAAGAAGAAAAATAAGTGAACATTAATTTAATAGACCAGCCTCTAGTCTTTTCAATATAAATGTTATGGTGAAAGTTTTGATGCATATTAATATGCAACAACTTTTGCATAATGGGTTATGAGGCAGCAAAAAAAAAAAAAGCAGCATATGTCCAAGGGTTCACCTGATCATGACTCTTAAATACATGTTGCTTTCTTTTTGCTACCATATAATCTATTATGCAGCAAAACTTTTCCCTATTTATCTTTACCTATTTAATGACTCCTTTACTTATCCTCCCCCCCCCCCCCCCCCCAAAAAAAAAAGAAAAAAAAAAGAAAAAAGGCAAAGCCAATATGAATCACTTACTTTGCCACAATTGAACTTAACTACCCTCTTGGACACTCTTCTCTATTTGAAATTGATCCATTTCATGATTGAGATAAAAAAAAATTACATAATCTTTTTTTTTTTTTGAGAATAAAAAAAAAAATTACATATTCAAAGTTGTAGTGACCATCTGAACATTGTTAGATCTAAAAAAATAATATCTTAACCAAAAAATAGAATCTCTTTATTTCAAGTAAAATGGAGAAGATCTTGTTCCTTTTTTCATCCCAAAAACCCATGCAAGAGGCTAACCCAAGCTGACATCACTGTCTCAAGCCTCACCATCAATATTCATATGTTCAAATCTTTTACACCAAGCCCCTCTCTAATGGTTTGTTTGGATTTAGGGGGAGGGAGGGAGAGTGAAAGGGAGTAGAGTGGAGTTGGCCGAAAAATAAGCTATTTTTATTTGTCAGCCAACTTTACTTTACTCTCCTCCACTCACCTTTCCTCCCTCTCAATCCAAATAGTTCCTAAGTCTCTCTATCTCTTTGTCTTCTAAGGTTGTAAATTTTGTACCAATTTCAAATACTCTCAAAATGTACTAAATAAATTATTGAGCTGTACTGTGGGTTTCTCAAGTGTTTCAATTGGTATTTTTTTTTTTTTAATTTTATTTAATTTTATTTTATTTTTGAGGATAAACGGCAGAAGTGTTTCAATTGGTTTTAGTATTTCTACTGATACAAGAAATCCGAAAAAAAAAATGGGGGTCATAAAACAAGCTATTTGGACTAATATTTTGCGCTAATGTATTTGGGCTTCTAAAATATATGGATTTTAATGTTTATGTTTAGAAATATAAATTATTCTCATAAAAAAGAAGAAGAAATATATATTATTTATTTATAAAACTTGTTGTAACGACCTAATGGTAAATGAGTACTAACCACTATCTAACTATCTTGTTCCCAGAGTGCTATTCGTCACAAACTGCATGTTTGGCTTTAGCTTTCTTGGAACTCATAAATTTGTCAATAGGTTAGGTAAGTTTCCAATATGTTTAGCTTGCAACTTCGTAAATACACCTGAGATATATTTACAAATAAGCAAAACTAAATGTGTATTAAAATTTTACCACGATTATACATATAAAATATATATATATATATATATATATATAATGTTTGTATATTTGAAAATATAAAATAGCTACTAATAAAATAAATATAAGTTTATTTGAAACAAATGAAAAAAAAAAATCATTTAAATTGTTATCCATGAAATTCTTAATTTTAGTTTGACTAACCATTATTTATATAATAATAATGGGAAATGCTAATGAATGCCCTTAGGACATTGGTTAAAAATCCATTTAAAGAAAGTTTTTATAGGAAAAGAAAAAAAAAATTAATGTTTTGACAGTTTTTTTCATTTTCCATAAAAGTTGTGTCAAAACTTTTCTAAAATGGATTTTTAACCGATGCCCTAAGGGCACTCGTTAGCATGACTCAATAATAATACCATAAGAAAAATGAATCAATGATGGTGACTTTTTTTAAGGTTTATTAATTTTGATTCTATAGTTTTCACACTTAATAACTCATTTAACACAAAAAATTAAGAAATTTAAATTAGATTCTTTGATTTTTGTAGTGTAGTAAACAGTTGCACCAAAATTAAAAAATAAAGAAGTGGATGAGACACACAACATAAAATTAGACTCAAATTTGAGATTTAGTTGAATTTTCTTTTAGCTTTGGCCTTAAATACATATATATGCTGAGGCTTGCACTGCGTTATAGTCTATAGATCTTGAAAAATCAACGTTTCAGCCAAAAAAAGAAAAAGAAAAAAGAATGATCTTGAAAGGTCAAGGGAGAGTGCAGTCCACCTAAGTAGGTCATATTCACCATCAATTCTATTTACTTTTGGATCACTTGGAGTAAAAGGAGAGTCAATTTATTTTTATATTTCATCTTATTTAGAAATTAAAGAATACTAGTCGCAGACCCGCGCGTTGCGCGAGGTTATTTTTTATTTTTTTTTATGATTGTGTTATTATTTGAAATATTTTTGAATGTGTTACTACTTAAGTTGCATTATATATGTATACACAATATATTGTAGGATTCGTGATGGTAGAAGGTATTGTCTTGGAATTAGATGTGGAAACAATACAACTATATTTGGCCTTGTAGTCAGTCAAGAGATGATATTCCATCTTCCCAAGTTAGTAAAATTTAAATAACTTAAAATTAGATAGAAATAATTTTATAAATTCAAAGTTAGTGTCATGCTAGGTGAAAACTTTAGAGGACCGTAATAAGTTGTTTCAAGTGTTTTAAAATAAATTTTAATAATAAAAAAAGATCTATTCCTTTGAAGATAGAGATTAGTATTATAAATAGGATGAGGAAATTTTATTGTATTATGCTTTTTGGAAACATAATTTCTACCAAACTCGGTTGGCTAATTTGTACATTTCCAAGTCAATTGGGCACATTTTACATGTTACATGTAATTCTTCATTTCCATATGGGTAAGGGCATTCACGATCCCAATGACCCACTCCATTTTTCTTGCATGCTTGGTTTTTTGGGATGCGAAATTTGTTTGTTCCAAAAACTGTATGTCGAAGGATTTGGCAATAGTTTTGTAGCAATTGTTTTCCATTTGGTTGGTTTAGAATTGATAATAGTAATTGTATTCCTTCATCATATTTGATTCGCATAACAATGCAATTGCAAGTCCATACTTTGCATTTTTGTCTCCTTCTATGTTTGCTTGAAGAAGGATTTGTTTTCCTAGTTTAGTTTGATCTTGTACAAAATATTTGTGAGCTCCAACCCAAAATAGTGCTTGTTTGTTTGCAGCCCTAAAGCATTGATGAATGAGTTTTTCTTCATTGTTTCGAAGGAATAATGGATTTTGGAGTAGTCCAGTTAGGTTGATGTGGTGAAGAACTTTTTTCCTTTTGGTTAGCCGATTGAATCGCTTGCAGCTGTTTTTAAAAAACGAAAAGACATATTAAGAATGTAATGCGTTAGAAAAAATGAACTCGTGACAAAACATGACAATAATCATATACTAAGAATTATACGTAAACATTATTATCATCACAATTGCAATATTTGATTGAAGTTATAAATATTTTTTCTTTTAGAAATATAACAATGACTATAGAATTGCACAGTACTTCACAATAAAAAGTTAATAAAAAGAGGAAATTGGAATAAATGTATGGTATGGAAAATCTAAATACCTATCAATCAATGTTGCAATTTCAGGTATTTCTAAATTGATGTACACTTTTGTTGCACTTGTAGATGACAAATAGTGTTCCCCTGTATTTAATAAAAATATGTTAATTATGTAAAAGAAAAGATATGTTTAAAAGAAGTTATTACCTCTAAATGTTTTGACAATAGTAGATGTCACTATTATGACAAAGGGTCCTGGATTGTCGGTGTAAAAATTGTCCTCAATTTCATTCAATGTTGGTCCCCAGAGAGTAATTCTTATTTTGATTTCTCTATGGCAAACAAATATGTAAGTGATAAAGAGTTTGAAGTAGTATTATGCAATGAATCCATATGTACATGCTAAAGCTTACTCTGGATTCATGATATCTATATTTCTCATTGGGACAGTAGATCCTTGAACATGAACATTTTCTAGTGGTCCAACACCAACTATTTTTCCAATGATGTCTGCAACAAATAAAGTTGATTAAGTAATTTGAAACGTAATTATTTGAAAATAAATTTGAGACTTTTTAGGCTACATGTCAATTGTTTGTTATTGTCAAAGCGATACACAATTGTTCTGTAATCAACAAATTCAAATTTATGCTGAGAGATAGTAATTTCAGCCTCATTTAGCTCCTCAATAACTGTTGTATGTAGAAAGTTTATTTTCTTGTCTTTGCTTATAGGCCGATAGCTATCTTTTTCCTTGTAAGTATCTGCTCGAAAATTGGATAGCGAATATAATTGTCCTTCTCGTAGTTGTGGCTGAAACTTCTTAACATTGTTTTTTTGAATTGTCGCGTGTATTGTGTCATCCTGGTACTTAAATAAGTAATTTGTTAGTGACAATTTTAGTTTTAAGATGTGAGTCGAGTAAAGAAAATATGACAAAATAGATGCTCAATTCAAATCTAACCTGTTCATCTATAAGAACCATGTCCAAACTGATTAGTTCTAGATTTTTTTCGGTTGACAGCTTCCCACATTCTGGAAAGTCTGACTCTTACCTTCCAATTCTCATTTTTATCTGAAAGTTGCTTGATGAGATTGTAACTCATTTTTGGAACTGATAATATAGTCATTAGTTTGACCCAATTGAGTTGAACTATTGTTAGAATGGAAATAGAGTAATGAAATTGAACGCTTTATATAACTAAGCATATCTAAAATTTCTAATGATCTTTATTCATCTTATGAAATAGAAATAAATAGATTTGAGATGTAGTATACATACCTTGTACATAAGGAAAATTTATTGTCTTTCCAATATCTTGTAGCTGGAAATTCTATTTCTATTGTTGCAAAGTACGTTGTGTTGGTAGTTGTAATTTGTATGGTATGGTTATGAAATAGAAATAGATATCATGGGTGCCTTAAATAGTTATAGATGTGGTTACATTGGTGGTATGTGAAAGGTTCTCCCCCTCCCCTCTAATGTTTGCATGGAATACGAAGGCATTGATTTGTTTTAGTCTCAATCAATTAATGATTTAATTGTAACGGAAGTAATGATGGCCTTACTTTTTAAATAAAATGTATTTAGTGGTTAGGTGAATTAATTGATACCAGGATGAAATCTAAAGTTGATCTGCGCAAAAGGAGATATAATTTAAAATATATATTATAATATATATGGTGCTCTTGCCTTTTTGAATATGGTTTTTGAGTCATTGGTTAATTAGGTGGGTTTTTCTTTAGGAATTTAGTTCTGCTATTGAAGGTTAGTGTTACGGATCTTCCAATCAACATGAGGACATATAAACAAATTTTTTGTTTTGAATATGGTTTTTGAGTCATTGGTTAATTAGGTGGGTTTTTCTTTTGGAATTTTGTTCTGCTACTGAAGGTTAGTGTTACGGATCTTCCAATCAACATGAGGACATATAAACAAATTTTTGACAAAAAATTTGTGACTTTTTAAAGAGTAGAAAAAAGAATTGCCATAATTATTTTCTTCATAATTTTATTGTTTAGTTATAAATATGTAAATTAAAGCATAAGAATACATAAATGCAAAGTTAAATGTAAATTTAAAACCATCCATGATGAATATGTATAGACAATTTTTGAAGTTTTTAATTTTGTATGAATTATTATTAAATTGTCTAGTTATGAATGTCTGAATTAAGTAGATGAACTTTTTAAATATAAAAATGAAATACATGAATATTTAGAATCATCTCACACGTTATTCTTACAACCAAAGAAGGTGCCATTTTAGTCATTGGTTTACTACATGAGTAATGGTGTTTGTATGTGGCATAAGAGATTCTCCCTTCTCCTTATCATTTTTTTTGAGACCCTAGTAACATTATTTTTTAATATAAGTGCCTAATGTTTTGTCTAATAATAAAGTGTCGTCATAGGAATAGGAAAAAAATATTGAATATAAATCAGGAAAATTGTGAAAGTGATAAAAAGATATTTCATCAATTTTAAAACAACGGTTGAATGGAAATTAAAATTGTGGGAATTGACCATTTGTTATGCTAGTTATTTAGATGTAGAATTTTTTGTAGTTTCTATGAAAATTTAAAACTATTCATGCTTTCAATTATTACCAATTATTAATCAAATGAAAACCACAAACTTGATACTTAATTCCCTATTATTTATTTCTATTTAATTCATGAATTTATCAGTTGGGAGTCATTAAGCAAAATTAAAGTCATATTTGTTATGGGTCGATGCAATAGCAAAGCAAACCGAAATCATTAAAAAAAAAAAAAACAAAAAAAAAATTTGTGACTTTTTAAAGAGTTGAAAAAAGAATTGCTGTAATTATTTTCTTCATAATTTTCATTGTTTAGTTATTATTATGTAAATTAAAGCATAAGAATACATAAATGCAAAGTTAAATGTAAATTTAAAACCATCCATGATGAATATGTATAGACAATTTTTGTAGTTTTTAATTTTGTATGAATTATAATTTGATTGTCTAGTTATTAATGTCTAAATTAAGTAGATGAACTTGTTAAATATAAAAATGAAATACATGAATATGTAAAATCCTCTCAGGTGTTATTCTTACAACCAAAGAAGGTGCCATTTCACTTATTGGTTTACTACATGACTGATGGTCTTGGTATGTGGCATAAGAGATTCTTCCTTCCCTTTATAATTTTTTTTGGGACCATAGCAATTTTTTTTTTTTTTTTAATATAAGTGCCTAATGTTTTGTCTAATAATAAAGTGTCGTCATAGGAACAGATATTTTGTCAATTTTAAAACAACAGTTGAATGGAAATTAAATATTTGTGGGAATGGAGCATTTGTTATGGTAGTTATTTAGATGTAGAATTTTTTGTAGGTTCTATGAAAATTTAAAACTATTCATGCTTTCAATTATTACCAATTATTGATCAAACGAAAACAACAAACTTGATACTTAATTCTCTATTATTTATTTCTATTGTAAAAACCATTTTAAAATTGTGGGACAAATTATATATATATTTTAAAAATGATGTGGCAGCTGATGTGGCGTAATGTGAGAGTAGCAGCATTAAACGCTACGCTTAATGGTAGAAATCAAAAGATAATATAAAAATTATTTTAGCACATGAAAAGATAATATAATCTGAATTTTATAATAACATTTTCATTAATTGAGAGTTGGACATACTTTACAAAACAATCCAGCTGTTGAACTTGCAATTTAATTAATAGATAATCCGTAATACACTGCTAGAAAATATGAACAACCTATAGAGCCATAAGAAAATATAAAAAATATTTTATCTTAGCCTTTTCATTTTATTCATAATTAAGATTTAGAAATACTTGAAGAAACAATGTAGCTGAAAAATATGTAAATTAAAAGGTAATTTGTAAGCAATTGGTGGGTAAAATAGTAATTAAAATGGTAATAGGTGTTCACATCATTGAACATGAAGACCTTTTCTTTTTTCTTTTTTTTCCTCTTTTTTTTTTTTTTTTTTTTTTTTTTTTAATGAATGAACACAAACACTTACATGCAAATACACACTCAAACACTCAAAAAAAAAAGAAAAAAGGAAATTTATGTCATCTATCTATACTGTGTTCTTGCTTGGTAAGTAAGTTCACAGAAGTATAAAGAAGACCATTTTTGTAAGACTATTTGGAGACCCAAAAACTTAAACTTAAACTAAAATAGTTTTATTTACCAAACTAATTTTTTTTATTCTCCCCCCGTTCTTGTTTTTAATCTACCTTTGTTTTTACTAAATTATTTTACAATTGTATTAAAACACACAGAAAGTATTTTTGTTCAAGCAATGGAAAATTAGTGAGAGTGATTTTTTATTTATTTTTTATTTTTTTATGTTTCATCATCTAACAAATATTAATGTTGGAACAAAAAGGGAAAATCTTGAAAACATTAGAATCAATAAAACAGCAAACTGGTAGAATTGCTACAATCTTTTTCCCATTAGTTTCATTTGTCAATGTATCAGCAAAATATCTTACTTTAAAAAAAAGTAATGCATGTACTTGCCAAGACATGTCTACAGCTTCCAAATCTGCACCTCTGAAGGCCCTGTAAAGTTTTCCTCTATCAAAATTTGGTTACCCATTTCCTCTACTGTCTTCACCTAAAAGAATGAAAGCATTAGAGAGGAAAAGTGTAGAGAGTATGGGTAAGCATATCAAACTGATCTTCTTAACCCATCTTGGTCTTTCAAATTAATTTTAGCTTAAAAATTCCCAAATATAAGATATTATAATTTGTAATTTTTTCAAGTTAAGTTAACATTAATGAGTAAAATATTATTGAATAAATGATAGGAGAGGTGGGTACAAACCTGGAGAAGGAATTCTATTATTTGTAGTTTCAAAGATTAAGAAAGGCCTGTGAATACTTCTTTGTAGACAATATTTTTTGTATTCGACTCTTCTTTGATTTCATTGTTGATGATGAGGAACTTCAGGCCATTTCTGCTCGTAACTCTAGATACTGCAACATATAATTGTCCATGGCTAAAAACCGGATTTGGGAGATAGACACCAACATGTTTCAGAGATTGACCTTGGCTCTTATTAATTGTCATTGCAAAACAGACTGAAAATGGGAACTGTCGTCTCTTCAAGAGGAATGGCCATTTTGACTCACTTGGAGACAATGTGATTCTTGGAATAAAAACATGTGCTCCAATATTGGTACCAGTAAGGATCTTTGCTTCTATGACCCATGTACCCAATTTAGTAATAACCAATCTTGTTCCATTACAAAGACCTGCATTTTGGTTTAGATTTCGAAGCAACATGATAGGCAAGCCTAATTTCAACTTTAATTTATGATTTGGCAATCCAGGAAATCTTAATGTGTTCAAAAATTCAGCAGGATACAAAACATCTTGGTCAGCAATATTTGAGGAAGCTTTGCATATGGAATCTGAACTTAAATATGTTTGCTCTTCACCATGTAAACATGATACAACATAATCATTAAGTTCTTCAACAACTTCATTAGTTGGTACAAGTATAGCTCTCTCTTGTAAGTAACTATGATCTGTGATTTTCATTTGTAAATTAGGATATGTGCTTCGTACAATATCTTCCATTGGATTTTTAGTATGTTTTATTATTAAGTCAGCTGGAATAGTAATTGAATTCTCTCCATCTCCTTTGCCCATTTCACCATTTCCAATCTTCAAAATCCACTCACTAAAATTCACCATTGATGCATATTTTGAATTGTTTAATCTATTCTGCAGAAGCCTCATATTTGTGTGTAATTTGAAAACTTGACATTCTTTCCATAGATATGATTTGTTAATTGCAGAATGCACAATATCTTCTCTTCTGCCTTTTTTGACAACTGGTAGTATTTGTCGAAAATCTCCCCCTAATACTACAACCTTTCCTCCAAATGGTTTGTTAGCACAATTAGGATTTTGGATACGTAAAATATCACGGAGAGAGCGATCAAGTGCCTCTAAACAATTTCTGTGTGCCATAGGTGCCTCATCCCATAAAATAACACTTGTTTTCAACAGAAGTTCAGCTACTTGCATTCCTTGCTTAATTTCACAGGTAGATTGATCAAAAATATTAATTGGTATATGAAATCGTGAGTGAGCAGTTCTACCTCCAGGGAGTAACAAAGCAGCAATTCCTGATGTTGCAGTAGCAAGAGCAATTTTTTCTTGGGATCTAACAGCAGCCAAAATTGCCTTGTAAAGATGAGTCTTCCCAGTTCCACCATGGCCATAGACAAAAAAAAATCCACCGGTTTCATTATTGATAGCTTGCATTACTGAATCATAAATTTTTTTTTGGTCAGTATTCAAACCAGCAAGAAGAACTTCATGTTCTTTTTTTAATGCTAAGATGTCATATGACATTTCTTCTTGAATCAGCCTATTTGTACTCTTTTGAATCAAATTCATATCAGGTTGTGGCATTTGTGGATAGTCTCCAAGAGAACTCCCAAATTGCTGAAGTAATTTTTCAATTTCATATAAGGCATAATTTTTCAATTGTGTTTCTGACAATTTAAGCTCATCAAATTGCAAGATACGCCTTTGAATATGAAGTATTTCTTCCGAGAATATTTTCCAATGTGATTTCCATAGATTGGATGGATCAGCTACTTCGCAAAGCATCAAAATGGATCAGCTACTTTCTAATGTGATTTCCAGGACGATGAACTAATTGGCTCAGACTAATTGACTCTGGAAATGTTATGGTATTCTTTTTTCTAAATGAAAATTTAACCTCTCAACAGCTGGGTTCCAATATTGAATTTTAAATTCAAATATCCTCCAACACGCTTCAGATGCTGAAATATACCTACAATCCAAATAGTCTTTTGTTTCATCAACAACAATTTCAGAATTATCACCACCATTTGTTGAAGGATTTTCTTGTAAAACAATAGTCGCTCTATCTGATCCTTTGTTTATATACTTAAACAAATACTTGATTGATCGAGACCGGTTGCACCACTCAACATTTATGTGTGATTGGTATTTGACCAGGAGGTCTATGTTGTAAGGAACAAAATACTGGTTATCCAAAAGTATTCCATTTTTTTCTACAGTTTGTCCATCGTTTCTTCTTCGATAATTTGGAAAACCATCATCATCAATAGTTGTTTCAGCATAAAAGCTTTTTGGAAAATGCTTTGAACATTTACCATTGATCATGCAAGGAGATGTCATGTTAGCAAGTCCACATGGTCCGTGCATCATATATAGTTTCACAGCTTCATAAGCTACTGGGTCTGTACATGAATTTGGTATTTCAGCTTTGATTATACTATCAATATGTGCAGGAGTTGGGCATTTGTCTTTAGGATGAAGGAAAAGAAGAATATGTGCATGTGGCAGGCCTCGTTTTTGGAATTCAATAGTATACACAACTGCAATTAATAATTTTAAACTTAAAAGTTAAGAAAAATATACAATCATTATACATACTTACAAGTTGGTAGAAATTTGTATAAAATTACATACCTGCAATTACTTTTCCAAAGTGCTTTCCATGGGTGAGATCATGCAATAGTTGATCCAACTTTATTTTGAACACTCTTGCTACAATATCAGGTCGGTCTTCAGCTTTCTGACCAGGAATAGAGTCCAAAAACAAACTAATTTCTGGCCACTTAGGATTGCAAGTGAAGGTTATAAAAAGATCTGGATATCCAGCCCATCTGCATATTGCCATTGCATCTTGATAATTTTGTGCCATATATCTTGGACCACCTGTAAATGAAGAAGGCAATATCACACGTTTTCCAACTGTTGTTGCATCTGTATCTCCACCAAGTATGGCATCCATTAGACCACTTAAAATTTCTATTCTAAAGTCATTCTGATGGTCTCGAATATATCGAAGACGTGCTTCCTCAATACATGTGTATGCATCTACAATAAATTGTTGAAACAATCTCCCACCAAGTATCAAAGTTTGCCCCTCATTAGCACATTGTTGAAGTCTAAAAGCATAATATTCTCTCATGGTAACAGCTCCTCTTTTCCTTGCTTTCCCTTCACCATTACTTCTATAACTTATATTCTTCATGAAACCATCTTCACCATATGGAAAAAGTAAAGGATATTGCAATGACATAAAACTTGGATGAAGCTCACTTATTTGTTGCAATCCTGACGATTTATTTTCAACTATGATATCACGATTGGAGCTTTCAACATTAAAATCCCCAACAATAACAGCAGCAACCTCAGATGATGTAGGGAGGTTATATTGTCTTCCATTTGGATTGCGTGTCCCAATCAAGCGAATTTTGACATTTCGCATTTCAGATTCGGTAAATCTGTCCCTTGCCATCCTAAATGCTTTCACCAATTCATTACAATTATCTAACATTTCCAATAATCCAACAACAATATCAGGATCTACTTCATGTTTCTTATACTTCTTGACCACTGCATCAATTCTATGTCGTATTTCATTATCTGTATCATAGATATAGAGTTGAGCGAATGTAGGTTTTTCTCCTTCAATAGGAAGCAGTGACCCAATCCTATGATAATTCTGGCCATTGAGACGGAAAACATATGGGCCTGTACCATTATTTATAGACTTGTCTACTTTACCACCGAAAGAGGTAAAAGCAAACAATGAATTATAAATCCTTATTCCCACTCGAAAATTGAACGACTTTTTCCCACCATTTAGATTGAGTAGTTTTGCTAGTAAAGCAGGTGGATTTTTCAAAAGAGGTAGATGGACAATGCCATTAGAACAACACAGACTAAATTTTGGATTTTTAGTCTTCCTTGATTTTATAGTCCTCTCTTCATACCAAACTTGTGCTCCACAATGTTCACATATATGAGTAGGAGGGCCAAAGTTCCAAGCTTCAGTGAATTTACCTAAAACAAACAAATATATTCAATGAAATAAAATTGATTTAAAATGAGAAATCCATTAAAACAAATAAAGCATGTTACCCATGTCATATATCACTTACGATGAGTTCCTCTAGATTCCCCTAAAGTGGCTTCACTTGATTGCATTTCTGAACTCTCACCATTAGTCATGCGTGAACTTCCTAAGATTATAATTGAATAATAAGTTAATATTGCAATGTGGAATAAAAATTCAATAATTGAATAATAAGTTAATATTGCAATGTGGAATAATTTGGCATCCTAACAATTTTTTAAGATATATATATGCAGCATGTCAGTATGACATTTTATGTTTAATACGTTATTACTAAAATGACTATTACCTAGAGGAATTCGGTCTTCAGATACATTTGTGGTGATATCACCATTTTCATTTAAAGTAGTGTGTATATAGATATTAGAATTTTTATTTGCAGTCTCACTATTATAATCACGTCGTCTCTTTCGAGTGCTCCTCACAAATGGATCATCCTTCATATCTCTTGAATGGCCTAAAGAGTAATCAAATATAAGTAAATCCATAATTTATACACACACACACACACACACACACACACACATATATATATATATAATTGAAGACTTTAATAATATATAATAATAAAAAATGAAACTTTTTGAAAAACTTACCAACAATACAATGTGAAGGTGACACAATCGTACATGAAGCAGATCCTCTTTCTACAGAAACCTCTCCTCTCAAAGCATCAACATTGTTGAAGTTAGCATCTACTAAATGACTTCTATTAGCTGCCCAGTAACTCATATTCATTTGCCTATCCAACACAGTACCCCTATTCAACTGTAAGTCAATAGAAATACGTTGAGTTACAGGAGCATGAATATTGGTTGGATAACTGCGATTTCTCCTGGATGCAAGAATCATCCTTCTTCTCAATCGTGCATAATAAGAAGACTTCATAGTACCTACAAACCATCAATTACTAACTGTCAATATAGTAAAAAATATTTTCAAATAAATGGTGGATAATATGAACAACCTACACTACCAAAAATAATATGACAACAATTTTAGAAAAACATTTCATTTTAGTTACAATTGACATTTGGACATACCTGAAGAAAACTTCCAGCTTTTGAACTTGTAATTAGATAGATAATCTGTAATAATTTGGTAGACAATATGAACAGCCTACACAACCAAAAAATAATATAAAAATGATTTTAGCATACCAAAACAGAATATAAAAATATTTGACCATAGCCTTTTCATTTTATTTTTAATTGAGAGTTGGACATACTTGACAAAAAAAATCCGGCTTTTGAACATTTAATAGAAAATCCGTAATCAACTGGTACAAAATATGAACAACCTACACAACCAAAAGATAATATAAAAAATATTTTAGCCTTCTTTTTTGGGGTGCATTCATTTTGTTGTCATCTATTTATAGTGTCTTCCGAGTTAGTAAGTCCACACATGTAACATGAAGGGCATTTTTATAAGACTATTTGGACATTCCAGCCTTTTATGCAAGTGCATTCAAAATGTAAATATAAATAAAATAATAAGCACTGTGGCTGCAAAACATAAATAAAAATTATGAGATATTTTTGCACCAGTCATGTTTTTCGATAGAAAATATCTTATCTCAAAATTTGAATATCATGTGGTTCTTGAGTATTTGGAACATATTTTATTTATAAAATTTCCCCATTTTCCCAACTTGTCTAGGTTTTAAATTCTTTTGTATCGTGGGAATGTAATTTAGTAAAATTTCATATTGAAAGATAGACACCATAGCTATTGACGTGACTCGATAGTACCTACCAACCATCATTTATTAACCGTCATTATAGTAAAAGATCATTTGAAATAACTGGTGGATAACATGAACACCCTACCAATAATATGAGGACTATTTTAGCTAAGAATTTCATTTTAGAGAGACTTGAAGAAATATTCCAGCTCGTGTGAACTTGTAATTTAATAGGTGATCCATTATGATTTGGTAGAAACCAAAAGATAATATAAAAATTATTTTAGCACATGAAAAGATAATATAATCTCAATTTTATAATAGTCTTTTCATTAATTGAGAGTTCGACATACTTTACGAAACAATCCAGCTGTTGAACTTGCGATTTAATAGATAATCTGTAATCAATTGGTACAAAATATGAACAACCTACACAACTGAAAAATAAAAATAAAAAATATTTTAGCATAGCCTTTTCATTTTATAGCTGTTCAACTTGCAACTTAATACATATTCCGTAATCAACTGCTAGGAATACTTTAAAAAATATTTTAACTTGAAGAAACAATCCAGCTTAAAAACGTGTAAATTAACAGGTAACTTGTGAGGAACTGGTGATTAAGATAGTAATTAGAACGATAACAGGTGTCCACATCATTCAACACCAAGACCTTTAATGTGATATTTTTGCACCATTCATGTTTTTCAATAGAAAATATCTAATCTCTAAATATATTACAATCTTGTCTGACAGTTATTTCAAAATCTGAACATCATGTGATTCTAAAGAATTTGGAATTTTCACTAAATTATTTTACAATCTCATCTGACGATCATCTCAAAATTTGATTATCATGTGGTTCTAAAGTATTTGGAATATTTTTAATTTATAAAATTCCCCCAAGATAATCCATTATAATTTGGTAGAAACCAAAAGATAATATAAAAATTAGTTTAGCACAACAAAAAATAATACAACCTCGATTATATAATAGTCTTTTCATTAATTGAGATTTGGACATACTGCACGAAACAATCTAGTTGTTGAACTTGCAATTTAATAGATAATTTGGAATCAACTGGTATAAAATATGAACAACCTACACAACTAAAAGAAAATATAAAAAAATATTTTAGTATAGCCTTTTCATTTTATTTATAATTAAAAGTTACAAATACTTGAAGAAACAATCCAATTTTTGAACTAAACACCCTACACAACCAAAAGATAATATAAAATTACTCAAGCATACCAAAAGATAATATAAAAATATTTTAGCATAGCCTTTTCATTTTATTTATAATTGAATGTTGGACATACTTGAAGAAACATTCCAACTTTATTTACAATGGAATTTCCCAGCAAAGCAACTCATTCAACAATGTCCTATTTTTTTTTTTTTTGGTTGTTTTCTTTGGTTACACAAACTGTTCAACCAAATGTGGAATTTCCCAGCAAAGCAACTCATTAAACAATACATTGTAGTAAAGTAGAAGTAATATTTTCTGACAATGTGCAACTGTATTAAGCTCTGACTGGTCACATATTTGTTTTTTATTCAAGTAGACTGCTACCTCTGCATCCATAGTGGTGATAGCTTTGGATCTATCAATGACACTTGTGGACCAAAGTGGCACATGGCTGATGTACTTTGGTTATTCATTTCATTAATTTTCTTTCTGCCGTCAGCACTTAAAGTTGAACTGACTACATTTGCTGAAGGTGTTTTTGCATTTCCAATGGACATTTAATTGTTCCATTATGTTCTGTTTGTAACTGAAGAGGGATGCTAATGAAAATGGCAGCCTTCATAAATAATGGTAGAAAATCCTAATGGCCGTGTGTCATGGGATGAGAAACCTTATTAATGTGATTGCTCACATTTGTTCCTTTAAATCCATTTTAAATGAATAGTCTGTAGCTTCTGATAATGTATAGAATAGGAGTTGGTTACACTTGTCATGAGAAACCCATGGGGCTCCTAAATGGTTTTTTTTATAGTTTTTTTAGTTCTTTTTATTCTTTCTTACAAATAAATTTTAATAGTAATAGCAAACTTACTGAACATTCATATCAATGTTTGCAATTACAATATGTTCTGTGCAGCTAAATAATTTAACAAAGGAGAACACAATTCTAGTTGAGAAATTATGTATTGCTAAGATTATTTACAACAACATAGATGGCGGCAACAAAGAGATTCTATTTTCCAATAATGATGCTATCAGTGCTACCTATGCAAAAACATATGAATAGGCATTGATTTAGGTGCACACAGGACTAAATAGCACTTACATCACATAATATGTGTAAGCTTATAATTTTTATGATGTATTGCTATGTATAATTAATTAAAACTTGATTGTTATTATCTTACAAAAATGCGTTTCACTTTGCTTATTTGATGTACTTAGGTCTCCGTCATTTGGAAGACTGAACTCTACATAATTGGGACATGACCATATACATTATACCAAGGTTGTTGAAATTATTTTTCACTAATTGGTCCTTTGAGGAACCTCACATTATACCAAGGTTGTTGAAATCATTTATTTTCCTGGGGGATCATGGTGAGAGTAAATTGTAACCAAAAGACCTTTCACAGCTACTACAATATTGCCTAAAATCTCAACGTGAATGCCCCCCTCCCCAACTACTACAATATTTCCTAGCTACTACAATATTTGAAAACTTGTTTTTATCATTTTTATTGTTTCCAACTATACCACTACCAAACTACTTTCTTCAGTCATGGAATATAAACAATCGAGAGAGATGAAAACTCACCTTTAAATCCCCTTGGAATGGATGAGACGTGCCACCAACGCTTTAGCCACAACACATTAAAAAAACGACACCTGAGATATTTCCAAATAAACCAAGGTAAAATAAAATAGTTTTTTTGGCAGTAAAATTATAGCACTATTGAAACGTCATTCAGGCAATCTCAAAAACACATCAATGGCATGCCAAGGATGCTCATCTAATATAAACACAAACACAAACAAACGAAAAAAAAAAAAAAAAAAAAAAAAAAAAAAAAAAAAAAGCGTCTCATATTAATATAAACAAAGCATAAAAGTTTTGCGGAACACAAATACAAACAAACGAAGAAAAAAAAAAGCGTCTCATATTAATATAAACAAAGCATAAAAGTTTTTCACTAATTGGTCCTTTGAGGAACCTCACATTATACAAAGGTTGTTGAAATCATTTATTTTCCTGGGGGATCATGGTGAGAGTAAATTGTAACCAAAAGACCTTTCCCAGCTACTACAATATTGCCTAAAATCTCAACATGAATGCCCCCCTCCCCAACTACTACAATATTTCCTAGCTACTACAATATTTGAAAACTTGTTTTTATCATTTTTATTGTTTCCAGCTATACCACTACCAAACTACTTTCTTCAGTCATGGAATATAAACAATCGAGAGAGATGAAAACTCACCTTTAAATCTCCTTGGAATGGATGAGACGTGCCACCAACACTTTAGCCACAACACATTAAAAAAACGACACCTGAGATATTTCCAAATAAACCAAGGTAAAATAAAATAGTTTTTTTGGTAGTAAAATTGTAGCACTATTGAAATGTCATTCAGGCAATCTCACAAACACATCAATGGCATGCCAAGGATGCTCATCTAATATAAACACAAATTCAAACAAACGAAAAAAAAAAAAAAAAGCGTCTCATATTAATATAAACAAAGCATAAAAGTTTTGCGGAACACAAATACAAACAAACGAAAAAAAAAAAAAAAAGCGTCTCATATTAATATAAACAAAGCATAAAAGTTTTTCACTAATTTGTCCTTTGAGGAACCTCACATTATACCAAGGTTCTTGAAATCATTTATTTTCCTGGGGGATCATGGTGAGAGTAAATTGTAACCAAAAGACCTTTCACAGCTACTACAATATTGCCTAAAATCTCAACATGAATGCCCCCCTCCCCAACTACTACAATATTTCCTAGCTACTACAATATTTGAAAACTTGTTTTTATCATTTTTATTGTTTCCAGCTATACCACTACCAAACTACTTTCTTCAGTCATGGAATATAAACAATCGAGAGAGATGAAAACTCACCTTTAAATCCCCTTGGAATGGATGAGACGTGCCACCAACACTTTAACCACAACACATTAAAAAAACGACACCTGAGATATTTCCAAATAAACCAAGGTAAAATAAAATAGTTTTTTTGGCAGTAAAATTATAGCACTATTGAAACGTCATTCAGGCAATCTCACAAACACATCAATGGCATGCCAAGGATGCTCGTCTAATATAAATACAAGCACAAACAAACGAAAAAAAAAAAAAAAAAAAAAAAAAAGCGTCTCATATTAATATAAACAAAGCATAAAAGTTTTGCGGAACACAAATACAAACAAACGAAGAAAAAAAAAAAAAAAAAAACGTCTCATATCAATATAAACAAAGCATAAAAGTTTTTCTCTAATTGGTCCTTTGAGGAACCTCACATTATACCAAGGTTGTTGAAATCATCTATTTTCCTGGGGGATCATGGTGAGAGTAAATTGTAACCAAAAGACCTTTCACAGCTACTACAATATTGCCTAAAATCTCAACATGAATGCCCCCCTCCCCAACTACTACAGTATTTCCTAGCTACTACAATATTTGAAAACTTGTTTCTATCATTTTTATTGTTTCCAGCTATACCACTACCAAACTACTTTCATCAGTCATGGAATATAAACAATCGAGAGAGATGAAAACTCACCTTTAAATCCCCTTGGAATGGATGAGATGTGCCGCCAACACTTTAGCCACAACACATTAAAAAAACGACACCTAAGATATTTCCAAATAAACCAAGGTAAAATAAAATAGATTTGTTGGCAGTAAAATTATAGCACTATTGAAACGTCATTCAGGCAATCTCACAAACACATCAATTGCATGCCAAGGATGCTCATCTAATATAAACACAAATACAAACAAACGAAAAAAAAAAAAAAAAAAAAAAAGCGTCTCATATTAATATAAACAAAGCATAAAAGTTTTGCACCCAAAAAAAAATTGAAATAGAGAATAAAAGTTTTTCACCCAAAAAAAAAAAGAATTGAGATGTAGAGATACCTCAACCAAAGCAAGGAGGTTCTGTCAGTATTTATAAACTGTGTGGAAAGGAATAAAGAGAGGAAGGAAATCAGATAGGCAGCCGTTACTGAGAAACAGTAGAGCAGGAAGATAGGTAGCTTTCAAACTCTCTGTTTTCTCACACAATACCTGAACGCTTCAATGTTTTTTTTTTTCTTTTCTTTTTCCTCCCTTTAAGCTTCCCTCTACGTTACATATTGCAAAACCTAACCACTTCCCTTTTTCCTTTTTTCCTCTTTTTTTTTCTTTTTTCCTTTTTTCTTTCTTCCAAACCAGCTTGAACGTACCTTTTTTTCTTTTTTTTCTTTTTTTCTTTTTCCTCCCTTTCAACTTCCCTGTACGTTACCCTGAACGCTTCCTTTTTTAATTACGCTTCCTTTTGTTTTTTTTTTTTTTTTTTTCTTTTCTCTTCCCTCCAATCCGGCTTGGAAGTTTTGATATTTAAATAAAGGCTTTCAGTTTTGATATTTAAATAAAGGCTTGAAAGTTTTCTTTATTAAGCTGAACTGAAAAAATTATACCCTGAATGCTTCCTTTTTTAATTACGCTTCCTTTTGTTTTGTTTTTTGTTTTTTTTTTTTCTTTTCTCTTCCCTCCAATCCGGCTTGGAAGTTTTGATATTTAAATAAAGGCTTTCAGTTTTGATATTTAAATAAAGGCTTGAAAGTTTTCTTTATTAAGCTGAACTGAAAAGGCTTTCAGTTGGGCTTCATAGTGGAACTAAATAAATAGGAGGTGGGCTGAATTAAATAGATAGTGGAATTAAATAAATAGATAGTGGGAGTAAATAAATAAGTAGTGGGCTATAATTATAGGGCTGGGATTTATAGGGCTGTAAATTGTAAAACCTAATTAAAAATTGAAGTAAAAACCAATTAAAAATTGAAGGAAAACTTTTTTTTTAATAAAGAAAATGACATGGCAGCTGATGTGGCGCAACGTGAAAGCAGCAGAATTAAATTCTACGCTTCAGCTTTTAGTAATATATAGATTATTGTTACTTTCACAAGGGAGCTGAACAAACTTGGAGAACTAATTGAAAAATCGAACTAGAAAGGTAGCGGGTGTCTCGATTATTGAATCTTATGATAAAAAACCAAGTTAATGTATAACTATTTTTAAATAATTTAATAGTTACAATAACAAGAGTGAAATTTCAAACCCTACAGGCAACGCCACTGACTAAGTTAAGAAAAACAGATTATTAGTAATAACATAAGTAGTGGTAGTAACAATTGAAAAAAAAAAAGTTAAAAATTTAACACTAAACAATAAAATGAATAAGAAATTACATTTTTTTCATAAATACAAAAATAGAAAAATTTTAATTTGTCCTAGAAATCCTTATAGAAGCATTTTAGATGCAGCTAACTAGAATCTTTACCTTTAGCGAGCTTTGAATTCGGTGATTGTCACGTCATTTATAGAATAAAACTGCTCACCTGTGATTGATCCCAAACTATTGGTAGGTATTCTAAAAATAAAAGCTGGTTGTTTTGGAGAAGGAAGAGTTGTTTCACAACTTAGCATGAGAAGAACTGCTAACATTGTTGGTCGATCCATTGCATCTTCTTGCACACATAAGAGCCCAATTTGAATGCATCTCAAGACTTCATGGGAAACAAATGAGTCATTTATTGATGAATCAACTATATCCAAGACTCTATCTTCTCTCCATAGTTCCCAAACCTATATGTTTTATAGCATTATTCATAAGGGACTGTATTATAAATGCAAATGGTAAAGATTGTTGTTTTTCATTACTTACATGCCCTATCAAAGTTAGGGAATCGTGCCTTTGATAAGAACTGTTATTCTTCTTGCCACTAACGATCTCCAATAATATGACATCAAAACTAAAGACATCTGATTTTGTTGAAAATTTCCCAAATATTGCATACTCTGGTGACATATAACCACTATATGTGAACAATATTAAAAATAAAGTTAAAGTTTGCATAGGCCTTCATTTTCCGTAAGGATGGTAACTGTGCAAGGCTTTGTGCACGCAAGCGTGCATGTGTTTGGGTGATACTTACTATGTTCCAACAACACTAGTTGTCGTGTCTTGAATTTGGTCCCCATTGAATATACGAGCTATCTCGAAACCCGAAATTTTAGGATTCATCTCACCATCTAAGAGAACATTACTAGTTTTAAGATCCCTGTGTATGATTTTTAATCTTGAGTCTTGATGAAGATACAAAATCCCACGAGCAATCCCAATGATGATTTCATAGCATTTCCCCCAATTAAGCGATGAACTTCTTGTATGATCTACAATAAAATTTAACTCTAGTATACTCAAAATGTGATTAATTAGTGTAAAAATATTTGGTTGTATGTAGTCCAAATATATTCTTTGAACATAAATAATAAAAGAAAATAAAACAAATGAATGCAATCGATTTATAGAAAGAAGACATACCAAAAATGAAGAAGTCCAGGCTTTTGTTGGGCATGTACTCATAAATCAACATCTTTTCTTCCCCCTGAATGCAACAGCCAAAAAGCTTGACAAGATTCCTATGCTGAAGTTTTGCAATCAACAAAACTTCATTTTTGAATTCCTCTATTCCTTGTGCTGAACTGTTGGATAGCCTTTTAATAGCTACTTCTTGTCCATTAGATAATTGACCCTGAATCCATTATCCAAAATTAAGCTCAGTCATAACAATTACTTCAAAGCAATTGAGTTCAATGCCACAATCTGATTCTTCAATAACTTATGTCTTAGCTTATGTAAATCATTTTCCTGCATTCACACTCACACAATAATGGAATTTGAAAAAGACAGGAAAATATGCAACATATTTACGTTAAACGATGTCATTATGAGTTGTAACTGTACCTTAAAAACAGAACCAAAGCCACCTTGCCCTAGTTTGTTGATTGGAGAGAAATTGTCAGTGGCAGCAACTATGCAGCCTAGATCAAAGATCAATAAATCTGGATGTCTACTACTCTCCTCTAGCTCATTTCCCTCCAAATAGCCTGTAGTACCGGTAAAATATAATGATTGATTGTGCGATTTTCTTTTCACTGTCCAAAAACATATTGATAAATCGCTCACTATAAATTTGCAATTATGCATTTATATAGCTCATGTAGACTACTAAAATGACTTTTGATTTAATATGTGTATATATATATTCCTCCGTGCTTGTGTGAACAATACTGTGGAAGTGATTTTGTTACCTTTTGTTTTCCTCTTCTTCATTAGGCATATATAGGCTATCAAGCATACCAGAAACAATGTCAACATAACAGAAATTATTGGAATAGACAGCTGCCTCTTGAGGCCAAGAAAACCATTGGACTTCTTTGTGTAAGTTGCTGAAGGACAAAAAAAAAAAAAAAACAAAACATCAGTCCATGATTTGTAAGGTGAAATAGGCAGAAATAAAAAATTACGAAAAATGCAAGCAAGAGGAGAAGGCTACCTAACTCAGTTGCATCTACACGTACATTTAGATCCCACCTTTCATATGAATTCTCCGAAACGTCAATCAATTCACCATACCATGCCAAACAACTGGTCCCCTTCCCATCAATATTCATGCTTGCAAAAGCTGTGCAAGAGCAATTTCTCAAGCATGCCTGCTCGCACTCTGAGCTACTCATACTCATGTCCATCCTAACTGCATTAAATGAATCAGGGCCCTTCAAACACTCCACCTTCACAAACCCTTCTCCATTCCCACACATCGACAACCCCGACTGCTTCCTCACACACCCCTCAGAACCATCTCTGTGATACCAATTCTTCGGAGACTTGGGTTCATACCCTGGCAAACACGTACACTCAAACTTATTAAAACTGTAAGCAGACTCGGGACCACATTTACCGTATGCGCCAGAGTGTCTATAGTTGTCACAACGGTATTTAGGTGCTGACCAGAATTCCTTCCATTGAAGATCACCATCATTCCACATAAGGTTCTGGAGCAATCCAGAGTTGTCAACCACTAGTCTAGAAATGATGGAGGGGTCATCGAAAAAGTAGCCGTAAGATAACTCATCTTCGTTGTTAACAGAATAATACTTATAACCCGATGAGGCTGTTGCTGCTGCTGATGATGTGCGCCATGGCCATGGACATGACCGCCAATATAAAGTCGAACCCTTATACAAGACGACTTGTGGAAAGCCAGTAGGATGTTGGAGTGAGTGTGTTTCAAACACTTAAACTTTGTTTTGTGTCCCACATTGGTTAGAAATAAATCTTGTAATGAGTTTATAAGGCTTTGCACATCTTAGGTGATAAGTTGGAACACAATGGGCTTAGTTCTTCTTGCTTGAGTGTGTAATCAACTTGAAGAAATTACTATAGTCTAATCTTGGGGGGTTGTTCGGCCAAGAGAGCCATTCACACCGAGTTCTATTCCGGATGGCACGAATCAACCTTAAAAGACAAAGCATTTGCGTGATTCTATAGTTTGTGAGATCTTTCTAACTCTATCTATTTATTTTTGTGTCATTGCTAATTTTTTAGGGTTTGTATTGTTGAATCAAAACTTGTTTATTTAGCCATATTTTTGTGTCATCTTATAGAAGGAGTCCCCAGTTCCGGGGTCATCTTTTGACTTCCAAGATGTCAAGAACCTGTCTAACCCAGTCATCCGATTCAACCCAAGCCTCATGCCTGGAAGTAGTGTGTCTGTAGGATGATCAAAGCTTTGCCATATAAACTTTTCGTTATTGCCTTGGACCAATACCAGATTTCCTGAATCTTGAAGCTGTGCAACAGAGGAGGTTGACCCCTGGACAGACACATTTGTAGACCAAAGAAGACGCTTAGAACTGTCATGGAGGACAAGGTTTCCATAAGGGTTGATGGACAGAACACCGGAGGAATCAATAATAGGATCATTCCTGTTTGCCACCCACACTATAGTTTGTTTTGCCACTTTGACAAACCAAATACCAAGATACCGGTAGCTAGAATTGCCGGGACTGAAGAAGCCTAAGGCGAAATTATTTTTGTTGGAAATCAAAGACTGGCCATCCTTGATGGATTGGTCTGGTGTTAAGGTGCCAACAGAAGTGCAAAATGGGAAGAAAAGCATGATTAGAATCAATGGCATGACCATGGTTTCAGTATTCATGTTTGTGTGCAGTGGTCTTTCACTAAAAATAATATTTTTTTTGGAGGGGGTGGTGCGTGGGCCTGAAGCCTTACTACAAGAAAGGGGAGAGAAAATCATGAAGTCCTCTCTTTCTGATCCGTATCCAGGGGCGGCTGTACATACAGGTTCAAATGACTTGAAATATATATATATATATATATATATAAAGATAGGTTCAAGTTACACCTGGTATAACTTTTTAGAGTTACACATTTTTTAAGCCATTGAATTTAGGTAGATTTAACGGTTAAAAAAAGACTATAATTATTACAAATATTCTGATTAAAATATAATTAATTACCCTCATTTATTACCTTCTAAACCCAAAAGAAAGTTTGATTTCTAACTCTCTCTCTCTTTAAGTTTCTCTCTCTACGTTTCTCTCTTTCTTTTTCCTCCACCACCTCCACAGGTTGCCGGCAGATATAAAAAAAAAAAAAAAAAAAACAAAAAACAAAATGGCTTACAAAGATTATAAAGCATACAAGTAGCAGTTGAAGAAGGTTCGCACATGTTGCTCCGTTGTAGAGCCGGTGGACATTTTTCATAAAAGACAAGTACAGGGGCGGCTTGATGTATTTGGGGGCCTAAGGCAAAAATTGATTATCTTGTTTTAGATGCAAAATTACTACTAATTAACATAAACTATGTAAAAATTTTTCTTTTTTTAGAAATTTTATAAACAAAAAAAAATTTGACAAAATTTTTCATACTTGTTGATATGGTAGATTGATAATAGTAAGTAAAAGACTGGTGTTAGTGGTGGACTTAGACGAGAACTAATAAAAGTTTGCTAACTAAACTCTTATTATTATTGTTCTTATTTTTTTTAGAAGTATAACATTCACAATATTTTTTTACAATAAATCCTATGTTTTAAGTTGCTTTTTTTTTTCTTTGAAAATATCACTATTATTATTTTTTTGCCATCAATAACAGGTTTTAACAACCTGCTACTTAACATAATTGTAAAAGTGTTGTAAAAAATATTGTGGACATTGCATTTCTCTCTATTTTTTATTTGTTTTTCATCTAGTAAAAAAATATTATTTTATTTATTGATTATAAATAACCTTATTGGTTAAAATTTGGGGGCCTTTTTTTTACTTGGGGCCTTAGGCGACTGCCTCTCTTGCTCCACTGTTCAGCCGTCACTGGACAAGTATAGCATCATACAAAGCTTAAGAAAACGTTTGATGAGAATCATAAAAAAATTAGAGCAAGTTGTCGGTGTTATCTCTACTGCCTCTCTACCGACAAGTAAATGTCTCAAGCAATGCATCACCTTCATCAGGTCCATTGTTGCGGCAAAATTCCAACCATTCCAAATTAATATACAATTGTTGACCATAGAATTAGTTTACAATGAAATGTGGGAAATTCAAGTGAAAGAAAAAAAAAAAAAAAAAAAAGGACACCAGAGTAGAAATTTAATGAGTGCTGTGCCTGTGCCCTTGTGCGTCATGTTGCATATATTGAAAAATAAAAATATCCTCACCCTTCTGATTATGATCAGTGATGAATCATTTGATGAGATTGACAAAAAGAAACCATCTTCAATCATTGTTGAGAATCAGCATTTGGTTCACTAATTCATTAAAATATAGCAAAACATGGGATAACAAATTAAAATATGCAGCCTAAAGTTCTTTGACAGATCATATTCCTATATTATAGAGTAATAAAAAAAAAAAAACTTCTCTCTGAATATATGTCAACCCGGTCTAGCGTTTGTGAAACAAGGCTTTTCTTCTTCGCCAACTAATCTATATAGATGTATTGCAGTTTTAAATGGTAAATTACATTCTTCTTTTTTTTAAAGTAAATGTGTCTCAATCTCAAACCTTTTTATTGTTGGGTACATGAGTCAACAATGCGCATGATGCTATACTTGTCTTTCATGAAATTGTCCACGGGCTCTACAACGGAGCAACATGTGCGAACCTTCTTCAATTGTTACTTGTATGCTTTATAATCTTTGTACGCCATTTTGGTTTTTTTTTTTTTTTTTTTTTTAAAATCTGCCAGCAACATGTGGAGGTGGTGGAGGAGAATGAGAGAGAGAAACATAGAGAGAGAAACTTAAATGAGAGAGAGAGATAGTCAAAAGTCAATTTTTTTGGGTTTAGAAGGTAATAAATGAGGGTAATTAATTAGATTCTAATCAGAATATTTGTAATAATTATAGTCTTTTTTTAACCATTAGATCTACTTAAATCCAATAGTTTAAAAAATGTGTCTCTAAAGAGTTACAACAGGTGTAACTTGAATCCATCTCATATATAAAATATTGCTTTACTAATTTAAATTTTGTTTTAAATCTTGCACACCCTGATCACATATTAGCTTATCCTACAGCCAAACAACAATTTAATGTATTTTTTATGTATAGATGAGTGTGGTTGTGTGAGTTAATAATTATATAGTGTAAGTGGAGTTGAGTTTTTTTCATTTAGATTATTATATTTTTATAAAAAAAATGACAAATATATAACCACAATTTCATAAAAACAAAAATATTATACAAACTTAAAAAAATAAAATAGTCATACTTACATTGATAATAGATAATGAAAACTGATAATAAACTATCATGAGATGATATTAAAATATGAAAACTTGTATGAGAAAATTGTAAAATTTTATGTATTAGTGTGTATTTTTTTTTTCTGATAATTCAATATATTCAAGTTTTTTTTTTTTTTTTTGAATTAAATTTTTGCTTAATTTAAGTTTCTTAATGACCCCCCCCTAAAAAAAATTCCTAGAGCCGCCACTATCCGTATCACTGACGAATTGTTTCTTTTGGGACTACGTGCCTCTCCTTTTTCAAACAAAGAGTCCGGAGGCATTCAAGCATCAATTTTATAAAACACATGGATTTTGTAATTGGGTCCAATTAATATGTGCCCTTAACCATACATATAAGAGAATAGTTTATTAATTTTGCTTTGCTTTTTCACAAGATAGTAATGACTTTTATGGGAAGAAGAGAAAAGCATATGGCAAATTTTATTTTTCTAAGAAGACTAAACTACTCGAAAGTTGAAACACAAGTTACACAACTCAAACAAGTTAACCGAAAACAACACTCTACCACTAAACAAACTCTTAGGGCACACATTAACCATACATATAAGAGAATAGTTTATTATTTTTTTTTTTTGCTTTTTCACAAGATAGTAATGACTTTTATGGGAAGAAGAGAAAAGCATATAGCAAATTATATTTTTCTGAGAAGACTAAACTACTCGAAAGTTGAAACACAAGTTACACAACTCAAACAAGTTAATCGAAAACAACACTCTACCACCAAACAAATTCTTACAAAAAAAATCCTATTACAAAAATTACAACTCATACAAATTTCAGATGTTACTAAAACAAACCTAGAACATATAATCAATAAAAAAAATTATGACTTAAATATTTTTTAAAAAGAAATCGATATGGGTTTAAATAGTTGTGAATCTCGGCACTGGAACTATTCAAAGTTGATCAACTATTTGTTGCTGACAACAGGAGGGTCCTTGAAATGGGTACGTTGGCTAGGCGTGGTTCATGATCGGGTGTTCCTTGAAGCCATCCCCATTTCGTGCTTGAGTTCTCTTTGATTTCAGTGGTCCCCATCTATTGAGGGAATGAAAGAAAGAAAGAAAAAATATAGAGAAAGAGATGGGATCTCAGAGAAAATGAAGGAAAGAAAAAGAAAAAAAAAGTAGTGAAACTAAAAGAGAAGAAACAATACCATTGAAGACCAAGACTTGCCTCCCTTATCGTGGTGTAGCAGTTGAAAGGAAGACAAGAGCCACATGTTGTCCTCATGTGGATATGTTGTAAACAAAGAGCCACACAACAAATTTTTTTTTTTTCTCGTAAAGGCCAATAACTTTTTGACTATGGATCCTTGGCTCCTTGCTACAAAAAATTATCTAAGTTTAATAATTAAATAATGCTAACTATAATGAAATTTATTGTGAAATTTATTATGAGTATTTTTTTTTGAAGCAAAATTTATTATAAGTATCAATTTTATCTATTATTCATGTCATTTTTATTCTGTCACGTGACATTATTTTATTGGACAAACTAAACACGTGTAACATTATTTTGTGACACTTAGTGGAAAAGTATAAATGAAGAGGCTACTGATGTAAACAATATACATCTTCAAGAGGTAAAATCAAAATTTTAAAACTCTAGGAAAAATAAAGATCACATCAATAAAATCTTTAAATTTCAAGTTTTTATTGAATGTGAATTTTGACAAATACACATTCGCACTACATTTTCTTCTTATAACCTCTATGCTTGTAACATTTCAAGATGGTATGAGGTCAATATGTATCATGACAATATAATCTTGTTTCTTGCAACAATGACCAATTCCTTTTGAGTCCGCAATTTCTATTTGTATATGTGATGGCACGAGCTTGAGTCATTGCATTTTTTTTTGGTCCTGTACCACTAACCTTTATCAGAGTAAGTATGTGAGAGGCCCCACCCTTAGTCCACCAACTTTTTGTTGGGACAAACCTACTATATTTCCCCATAGATTTAGCTAACCTTTATCAGAGTAAGTATGTGAGAGGCCCCACCCTTAGTCCACCAACTTTTTGTTGGGACAAACCTACTATATTTCCCCATAGATTTAGGGTTTTACATGGAGTTGCCATTTATTTTATTTAAATAGTAACAATAATAAAATCCAAAATGAATGAAATAAAAATATTTTATTGATTAGTAGTGGGTTAGAGGTGTTAGAGATTTAGTGTCCTAAGACAACAAAACATAAATAGTCATTTTTAAAATTATTTTAAGTTTAAAAATAGTACCTCGCTATTTTGTGTTTCCAATGTCTACTAGTTCAATTAAGTCATCCTTTATACACTAATGACTGCTTAATAACAAGAAAAGATTGTCTAAGAGTTTCTCTGAGATAGGGGGAGGCCACTCCAAACCCTAGCTGCCTTAGTAGAAAGTTGTGCCTACCCTAGGGTTAGGCTTTTTTTTTGTTTTCCTCTCTGGTTTTAGATCACAAGTGTGAGTGTTTTGTCTAGTGTTTCTTGGCTTTTGAGACTTCATGGAGGACTTATCAGTACGATGGAAAAAAATCTCACTGTCAAAGGAAGAAGGGTGTGAGTACAGTGGGATTACAGATGATATGATAGGGGACAAGACCATAGCGGCAAAATTCTTTACTCATCGTTTGTTAATTATGAAAGCTATTGCATGTACATTCAAACTTCTGTGGCAAACGAAGAAGGGTTTTGAGGTGAAGGATATGGGGAATCATGTGGTTCTTTTTGTCTTCTTTGAGAAAGCAGATGCGGATAGGGTGTTAATGGGTGAACCTTGGAGTTACGACAAGTATCTAGTATCACTATGTAGATTAGAGAGGAGTGTTGCTGTACGGGATCTGGTCTTTGAAAAAACGTTCTTTTGGGTGTAGTTACACGATCTACCAGTGGGATTGATGAATCAGGAGGTTGTAGCAAGAATTGGTGAGGTTATCAGTGAAGTTCAGAAAGGGTATAAAGAGTGGGGTAACCACGATGGTAGCAGTTTCATGCGGATTAGAGTTAAGGTTGACACTTCCAAACCACTTTGTCGAGGACGAAAGATTAGGTTGCAGGAAGGGAAGGTTAGTTGGATTAGTTTTAAATATGAACGTCTGCCAAACATGTGTTATTGGTGTGGTAGATTGACCCACAGTGATAAAGATTGCGAGATCTGGATCGGAAGCAATGGTTCCTTAACCGAAGAGGATAGACAATATGGCGCATGGCTTCGAGCTCCAACGTTGAATAGCAGAAAGTGTGTAGTGGTTAGAGTAGAAGGTGTGGATGATGATTCAAGGGAGCACAATGGACAGGAAAGTCAGAAAGCTAGGAAAGGAGCACCGTTGGTCAGACAGAGAAGGAGGGTGGCGAAACAGCTCACGGTGGAGAGGTAGTTACTCCGATATTCCAACCAAGCATTAATCACGAGTCCGAGATTTTAGGAGTTTCAAATGATAAGGCACATATCTCGGTTAGGAAGGTTGAGTTCCAGGATATTCTGAATGACATTGATTCAAATATCTCTAAGTTTGATTCAACGGTGGGAGGTCCAAGCATTAAAGGGCCTAGTGGGAAAGTGGATAGGGTAGTGGGCCAAAATATCCTCAGCTCTAGAACTAGAAATGAAGGGCCGTGGTGGAAAAGATTAGTCCAAGAAAGACAGCCCAGTGAAGTCCAAATAACTCCTACGCAGAAAAAAAGATCACGCAGAGACGTAGACGAAGTGCAACATATTTCTTCCCCAGGAAAGAAACGTTGTGTCACCAGAAACAATCAATTTACAATGGTGGAGGCACGCAGGGCAGCCCCGCCGAGAACAATGAGTTGCATCGCCTAGAATTGCCATGGGCTTGGGAACCCACGAACAGTGGAGGAGCTGGAAGAACTCATTTGAGCACAAGATCCCCTATTGGTCTTTTTATCAGAGACCTGGACTGAGAAGAAGGATCAGTTAGAAAGGTACGGTGTAAGCTGAAATATGCTGGCCTTTTCATTGTTCCTAGTCAGGGTAGGAGTGGTGGTTTGGCACTTTTATGGAAGACAAACAATACAGTGTGGGTTGACAGTTTCTCAAAAAATCACATCAATGTGGTAGTGAATGGTGGTACAGTTGAAGCTTGGCGTTTTACCGGATTTTATGGGGATCTAGATACTAACTACAGGGATGAATCTTGGGGTATGCTTCGTATGTTACAGGCTAAGCCACATTTGCCTTGGTGTTGTATGGGCAACTTCAACGAAATCCTCCATACCGATGAGAAGCGAGGAGGAAGAGTCAAACTGAGTGTACAAATGGAGGCCTTCAGAGATGCTCTTGATTTCTATGGTTTTGTTGATCTGGGTCATATTGGGCTAGAATTTACTTGGCAAGGACGATGGCACGATTATGTCATTTGGGAACGCCTGGATAGAGGCGTGGCAAATTATGATTGGGTTTCAAGATTTCCAGTAGCCATCGTTAGACATCTCCATTGCCACTCATCTGATCATCGCCCTATAAGTCTGGTTTTTAATCCGAATAACGAGTCTCAACGGTGGTTTCGCAAGCCTTTTCGCTTCGAAGAGATGTGGCTTAGTGATAGTGGATGTAGTGATACGGTGTTGAGAGCTTGGTAGATTCAACAAGAGGGCTCAACAATGTTTAAAGTAGCAAAGAAGCTGAAGAAGTGTAAGAAAATGCTGAAGTCCTGGAGTAAAGAACACTTTGGCAGTGTTAAAAAATCAGATAGCCAAGAAGAAGGAGGCCTTATGGAAGGCAGAGGATGTTGCGGCTAGGGGTGGGAGTTATGAGGTGGTGACTCAGCTTCACCATGAGCTAAATATTCTGCTTGACAAGGAGAGCAAGATGTGGAGACAACGATCCAAAATCCAATGGGTAGCTCAAGGTGACAAGAACACAAAATATTTTCATGGGGTGGCAACTCAAAGAAAAAGAAAAATTTTTATAAAGGGAGTTAGAGATTTGGAAGGACAATGGCAGACAGAAGATGAGGTGATCTCTAGTGTTTTTGTGGATTTCTACACTAAGCTCTTCTCCTCTTCAGGGGTTACAGATATTGATCGTGTATTGGAAGGAGTTCAAAAGGTGGTGACGGATGATATGAATGGTGAGTTGCTAAAACCATACAGCAGGGAAGAAGTGGATGTCGCTATTAAACAAATGGCACCCTCTAAGGCACCGGGGCCGGATGGGATGCCCCCTCTTTTCTACCGGTCCTTTTGGCAACACATTAGTGGAGAAGTGGCCAAAGCTGTCCTTTCATGCTTGAATTAAGGTAAACTTCTTAAGTCTATAAACCATACTTTCATTACCTTGATCCCTAAGGTTAGCAATCCTGAAAATGTTACTAAATATAGGCCCATAAGCCTATGTAATGTCATTTATAAAATTCTCAGTAAAGTTATTGCTAATAGACTTAAGCCCATTCTTAATTCTATAGTGTCAGAAGCTCAAAGTGCCTTTACTGCAGATAGACTTATAACAGATAATATCTTGATTGCTTTTGAGTCCTTGCACTATATGAAAACCCAATGTTCAAGAAAATAGGGTTATATGGCCTTGAAACTGGATATGAGTAAGGCTTGCGATAGGGTGGAGTGGCTTTTTTTGGAAAAAATCCTTGTAAGGATGGGTTTTCAAGAATCATGGGTAGCTTTGATTATGGAATGTGTGTCAACTGTTACCTACTTAATCCTAATTAATGGTGAACCTAAAGGATTTATAAAACCATCAAGAGGGTTGAGGCAAGGAGATTCGCTTTCTCCTTTTCTTTTCCTATTTTGTGCGGAAGGTCTTAATGCACTCTTAAATAAGGCATCGGATGAGGGGAAGATAAAAGGGCTAGCTTTGTGTCGTAGAGGCCCAAAAATTAGTCACCTTTTCTTTGCAGATGATTGTCTCCTCTTTTGCAGATCCAAGACAGTTGAGTGTGCCAAAATTCAACAACTTTTGGAGTGGTATGAGGTAGCTTTTGGTCAACAAGTGAACAAGGAAAAAACCACCCTATTTTTTAGCAGAAACACATCGAAGGAAGTGCAGGAAGAAATCAAAGTTTTGTTGGGAGTTTTGGCCATTAAACACTATGAGAAGTACCTAGGTTTACCATCCTTTTTGGTAGACAGAAAAAAGTGTGCTTCAACCAGATTAAGGAACGAATTTGGTCCAAAATGCAAGGGTGGAAAGAAAGGCTACTCTCCCAAGCTGGCAAGGAAGTCATGATAAAAGCAATTATCCAATCTATCCCCACTTATTCCATGAGTGTGTTCCGCCTACTGGTGGGGTTAGTAAAAGATATTGAAGCTATGATACGTAAATTTTGGTGGGGTAATCAAGGCAATGGGAAGAAGATGCAATGGGTTAAATGGTCTACCTTATGCTCCCCAAAGTCTCTTGGTGGGATGGGATTTCGTGATCTTAGAGATTTTAATGATGCTCTCCTAGGGAAACAGGTGTGGAGGATGTATCATGAGAAGGACACCTTGCTCTATAGGGTTTTCCAACCTAAGTATTTCCCCAGTGGAAGCATATTTGATGCGGAACTCACTCCTCCCTGTTCCTTTGCCTGGAAGAGTATTTTGCAGGCTAGAGCAGTGATTTGCAAGGGAGATAGGTGGCGGATAGGTAATGGCACCACAATTGACATTTGGGGTCATAGGTGGATTGATGATATGGGCAGTGGACTTATAGTTTCACCACAGAGAGATCTCTCTTTGAAGTTTGTTCATGACTTGTTTATCCCTGGCACATGGCTCTGGAACGAAAAATTAATAGACAGAAATTTTATTCCATCGAAGGTGAACTGCATCAAGAGTATCCTGGTGAGTATTCATGCTTCTAACGATTTGCTTATATGGCCTCAATCCCCAGATGGATCCTATACGGTGAGGAGTGCTTACAGAATGTTAGCCATGGCCTCTCACAATGCACGGCCTGGTACTTCCCAGATGCCTCAAAGATGTTATAGAAAGGTATTTGGAAGTTGCAGGTTCCAAATAAGGTTAGGCATTTCATGTGGCGGGCTTCAGGTGAGGCTCTACCTACCCGGTCAAACCTTAAGTATAGGCATGTGCTTGTAGATGGTACTTGTAATCTATGTGAAGACCACCCCGAGGATGCCATGCATTGTCTATGGATGTGTAACTACGTCAAGTGCATTTGGCTCTCTCACCCCACCTTTAATTTTCCCAGAGCTAAACACTTTAATAATTTTGGTGATCTAGTCTTGTTTGTACTGTCAACAGCGACATTGAATACGGCAACCTTATTTGCCATGGTGGTGTGGTGCATATGGGTCAGACATAACAAGCTCAAGGAGGGTCAACAGGTATGGGATGTGGGTGTTACCATTCAGAGGGCTCAGGACCAGCTGTAGGAATTCCGAGATGTCAACTCTCATCATCACCGGTCTGTCATCACACGGGTAGTGACGAAGTGGAAGCCACCTCCTCAGGGTCTGTACAAGATCAACTTCGACGATGCGGTATTTGCCAACTTGGGTTGGGCAGGCCTGGGAGTGGTTATCAGGGACTCCGACGAAAATATACTTGCTGCCCTTAGTCAGAGAATCCACCTTCCAAGCTCAGTAGACATAGTTGAGGCCTTGGCTGCGAGACGTGCTCTCACATTTGCGCAAGAAATCATTATTTTTCGAGCTGAGGTGGAAGGGGACTCCTTGAACATAGTCTTGGCAATCAAGAATCCTGGACTGAATAGGTCCCAGTTGGGTCATATTATCCTAGATATACAAAATGTTTGTCAATGTATGCATTTCTGTCATTTTATTCATGTTCATAGAGGGGCAATAGATTAGCCCATGCCCTTGCTAAGAGAGCAGTTCTAGCTGCGGATACTGATGTGTGGTTTGAAGAGCTACCACTTGATTTGGATGATGTACTCCAGTCAGATTTTCATTAATAATATTGACTTACCTGTTTCTCAAAAAAAAAAAAAGTCATCCTTTATACAAATTAGTTCCATTGAGGTTTCCTTTATGAATTACTTTTGCAACTTTCAACGAAATTTGATGACGGGGCAGTTGCCAACAACATTCATTGGCAAAGAATTAAAGAAAAAGACTAATCTATTATAAAATTTGTGCCTTGTAATACACAAAGTCACAAACCCAAATGAGAATTAAAGAAGAAAATTAGAGAGAGAACCAAATCTTGGGGTTCACCTATCTTTTTTTTTTTATTTTTTTTTTTATTTTTTACAAGATAGAATTTCTACTCTAACTTAATCTAAGTGTATATGTGTGTGAAGATCTCTTCTGAAGGCCCTTACCCCACACACCCCACAAGCATTTATATTTGTGGAATGACTACCACACCAGGGGTGCATGATGGTCACCTATCTTTAATAGCTTATTCATGCTAAAAAGGTAATTATCTCAGGCATTAACATACATTGCCTCTCTTTTATAGAGCATAGGTCCCACATAGTTGTAGGATTTAGTATTTACACATTACAATAGAAAATATATATTTATCCATTGTATGAGATAAATACTTTCATGTTGACGCGATGAGCCATGGCTTGAATCACAACTTCTTAGACTTTCCATAGCTTGGAGATGAGCTAGCACTCAGCTAATGACTTGTAGCCTCTCCTCGACTTTCGTATCTCATATATACATCGTCACTCTCATAGTATATGTATCACATAAATGTGTAGGCATCACATACTATGCAAAAGAAGATGCACATATCTTGCTTCAAAGTCACAACTCAAACACCATATACCAAACACTTCTAAATTTTGGTAAAATAAAAAATTCTGCTTGACAACCATATGGTCCATCATTTTGGTTGAGAAGGATGCTACCATTTTCAGGAAGAGTTTATGTTGCGAGAATTTTATATTATTTTATTTTGGAGAAAAAGGAGAATTTAGTTTAGGGTGCGTTTGGGCATTTGCGTCTAGCTGATTTTTTTTAATAAGTCCAGGGCCTTGCACTATTCATGGGACATGAACAGTGCAATCAGGCATATGCACAATACTTTCAAGCATGAACAGTAATTTTTTTTTATATTTTTTATTGTTTTCAGTTTTCTGTTTTCAGCAAATTAAGTGGTATCCAAACGCACACTTAGTGGTTTGGTAATACGGCTATTTAAGTGAACTAATTAGTTGGGGTGTTTCCGTCATTTTATTGTAGAATATTCTAGGAAGGAAAAGATTCCATTATGTGTTAACAGTTTAACAAACGGTAATTATTAAAGAGAGAAAGCTCAATTTATAGTTTAGAGTGAGAATTATGAACTCTCCCATAAATAAATAGTGAAAAGTGATTTTTATCTAATATTATTACTTTAATACTAATACATTTATTTGTAACTATTAAAAGGGAAGCTTGTAGAGTAATAGGTGAATAGTTTTCAAAATGGAGCCTGAGTTTCAACAAGCAAACCAACGTTCTAGTGAGGAAGTTGCAGAGCTAGAGAAGAGTGTGAGGAAAGACAATGACAATTTGTATGATAAAACCTTTGTAACAACTCATCCACAAGTTAGCTATAAGGACAAATTGATTGGTGATATCCCTAGTGCCTATGTATAGGCATTCCGGTTTGAGAGGGTGGATGAGCCTGAGGAGGAGTTAGACATAGAGCTGGATGAGCTTGTAGAGGGCATGGTGGATGTTAAGCTATCTAAGGAGACTAAGTCTCGTATGAGAGCACAATGGACAAAGGCATTGATTGTGAAGGTGTATGGAAAAACTGTGGGTTACAGCTACCTCACCTTCAAACTCAATACCTTGTGGAAGCTAGTGGCAAAGATGGATTGTGTGGATCTTGGAAAGGATTTTTATTTGATCAAGTTCAGTGAGGACTCAGACTATGATAAAGTTTTACGCGGAGGTCTCTGGTTTATTGGTGAGCATTTTCTTGCAATCAAACCATGGGAACCATATTTTAAAGCATCTGAAGCCACCTTCTCTTCTGTGGCTGTCTGGATCAGATTCCCAGAGCTTCCTATTGAGTTCTATGATCCCTTGGTGCTTAGAGAAGTTGGCTCAACCATTGGTCCGGTACTAAGAATTGATTCTTATACTGCTTCGGGCACTAGAGCAAGCTTGCACAGCTGTGTGTGCAAATTAATCTTTCCAAACCGCTGGTAAATTTGGTCAGAGTGGGATGTTTAAGGCAAAAAGTGATGTATGAGGGAATATCAGCTTTGTGCTTTTGCTGTGGTAGGATCGGGCACAAGAAGGAGAATTGTGGATTTCGAGTAAGTCTAATGGAGAAGACAACACATGGTGAGTCTGTAGAGAAACAGGGGGTGCAACAAACGGCTCCAACGAAACTAACGGACCAGTCTGATCCCAACTTTGGTGATTGGATGATAGTGACAAAAAAGAAGAACCTGGTTAAATCAGGACGAAACAGTGGGTCCAATCAGCCCCACTAGCAACCGAATGGCCTTTCCAAGGTAAGTAAGGGTAAAGAAGTAAATCAAGCACACTGTCACCTTCTAACCCCGATTTGACTTTTCAATTTAAGTCTGGGGCCTCTATTAGAGCCGTTGATGAAGCTATAGCCTCAGACAAAACTCTCCCATCAAATACGTTTGGAGAGGTTCACACGCCATCTAAGCATGGTGATCGCCGAAAGGAGAAGCAGAGTGTCAGCCAAACTTCTGCTAGCAATACTTTGAATATCCATTCTGCCCAAACCTCCAACGTTGGGAACAAAAAGGCAAAAATATCAAGGTCAGGCTGTGATAAAAAAAACCCAAGCACTAGTAGCTCAAAAGCTCAAAAACGGGCTAACCCAGAACCTGATTCATTTTTCAACCCAAGCCATGGCTTACCCCTCACCCTTCTTCCCTTCTGTTCCAGTGGTGGGGTGGGCGATTTGGTACAGGGACAAAGCCATAGCCATTTCAGAAGAAGTGATAGCCCAAATACGAGCAGCCCCAATAGACACATTGGGTTGGTTCGAGGAGGAGCTAGCAGCAACCTGGAAGCACATCTACCCGATAACTACAACCAGTATAAGAACGGGGAACCTTCCTTTGGATCACTTAGCATGGGACAGAACTCCAAACCAGTGGTGGAAATTCCTCACAGACACTCCGTTGATCTCTAACAAGGAAGCCCAGGAGTTAAACAAGCTAAGGTGGCCATTAGTAGTGCCCCACTTGGACAAATCGGGTTGGCTGGTCCAAGAAAGGAAAGTGATCGATTTCAGGGGGTCAATTTCAACACACATGGGGAATGCACCTACGATGAAGTTGTTCCAGACTCTCAACCCAGTCAAGAAGTGCAATCTCCTCCTTTGTTGCAGAAAAGAGATTCAGGGAATATTGAATTACTTGGTGGTGTGGAAGCCAGACTGGGTGGCATCCAAGGACCTATTGCGGAGGTTGGGATGGAGCATGATTAAATCAGCCATGATGGGATCTAATCTTATGGAAATTCCTAATACCAATTGTTCCCAAATGAATATCCTTTTGTAGAATTGTCGAGGTGCCTTAAATGGGGATTTCACGAGAAGAGTTTTTGAAATGACGGTGAATCATTTTCCCTCTATCATGATCATCACTAAAACCCATGTGGGTGGTGATAGGGCTGCCAAGATTATTGAGGGTCTCCCTTTTGATGGCTTCTTTGTTACTGAAACCATTGGTTACGCGAGGGGACTTTGGTTACTCTGGAAAAAAGAAGAGGTGGAAGTGATTGTGCTAGCTGCCACTGAACAAGAGATTCACGCAACTGTTAAGGTATGTAATTCTGATCTTACTTGGCTTATTTCTTCTATCTATGCTAGTCCTCCTTTAGCTGAAAGAAAAATTTTATGGGAAAATTTATCTCAAGTAGCTCTGTTGCACACCCTCCCCTGGCTTATGTTAGGCAACTTTAATGAGGTTTTGTGTGGCAATGACAAAATGGGGGGCAGGCAAATTAATCTAAATAGAGCATTAGAATTTAAATCTTGTTTGGATAATTGTAATTTTTTGGACCTTGGTTTTTCGGGACCAAAATACACGTGGACAAATGGTAGACAGGTGATTGACCTTATTCTTAAGCGCATTGATAGATGCTTTGCTAATCCTACTTGGAGAATGCTTTTCCCTGAAGCCTCAGTGACTCACTTGCCTAGGGTGTTCTCTGATCACTACCCTGTTCTCTTGGAAGTATCTCGAACCCCCCCTGTTACAGCTAATAAACCTTTCAGATTTCACACGATATGGATATACCATCCTGAGTTTCCTGATATTGTTAGAAAAGCCTGGGAGTCTGGGCCCAACCTTTATACGACTATTGTGAATTTTATGGATGAAGCAAAAGTTTGGAACAGAACAGTCTTTGGGAATGTGTTTTCTCGTAAGAAAAGAGTCCTTGCCAGGCTTAATAGGGCCCAAAAAGCTCTGTCAAATGGCCCAAATCAATTTCTAATCCAATTGGCAAAGAACCTCATTGAAGAATACAACCTTATTTTACAACAAGAACAAGAATATTGGGCCTTAAAATCCAGGCTTAATTGGGCTACTTTTGGTGACTCAAATACCTCCTTCTTTCATGTTTCTACTTTGGTCAGGAGGCATAGAAATAAGATTCGGAGTTTAAAAAATTCTGTTGGTGAATGGATAACCAATGATAAGGGGGTTGAAAACCTTATACTCTCGGGGTTTAAAGAGGTCTTCCAAATAGAATGTGTTGCCTCTTCCTAGGTTTCTGAGATTCAGGATTTTTGTTAATGCTCCCTCTCTGAAGTCGAGCAAGCCACTTTGGATGCCCCTATTCTGGAGGAAGAAATTAGGCAAGACCTTTAGGCTTTGAAGCCTTTTAAAGCTCCTGGGCCTGATGGATTACATGCGAGATTTTTCCAATATTTTTGGAATGATGTTAAAGATTCGGTTTGTAAAGAAGTGTCGAGCATTTTTGACTCTAGGGTGATACCTGAATATTTGAATGAAACTTTGTTATCCCTTATTCTAAAATGCCCTAACCCGGAAAGCCTAAACAACTTTAGACCCACTAGTCTGTGTAATTCCATCTATAAAATTGTCACAAAAATCATTGTTGGCCGTATTAGACCTCTCTTGGACAAGTTAATCTCTCCCAATCAGTCTGCTTTTGTACCAGGCAGGAGAGGGTTGGACAATGTCATTGTTGCTCAAGAACTCATTCATTCTCTTGACAATAAGAAAGGTAAAGTGGGCTTTATGGCTATCAAGGTTGATCTTGTCAAGGCTTATGATCGCCTCGAATGGTCATTCATTCACAAGGTTCTTAAAGCTTTCCGATTCCAGGAGAAGTTGATTAAGCTCATTATGAGCTGTGTTTCTTCAACATCTATTTTGATCCTTCTTAATGGAGGTAAACTTACCCTCTTTAAACCCACGAGAGGAATACGCCAAGGTGACCCCCTTTCTCCGTACCTGTTTATTCTGTGTATGGAATACCTTGTTTCCTCATTAATGAAAGCTGCAGAAAAGAAGAATGGACGCCGCTGAAAGCCTCAAAACATAATTTGGGCATCTCACACCTTTTCTTCGCGGATGATCTCATGCTTTTTGCCAAAGCTAATAAGGTAGGAGCTGATTCTATAAAAAGGGTGTTAAGCAATTTTTGCAAGGAATCGGGGCAATTGATTAGTGCTGAAAAATCCCGCATCTATTTCTCTCCTGGTGTCTCTTCTACCGTTAGAGATGATATTTGTGGATTGCTAAACATTGCTGAAACTTCATGTCTAGGGAAGTATTTGGGCTTTCCCCTAAATCATAGAGGTGCTGGCCAAAATAGATACAACTTCATTGTGGAGAGAGTTATCTCCAAACTCTCAGGGTGGAAATCTAAATTCCTTTCCTTTGCTGGGAGAACGGTGCTTATTATCTCAGTTATGGTGGCTGTCCCAAATCATATCATGCAAGGGGTGGCCCTCCCGAATCATCTCTGTGAAAAACTTGATAAAGTTAACAGAGATTTCCTTTGGGGCTCTTCAATGGAAAAGAGGAAGCTTCATCTTGTGGGTTGGAACAAAGTCATTAGGTCTAAGGCTGAGGGAGGTCTTGGGTTGTAGGTAGCAAGGGCAAAAAATATTGCTCTGCTTGCAAAGCTTAATTGGAGGCTCTGCCAAGACAAGGACTCTATTTGGGCAAAGGTCTTATTGGGCAAGTATTGCTCTCAATAGCGTAAAAATTCTATTGATCCTGATAAGCTCCCTTGTTCCTCTAACTGGGCTGCAATAAAAGCGGGCTTTCCCATCTTCAAGAGTGGTATTTGCTGGAATGTGGGGAATAAATCAAATTTGAATTTCTAGCTGACTAGTTGGGTGAAGGGCAACCCGGTTAGAGAGCTTATTGAAGGGCCTTTTACCCAACAAGAGGAAGGGTGGACTATTGCTGAAGTACATCAAAATGGCTATTGGAATTTGGAGAAAATTTCCTTTGTCCTCCCTAACATTGTGGCTGATAAAATCCATGCTATACCCATTCAAGCTTATGGTGAAAAGGAAGACACTTTAATGTGGAGATTCTCCTCGGATGGGGATTTCAACATGGCCTCGGCCTATAAATTAGCCATTGCTGACCTACCTAAGCCACCCCCTATCTCCAGTGGTTGGATATGGGGGTTAGATACCTTACCAAAAATTAAACACTTCCTTTGGTTGTGTTGTCATGGAAGCATACCTGTTAAACAAGTTCTCAAGGGGAGGGGAATTAATTGCACTCTGGACTGCTCCTCATGCCATCAATAGGAAGAGTCTATTATTCATGTCCTCAGAGATTGTCCAGTTGCTAGGAAATTTTGGCTAAACATTGGAGTGCCCCAAGCTATTGTGGACTTTCTCAATCTTGATCTGCTGGAGTGGCTTAAGGTGAACTGTTTATGCAGCAACCATATTCTTGCTAATGGATTTCTTTGGTGCTCACAATTCCCATTTGCTGTTTGGTCATTGTGGAAGCATCGAAATAGAATTGTTTTTGAGAATTCCCCTCCCAACCCGAAGCTGCATCAAGTTAGTCTTCAGGTTGCTAGAGAGCACTTTTACTGTGTGAGCAAAGTTCAGAAGACTTGGCGTAGCTTTGCTGTACAGGTGCGCTGGATTAGACCTTCTATAGATTGGTTTAAACTTAATTCGGATGGTGCTTCACTTGGGAATCCTGGGAAGGCTGGTAGGGGTGGTTTAATTAGAGACCATCAAGGGAAGTGGATCAAGGGGTACATGAGACATATTGGGATTGCTTCTAGTGTGACTGCTGAACTTTAGGCGCTAAAGGATGGGTTATGGCTTGCTTCCCAACTTGGCATTTCCCATATCCTTGTTGAGTTGGATGCAAAAATTGTAGTTGACATGATGCAATCCACCAAAACCTCCTTTAATTCCTTTTCTTCTCTACTCAATGACTGGAGGTACCTCCTCCGTCAGTTTCACCAAGCCAGGATTAGACATATTTTTCGGGAAGCAAATAGGGGAGCGGACTTTCTCGCCAAAGGAGGCTGCACCTTTGGAAGAACTTTGTAATATTTTAAATTTAGATGCATCAGGGCTATATATGGCTGGTTTATTTTAATGCAGTAATTCCCTCTTCAACCAAAAAAAAAAAAAAAACTATTAAAAGGGAAACATTATTTACTTCACCTATTTAAAAGATCCATTCTTTAACTTTTTGTCTACAAAAGGTTCATTAGGTCTATAGGCAGGAAAAATGTTTTGATATCTCCTAAACTTTTAATTATTGACAAAAACACTTCTTGAACTTTTAAATTGACAAACATACTCTATAAACTATTTACATTGGTCAAATCAATACATAAGTTAGTCTCCTGTTAGAATACTAACAAAACAGTCACGTGAGACTCACGTGGACTTCAAAAAACCAATTCTAATACATGAATCAGATGCTAGAGGAGAGAGAAACCTTGGGGGTCAGATTTAGAGAGAGAGAGAGAGAGGGAGGGAGAGAGTCCATAGAACCAGACTTGTCTCACTAGAGTTGGAACCCATCGAACCAAACCAAATTTTAGTGCACTCAACTCAAATCACCTCAAATTCCAGCTTTCTTCTGTTGTGTTTATGAAAAACAAGTTCAATTAAAGATGTCTTCTTTATGTTCAAGTTCAAGCTCAAGTGAGATTTCGGTGGTGTCCAAAATTGCGGAAGGCTATCTCTTCCCTTGTATTGAGATCTGCAAACTCCTCCTCTCCCGAAATTACAACATTACCCTTCTTGTTGGTTCTGATATTACTTCTTCTATCCCTTCCTCTCTCCTCCATTCCCCTCTATTCCATTTCCAACCAACCAAAGACATAGATGGTATCTCCAATGTGACCCGGGTACAACCTGACCCATTTGTGCCATCATTGACCACATCATGAGCAAGACCACCCACCATGTGTTCTCCAAATTTGCCATCCCCACTAGTTTTCATCACATCTGGAGCTTGCTGGGCCGCCGTCCACCAACCTTTGTTTGCTTCAATGATAAGCTCTATTATGATTTTCTTTCCTTTTATTTACTTTTTTCACTTTTTATTGGATTTTAATGTTTATGTTTAGAAATATAAATTATTCTCATAAAAAAAGAAGAAGAAATATATATTATTTATTTATATAACTTGTTGTAACGACCTAATGGTACATGAATACTAACCACTATCTAACTATTTTGTTCCCATAACAAACTGCATGTTTGGCTTTAGCTTTCTTGGAACTCATAAATTTGTCAATAGGTTAGGTAAGTTTCCAGTATGTTTAGCTTGCATCGTAAATATACACGAGATACATTTACAAATAAGCATAACTGAATGTATATTAAAATTTTACCACAATTATACATATAAAAAAAAAAAAATATATATATATATATATATATATAATGTTTGTATATTTGAAAATATAAAATAGCTACTAATAAAATAAATATAAGTTTATTTGAAACAAATGAAAAAAAAAAATCATTTAAATTGTTATCCATGAAATTCTTAATTTAAGTTTGTCTAACCGTTATTTATATAATAATAATACCATAAAAATGAATCAATGATGGTGACTTTTTTTAAGGTTTATTAATTTTGATTCTATAATTTTCACACTTTTTTTTTTTAGAAAGCTATAATTTTCACACTTAATAACTCATTTAACACAAAAAATTAAGAAATTTAAATTAGATTCCTTGATTTTTATAGTGTAGTAAACAGTTGCACCAAAATTAAAAAAAAAGAAAAAAAAAAAAAAAAGAAAAAAGAAAAGGATGAGACACCCATAGCATAAAATTAGACTCAAATTTGAGATTTAGTTGAATTTTCTTTTAGCTTTGGCTTTTATAGTCTATAGATTTTGAAAGATCAACGTCTCAGCCAAAAAGAAAAAAAAAAAAAAAAGAATGATCTTGAAAGGTCAAGGGAGAGTGCAGTCCACCTAAGTAGGTCATATTCACCATCAATTCTATTTACTTTTGGATCACTTGGAGTAAAAGGAGAGTCAATTTATTTTTATATTTCATCTTATTTAGAAATTAAAGAATATTATTGTTAATTTCACAAAGGGAGCTGAACAAACTTGGAGAATTAATTGAAAAATCGAACTAGAAATGTAGCAGTTGTCTCAATTATTGAATCTTATGATAAAAAACCAAGTTAATGTGTATTTATTTTTAAATAATTTAATAGTTACAATAATGAGAGTGGAATTTCAAACCCTACACGCAATGCCACTGACTAAGTTAAGAAAAACAGATTATTAGTAACAATATAAGTAGTAGTAGTAACAACTGAAAAAAATAATAATAATAAAAATTTTGACACTTAAGAATAAAATGAATAAGAAATTACATTTTTTTCATAAATACAAAAAGAGAAAAAAAATTAATTTGTCCTAGAAATCCTTATAGAAGCATTTTAGATGCAGCTAACTAGAATCTTTACCTTTAGCGAGCTTCAAATTCGGTGATTGTCACGTCATTTATAGAATAAAACCGCTCACTTGTGATTGATCCCAAATTATTGGTAGGTCTTCTAAAAATGAAAGCAGGTTGTTTTGGAGAAGGAAGAGTTGTTTCACAACTTAGCATGAGAAGAACTGCCAACATTGTTGGTCGGTCCATTGCATCTTCTTGCACACATAAGAGCCCAATTTGAATGCATCTCAAGACTTCATGGGAAACAAATGAGTCATTTATTGATGAATCAACTATATCCAAGACTCTATCTTCTCTCCATAGTTCCCAAACCTATATGGTTCATAGCATTATCCATAAGGGGCTGTATTATAAATGCAAATGGTAAAGATTGTTGTTTTTTATTACTTACATGCCCTATCAAAGTTAGGGAATCGTGCCTTTGATAAGAACTGTTATTCTTCTTGCCACTAACGATCTCCAACAATATGACACCAAAACTAAAGACATCTGATTTTGTTGAAAATTTTCCAAATATTGCATACTCTGGTGACATATAACCACTGCATGTGAACAATATTAAAAATAAAGTTAAAGTTTGCATAGGCCTTCATTTTCCGTAAGGGTGGCAACTGTGCAAGGCTTTGTGCACGCAAGCGTGCATGTGTTTGGGTGATACTTACTATGTTCCGACAACTCTAGTTGTTGTGTCTTGAATTTGGTCCCCATTGAATATACGAGCTATACCGAAATCCGAAATTTTAGGATTCATCTCACCATCTAAGAGAACATTACTGGTTTTAAGATCCCTATGTATGATTTTTAATCTTGAGTCTTGATGAAGATACAAAATCCCACGAGCGATACCAATGATGATTTCAAAGCGTTTTCCCCAATTAAGCAATGAACTTCTTGTATGATCTACAATAAAATTTAACTCTAGTATACTCAAAATGTGATTAATTAGTGTAAAAATATTTGGTTGTATGTAGTCCAAATATATTCTTTGAACATAAATAATAAAAGAAAATAAAACAAATGAATGCAATCGATTTATAGAAAGAAGACATACCAAAAATGAAGAAGTCCAGGCTTTTGTTGGGCATGTACTCATAAATCAACATCTTTTCTTCCCCCTGAATGCAACAGCCAAAAAGCTTGACAAGATTCCTATGTTGAAGTTTTGCAATCAACAAAACTTCATTTTTGAATTCCTCTGTTCCTTGTGCTGAACTGTTGGATAGCCTTTTGATAGCTACTTCTTGTCCATTAGATAATTGACCCTGAATCCATGATCCAAAATTAAGCTCAGTCATAACAATTACTTCAAAGCAATTGAGTTCAATGCCACAATCTGATTCTTCAATAACTTATGTATTAGCTTATGTAAATCATTTTCCTGCATTTACACTCACACAATAATGGAATTTGAAAAAGAAAGGAAAATATGCAGGATCTCTACGTTAGACGATGTCATTATGAACTGTAACTGTACCTTAAAAACAGAACCAAAGCCACCTTGCCCTAGTTTGTTGATTGGAGAGAAATTGTCAGTGGCAGCAACTACGCAGCCTAGATCAAAGATCAATAAATCTGGATGTCTACTACTCTCCTCTAGCTCATTTCCCTCCAAATAGCCTTTAGTACCGGTAAAATATAATGATTGATTGTGCAATTTTCTTTTCACTGTCCAAAAACATATTGATAAATTGCTCACTATAATTTTGCAGTTGAGCATTTATATAGCTCATGTAGACTACTAAAATGACTCTTGATTTAATATGTATACACACACACACAGATATATATATATATATATATATATATATATTCCTCTGTGTTTGTGTGAACAATACAATGGAAGTGATTTTGTTACCTTTTGTTTTCCTCTTCTTCATTAGGCATATATAGGCTACCAAGCATACCAGAAAAGATGTCACCATAACAGAAATTATTGCAATAGCCAGCTGCCTCTTGTGGCCAAGAAAACCATTGGACTTCTTTGTGTAAATAGCTGAAGGACCAAAAAAAAAAAAAAAAAATTCAGTCCACGATTTGTAAGGTGAAATAGGCAGAAATGAAAATTTACGAAAAATGCAAGTGGAGAAGGCCACCTAACTCAGTTGCATCTACACGTACATTTAGATCCCACTCCCACCTTTCATATGAATTCTCCCAAACGTCAATCAATTCACCATACCATGCCAAACAACTCATCCCCTTCCCATCAATATTCATGCTTACATAGGCTGTGCAAGAGCAATTTCTCAAGCATGCCTGCTCGCACTCTGAGCTACTCATACTTTTGTCCATCCAAACTGCATTAAATGAATCAGGACTCTTCAAACGCTCCACCTTCACAAACCCTTCTCCATTCCCACACATCGACAACCCCAACTGCTTCCTCACACACCCCCCAGAACCATCTCTGTGGTACCAATTCTTCCAAGACTTGGGTTCATACCCTGGCAAACACGTACACTCAAACTTATTAAAATTGTCAGCAGACTCGGGACCACATTTACCGTATGCACCGCAGTGTCTATAGTTCTCACAACGGTATTTAGGTGATGACCAGAATTCCTTCCATTGAAGGTCACCGTCAATCCACATAAGGAGCTGGAGCAATCCAGAGCTGTCAACCACTGTTCTAGAAATGATGGAGGGGTCATCAAAAAAGTAGTTGTAAGATACCTCATCTTCGTTGTTAAAAAAATCGTAATTAAAACCCGATGAGAAAGTTGTTGATGATGATGATGATGTTGGCCACGGCCATGGAGATGACCGATAATATAAAGTAGAACCCTTATACAAGACGATTTGTGGAGAGCCAGTAGGATTCACCTTTTCGAAGTAGTCCCCAGTTCCGGGGTCATCTTGCGACTTCCAAGATGTCAAGAACCTGTCTAGCCCAGTTTTCCGATTCAACCCAAGCCTCATGCCTGGAAGCTGTGTGTCCGTAGGATGATCAAAGCTTTGCCATATAACCTTTTCGTTACTGCCTTGGACCAATACCAGATTTCCTGAATCTTGAAGCTGTGCAACAGAGGAGGTTGTCCCCTGGACAGACACATTTGTAGACCAAAGAAGGCGCTTAGAACTGTCATTAAGGACAAGGTTTCCATACTGGTTGATGGAGAGAACACCTGAGGAATCAATAATAGGATCATTCCTGTTTGCCACCCACACTATAGTTTGATTTGGCACTTTGACAAACCAAATACCAAGATACCGGTAGCTAGAATTGCCGGGACTGAAGAAGCCCAAGGCGAAATTATTTTTTTTGGAAATCAAAGACTGGCCATCCTTGATGGATTGGTCTGGTGTTAAGGTGTCAACGGAAGTACAAAATGGGAAGAAAAGCATGATCAGAATCAACAACATGACCATGGTTTCAGCATCCATGTTTGTGTGCAGCGGTCTTTTTTTTTTTTTTTTTTTTTTAATATGGGGTGGGAAAAATATATTGATATTTGGTTTGATTGAGTATTCTGAAGCTTCCTTGCAGAAAAGAAAATGGATGCTGGGTCAAGTCAATAAGTCAGAAGTCCAGAATTGCGTCAAGGGACTGTAGGCATTCTAGGCATCAATTTTCACTGACTAGCAGATATTTTTTTTAAAATCCCCCACGTGAGCTCCCAACTATTCATCTATTCCCCACCGCACAATCTCTTAAAATATCTCTCACTCTCTCTTTACCGGTCACCTAAGGCCTTCTCTCCCACTTTGCTTTCTTTTATTCACACAAAAACACACACAAATACACCTCCATCTCTCACTCACCCTTACCGACCACCACTCCATCGGATCACCACCACCATCTTTTTATTGATGAGATTCACTGAGGAACTTCATAAGAATCTCTAGGCTCCTTCATCTCAAACTATTAAGGTAAAAACTCTAAATAATTTGGTGGATTTTCATATTGTTGATCTAAGCTTTTGAAGTGATATTCACATGATTAAGCCTTAAGAGTTTTGATTTGGTGAACATATTCTGATGAAGGGCTTAGTGTTTGTATTTATTTAAATGAATGGTGGCCATTTGAGGTTTTCTATAGCTAGATTTGGCGGTTTTGATGCCTTATTATCTTGGTAAATGTTTGTGATGCTAGTTTTGTGGGAGATCTTTCAAGTGAAGAAATTATGAGATTAAGGAGATTTTTGGGTAAAGTTGTGATTGGCAAGAGGGTGGCCTCAAAGGAGCTAATAAAATATGCCCAACATTCTAAGTTTGGGCTTGCTTAAGTGAACTGTTTCTAGGGGAGATTAAAGTTACTTAACTAGACTTAGTATAAGATTTTCAAACTTGTCTTGATAAACTTGTATACCTTTTCTTTAGGTTTTAACTAATTCTTGTTGGAGCACTTGGAAGCTAGGCTTTTATGCGGTCTTGCAAGGTAAGTAGCTAATTAAAACGTGCAATGTGTGTATATATATAATGTGGTAATAATGCGGTAATAATGCGAAGTTTTTATTAATTCTAGGAGATCGGCTTTAATGTGATTCATTTGTAATGGATATTACAAATAATTGGATAATTTAAAGAATTGGCAAGCATCATTTGACAAGTGGATGGGAACAAGGTAGTCAAAGGCATTAGGCGACCTTGAGGCGCTAAGGCCTTGTATCGCCCAAGGCAACGAGGTGCCAAAAAGGTGCTAGCCCAAGTGAAGCAAGGTGCTAAATATTAAATATAGTTTTTTTTTTTTTTTTTTTACATATATAGAGCTCAAATCATATATATTAATGTACTGAAAATTATAATCAAGCCTCTCTTACTTTGTTCCTAATGCATAGGATTTAGTCTATAAAACCAGTTTTTGTGTTGAATCCAATAGAGCCCAAAAAAAGAAGAAGCAGAGAAAGAGTATAGGAATAAAAATAGAAAGAGGAGAGTTGCTATTAGAGAGTAGAGGGGAAAAAACTGACCGAGGGGAGCTATGAGGGGAAGAAAAGAACAGAGAGAGCTGCTCTGAGTAAGAAAGGAGTAGAAAAAAAAAAGAAGAAAGACAAAAACAAAAAAGAAAAGAGAGAAAAGGGGTCCGGAGAATGAGAAGTAAGAGTAAAAAAAAAGAGAGCTTTTTAAATTAAAATTACAGGTATGAAATAGGAATAAAATAATGTTATAAAATTTAAAAGTAGAAATAAAATCCGGTGAGGTAGGGTGCCGTTGGGCAACTGCCGTAGTGGGAAGGTCCATGTATTTATATGTATTATTTTATTATTTATTTGTGGTTTTAAAAAGTTAAGTCTGATGTGCTTTTTAAGTGGTTGCCAACTCAAACCCCACTAATGTTACTAAAAGACAAAACTGAGTAATAAAATTTTTTTAAAAAAAAAGCCAGTCATCTTGTTTTTAACGAAGCCAAGTCCTCTGCACCAGAAAGAAAACATAACCAACGGAAAGAAAACAAAGGCGATGGAGGCTCTCGCCTAGCGCCTGGAAAAAGTGTTCAAAGCGAGCGACTAGTCGACAGAGGCGCTCGCCTCACTAAAGGCGCCTCGCCTCAGTGACCTTGAGGCGTTTTTACGCTGCCTCGCCTCGCCTAAGCGCCTAGGCGCTCGCCTGAAACGCTTTTGACTACACTGGGTGGGAAGTCATTTGACAAGTGGGTGGCAAATCCTACTAGATAGGAATTTCTTTGGAAAATATGCAAATTTATTAGAAATGTGTTACGAAACTCGATTATATAAACTTGCCACCTCTTTATTGCACCTTACCTCATGTCATGGCAATTGTGATTTCCTAGTGATTACCCAGCCAAATAGCTGGATCTTTGTGATGTTGGTATGATGGCACCTGAGTCTGCGTGACATAGTAGTCGATAACTGGTACTTGCAGCTTTTGTGACATGGCCAGTAGTGCAACACCTAAGTCTTTGTGACATAGTGAATTATATTGTGGCACCTGAGTCTGTGTGACATGGTAGCCTGTAAGTGGTACTTGCAGTCTTTGTGACACGGCCAATAGCACATTAACATTGCTACTCACTGAGCTTTGTCTCACTACTGTTTAATTATGAATTTTTATAGATTAGGCAACAACCTTTTGAGTTAGATGTTATGGCTTACGGTAGATAGGCAACTACTTTCTGGAGGCTAGACTTTTGGTATTATAGACCTTAGGAGTATGAGACTCCTAACCTAGTGTTGGAGCTGCACACACTAGGATATTTTGCACAAATATTTTGTAACTGATTTTGGTGATGACTTTTATCCCACCTTAGAAACAAAATGATTATGTGTAGTTAATTCAGACCTCCATTCTTTTGTGGCCAATGGTCCTTGTAATTATTGCATAAAGATTTGACTTACTTTGAAAGTATCTTTAATGAAATTATTATGAAAGTTCTTGATGTTGGTACTTGGTATGAATTGTTTGGATTGAATTGTCAAAAAGGAAAAATCTATAGGTACTTTTGGGATGTATTTCTCATGTTTTGGACCCTTTTAGGTTTAAGGCGTGACAAAATATCACAATACTTATCTTAAATATATTTTTCTTAAGTTTTAGAGCAACTTAATAGGTCGGCAAATGAGGGATCTAGAAAATGGGTTGAGATTGGCGTATTGGGTTGGAGCTGTGAGATTAACAGTATATTGTAATTATCTCATGACCAAAACACATGGGCTTACACAAGTCTTTTTATTGACCCTTTAATAGTGTAACATTATATTCACCTCATTTATTGTACCATATTTCCCATCTATTGCAAAATATGCTATATGAAGAAAGCAGCTATGGAAAACTTAAATGAATGATTTTTTTTTTTTTTTTTTGAGAATCAACTTAAATGAATGATTGATTTTTGGTTCTAAAGTGAGTAGAAAGACCAATGCTGGTCAAACTTATTATTGAGGCATTATTAAAGAATGGTCGAAATATGAATTAGGGAATGGTGTGAGTAGGACCCATGGTGACTTTGACGGCAACAGCAATACCCTCCACACCCTTTAGCATAAGACAGAGCCCAGGGTAAAACCCCAAATTTTATATCTTTGGCTGCATAGTTTCTTCTCCAGCTCAATCTATTACCAATCTAAATCACACACGCACACAAATAAAACACGAGACACAGAGAGGGGGATTTTTACAAACATTAACTAACATAGATAATCCTACAACCACTGATTGATTCTCTCACCTGCTGTTGGGTGCTGTTCTTAGTGACCCATCATTCTTTCTCAAAAATACCACAATGCAAGCTCAAACAGTACACTCTCAAGTCTCAACAATCACTCTCAAGTCTCAACAATCTCTCTCTCTCTCTCTCTCTCTCTCTCTCAAAGCTCGCATTTTTCTTCAACAATGGAGTTGAGTTTGGTCACAAAGAACACAAGCTGGTGGGTGTTTACGCTCCCGGCTTATCTTGGCTCCAAAAAAAAAACCTTTGTTTTGTTTGCAATTTTTATGGCCTCTTTGTCAGTGTTTTGTGTCATGGGCTTTTCGGTCACCACACAAGACAACATTAATTTATGAGTCATACCGGTATTACAAGTTTTACTATATTGAAATTACAAAAGACCACCGCACACCCTTGGTGTGATGGTCACTCCACAAGCAAGTATAAGTGCTTGTGGAGTATGGAGGGCAAGAGTCAGGGTTCAAGTCTCTTGGAGGGAGCTTTATACACATATACACTTAGATTAGACTAGATGAGAATTCTATCTTGTATAAAAAAAAAAAAATTACAAAAATAATGTCTCACTAATCATAAAGAGATATTTCAAAATCATTGGTTCAAAATCATTGGTAGCACTTCTGAAAATGAAAGCAGGCTGTTTCAGAGAAGGAAGAGCTGTTTCACTACTCAGCATGAGAAGAACTGCCAACATTGTTGGTCGGTCCATTGCATCTTCTTGCACACATAAGAGCCCAATTTGAATGCATCTCAAGACTTCTAGGGAAACAAATGACTCATTTACTGTGCATTCACAATAATGGAATATGAAACAGAAAGGAATATAGGCTAGATATCAACATTCAACGTCATTATGAATTGTAACTATACCTTAAAAACAGAACCAAAACCACCTTGCCCAAGTTTGTTGGTCGGAGAGAAATTGTCAGTAGCAGCAACCATGCAGCTTAGATAAAAAATTGATAAATCTGGATGCCTTCTACTTTCCTCGAGCTCATTTCCCTCCAAATACTCTTTGGTACCAGTAAAATTTAATGATTGATTATGCAATTTTCTCTTCACTGTCCTAACACGTAGAAAGACGTTGCTCACTATAATTTCACAATGGAGCGGTTATATACCTCTCATCATGTGGAGGACTAGTCTAAATGAATCCTGATATATATGTGTGTGTGAACAAGACAATGCAAGTGATTTTGTTACCTTTTGTTTTCCTTTTCTTCATTAGCCATATATACGCTAGCAAGGATGCCAAAAACAATGGCACAGCAAGAGACAATATTGTGATTGCTAGTTTCCTCTTCTTTCCAAGAAAACGTTCGGACTTCCTTGTATACTTAGCTGCAGGGAACAAAAATAACTGTAACCCATAGAGTGGAAGAGACAAAAATGAATATTTAGGAAAATGAGAGCCAGAAAAGAAGACTACCTAACTCAGTCGCATCGACACGAACATTTAGATCCCACCCATCATCTGTAAACTCTAAAACGTCAATCAGTTCACCATAAAATGATGAGCAACCGAATCCCTTACCATTAGTATTGTAATTGATAAAAGCTGTGCAGGAACAATTCCTCAAGCATGCCTGCTCGCACTGTAAGCTACTCATACTCATGTCCATCCAAGCTGCATCAAATGTATCAGGAGTCTTCAAATGTGCCACCTTCACAAACCCTTCTCCATTTCCACACATAGACAACCCCAACTTCTTTCTCACACATCCCTCAGAACGATCTCTAAGAGACTTGGGTTCATACCCTGGCAAACAGGCACACACAAACCTGGTAGTGCTGTCAACAATACATATACTCTATGCACCACAGCTTCCATAGTTATCACACAATCTAGGTGTTGACCATACTTGCTTCCATTGCCGATCACCATCATTCCAAGTAAGTTGTTGGTACAATCCAGAGCTGTACACCACAAATCTTGTAATGATGGAGGGGTCATCAAGAGAGAAAAAGTAAGATATCTCATCTTCATTGTTAACAAAATTTGAGTTGAAACCGAATGAGGGTTTGAATGCTGGTCTGTTCCATGGCCATGGACTACAATAGCAATTGTGGAAAGCCAGTAAGATTCAGCTTCAAGAAGTAGTACCCAGTCCCAGGGTCATCTTGTGACTTCCAAGATGTCAAGAAACTGTTGAGCCCAGTTATCCTGTTCAACCCAATCTTCATTTCTGGAAGAGTAGTATCTGTAGGATAGTCAAAGCTTTGCCATAACAACTTTTTGCTTTTGTCCTGGACCAATACCAGGTTTCCTGAATCTTTAAGCTGAGCAACACAGGAGGTTGTCCCTTGGACAGACACATTTGTAGACCAAAGTAGACGGTTGTGACTGTCATGGAGAACAAGGTTTCCAGATTGGTTGATGGAGAGAACTCCGGTGGAATCATTGATAGGATCATTTCTGTTTGCAACCACACCACAGTTTGTTTTGTCACTTTGGCATACCAAATACCAAGATACCGATGGCTAGAGTTGCCGGGGCAGAAGAAGCCTAAGATAAAATTGTTTTCTTTGGAAATCAAAGATTGGCCATCCTTGATGGATTGGTCTGATGTTAAGGTGTCAAGGGAAATGCAAAGTGGGAAGAAAAGAATTATCAGAATCAAATACATGATCAGTTTTTCAGCATCCATGTTTGTGTGATTGGTCTTTCACTTAAAATAACATATTTTTGGGGTTTGGGGCAAAAAATATTGACATTTGGTTTGATGAATTATGAAGTCTTCCTACCGTGTGAAAGAGAGAATTATGAAGTCTTTTCTCTCTGGTCCCTGTCTTTGACTATTCTCTCTTTTTAGGACTAAGCGCATCTTTTTTGAAACAAAAAACCTAGCGTATCAAAATGGATATTGCATCAAGTCAATAATCTTAAATATCAAATTAAAGCATCAATTTTTGGTGAAGGCTTTTTTTTCTACCTGAAAATGACTATCAAATTAAATGTCCCAATACCTAATCTTAAATATCTTTCTGTTTAGTTTTAGTGCAATTTAATGGATGGATTGAATAACATGTTAAAATTTCATTAACTTTTAGCACATACTTGAGTGAGTAATTGATAGTTTGGTGAGGATGGCATTTATGTTGTCCAGAAAATTTGCTGAGATTGGCATATTGGGATCTAAAGAGTTATCAAGGCAGAGCTAACTATCCTGATGCCTGAGCTGGTAATTGGAAATTTAGCATCATGCCAGAGCTTTCCGCTGTTCTTTGGCTAACCTCATTTCGGAAAATCTCAATGGCTTTCATGAATCAACCTACTACCAGTTGATTATAGTCTTTACAATCTAGTACACTATGCAATCTACTAAATGCTTTGATTGTATACAAAAAGAAAAGTAAGAAAATCATGTCCTAAAAGGAAAAAAATATGGGACAAATAGGGAAAAATAATACAGCTAATTGGAAGCACAATTTTAAAATTAAAAGATTATCTGGATTCCCAACCATGCATATGAGATCAAAGTATACTCTATCTGGCATGTAAGCCTTAAGTTCAAGGTAGTGGACAAGGTAAACTGTATTGCATAACTAAAACACATGGATTTTATAATTTCTTTTATCCTACTATATCTGCCATCCATTGCAAAATTTGTTATATGAAGAAAGCAGACGTAGAGAACTTCAAACAACAGGCATCTTTACTTAAAAAAAAAAAAATTTCTTTCCCTTGTTTTTTAGTGGATAAGAAGCAAATATTTACAGTAATTTCCATACACTGTAAAAGGACTTGTAAAGTAATAATTCTAAAACTCTTTCAATAACACTAACTTAAACAGACAAAAAGTGAAATCACAAATATCTTCAGCACTCAAGCAATAAGCAATTTGACATGTATCTATTATATAACAAATGATTCATTTTTGGGCCCAAAGTGAGTAGAAACACCAATGCTAATCAAACTTATTTTTAAGATATGAATTGCATAGATAACAATAGTCAGAAATATGAATTAAAGAATGATGTGATTAGGTAGCCATAGAATTCCTTAGCCCTTAGGACCCATGGTGACTTTGACAGCATCGGCAAGCTCCTTCACACCCTTTAGCATAAGTGATAAGACTAAAAGGACTGGGCCTAAACCCTGAATTTTATATCTTCGGCCGCATAGTTTCTTCTCCAACTCAATCTACTACCAATCTAAAACACACCCACACCCACACACAAACACTGAACAAAAACAATTAAATAAATAAATCACATACACACACAAATAAAACACAACACACAGAAAAATGTCGGACAACAATAGAGAGAGTACTCTAATAAACTCCCTACTGTGTGCCTGAAGTGAAAGTGATCTTAAAAACATGAGTTGAACTTTAGAATCGCACATTGAGTACCTGACTTTCATGTGAAATCTGATACTTTTAAATAACGGCGAATCCCCTTTTCCCATTTCTTTTTTTGACCACGATGCCAGAAATGGTGTCGTCCCCTTAAGTCAGGCCCCCCTCACTTTCACATTCGCGTCTCTCTCTCGAGCTGCCACCCCTCTCCCTTTCTCTCACTTGAATCCCTCTCTCTCTGTCTCTCCATGGTCTTCCACTAAAAATACTTCAGCCATGAGTTTCTTTTCAAGCCGCCACCACCGGTTGTGAAGAAAAGATTTGGGGAAGAGAGGGACCCATTCGGCCAAGCAAGGAATTTGAGGTGAAATTCCTAACAAAACTAAGTAAAATCTAGCTATGGGGTTTGTGCTAGAGCAAACTTATTGGGTTTATGTAAGAAATTCTTATTTGGAATGAAAAGTTTGGTTTGGTCTTGAGTGTTCTCCCAATCACGATTTTGTCTTAGGTAATGGGGGGTATGGAGGTCTTCGAGTTGTGGGGAGGTGGGTACGTGAAACTTTGATGATATGAGTGCTATGAATTTGTTTTAAAATAAATGGGTAATGAAAGTGTTAACCATAGAAGTTTAAGTGCTTTGAGGTTGTGTTTTTTCCACATTAAGGCTGTGTTTGGTTCTCGTAAAATATTTTTCAAAAAATAGCCTATTTTTCGGAAATGCTATTTACAAGAAAGAAAAATATTTTCAAGTGTTTGGTTGCATTATGAAAATTGTTGTAGAAAATATTTTCACGTGTTTGGTTCTATTCTGAAAATGCTATTTTCCTACAAATTTTTCACATTTTCTCAACTATTTTCTCAGCATCCAAACAAATTTTATTACAAAAAATTTCAAAATCACAGCCAAATCCCAACACCACACACCACCGAAACTCCAATTCAACCCATGGCAACAAACTTCGGCAATCAAAAACCACAACCACCAAAACACCACCACCACACCACCACAACAACAACAAAAATCAAAATCACACAGAAATCAAAATCACAGAGAGAGAGAGAGATCAGTTCGTGGGTTTTCGACGAAGTCGAAAGCTCGTGGGTCGAAGGCTTTGGGCCGAAGATCAGTGGGTTGAAGGCGAGATTGCGCGGCGGAGGCAAGATCGAGCGGAGGCGAGATCGAAGGCGATCTGGTGCATGCGATTGTCGGACTAGAGCTCAAGGTTCGCTGACGACGTCGAAGGCATGATCTGGGCTCCCTCTTCTTCCTCTCGCTCTCTCTCTCTCTCTCTCTCTCTCTCTCTCTCTCTCTCTCTCTCTCTCTCTCTCTCTCTCTCTCTCTCAATGATTTTCGAAAACCATTTGAAGTGAAAATAGGAACGAAAATGAATTTCAATGGTCAAAGCTTCTTTTTTGCGGTCAAATGAAAATGATTTTCGGAAAATTCTATTTTCAAAAACAACCAAACAGCCTATTTTACGGAAAATGATTTCCTGAAACCATTTACACCCAAAACAAACGGACCCTAAAGGGGTGTTTGGTAGAGTACTTTGAAAATTTTTGTTTATAGTTTTTTGAAATACGTATGAGTGAAAAAGTGTATTGAAATGCGTGAAATGCTGTTTAAAAACTAAAAAATGTTGTTTGAAATACAAACCAAACAGGCCCTAAGTGTTTGATATTTTACCTCAATGAGTTATGAGATTGGGTTTAATTATTTATAGTTGTTTATTCAATTCAAAGCTGGACTTTATGAGATCTGTAATGAGTTTTAGAACTTTGAAAGTAATTAGATGATGTTATGATTGATTCCTATGTGATGTAATATGTATTGACATTATCAATACATGAGTTAGTGTAACACTTAAACATGGTTGTTTCATTGCGAACGGTTGGGAATTTATAAGAATTCTTATAATGGCTTGGTTTTATTAGTTGGTACCCAAAAGAAATTCTTGAGACTAGCTACCTCATTTTTGAAGTGATGTGTTATGTTATCTAATAAATGCATATTGTTTGCGGTAGTGTATTATAATGTTTTGGTTGTGTTATGGTCCTTTGGATCCTTTGTATGCTCGTTTGGTATCCTTTGGGAATAGGTGCCTTTGGATAGTCAAGTTAAGCTCTAGGCCCTCAATTTGATTTTAGGGGACATTTTCGATCCATGGAGTCAAGTTTGATTGTACATTTGTACTTTGTGATGGGTATTGTTATTTATAGGCTTGATCATTTTGTTTCTAGGTTCCAAGATTTTTGATGATGGACCTAGTGATGGGATTGGTTGATTTCATGGTGCTCGATTGAGGTAAAATTGGTTGGCCTTCCAAGGTAAGTAACTTCTTAATGGGATTTTTGAAAAATAATTATTATTGCACTCAAGTATTTCATGGTTAAACCCATTTTGGAACATTATTCATGGCTTGCCTAAAACGTACTATGTATACTATTATTATTAATCATTTATAAAAAATGCATGAAGCATTGAAAGTGTATCATATTTCTTATTACATATGGGGGAATGCATGATTTGTTAGCATGGGAAAGACTAGCATCTTTGATTAAATTCTAGAGAATGGATTTTATGAATTTATTTCATTATTTTCAAAATTTAAAGATGCTTTTATCTTGACTTGTGATATTTGGGAAAATTGATGCAATATCTTCTTAATAAGAAATGAGTTTGAAGGTTTTGAGAACCTTGTGAATATATTGGGTATGGTATTTCAAAAGTTTTTATGAAACTACTTGAAATTGAATTGTATTTTGATTTCATGTAAATTGTGAGCTCTTTATGTTTTTACTCTTGGGCTATAACATGTGATTACCTGGTGATTACTTGGGTAGATACTATAGTCTGTGTGACATTGGTATCTTAGCACTTGTCTTTGTGATGGTTATTGAGTTTGTTGGCGAATTAGTTCCGGTTTTGTGTCGGCAATGAGTTCCAACTTTGTGTCAGTAGATTAGTTTCAGCTTTGTGTTGGCAATGATTTCTGACTTTGTATCGGCGATTGAGTTTGGGCTTTGGGTTGGATTTTTTGGTTTTGGAACGATGTTATTATTGCTCACAGTATATAGTATGTAGTTTCACAAGAAGATATTTTGAAAAAGCTTTCTTCTATACTGTTTCAATCACTCGTCATTTTATCCATGAATATTGATTTTGCAGAAATTAATTGGAAACTCCCAAAGTGTAACGTGTTTTGTGTTTTGTAAAAATGCTAATTATCATGAAACTTGCATTTCCCTTACTCCCATTAATTATGCTACCTATTGGGCTTTAATTCATTCCACTCTCCAATAGTTTTACAAATAAATTAGCTATACGTCGGGCATGGAGTTTAGTTTGTTGGTGGTGATTGGAGTACAATGCTAAGTGGGAGATTTGTGCTATAAATTATTGGTGACTCAACTTACTAAATTATTTGAGGCCATAGCTAATTCTATTGAAGGTTGGGCTCTTGAGGTTTGTTAGACTTGGGCGTGATAGGCTTAGATTTTTTGCTGAGGTTACGTATCTTAGAGAGGATCATGACTTTGTGTTTATTTATTTGGAGCTTTGGAGTTTCATGTATATTTGGAGACACATAATTTGTAGTTTGTATTGTTTGTAAGTGTGTCATAGAGCTCTAACTTATATTGTGGAGAGATTAGTATATTTATTTATTTTATCAAATGGAAAGAAAAAAAAAAAAAATCCTCTACAATATCTCCTGAAGGCTCAGTTTTTCATACTTTTGAGCCTTTTGGGTTTAGGGTGTGACAAATGGTGTGGTGGTAACATTGTTTTAGGCCCAACAAAAGCAACATTTTTTATATATTTTTAGAGATTTTGAACCTATGGCTTCTGCTCAAGATGGTAGCTTTTTATAATTAGACTAAGATACCAATTGGTTTTTAGTGTAAGTGGAGATTGAACCAAGATCTCTTGTTCAACCATCTTAGACTTTACCAGTTAAAGTAATTGGAACCCGCAAAGCAAGGTTTCAGATGATTAGATTAAATAAGCTATTAATAATTGAGAATAAACAGCAAACACAATCCTATCATTTGATTATGACGACGATATTTACTTGAAAAATTGAGAGAACATTGTTCCTATAGTACTATCCACCACAGACTGCATGTTTGCCGTTTAGCTTTCCTAAAAGTTCTTATGCTTGGAGCACAGGAAATTGCCTAGAGGTTATATCATTCTCTAATATGTTTCAATTATTACATGTTAGCATACGAGGCTTACATTGCAGTTAAATATATATTCAGAGGTTAGGGGAAAGTACAGTCCACTGAAGTAGGCTATATTCTCTAACACTTATATTTTACTTTTGGATCACCCGGTACAAAAGGAAAGAAAGAAGAAAAAAGAATAAGAATTATATTTGTTCTTATAAACGGAGTAAAATGTTAATTGTTCCCATAAATCCTCATAGAAGCAATTTAGATGCAGCAATCTTTACCTTTTAGCGAGCTTCAAACGTAGTTATTGTCACATCATTTATAGAATAAAACCCCTTTCCTGTGACTAATCCCAAATCATTGGTAGGTCTTTTAAAAACAAAAGCAGGTTGTTTCGGAGAAGGAAGAGTTGTTTCACAACTTAGCATGAGAAGAATTGCCAACATTGTTGGTCGATCCGTTGCATCTTCTTGCACACATAAGAGCCCAATTTGAATGCATCTCAAGACCTCATGAGAAACAAATGACTCAGTAATCGACGAATCAACTATATCCAAGGCTCTATCTTTTGTCCATAGTTCCCAGACCTGTATGATTTATAACATTATCCAAAAGAGTTGTATTATAAATGCAAATGGAAAAGACTGTTGTTTTTTTGTTACTTACATGCCCTATCAAAGTTAGGGAAGGGTGTGTTTGATAAGAACTGTTATTCTTCTTGCCACTAATGATCTCCAACAATATGACACCAAAACTAAAGACATCTGATTTTGTTGAAAATTTCCCAAATATTACATACTCTGGTGACATATAACCACTGCATGTGAATAGTATTAAAAATAGAGTTAAAGTTTGCATAGGCCTTCATTTTCTATATGTGGGGAAAGTGTGCAAGGCTTTGTGTGCACATGCGTACTTACTATGTTCCAATAACTCTAGTTGTCTTGTCTTGAATTTGGTCCCCTTTGAATATACGAGCTATCCCAAAATCTGAAATTTTAGGATTCATCTCACCATCTAGGAGAACATTGCTAGTTTTAAGATCCCTATGTATAATTCTTAATCTTGAGTCTTGATGAAGATACAAAATCCCACGAGTGATCCCAATAATAATTTCAAAGCGTTTCCCCCAATTAAGCAATGAACTTCTTGTATGGTCTACAATGAAATTTAACTCCAGAATACTCAAAATGTGATTAAATAGTGTAAAAATATTTGGTTTTGTCTAGTCCAAAAATATTCTCTAAATATATATAATAAAAGAAAATAAAACAGATGAATGCAATAGATTAATAGAAAGAAGACGTACCAAAAATGAAGAAATCCAAGCTTTTGTTGGGCATGTACTCATAAATCAACATCTTTTCTTCCCCCTGAATGCAACAACCAAAAAGCTTGACAAGATTCCTATGTTGAAGTTTTGCAATTAACATAACTTCATTCTTGAATTCCTCTATTCCTTGTCCTGAACTGTTGGATAGCCTTTTCACAGCTACTTGTTGTCCATTAGATAATTGACCCTGAATCCATGATCCAAAATTAAGCTTAGTTGTAACAATTAGTTCAAAGCAATTGAGTTCAATGCCACAATTTGATTCTTCAATAACTTACGTCCTAGATCATGTAAATCATTTTCTTGTATTCACACTCACACAATAATGGAAATTGAAAAAGAAAGGAAAATATGCAAGATATCAACATTCGACGATGCCATTATGAATTGTAACTTTACCTTAAAAACAGAACCAAAGCCACCTTGTCCTAGTTTGTTGATTGGAGAGAAATTGTCAGTGGCAGCAACTATGCAGCTTAGATCAAAGATCAATAAATCTGGATGTCTACTATTCCCCTCTAGCTCATTTCCCTCCAAATAGTCCCTGGCACCGGTAAAATATAATGATTGATTGTGCAATTTTCTCTTCACTGTCCTAAAACATATTGATAGATTGATAGATATTGCTGACTATAATTTTGCAATTGAGCATTTATATAGCTCAAGTGGTCTACCAAAATGACTCTTGATATATATATATATATATATATATTCCTCTGTGTTTGTGCGAACAATACAATGGAAGTGATTTTGTTACCTTTTGTTCTCCTCTTCTTTCTTTTTTTTTGAGGAGGATGTTTTCCTCTTCTTCTTCATTAGGCATATATAGCCTATCAAGCATACCAGAAACAATGTCACCATAAGAGAAATTATTGTAATAGCCCGCTGCCTCTTGTGGCCAAGAAAACCATTGGACTTCTTTGTGTAAGTAGCTGAAGGACAAAAAAAAAAAAAAAAAAAAAAAAAAAAAAAAAACCGGGTTCATGATTTGTAAGGTGAAATAGGCAGAAATGAAAATTTACAAAAAATACAAGCAAGTGGAGAAGGCCACCTAACTCAGTTGCATCTACACGTACATTTAGGTCCCACCTTTCATATGAACTCTCTGAAATGTCATTCAATTCACCATACCATGCCAAGCAACGGGTCTCCTTCCCATCAATATTTATGCTGACAAAAGCTGTGCAAGAGCAATTTCTCAGGCATGCCTGCTCGCACTCTGAGCTACTCATACTCATGTCCATCCAAACTGCATTAACTGAATCAGGACCCTTCAAAAGCTCCACCTTCACAAACCCTTCTCCATTCCCACACATTGACAACCCCAACTGCTTCCTCACACAACCCTCAGAACCATCTCTGTGATACCAATTCTTCGGAGACTTGGGTTCATACCCTGGCAAACAAGTACACTCAAACCTATTAAAACTGGCAGACTCGGGACCACACTTACCATATGCACCACAGTGTCTATAGTTGTCACACCGGTATTTAGGTGCTGACCAGAATTCCTTCCATTGAAGGTCACCGTCATTCCACATAAGGAGCTGGAGCAATCCAGAGTTGTCAACCACTGCTCTAGAAATGATGGAAGGGTCATCAAAAAAGTAGTAGTAAGATACCTCATCTTCGTTGTTAAAAATATCGTAATTAAAACCCGATGAGAAAGTTGTTGATGATGATGATGTTGGCCACGGCCATGGAGATGACCGATAATATAAAGTCGAACCCTTATACAAGAAGACTTGTGGAGAGCCAGTAGGATTCACCTTATAGAAGCAGTCCCCAGTTCCGGGGTCATCTTGTGACTTCCAAGATGTCAAGAACCTGTTTAACCCAGTTATCCGATTCAACCCAAGCCTCATGCGTGGAAGCAGTGTGTCTGTAGGATGATCAAAGCTTTGCCATATAACCTTTTCCTTATTGCCTTGGACCAATACCAAATTTCCTGAATCTTGAAGCTGTGCAACAGTGGAGGTTGTGCCCTGGACAGACACATTTGTAGACCAAAGAAGACGGTTAGAACTGTCATGGAGGACAAGGTTTCCATAGTGGTTGATGGAGAGAACACCGGAGGAATTAATAATAGGATCATTCCTGTTCGCCACCCACACTATAGTTTGATTTGGCACTTTGACAAACCAAATACCAAGATACCAGTAGCTAGAATTGCCGGGACTAAAGAAGCCTAAGGCGAAATTATTTTTGTTGGAAATCAAAGACTGGCCATCCTTGATGGATTGGTCTGGTGTTAAGGTGTCAACGGAAGTGCAACATGGGAAGAAAAGCACGATCAGAATCAATGGCATAACCATGGTTTCAGGGTCCATGTTTGTGTGCAGTGGTCTTTCACTTAAAATAACATTTTTCTTTTGGAGGGGGTGGTTGGTGGGTGGGCATGAAGTCTTCTTACTAGAAAAGAGAGAGAATATTCTGACGTCTTCTCTTTCTGATACCTATCGCTGACTAATTGTTTCTTTTAGGACTAATCGCCTCTCTTTTTTCAAACAAAGAAGCAGCCTATCAAAAAGGATTTTGCTCCAACTCAATAAGCCAAGCATCACAAGTCAACGAGAATTGCGTCTAGGGACCGGAGGCATTCAAGCATCAATTTTATAAAATACATGGATTTTGTAATTTCTTATATTGATCAGTCAAACTCAACAGTGTAACATAATTGACTACATGAGTTGAACTTAGATTCACACATTGTATGGGTTTGCATACAATGTTTCCAAACCCTTGTTTGCGTTTTCAGACTTTTTTTTTTTTAGCGCATGAACAGTAAATCACATGAATTTACTGTGCAAAGACAAAAAACATAGTTCTGATACTGTTCATGCATTGTTCATGGGACCCACAACCACTTTATTTAGAAAAAAAAATATTAAAAATAGATCCCGCGACACTATTCATATATTTAAAAATTATTTTGTTACATGTTTTCAGCAATAATAAGTTGTATCCAAACAGACCCAAAATGTTCCAACCTTTTAAGTTTTAACCCTCTTCTGCCGTTTCACCAATTAGTGCATCTCTAGCAGATTTTTAAAATTTTTGTACTATTTGAAGAATAAATAGTGACTTTGACCTTTTTAGCCGCCCACTTTTTCAAATAAACTTTTTAACAGATTCTTTATCCATTTTTTATTTCATTTAAATATTATTTTTCCATTTTTTTAATATTTTTTTATTCTTCATTTACAGATCACCCTTTGTAGCAGAAAGAGAACAAGAGGAGAGAATAATTCTTTATTTTTTTTCTTTATTTTTTTTTTTTTCAGTTGTTTGATTTTGTTGGTTGACGATAATGATCTCACGATGTTGGAAATTGAGAAGACAACAAGAAGAATCCAAGAAAAAATATGAAGAAAGAGCCTCCTTTCACTTGTTTTGTGAGAAGCAACGGAGAGAGAGTATGAGAGAAAAAAGAAATCCAAAGAAAGAGAAAGAATTGGTATATATAATATTTTAATCAAAAAAATTCAATTGCTAATGTACATTAGCAATTGAATTTTTTAATTACTAAAATATTTTAATTCAGACTTGATGAGTTACTGTTCGTAATAAAAATCAAATAACACATTTTAGTGGAGGTGGATGTGCACGAGACCCACTGACTGACAACATCCCACGTGATGGGGCGCTTCTCAATTAAAAAAAAAAAAAAGAAAGGAAAACGCAAGTGCACAGGTAGAGACACAATCCAAACACATGTTTAGTATCTAAAAAATCATCTTTATAGCATTTAATACATCACTTTACAATACACCTAATATCAAAACTTCTATTTTTTTTACCACTTCATTAAAATATTATTTATTTATCATTTTTTTTTTCTTTTTGGGAGAGAGCAAGAGTGAGATCGAGGGGAGAGAGAGAAGTGGAATAAAAAATAGTAAAAAATGAGTAGCAACTTGCCATAGTAAGGTGTTAGTAATAACATCTTGCTACAATAAAGGGTGTCAATGTTCGACCTAACTCGTGAACACGACATGAACCCAACATGGATTTTTGCGGGTTAGGGTTGGGTCTTAACGGGTTTGGGTCATAAACAGGTCAACCCGAAAGCGACACGATAAGAAATGTGTCATATACGGATCAACCCACGTAACCTGCAATAGACACGTTTGACATGCCAATTTATTTGTGTCAACCCGAAATGTTGCATTTAACATAACCTGTTTAACTTGTATAACAAATAAATATTCATTTTATTTTAGATTTGTCAAATACCTTTTATATCCAACCTATAATTGGAAGTTGAAACTTTACAAACCTTAGATCTCTAAACCCTACAAACCCTAAATATCTAAACCTTCTTATAAATATCTAATACCCTAGTTCTATAAATATCTTTTTGGCATAGAACTTACACAAATGAAATTGGATGAGCTTGTGGGAGATGTTATGAATTTAGACATCAATAAAGAATCTATGGATGATAATCGTAGTCATAGTCAGGATTAGTCTATTATTTGCTCCAACTCTTTCAATATTGATACTTAGCATTTGGCGAGTTCTGAGGATATTATATTTTTGATGAACTATGTTATTTTGAATATGGGTTGAAGTGTATGTACTTCTTTTGGAGTGTAAAAAAATTATTTCTATATGGATGCTATATTTTTGTTGAACTATATTATTTTTAATGTGGTTTGAAGACTTGAAGTGTATGCACTGCTTTTGGAATGTAAAAAAAAAAGTTACTTCTAAATGGATGTTATATTTAATATTATGCAAGTTGAAATGGATTGTGTTATATTTGTGTCAACCCAACATGACCTATTTACTAAGCATGTCAAGTGGGTTGGGTCAATTCAACCCACCTTATTAACAGGTTGGGTCAGGGTTGAAGGATCATGACACGATTATTAAATGGGTTGAGTTTGAGTTGAGTCATTTAATCGAATACCCCTACCTCGATACAATACAGACCTAACACGCTAACCCAAATTGACACCCCCTACTATAGCAAGGTGCTAAAAAATTTAAAATTTAGCACTATTGATGTAGGGGCCTTTTTTGTGGTTTTGTTGCTAAAAATATCTTTTTATCATTTATCCCACCTTTGATGAGATTAATATCTAGGTTTTTTTCTTTTTCATATTATCACTCTTATTATATTTTTTAAAACCCTTACTAATCTATATGGGTTTCTTTATTGATAATATATATTTTTTATTATAAAATAGCGGTATCACGTCTTTATCATGTCTTTATCACAAAAAAAAAAAAAAAAAAATTCTTACACTTCAAATTTGAAACTTATCATTATAATATAATTTAAAAAATGTACATGAGCTTTATTACCTTATTATTATCCAAAAAAAAAAAGGTGATATACAGATTTTACAAATTACTTTTTAAAAAAATATTGGGAAATTTAGACCCCAGTTGATAGAATTAACAAGTTTTAAACTCAAGTTGATAATTAGATTTATTATGAATAAAACTTGTTAAAACAAACAAACATCAATATCATGTCAAAATCACGTAGAGGAAAAATAAATAAGACGAGATATGATGACCTAGGAAAAACAATAAAACCAACCAGTTTCACAGTAAAAAACATGGGGGGAAACCTTCCCGAAAAGTAATCCACTATAGTAAAGAGAAGTTTCAGATCTAGTACAAAACTTTTGTCCCTAGATTCTACAATCCCCGTAGATGAACTCACAGCAGAAACCTTTGTGAGAGTGCTTTTTTTCTTAGCACATAGGTCCAAGTAGAGACAAGGATCCCAGGCCCAAATACTTGTTGTTTTGGTGGACTGGGCTTGGTTCACCGCAGCTAAATGGGGTTGACTATGAACCAAGTTATGCGCAAGTCATATAAAGCTCCTCAAGATGAAAAATGCAATTCCTCTTGGTACCCCAGGGCATACTATCGTGGGATCCCAGGCATACTGTCATGGGATCTCGAGGCGCATTACGCCTGTAAGAGCATTAGCATTGGAAAATGCTAATGCTACTCTATTTTACCATTCCAAAACCTCACTTTACCATTATACCATACCATTTCACAATACTTCCAACATCCCAAAACTCTATTTTTATTAAAATATTATTTTTTTTAATTTTTTTTATTATTTCTTTCTTAACTGTCACTTTTTTTTCAGTTTTTTCAGCTTACCTATGATTTCCAACGGTCACATTTTGCTGGGTTCTTTTTCTTTTCTTTTTTTTTTTTTTTTTGAAGTGGAAACTTTATAACATAAAAGCCAACAAGGAATACAACAAGAGACAAAGGCCACAGCAATCAACAAATACAACAGAAGCTATACCAACGCCAAAAGATCCTTTTGAACTAGCGTAGACACCATACATGGGGTATCCCTGTTCCACATGCAAGAAGTCCCAGTTCTACGCGCAAACTGAGCTAGTTTCAAGGGGAACATCATAAAATATATTATTTTTGATACAATACTTGTCATAGAATTGCACTGTAGCAATATTGCAAAAAAATTTGCAATAATGCTATTTGCAATCCTCTGATGCAGCTAGTTTTGAGACATAAAATGCTAAATATCCCTTAGATTTGGCATTAGTATTCTCCAATGCTAATGCTCTAAGAACCCAGAATGCTCTGTTTCTCTGAAATATATGATCTTTTTCATATTTATTATGCAATAGAGCTTTGTCCTTTCCTTTTACCTCTATGGGTGCTACATAAAAAACACACTACACATATCTTCAAATAATTGTTAGTTTCTTAGATTAGGATATACATTTTAATACATATACATATACGTAAATGAGTTTCATGAGAATGATTCTGCCACGAGGATCCTGGCCCCAATTCTCACAGATTTGATACTTTTGCACAAGACTTATGGGATTTGGAACTCAAGTCGGAGTGGCTTTGCTTGGGCTTTGCCTTCCAAGATAGTTAGGTGAGAAGGATTTTAGCAAGAAACAGTAAAGGAAGACAATGTAATAAAGAGATACACGAAATAATTGTTAGAGATCCTCAAATCAATATGAGGTATTTCATTATTTTTCTTGATTGTGGATTACAATATGCTCACTAAGACGTGATACAAGGTTCAACTAAGTTCAAAAATTACAAACTTTGATAGCTATTCAAGCTTCCAAGACTTGCAAAGTTTAAATTTGTTGAATCCGAGTATGTGCTATAGTGGCTGTCCCTGGGATACTGGGAGCGATTCCTCTGTTTTCTTTTGATTTTATAGAGCTTTTCCTATAGTTCTATATTCATGTGATACAAGATTCAACTAAGTTCAAAAATTACAAAGTTTGATAGCTATTCAAGCTTCTAAGACTTGCAAAGTTTGAATTTGTTGAATCTGAGCATGTGCTATACTGGCTGACTCTGGGATACCGGGAGCGGTTCCTCTGTTTTTCTTGAGTTTTACAGAGTTATCTTAACTATTTCCTTTTGGTTTTTCTATTCTGCATCATGCCTCCCCCTTTAATGTTGGCTACTTCCATCTTTTTATAGTGCAACTCTTAGGCTCTAGGGTACCAGTGATTTCTCTCTTTTGCCCCTCAGAGCTCGTGCTATGTCAGTTTACTCAGGGGCTGGTCATTTCCTTTTTTCTTATAATTTCTTCTTTTTGGTGCGACCAAGCGGAAAGCCCCTAGCTGATTTTCTATTTCAAGGTTCCCTCTGTTCGTTGATCTTCAACTATTTGGCCTTTTCTTCCACTTTTCCAGCTTTTGGTTGCACTCCATCCTTGTCATTTTCCTTTAATAGTTGGAATATTTTACTGCTGGGTTGAAAGCTCCTTCCAGTTACCTCTTTTTTTATGGTTTTCTCATTGTTGGTTCCTTGAGGCACAACTCTTGCATTTTACTTCGTACTTTCTGATCCCACTATATGTCTGGGCGTATGAGACCTGCATGCTCTTTGTCTTTTGTCCCTCTTCTGAACCTGCTTCAATCCCACTTTAGCTGTGCTGCACGTCCCAAGGATCCTGAGCCTCTGGGGATCTTGACCCAATTGTTGCACTGGAATTGCTAGACTTTTTAATGGCCTTTTTTGCTGGAAATCTAAACATACATAGGGCCTTGATGTCGATTCTTCTTGCTGCATGAATTGGGCCTTCTTTATTTTTTATGGAATGTGCTTTGTTGTGAAATTTTGGACCTCAACATTAGCCCCCCGAGCTTGTGGGTTACCTATAGCCCACGTGCGAGAAAATAGATTGTTTTTGGACACTTTCCTACTTTTTAGAACCAACGTGTAGATCAAATAATTCTTGAGGAAAACTCCAAATGAATTGCTACACTTCCTTCATGGAATGAACTAACATGTTGCCAAAGATTAGAATTCACCTTCAAGTTAGTATAAAATGTAGATTGGTATTCAATTTTCCATAAAACAAATCAATTTTGTCAGGCCGACAATGAAGTACTCATATATAGCCAAAATTATATTGGTCTTGCATTTGATGCCAAGAGTATACTTTTAGCACTAGTGTTTTTTTGCTAGTAACTCTAGGATATGCTTTTTGAAAGTAGCATACAAAAATTAAATCTCAATATCAGATAGCATTGCTTTGTCAACAAGTTTTTGTTTGTTTTACAAAATAGGTTGAGTGAGAGCAGCCCCCATGAACTTTGCCAAAGATCTTCTATGCATTGTAGTACATGCTTGCTATGGCTATGGTGAATAACACCCAGATTTTTAGTCCATGAATAGTGACTTACCAATGAGACCATGATATCATAAGTCATTGAATCATATAAACATACTGATTTAAAGTCTAATCAGGGCTAGCTATTCTTCTCAAAATGTATTAAGAGACAAAGACTTCCCTGAGAACATGGCTTAGAATGCTTAAGAACATCTCCATGCCTTGCTTTAGCTAAAGACCTTGCTCTTCTTGTGGATGCTCTTGATCTTTGCCTTATTCTTTTTCCAAATTGTGAGAGATTGTATAATATTTCAAATTGCAGCAAATTATTCACATATCATGCCACCAATTATATTGCTATATACCATATAGTTCATGAGCCAAAGAAAATAACAGTGGTTGAACTTATGTATAGTAAAGTTTGCACAAGGCTTCTCAATTTTCGTCAAGTGCAAGATATATCTAAGGAATTTTTTTTTTTAAAAATCTTATCTTAGCCCCCAGTGTATGCATTGGAAAAGCCAATTGCCACATAAGACATAGCAATAAAATTATTTCATGTATATGAAAACATGTGAGAATTTCAACCACACAAGAATTCCAAATTTTGATTTTTGATAATTGGTAATGTAAGAAGACCAAAATTTTAGAACTTTCACTTTAATCTACATGAATAAAGTATTAGTGCATGGGTGATACCTCTTGCACAACTTTCTGCAGTGTTTTGATATATTCAAACATGGTATTAATGAGTGGGCTCACCGAAAGGGTACCTTTCTTTTGTTGAATTGAAGTACCTCCAAGCCTTTGGTGAGTTTACACCTTGTAGGAGGAGGGAAATGTTGTTAGCTGGTTTGCAATGTCATTGACTAATCTCTTTGTATAGAGATTTGCAAAAGTATCCATGCTTTTGCGGCTTCGAGTGATGTACTCTTAGAATTTTTAGTCACGCCTTCCTTGCTTCCTTAGGCTCCCTTGAACCAATTTCTTTCAAGGAGGTCAATCTTGTGTAGTTTATACACTCACTTTTGGGTTTTCATACCCACTTGAGGCTCTTTCTCTTTGTACCTCTCGTTGGGCCTTGCTTACAATTTGCACCCTTTGCTGGGACATGCTATGGCTTGTACCTATTGCTGGTACGTGCTATAGCTTGTACTCATTGCTGGTACGTGCTACAAGTTTTAGCCATGACTGGGATATGCTTACAATCTGCACTTGTACATATTGTTGATACATGCTACAGCTTGTACCCATAAACTTTTGCTTTTGACCATTTTCTTGGTTGTACTTGGAAACTTTTGGTCTTGGCCAACTTCTAAGCCATGTATTTAGAAAATTTGTTCTAGGCCAAGTCCTGGGCTAGGTACCTGAAGAGTTTACCCTTCCCAAGTCCTAGGCCATGTCACTTGAAATTTGTTTTGGCCAAAACCTGGGCCAGGTACAAAGAAAGTTTGTTCTTTCCAAGTCCTAGGCCATGTCACTTGGAAAATTCTGTTTTGGTCAAGTCTTGGGCTAGGTACATGGAAAATTTTCCCTTTCCCAAGTCCTAGGCCATGCCACTTGGAAAATTTTGTTTTGGTCAAGTCCTGTGCCAGGTACATGGAAAGTTTGCCCTTTCCCAAGTCCTAGGCCATGCCACTTGGAAAATTTCTATTATGATCAAGTCCTGGGCTAGGTACATGGAAAATTTTCCCTTTCTCAAGTCCTAGGCCATGCCACTTGGAAAATTCTGTTTTGGTCAAGTCCTGGGCTAGGTACATGGAAAATTTTCCCTTTCCCAAGTCCTAGGCCATGTCACTTGGAAAATTCTATTTTGGTCAAGTCCTAGGCTAGGTACATGGAAAGTTTGCCCTTTCCCAAGTCCTAGGCCATGCCACTTGGAAAATTTGTTCATGACCATTGAATTTTTTAATTTTCAGAAAAAGTTCCTTTGTAGCCCCTCGTTCTCAAGTGGACTCCCTGAACTAATTTCTTTTCTTTTCTTTCAAGGGTTGAGGATTTGTTTCCTTCTCCGAGGATCTTCTAAAATATGCTCTCTTGGCTGTGAACAAATCCTTTATGGAAATAAACTTCTTTTATGAGTCATCTATGGTTGCTCTCACTAGTGAACTGATGGCCAAGAGCTCCACCAAGATGATTTTGTCATGGTGTTTTCTTCAAGTGGGGGATCTTCTTACAGGGATTCTGGAAGAGGAAGGCTTCCTCTAGGCATGCTCATAGAAGGTTGTCTTTACAAACCTTATAGTCTGTTTCTTTACAAGGATCTCTACCGCTATTGCTGTTTTTTAGAGATCTTCTTACTCGATAGGTGCTCCTCTTCTTCAGGGAACTAGGTCAGTAAGTTTGCTACAAGTTAGCTCTTGACAGCTCTGGGGATCCTTCTAACCCGTACTGTATTGGAAAATTAATATTAACCACCAGGCTACTCTTCAAGATCATAAGGGCTGATGGATGAGGGCTTTTATTGGAGGAGAGCTTGTCACCACTAGGATTTGGTGGGATGAAAAGTAATGATTCAGTTGTTGAGATGCATGACTGCCGTACACGCCCTTTCTATGTTGGGATGCCTCATTTCGGTGTCCTTCAATGCTCTGTATGCTTGGGATCAAAATCCCAGGTATAACAATAGTGATTCTGCCATGGACTAGTACCCATAAGGCAGGCAAATGACTTATGATCTGTTGAAGTTTTATGAAAGGCATTTGGTTGCTTAACTCCCCATATGAAAACATTCCCATTTTTCAACAGTTTGGATAATCCACTAGTGACCAAGGCTAGTCTTGGTGTGAACTTCCTAACATAGGAAACTCTTTCTAAGAAGCTCTTGAATTCCCTGACTGTGGTATGCCTCTTCATGGTTGATATTGTTGTTGCCTTAGTTGGATCTATGAGGAGATCGATGTTAGGCAAAGGAAATTTATCCTTTGGACGTGCCTTATTTAATTTGAAGGAGTTCACGCCAATAAATCTTCATATTTTTCAATAGCTCCACCAATTGCTCTTTTTTTTAATAACTGATTGCTGATTAGGATGGGCCCTGGGTTCTTTAGGTCAGCACCCAAGTTCATCTCTTTTAGGTTTTTCCTTTGGAGGATTTATGCCTTCCTTTCCATATCCATAAGTTTTTTCGGGTTCTTTAAAAGTAGTATATTAGCCTTCCTCCTTTTGTCTTTTTTCTGTTCAAGGGATCCCTCAAACCATGGGTATTGTTTCGTTCTTCTGGGATGGGAGCCCCTTGGGATCCTAAAGATGGGATATTCTGACTCATCGTATCCCCAAGTTCCTCCAAGATCTCTTCCTGGGCTATCATGTAAGATGGTGGTCTAGGATCCTTTTATAGGCTACATTCAGGTCCCGTATGCCTTCATAAGTAAAATTCTGCCTTCCCTCCAGGTTTCTTCTTCTTCTAGGATAGGAGCCCCCGGGGATCCACGAGATGGGAGCCCTCTGGGATCCTAACAATAGGATATTCTCCAACTGGAGCCGATTCATCATAAAGTATATTTTCCACAAAATTTACTTTGTGCTAGATGAAAAGACTAGGATTGGCAGTGACTTTTGTGGACTTCCCATTCAATTCCTCTTTCATGTACTAGTGGTACATTGAGGGGATTAGGCAATACTTGTGACGTCATGGTTGGCCTTTAGAGTTAGTTGTAGGTGTCCTTCAGTGGTCTCTGTATCTCCTCCAAATCTTCTTATTTCCATGGGTGGGCCCAATTGTTGAGCTATAAGAAATGATAGATGTACTGTATAGTTATTGAGCTTTCAATAATGTTGATTTTGCTGCTGACTTGCAATGTAGTGTTTCTATTGATTTTCTTCAAAATATATTTAAAGCCCATCATACAATAGGCTTTAGCTCCCAGGACATGAGGTAGTTGTTGAACCATGCTTGATCCACCTTCTCTTGATGTTATTGTGGAACTTCTATCAAAGTTTTTTTTTTTTTTTTTTTTTTATGCTTCCATTTTTTTTTTATAACCATTTAACTTTACTGGATCCATGGAGGTACTTCAACTTTGTTGGAACCAAAGAATTGGTTCACTTTGCTAGAATCAGAAAACTATTCCATCAAGGAATAACTCGAAATTTTTTATGGAACCAAAGAACTACTTCATTTTGCTAGAACCATGGTTGGAACCAAGGAACTACTCAACTTCTTTGAAATCAAGGAACTACTTCTATTTTTTGTTGGATTCATGTCTAGATCCAAGGAACTACTCAGTTTTTTTTTTTTTTTTTTTTTTTACTGGAATCTAGGATCTCATTTGGAATCAAGGATCTCCTCAGCTTTGTTGGGATCAAGGATCTCCCAGGCTTTGCTTCCTAGAGTCAAGGATCTCCTAAGCTTTGCTGGAATCGAGAGTGTACTCAGCCTTGCTGGAACAAAGGATCTCCTTAGCTGTTGGGATCAAGGATCTTTCAGGCTTTGCTTCCTGGAGTCAGGGATCTCATAGGCTTTGTTGTGATGATGGAACTACTCCATTTTGCCAAATCCATGGGCAGAGCCAAGGAAACTTGTCCATTTTGTTAACCTGTGCCATATGATATTATTATCAAGTTGCTGCAAAATTATTTAGCCCCACAACGTGAGACGATTGCTTTGCTATGTAATTTACATTTCATCAAGCCTCTTTGATTCGCTTACTTCTCTTTCTCCTTTTTTTTTTTTTTTTTAAGAAAAAAGAAATGAAACAATATTATGAAATTTTTTTTAAAAGAAAATAAATCAGCCCCCAAACGTGAGGCAATTGCTTTACTGTGTAGCTCATACAATCTTCATTCCATCTATCTTTTTTTTATTTGCTCACTTCTCCATTTTTTTTAGCAATGGGACAATGTTTTGATCGTTAAAATATTATTACATGACCCCTCTTACCCCCTTTTTGTAAAGAGTAGAATCCTCATGAGAAACAAGATTTTGCTTCTTCTAGCTGAGTTCAATATTTATTTTCTACTTTTTGGTTGTACTTTACAAGTTGGCTGTACTCTCAAAACACCTTTAGTATTAGTTAAGTTTTATGAGATCAGTGAGTTGCCTTTTGGACTTCAAAGTTTAGGACTAAACTAACTACATAAATGCTAATCAAAGTGTGAATTCATCAGCAGCCAATCCCATACCATGTTCAGAACATTGTGAACTTTTGGTCAATGTCAAAACCATTTAACAACATGGTCTCAACCACCAATAAGCTGAAATAAAACAATATTGCAGTACCCCACCTCCAACACAAGGTTGAAGAATAAGTTGAGCTGAGCTAAGGGCTTAGCCACCAAAGATTCCAAGTCCTTGTGGAGGAAAGAGGGTCCAACCATTCAGCTCTTGGCCCTGATTGGTCCCAATCCAATCCTACACTTTTCAGTACTTTTGTACCTTATAAGAAGAAAGGGGCAAAAGAAAGAGGGCATGCCTTTCATTGACAAACTAGATAATTTTGTCCCTTGAATCATTTTTCATTTTTATTTTTTACACTTATTCTCAATAGTATAAAGGAATTATGCAAGCCAAAATAATTTTTTAAAATAAACATGAGTTTTCTACTAAAAATTTGTAATTTTTTTTTTTATATATTATTTTTCGAAACTAATTAATTCAACTGGGTAGTTATCTTTTATGAACATCTTTAAATGAGGTCCATTTAACTGGAGGATATGTATGACAACTAAACTTATCTATGATTCTATATTGTGTAGAACAAGTGTCTACTTCTATTACTAAACAATTCAATTCTTTTGCTTTTATGCAACACAGTGATAGCTATCCATGTGAAAACCATAAACTTCAGTCCATTATGTTCAAAATATAAAATGGAGAAAGTAATGATGCATAAAACTTATCTTGTGTTGGGAAGCTCCCCAAATGAACATATGAGAGAAGTTATAAATCACTCAACTCATACTCACTTGTTGAATACAATAAAATCTATCCTAATACAAACTCTTGAAAAACTTTGCAAGAAGAGAGTTTATGGCAAGTAGACTTTGACAACCTATATTTCTGAAACACTTTAAACAAAACTCATCAAGGCATCTTGTGTGAAACAGAAATAATAAATTGCATATAAGTATAAGAATCATGTGTTGATAGGCCAAAAATGTATTGACCCCTTATGATTAAATTAATTAATTAATTAGCCAAGTTATTAATTAATCATTTTAACATGCAAACGCGTGGTAGCACAAACAAATTACCAAATAACTAAATATGCAGCAGAAATTAAATGACATGGTAATTTGTTTACGAATGGGGAAAATCTGACGGCAAAAACCCCACTAGGTGATTTTCAGGTCACCATTCCCGAAACTCCACTATTACCACAACAAGCAGTTATAAGTAAATGAATCTCAAGTACCTTACCAACTTAAAGTTGAACCTTTACCCCAATACCCAATTGGAGTTGTTCTGTAGTGACAGTTCCCCTTTTGATGCATGGCTCCCAAGTATGTGACTAACCAATTTGATGCGCGGATCCCAGTATGTGGCTTACTCCTTTGCACGAATCCCAGTATGTGACTAACTCCAAAGCAACTCTTTGATTGTTGTAGTTGATTTGCAGCAGCTTCACATAGAAACACCAATAAGATCTTCAATGTTGGTGCAAGAGACTTTGCTTGGTTACAGAACCCAAAGGCGTACAAGAAATGCAGCAAGAACTCTTTTTTCTGTAGGAGGAGGCTGGGGTTTCAAAAAGAAAAACTTATGAAGCTCTCTAGGGTTAGGTTTTTCTTTTCCCACCTCTTTTAAATAGGAGCTTAATGGGCTCTCCTATTCCAAATAGATTTACACAAACATTGGGCTTTCCTAATCCAATAAGGATTATACAAACTCATAAACAAATAACATTTTAAAATAAAAACATTACTAGCTATAATCTGAAAACTCGTAAGCTCGATCAATCGAGGCATCTGTCAAGCTTTAATAAATCTCGACAGATCGAGATTCTGTCAAGGAGGTATCGAGACCTGCAGATTGCACTTTTCTTGAGCAGTTCTTGAGTAATCTTCGTGTCTTCAATTTAACCACTTTTAATGATCATCTTGAACCTACTTAGATTTACCCAAATACAAGTAAAGTGTATTTTGTCAAAAGATATGTCAATTACATAAAAATATGTCCCCAACAATCTCCCCCTTTGGCAATCCGTGAGAAAACCACAAGAGTACATTGAATGTCCTAAAATACATTCTACTCAAGATTACAGAATGAATAAGCCTAGTCTAAAAGATCTAAACCTTGGAAGTTGCTACAAAAAAAAAAAAGGTTTGGAATCTTGACTTGGCTTTAACTTGTCTTTCCTGAAAGGCACTAAACAAAACACATCAAGGTATCATGTGGAAAATAATGACAAGTTAAATAAACAAGAAACAACACATGTGAGATAAAGAGTGAAACACATTCATCATCATCAAATATAATATAGAAACAACACATGATGTATGTAAATGGTTATAAGACCAAAAGATACACAACACAAAAATTATATCAATAATAGATTGCATACAAGTATAAGAATCATGTGTATAAAGATAAAAAAGAAACAACACATGTAAAGGTAGGTGAAGAAGACATACATCAGCATATAAAGAAGATAAGCACAATGTATGTAAACAATGGTCACAAGACCCAAGGTACAAGAAGAAGGAAGTAAACACTCCCCCTACCAAGATGAAACACATCTCCCCCTTACAAAGGCATGTATTTCTCCCCCTAACATGTAAAATCTTATAAAAAGAAACCACATTCAACTCACAATTTCTCTCCCCCTTTTTGTCATGATTGACAAAAGGTATAAGAAGCTAGAAAGTTTCACTCGAGAAACATAAAAATGATCAAGGATGATCAAGGGGGCACAAAAAAATCCATACAAATGCATAAATGTAATGAAATAAGATGCTATGGATGACAAGATAATAGAAGGATACAAAACATGTGAAAAAAAAAAAAACAAATCTCTCAACAAGAAAAATGTTAAGCACATAGATCCCAAAACACACACACTAAACAAGTCTAACCAATTTTATTTTTCAAAAACAAATCAAGACAGTTTAGTGAGCATACATTAGCACATGTAAACACTTGTAATGACCAAATCACATTGTACCTGCACATGTATCAATAGTAGCAAAGAATATTGCGTGTTGTGTGTGAAAAATATCGCAAGATTGCATATGTGTATACAAGTTATGACAATCTGAGATCTGAGAAAATAACTTTAACTCACACACAATCATAACTGTTTGATGGGGACTATCACCTTTGAGGTACATCCTATAACTCCTATGTCTCCTAGAAAACACGCTTGCAATCATATTTAAAACATTTTAATCTTTTTGCTTTTTATTTTCTTAGCATATTTTCTTTTAAGCATATCATGCATGGGCATATATGAGAGAGAAAAGAAATACCCAACATGTTAAGCATAGATATTGTACTTTTGCTATGCCGAAGCATACGGATGTCTTTGACACTGCACTTTTACTATGCCGAAGCATACATGTGTCATAATATGATTGGCGGGCAACAGTGGTGAGATGGTTATTTATACCTTTCTCTTAGGATTTTCTAGTCCTACCCATCAAAAAGAGTGATATGAGTGTTAAGTTTTAAGAGATAACTTAATCTTACTCATCACAAACAAGAGCCACAAAGTTCACTTGCTTAGTTGTTCATAGAAATGCTCATCTAAACTACAAAAGATACAAAGTTTAAAAACTTTGTTTCAATGGCCATTCAAGGTACACAAGTTCCAATGTACATAAACACATACTGTTTTTGTATTTTTCTGATTTTTTCCTTTTTATTTTTATTTTGAAAACAAAACAAAATAAAAACTCAACAACCAAACAAAAACAGATAAACAACATGAATGCATGAAAGAAAAATGCATATGCATGAAAACATGATAGAAATATGCAGATGCATGAAAGCATGATTCCAAAAACAGATAAGAAATTAAGCAAAGAAAGTCTTACTTTAGATAGAAATAATCAAAGCAGAGGACAAATAGAGAAGACAATTAAGTCTTAAGCTCCTTTCTCACCCACACAGCACGAGTCTTTGGCCATGACGATGAAAAGGCACGTGTCCTAGTATGTTTACTAAAGGACATAGAAGAATTAGAATTCTCCTGAAATTGAGTTAAAAAATTCAAAACTTTTAATAACTCTCCAAACAAAGGTGTAGTAGGTCCTTGAGAGGCAACTTGTGACCGTTTGGACAATTGCTTACGAGGATACAACTTAAAACAATTAGGATGAATATGTCTAGAAACACCACAATGGTGACAAACATGGGTAGTTTTCGAACTACTATGCTTCCCAGAAGGAGGTCTAACCTTAAAGGTTGACAGAGACCTCAACTTAGGACAATTTGGCCTAATATGACCAACAATATGACAATGATGACAAATGGGGACAAATTCAGATTTATCATTCAACCTAGAAGGAGTTTTAGACATAGGTTTAGAAAATTCAGCATTAACATCAGATTGTTTACCTTTGTCTATCCTAGCAATATTAGCCTTCAACTTTTGATTGTTCCTTTTAAATGGAGGAATATAAAAATCTTTTTCTTTTGAGTTAGGCTCAACAACAAGTTTGGCATTAGTTAAATTTTCAGCTTTAGTTTTAAATTCAACTAGTTGCTCTTCCAAACTCTTAATTTTGTCCACCTAAGATGAAATTTGATTTTTAAAATTCTCATTCAAATTATTGGCTTCATCCAATTTTGCAATCAAATCATCTTTTTCAAGCTTGACCTTTTTAAATTTAGCTTTTAATTTTGTAGAACATTCAAGAGATTTCATACAAAAATTATAAAGCTTGCAATAGGCATCGTGAATATCATCATCATCATTCAACACAAGATCATGCATATCAAAACAATCAAGAGATTCCATGACAATGGGGGTCAAGGATCACACTCAGGAAATTAATCCAATCAGAGTGAACCCGCTCTGATACCACTTGTTGAGAAATTTAGACCCCAGTTGATAGAATTAATAAGTTTTAAACCCAAGTTGATAATTAGATTTATTATGAATAAAACTTGTTAAAACAAACAAACATCAATATCATGTCAAAATCATGCAGCGGAAAAATAAATAAAATAAGATATAACGACCCAAGAAAAACAATGAAACCAACCAGTTTCATAGTAAAAAACCTAGGGGGAAACTGATAGGTCACAATCTGAATGACCCCTTGTGATTAACCCAAATTAATTAATTTAGCCAAGTAATTAATTAATCAATTAATCATACAATTTTATGGAAGCACAAACAAATCACCAACAACTAAATATGCAGCGGACAATAAATAACACGGTGATTTGTTTACGAATGGGGAAAACCCTAATGGCAAAAACCCCACCGGGTGATTTTCAGGTCACCACCCCCGAAATTCCACTATTATCAAATCAAGCAGTTATAAGTAAAGGAATCCCAAGTACCTTACCAACCTACAATTGAACCCTTACCCCAATACCCAATTGGACTTGATCTGTAGTGACAGTCTCCACCTTTGATGCACGGCTCCCAAGTATGTGACTAACCAATGCGCGGATCCAAGTACGCGACTTTAGAACACCAACTGAGGAAGAATGGTTGGCTGCAAAGTTCTTCAGTTCATTCTTTATGATGAATTGCAGGAAGATGCTTGGTTACAAAACCCTATGGTGCAAATACATAGCAACTTCTTGATGGAACATGAACTAGGTAAAGAACTTCGTCTGTTGATCACAATTTGCTTGAACAGAGATTGCTCAATGATAATGTAACTTGTGTCACACTAGACAGTTCTTAAAATAATCCTTTTATATGTTTAGGGTTAGAAGAAAAGAATGTCCAAAAACATATTCACGGATCCCAAGAAAATCAGATTGAAAATCTGACTTTTTAAATCTCGACAGATAGCAGGTGTCGAGGTAGCTGTCGAGCAGGTGTCGAGTTTTAAAAACTTTGCACTTCAGCTTGCTTTCTCTTGGACAGACTTGATGACTTCAACAATTGACCTTGAAACATTGTTTCTTGAAGTATTAAAAACACCTAGAACTACCCAATTACAAGTAGAGTACGTTTTGTCGAAAGATTAGCCAATTTACATAAAAAAGTGACATATGTTCTTAAACAAGTTAAAACATATATGTCCTAACAATCTCCCCCTTTGGCAATCCGTGACAAAACCACAACAAACAAATGAGCATATAAGAGAAGTCATAAATCACTCAACTCATATTCACTTGTTGAATACAATAAAATCTATCCTAATACAAACTCTTGAAAAATTTTGCAAGAAGAGAGCTTATGATAAGTAGACTTTGACAACCTGTATTTCTGAAACATTTTAAACGAAACTCATCAAGGCATCTTGTGTGAAACAAAAATAAATAGATTGCATACAAGTATAAAGAACATGTGTATAGAGATAGAAAAGAAACAACACATGAAGAGATAGGTAAAAGAAACATACATCAACATATATAAGAGATAAGATAAGTACAATGTATGTAAAAATGGTCAAAGGACCTCATATGTAAGACCAATGTATCTAAGAGATAAGAAAAAAAATACACATAGCCTCACTACATCCCTCAAAAATAACAACACTCCCCCTATCAAAAATGTCCACACTCCCCTATCAAAAATGTCCTATACTAACTCTCCCCCTAAGATGACTACTCTCATAGCCCAAATTACTCCCCCTTTTTGTCACGAGTGACAAAGGGTAGAGTGTCATGTAGACATCTCATCGGCAGAGTTAGCATCCCCATCATCATCATCATCATCCTCAAAATCTGACGCTGCTGGAGTAGATGGTGAAGGAGTAGCCTCTGGAGCAAATCCACCCATGATCGCCTACCGTTGTGCAATACGACCCACACGAACATTCACCTGATGCAACTCAGCAGAGAGTGTATCAAGATGAGTGTCCATGCGCTACAGCTGCGCCATAATATCACCAAGGGATACATCGCTCGAAGAGGAAGAAGGAGCAGATGTAGATGAAGCTGATCTGGATGGCACTGAACGGGAAGGAGGAGTGGCACCTAGCTGTCTCGACCTGAACTGCGCCTCACTACATTTTACGGTAGCGGCATTTATGGCAGATATATGTGTGAAGTGGTCAGACACAGGAAAGGGAATGGAAAAATGGCATAGAATCCGCGTGATAGCAGAAGGAAAGATGAGCTTATCACGGGACGCCGAATCAAGATAGACCTCTATGATAGACCAGATGAAGTGAGAAGGGAAGTTTATGGTAAGATGCTCAAACAAAGAAAGCAAAAATCGAGCACGAGGCTCTGTGATAGAGTTATAGTGAGAAAGAGGATGGAGAACAAAAGTCATCACCATGTTAATAAATCTAGGACCTTTAGCAAAAGGCCTACATGATGTGAACTGATGCTCACTCCAATCAGCAGGGCGCTCACAAAAAGCAGAAATAAGCTCATCTTTGGACACAGTCCTCAGACACTCACAAGAGGGGTAATTAGGAAACTCTATCCTAGGTACCCTAAGCACATCCGCAATAAGTTGCGGTGTGACAGGAATGCGCATAGCTCGAATGCGAGTAATAAAGTGAGGTACTGAAAGATCAATTCCGTGCATGTTGGAGTAGAACTCCTGTATCAGCACGAGAGGGCAAGTGACCGGGATGTCACACAGTGACCCCCATCCCCTACTGTTAATGACAGAAGGAAGGTCAGTATCGGCAAAGTCCGCCAGAATAACTTGACGTTCCGAATGAACACCTCGTTTAGAAAAATTCTCCAAAAATGCCTTATGGGCATCTCTATCACGGAACCGAATGTTAAAGGGAGCAATATCTGAAGAAGTAGAAGCTCCAGAACGCAGAGGGTTCCGAGCAGGAGTGGATTTACGTTTGGGTGCCATAGACACTACTAACGTAAAAGAAAGAGAGAAAGAGAGAGAGAGACACTCAGAAAATTTCCCAAAACAGTTCAAAAATGACAAATATTTTGAATAACAAGTACGTATGCATGGGAATGCATGATCATGTGATATGCAAAACACAAATATCATCATGGGCTCAGCCCAATCCAATCCTATTAGCACACAACATATAACACACATCTAAATGCATGTAAATATCATTATAATGCACATGAAATGCAATGTATGACATTTTAACAATATTTAAGTGTAAACCCGACCCAAAATTTCAAGAAAAACTCAACAATTTTGAAAAACCCCAAATTTTTATGAAAAATCCTAAAAACTAGGTTTTCAAACATGCAATGCATGAAAAATGAAGAGAATAGAGATCTTACCAAGTGATATGAGCAAGAAATGATCAAGATCCAAGAGGGTTGGAGGATTTGAGTGAAAGGAGAGTGAAAGGGAGATGAATAGACACGGAGAGATCGAGAGAGATTGAGTGAAAATGAAGAAAAATCACTACAGAACTTAAATAGGCACCTCAGTAAATCTTGATAGCTGAGGTGTCGAGAGGTATTGAAGGAGCTGTCAAGGAAGGTATCGAGAAAAATGCCTTCGACAGCTGAAGGTGTCGAGAGGTATCGAGATGCATGAAGAAATATAGATGCGTGATGCTCGATCGATCGCGAAGGTGTCAATAAGGTATCGAGGAGACAGAAGATATCTCGATCGATCCACAAGGTGTTGAGACAGGTGTCGAGAAAGAAGAATCAAACAGCATAAGTGAATCTCAATCGATCCATCAGGTGTCAAGAATCTATCGAGGGGACAGAGACTTTCTCGATCGATCCATCAGATGTCGAAGAGGTGTCGAGATAGCGATAAGAAACAACTTGAGAAGTGCGACAGATGACTAGGTATCGAGGAGGTATCGAGGGAGGTGTCGAGCCAGTAGAAAAAGGCAGTTTTTCGAGAAGGAAAAAACACAGACATGAATGCAATCCAACACACATCTCTACCAAAGATCCACTTAACATATAAATCTCTCAAAAACATCTCTCAACAAAAGTATAAGCACAAGGATCATGCAAAACACACACACACACACTCACACTAAACAAGTCTAACCAATTTTATATTTTAAAAACAAATTATGATAGTTTAGTGAGCATACATTAGCACATGTAAAACCTTTGTGATGACCAAATCACATTGTACCTGCACATGTATCAAAAGTAGCAAAGAATATTGCATGTTGTGTGTGAAAAAACATCGCAAGATTACATATGTGTATAGATGTTATGACGATCTGAGATATGAGAAAATAACTTTTAACTCACACACAATCATAACTGTTTGATAGGGACTATCACCTTCGAGGTACATCCTATAACTCCTAGTACATCTCCTAGAATACACGCTTGCAACCATATTTAAAGCATTTTTAATCTTTTTGCTTTTTATTTTCTTTGCATGTTTTCTTTTATTTTAGCATATCATACATGGGTATATAAAAGAGAGAAAAGAAATACCCAAGATGTTAAGCATTTAACATCGCACTTTTGCTATGCCGAAGCATACGAATGTCTTTGACACTGCACTTTTACTATGCCAAAGCATACAGGTGTCATATTATGATTGGCGGGTACCAGTGGTGAGATGCTTATTTATGCTTTTCTCTTAGGATTTTCTAGTCATACCCATCAAAAAGAGTGATATGAGTGTTAAGTTTTAAGAGATAACCTAATCTTACTCATCACAAACAAGAACCACAAAGCTCACTTGCTTAGTTATGCATAGAGATACTCATCTAAGTTACAAGAGATACAAAGTTTAGAAAACTTTGTTTCATTGGCCATCTAAGGTACACAAGTACCAAAGTACACAAAACACACACTGTTTTTATATTTTTCTGATTTTTTCAATTTTTTTTAATTAATTAAAATAAACAAAACTAAAACTAAATACACAAAACATGTTAAACAAAATAATGCAAAAACTAGATGCATATGCATGAAGAAGAGGGGTAAGAGAAGGAGATCAATCCATAATAATGACACCAATGTTTTGACGAAGGAATTCAAAACATTTGCTATCAAAAGGTTTGGTAAACAGGTCAGCCTTCTGATCATCAGTGTGAATAAATTCAAGAGTGAGAGTACCATTTTCGACAAGCTCCCTAATGAAGTGATGTTGAATCTCTATGTGTTTGGTTCGAGAATGTTGAACCGGGTTCTTAGAGAGATTAATGGCACTGGTATTGTCACAATAGATAGTGAGATGCTCTTGACTAATACCATAATCATGAAGGAGTTTTTGCATCCAGAGGAGTTGTGTGTAGCAACTACCAGCAGCAATGTATTCAGCTTCCGCAGTGGATAATGAGATAGAGTTCTGCTTTTTGCTCATCCAAGAGACAAGATTGTTACCCACATAAAAACAACCCCCGAAGTACTCTTTCTATCATCAGTATTACCAGCCCAATCAGCATCAGAGTACCCAACTAAGACACCATTAGTGTCCTTGCTATACCACACACCAAACTCAGCAATGGTATTGACATACTTTATGATTCTTTTTAAAGCGGTCATGTGGGATTCCTTGGGATTAGCTTGATATCAAGCACACACTCCAACACTATAACTAATGTCAGGTCTACTGGCAGTGAGGTAAAGAAGATTACCTATCATACCTCTATAAAGAGAGGGGTCAACACTCTTACCTAACAAGTCTACAGTGAGTTTCACATTAGGGCTCATAGGGGTTCTAACAGAACTAGCAGATTCCAAACCAAACTTTTTCACAAGATTTTTAGCATATTTAGATTGAGAAAGAAATATACCTGAATCTTGTTGACGAATCTGTAATCCTAGGAAGTGAGTCAGTTCTCCAATCATGCTCATTTCGAACTCGGCTTGCATGAGTTTTGAGAAGTCATGAGCAAATTCATCCTTAGTCGACCCAAAGATGATATCATCAACATAGACTTGAGCAACTATCAACTCATCATCTTCCCTTTTGATGAAGAGAATTTGATCAGCCTTTCCTCTTGTGAACCCATGTAACACCAGATATTGTGTGAGTCTATCATACCAGGCTCTTGGAGCTTGCTTCAACCCATAAAGTGCCTTTTTAAGGTATAGCACATGATCCGGGAAGTGTGGATCAATGAATCCTTTTGGTTGAGCCACATAGACATCTTCTTTAAGTAACCCATTCAAAAAGGCAGTCTTTACATCCGTTTGATAGAGTTTGAAATTCAGCTGACATGATAGGGCAAGCAGAATTCTGATTGACTCCATTCGGGCAACTGGGGGAAATGTTTCATCATAGTCTACTCCCTCCATTTGCAAGTATCCTTAAGCTACAAGACGTGCCTTGTTGCGAATCACATTGCCTTCTTCATCAGTCTTGTTGCGGAATATCCACTTTGTACCGATGATGTGCTCACCTTTTGGTCTAGGTACTAGAGTCCAAACATCATTCCTCTAAAATTAGAGTAGTTCATCATGCATTGCTTCGACCCAACTTTCATCTTGTAGTGCTTCCTCAACTTTCTTAGGTTCAACCTGTGACAAATAACAGGAATAAGACACAAAGTTAGCAACACATTTGTTAACTGTACGTTTATGTGAGTTCATTCATGTTTCCCACAATATCTTCAAGAGGATGATTTAATTTGATTCTAGAGGAGGGTCCTTTTTCTTCATGAGACACAGAATCTGGTGAAGTAGAAGCATTTGTAGAGTTTTCCACAATACTAGGAGTACTTGGAGACACAGAATCTGGTTCAACAATGTCTTGAACTTCATTAGGCTCAGGAGGAAGAATTTCTTTAGAGAGTTCCTCAATCCCTTTCTCAGTGCTGGAATCTGAAGACTCATCAATGACCACATTTGTTGTTTCCATTACTTTCAGAGTTCTCTTGTTGAATACCCGATAAGCCTTGCTTGTGGATGAGTATCCCAGAAATATGCCTTCATCACTTCCAGAGTCAAATTTTCCCACATTCTCCCTATCCTTAAGGATGAAGCAAGTGCTTCCAAATATCCTAAAATACTTCACATATGGCTTTCTTCCTTTTCACAACTCATAGGGAGTCTTTTTGGTATCGGGTCTAAAGTACACCCTATTAACCGTATGACAGGTAGTGTTTACGGCTTCTCCCCATAAGTTATTGCCACATTTTTGTTATGCAACATGGCTCTGGCCATCTCTTGAATAACTCTGTTCTTTCTTTCTACCATACCATTTTGCTGAGGAGTAATAGGAGGAGAGAACTCTTGAGATATACTTAATCTTGTGTAGAAAGACTCCATGTATGAGTTTTCAAATTCTTTTCCACGGTCACTTCGAATTCTATCAATCTTTAAGCTTTTCTCATTCTGCAGTCTTGTGCACAAAGCCTCAATGTGCTCAGGAGCATCAGACTTGGATTGGAGTAAGATGACCCAAGTGTATCTAGTGAAGTCGTCTACCACAACCATGATGTACCTTTTTCCACCAAGAGACTCGGTTTTGGTTGGACCCATAAGATCTAAATGTAAAAGATCCAATAGTCTGGAAGTAGCTGAAGTCTAAGTGCTCGGATGCGTAGCTTTTGTCTGTTTCCCAAGTTGACATGGTCCACACACTACATTGTTCATTCTGCTAAGCTTTGGTATTCCCAAGATAGATTCATGCTTAAATACAATGGATAGATACTTGTAATTAGCATGTCCCATTTGTTGATGCCATAGTTCTTCATTTGGCAAACGAATGCTATTGCACACTACATTGGCATTAGGAACCAATCCATAGTAGTTGTCCAGAGTGCGAACCCCACTAATAAGCTTCTTTCTAGACTCATTCATGACAAGACACTTTCCCTTTGAGAACAGCACTATGAAGTCTTGATTACATATCTGACTTATGCTCAATAGGTTAACCCTTAAACCTTCTACATAAAGAACATTCGCGATGTCTGGAAATCCTGGTAAAGATATGATTCCTTTCTCCTTAATTTGTGACTTGCTTCCATCACCAAAAGTCACATTGCCACCCTTTTAAGGCTCAAAGATTTTGAAGAGAGATCGGTCACCAGTCATATGTCTTGAGCAACCATTGTCAAAATACCATAGACATGTATCCATTACTTTGAAGGCAGACTTCATCATGAAACACACTTCATGCTTGGATGACAGATCAGAGGGAATGGTTCTTTCACTCAACTTCCTTTGATGAGCTAAGCCTTTAACTTTTACTCTTCTCAGGCGAACTCCTTTGCACATTTTTACTCTAAGACAGTCTAGTTTCCTTTTAGCCAAACTGAGATCCTTTCCATTATTCATTGTAAAGGAATTCAAATAACTTTTAGACTTGTGTTTTCTGAGACACTCAAACAAATAGTGATTAGAAAAACAAGATGTATTTGAAAACAAGGATCTTTTCAAACCAGTTATAGCCATGACAATAGGGGTCAATGGATCAACACAGCAAAGATTACACCCTAATCAAAGTGTGCCTGCTCTGATACCACTTGATAGGTCACAATCTGAATGACCCCTTGTGATTAACCTTAATTAATTAATTTAGCCAAATAATTAATTAATCAATTAATCATGCAATTTTATGGAAGCACAAATAAATCACCAACAACTAAATATGCAGCGGAAAATAAATAACGTAGTGATTTGTTTACGAATGGGGAAAACCCTAATGGCAAAAACCCCACCGGGTGATTTTCAGGTCACCACTCTCGAAACTCCACTATTATCAAATCAAGCAGTTACAAGTAAAGGAATCCCAAGTACCTTACCAACCTACAGTTGAACCCTTACCCCAATACCCAATTGGACTTGATCTGTAGTGACAGTCTCCACCTTTGATGCACAGCTCCCAAATACGTGACTAACCAATGCGCGGATCTAAGTACGCGACTTCAGAACACCAACTGAGGAAGAATGGTTGGCTGCAAAGTTCTTCAGTTCATCCTTTATGATGAATAGCAGGAAGATGTTTGGTTACAAAACTCTATGGTGCAAATACACAACAACTTCTTGATGGAAGATGAACTAGGTAAAGAACTTCGTCTGTTGATCACAATTTTTTTGAACAGAGATTGCTCAATGATAATGCAACTTGTGTCACACTAGACGGTTCTTAAAATAATCCTTTTATATGTTTAGGGTTAGAAGAAAAGAAGGCCCAAAAACATATTCACGGATCCCAAGAAAATCAGATTGGAAATCTGACTTTTTAAATCTCGACAGATAGCAGGTGTCGAGGTAGCTGTCGAGCAGGTGTCGAGCTTTAAAAAATTTGCACTTCAGCTTGCTTTCTCTTGGACAGACTTGATGACTTCAACACTTGACCTTGAAACATTGTTTCTTGAAGCAATAAAAACACCTAGAACTACCCAATTACAAGTAGAGTTCGTTTTGTCAAAGGATTAGCCAATTTACATAAAAAAGTGACATATGTTCTTAAACAAGTTAAAACATATATGTCCTAACAGAAACTTTTCCGAAAAGCAATCCACTATAGTAAAGGGAAGTTTCAGATTTAGTACAAAACCTTTGTCCCTAGACTCTACAATCCCCGTAGATGAACTTATAGCAGAAACCTTCTACCACTTCAGAACCTCTGAACTCTTCAATATATGAACGCCACCCTTTGATGCACGAATCCCAATACATGACTAACCAATTGCACAGATCCCAGTACGTGACTTTAATTACCACCTAGAAGAAGATTGTTGGCTGCAAAGTTCTTTACTTCATCAACAATGAAGATCAAGAAGCACTTGGTTACAAAACCCTAAGACACAAAGACACAATAGCTTCTTTCAGAGAGAATAAGGCATCGGTCACCTTTTGCTTATGTTTTCCTTGTATTCTCTTATATTACGGTCTCTAAAATAAGTCTTATATAGGTCTAGGGTTGTGAGAAAAGAAACTCTACACAAATACAAAAGCCTAGCCCAAAAATCAGATTTGAAAATTCTGATTCCCGTAACCTCGATAGATAGCAGATGTCGAGGAGGTGTCGAGCTTTAAACCTCGATAGATAGCTAGGTGTCAAGGAGGTGTCGAGGGGACATGAACTTTCTCAATCGATCCAACAGCTGTTGAGAAGGTGTCAAGATTGCGATAACAATCAACTGAAGAGCTCGATAGATAGCCAGCTATCAAGAGGTGTCGAACAGCTGTCGGGCTATTTGTCCACAGGTGTCGAGCTATCTGTCCAGATTTAATGAACACATTTTCTTCACTTGTTTCTTGGTCCAATCTTCATGGCTTTAATACTAGACTTGAACAACATGTTCCTTGAAGTATTAAACACAACTTAGATCTACCCAAATACAAGTAAAGTGTGTTTTGTCAAAAGATTAGCCAATTACATAAAATATGTCCTTAACAAAAAAGTTTTCAAAGAAATCTCAAAAATAGAAATGGTCCCCAAAACTTTTTTTTTTTCAATATTTTGAAAATCAATAAATATATATATATAAGTAGAAACCTCATGTGAGAGTGCATGAGGTCCTACCATGTGGTGCTCTAATTTTATATTTAACATTATTTTACCCTTTTTCATTAAATATATTTATTGTTACCCAAAAATTTACATTAACTTATATTTTACTATTATCTCATTAATTTCCCATTGATTGTCTAAACTTATACCATACATTTCTCTCTTCTTCGTGTCTTTTAGCATACCCACCATTTTAGTATTAAAAACAAAAGAAAAAATAATAATAATTAAGGACTAATAGTAATAACTAACTAGATAAGGTATTGGAAAGAGATAGAAAAACATGAAAATATTGTGGCTTGTTAAATGAAACGCAATGTTTCACTATTACCAAAATAAACGACCTAAATTTGACAAAGCATTTTGTAAGAGAGAGAGAGAGAGAGAGAGAGAGAGAGAGAGAGAGAGAGAGAGAGAAGAATCTAAGGGGCCACCACCTCTTTCATATTGGCCTCCTTCCACTATCAAGCTGCCAAAATCTCTATGAGTAATTAATTTTTTTTTTAAATCATTTATATGACATATGCATATGAACTTGCTCACACCATATATTAATGTCGCATTATCAATGAGTGGAAGGCAATGAAAGAGTTGGGCATACATTCATTTCATGGTATGCAATCTGTAAACACAACACAAATTAGTTGATTTTCATGGTCCTGTTACTCTTTTGTATTTATTTTTGATTTCATGATTTTAAAAAAAAAAAAGTAAAAATAAACTTACCTTGATAATGTTACAAATGTGCAGTGAAGCTATTAAACTAATTTTTAATATCTCAAAATGTATATGTTTCTATACTCAAATTTAGATTACTTTCTCATTATAATATATGTATAATATTCTCCAAAATTGTCTTACATAAAACGTTATAAAATTATTTGTGCATCACACGGGAAACTTACTAGTTGTTCTTAAAAATGGGAGCCAAACATAGATAATGTAACAATTATTATTTGAAAACTAGTTTTAATTTCAATTTTTTGAAAAAAATTTTCATACTTTTTTTCGAAAAAAAAAAAAAAAATCCTTTTACCAAATAGGCCCTAAGATTTCATAGACTCTGTTTTATTTTCTTCTTTGCTTAGTTTCGTTTGGATTGAGGGGGAAGGAGGGAAAGTAAAGTAGAATAGACCCAAAATTAGCCTATTTTCAGTCAGCTCTACTCTACTCTCTTTTACTCTCCTCCTTTCCCCCTCAATCCAAACAGGCTCTTAGTTTATTCTTGAAAGCTCGATTATGTGTTAAAACACAAGAGCTGTTTAGACCCTCAAATCAAAGATTATGGCTTGGTTGATTTTACTCTAACTTAAACTAAGTGCGGAATAGAGTAAATGCAAGTGAGCAAACAATAAAACTACTCTAAGCCATATTCAACAAATCACAGTAGTAAAATAAAAGCTAAAAGAGTAGGGAAAAAGAATGCAAACACAAGATAACACTCCGTTGTATTATTGAAGAGGAAATCGAAGTACTCGGCGTAAAACCTCTACTCCGCCCTCCAAACGATGAATCGATCTACTAGACAATCAGTTGGGATACATGAATAGCAAGAGACCTTTCAAGCCTAATCTACCCAATGCACCTTAGCCCTCCAAGCTCCTACTCCAACAAGGCTTCTTAGAACTGTGTCTTGTCTAACTCTCCGGATCCCGCAATACGCCTGATTGTATCCGCCAAATCTTGGCTTCTTCCAATGCTTCCCAGCAACACTAAAACCTCACTTAACACTCAGAATGAGTATGGTAAGTGTTTGGGTTATCAACCTCTCAAGGATATCGAAATGGAGAGGTAGAAGTTAAGGAAAACCACAATGGATTATGTAGAGAATTATGGGTATAATAATCTCTCATTCTCAAGGGTTGTGGCTAGGGTTTTCTCTCTGAAAGCACTCCTCAACATCTGTGGGTAATTTGGGTATATATAGTGTGGTTAGGGGCAAGATGTATTAGATATGACAAATTGGGAAAACAGAATGTTTCACGGGTATCTCGCGGGAAGGCCTTACCTGCGAGATACTTGCGAAACCCTGCTGTCACCATTTGTCATGACTCTTCGCATTCCAGTCATGTGCTGAGCACAAGCTTCACTTCGTGCGAAGGCTTCTTGTGAGCTACCTGCGAAAACTTCTTTGCTCTTCACTTTGCCTTGAGTCTTCACGCTCTCTCTCACATACAACCCTTACAATGAAATCCCACATAAAATACAGGGTATATAAGATTGAACATAATTACAATCAAATTCGACATGGAATTAAAGCTAACACAAAATAGTTGTAAATCACAACTTTACAATTCTTTGTTATAATCTTTGCATCACCAAATCTCAACAAAGATCACAAAATTTCATCATTAGATTGCTATGGAATAGCTTATACACATAATCAAAACTAAACTTTCAAGTGGGACACTAAAATCCTTCATATTATACTAGGGGAATCCAATTTTGTGAATCAATAAATAATTTGGTAAAATTAAAAATTCTGTTTGGCCAAATGTGAGAAGCATAATACTTAGCTAAAATTAGACATACCTTTTGAAGAGTATGTGCTTAAAGATGACTAGCAATTCAACCGCTATACTGTTATATATTTAAAAAGACATTGTCAAACACTTGAGGTTAATTATTTGATCACAAGTGTCCAGATTTCATAATTGATATATAAACCCACATGACCACTAGCAACTTCCCATGGTAGATCGACCGTCGCCATTGCCTCCACTGCCAAGACTGTAAACAAAAAAATTGGATTTCTATAATTTTGAAGCAGACAAACCCTTCAGAGACACAAATTGTACAAACCCATGACTCTATGTTTCTTTCTTCGTCCATTTCGTCTTCATTTTCTTTGATAGTTTTTGTGCTAGATTAATACAATTTATTTTTGGGTTTGTACTAAATTAATACAAACATACAAGCCAACTCAAAACCCAATTTATGAATTCCTTCTCTATAATTTCTCATGACCCCGCCCCAGTTCCAAACCTTTTGAACTCTTCCCTATGAATCCCTTCTTTCACGATCTACATCTGTGATCACAATTAGTCCCTCTAACCGACCCCAAGGACCACCATAAAAATTTCACTACACAATTAGACCCTACACAACTCACTGCACATTTATGTAAAATCCATGTTTATGTTGGCTTTATTCTGTGTCAAATTTATTTCTAATTATTCTCTCTTTTTAATGTATCTTTCTAGGACTGTAATGTAATTTGAGGTAGATGTACTTGAGCCTCTCCCTCAACATTGGAAAGCTGCATCAACTAGTGGCCCACGACCTGGAGACGATTTGTTGGCGACTAGATAGCCTGCATGACACATGGCAAAAGATCCAGAGAGACTATTGACAGGACCATCTCGCAACCAATTAGCCTACGACAAGGTTGCGAAATACCCGCTAGTAGTCTACTCTGTTCTTATCTTGATCTTCTTGTCAGCCCACACCATATAAGCCAAAACACAAGTCCTTTGCATGTGCGAATAGGAAGTAAGTGTGTGAGTAGAGCTTATAAGATCAAAAGAGAGCATGTGTCCATCCCAACCCTTTTGTATGAGAGAGAAAGCGCCTTAGCCTAGAGAAACATATCTCTTTATCCCCTCTTCTCCTTTTCTCTTACAAATGACATATCCTTTAGAGAAATTTGTAACCTTCACCTTCATCACCAAACCTTGAGTGTTGTGAGTTTGTTGAAGGGCTAGAAACTTAGTGAAGCCAAATCAAATCAAAATCTTTTGGTGGCCTTTTGTTGGCAACTCAACGGTGGTGACTCTGGTAAGCTAGATGAAGAAAAGACTGAGTGAAGTTGGTTGCTAGCTGGAGCTTGGAGGGCTTAAGTACACAGAGAGATATAGGCTTGGAGAGTTTATTGTCATTTATGTATTGCAACTATTCATGCTATTGCAGTTTTCCAACGGATGGTCGACAGAGAGGTTTTTTCACCAAGGTAATCAAGTTTTCCTTTTTGAAAACATGTCTTGGTATTTTCATGTGGTTTGTTTTATTTTCCGCATCTTTCATATTGCTCTTTACTTGCTTTAGATAGTTCTTTATCATGTTTGCAATATGAAACTTGACTAAATACTTATATTGGACTAAGTTCTTAGTTTAGTATTAAAAGTGATTAAATTGTAAAACTTTGTGTTAAAGGGTCTAAGTACTTGCTAGGACATATATAACATATTTTCAATTTATGTCAAAAATTTACTCTTAAGTAGTCCCATAGCATTGCTTTAGACTCTCATAGGGGTATCCAACCAACCCGGCAACCTGCTCAACCCAGCCAACCTGTTTGTGGCCGACCTACCGCCACTCGATCCGATGACTCCAACGGTCAGATGCGAGTTCCGAGATCACCAACTCGACCCCACGCGAGTCGGTCCTCGATTTTTCGTTTCAAAACCCGTAAGACCCGACTGGAACCGAACCCTTTACGGCGTTACCCTTTTTGGCGATATATTACGAATTTCGGACCAACTTCAATGAGATCTTGTCGAGATCTGGTCCAAATCCTTCGAGATCCAGCGAGATCTCGCTGTTACCCGACGAAATTCAACACCTATCTCGACGGAGTCAGCCAGATCTCGACAAATTCGGCCAGATTTTGGCTAGATCTAGACGGATCCAGCCAGATTTCAGCCTGGGTGATAAAACCCAACACCTAACCTGAGTCAACCCGAAACCAATGAGACTCGAACCGAAAAATCCGACCAGATCTCCGAGTCGATTTCGGGTCAAATTTTTATCCACCCGCCTCATTCGGGTCGAGTTTGGGTTGGGCACAAACCCGACTTGGCCGGACCCATGGATAGCCCTAGACTCTCATAAAGAATGTGTGTCCTGTGAGAATTTTTTTTTTTTGGCAAAAGCCTTGCCCAATCAGGCAATACGTAGGTAGTCTTCAACTTTTCACCAAGTGGGTGAGCCCTATGTTGCGACCCACGTGTAGGGTCCACCCACTTTGTGAGAGCCCAGAGTAGAGACTAGCTAAATTTTTTCTGTCTAGAGCAAGGACTAGCTAAATTTTTTTCTGTCCAATCGGACACCCTAGTGGGCACGCCTTTCAGCTCATAGAGAAGTGCAAAAGTTGAATGTCCTTTGTTTTAGCCAAACCCCACCCCCCCAAAAAAAAAAAAAATCAACCAAAAACAAAAACAAACAAACTAACAAAAATAAAAATAAAAACCATAAGTCTTCAAGTAAACTGAAAGCAGTACCAATAGTAATATAAGTTTCCACTATTCCAAATCAGCTACAAGACACATAACTCACCAACACAAACACCAATAACTAAACGAACTAGCATTACTATATCAGCAATTAACTATTGGCATCTGATCTGATTATTCAACGAGGGTGAGGGCAGAATGTGACCAAATAGTTGCCACCAGTGCAAGTAGAAATGCTAGTAGGATCATCATAAGCATAAGAGTAAGCATTAGAACAAGCCGCCTAGAAAATCCTAGAGTATGTTGTGGGTTTACGAGCCTGAGGACTTCCAAAGCTCCCAGTACAACAATACCTAGGCAAGTTAAACGCGAAGCAAGCACTCTCACAAGCCACAACTCTTCTATTATCATGGGACCGAACTTGAAGCCCAACTCGGCACATCATGGAGGTAGCTAACACACCCAGCGTAGCAGCATTTGCCTGAGCCTTTGATGGGTGTGATTGAAATGGCCAAGTTGTAGCCATCAACAAGGCTTACATCATAGAAGTCTTGCTCATTTCCAAGAGTTATTTCTGCTAGAGTGGCTGGTGGAGTGCCACCTAGACCGTTGCAGAAGAGTGAGCCGCCACAATGACCAGTGGCTCAGAGGCTGCGGCCGGACCAGAGAGCAGTGAGATGGAGAGAGTATGCCTTGCCTGGTTGGAGCTTGAAGCCACCACGGGCTAAGATGGGCTTGCCTGCGCCGGGTTGAATGCCTGACCAATCTGGATGGGTGCACTTGTTGTAAAGGTTTATGGTTCCTAATTGACCATATGAACTTTCCCAGAGAAACTATTATTAAATTATGTGCTTGGATTAATCACAGAGAGACATTTATTAATTTAAAAGAAAAACGCAAAATCCCAAAAGAGAAAAAATGGAAATATCTATACAGAGCAAAACAAACCCCAAAAGAGAAAGGAATTACCTTTAGCCGAAGCAGAGACAGAGAGTGGTTTGGGGTGGAGACTGGAGAGAACAGAGAACAGAGCAGAGAAAGAAGGGAGTTCAGTTGGTAGAGACTAGAGAAAGTGAAAGAAAACAGAGTTAATGTTAAGGCGGGAAAAGAAAATGACTAATTTGTTTTTCCGCCCAAGTTCTCCCTCTTTAGTCTTGTTCTTCTTTAAAAAAAAAAAAAAAAGAGTGAAGAAGAAGAAGAAATTTCATTTCAAACAATCAAAGAGAATAACCTAATCATTTCAATCTTTTCTTTGAATTTTTTATTCAATCCTGTGTTTATGAGATGTACAAAACTAAATTGAGCTACTTTTGTGGAGCTATTAAATTTAATCACGAAGGATGAGACCCTACACAATTATATCTTACTTTGGATCACTTGGTAAAAAAAGAGAATAATTTTTTATTAAATTTTTTTTTTTTTCATTTCATCTATTATTTTCACTTTACATATAGGAGCTAAACTAGGAGAAAACAAATAGAAAAGTAGTCCGCGTCTCAATTATTGAATCTTATGGCAATGACCAAGTTTTGATTTTCTTTTTTTCTTTATTATAATAATTCGATAGTTACAACAATAGGGAGGGAGAATTCGAACCCCACTAATCAAGTTAAGATGCATTCAACCTAATAGTAAGAATATAAGTAGTAACACAACCTTACATATGTTCTTTATTACAAAAAGATTAAAATGTTATATTGTCTTACAAATCCTTATAGAAGCCATTTAGATGCAGCTAACTAGAAGCTTTTTTAGCAAGCTTCAACCTTAGTAATTGTCACGTCATTTATAGAATAAAATTCTCCCCCTTTCACTAATCCCAAATTATTGGTAGGTCTTTTAAAAATAAAAGTAGGTTGTTTAGGAGAAGGAAGAGTTGTTTCACTACTCAGCATGAGAAGAATTGCTAACATTGTTGGTTGATCTATTGCATTTTCTTGCACACATAAGAGCCCAATTTGAATGCATCTTAAGACTTCATGGGAAACAAATGTCTCATTTATTGATGAATCAACTATATCCAAGGCTTTATCCTCTCTCCATAGTTCCTAGACCTGTGTTGTTCATAGCATTATCCATAAGGGTTGTATTATAAAAGCAAATGGTAAACATTGTTGTGTTCTATTACTTACGTGCCCTATTAAAGTTTGGGAAGGGTGATTCTAATAAGAATTATTGTTCCTCTTGCCACTTATGATCTCCAACAATATGACACCAAAACTAAAGACATCTGATTTGGTTGAAAATTTCCCAAAAATTACATACTCCAGTGATATATAGCCACTGCATGTGAACAATGTTAAAGATAATGTTTAACTTTGTGTATGCCATTATTTTTGTAAAGACTAGCATGTGTTTGTTTGATACTTACTATGTTCTAACAACTCTAGTTGTCTCATCTTGAATTTGATCCCCTTTGAATATATGGGCTATCCCAAAATCTGAAATTTTGGGGTCTAGCTCAATGTCTAATAAAACATTGTTGGTTTTAAGATCCCTATGAATAATTCTTAATCTTGAATCTTGATGAAGATACAAAATCCCACGCGCAATCTAAATGATGATTTCAAAGCGTTTCCTCCAATTCAACAATGAACTTCTTGTTTGATCTACAATAAAATTTTTCTCTAGTGTACTCAAAATACGTTGTTTTATGTATTTCAAAATTATTCTTTGAACTTATATAATAAAGGAAAATAAGCTCAATGAATGCAATAGATCTTTAGAAAGAAGTCATACCAAAAATGAAGGAATCCAAGCTTTTGTTGGACATGTACTCATAAATCAACATCTTTTCTTCGTCCTGAATGCAACAACCAAAAAGCTTGACAAAATTAGCCTTTTTAGAACTATCAGTTGTCCATTAGATAATTGACCCTGAATTCATGATTCAAAATTAAGCATAATAGTAAGTCATAACTATTAGTTTTAAGCAATTGAGTTCAATGCCTATTATGTCTTAGGCTCTTACCTTATGAAACTCATTTTCCCCCATGAATTTCAAAAAGTTAGGAAAGAGAGAGAGGGGGAGGGGGGGGGGGGGGAGTCATTATAAATTTTAACTATACCTTAAAAACAGAGCCAAAACCACCTTGCCCAAGTTTGTTGGCCAGAGAGAAATTGTCAGTAGCAGCAACTATGCAACTTCGATAAAAAATCAACAAATCTGGATGTCTACTACTGTCCTTAAGCTCATTACCCTCCAAAGAGAAATCAGTGGAAGCAATTTTGTTACCTTTTTTTTTTCCTCTTCTTCATTAGCCACGTAAAGGCTACCAAGGATGCCAGAAACAATGGCACAACAACAGACAATATTGTAATAACCAGTTTCCTCTTATTGCTAAGAAAACCTCTGGACATCCTAGTGTAAGTAGATGAACCAAAAAAAAAAACATAAAACAAAGAAACAAACGGTGAGTCCACGATCCAAGAACTGAGATAAGCAGAAGTGAAAGTTTACAAAAAAAAAAAAAAAAAATGCTTGCAACCAGAGAAGGCTACCTAACTCCTTTACATCAACACGCACATTTAGATCCCACACTTCATATGAATACTGCACATATCCATCAATTCACCATACCATGCCAAGCAACGGGTCCCCATCCCGTCAATATTCATGCTGATAAAAGTTGTGCACTGTTAAATATTAGCTCTGATACCATGTTAAATGGACAATATTATTAGTAAACGCAATGTGTGATACCATGTTGTGTATGCTAGAGTGGATGCGGAAGGTGAAGCACAGAATAGGAACACTGAGAACACGAGGGTTACGTGGTTCAGCCTTGACGTCCTACATCCACGGAGAAATCCCTTAAGGGCTACATCTTTATTATATAAGAGTGTTATACAATAACCTGTGTTACAATAAACCCTAGCATGAGTATATATAGGCGACTAAACCCTAGACTACTAGCATAAGCAAGAATGGGATTAGGCCTATTACATTGGGTTAATATGTCTAATATATATCTCTAACACCCTCCCTCAAACTCAAGGCGGAAGCTTGATGAAGGCTTGAGATTGGATAAGCATGAAAAGATCACTTGAAGAATGCCTTTGAAGAAACCACAATGAAGAATGTGCCAATTGACCAATTTTGGAGCTTGAAATGAAGAAACGGAGTCCAAAATTAGAATCTACGCAAAAAACTGAGCAAGATAAGCCCTTTCGAAAATTTTGCTTTTGGTCAAAGGTCAACGCAAAAAGTCAAAGTCAAAGAAAGTCAAAGTCAACAGTCAGAGCTCATTGGTCAGATCCGAGTGGTCCAGGTCAGGTCGGTCCGGGTCAACAGTCAGCAAGGTGACATGGGCTGACGAGGCAACATTGCGAGCTGCGTGGCTGATGACATAGTTAGGGCTAACGTGGATCAAGCTGACATGGTATTTGCTGACATCATGATGACATCATCACAGTAATCAGTGTGTGACTGGCGTGTGCGAAGTACACCGGCGCGTGGCATAAATCTAGAAGTATGACGGCGCGTGTAGGCGCGTGTAAGTGAGATAATGGTCGTACTTCTCGGGTTTTGTAAATCGGCAGGCCACGAGTCTGACAGACCGGTGCGTGTGGTCTCAATCCTATCCGAGATTCGAGATTTGTGGTGGTGCGTGGGTATTTTTCGGAGCCAACTGCAGCGTGTGGTGACACGTAGCTGGGTTTCTGGTGACCGGAGTTCTGGATTTTCCTCACGGGAGGCCGAGAAGCACGTATGTGGGGTTGATTTCTTCAGGCAAAGTCTTGATTTGCATAGATCTGATAAGGAGAGGCTCAGATTGCTTGGGCTTGAGGATCTAGACACAACAGTGAGCCATGGCGGCTGCATGATGCCGTGGGGTCTGGATTTGAAGCTAAACGGGGGCATTGTGAATTTGTGCTATGCATGTATGAATCTTCTTTACTGTATAGAGATGTTTGTTTGATGCCAAGAACGAAGTTTGGCTCTGATACCATGATAAATATTAGCTCTGATACCATGTTAAATGGACAATATTATCAACAAACGCAATGTGTGATACCATGTTATGTATGCTAGAGTGGATGTGGAAGGTGAAGCATAGAATAGGAACACTGAGAACACGAGGGTTACGTGGTTCAACCTTGACGGCCTACATCCACGGAGGAATTCCTTAAGGGCTACATCTTTATTATATAAGAGTGTAGTACAATAACCTGTGTTACAATGAACCCTAACATGAGTATATATAGGCAACTAAACCCTAGACTACTAGTACAAGCAAGAATGGGCTTGGACCTATTACATTGGGCTAATATGTCTAATATATATCTCTAACAATTATTCAAGCATGCTTGCTCGCATTCTGAGCTACTCATGCTCATGTCCATCCAAGCTGCATTAAATGAATCAGCACCCTTTAAACGTGTCACCTTCACAAACACTTCTCCACTCCCACACATCGACAACCCCAACTTCTTCCTCACACAACCCTCAGAACCATCTCTGTGATACCAATCCTTCGGAGACTTGAGTTCATACCCTGGCAAACACGTACACTCAAACTTATTAACATCGTCACTAGATTGCGGACCACATTTTCTATACGTACCACAGTGTCCATAGTTGTCACACTGGTATTTAGGTGCTGACTAGAATTCCTTCCATTGAAGATCACCATCATTCCACATAAGTTTCTGGAGCAATCCTGAGTTGTCAATCACTACTCTAGAAATAATGGAGGGGTCATCAAAAAAGTAGGCGTAAGATACCTCATCTTTGTTGTTAACAAAATCAATCTTAAAACCCATTGTTGAGACACTTGTTGATGAAGATAGCGGTGATGTTAGCCATGGCCATGGATCTGACCGCCAATACATGGTCGAACCCTTATAAAAGGCGACTTGTGGAGAGCCACAAGTAGGATTCATCTTATAAAGTAGTCCCTAGTTCCAGGGTCATCTTGTGACTTCCCAGATGTCAAGAACCTTTCTAGCGCAATTATCCGATTCAACCCAAACCTCATGTTTGGAAGCAGTCTGTAGGATGGTCAAAGCTTTGCCATAACACCTTTTTGTTACTGCCCTGGATCAATACCAGATTTCCTGAATCTTGAAGCTGAGCAACACAGGAGGTTGTCCCCTGGACAGAAGCATTTGTAGACCAAAGAAGACGGTTAAAACTGTCATGAAGGACAAGGTTTCCAAACTGGTTGATGGAGAGAACTCCAGAGGGATCATTGATAGGATCATTCCTGTTTGCAACCCACACAATAGTTTGTTTTGTCACTTTGACAAACGATATTATTTTCATTGGAAACCAAAGATTGGTCATCCTTGATGAATTGGTCTGGTGTTAAGGTGTCCAGTGAAGTGCTATGAAGAAAAGAATGCTCAGAATCAAAGACATGACCATTTTTTGGGGGAAAAATATATTGATATGTGGTTTGATTGAGGATTATGAAGTCTCCCTACCAAAAGTGAAAAGACAGAGAGAGAACTTTATACAACAACCATTTTTACTTTTTTATCAACCTATGATTCAAAAGTCTTTATTCAACAATGGAGTTGGTGTTTTGATGACCAAGAGCTGAAGTCACAGTCTATTAAAAAAAATCAGAACAATTTGTAATAATAAAAAATGACAATCACGCTAACACAAACAGACAAAAAGGAAAATCACAAATATGAAATATCTACTGCAGTACTAAAGCGATAAACAAAAGTAAGAAATATGAATTAAAGAATACCTTAGGACCCATGCTAGACTTTCACAACATCGAGGAGGGAAGGAGAGAATGTATTAATTCAGCCGCAATAGGCCACCCTTGCTTGCAGTGAAGTTTGTGGCGCTCGGTGGCTTTCATAAGTCAACGTATTGTGAGAAATATCAATTTGGTAAAAACTGATTTCTTGATTTCATTGATTGATGATGAAAAGTATATATATACAAAGCTAAAATACATACTCTGTAACTGACTTAACAACTAATCCTGGCTGTCACAGTAATAACTAACTGCTACACGCGTGAAATAAAGCCTAACTAACTCTAAAAGTTAAACTACAGGCCGTTAAGCACAACTTTCATTTAAAGAACAAATGCTACACTGCCGTTTATGCAGTAACTTCATTTTCTTCACTTGGCAACTTGAAGCTTGAGTCCCTGAATGCTGTTCTTGTTCAAATTGCTTGGATGACTTCAACTCTACTTGTTCTGCAATTAATTCCTTAGCTGCCTTAGTTGAATCTCCAAGTTGCTTCACTGCAACTTCCTTATGCTTCACTGCAGCTACCTTTTCCTTTTGGCTTTGATACGTATTCCTAGTTGACTATGGCATTTACAAATTAGTACAGACTATGGCTTTCACTAAATGGTTGCTTTTATCCAAAAAGAAAAGGTTGACACCCATGTCTTGAAGTAGTTTAAAATAGGACAAATAGGGAAAAACCACACGGGTCATTAATTTTAAAGTTTGATATTTGGTGGATAGGAAGCATAATATTTGCAGTAATTTCCATACATTGTAAACGGACGTGTAAAGTAAGAATAAGTTAAAAAAAAAAAAAAAAAAAAATGGCAATCACACTCAGTAACACAAACAGTCAAAAAAGGAAAATCATAAATATCTCCAGCAGATCTCAAGCAATAAACAATAGTAAGAAATATGAATTAACGAATGGCGTGATTAAGTAGCTATAGAATAACTTAGGACCCATGCTGACTTTCACAGCATCGAGGCTCTCAGAGCAACAGTGATGAATGAGAGAGATGGAGAGGGTGAGATTGTGAGAGTGTGTGTTCGGTCCCATTCGGTCTAGTTCGGTCCTTATTTATTTTCAAATGAAACAGTGACATGTCCACAATCCACATGATATCAACCGATACAAACAATAACATTTAATAAAAGCCATTTAAATGTATTGCACCTGTTTCTCAAAAAAAAAAAAAAAAAGGTTTTGTTTCAAAAACGATGTGGTCTCCTTATGTAGCTGTTAGATTCCAGAGCCTCATTATCGAAGGTATAGAGTTGATCCACCATAGGCAGTGGATTTTGAAATAAGAGAAAAAGCAACATTACTTGCATAGAGAATCTTGGCTTCCTAGTAGGTGTGCTCAATGGGAAAAGTATTCAAAAGGTTCCTGCCATAAGTGAGTAAAGATTGTAATAAATAATTTATTGTGAAGTATTTTGTAAGGTAAACTAATGCTAAAGCATTAGGTGGGAACTTTTCTTATAAAAATATTTTCCTTTTAATCTTACATTCTCTTTGAAATTTGCAAAAAAAAAAAAAAAAAAAAATGAACACATTTCGTTTTCCTACATAATTCAATGAGTTTGTGTATATGTATATATATGTCAATGTTAATGTTTATGTTTGTGTGTGTATTTGTAGTTTCTACCTTTGATACTACCTTTCTTTCAAACTAGAAGCAAAAAGACCACACATATGACAATCACCTCGAGAATGTTGCGCTGTCTTTGGAGCCAACTTTTGTTTGTACCATCAACTAATTCATTGCTTAAGCAAACCAAAATAAAAAAAAGAATTTATTCGTGGACCCAAATGTCCATTACCTTGAGAGTGTTGTATGGAAATAGAGCTTCAAAGAATGTGGGACAGAGTATGATGAAATTGTGATAATCACCTTGAGAATGTTATCCCGTCTTTGAAGCCAAATTTTGTTTGTAGCATCAACTAATTATTGCTTAAGCAAATCAAAGAAGCAGAATTTATCCTTGCACCCAGATGTCCATTACCTTCATGAGTGTTGTCTAAAATTTGATCTTCCAAGAACAGGAGACAACGTACATATTAGTTACCGAGCTCCTATTTACAACTTTCTAATTAACTTCCATAATCCTCAGATTCAACTCAACAATTTTTTATCTCGATCTTGTTGAACTGTCAAATCAAGTAATTTCATTAAAATAATACTTTCATTCATTTATCTTTCAAATTATTTTGAAGACATTTGACTCCATGTTTTATCTTTCTTTCATTGTACAACTTTTTATGCCAACTAAAATAGCAAGCTTTCACACAAATACATCATTAATAGTTTTATTAATAAGTTAGTGAGAAAAATATTGTAAATAAGAAATAGAATTTTAAATCAAAGATAAAAATAAAATCAAAATAATTTAAAAATTACTATTCAAATATCATTAAATTTTTCTTCATAAATTTTTGTATATAAATATTTAAAATTTAGTTATTAAAATGCATAGGAACTCATATTGTTGCTATTCTCTAATAAATGATTAAATTGTGGTATTTAGTATGTAAGTTTGTGTTTATGCTTATGTTAATGTTTGCTTGTAAGAAATATATATATAAATATATACACTTTGGTACTGGCCTTTATTTTAAAATAGAAGCAGACTTATCACTAACATGAAAATCACATTGAGAATGTTGGACAAAAAATGTATTTCCCAAGTGTATTTAAGAGAGGCATAGCCAAGTAAATGTTCCAAAATAGTCCCTAAAGGGAAAATTCCAGCAACTATAGTCAACTGTATTAGTGAATACTTAAACCCCTTAAGAAACCAATTAAGTTCTAATATTTTCCAATTTTAATTTTTTTTTTAAATTTTATATCCTAAATAACTTTCTAAGTGATATTAACTAAGGAATTAATTACCAAAAAAAAAAAAAACACTTAGGGTATGTTTGGTATACTATAATGGTTATTACAATGTAATTGGGACTAAGATAACAAGGAATGGAAGAAGCTATAATGGAATAAGTATTCATATCCACCAGTTTGGTTATAATAACTTTGTAAGATGATGGAATGATATCATTTTTACTAAAATTTCCTAAAGTACCATTTTTAAAAAATTATATATTTACTCTTTTTTTTGTTTAAATTGTATAGCATTTGTCATTATAATTTGATCGACTGATTAATATTTTCATAAATAGTTAAAATGTATGTAAAAAATTGATAACATGTTATATAGGTTAAAAAATTAATATGGATACTAGTTTATAGTATATGAATATACTAGTTTATAGTATATAATGAATTAATATAGATATATGAATATAGATATAATGAATATAGAAAATCCAAATCAAATTGTAAAAATGAAATACATGACATCTAGCATGCAAGCGACGTCTTTTCAATAATGTTCACTTTCATTTTATTGTGCAATCTTTGAAGAAAGAACTAAGAAGAGTAAAAAACAGTGGAGGAAGAACAAAATTGATTAAAAAAAACAAAGACAGGAAGTATGTGAGAGGACAAAAGCAGACTTATCACTTTCATTTCATTTTTTGTCAATATATAGAGAGGAAGAGGTTGTTGCTGTGGGGCTAGGAGCTAGGGAGAGATAGGGAAAAACCACCCGTGTCATTAACTTTAAAGTTTAAAAGACTATCTGAATTCTCAACCAAGCATATGAGATCAATGTATATTCTATATGCCATTTAAGGCTTAAGTACAAGGTAGAGGACATGGTAAAATGTATTGCACAATCAATACAAATGAATTTATAATTTCTTTTGTTGACCCTTTAACAGTGTAATAGTCGCCAAAAGCTTTGTAACTAGTGAATTATCAAAAAAAATATTTATGTATAGTCACCTCATTTGTTGTACTATATTCGCATCCAATGAAAAATCTGCTATATGAAGAAAGGAGATACAGAGAACTTTATACAACTGGCGTTTTCACTTTTTTTTTTTTTTTTTTTTTTTTTTTAAGGACTTGTAAAGCTAAGTCAGAATAATTCAAAAAAATCTCTTTCAATTACACAAACACAAACAGACAAAAAGTAAAATCACAAATATTTCTAGCATTACTCAAGCAATAAACAATAGTAAGAAATGTGAATTAAAGAATGGCATGATTAAGTGGCTATAGAACATCGACGACGTGTCCACGTGATATTACTAATACAAACTATGATGTTTAATAAAAGCCTTTTATGTGTTGCACCAAACGGTGTTGTGTCCTAATAATGTAACCGTTAGATTCCGAAGTTAGTTACAGTAGCCCATGAACCACAACCTCCATGTAATACTCTTGTCTGTGGCGAAATAAAATTGAGGATAAATATTAATTCAAAAGTTTTCATTTAAACACCTTTTGTTAATTATGCCGATAAAATTTAACTTTAATGATTTGATTAGACCAATTTGATGATCACAGTATTAATAAAATTTACCAGAGGTACAATACAAACCAAATCTAGAGATTGAAGCAATCAACACAAGAACACACATAATTAATAATGAAGTGAGAAACCAACTTCAAATGAAAAAACATTCTGATATTACCTCTACCTCAATAAAGTAATCCACCATATGAAGAGAAGTTGTACAAATTAGTTTAAACCCATGACCCTAGACTGTACTCGATCGTTAGATAAACTTATTGACGTGACATAATTGCCTCACACTAGCTTTAAACCTTTTGAACCCTTATGTATGAAATTATGAATACCTTGTCTCGCGAATTGCATCTATGATCACAATTAGACCTTCTAGCCGATTCCAAGGACCACCTTAAAGATTTGTTTTCTGCATCAACATACTGGGATTATAGACTCTATGCCTTCAGCTCTTGTTTACCAAAAGACCAACTTCTTTCTTGAATAAAGATTTATGAGACATAAGCTGATCAAAACTAGGTATAGGTTTTCTCTCATTGGTACATGAAAATAGTCTCTAAACCTCTTGTTGAAGTCGTGCTATAGTAAACCTTTCATATTTATGCATGTAGGGCACACAAAAAAAAGGCAATAGCATACTCAATTAAAATACGTCAGATTTTGTTTTAATAATTTTTGATCGATCTAGTCACAATCGAACATCTATCGAAAATCATCTTTAATTGATAGAGCATTAATCGAATGGCTACTGAAATCACAAATTACTCTTAAAAACTGTCTTCTTTTGGGTTGCATCTTAGGCCTTTTGAACGTAGACTTTGACACATATTACAAAATCAATAAAAGATATTACAAAATCATGGAATTTACCAACTTAAATCCTAACAATTTCCCCATTTGGCAATTTTGTGACAAAACTGAAAAACCACAAATTGAACCAAGACTGACTGACTTATAAGACTTAAAAGTAAATAGAAAACCTATCTTTCACGAAAACATGAACAAACACATTAAATGCATTGTACCATGTAGAAAGCATAACAGGTTATATCATTAATTGCTAAAAATGACAGGCTTACATAAATCCTTTATCAGATGGCAAGATAATATAGGCAAGAAGCATAACATATATGAAACAAACCCATATAAATAATAGATAAACATTCAGCACAATTTGATGTCAAAACTAATGATGGTTAAAAAAATTTCAAAGGTACATAATTAAAAGTTAACAAGTCCCCCCCAAACATCAGTAGTCGAAGAAGCACGATAGGGGGAAGGACTAGGATTGTCTTCGTCAAAAAGGGTAGCTGCATCCGTAGCATAAATGTCTTTAATTGGAAACATCAATAGGGTTTGAAGAAGAAGATTGAGGCCAAGGTCATACCTACTGAGATCTACTAAGTTCCATAGTACCACAATCAAAAGTAGTGGAAGTTTAAGCGGATTCAGACTAGGAGGGATAAATAGGGGCGGACCTATAGCAAAGCTTAGTGGGCATGGCCCCCCTAAATTTTAAAAAATTGTATTTTGTACATGTTTAATATCAAACTAAACTGCTTTTGTATAGTTTTAGAGTTTAATTTTGCAAATATACATATGTGAAAGTTGTTAATTTTATATATAATATATTTATAAATTATGACTTACTCTAGTATCAAAATATTAATATTTATATTTGTGTATGTATGTTTAGAAATGTGTGTGATGGTTTATCCTGACTCGAGAATAATATATTAGTAACAAAATTTGGCCCCCCTAAACAAAAAATCTTAGCTCCGCCCATGGATGATAAAACTAAAGCGCAAGAAAGCTAAGTGATCACACAAGGAAACATAACACAACTTCTTTGAGAAGTGCTCCGATGTGTAGCAATGACCGACTTACAAATTGTTAAACATATGAGCAATGCAATGTATTATACTATGTTGTATATACTAGAGTGTATGCAGAAGGGGATAAGAACACTAAGAACACATGGCTTACGTGGTTCAGCCTTGTCAACCTACATCCACGGAGGAAACCCTTAAGGGCTACATCTTTGTTATGTAAGAGTGTAGTACAATAACATGTGTTACAATGAATCATAACATGAGTATATATAGGCTACTAAACCCTAGACTACTAGTACAAGTAGGAGTGGGTTGGGCCTATTACATTGGGCTAATATGTCTAATATATCCCTAACACCCTTCCTCAAACACAAGGCAGAGAAGCTCGATGAAGGCTTAGGGTTGGATAAGTATGAGAAGATGCCTTGAAGAATGCCTTTGAAGAAACCACGATGAAGAATGTGCCAATTGACCAATTTTGGAGCTTCAAGTGAAGAAACGGAGTCCAAAATCAGAATATATCGAAAAACTAAGCAAGATAGGCTTTTTCAAAAATTTTAACTTTTGGTCAAAAGTGAATGCAAAAGTCAAAAGTCAACAGTTAATTTAAAGTCAATGGGCCAGATCTGGATGTTCAGGTTGGGTCAGTCCAAGTCAATGGTTTGCTAGGTGATGTGGTGCTAATGAGGCGACACTGCTGACATGACAAGCTTTCATGCATGCTGATGTGGCATGCTTGCATGTCTGTTGACACAACCTAGTGACATCATTGATTGACATTGGATGACATTAGCATGGATTCTTCGATGCATGTATGGCATGTGATGGCGATGAAACATGGCAGGAACTCCAAGTGGTGCGTGTAAGTGTGTATTACAGTGGATGACCGTAGGATTTCACGGTTTTGCAAATTGGGGGACGACAAGGTAGATAGTGCAATGCGTGTATTTAATCGATGAATTGCACATAAGATCCAAGGAGGTGTGTGGGATGAGATTGTGGAGCCTTTGACAGTGCGTGGTGGTGCGTGCAGTTGTCTATGGGGACCTTGTTCCTGTGCTTTGACTGTAGGAGGCCGTGGAGCACGTCTATGTGGTTGATTTTATCAGGCAAAGGCTTGATGTGCACAAATATGACAAATGAGACAAATTTCTTGTGTCTGTGAATCTTGAAACTAGTAGTAAGCCATGGCGGCTACTTGATGCCGTGGAGTCTAGATTCGAAGTCACAGACAAGCTCCTATGATTTCAGTTGGTGGTGTACATGTGGGAAACTTCTTTGCTATGTAGAGATATTTGTTTAATGCCAAGAACGAAGTTTGGCTCTGATGCCCTATTAAATATGTTAGCAACGACATGTATTATACCATGTTGTATATGTTAGAGTGAATGCATAAGGAGAATCATAAAATAGGAATACTAAGAACACATGGGTTACATGGTTAGCCTTGTTGGCTTATATTCATAGAGGAAACCCTTAATGGTTACATCTTTATTATGTAAGAGTGTAGTATAATAATCAGTGTTGCAATGAACCCTAACATGAGTATATATAGGCAATTAAACCCTAGACTACTAGTACAAGTAGGAGTAGGTTTGAGCCTATTACATTGGACTAATATGTCTAATATATTTCTAACACAAATGTGATAGCAAATGTCAATTAATAGCCACATCCATCAACCAAGCTTAAAGCTTACAAGAATGATTCACCATCACATTCTTCACATGAGAAATGGGAGATAAGTTAGGACAAACGATTTAGATGAGTAACTGAAACTCATCACTGTAGCCTGTGATTTTAAAGAGCATTTCGGTAGGACTTGGTTGAGACAGAGATGAATATGGAAGTAGAGGGTCAGCTACTCTAGGAATGCATGAGACTGTGGATACTATATACGGAGAAATACGATAATAATGACCACTAATATAGACACAAAAGTAAGAGTCATATATATGCTCAAGAAGAACTCAAGGATGAAGGAAAAATTGGCAGAGAGGAAAAATCAAAACACAAGAGCTCCTACCCACTAGAGACAATCACATGAAGGATACACATGTCGACTATCTCAATTAGCTTGTTTCTCTTTCTTCATTTCATCTTTTTCCTTTTTCTTTATTTCACCCACCATAAACTCTCTTTCTTGGACTATCTGGGCTTTTGCCCTTTTCGGGCAAATTATATAGCATTATGCCCCCCTTCTTAAACTAAATAGGGAAATGCCCATTTTTTAAAACTCGATTTTTGATAAATTGAGTTAATATATATATATATATATATATATACATATGAGCTTCTTGATTTCAGTAAATGGAACATTCCCAAAGTTGATACTAAAACTGTTTACAAAACTAGTTGGGCTGAAACCACTTTTCATCCCATTTACAAAGTGAGAACTATTGAACAAACATTTTCTATTTCAAAAATTCATGAAAAATGTTGCTTGTTTTCCAAAAGAAATATTAACGAATTCATTGCTAAAAAACAAAGTTATTTGCATATTGGTATGGTTCAAGTTGCTATTAAACTACTCACCCGAAAGGGTATCAATGCTTCTGTTCTCATGTGTTTGGGTGATGCTAGATTTAAGGTGTCTAAAGACAGCATTCTTGGTATGATTACTGCTTCTCTGTATGATGGTCCTGTTTATTTTAACTGTTATCCTGATCTTACTCTTGCTTTAGATGATCCTAATATTATTAAAGCCTTGACTCTGAATATTGCTTCTTCTGGTTATATCATGGATGAAGGTAGTAAACCTTTTGCATTGATCTACCATATTTATTACAAATTGTTGGGTACTCAGTTAAATCCTGGTTGTTTAAATCATAGAGAACCTTCTGGTAAAACTATGCTAATTCAATGTTCAACTCCTGATGCTAAAGTTCAAGTTCCAAAAATGATCCAATGGCAAGATGTTAAGCTTCCTAATGAATGGTTGTTGGAACAAGAATCCCCTATTCCTAAACTTGTTTTTGATGAGCTTGATCTCACAAATATTCAACATTATCTTGATGGTACTATTAAAATAAGCTTTCAAAACATTCAACCACCTTTGAGGATCAACGAAGGAAGACATTCCTTTGTTGGATCTGAAAGTGTTTCAAAACGAGATCAAGATCTCAATGATTTTTTGCAAAAGAATTTTGAAAAACCTTCTGATTTAAAATTAAAAGGTGTTTCAAGTGATAAATCCCAAATCAGCTCTGTTTACTATTCTACTAAGCCTGAATCTTCCTCTCCATATGACAAGCCTGCCAATGAAGATGACGAAGATACTGGATCTATTTCCCTATCTGGTTCTGATTTCCCTCCTATTGATAATAATGTTAACCGATTGAGAGTATTGACTGTTTTAAATAAAAATTTAGAAATTGATATGGTTTCTTTGTTCAAAGAATTTATGCTTCCAAAAAATAGACCTAAAAGGAAATATTTCCAAAATAATTTTGCTCAGTCTGAAAAAGACCGTGTTAAAAGAAAATGGAAAGAAAAAATGCTTCAATTGAAAAAGCATATCCTGTTTTGTTAGGACATATATGTTTTAAATTGTTTAAGAACATATGTCACTTAGTTATGTAAATTGGCTAATCCTTTGACAAAACGCACTCTACTTGTAATTGGGTAGTTCTAGGTGTTTTTAATACTTCAAGAAATAATGTTTCAAGGTCAAGTGTTGAAGTCATCAAGTCTGTCCAAGAGAAAGCAAGTTGAAGTGCACAATTTTTAAAGCTCGACACCTCTCGACAGCTACCTCGACACCTGCTATCTGTCGAGATTTAAAAAGTCAGATTTCCAATCTGATTTTCTTGGGATCCATGAATATGTTTTTGGGCCTTCTTTTCTTCTAACCCTAAATATATAAAAGGATTATTTTAAGAGCCGTTTTGGGTGACACAAGTTGCATTATCATTGAGCAATCTCTGTTTAAGCAAATTGTGATCAACAGACGAAGTTCTTGACCTAGTTCATCTTCCATCAAGAAGTTGCTGTGTATTTGCACCATAAGGTTTTGTAACCAAGCATCTTCCTGCTATTCATCATAAAGGATGAACTGAAGAACTTTGCAGCCAACCATTCTTCCTCAGTTGGTGTTCTGAAGTCGCGTACTTGGATTTGCGCATTGGTTAGTCACGTACTTGGGAGCCATGCATCAAAGGTGGAGACTGTCACTACAGATCAAGTCCAATTGGGTATTGGGGTAAGGGTTCAACTGTAGGTTGGTAAGGTACTTGGGATTCCTTTACTTGTAATCGCTTGATTTGATAATAGTGGAGTTTCGGGAATGGTGACCTGAAAATCACCCGATGGGGTTTTTGCCATTAGGGTTTTCCCCATTCGTAAACAAATCACCGTGTTATTTATTTTTCGCTGCTTATTTAGTTGTTGGTGATTTGTTTGTGCTTCCATAAAATTGCATGATTAATTGATTAATTAATTACTTGGCTAAATTAATTAATTTAGGGTTAATCACAAGGGCTCATTCAGATTGTGACCTATCATGTTCTTTGATTTTCTTGAAAATTATTATGTTTCAAAAGATGAAGTTTCAAAAAATCATTTGAACGTGATAAAGAAATCAAATTTTGTTAAAGATGACAAAACCATTGTCAGGTCTAGTCATCCACCTCTTGATACTATTTTGATAACTGTTGACAAAACTGATGTTAAAGCTACTCCTTTCAAAATTGCTGATGATAAAACCCCTACTGTTAGCATTATTGAACAAAACAATTTTACTAATGAGTCTTTGCATATTATTGGTCAACAGCTTGATCGTATTGAAGAAAAAATTGTTGAAAAAACTGTTGAAAAGTCTACTTCTGTTGAAAAACCTGTTTCAGTGAAAACTGAGAAACCTTTGATTAATTTACCCACTTTTGATAACAAATTCAAGTTTAAAAATTCTCAATCCAAAACTCTAGATACTGTTGAAAAAATGCTTGCTGATTTAAAAGTTAAAACTGAGAGTACTTCTACAAGTACTCATGCTGCTTGCACTATTTCGAAAAAAGAAAAAGAAATTGTTTCTGGTGAAAATACAGATTCTGATACTGTTTCTTCTGTTTCTGCTAAAAAGATTTTTGACAATGATTTTCCAGAAATTAAGAGATTTGTTGGAAGTTCTTCCAAACCCATGTTTCTCACAAAAAATTGGTATTCAAGACCTACTCCTCCTGATATTCAGTTTGAAGAAAGACCTTTTCAAACTCAATTTTCTGTTTCTGCTGATAAAATTTATGAATGGAATATTGATGGTTTTTCTGAACAAGAAATTATTAACAAAATGGGACATATGTCCATGGTTGGTATTGCTTATCAAAATAATCATGATTTAGATCAACCTGAAATTGTTGACTTGCTTGCTACTGGTTTTTCTGGTACTCTTCGTGGATGGTGGGATTCATATCTCACAGAAGATTCCAGAGACTCTATTAAACATGCTGTTAAAAAGAATGATGAAGGTTTGCCTATTTTTGATGATCGCATTGGTCGAGGTATTTCTTATGGTGTTAATACATTGATTTATACTATTATCAAACATTTTGTTGGTGCTCCATCTAATGTTTCATCTCGAATTTATGATTTACTGAATAATTTGAGATGTCCTACTATGTCTGATTATAGATGGTATCAAGATGTTTTTCTTTCCAAAGTGATGCAGCGGAAAGACTGTTACAAACCTTATTGGAAAGAAAAATTTATTGACAGTCTGCCTCCTATCTTTGCTCATAAGGTAAAACAAGAATTAATTGGTAAAAATGATTCTATTGACTATAATAATTTAACCTATGGTGATATTTTAAGCACTATTAAAAAACTTGGTATTAATATGTGCAATGATGAAAAACTGTTAAAACACCAATTAAAAAATAAAAGAAAAGCTAAATATGAAATGGGTAGTTTTTGTGAACAATATGGTTTACCCCCAATTGCTCCTTCTCGGCAAAAGGGTAAAAAACATGATAAAAGTCACAAAAAATACAAAACTAATGATTTTTATGCTAAAAAGAAAAATGTTTCGAAAAAATATGTTAACCAAAAATCTGGAAAAGGTAAATGTTTTAACTGTGGAAAACCTGGTCATTTTAGTAAAGATTGTAAACAAAAACCTGGTAAGTTGAAAAACAAGTTCAACATGTTAAACATTGGAACTAATGATCAAGAAGAATTATTCAGAATCCTTGAATCAAACAGTTCGTCTGATTCCTTAGAAGATGATTTTTCTTCTTCAACTACTTCTTGCTATCAATCTGCTGATGAATCTTCTGATTCTCCTAATATTAAACTTGGTTGTAGAGATTCATGTTGTAATGTTATTAACTCTGTTAACACTCTCACTAAAAGTGAAGAAAATGAAAATTTGTTGATTAAATTGATAAGTCAAATTGAAAACCCTGCTTTACAAAAAGAATATTTGGATAACTTTAAGAAAAACTTGTTAAAAGAAGAAACTAGTAAAAAATTTAAATCAACCATAAGTTTTGAAGAGACTTTGGAAAGATTTAATAAAAAGAAATCCAAAGACTTAACTATTAATGATCTCCAACATGAAATTAATATTGTTAAACAAGAGATAAGTGAATTAAAAAATGATTTTCAAAATATGAAAAATGATAACCATAATCTTAAACAAGAATTGTTAATGTTAAAACTTGATAAAAATATTGATCAAAACAAATCTGATAATGAACAAGATGAGCACATAGATGGAGATGAATCCAGTCAACAAGCTCTTCTCTCTGATAAAGGTAATATTGATGATTCTCAACTTGCTTTTGTTAACAACATATTTCCCCCTAAATGGTTCACAAAAGTGAAAATTGTTGTTTCAAATGATTATTGTTTCACTGTTATTGCTATGATTGATTCTGGTGCTGATAAGAATTGTATTCAGGAAGGATTGATTCCTCCTAAATATTTTGAAAAATCAACTGAATATATATTTCTTAGGCCCTATAGTAACGTTTTAAGGAGCCTATAGTGACGTTTTAAGGACCTATAGTGACGTTTTTTAACTCGATTTCAATGAAATCGAGTTATTGGTAAAAAAAATGCCACTATAGGTCGATTTCATTGCCTATAACTCGATTTCATTGAAGTTGAGTTAAAAAAATGTCACTATAAGTCCTTAAAACGTAACTATAGGCTTCTTAAAAACGCCACTATAGAGCCTAACTCGATTTATCAAAAATCGAGTTTCAAAAGATGAGCATTTTCCTAATTAGTTTGGGAAAGGGGGCATAATGCTATATAATTTGCCCGAAAATGGCATAAGGCATTTTTGTCCTCTCTTTCTCTCTCTCAAGTGTCCTTCAAAACATCAATTCTGCACATATCTATATGCTTAATCTATTGTCATGTTGTGCTACAGTGACACTACCTCTCTGCCTCTCTTTTCAGTTCAGTGTCTCTCACATTCCCTCACTTAGGGGATTTTGTTTTTTTTTTTTTTTTTTTTTTTTTTTTTGTTTTTTTTTTTTTTTTGGAATTTGATGGAAGGATCGAAAAATTTAAATTTAGATTAGTTTTTTTCAAATTTTTTTTAAGGGTTAGGCTTTTTTTATGTTGTTAAAATTAATAGATTGGGCTAATTTTTGTAACTTTGCTATTGGTGATTTTGTTATTGATCTTATTATTTTGGAGTTTGCTATTTTTAAGGGGGTTTAACTGTAATTTTATTGAACTAAATTGCTAAATTAGTAGCTATAGGTGGAATACAAATCTCTTGCACCATTTTTTGTGTTCCATTTTGTACTTATTTGGATACTACTTATTTTGTTGAAACTGGAAATATTTTGCTTAAATTGAAAACTTATTGCTGAAAGAACTATAGATGAAGATAAAAGTTAGTTGAAATAGTATAGTAAAGCTCATAAATAGTACCAAAAAGTGTAGTGGGGCCCATTAATAGTAGCCAAAATAAGCAAAATAGTAAAATAAATTTCATTTTTCATTTCGATCTAAACGGAGGCTTTATGTTCTACCAATTACATCTTGTCATACATTTATTTTTCTTTCCTTATAAAATAGCCAAAGTTTAAAATAGAAAAGGAAAAAAAAAAAAAAAAAAAAGCACATAGCAAGTTGTGATTGGTGGAACTCAAGATGTGGTATAGAAGATTTGTATTCCCCTATATGTAGATACTAATAATTATTTAAAAAAAAAAAAATTTAAGGGGGGCTATAGCCTCCTAAAGCTAAAGAATAGCTCTGGCACTATGCACGATGTGCCATAAGGATGGTACAAGAAGATATGAATGTGGAGCCCTAAAGGATTTGAAGTCCAACTTGGAGTCAAGCCACGAGAGAGAGAGAGAGAGAGAGAGAGAGAGAGAGAGAGAGAGAGAGAGAGAGAGAGAGAGAGAGAGAGAGAGAGAGAGAGAGAGAGAGAGAGAGAGAGAGAGAGAGAGAGAGAGAGAGAGATCCAACCACGAAAGATGAGAAGATTTAAATAGAATCCTAAATTTCAATTGATTCAAGGACAATGCTACTATTGTGACAAGTTTTGATCGATCGACGGTCAATCAAGAGTTGGTCTAAAAATAGAAAGGCCATATGAATTTTTTGATCAATTGAGAATTGATCAAAGTGATCCAAAAAACAAAAACTTCCCAAAAAAAAGAAATTTTGGTTGATTAAAAAGGGATCAAGAATGTGCAAATTAGAAAAATGTATAGTAGATTATTCACAACAACCAAAAAAAAAAAAAGGCAATAGGAACATGCTTGAAGTAGAGTTCAATATGTTGAGTATACATGTATGAGTGAAGTCCCACATTAAATAAAAATGTCATATAGTGGTTAATACAACACAGTTGAGCTTGCTTAGGCTTGAGTCTTTATGGTCAAACGGTGTCCTTATATGATATATTAATTACTCAATTGGAGGTTCTTTTTGTAAGAAAGATGCCCCTTCCCCCCCCCCCCCCCTTTTTTTTCTCCTTTAGCTTAATGAATTCTAGCTTAAAAAAAAAAACCTATACAGTTGGTGGCTCGCCAAGGTGTTATCTCCTCGACAAGTGAAATAAGAGCTAAAGGTGCTATGAATTGAAGGTGGTGAGGTGTTCATGGTCCCCCAATGTGATAGATCAAAGTCTAAATGGCCCATACAAATGATCTTAGAAAAAGGCCCAACAAAGGATTACTGTGAATACTCAATAATGCTAGATCACAAGGATACAAATAACATGAAGATGCACTATTATGAATCAACTCAACAACGTCTTTCTCTTAACATTGTTTCACAAGTTAATGATTCCACTTTATCTAAATCTAAAACCATTATGATTATAATTTTATCCATTCCCCTTTCATTTTTTTTTTTAAATCCAATGAATTTTCAAAAAAGGCATTCAAATGGTTTCTATTAGATTTTTAGACCCCTTAAAACACAACAATTGGATTAACCTAGTTTATTAGCCAAGTGATTAACTTAGTCAAGTTATGCAAATCTAGGTTAACACAATCAAATAATCATATCAAGATATAAAGTAGTGGGAATATAAAAAACACAAAGATATGATCACCTAGGAAAACTAAACCAGTAAAGAACCTGTGGAGGATTTAACCTACTTATTCTTAAGGTAAACTTGAATCCACTATATGAAATAATCGAAGTTCATACAAAAGGACTTACAAGCACCCATGCTCGACTTCCTAATACTACCCACCAGTAGAACTTACTAACACGATCATGTGCAAGCTCCGAATCCACGGACTCCTTCTTTCTTGGATTCTCCAATTAAGTACAAGCACTCCTGCTTACGTTTCTTTAAGCTCCAATGGCAGCAACTGAGTTGATCATCAAGGTGTTGATAATATCTCTACCTTGAAAACCCTAAGTTCATGTGAAGGAAAGCTCCTCAAGGATCTCACAAGAGATTCACACAAACCGCAAAATATAAGCAACAATACAACTAGAGCAACTCTCAAAACGTGGCTAGGGTTATATCTTATATATCTAGGGCAAAAACATAAAACCCTAAACATTTAATGAGATAGGGCTGAGTTGGAAATTCTGCAGAAAAACATTTTGGCCGACTTTCGATCGATCTAGTCTAACCTTCGATCGATCGAGCCATGCCGAAATGCACTAATACATCTGTAGCCTCTCGATTCCAACTTTACATGAATTACATAACTTTGAACAAGCTTAAACAAGACTAAACATATTGTTTTGATCATGATTTGCCAACATTATACATTAGAGTTCTAAATACATCAAATCCTAAGTCTTTAGAAGCTAACAGTTTCTTAATCACCTTCCTAGCTAGTCTTAGGAATCGACTCAACATCTTCTATCAAGCATGTTGCACAAGTAAATGAAGTCATTTCATTGGAATCTAAAATTGTTACAATTATAATATTATCAATTTTGCTTTCAAATTATTTAGGAAATTTTTTTGATATGTTTATTTCTAAATTTTTAGCCTACCATAATATCATTCAGATTATTTTATTAGTCCCCCTGCTTTATCATTCTTTCATTGCACACCTTTTATTGCTTCTCCAATTCAGTTAGAGTTTTCTATATTTTTTCCTCTTCATGATTTTGGGATTTTTCCAACTAAAACATTGACCTTTCACACTAATACACCCCAAATAGTTAACTTAGTGAGATAGAAAAAGATAAATAAGTAGTATTTTAAATTAAATGAAAAATATAAAATAAAATAACTCTAGAATTACCTTTCAAAACTCATTAAATTTTTTGTTCTTTGTGAGAATTTATATATAAATATTTAAAGGGAGAAAAAACATTTTCTCCCTTTATGTTTAGAGTAGTTCATAATTGTCCTCCTTATGTTTGGAACTAACCAATTTGCGCTTCTATGTTTGGAAAATAAGCAAATATCCCAAAATTGTTACTTTCTCCTGTTAACAGATTTAGGATATTGTTTGATTCCTAAAATATTTCATTGTAAAACTTTTGTAATACCCTCAACTAAAAAAATAAAACTTAACTCAAACCAAAATAACACAACCCCGGGTTAAATTAAGCCCATCATGAAATCAGCCATTGTGCAAGCAATAATCAACCACTGCGTGACCTACCATTGCTCTCTTTCTATTGTCTCTGTATGTTGAAACAACACTAGAATTTTGGGTTGATTCACGTTATTCAATGATTTGGATATGATGGCAATAAAGTAAAAGGTACAAGCAAGATGATAATGTAGGTAGTAAGGACAATATGCAAACTACCTACAAGTTAAATCATGCATATAACATGCTTGATAATTTGCCCAAGTAATTATGTTGAGTAAAAACTTAGTCTTGTGCATTTTAATTGTTGACTAGGATATAATTCATAAGTTGATTTTCTATGCACTTGTAGTTTTAGACTTGTAGACACCTTACAGCAATCAAAAGAGATTTTATTTACAGTAGGTTTCAAGTGATTATGCTGGGTTTAATTTACGAGATGGATTAATTAACTCGGGTTATGTTTTTTGGGTTAGATTAAGTTTTCTTTTTTAATTGAGGGTATTACAGACTTCTTACAATAGAATATTTTATGAATCAAAAGATTCCATTAATTTTAACTAAAAAAATAACGGATTTGGCGTATCTATGTTTTTCTCAAACGTAAAGGGGAAATTGGTTGGCTCCCAAGATAAAAGGAGGGGGGGGGGGATTGTGAATTAACCTAAACTGAGAAATTAATGGATTTCGGGAATTTTTTCCCCCATATTTATATTGAGTTTAACACACAAACACATATGTATTAATTTGGGAGTTTATGGTTTCTATAAATTATTAAATATAGAATTTAGTAAGTTTGTGTATATACATATGTTACATTAATGTTTATGTTTATGTCTCTCTCTCTCTAGTGTGTGTGTGTATAGAAATGCTATATCCACAATATTTTCACAACAAATCCTAAATGGCAGGTTGTTATTGGTTGTTACGAATGGGTGAAAAAGTAATTTAAGTTGTGAATTCAAATTAGAACCAATAACAACTTTCCACCTAGGATTTGTTGTAAAAATGTTGTAAACATAGCACCTCTCATATATATAAAGGTTATAGGTGGTTTCTTTATGGCTTTACCTTAAGGTTTGCCTTTCTTTTAAACTACAAGCAAAAAGGACCACACATATGACAATCACCTTGAGAATGTTAAGTTATTTAGGAGCCATCTTTTGTTTTTAGCATCAACTAATTAATTTCTTACGCAAATCAAAGTAATAGAATTTATTCTACCAAGTTACATATGTACCTTGAACCTGTAGTTTGTGAATTAACATTGTGCGTACCTAAAATGTATGGCTATTGGGCTTAACCTCTTCTTGGGCTCACAATCTATTTGTTTTGTGGGCTTTTGTGTTTCCTACTGTGAGTAGCCCTATACTTGATAGACCCAAATACCCTTCTATTTCCTCAAGCCTTTCTCTCTCCCTCACAGGATCGCTCTTTTTCTCCCTCTGAGTGTTTGCTCTCTTCTCTTAGTATTCTTCCCAGAATAGCCAACCCCTTTTCCCTCATTCTCATCTCTTATTTATAGCTTAAGATTAGTGGAAGGGTAATGATTACTCTAGGTTATTAGTGGGTTTGGAGGTTCAATTCCATTGCTTTTAAGTGGGTGTCTAGTTAGGAGTGGGAGTAGTGGCTTTGGAACTGGTTCCCACCCCAAGAGGGACGTACAGTAGTGATATTCCCCAGGGCGATGCCAAGCAGCTAAGACATAGTATTCCCAAGCAATCACGTTTCTGGCCAAAATGTATTGGCCGGGTAGGTCTTTGGCTATGAACCATGAGGTGTACGATTCAAGATTACATGCTCAATGGGCCTTGGGCCAAGCATAGTGGTATGGATCCCAGGCCCATAGCCTCAGCAGGCCTAGGGCCTAGCTTCGGTCAAAAGGGTTAGAACTATGGACCACACTGTAAGGTTGAAGTTCATGGGCCAAGTAGGCCTTGGGACCCCTGTGTCATACAATACCCCCCCCCCCACCCTTGATTTGTACCAGGCCCCCGGGAACAAATCAAGGACATTAAGAGGCAAAAAATAACCAAGAAGCTAAACGGGTAAATTCTAGATGGTTAAAAACTCATTAATGCACCATTAAAAGGTGCGTTGTATCTGACTATTTGATTTAACTGTCATCATTGTCTGACGGTTTGGGAACTGAGGAAACTTATGTGGCAGTTACAATGGGGATTCGTAGAGTTTCCTACCCTTCACTTATTAAATGTTGTTTATTCCACTACTGGCCCCTATAAATAGTCTCTCCTGAGTTTCTTCTTCACTTTTACATTCTTCATCCTTCAAACTCCCTCTCTGCCGAGCATACTATTTTCGTGCACTCATCTTCCAACCCAGAACACCACTCCTTCCTAGGGCCCCCAGTAAGTCCTCTCCGCCTTTCCTTTTACTCTCTCATCTTCTTTCAATTTTCCATTGTTCTTATTTTAAGAACCTTAGTTTAGTAATGGGCTATTCCCACCTTCTATCTTCAGAAGCGTCCTTGGCTAGCTTTAGAGCATCCTATAATGTCCCTAGAGATTTTGATATCGCATACTGTCACGTGGGCGATATTGACCTCTACAGGCATTCTGGCTTAAACACTGTCTTTTTCCCCCTTATGGCTATTCTTGAGGGTAGGGTCAGATTTCTCGTCGACCCTCTCATTATAAGCACTTTTAGATTTTACGGCTTATGTCCTAACCAACTCCCCCCTAAGTTTTACCTGGTGATAAGTTGTGTGAGTAGGTTAAACCAAATATTCGGTCTACAGTTAAACCACCATGATATTAACTTCATGTATAGTTTGTGTAGAAACATTAAGTCTGATTACTATTTAAAAACTAGGGATATACAGGCATGGCTGATATCATGCCTTCCCGATTCTAACAGAAACTCGGCAGGGGAATTTGTTCGGGTGAGTGGCAATTGGCTTGCCGATGAACTCCCTTACCCATTTTCACCCTATGATGTTGGTCGGTACCAAGAACCTTCATTTGCTTTAAGTTTGAATCCTTTACTTAGTTGCTTACATATAAACTAACTGTGTCTTTTTCTTTGTTGATTTGTTGTAGAAAGTAAAAGGTTTCAACCAGATCTCCGAGTTGTACATGTGAGAGATCTAAATTTCATACTTAAGTTAGAAATTTTTGTGCACATAGACGGGCAACTCCGAGCATTCCACTTGATTTTCAACGTTGATCTAGTATACTCTACCTAGCAAGCATTCAACTAGGTGTTGTTGGTAGATAGCCCTTTGCTCTCATACATAGATGTCCGACATGCTAACTTCCTCCCCCCCTCACTAACTACCGGTGAAGCTTAGGACCTTGGCTCCCATTACACTATTGTGAAGGACCTTGCCCTAGTAAGAGACGAATCAGTCGAGTGCATGTCTCATAGCCATAAAACCCACATTCCCATTGAGGAGTCCGACGCTCCAGCTCATGTTACCAAAATAGTAGCAGCTGACATGACCCATCCTTTAGAAGCAACAGTTGATTTGGGTGAAGATATGGTAACCAAAAGAGCCTTAACCATAGACCAATTCTTGCCTAACTCACGCTCGGCTTCTCAATCCCAACAACCTCCTGGCAGAGATCAGACTCCACCTCCTCCCACCGGTCATGCAAAAAAGAAATAACGTGTTTTGGATCCGCCTCCGCCTCCTTCTTCAAAGACCCCTTCGTGGGCATCAGGTGGCATTGTAATCTGGGAATCAGCTGGTGTCTCCCAGCCACCCTCCTAGATTGGTAGAAGCGTTGCGTCCTCTCCAAGCCTGAGGCGAGATGGCAACCCTCCTTTAGGATCAGCAATGAGCCTCTACCGATAATGGCCAGCATGAGGATTTAGGCCCATGGCCAAGGGGGGTAGGTTACCGAGAGCCTGGTGCAAGGCCTTCTCTTACTTAAAGACGTCAACACTTTCTCAAAGGTTACTGATGAGTCAATAGTGAGACAGCTTCAGTGGCACACAATAGCAGTAACCTTTCCCTTCACTTTTTGTCTATTTCATTTACATGTGTATTTCCTTTTCCCTTACACTCGCGATATCTTATTATTGTTGTCTTACCAAGTGGCGCAATTAAGTCATATTCTTGGTGAGAGAATAAGGGAGCTGGCCGAGGACGCAGAGAGGGAAAAGGCCTTGAAGGCTGTGGTGGAGGACATGGCAAAGTAGAAGGGCAAAGTGGCTAATGTTGCCGAGAATAGGGCTCAAGCTGCTAAAAACGCCCGGGTGGCAGCTGAAAAGAAATTGGCTGAGGTGAAGGCTAGGCTGGGAGGCATAAAGCCCAAGTTAGCAAAGATGCAATGCCTAACATTGGCCCATGTAGACGAGATTGCTGACCTGAAGATGGCCCTAGATGCTTCCGAGCAAAGAGGGTACAATCTGGGCTTTATGGATGCTAAAAATTCTGTGGAGCCTGTCGTCCACTAGGCCCAGAATCATGGATTCGGCAAAGGGTGACTGGTAGCTTTACAGGCCATGGGGGTAGTAGAGGATTCCCTACTGAGGAACCCTGGGCAAATGCCCTACCTAGTTCCTACCCCCCTCCCCCCTCCCCTCCGCGTCCACAGCCAAGCTGATGCCACAAATGAAGAGTAGACCCTCAGCATGAGGGAGCTGGTCCACGCCATTGACACTTATGTGGAGATGGATGACCCTGAGGTCACCAACAACCTTCATGCTGCAGAGGATAGACAAGGACATACGCCAACTACCGACCAACCAACCAGGAATGGGCTCGATGATATTATCCAGATTACGCCTGACGATGCCTCTGTTTAATCTTTATGTTTCACCTTTCATTTCCTATTTATGTTTAATTGATGTTTTTCTTTTACTCTTACTTGCTCAATTTACCTATAGATACCAGGTTGTGGTGGCTGAACAATAATTTAGCTCTCGTTTTACTAAGTCTTATTTTCCTATAGTCACCGGGCTGTGGTGACAAAACATTGGTTTAATCTTTATTTGCTTGCTTTAATCACATTTACAAATGTTTGTAATTATCCTTCCTGTCATGTTCTTTGATTTTTTTTTTTCTCTTTTACATATGCATATATTCCCAATGATCGGGTGGTTTAATCTTGGTTTACATCCGAACGATGAGTGAAACTGCTGTCTTATCTTCAGAAGGCCAGGTAGTTTCCGGCCATGTATGATGGTTGTGGCTGGCCTGTAAGAGATCACTTGCAACTAGAAAGGATTGGCTCCTCAGTGACAAAAACTAAATTTGACATGTTGACTCTTTAGGGAAATGTAGGATAGTTACCTTCCCTGTGACCTATGTTGTATCATTCGACGTAATCTCTGTGTGTTTGGTGACTAGAATAGATTTGGGAAGCTTGTTTCCGTTCTTAGAACAACCCAATGTAAGGTTCCTTCTTATCCAGTGTTAATGACCTAAGCAGGACGCAGGTTCCTACTAGTGTGAAATTAGGTTTCCACCTGCTCGATGATTGAGATCAAACCAAGAGGCAAGTTCCTGTCCTTAGTATGAATTTAGGTTTCCACCTGCTTGGTGATTGAGATCAAACAGAGAAGCAGGTTTCTGTCCTTAGTATGAAATTAGGTTTTCACCTGCTTGGTGATTGAGATCGAACCAAGATGCAGGTTTCAGTCCTTGGTATGAAATTAGGTTTCTACCTACTTGGTGATTAAGATCGAACCGAGAAGCAGGTTTCCATCCTTGGTATGAAGTTAGGTTTCCACCTGCTTGGTGATTAAGATTGAATCGAGAAGCAAGTTTCTGTCCTTAGAATATTTTTCCTTAGCTCTTGTTGTGTGTATTGTCTGAGGCTAATGAGTTAACAACAATGGAACTATAAGTACAAATACACCTGCCCGTATAAACATCACTTTTGTATTAATTAATAATATGCATATACAACATTACATTCAATATGCACCCTTGTGTACTAAAAGTCAGTGGTAGAATTTTTTTAGATTGTGGGCATTCTATGATCGGGGAAGAGGTCTCTCGACCAAATCCTCCAAATAATACTGCTCTGTGCCTGCAATGGTGATAATTCTATATGGTCCCTCCTAAGTTGGCGCTAGCTTCCCTACGTTGACGTCCCGTGTATTCCCCACCACCTTCCAAAGTACCAAATATCCCACTTCGAACTCTCTTTTCCTCACGTCTCTATTGTATCTCCAGGCAAGCTTTTGCTGATATTCTACTAGCCGTATAGTCATTAATTCCCAGTGTTCTTCCAACAGGTTCAACTATTTTAACATTAGCTCTAAATTCTCAAGAGGGTTGAATCCTGAAACCCGGGCACTGCACAAGTTACTTTTGCTGGTATGATTGCTTCCACTCTATAGGTCAGAGAGAACGGGGTTTTTCCTGTGGACCTTCTCGGGGTTGTTCAATAGGCCCATAAAACACTAGGCAACTCATCCACCCACCTACCCTTAGCACCTTCTAATCTCCTTTTCAACCCATTCACAATAGCCTTATTGGTGGCCTCAGCTTGACCCTCTGCGGATATGCCAGGGTAGAATATCAGTTTGTGATGCCAAGATTGTTGCAAAACTTGCGGAAAGTTAAGCTGTCAAACTGTAACCTGCTGTCTGACACTAGAGACTCTAGTACCCTGAATCTTGTCACTATGTTTTTCCATACATACTTCTTAACGTCCATGTCCTGCCAATTCCTCTACCTCAGCCCACTTGGTGAAATAATCTATCGCTACCAAGACAAACCTCTAATTTCTTGTAACTCGGGGAAATGGTCCAACAATATCCAACCACCACTGTGCGAAGGGCCAAGGGCTACTAATGCGATTTAAGCTCCCTGCCAATTGGTGGATCATTAGGGCATGCCTCTGACACTGCTCACACTTCAGTGCATACTCGATAGCATCCCTTTACATTCTTAGCCACCAAAATCCTTGAGTTATAACTTGATGAGCTAACGATCATCCCCCCACATGGTTGCCGCACACCCCATCATGTAGAGTTTCTCAATCTTGCTGGGGTGCAAGCACTGTAGGTAAGGTCCATCAAAAGACCTTCAATATAGCTTACAATCGATGGACAACCAATATCGAGTAGCTGTCCAGCATACTTTTTCTGCTTCCTTCTAATCAACGGGCACACGATCCTTAGCTAAGAAGTTAATGATCAGATCCATCCAACACAACTCAACTGTTGCCACTAGTGAGACACCTACTCCTGTACTAATACTTGGTTTTGCCACTAGCTCCACTTTTATTAACCGATGAATTCCCTCGGTTGATGATGACGCCAATGTGGCCAATGAGTCAGCGTGCCAGTTCTACCCCCTTGCCACCTGAACCACTTTAACACTCAAAAAGCGGTCCACAACTTGCTTTACCAATCATAAGTACTCCATCATCCGGGGATCCTTGGCCTTAAAGCTTCCCTGTACCTAATTGACAACCAACTAAGAATCTGAATAGACCTCTACCTCCTAAGCACCCAGATCTGATACAACTCTTAGCCTGGCCAGCAAGGCCTCATACTTGGCTTCGTTGTTGGAGGCCTTAAAGCCTAACCTAAAGGAATGTTCCAATTTTATTCCTTCTGGGGTGATAACTATTATCCCATCCCCGGCTCCTAATGCAATGGGTGCACCGTCCACGAATGCCTTCCACAGGATTACCTCTACAGGGCAGACCATCTCCTTCCCTCCTCTCGGGGTAAACTCTGTAATGAAATCAGCGAGAACATGTCCCTTCACCGAGCTTCTTGGCCTCTAACTAATGTCAAAGGAGCCCAACCGAGTTCCCTACTTAGCTATTCTTCTCGTGAAATTAGATCTCTTTAATAACAACTGTAGAGGATACTTGATCAATATGTAAACGGTGTGAGCCTGAAAGTAGTGGGACAACTTTCATGTAGCATGCACTAGTGCTAACACTAACTTCTCCAAAGGTAAATACCTTGTCTCGGCATCTATTAGGATCTTACTGATGTAGTATACTAGCTATTGCACTCCCCAGTCCTTGAGAAGCATGGCGCTCACTGCATGTTCCGACACGGAAAGATACATAAATAAATCTTCCTCAAGTTCTGGGGCTATTAGCATAGGCGCCCGTACCAAATATTTTTTCAACCCTTAGAAAGCCTTTTCACATTCCTCACTCCACTGGAATCCCTTCCACTTCTTCAAAAGCTAATAGAATGGACGGCATCGATCTGCAAACTTGGAGATAAACTGGTTGAAGGCAGCTAACATGCCTGTTAGTACTTGGACTTCCTTTACGTTGCTGGGTGGTTTAAGATGATTTACTACTTGAATTTAGTCGTGGTTGACTTCTATTCCTCGGTTACTGATCAAATACCTTAGGAACTTGCTAGCCCCCACTCTAAAAGCACACTTTGCATTGAGTCGTAGCTTGTGCTGTCAAAGTATTTCAAACACCCTTTTGAGATCATCGATGTGCTGCATTTCTTGTTTTCTTTTCACTACCATGTCATCAATGTACACCTCAATTGTACGCCTTATCTTATCTCAGTACATACTTGTCATCATTCGTTGATATGTAGCCTTGGCATTCTTTAATCCAAACAACATCACGGTATAATGATAATTAGCATCAGGGGTTATAAATGCTATCTTCTCCTCATCCTTGGCAACCAGGGCAATCTAGTGATTACCCTAAAAAGCGTCCAGAAAGCTCATCCTTGGATGCTCATATGTGGCATCTACTAGCTGATCAATCTTAGGCATCCGGAACGAATCCTTTAGACACACTCGATTCAAGTCAGTAAAATCAACACAGATCCTCCATTTACCGTTCTTCTTTTTTACCACCACGGTATTTGCAAGCCATTTTGGGAAGAAAATCTCCTTTATAGCCCTAGCTTCCTTCAACCTCTTGACCTCTTATCTGACAGCATCAACGTGCTCCTTAGCTGATCTCCTCGGCTTCTGCTTCTTGGGAGGGCATAGGGGATCCAGGTTGAGCTTGTGAACTATAAACTCAAGGTCCACCCCGAGTACCTCAAACGGACTCCAGGCAAACACATCTACGTTTTGTACAAGAAACAGCAACATCTCTACCTTCTCTTTGTCCTTCACGCTTGCTCCAATCAAAAAACTCATCATTATCCGGTAATAGCGTTACACTAACCAAGTCCTTGGCATAGCTAGCCCCTTCTCCCACTTAGGGTTTCTATAATTGCTATAAGGAAGCCTTCTCGATTGATTCCTTTTGTCTAATTCCCTGGCCAACTGTGGCAACCATGCACTGTGTAATACCCCAATTTTGATTTATGATTATCACCGCACCTTGTCAATTTTAATATAGAGTTAAGGTATTGTATGTGTGTGCACAGTAAGATGGGAGTAGACAATTTTGTGGTGTTACAAACAAGTGAGAAAATTAAAGTTTTGGTGCATACAATTTGGTGCAACATGGATGATTAGGCAACTGTCTATGTGTACACCCTGTTTCAGATCTAAGGATAGATCCAGAAGTCTGAGGTTAAAGGTAATTAGGTTGTGATTGTTTAACTAAGCTTTTAATCATGAATATGAGAAGATTGTTTAGAAGTAACTCTTCCACCAGCATTAGGTCTTCCAGTACATCCCTCAAAGATATTCCCCAGTCAGATGGTGTAATCAATTCTGATACCCCAGCTCTTGTTGGTGTAAAAGGGTAAATATAGCCATGCATTACCACAATCTATTGCTAATATTTTTGGTTGCAAGACTATGTTCGAATCCTATGATCAATGGCGCGAACACTTCAGAGTTCTGGTCACCACCCATTTCCCAGTTATTGGAGAACATAGGGATGTTAATGCAGAAGTTGATTGTGCCCTTGCTCAGTCTTTATGGGAACAATATTTTGGTAGTAGCCACAGAGCTTATGAGAAACGCCATCCTTTCCCTGGTCTCATAATCAACTATGAGGACGGTGCAGATGATGGAACAGAAGAAGAATTCATGAACTCAAGCTGGCTTTCCAGAATGTTTAAACATGGGTTTGTTAGACTAATCAAGCTAACACGCCATGACCAAATTATCCAGTTCCCACAAATTATACAACAAGTTGTCAGAAAGATTAGAAGTCCATTTGTTTCCATTAGATGTTGGAGCACTCTACCACAATGGGATGGTAACAATTGGATGACAATCATTCCCTCCAGACACCTTGTTCTCATCAATGGTTACACCTACCAAGGTCCCTGGTTTGAAGGAGACTCTTATTTATCCTACAGAGAACCCAATGACCTTGTAGATTGCTGGCGTAACTATTTCACCAATGAGATTCTTACTGTTGCCCAAGATCTGTGGGCAAATTATCATTTTGTTGGTACCACAGGAAGAATTTTTGTCTTCACCACCAAACCATACTCCGAAGCAGCCATGAACCTCCAATGGATTAAATACAATAATGATCCACGACGTTTCATTGCTAGACCACCAGATTATGAAGCCCTGAATTGGTGTGGTGTTTGTAACCAATTCGCTACCTTCCATGAACATGACTACCATCATAGTCCTCCTTCAGAGTATTATGACACGGACTAGCACCCATCTAACAACTCTGGCAGAAAAGCTAAAGACAGTAGATCAGATTTCTCCTGCCTCTTTAGCAGTTTCTGCAGCATTGGATTCCCTAGTTCCGATTCTCCAAATAGCACCAGTCACTATTTGGAACAGTTTCCAGACCCGGTTACTATGCAAGATTCTGCACAGCTACAGTACCCGGACAAAATACTATTCACCAAACAGTACAGGTGAACAGTGATCCTGAAAAGCAAGGGGACAAAACACTATTCATGTACAGTGACCGTTACTGTTCACTCTACAGTTCCCCGACAAATAATCACGGAATTACTATTTGCTTTCGGCTGAAATGATTATTCACCCGAGGTTAAAGCATTTCACCTTCTGGATTTTCAGCAGTCTTCAGCAGTTCCAGACGTTCCCTTCTCCTATAAAATGCAGCCTCCTCTCCAGTCTGAAGTAGGCTTAATTCCCTCAAGCATTAATTTAGTTCTAAGTTCAGTCTCCTCTCTTTACAAGTTGTAAACAGATGGCTTTCTTAGTTTGTATCACAGTTTACACTGTTTGTAAACTGTACCTTTTACACTTCCGCACCCAGATGGCTATATTTACCCATCTCCCCCAGCCCTTGTAACTTACCCCCATTTGGTAACCATTAGTAGGATTAACTTCCAGAAATGGCACTCCAAAGTCAGGATTGTCATAAGTAAAGATTTTGAATTCGAGACCATAGCCTTGATGGATTCAGGTGCTGATCTCAACTGCATTTAGGAAGGAATCATTCCCTCCAAATACTTCAGAAAAACCAAGGAAAGGTTAACTTCTGCAAGTGGAGGTAAAATGCAGATTGAATTCCAAATACCCAAAGCCCATGTGTGTCAGGACAACACATGTTTCAAAACCACATTTGTCCTAGTGAAGAACATGACAGATAGAGTGATATTAGGAAATCCCTTTATGTGTCTATTGTATCCTTTCACCACGGATAGTGAAGGAATCACTACCCATCCTTTTGGCCAACCAATTAAGTTTGAGTTTCTCAGAGGACCTGAACAGAGTGAGATCACCATTCTCCAAGATGTCTCAGTTTCGAAGACCCTTAACCTTTCTTCCCTTGATAGGAAGACACAAACTCAAAACCCTGATTCTTCCATCACAATTGATGTCCCTTTTGATCCATTCCAAGGAACATTGTATTATTCTAATACTCATATTTTACATAAAAGAATTTGCTCCATAACATTGCATGCTTTAACAAAAGATGTTTTCAAAACCATGCAAATTCATGTTATTCATCCTTGGCAGGAAAAAGAGCAAAAATCTTATCCCACAGCAATGTGGCGTAAGTTGACTTCTTCAGCAGAGAAGAGGAACAAGGGGAAAGCACCGGCGTCGGGCTATCCTCAAGACAAAAGGACTCCTGCAGTAGGATCCCCTTTTGTAATGCATGAAGGTGCATCCTCTAAGGGAAACCGAAGAGGGTCAACATCCCTTCAGGATTGTGTCCCGGCAGAGGTGACATACTCCAGTTGTGACATGGATATTATTTTGCAGGAAGTTTTAGAAAAAGAATTACAATGGGAAAAAGGTTCTTTCAAAGACCTCCCTTTCTCCATTAAATTTATCCTTGATAACTTCCAAGCAGCCTAGACCCTAAATAAAAATAGCCTTTTCCAAAGAACCCTCAAAACCCTAGAAATATACCTAGTCAATCTTGAGGTTCAAAATAATGTTATCACTAGTCAACTCTTTGGCAAAGAGGATATCCATTCAATGGATAAAATGACTATTATGGGCACTGATTATGCAAAGTTCAGCCTTAAGGCTCAAACTATCCTAAGAAGTGCTATTGCCAACTTGCCCCCAGAAATACAAACTAATATTTTTGGTTGCAAGACTATGTTCGAATCCTATGATCAATGGCGCGAACACTTCAGAGTTCTGGTCACCACCCATTTCCCAGTTATTGGAGAACATAGGGATGTTAATGCAGAAGTTGATCGTGCCCTTGCTCAGTCTTTATGGGAACAATATTTTGGTAGCAGCCACAGAGCCTATGAGAAACGCCATCCTTTCCCTGGTCTTATAATCAATTATGAGGACGGTGCAGATGATGGAACAGAAGAAGAATTCATGAACTCAAGCTGGCTTTCCAGAATGTTTGAACATGGGTTTGTTAGACTAATCAAGCTAACACGCCATGACCAAATTATCCAGTTCCCACAAATTATACAACAAGTTGTCAGAAAGATTAGAAGTCCATTTGTTTCCATTATATGCTGGAGCACTCTACCACAATGGGATGGTAACAATTGGATGACAGTCATTCCCTCCAAACACCTTGTTCTCATCAATGGTTACACCTACCAAGGTCCCTGGTTTGAAGGAGACTCTTATTTATCCTACAAAGAACCCAATGACCTTGTAGATTGCCGACGTAACTATTTCACCAATGAGATTCTTACTGTTGCCCAAGATCTGTGGGCAAATTATCATTTTGTTGGTACCACAGGAAGAATTTCTGTCTTCACCACCAAACCATACTCCGAAGCAGCCATGAACCTCTAATGGATTAAATACAATAATGATCCACGACGTTTCATTGCTAGACCACCAGATTATGAAGCCCTGAATTGGTGTGGTGTTCGTAACCAATTCGCTACCTTCCATGAACATGACTACCATCATAGTTCTCCTTCAGAGTATTATGACACGGACTAGCACCCATCTAACAACTCTGGCAGAAAAGCTAAAGACAGTAGATCAGATTTCTCCTGCCTCTTCAGCAGTTTCTGCAGCATTGGATTCCCTAGTTCCGATTCTCCAAATAGCACCAGTCACTATTTGGAACAGTTTCCAGACCCGGTTACTATGCAAGATTCTGCACAGCTACAGTACCCGGACAAAATACTATTCACCAAACAGTAAAGGTGAACAGTGATCCTGAAAAGCAAGGGGACAAAACACTATTCATGTACAGTGACCGTTACTGTTCACTCTACAGTTCCCCGACAAATAATCACGAAATTAATATTTGCTTTCGACTGAAATGATTATTCACCCGAGGTTAAAGCATCTCACCTTCCGGATTTTCAGCAGTCTTCAGCAGTTCCAGACGCTCCCTTCTCCTATAAAAGGCAGCCTCCTCTCCAGTCTGAAGCAGGCTTAATTCCCTCAAGCATTAATTTAGTTCTAAGTTCAGTCTCCTCTCTTTACAAGTTGTAAACAGATGGCTTTCTTAGTTTGTATCACAGTTTACACTGTTTGTAACCTGTACCTTTTACACTTCCGCACCCAGATGGCTATATTTACCCATCTCCCCCAGCCCTTGTAACTTACCCCCATTTGGTATCAGAGCCAAGTTTGGCCTATCGTAGCGTTGTAAGTTACAGTTTATTTTGTATCAATCAAGTTGGCCGGTTCTACCGCCATAGTTATCCATTATTTTCTGCATTATTATCATTATTTTGAATGTTCCTAATTGTTTTATTTTACATCTATTTTCTGACCACTCTCCAGTTACTATTCAGCATCTCTCCCATATCTCTTGTTACTGTTATTCTTTTGTTGGAAGGCTGAGCCTCCTATCTATCTGCTTTTGTTCATTGATTATTTGTTCATGTTGATCAATTGTTTCCCAGTTATCTGCTTCTTCTTGTTTCTGTTTTTATCCAGCCCATTTGTTGCAGATGTGTACTGTTGAGACTTGTAAGACCGTGATCTGTGCCGTTGTCAACCCAGTAAGACCAGTAAATCCCAGGCTGAGTGTGTGTCCCGCATCAAACAAGAAGTCCCGACGGGTAGGGCATGAGCGAAAGGGAGTTATCTCAGAGTAAGATTGTGGCAGTAGGAGGTTGAGTTGCGTGGATTAGGCAACTGTCTATGTGTACACCCTGTTTCAGATCTAAGGATAGATCCAGAAGTCTGAGGTTAAAGGTAATTAGGTTGTGATTGTCTAACTAAGCTTTTAATCATGAATATGAGAAGATTGTTTAGAAGTAACTCTTCCCCCAGCATTAGGTCTTCCAGTACATCCCTCAAAGAGATTCCCCAGTCGGATGGTGTAATCAATTTTGAGAGTTATCAGTCGTCAGATCTAGATCTAAAACTAGGAGATTGGAACATCCCTAAGGTTCCCACCGACAAGATCTATAAGTCTTCTTGGACCCTTAGAAATGCTTTCAAAACCAGCCTTAATGTCCGAACCATAGAACAGGTTTACAGTATCAACAAGGAGTACGAGACGTGCTACTTGTTACCTGAAGAAACCTTGGTAAGACATATGAATGACGGATATAATTATATCCACATTGGTTTAGTCCAGGTCGGAGTTAAACCCTTGATCAGAGAACGATTGAATGCTTCCATCCTTATGGCCCTTAGAGACACCCGTCATATAAGATTCAATGACAGCCTCTTAGGTACCATAGAAACCAGTCTTAGTAATGGTCCTGTCCATTTTGACTGCTTTCCCAACTTTTCAGTGGCTCTTGAAAACCCACATGTTATGAAAACTCTCACCCTCAATATCAAGACCTTTGGTACCCTTGTGTTACCCGGAGTCAGACAGCTGGCCTTGATATACAGAGTGTATTGCAAGTGCATGAGGACGAACTTCAATGTTCAAGCACTTGATAAAAGAGTTAAAGGAGAAACTACCCTGATCCAGACCACAGACACTAGAGCCAACATTCAGGTACCCAAAACCCTGAAGTGGTCACAGGTTACTTTCCCTCCAGATTGGATGATTGAGAATGAGAATTTTGCTCATCAGATCCAAAACCCAGCTAGGAACCCTGATCTGGATTTCGTCCAACAACTAGCCGATGGTAAGGTTAGAATAAGTTTTGACCATTCTAGATTAAGACCACCAGTAGGTTTACCATATTACACCCCATCAGGATATGATGAACTTAGCAATAGATCCCCAGTAGATCTACCCCATTAGGAGATTACCCCATGATCCATTACAAATGGGTAAGTTACCCATAGTCTTGTAACTTACCCCCATTTCTTCTGTTCCAAATAGGGGTAAGTTACAAGGGCTGGGGGAGATGGGTAAATATAGCCATCTGGGTGCGGAAGTGTAAAAGGTACAGGTTACAAACAGTGTAAACTGTGATACAAACTAAGAAAGCCATCTGTTTACAACTTGTAAAGAGAGGAGACTGAACTTAGAACTAAATTAATGCTTGAGGGAATTAAGCCTGCTTCAGACTGGAGTCGAGGCTGCCTTTTATAGGAGAAGGGAGCGTCTGGAACTGCTGAAGACTGCTGAAAATCCGGAAGGTGAAATGCTTTAACCTCGGGTGAATAATCATTTCAGCCGAAAGCAAATAGTAATTCCGTGATTATTTGTCGGGGTACTGTAGAGTGAACAGTAGCGGTCACTGTACATGAATAGTGATTTGTCCCCTTGCTTTTCAGGATCACTGTTCACCTTTACTGTTTGGTGAATAGTATTTTGTCCGGGTACTGTAGCTGTGCAGAATCTTGCATAGTAACCGGGTCTGGAAACTGTTCCAAATAGTGACTGGTGCTATTTGAAAATCCTAATCTTCATCCAGATTGTAACCCTCATAGGGATCCTATGAATCTTGGAATGGGTCAAAAGGATACTTGTTGACTGAGGCAGCCGAAGAGGAAGGAGAATCTTTTTCTTCTGACTCTAGCTTCTCAGCTTAGATCTGGATCTGTTTAGCAAGATCTTTAAGTTCTTTGCTAGTTTTTCCGGAGAATTGGACGGATTCTAGGCTGGACTGAGATCTTGTATTATAAGGAATGGTTCTCTGGATAGGAGGGGGGAAATCTTTGTCAATCTTGCGGATGACCTCATTGAATCTGAAACTATCCCACCATTTTACAGAGAATTCCCTATCTAACAGGTTATCATGGAGTGCATAATTCCATCTGCTTATCCAGTGGATTCTGTACATGACTGTCATATGCAGAATTGCTGGAAATTGTGAACCATGTACTGAGGCTTGGTGTCTGGAGCCGAAATACCTGAGAGCATCCTGTAAAGGTTCTGGGAAAATTTGTGGAATTGAACCAAACATCTCCCACCACTTTAGGAACCATGAAGGTATTTGACTAGAGAATCCTTTATCAAACATTATAAACCAGGAATGATCAAAGTCCTGATTCTGATAGAATAAGATTTTCTCAAAGGCATCCATGTAGTCATAGTAACTGTACTGGAGTTCTGTGAGACCTGTGGTTTTTGTGAGTGTTTTGAGGAGAGAGGGATGCTGTCCCCAATCAGAACAACTAACAAAAATTTTGATGATGAATTTGTGGTAGAGAACCTGTGAAGGGTCTCTTTTATTCATGATGTTTTCTATTCGAGCAGAATCTTCTTGAAGGAGAATGCTCTTGTAGAACCTGATATTTTTCCCGGGGCTTTTGGGTAGAAAGTGCCAACCATTGGGTAAAATTTCCATGGCCAGGGCTAAGGAATCTGTTATATGGACCAGATGAGGTTCTATATAAGAGATATGCTGGACAAATGGTTTTTTGACATAGCAGGAGGTGGATTGTTTGGTTTGGTAAGAAGGTTTTTGGGGCACAATGGGTCCAAAAGGGTCTTCAACAGTGTATGGGGTGATTTGTCTTGGGGGAGGGGAGGCCAAGGCAGAACTGTAACTGGGATGTCCTGGGGTTGGTCTTTGGTAGTTGGGTCGTGGGATGGTTGAGACAACATATCTGTTGGCAATGGTAGAGGCAGGAAGTGGAACTAACTGTTGACCAGGAGGGTTCTTGGCCTGACTGGTACTCGAGGTAGTTTGTTGTTTAGGAAGTTTTGGGGGTTGGGGTTGTACGGGTTTTTTCCCGGACATCTTGGTTTAGACACTGCAAAAATTCACGGGTTAGGAAGTCAGGAATACAGTTATGAGTTCCTTCTATGAATTCAATGTCAAAATCAAAAACTGATAGAATGGCTTGCCATCTTGCAAAAATTTGTTTTGATGCAATGTTTTGAACATCCTTTTCTAAAACATGTTTTGCAGATTTGCAATCAATGCGTACTAAAAATTTTTGATTCAAAAGGTCACTTTGAAATTTTGAAATGCATAGTACTATAGATAGAATCTCCTTTTTAATAGTACTATAATTAGTCTGAGTGGGAGTCCAAATTCCTGAATGGAAACAGACAATCTGTTCAGGGGAAGTGGGACTAGCACGCTGGAGGAGAATGCCACCATAACCAATGTTAGAGGCATCAGTCTGAACAATCTTGAAAGAATTATCTGAAGGAATTCCTAGACATGGGAGGGTCTTGACATATTTTTTTGTGGCTTGGACAACAGCAGTATGGTGTGGGGTCCAAGGGGGAGGGCTAGCACGGAGTCTATCAAAAAGAGGCTTGCATTGTTGCCGAAGATTTTGATAGAAGTCTGCTACGTAATTAAGGGATCCTAGAAATCTTTGGAGTTGTGTCTTTTCTAGGATTTCATCAGGAAACTTGTCAACAAATTGAATAGCTCTATCTATGGGTTTGATAACACCATGGTGGATATCAAAGCCTAAGAATCGAACTTTGGTTTGAAAAAGTTTGATTTTTGGAGCTGAAACAACAAGACCATTGAGCTTGATTGTATGTAAGAATGCTCGGAGGTGCTTTCTATGTTGGTCCAGGGATTCTGAGAAGATGAGTACATCATCAATGTACACAATGATATGGGTGGAGAATGGGTTGAATATCTCATTCATGATGTTTTGGAATTCAGAAGGTGCATTTTTGAGACCGAAGGGCATTACATTCCATTCGTAATGGCCAAAGGGTGTGGTGAAGGCTGTTTTGTAACGGTCAGACTCTCTGATTTGTATTTGCCAAAATCCACTTTTCATGTCAAACTTACTGAAAACCACTGCTTTACTAAGCCAGTTAACTAAGTCTTTTTTGTTAGGGATTGGGTATCTTATCCATTCTAAGACTTTGTTAAGGGACTTGTAATTGATAACCAATCTAGGGACGCCTCTCTCAATCTCAGCATTTTTCTGGACATAAAAGGCTGGACAGGACCAGGGGGACCTAGATTTTCTGATGATTCCCTTTTTGAGGAGATCCTCAATTTCTGCTTTACAGGTATCCATGAGTTCTTGATTCATTTGGATAGGCCGGGCTTTAGTTGAGATGTCCTTTTCATGGAAATCTTTGACATAGGGGAGAGCAACCTCATGCCTCCGTCTGTGCCAAAAGGCTGTTGGAAGATCAGAACAGACTTCTTTTCTAAGTTTTTCTTCAAATTTTCTGATCTCATCTTGGATGGATTTACAAACCAACTGTTCCTCAATTTTTTTGTATTTTAAATCATCCTGGAGGTAGTTGAGATGGTGAGTTTTGGCATGTATAAGGTTAAGGGTCTTAGATACAGCGACTTCCTGGAGAGTACTAATATCTCTAGGTTCAGGGCTTCTAAGAAACTTAAACTTAACTGGTTGGCCAAAAGGATGGGCAGTGATTCCTTCACTATCCGTGGTGAAAGGATACAACAGACACATAAAGGGATTTCCTAATATCACTCTATCTGTCATGTTCTTGACTAGGACAAATGTGGTTTTGAAACATGTGTTGTCCTGGCATACATGGGCTTTTGGTATTTTGAATTCAATCTGCATTTTACCTCCACTTGCAGAAGTTAACCTTTCCTTGGTTTTTCTGAAGTATTTGGAGGGAATGATTCCTTCCTGAATGCAGTTGAGATCAGCACCTGAATCCATCAAGGCTATGGTCTCGAATTCAAAATCTTTACTTATGACAATCCTGACTTTGGAGTGCCATTTCTGGAAGTTAATCCTACTGATGGTTACCAAGAACTTGTCATTGGGTGGGACAGGGTCTTGAATCTGAACCATTTCTGCAGTTGGGTTAACTGTTTCATCAACTTCATCATCAGAAAGGTTCTGGTATGAGGTTCCTGCCTCATTGTGTTGATGAGAAGTACTTTCCAGATTTTTCAATCTTTGATCAAGGAAATTGTGATCAACTCTAAGGATGGTTAGCTCTTGCTTAAGGGTCCTAACCTCAGACTTGGTTTCCTTGATTTCCTTTTGAAGGTCGTTGACTGTGACTTCCTTCTTGGATTTGGTAAATCTTCTGTAGATTTGTTCCAAATTAACTTTGGGATCTTCAAGCTTAGTTTCAGGTTTACTGGTTTCCTTAACTAAGGTTAGCTTAAACTCTGTAAACTTTTGAGCTTTGGTGACTGGGTCTTCGATCTGTTCTATGAGATCTAAGAGGAGCTCTTCTTGCTTAGAGAGTACATTGATAGTTTTGTTCCTACAACAACTATCCATGCATGGTATGGGTTCATCTGGGCCACTAGAGGTGCTAGATGAAACTCTAAAGGAATCAGAGGCTGTTTGGTAGATCTGACGAATCTCATCGCTAGAAGTCTCACTGTCTGAGTGGTTGAGTTCTAGGAGTCTAAAGATTTCATCTTTTCCTGCTTGGTCACTAATGAGGGTATTGATAAGGGATTTGGCCTTAGCTTTACACTCTTTTCTGAAATGACCTTTCTTTCCACAGTTGAAGCATTTTCCTGATGCTTTGGGTATGAACTTGCCTGTGGACTTTGATTTGGATTTACCTTTCTTATAGAAATCATCCTTGCTAGACTTCTCCTTTCTATAATACTTGGCTTTGGTTTTCTTCCTAAACAAATGCTCAGGGGATTCTTTGCCTCTGTATTTGGATTTTCTTTTAGGAAGGATGGAGGGTAAGCCGTACTGTGTACAGAAGTTTCCTACTTCGTACTTGGCTTTTCCTTTACTGGCTTTACTCTGGATTTTGAGATCTCTGCACATCTTCATTCCTTCACTTCGAATGGTGCTAGAGATGTCACCATAGGTTAGGTTATCATAATCTATGACACCTAAGGGGTTACACAAGGTTTCTTTAACCTTTTCTCCAAAAAGGGTAGGTAAACCATTGATGAACTTCTCCTTCCAAAATGGAGAGTTACAATCACTTCTGTGCATGACTCTGGTAGTAAACACATCTTCGTACCACCTAAAGTCGCCAAGGGTTTTACATCTAAGGTTACTCAACTGGTCGTAAATCCTAGATGTGATGTTGCTGGGTTTTCCTACGAAGTGTTTCATGATCGTATAGACCAGGGTATTGACTCCGTCAGGAATACCACTACCTCTATCTGTATCAAAGATGGGGAGTCCTTCCTCATCTTTCTGGACAGCATGCCTAATGTCGTCCCTAGATTCTTCTGTGAGGCAATTGTTCCACCACTGGAGGAGTTTACCTGTGAATCCTAAGGAAATGAGTCCTATGACCTCAGTATGGGAATGTCCTTCACTGATGTAGTTGTTGGCTACCATGGTCATATGCTGGAGTCGGTTAAGGATCTCTTGTTCAGACAAACCATCTATGCTCCATTCATAGAGTTTACCTGAAGTGACAGAGAACTGGTTACTAAGATTTCTTTCCTCGAACTGGAGGTCAGGGGGTGTAGGTCTGGGATACCAATTTCTGGTTAGGCTAGTAGGGGTTACCTTGGGGTTGGTAAGCCTTTTGACCTCTAAATCCCTAAACTGGCTTTCTAGGTGTTCTATCTCCTTTTCACTATCTGAGGAGGTTGTGCTAGAACTGCTAGAAGCTGTGTGGACGTCTAAAGCAACTAATCTATTGGTTTCTAGACGGGGATCAATACTGGTTGAAGTACTAACTGGTGAAGGGGTGACTGGTTCCTGCTTCACTAGTTCTGCAAGTTTTTGGTTGACTATCTCTAAGGCTGTTCTATCCTTAGATCTAAGGCTGGGTTGCTTAGTTGTAGGAAGCTTGGCTAAAGGTTTTTCTAAGACTTTGACAGGTTTGCTAGGGCTTCCTGGCTGGGGAATGACCTTGCTCTCTATTCTGTCTTCTATCCTATCAAGCTGTTTTCCTATAACACCTAAGCACTGGTTGGTGTAGTTGTTTTGCTCTATGACCTTCTTCACTACCATTTCTTCGTGAGTGGTAGGGGTTTTGAAGGGAGAGGCAACTAGATCTGTTCCACGGTGGTTGAAGACTATGGCTTCTTGGGGTGGATGGTGAGATCTAACAACTTCTGGGGGTTTGGGTTTGCCACTAGCGTCTTTACTAGGGGGCTTTGTCCAATTGGTTTTGGTGAAAACACAAGACTTTTTGTGCCACTCAAAATGTTTCTCAAAGTATTCAAAGAAAGGGACATTGCTAGATATCTCTTTCATGAAGGTCTGCCAATTTGCGAGAACTTCTTTCTTTTGGTCAAGGGTATGGTTGGCTCTATAGGCTTCTCTTTTGAGTCTGTTTTCTTCTGACTCAAACTCCTTGCCTAGGGCATCCATATCATGAGTGAACTCTTTCCTGATAACCATAAGCTCGTAATCGATTCCAGGTTCTTCCTGAAATGGATCATGGGGTTCCTGTTGGTAGGGATTTACCATATCACTACTTGTTGGTGATGGCTTGTTCGGACTTTTCTTTTCGTCCTCATCAACAACTGATTCTTGTCTGGCTGTGTAGCAGGGTGTGCTAACCTGGGATTTGGTCTGAACACCTTGGAGCTCTAGATCTAAGTCTCTTCTGGACTTAGGAAAGGATGCTAGAGGTCTGGATGTACTACACTGGGATGCAGGTCTATCTCTTAAGAGATTAGGTGGCTGCCTAAAGGGTAGATCTACTGGGGATCTATTGCTAAGTTCATCATATCCTGATGGGGTGTAATATGGTGAACCTACTGGTGGTCTTAATCTAGAATGGTCAAAACTTATTCTAACCTTACCATCGGCTAGTTGTTGGACGAAATCTAGATCAGGGTTCCTAGCTGGGTTTTGGATCTGATGAGCAAAATTCTCATTCTCAATCATCCAATCTGGAGGGAAAGTAACCTGTGACCACTTCAGGGTTTTGGGTACCTGAATGTTGGCTTTAGTGTTTGTGGTCTGGATCAGGGTAGTTTCTCCTTTAACTCTTTTATCAAGTGCTTGAACATTGAAGTTCGTCCTCATGCACTTGTAATACACTCTGTATATCAAGGCCAGCTGTCTGACTCCGGGTAACACAAGGGTACCAAAGGTCTTGATATTGAGGGTGAGAGTTTTCATAACATGTGGGTCTTCAAGAGCCACTGAAAAGTTGGGAAAGCAGTCAAAATGGACAGGACCATTACTAAGACTGGTTTCTATGGTACCTAAGAGGCTGTCATTGAATCTTATATGACGGGTGTCTCTAAGGGCCATAAGGATGGAAGCATTCAATCGTTCTCTGATCAAGGGTTTAACTCCGACCTGGACTAAACCAATGTGGATATAATTATATCCGTCATTCATATGTCTTACCAAGGTTTCTTCAGGTAACAAGTAGCACGTCTCGTACTCCTTGTTGATACTGTAAACCTGTTCTATGGTTCGGACATTAAGGCGGGTTTTGAAAGCATTTCTAAGGGTCCAAGAAGACTTATAGATCTTATCGGTGGGAACCTTAGGGATGTTCCAATCTCCTAGTTTTAGATCTAGATCTGACGACTAATAACTCTCAGAATTGATTACACCATCTGACTGGGGAATCTCTTTGAGGGATGTACTGGAAGACCTAATGCTGGTGGAAGAGTTACTTCTAAACAATCTTCTCATATTCATGATTAAAAGCTTAGTTAAACAAGCACAACCTAATTACCTTTAACCTCAGACTTCTGGATCTATCCTTAGATCTGAAACAGGGTGTACACATAGACAGTTGCCTAATCCACGCAACTCAACCTCCTACTGCCACAATCTTACTCTGAGATAACTCCCTTTCGCTCATGCCCTACTCGTCAGGACTTATTGTTTGATGCGGGACACACACTCAGCCTGGGATTTACTGGTCTTACTGGGTTGACAACGTCACAGATCACGGTCTTACAAGTCTCAACAGTACACATCTGCAACAAATGGGCTGGATAAAAACAGAAACAAGAAGAAGCAGATAACTGGGAAACAATTGATCAACATGAACAAATAATCAATGAACAAAAGCAGATAGATAGAAGGCTCAGCCTTCCAACAAAAGAATAACAGTAACAAGAGATATGGGAGAGATGCTGAATAGTAACTGGAGAGTGGTCAGAAAATAGATGTAAAATAAAACAATTAGGAACATTCAAAATAATGATAATAATGCAGAAAATAATGGATAACTATGGCGGTAGAACCGGCCAACTTGATTGATACAAAATAAACTGTAACTTACAACACTACGATCAGCCAAACTTGGCTCTGATACCAAATGGGGGTAATTGACTCACCATGGGGGAGATGGGTAAATATAGCCATCTCTTGTTGGTGTAAAAGGATCCCCTATTTCTGCAGTAGGATCCCCTTTTGTAATGCATGGCTCTGATACCAAAGGTTTTTCTAAGGCTTTGACAGGTTTGCTAGGGCTTCCTGGCTGGGGAATGACCTTGCTCTCTATTCTGTCTTCTATCCTATCAAGCTGTTTTCCTATAACACCTAAGCACTGGTTGGTGTAGTTGTTTTGCTCTATGACCTTCTTCACTACCGTTTCTTCGTGAGTGGTAGGGGTTTTGAAGGGAGAGGCAACTAGATCTATTCCACGGTGGTTGAAGACTATGGCTTCTTGGGGTGGATGGTGAGATCTAACAACTTCTGGGGGTTTGGGTTTGCCACTAGCGTCTTTACTAGGGGGCTTTGTCCAATTGGTTTTGGTGAGAACACAAGACTTTTTGTGCCACTCAAAATGTTTCTCAAAGTATTCAAAGAAAGGGACATTGCTAGATATCTCTTTCATGAAGGTCTGCCAATTTGCGAGAACTTCTTTCTTTTGGTCAAGGGTATGGTTGGCTCTATCGGCTTCTCTTTTGAGTCTGTTTTCTTCTGACTCAAACTCCTTGCCTAGGGCATCCATATCAGGAGTGAACTCTTTCCTGATAACCATAAGCTCGTAATTGATTCCAGGTTCTTCCTGAAATGGATCATGGGGTTCCTGTTGGTAGGGATTTACCATATCACTACCTGTTGGTGATGGCTTGTTTGGACTTTTCTTTTCGTCCTCATCAACAACTGATTCTTGTCTGGCTGTGTAGCAGGGTGTGCTAACCTGGGATTTGGTCTGGACACCTTGGAGCTCTAGATCTAAGTCTCTTCTGGACTTAGGAAAGGATGCTAGAGGTCTGGATGTACTACACTGGGATGCAGGTCTATCTCTTAAGAGATTAGGTGGCTGCCTAAAGGGTAGATCTACTGGGGATCTATTGCTAAGTTCATCATATCCTGATGGGGTGTAATATGGTGAACCTACTGGTGGTCTTAATCTAGAATGGTCAAAACTTATTCTAACCTTACCATCGGCTAGTTGTTGGACGAAATCTAGATCAGGGTTCCTAGCTAGGTTTTGGATCTGATGAGCAAAATTCTCATTCTCAATCATCCAATCTGAAGGGAAAGTAACCTGTGACCACTTCAGGGTTTTGGGTACCTGAATGTTGGCTCTAGTGTCTGTGGTCTGGATCAGGGTAGTTTCTCCTTTAACTCTTTTATCAAGTGCTTGAACATTGAAGTTCGTCCTCATGCACTTGTAATACACTCTGTATATCAAGGCCAACTGTCTGACTCCGGGTAACACAAGGGTACCAAAGGTCTTGATATTGAGGGTGAGAGTTTTCATAACATGTGGGTCTTCAAGAGCCACTGAAAAGTTGGGAAAGCAGTCAAAATGGATAGGACCATTACTAAGACTGGTTTCTATGGTACCTAAGAGGCTGTCATTGAATCTTATATGACGGGTGTCTCTAAGGGCCATAAGGATGGAAGCATTCAATCCTTCTCTGATCAAGGGTTTAACTCCGACCTGGACTAAACCAATGTGGATATAATTATATCCGTCATTCATATGTCTTACCAAGGTTTCTTCAGGTAACAAGTAGCACGTCTCGTACTCCTTGTTGATACTGTAAACCTGTTCTATGGTTCGGACATTAAGGCTGGTTTTGAAAGCATTTCTAAGGGTCCAAGAAGACTTATAGATCTTGTCGGTGGGAACCTTAGGGATGTTCCAATCTCCTAGTTTTAGATCTAGATCTGACGACTGATAACTCTCAGAATTGATTACACCATCTGACTGGGGAATCTCTTTGAGGGATGTACTGGAAGACCTAATGCTGGTGGAAGAGTTACTTCTAAACAATCTTCTCATATTCATGATTAAAAGCTTAGTTAAACAATCACAACCTAATTACCTTTAACCTCAGACTTCTGGATCTATCCTTAGATCTGAAACAGGGTGTACACATAGACAGTTGCCTAATCCACGCAACTCAACCTCCTACTGCCACAATCTTACTCTGAGATAACTCCCTTTCGCTCATGCCCTACCCGTCGGGACTTATTGTTTGATGCGGGACACACACTCAGCCTGGGATTTACTGGTCTTACTGGGTTGACAACGGCACAGATCACGGTCTTACAAGTCTCAACAGTACACATCTGCAACAAATGGGCTGGATAAAAACAGAAACAAGAAGAAGCAGATAACTGGGAAACAATTGATCAACATGAACAAATAATTAATGAACAAAAGCAGATAGATAGGAGGCTCAGCCTTCCAACAAAAGAATAACAGTAACAAGAGATATGGGAGAGATGCTGAATAGTAACTGGAGAGTGGTCAGAAAATAGATGTAAAATAAAACAATTAGGAACATTCAAAATAATAATAATAATGCAGAAAATAATGGATAACTATGGCGGTAGAACCGGCCAACTGGATTGATACAAAATAAACTGTAACTTACAACACTACGATCGGCCAAACTTGGCTCTGATACGAAATGGGGGTAAGTTACAAGGGCTAGGGGAGATGGGTAAATATAGCCATCTGGGTGCGGAAGTGTAAAAGGTACAGGTTACAAACAGTGTAAACTGTGATACAAACTAAGAAAGCCATCTGTTTACAACTTGTAAAGGGAGGAGACTGGATGGAACAGAAGAAGAATTCATGAACTCAAGCTGGCTTTCCAGAATGTTTGAACATGGGTTTGTTAGACTAATCAAGCTAACACGCCATGACCAAATTATCCAGTTCCCACAAATTATACAACAAGTTGTCAGAAAGATTAGAAGTCCATTTGTTTCCATTAGATGCTGGAGCACTCTACCACAATGGGATGGTAACAATTGGATGACAGTCATTCCCTCCAGACACCTTGTTCTCATCAATGGTTACACCTACCAAGGTCCCTGGTTTGAAGGAGACTCTTATTTATCCTACAGAGAACCCAATGACCTTGTAGATTGCTGGCGTAACTATTTCACCAATGAGATTCTTATTGTTGCCCAAGATCTGTGGGCAAATTATCATTTTGTTGGTACCACAGGAAGAATTTCTGTCTTCACCACCAAACCATACTCCGAAGCAGCCATGAACCTCCAATGGATTAAATACAATAATGATCCACGACATTTCATTGCTAGACCACCAGATTATGAAGCCCTGAATTGGTGTGGTGTTTGTAACCAATTCGCTACCTTCCATGAACATGACTACCATCATAGTCCTCCTTCAGAGTATTATGACACGGACTAGCACCCATCTAACAACTCTGGCAGAAAAGCTAAAGACAGTAGATCAGATTTCTCCTGCCTCTTCAGCAGTTTCTGCAGCATTGGATTCCCTAGTTCCGATTCTCCAAATAGCACCAGTCACTATTTGGAACAGTTTCCAGACCCGGTTACTATGCAAGATTCTGCACAGCTACAGTACCCGGACAAAATACTATTCACCAAACAGTAAAGGTGAACAGTGATCCTGAAAAGCAAGGGGACAAAACACTATTCATGTACAGTGACCGTTACTGTTCACTCTACAGTTCCCCGACAAATAATCACGAAATTAATATTTGCTTTCGACTGAAATGATTATTCACCCGAGGTTAAAGCATCTCACCTTCCGGATTTTCAGCAGTCTTCAGCAGTTCCAGACGCTCCCTTCTCCTATAAAAGGCAGCCTCCTCTCCAGTCTGAAGCAGGCTTAATTCCCTCAAGCATTAATTTAGTTCTAAGTTCAGTCTCCTCTCTTTACAAGTTGTAAATGGTAAAGCTTGCAGAACTAGTGAAGCAGGAACCAGTCACCCCTTCACCAGTTAGTACTTCAACCAGTATTGATCCCCGTCTAGAAACCAACAGATTAGTTGCTTTAGACGTCCACACAGCTTCTAGCAGTTCTAGCACAACCTCCTCAGATAGTGAAAAGGAGATAGAACACCTAGGAAGCCAGTTTAGGGATTTAGAGGTCAAAAGGCTTACCAACCCCAAGGTAACCCCTACTAGCCTAACCAGAAATTGGTATCCCAGACCTACACCCCCTGACCTCCAGTTCGAGGAAAGAAATCTTAGTAACCGGTTCTCTGTCACTTCAGGTAAACTCTATGAATGGAACATAGATGGTTTGTCTGAACAAGAGATCCTTAACCGACTCCAGCATATGACCATGGTAGCCAACAACTACATCAGTGAAGGACATTCCCATACTGAGGTCATAGGACTCATTTCCTTAGGATTCACAGGTAAACTCCTCCAGTGGTGGAACAATTGCCTCACAGAAGAATCTAGGGATGACATTAGGCATGCTGTCCAGAAAGATGAGGAAGGACTCTCCATCTTTGATACAGATAGAGGTAGTGGTATTCCTGACGGAGTCAATACCCTGGTCTATACGATCATGAAACACTTCGTAGGAAAACCCAGCAACATCACATCTAGGATTTACGACCAGTTGAGTAACCTTCGATGTAAAACCCTTGGCGACTTTAAGTGGTACGAAGATGTGTTTACTACCAGAGTCATGCACAGAAGTGATTGTAACTCTCCATTTTGGAAGGAGAAGTTCATCAATGGTTTACCCACCCTTTTTGGAGAAAAGGTTAAAGAAACCTTGTGTAACCCCTTAGGTGTCATAGATTATGATAACCTAACCTATGGTGACATCTCTAGCACCATTCGAAGTGAAGGAATGAAGATGTGCAGAGATCTCAAAATCCAGAGTAAAGCCAGTAAAGGAAAAGCCAAGTACGAAGTAGGAAACTTCTGTACACAGTACGGCTTACCCTCCATCCTTCCTAAAAGAAAATCCAAATACAGAGGCAAAGAATCCCCTGAGCATTTGTTTAGGAAGAAAACCAAAGCCAAGTATTATAGAAAGGAGAAGTCCAGCAAGGATGATTTCTATAAGAAAGGTAAATCCAAATCCAAGTCCACAGGCAAGTTCATACCCAAAGCATCAGGAAAATGCTTCAACTGTGGAAAGAAAGGTCATTTCAGAAAAGAGTGTAAAGCTAAGGCCAAATCCCTTATCAATACCCTCATTAGTGACCAAGCAGGAAAAGATGAAATCTTTAGACTCCTAGAACTCAACCACTCAAACAGTGAGACTTCTAGCGATGAGATTCGTCAGATCTACCAAACAGCCTCTGATTCCTCTAGAGTTTCATCTAGCACCTCTAGTGGCCCAGATGAACCCATACCATGCATGGATAGTTGTTGTAGGAACAAAACTATCAATGTACTCTCTAATCAAGAAGAGCTCCTCTTAGATCTCATAGAACAGATCGAAGACCCAGTCACCAAAGCTCAAAAGTTTACAGAGTTTAAGCGAACCTTAGTTAAGGAAACCAGTAAACCTGAAACTAAGCTTCAAGATCCCAAAGTTGATTTGGAACAAATCTACAGGTGATTTACCAAATCCAAGAAGGAAGTCACAGTCAACGACCTTCAAAAGGAAATCAAGAAAACCAAGTCTGAGGTTAGGACCCTTAAGCAAGAGCTAACCATCCTTAGAGCTGATCACAATTTCCTTGATCAAAGATTGAAAAATCTGGAAAGTACTTCTCATCAACACAATGAGGCAGGAACCTCATACCAGAACCTTTCTGATGATGAAGTTGATGAAACAGTTAACCCAACTGCAGAAATGGTTCAGATTCAAGACCCTGTCCCACCCAATGACAAGTTCTTGGTAACCATCAGTAGGATTAACTTCTAGAAATGGCACTCCAAAGTCAGGATTGTCATAAGTAAAGATTTTGAATTTGAGACCATAGCCTTGATGGATTCAGGTGCTGATCTCAACTGCATTCAGAAAGGAATCATTCCCTCCAAATACTTCAGAAAAACCAAGGAAAGGTTAACTTCTGCAAGTGGAGGTAAAATGCAGATTGAATTCCAAATACCCAAAGCCCATGTGTGTCAGGACAACACATGTTTCAAAACCACATTTGTCCTAGTGAAGAACATGACAGATAGAGTGATATTAGGAAATCCCTTTATGTGTCTATTGTATCCTTTCACCACGGATAGTGAAGGAATCACTACCCATCCTTTTGGCCAACCAATTAAGTTTGAGTTTCTCAGAGGACCTGAACAGAGTGAGATCACCATTCTCCAAGATGTCTCAGTTTCGAAGACCCTCAACCTTTCTTCCCTTGATAGGAAGACACAAACTCAAAACCCTGATTCTTCCATCACAATTGATGTCCCTTTTGATCCATTCCAAGGAACATTGTATTATTCTAATACTCATATTTTACATAAAAGAATTTGCTCCATAACATTGCATGCTTTAACAAAAGATGTTTTCAAAACCATGCAAATTCATGTTATTCATCCTTGGCAGGAAAAAGAGCAAAAATCTTATCCCACAGCAATGTGGCGTAAGTTGACTTCTTCAGCAGAGAAGAGGAACAAGGGGAAAGCACCGGCGTCGGGCTATCCTCAAGACAAAAGGACTCCTGCAGTAGGATCCCCTTTTGTAATGCATGAAGGTGCATCCTCTAAGGGAAACCGAAGAGGGTCAACATCCCTTCAAGATTATGTCCCGGCAGAGGTGACATACTCCAGTTGTGACATGGATATTATTTTGCAGGAAGTTTTAGAAAAAGAATTACAATGGGAAAAAGGTTCTTTCAAAGACCTCCCTTTCTCCATTAAATTTATCCTTGATAACTTCCAAGCAGCCTGGACCCTAAATAAAAATAGCCTTTTCCAAAGAACCCTCAAAGCCCTAGAAATATACCTAGTCAATTTTGAGGTTCAAAATAATGTTATCACTAGTCAACTCTTTGGCAAAGAGGATATCCATTCAATGGATAAAATGACTATTATGGGCACTGATTATGCAAAGTTCAGCCTTAAGGCTCAAACTATCCTAAGAAGTGCTATTGCCAACTTGCCCCCAAAAATACAAACTAATATTTTTGGTTGCAAGACTATGTTCGAATCCTATGATCAATGGCGCAAAAACTTCAGAGTTCTGGTCACCACCCATTTCCCAGTTATTGGAGAACATAGGGATGTTAATGCAGAAGTTGATCGTGCCCTTGCTCAATCTTTATGGGAACAATATTTTGGTAGCAGCCACAGAGCTTATGAGAAACGCCATCCTTTCCCTGGTCTCATAATCAACTATGAGGACGGTGCAGATGATGGAACAGAAGAAGAATTCATGAACTCAAGCTGGCTTTCCAGAATGTTTAAACATGGGTTTGTTAGACTAATCAAGCTAACACGCCATGACCAAATTATCCAGTTCCCACAAATTATACAACAAGTTGTCAGAAAGATTAGAAGTCTTTGCCAGAAACTGGATTTTTTTTTTTTTTTTTTTATGAACTCTACATTTTTTTGGTTAGAAATTGCTAGAATTTGGCCGAATCTAGCTAAATCCCACTAGATCTAGCCGGATCTGGTCGAGATCTCGCTAGATCTAGTATAGATCTCACCGGATCTAGCTTGTTTTTGCAGGATTTGGCCGGATTTTTTTGTAGCTCCAGTGGAGTTCGGGTTGCTCGGGTTTTGGAGATGCAAACCCGCCACTCGACCCGCCAGTGTCAGTTTTCAAGAACGAAAACCCGCCGCTGACCAACTGGACCTTCGGTTCAAGCCGAAATCGGGTCGGCGTCTGGTGGTTTAGCTAGGTTGGCAGTTGCCGGTTAGGTCTGGACAGCCCTACTCATGGCAATATGAGTTTCGATTAATGCAAGGGAATATTATTTGTTAGAGAAACTTTAATTTAGTGTTAAAGTGTTATTAGTTCAGCAAAGTATTTTTTCCTAGTGAGTCAATTTGTATAATTCAATAAGTTTTATATTTTGTGGAGGATAGTAATTAATTTCTATGATTGAATATAGGTCTTATTTAAGAGTGATTTGAGGCTTTTTGGAGTTTGTTTTGGCTAGACTTTCAGAGGGATTCAAGTGCTGTAAGTAATTATGCATAATATGCACAAGTTTCATCCTTTAGGTTCTTAGAAATTAAAGGTTTTCAAAAGTTACATTTATAAGCTTACATTTTAAAAGTTTATAAAAAAGCATTTTTACGTCATTGAAAGAGAAACTTCAACTTTTAAATAATGTTTTAAAGAGAAAATTTGAATTTTATATAACGTTTTGAATGTCTGAATCTCATTTAAAAGATAATTTTTAAACTAAACTATTTTCCGAAAATAATTGAGTTTCAAAGTAAGTTTTCTAAAAAGGTTCTTGTTCTTTAAATTTGTTAAAACCAAGTGATTCAAAGTCATATTCCTATTCTCCAAATGGTATTTAAAATGTTTCTTTCAGCAAATTGAAATTTCAGATTTACTCAAGAATTGTAATATATTTGTATAAATTCCTCAGTTCCTATTTGTTCTCTAAGGGAGTCAAGCATCCGTTGATTTATGTATCAATCTAATATTGAGATATTCGATATGCCTTTATTTTTGGAATAATTGTTATTATTATTTATTCTATGTTGTATAAACTTTGCTTTTTTTGTGATATGTGATAAAAAAATAAGTGTTTTGGAATTGATCAGTTATATCAGATATATGTGTAAATCCGCTTACAAGATTGTATGTGAGAATATGTGTTAATCCCTCACCAGCAAGGGTTAGATGTTGGTATCCACTCACAAGATTGTATGTGAGAATATGTGATGTGTATATGTGACACTGTGCTCTGATCAATTATGTGTATGTGTTTTCTAATGATTTTAAGATGTGATTACATATGTATTAAGTGATTCATTATATGTTTTGGAATACTTATTTTTGATATTATTGAATGAGTTTGTGAAAAAAATAAAAATACTCGTGCTTTGCTTGATTCTATTCCGTTGTGTATTCTATATAATTACTTACTAGATGTGTGGCTGACCCCATCAATTACTATTTTCAGATTAAAGTGTAGTTGGGAATATAGAACCTTTGGATCACTCTATAAGGTGCAAGGAAGAGTGTGGAAGTTGTAGGCGACTTCAGTATTACTTGAAGACTTATAGAATTTTAGTTACCTTTATTTGTAATTCATATTTTATATTTTGGAGATTATTTCCAATTTGTGGAGTTTAGATTTTTGTAAGAGGTTATTTATTAAGAGCATTGTTTCTTTGGAGTTTTAATTTATTTTGGATTAATTATGTTTATGGAGTTATATAAGATTAGCAATTTAGTCATGCATCTAAATTCATGTTCCATGGATTTGGGTTGTGACACACTGCCTGGCCACTTGTTGGCTTCTTCACATCGTGGCAATGTCCCACTCCGTCCAGAACTTGACTTTCACGTGCAGGGTGGACGGTATTGCCCCCATTGTGTGAATCCATGGCCTTCCTAGGATCGCCGTGTAAGGGGAAAAAAAGGCTACCACTATGAACGTTACCATCACCTCTTTGCCTTCCATATTCACAAGAAGCGCAATTTGCCCTTCTGGGATCACCATCCGGCCAATAAATCCCATTAGCAGCATATCATACTTAAGGAGATCTTCAAAATTATATATATATAAGGTTAAATTAAATGTCAGAAAAATGATTTTAAATTTTCTAACTTTATTTCTTATGCAATTTCTATTATTATTGGAGAACATCACTTTTTTGTTATGATTGGAAATATGGTTTCTATGATTAAAGTTTAGTTAGTTTTAAGTTTAAATTTAGTACTATGATTGTATTTAATTATTGATTATTGATTTAATTTTTTAAGTGAATGTAGCAGTTTATTTTAGTACACTATAAACTTTTTAATATTCTCAGTATGGACATCTCTATTTTATTTTATTTTTTACTTCTCCTTATAGCCTCTTTGTTTTCCAATGAACGTGATGTTTGATTTTTTTTTTTTTCTTTTCCTACTCTTTATTAGTTTTTTTTTTCTTTACCATCTCTCTCTCTCTCCATTGGCAACCTATTGTTTTCCAAAATTTGATGATGATTCTATGGCATTAAATATGCATTATTAGTTTCTTTATGTTATATTTAGTTTAATATCCACATTAATTTTTTAATTAAGTATTTCTAAAATGACATTTGTTTTCTATTTCCATTTTTCCTTTAATGTATTGTGTGTGAGAATGAGTGTTTCCCTAGCATTACTCCACTTTATGAGGACAATTTTATTTATCGAATTTTAAGTAAAACATTATATGTTTAATTTTTTTAATATAAAAAAGGAGAGGAAATATAAATAATTTAATGATATGGAGGATGTAGCTAAATTTAAATGTTGAGTAAAATAATATGAGAAGAAAAATAGAAAAACAAAAGATATAATAATAAACACCAAATTATCAAAAGCATGTTATGTAAAATAATAATAATAATTTTTTATATACTATTTTAAATTCTTTATAATGCAATATGATAACATTCAACAATCAAAATGAGCAAAATTAAAAAAAATATATATATATATAAAACTAAATCGCACCAACCTAAAATAAAGTTATAAGGAACACAAAAATTTGTCAACCTAAAACAAATATGTATGAAAATTTAAAAAAAAAAAAAAAAAAATCCACCAAAAAATTGAGAGAGAAACAACTTTTTTTGTGAGAAAAAAATTGTCCATAGAATGGAAGAGTGGATGACAAATTTATTCTAAAAGGATAATAATAAGAAGAAAAAAATAATAATAAAGGGAAAGAGGAAAAGCGATATTAAGGTAGAGGGTTTGGGGAGATGAAAAGATATAGGGAATGAGAAATGTTGGAAAAAATGTAAAATATTAAATTTTTAATTTTTTAAATAAAAAAGATGAGAAAATATAAATAATTTAATGATATGGAGGATCTCATCTTATTTCAATGTAAAATATAATAAGATGAGAAGGGAAAAAAAAAAAAAGCAAAAAAAAAAGAGAACAATAAACACTAAATTATCTAAATTATGCTATGTAATAGAATAATATTATTTTTTATATACTATCTTTAATTCTTTATAATGCAATAATATGATAACATTTAACAATCGAAGAGAATAAAAATAAATAAAACTTAAAACACAAAAATAAATATCATCAACCCAAATTAGAGTTCTAAAAAACACAAAAAATTGTCAACCTAAAGTAGAGATGCAAGAAAAAAAAATCCACCAAAAAATTGAGAGAGAGAGAGAGAGAGAGAGAGAGAAATAACATTTTTGTGAGGGATAACTATGTAAAGAATGGAAGAGAGGATAACAAATTTATAGTAAGAGGGTGTGAATAAGAAGAGACAAAATAAAGGAAGATGAAGAGAAAGATGAATAGTGATATTAAGTTAGAGGGTAGTGGGGAGATGAAAAGGTAAAGGAATGAGAAATGTTAGAGAAAGTGTAAATATTAAAAAAAAAAAGTGAATGTTAAAAAAATTATAGGAAAATTGGAAAGAGAAAAAGATAATGACATGGACGCTAATGTGACTTAACTGAAGCGTAGTAATAATAAATGCTGCGTTTCAGCTTTTAGATATATATAGATATAGACTAGAAAGTTTACATTGACACCTAAACTAGTAGATACAAAAATTTGAAAAAAAAATGATACCAAAATAAAAAGGAATTAATAAACAAATGATCCAAAAAAAAAAGAAAAAAGAAAAAAAAAACCAAGTACAATTCAAAGAATGAAACTGAAATAAGAAGAAGAAGAAAAGAACAACTTCACATAGGATGACAACCAAACAATGTTTTAACAAAAGAAAATTCCTTGTTTCTTGGCAATACCTTTACCCAAATACATTAATCAACAAATTCTAACCCAAAATATAATTCCAACAAAGGAAAATTTGGGCAATCCTTCTTGACCTTTCAATTTCAGTCGTTTGACGGTGGCAGTAGTCTAGTGGTATTTCTCTCTTCGTCCCACTGAATATGGAACCTCTGTTCTCTCTCAGTGTATATTGTTTGTTCATATTTTTTTTCTTTGTATTTTATTAATATTGAAAAGGTTTAAAACCAAGCAATTCCTTTTCTTTAAACGGTATTTTAACTTTATCAAAAAATAAATAAAAAGCACTCCCACACTACCACAATTCTACAATCCCACGTTTAGATTAAAAAGAAACACTCCCACCCAAAAAACACACTCCAATTCCTACGTTTAGACCTAAGGAAAAAATAAATAAATAAATAAAATAACCAATCCCTAATTTAACTCGAATGCCCCAAACTAAAGAATTCTTACCTAGATTCCTTAGTCAAAATCAAATTTAATCCAAACACCTAAATCGATATCAATCCGACCAAAATAACCAAATTTAAATAACAATTAATCCATATATTTTAACAATAAAAAAATAAAAAATAAACTTTACTGAGTCTAATGGTGGATAGAACTCTACGTACTCTATTTCACGATTTGGGTTTGCATATTAGAGAGTGGCAACGAGAAGAAAGATGGATGAGAGAAGTCATAGGTTTTGTGTAGCGTATGAGTAAATTATTAAAAAAATCTAAATCTAAACCAATTCAAACAAGAAATTCAAACCAAAATTATATTCAATTCCCAGATTTGAAAAAGAAAAGGAAAAAAACAATAACAATAACAATAACTTTATCGGTTATGGGTACACAACCTACCTCTCTGAGGTTGGCAAATTTTCTTTCTCTATGTGTTTGCAATTCTAGTGGTGTACATCTGGTGAGGAATCAGACGGGTATAGCAAGGTTTTTTTTCTTTTTTTTTTTCTTTTTCTATCGCAAGTTTTTTTTTTTTTTTTTTTTGGGAGCATTGCAAGTCTTGTATTTTAACCAATTATTTTTTATTTATATACTGAGAAACTATCAAACGGTGTTTTAATGTGAAACGGTATAATTTATCGCTTTTTTAGTGTGAACGTGGCTGAATTTAAGATAGGCATTTTTCCTACATGGCAGCACCTCCTTAATTACAAGAAAAGGCTTCTACTATTATATATAGTATATGATATAGATTTCATCGGTCTGTGTTTAGTTTCGTCAATCTCTTGTTCTTCCTCTATCTCCGCACAGCAAGCAAGTCTTCTGGTTGATTGAACTTTAAAGTTTAAAGGATGCAATTGAGTGAATAATTATGTTGGTCACGGGGTAGTTCTGTTCCTCAATCTCAATTCTTGTGCGCCTTACGAACTATATCTATGTCTCTCTATTTATGTCTCTCTATTTCTCTGTAACTATCTCTCTCTATCTCCGTATCTCAATACCTCTCTGGACCTTTCATCATATATAATTTTGACTAGTGAGTTTTTATTAAACTGGGAAACTATTAAAATGATGCTATTTCGCTATAGAAACAATATAAACTTTTGCTTTTTAATTGCAAGCGTGGCAGAATTTTAAATGGACATTTTTCCTACATAGCAGCACCTCCTTAATTACAAGAAAAGGCTTCTGCTATTATATAGTATATGATATAGATTTTGCCAGTCTGTTTATAGTTTCGTCGATCTCTTGTTTTTCCTCTATCTCTGCACATCAAGCAAGTCTTTTGGTTGATCAAACTTTAAAGTTTAAAGGATGCAATTAAGTGAATAATTATGTTGGTCACAGGGTAGTTTTGTTCCTCAATCTCAATTCCTGTGTGCCTTACGAACTGTATCTATGTCTTTATTTCTCTGTATCCGTCTCTCTCTATCTTTGTATCTCAATACTTCTATGGACTTTTCATCGTATTTAATTTTGACTAGTGAGTTTTTATTAAACTAGGAAACTGTTAACATGGTGCTTTTTCACTGCGGAAACAACATAAACTTTCGCTTTTTAATTGCAAGTGTGGCGGAATTTTAGATGGACATTTTTCCTACATAGTAGCATGACCTTAATTGTAGGAAAAGGCTTCTGCTTATATATAGTATACGATATTGATATGGATTCATTTAGTTGTTTTACTTTAATAAATTATTAAATTGTTGAATTTAATGTGTGAGTTTGTGTTTATGTTTATATTTATGTTAATGTTGTATTGCGTTGTGTGTGTGTGTGGGGAGGGGGGGGGGGGGGGGATTTACCTGGCCTTTATTTTAACGAAAAATGCATTACCACAAAAAATGCACAACTTTTGCCACATGCGATTCTCCATGTGACTAACTATGATTGGTGAAGAAAAAGTGGTAGCTCCATGTGAAAATGACAAATAACCAATTATAGTTTGCTACATAGGAGAATTGTGGCAAAGTAGTGAGTTTGTTTGTGATAGTAAAACCTTTATTTTAAACTAGAAGCAGATTGAACACCCACGTGACCTTCACATTGAAAATGTTGACCAACAAAAAGCTTTCCAAATGTGATCAAGAGAGGCATAACCAAGTTAAAGTTTCAAAGTAGTCCCTAAAGTTAAAATTCTAGCAACTATACTCATCCATGTTCACGAATACTTAAACCCTTTAAGGACTATGGGAAAAATATTTGAAATCAAAGTTCAATATCTAAGCTCTAAATAACCAAAATTCAATGAGAAATTCAATTCCTAGTTAGTATTACATTAGGTAAAAACCGAAAAGGTAAATTTTGTCAATTTTTCAAGAAAAGTGCTACATCCACAACAATTTTTACAACAAATTATAGGTGGTAAATGTTACCGTTTGGTTTTAATTGAATTTACCCCTCAAGAGCTTGCAAATTTTGTGCGGGCACAAGATCCGTCCATCCTGTTCTTGGCCAAAACTTGGGCAAATGAAGCTAGGCTAAAGAAACTCCGTGATGATTTACAATTTGATGAGCTTTGGGTGGTGGACCGTGTTACTTGAGCAGGTGGCCGTGCCTTTCTGTGAAAAAACTCAATGGACATTGTTATAGACTCGGCTTCTCTTAACCATATAGATGTCATTATCAATAAGGGGAAGGACGATGCTTGGAGGTTTACTGGGATATATGGCCATTCAGAGTCAGGTAGGAAAGGTGAGATGTGGGAGATGATAAAGGGGCTAAACCACAAATTTAGCTTACCATGGGTTTGCGCCAGAGATTTTAACGAAATCCTTAAGGGTCATGAAAAACTAGGAGGTGCGCCTAGGAGGGAATCTGAGATGAAGGCATTTAGAAATGTGGTGGACGAATGTGAATTGGTGGACCTGGGGTATACCGAACTTAAGTTCACGTGGAGAGGTACCAAACCGAGTGGGGTGGTGCTTGAAAGGCTTAACCGTGCCTTAGCAAACACCTCATAGCTAGAACTAAACCTAGAAACCCATGTGCAGCACTTTAGAGCTCACTCTTCAGACCATAACCCTATTTTGATCAAACTAGAGGGCATTGCACCATATCAGAATAAGCTATTTCACTTCGAATAGATGTGGTTGAGGGAGGAAGGGTGCAGGGAAACCAATAAGGCAGTTTGGGGCAACTCCATGGATATCAATTCAATGCCAATAGTTTCGGATAAGATCAAGAAATGTGGAGAAAAGGTTGTTTGAATGGAGTAAACATTCGTTTGGTAATATTAGGAGGTAGTTGGAGGAAAAAACAAAGGAGTTTATTAAAGCTGAATTAGCCGCAGCCAGTAGGTCTGATTGCGACGTGGTGTGAGTGATTCAAGTGAAGGTTAATGAGCTGCTTGAGAAGGAAAGTTTGATGTGGCAACAGAGAGCTAGGAGTTTATTCCTTAAGTCTGGGGATCGTAACACATGTTACTTTCATCAAAAACCTTCTCACAAGTATAAGAGAAATCGGATTCTTGGGCTCAAGAATAACAATGATGTATGATGTACTTCTTACCAACAGATTGCAGAGATTGCGGTTAGTTTTTATGAAAGATTGTTTACCTCTTCCCAACCTTTTGCCATGGATGTTGTTTTACAAGCTATTGAACCGAAGGTGACAAAGAGTATGAACTAGGAGCTTCTCAAGGATTTTACTCGAGAGGAAATTGATTTAGCTCTCAAACACATGGAACCGCTAAAAACCCCTAGGCCGGATGGTATGCCTCCTATTTTCTTTCAATCCTTTTGGTCTGTGATTGGTGATGAGGTTTCCTATGCTATTCTTGATTGCCTTAATAATTTTCATATTCCACATAATTTAAATCACACTTTTGTTACACTCATCCCCAAAGTTAAATGCCCTGAACTCATTTCAGAATTTAGACCCATTAGTTTGTATAATGTTATTTACAAATTAATGTCTAAAGTTCTAACTAACCGTTTGAAGAAGCTGCTGCCTTTTTTAATGTCAGAGAACCAAAGTGCTTTTTAGGAAGGAAAGGTGATCGCTGATAATATTTTGATGGCTTTTGAAACTCTCCATTACATGAAGCATCATTAGTCGGGGAAGATAGGTTTTATGGCCTTAAAACTTGATATGAGTAAGGCGTATGACCGGGTGGAATGGAGTTTCATGGAAGGTTTACTCCGGAAGATGGGGTTTCATAAGAGATGGGTTGCTTTGATGATGGACTGCATAACCACTGTTTCTTATTCTTTATTGATCAATGGGGAGCCTACAGGTGTAATTCATCCAAGCAGAGGTATTAGACAAGGGGATCCACTCTCTCCTTATCCTTTTCTCCTCTGCATTGAAGGTCTCAATGGGTTGATAAATCAGGCTGCTAGTATAGGAATTATTAGAGAATATCTATCTGTAGAAATGGGCCCCGACTTACCCACTTGTTTTTTGCAGATGATAGTATCTTATTTTGCAGGGCTACTAGCCAAGAGTGTCAGGCTATTCAAAGGATCCTTGGAGCCTATGAAGAAGCCTCTGGACAGCAACTAAACAGAACTAAAACTTTTCTATTTTTTAGCAAAAATGTCCCCCAAGTGATGCAGGAGGATATTATTACAATGCTTGGTGTGTCTGAGGTCAAACAGTATGAGAAGTATTTGGGTCTTCCCTCCTTTGTGCGGCTGGGCAAAAAAGCTAGGCTCCTTTACATCAAAGAGCGGATGTGGTCCAAAATTAAGGGGTGGAAGGAGAAATTACTTTGTCAAGCAAGTAGGGAGGTTCCCTTAAAAGCAGTGGTCCAAGCTATTCCGGCCTATTCAATGAGTTGCTTCAAATTACCTACGACTCTTTGCAATGAGATTGAGGACATGATACTTAAATTTTGGTGGGGGTAGCGAGGTGATAGAAGGAAGGTTCATTAGGTCAAATGGCTTAAGCTCTGTAAGCCAAAAAATAAAGGTGGTATGGGTTTCCATGAGTTGGAAAAGTTCAATGATGCTTTGTTGGCCAAACAAGTTTGGAGGTTGGCTTCCAATCATGACTCACTATTTTCTAGATTTTTCAAGGCCAAATTTTATCCAAACGGGTCAATCTTTGAAGCTAAGGATAACGTGGGATCGTATGCATGGAAAAGCATCCTTAAAGGTCGTGATATCATTAAAAGGGGTATGAGGTGGAGGATCAGCGATGGCTCATCAGTCCGAATTTACCAAGATAGATGGTTACCAGGCTTTGATCGTGATAGCATCACCTCTCCCATGTGGACATTACCTCGGATGCCACAGTCTCCATTCTTATCGACCATGATATCTGCCAATGGAGAGAGGATGAGATGGACAGTTTATTTATACCAAATGAAGCTTCTATTATCAAAGCCATCCCTCTTAGTTTTTCAAATATGAGGGACATGATTTTCTAGCCTAGAAGTCGAGATGGTGCGTATTCGGTGAAGTCGGGGTATAAGGTGCTGATGGAATTGAAAGAAGAGACTAAGACAGCAACTAGTGTGTCCTCTGTTGATGAAATGAAGAGTACGTGGAATGAAATCTAGAGCTTAAAGGTTCCAAATAGTATTAAAATCCTCATGTCGCAAGCTGGGACAGATTCCTTGCCTACAAATGTTAACTTGGCTAGGAGGAAGCTTTTGATAGAGCCTACATGTACCATGTGCAGTCAGGGTCCTGAGAATATGTTACATGTATTGTGGATGTGCCCACTGTTGTCCACAGTCTGGCAAGTGTTATTCCCTGACTTGGTAACGGCTTCTAGTTCGAGTTCAAGCTTCTTTAGTGTAATCCAGCTGGCACAGAATAACAACATGAGATTTGATTTGTTTGCTTGGACGGTCTCTCTGATTTGGCTTCGAAGGAATAAGGTCCGTCTTGGTGAAAATGTGGTCCCGCTGTCGAGAATTCCATCCATGGCTAGTGATGCACTTCAGGAATTTCACCAGCTCCGACCCATCCATGCTAAACTTCCTTAGACATCCAAAGCTGTGAAATGGCATCCTCCACCAATAGGCCTAGTGAAGGTGAACTTCGATGGGGCACTCTTTGCTCGGGAAAGTAAGGCTGGTCTTGGTGTGATAATCCGCAATGATAGCGGATTGGTTATGGCTTCTCTATCACAAAATATTCCACTACCTACATCGGAAGAGATGGTGGAAGTGTTAGCAACGTGTCAAGCTCTCTGGTTGGCCAAGGATTTGGGTTTTCAAAGGCTGATTGTTGAAGGAGATTGGAATCTATTATCAATGCCATCAACAGCGAGAATATGGCCTGGTCTGAGTATGGGCATATCTTGCAAGACATAGATTACTTATTTCATCTTTTTGTTCTGTTTCCTTTTGCCATGTTAGAAGACAAGGTAATTGTATGGTGCATTGTTTAGCTAGAAGAGCTATTTTTAGTTCCTTGGATGTTTGGATGGAGTCTGTTCCTCCAAACACGCTTGATGTCTAAAATGCTGATCTTCCTTTGATTGATTAATAAACTCCCTTGAGAGGGGCTTCTCAAAAAAAAAAAAAAAAAAAAAAAAATTATTATGAAAATGTTTTAGGCATAGCATTTCTCAATGCTAATACATCTTGGAATCAATCCACAAAAATCTTAGAAAATAAAATTATAAATTAGTGACCTAAACAAATCCTACTATCAATAGAATTTCTTACCTTGATTGGTTTCTTGATTTCCTTTTGGCTCCTAAAAATGGATCTTGCACCCTTCTTAACATTTTTTTTTCCTCAAATTTTGATGGTCATTAGATACCAAATATCTAGTTTCAATAAATATCTTGATAGAAATCAAAACCTTAGTGGTATGGTATGAGTTAACCCTGAAAACCAGTTCATCAAAAACGCTAAAGTTTTGAAGGCTCGCCATCACCAAGATTGGGGTTTCTCCTTCCTGACCGTCTCTCACCTCTTTCTATAATATATGTTTAATGAAGGAACCTAAAGAGTCCTAAATATCCCACCCAGATTTTCTAAATCTATTATTGTCCCCAATTTATTCAGGTAGATTTGGACTCCAAAGTTTATCTTAATAACTCTAAAGTCCTAGTCAAATTAAATTTCATTCACTTATCATTTCTTAAGCAGCACATAAGTAGTGGGAAATAGAATCCGAGTTAGAACACAAATTTCCAATCGAATAATAATTAAAAACAATCGTGCAGGGTGTTACCTGGACAACTAGGATATTTCTTAAAATAATATAAGAATTTTTCTCTCCACAGGTTTACCTTTTGATTGAAAGCATAGTTTTGTAGGAAAAATTAGGACTTCACAATTGTCCAAATAATGCAAAAAAAAAAATATATATATATATATATATATATATTTTGGATGGTTGGGATAAATCTTCCAAAGACTTGAGAAGCCTAAGGTTAGCCAAATTTGTGAGAAATGAACTTGAATCAATTTTAAGAGATTCTGTAACTTCTCTAGTTGCACAATAGGTTCAACTTATAAAAAAAAATCATATCACACTTATTTCTTGTCCAAAATCGATCAAATTTGTAATCATTCATGAGCTACAAATAGGTAGGTGAGTATGTTCCCCAAAAGGAATGGGGCAACAATGGAGAATACAGGAATACCCTACAGATTAAATCCTATAATTCTCTCTCTCTCTCTCTCTCTTTTCCTTTTCCTTTTTCTTTGGTCAAACTTGAGTAGCTTTCTAAGGATCTCATAACCACAATGTACATAAGCGGATCTACATGCTTCAAATCAAACATGGTATGGTTTATCTGTTGACTGTTGCAATGCAAATTCAGATAGAATAATTATTTCCATCTTCGAGGACAGTGAGTTGCACAAACCATATCCTAACGACCCTCTAACAATGTATCAGTTATCTCATTTGAACTGGAATTCATTCTATCATTTAAAGATGGATATGTCTCTGTAAGGCACCTTTCTGCATAAAATCCTGGTCGTCCAGGCTGAGCTAACAACACACTTTCACTATCCAACATCAAAAGCACAGATGGCATTGTTGGCCTCTCTTCCAGGCGCTGTTGGACACACAAAAGACCCACTTGAATATATCTTAGTGCTTCAGAAGCAGGGAATTGATTCTCAAGCAATACATCCATTAGTTCCAAGGCGTTTCCTTCTTGCCAAAGTTTCCATGCCTAAAATAATGTTAAGTTATATCAAAGCACAAGAATAAAATTTCCCTGTAAAGTAAAAATTATTTTCAACAATTTGGATAGGATCATATTTATTTTACTCACATGACCAAGGAGATTTAGTTTGTGGCCTGGATGAAAAAACAGCCTGTTCTTCTTGCCAATAAGTATTTCTAACAGTATAACACCAAAGCTAAAAACATCAGATTTGAAAGAAAAAAGTCCATCTATTGCGTACTCTGGAGACATATAACCACTGCATCCAACACAAAAAAAGAGAGATTTTAGTAGCAAAATACCAAAATGATATATATAAAGTAAGCATGTGTTTACTTACTAAGTTCCAACAACTCTCTTCGTCTTTGATTCAGTTTGATTTCCACAAAATACTCTTGCCATTCCAAAATCTGAAATTTTGGGATTCATTTCACTGTCTAACAGAATATTGCTGACTTTTAGATCCCTATGGATTACTCTGAGTCTCGAATCTCTATGAAGATAAAGAAGTCCTCGAGCTATCCCAATAACAATGTCTAATCTCTTTTGCCAGTTGAGTGAACGACGCCTTGCTTCATCTGCCCAATCATTACATTGTATACAAGTTGACTTCCAATGGTTTGAAACTATGGAATTTTAGCCAGTTTGTAAATATAACTCATAGGACTAGAAAATCAATAAGAGAGACTAAATGACCAATATGCTGCACTTAATTCAAACATATATATGTTTGTGTGTGTGTGTGAGAGAGAGAGAGATACCAACCAAAGATTAAGGAGTCTAAGCTTCTGTTTGGCATGTACTCATAGATTAACATTCTTTCTTCTCCTTGAATGCAACAACCTAGAAGCTTTACAAGGTTCCGGTGTTGAAGTTGGGAGATCAGGATGACCTCATTCTTAAACTCCTGTAGGCCTTGTCCAGAATTTTCTGCAAGCCTCTTTACTGCTATTTCTTGCCCTGATAGTAGCTCACCCTACAATTATAACAAAAAAGTGCTTATAAATAAAATTGCAGCTTGTAGGGCCATTTTAGGATTTTGCTAGTGTTTGAATGAGAACCAACCAGTAAAACTGTTGTATTTTACCTTGTACACTGGGCCAAATCCACCTGCTCCAATCTTATTGGCAGCAGAGAAGTTGTTTGTGGCAGCTTCAATGGTAGCCATGTCGAATAATGGGAGTTCAAGGTCATCCCTTTCTCTTTCAACTCCACTAATGTTTGCTTGATTATCTGGCCTGCTGGCTATTTACAAGAAGACAGACATCTTAATAAAAATGATAGGATTGAAACTTCCATGAAATGCTGCAATGGAACTATCAGAATTTTGTGGCAAATTTACATTTGTTTCTTCTCATCTTCCAAATAATGAACCAGCTGATTGAAGCCAATATGATCACTGCTGAAGCCACATAAACAGTCACTGCAATTATTATTCGCCTCTGCTTCTTACTTTTATCAGCATTTGCCTCTAACAACCACAAACAAAAAATAATACAGTATATTAGTTGTTTCAATAATTATAGAATAAAATAGGCAATAGTTGACCAATTAAGTTAAAAATACAAATAGTCATAAGACAACATTTCCATCCCAGCCCCATGTTAGGCCAGAGCTGGGCTGTTTCGAGCCTTTCTTGAGCAAACACAATGCTTGGTTTAAGAGTCTATCATGACAGTATATGTGGTGAGACAAGCATGTTCATTGCCTATAACAGCAAAGTAGAGATCTCAAGATTATAACAATAGCAAAGCCTTAGTCCCAAGTTTTGAGTTCCCTAAATAAATTACAGCTGAAATCTGAGAGGTAAAGGTCACAGACTCAAGAATTCTTACCTAATTCTGAAGCTGCCACTCTCACATAGAGATCTTGCCCATAATTAGGAACCTGTCTGATATCAAGCAGATCTCCAAACCAGGTCACACAGCCATTGCCACTGCCACTGATGTCCAGTTTAGCGTAAGCTGTACAAGAGCAATTCTCCAAGCACTCTGCCTCACAATCTTTAATACTCATACTGACATTTACGCTAAATTGTGATGCATCTGGCAGTTTCAATCCTGTTAACTTGATAAATCCCTCTCCATTTCTGCAAATACGAGGATCAGTTCGAACACATCCATCTAACCAATCAAGCAATTTCCAGTCTTGAGATGATTTGGGTTTAAAACCCCTTAAGCACTCACAATACAGTGTATTGTTAGCCGTACAACTACCATAACTACCACAATAACCATAGCTGTCACAGCGGTCTTCTTGAACGGTGAACAAGAGATTCCAACTAGAGTCTTTATCATTCCATGAGAAATGCTGAACGAGACCAGATTGACCCAACACAAATCTTGAAGTGATATTGTCTATAGTTTCATACATATAATAAACTTCTTCAGAATTAGAGACAAATATGGGTTTGAAAACCGTGTTTGCCACCAGAATTTGATCGCCACTAAATTGTTCCCCATACCAAGGCCCACTTCGGAATAGCTTCTTTGATCCTTGACGAAGAACAAGTTGAGGAAGCCCGCGGGGATCCACACTGTAAGTGTAGTCTCCAGGAGAAGGATCATCTGAGCTTTTCCATGACCTCAAAGATCGATTCAACCCACTTGTCAAGTTCCACCCAAGCTTCATGGTAGGCAACAAAGTATCATATGGATGATCAAAGCTCTGCCATAAATAGTTCTCAGAGTTGTCATCACCCATATCTTTCAGAACAAGATTTCCAGAGTCTAAAAGCTGTACAACTGGACTTCTTGCTACTTGTGAAATATTTGAAGACCAAACAATGCTTCTTGATTGATTGAGAAGAACAAGATTTCCATCATAGTTGAATGTTAAGAAACCAGAAGAATTCTGAAGAGGGCTGTCTCTGTTTGCAACCCAAACTTTAGTCTTATTTGGGATATTCTTGTACCATATTCCTAAATATAGATCACCAGAACCTCCAGCACTGAAGAAGCCAAGTTCAAATTTTTGGCCTGATGAAACCAATGTTTGGCCATCATTCATGGACTGTGTTGCAGTTATGCTGTCAGCTGCAATTGAACTTTTTGGAAACAAGGATATCAAAATGAAAGAAATAGTGAGAAACAAGAGGCTGTCTTCTGCTTCTCCATCAGTTTCTTGATCTTTCATTTTACTTGCTCAAATAAATCTCATGCCTCAAAACTTTTTCTTCTGTCTCAAAGTGTAAAGTTGAATACTTCTAAGGCACGTAATATACCTGCTAAAGAATGCAAAGACTTTGTCAAGTGCAGAATAGTTGTATGTCATGGGCCCGGCCTTCCATATAATGGAAGTCTCAATTGCCTTCCACTTCAATTGCCAAGAAGATCAATTAGAAAACAGCATACTCTACATATAATAATAATTTGTTAATAAAAATTCCTGAGTCACTTCAATAATTTAACAGGAAATATGCAAATTTTATATGCATGAAAGATTGATAAATGTGCTAATATTAAAACTAAAATCGACGTATAAAAACTCAGACCATTGGTGTTGCCATGTTGGCATGGAAAGTTCATAGTAAAGTGACACTTGAACACGGTTTCATCTGTGATTAACATCATTTTTCGGAGGTACATACTGGAAAAACTGGAAGGAGCAGAGAGGGAACCAAGTTTGCCGGTGTGAACCTGTTGAATTTTGAGTATCCCATGACTTTCAACTCACAGGTCTTCGTCCATTATTTAATATAAAGAACCTTCTTGGTTTTTTATTTTTATTTTTTTGAATAAGTGATGAAGAATTTTCTTAACGCAATGACTAGTGGTAATATATTATTTTTTAAAGGTCATAATCATCTATCAAGTCCACCACTTGTCCTGCGATTTTTGAAATTTCTTTTAAAAGATGATTAGGACAGACCACCCATCTGCTTTCATTTGCAAATGCGTAGATGACATTATTCTTATTATAATCAATACTTTCAGTTGAAATTTTTACTAAAATGTATTGGCAAGTATATGTATTATTCTTGAGTATAGAGCAATTAAGAATATAAGATAATAAAAAAACATTGTCAACCTGTCTGTCCCCAGTCTTTTAGTTGGAAGCACAATCTTTAGGAACATTTTATCAATTTTGCTGTTTTCACACCTACCAGAATTTTTGTTCCAGATATCATATTCAAAGAAATACAGTTTAACTATATGACTAGTGTAGCTAGAAAATAATTTAAATCACCTGTTATTTCAGTGATTTTGAAAATTTGTTGGCAGTGGCAGACCAGTTATTTTGAGTTACTGGTGTGCAGCAACATCCCAAATGAGTACAAACAAAATCCAGAAGAAAACAATAAAAGGCTGCTCTGTCATGACATGAGCATGAGCATTATACGTGTTATTTATCTATCTTATTAACAGTTCAGCAAAAAATTAATTCTAAGAGATTGTTATTATCTAGCTTCCATTGATGTAAAAGTCACAGCATTACTACAACAATGCGCTTCCACAGTACAATGATTAGAAGGTTCTTCTGTGAAGAACCCAGGCTCCTTTGGCTGGGGCAGTGTCAGACCTTCATTACCCAACATGAAAATAACAGATGACATTGTTGGTCTATCTACAGGGGCTTTTTGCACACACAAGAGACCAACTTGCATGCACCTCAGTAGTTCTGATGAAACATATGAAGTGTCCAAATTAACATCCATAAGTTCCAGGGGCCTGCCATCTTTCCATAGTATCCATGCCTGATAGGATCAAATTAGGTAATTCTCATTAAATTACATAGTAGCATTTGAGCAATGAGACTTGGGTATAAAATAAACAAAGTATGAGTAATAGATTGCAAAACTTACGTGCCCTAACAGGTTGTGGTGGCAGTCTGGATGGCAAAATTTTCTGATTTTCAAGCCACTCAATATCTCTATCACAATTACTCCAAAGCTAAAAACATCTGATTTCACAGAAAAGTATCCATTGATTGCATACTCAGGAGACATATAACCACTGCATGTTATCAATGGACAAAGTATGAGTTATGTGATGAGAGAAAATGACTAGGTATTTTATTATATAACTTACTATGTCCCGGCAATTTGTTTTGTTTTTGCTTCAGACTGATCTCCTTCAAAAATATGGGCCATGCCAAAGTCTGCAATTTTGGGGTTCATTTCACTGTCTAATAGAATATTGCTGGTTTTCAGATCTCTATGAATAATAGTCACTCTAGAATCTTGATGAAGATAAAGTAATCCTCGAGCGATCCCCATAATAATTTTAAGACGTTTCCTCCAATTAAGAAATTTGCTTTGTCTTGGATCTGAAAAGACATTATTTATAAGTCAAACCAGACTCCTCAATATAGTACAATATAAAAAGAAGACGACTTCATGAGCTTGGCATGTATCAGAAAAAATCTAGTAAGCTTAACAAGTCTAAGTCCTAAGTAAGCTTAAACTTACCAAAGATGAAATGATCCAAGCTTTTGTTAGACATGTATTCGTAAACCAACATCCTTTCTTCTCCTTGAATGCAACCGCCCAAGACTCTAACAAGGTTACGATGTTGAAGTTTTGCAACCAGCATGACTTCATTCTTAAACTCTGAAGTGCCTTGTTTAGAAGTTTTTGATAGCCTTTTCACAGCTATTTCTTGTCCCTCTGCTAACTTGCCCTGTGTTATATCATATATACTACACAAATTAGTACAAGAAAGCGTGAGCACATACATAAGCATGTATGTTTATGTGTACAATACTGAGTGAGAGAGAGATCATTGAAACTGCAACTAGATGAGACATTACCTTGTAGACAGGGCCAAATCCCCCTTCCCCAACTTTATTCTCACTAGAGAAGTTGTCTGTTGCGGCTATGACAGTAACTAAATCAAACAAAGGCAACTCTGGGTCTACATTCTGGTTACAGCTACCTGCTACACAAAATAACAAAAGCAAAATGAAAGCTTAAACCCAGAGTCTTAAGCTATTGTAACTAAATTTTCAGACAAAATTAATCAATTTGTACGAGATGCTACTGGTAATAGTAAGTTTGACAACTTTAAGTCAAAGATGAAATAACAAGCAGTCCCCAATCACTTATCTTTTTAATAAAATTATTTTTTTGACAAATATCTCCATTAAAAAGCAAAAGGAAAGAACCAAGAGACACATTACAAAGTTGTTTATTTGCTTCAATCAATACTGACCCTATTGGTGGACATGATCTAACAACAAATCAATCCTGTTGTTTGTTGTTGCATGAAAATGCATAGATGTGCCACGTATGTATATATATATATATATATCAGGATTATTAGTTTTCTAGTTCCATCAAGTGCAATAGAAAAAAATCTTACTCCAAAGAACAAATTGAAAACTCTGTACCTGCCAGTGGAGTCTTCTGATTTTTCTCTTTTTTTATGACAAAACAGATAATGGAACCCAAGAGAAGTATCCCCGAACCTACTGATATCATCAGTACCATTATGAATAGCTTTCTCTTTTTACTACGGCGCCCAGCAATTGACTCTTAACATGCATCAAATAAAGATAGTCTTAGTATAAATCATCCACAAAATTATAAATTAGCAATAAAATAAAATGCTGTCAAGAAGGCAGTAGAGTGAAATGGTAGGAAAGTAATTTTGCATTTTGCATTTTCTGAGGGGTGAACTGATCACATAAAAGAGGTTCCTTGCTTGATGAATAAGAAACTTATACCATCCCAATTTGTTAATGATGATTAAATATGACAACCATATTTATTAATCATTGATGCTTCTGGACTTAAAGCAAAAAACATGTCAAGGGCCGTATTGATCAAGCACTGAAGCAGAACCTAAACGTACCTATTTCTGAAGCTGCTAACCTGACAAAGAGATTTTGGACTTCATTACCACCATCTTCATTAATAGGAATCCTGATATCAACCAAGTCCCCAAACCAAAGCAGGCACCCATGGGCCCCTCCACTGACATTCGAATTTGCATAAGCTGCACAAGAACAATTCTTCAAGCACTCTACTTTACATTCATTGAGATTCATGTTCTTATTAATCCAAAACTGCAACAAGTTGGGCAGTTTCACCCCCTTTAGTTCCAGAAACCTATCTCCTTCAGTACAGTTCAGCTGTGTCTTCCGAATGCACCCACTAGCCCAATTGAACGCATCCCAGTCTTGCTGTGACTTAGGAATGAAGCCTGTTATACACTCACATAAACCAGGCATGTGATTAATATTACAAATACTGTTAGGCCCACAGAACCCATAATTGTCACACAGATCTTTCCTTGCTTCATATGTGGCATACCACCCAAGAATTTGATCATTCCATACATAGCGTTGAACTAAACCATATTGATCCAAGAAAAGCCTTGTGATTGTTGTGTTTTCACCATTTTCATACATGTAAAACACTCCATCAACGTTTACGGTGAAGTTTGCTTTGAAGGCTGTAAAAGAATTCCAATTTTGGGAATTAAAACGTACCCCATTCCATATCCCACTTCTAAATTTGATGAGTGATCCTTCAAGAATGACAAATTGAGGTAATCCACCAAGGCCAATGCCATAGGAGAAGTTTCCAGGAGAAGGGTCATCAGCACTCTTCCAAGAAGTCAAGAATCGATGCAAACCAGTTTTTACATCCCAACCCAGCTTCATGCCTGGTAACAGTGTATCAGCAGGATATTCAAAGCTCTGCCATATATAACTGTCAGTATTACCATCACTTCCATCCATCAGAACCAAGTTTCCAGAATCTAAGAGCTTTGCAATTGACACTTTTATTGCTCTTGATGATTTTGAAGACCATATAATGTTTTCTGCTCCATCAAGTAGTACAATATTTCCATCAGCACCAATGCTTAGATGACCATATGAGTCATTCAGTGGGTTCTCTCTATTTGCAACCCAAACAATTGTTAGCGGACTAATATTCTTGAACCAGATTCCCAAGTATCGCTTCTTGGAATTACCTGGACTGAAGAATCCAAGCGCAAAGCTTTCTCCAGAGGAAACAAGTTCTTGGCCATCCACAATGGACTGCTTTGGGGTTATGGTGTCAACTGCAAAAGAGGTTATGCAGAGAAAATATAGAAAAGTATAACAAAGTAGTAAGATATGAAGGTTTTGCATGTTCCCTCTTCTAACTTTATGCCGTCTGAAAGTTTAGATTTTAAGCATTGGACTTACCTTCCAAAAGTCATCAAGCCGCCATGATTTGTTCAGCAATAAAAGTAAGATAACTTATACATATGAGATCTTAGGTCATATTATTTTCCTGTCATGGCTTTGAAAAAAGAAAGGTGTAGTCTTGCTTTCCTGATTTTGAATGCATAATATGTTGTTTTAAATAAACTTGATTAAGATTTTGAATCCAGACATTCTAAAATGTCAGTTTAAATCTTCAAAAAACCGTTATACTTTATCACCAAATTTTGACTTTTGATACATATCCTCATAATTGCTTTCAAAGTATTCAACCTTGTTGACAATAAACTACAAGGTGACAAAATTGACAATTGCTCAAAACAGGAAACATGGGTTGACTATACCTTTCTATAACTCTTGTCAAAGATATGAGTCACAAGGAATTAAAGATTTTTAGTTTGGTATACTGATTCTGTGATCAGTGAGAATGAATATTGCAATCTGCACAGAAAAATAATAGGTTGAAAAGGCTTCATTATCTTCATTGTCCTTTATCTTAAACTACTGTACTGAAGGTTTGCTTTCAGAGGACAAAATCAAATTCATATGAAAAGATAAAAACTGTTAGGTCGCATTAAAATTTGCCTTTGATTTTGTTCTTTATGTCAGTGATGTGCTAGGTCTACTAATCACAGAATGTGTATTTGGATGCTTTGACTGGCTTGGTAGTGGTTCACATCTTCACAAGTATATTGTGATCAATTCCAAATCGCTTCATTTTCAACAAATAAAGATTTGACAATTACATAGAAATAACCAAAGAATATATATCTTCCTAAACCTTGTACATTTTAGATTTTGGAGGAAAATAAATTGATTATACAAAGCTACATATGCTTTGTGAAGAACTTATACAGAGTTCTAATCACCATGCTACCTACCCTGTAACATTGTAATGGTTAATTCAGTTGCAGTATATGGAGTTTTCCCTGTTGATGACGAGTCATTCTCTGTAATAGACCTTTCTGTGTAAAATCCAGGCTGTTTTGGTTGAGGTAGTGAAGAATTCTCACTATCCAACATCAAAAGAACAGAAGCGATTTGGGGCCTGTCTTCAGGGTGTTGTTGCACACACAATAGGCTGACTTGTATACATCGTAAGACTTCTGATTCAGGTATCGGCTTTTCCATCAAAGCATCCATCAGTTCCATGGCCCTGTTTTCGTTCCATAATTTCCATGCCTAAAAAAATTCCGAATTAATGAAAACAGTAACTTATAGAAGGCAAAAAGATATAAGAAAATTATTGGTTTAACAATCGGAAGAAAGAAAATATTCTGATTCAAACTCACATGTCCTAAAAGGTTGAAATCATGATCAGGATGATAAAATCCTCTATTCTTCTTTCCACTCACTATCTCTAAAACCAATACACCAAAGCTAAAGACATCAGACTTCAGAGAAAAGAGTCCATCTATTGCATACTCTGGAGACATATAACCACTGCAAGCAATGAACAAAAACATATATCATTGGCATATGACTACATGCAATTAGGAGAGAGAGAGACATCATTGTCATACATACTATGTTCCAATGATCCTACTTGTATTCGCTTCAGTTTGGTCACCTCCAAATGTTCTTGCCAATCCAAAGTCTGATATTTTGGGATTCATCTCACTATCTAAAAGAATATTACTAGTTTTAAGATCCCTATGAATGATTCTCAATCTTGAATCTCGATGAAGATAAAGAAGTCCTCGAGCGATCCCTACTATGATGTCAAAACGCTTTTGCCAATCAAGTGCAGTACCTCTTGTTTGATCTGGGCCAAAATGAATCAAGTAAAAAAAAAAAATAAATACCATTGTTAATGAAGGAAATAAGAGAGATTTCTAGAGGTTGTGGGTGGCTTACTGAATATATGTAACTCTAAACTTCTGTTAGACATGAACTCATATATCAACATTCTATCTTCTTCATGAATACAACATCCCAGTAGCTTTACAAGATTTCGATGCTGAAGTTTTGCAATCAAGATAACCTCATTCTTGAACTCTTTGAGGCCTTGTCCTGAATATCTGGAAAGCCTCTTGACTGCTATTTGTTCTCCACTTGGGAGCTCACCCTGTGTTAATCAATACCATATTTTAGCTGACAAGAGATAGACATGTGCAGTTCATCATAACTAAAAGAAACAGTTCGAAAGCATTGAGTAGCTTTTTTTTTTTACAATGAGTTCGTAAATGTAATGTGAAATTACCTTGTAAACAGGACCAAAACCACCTTCACCAATTTTATTTGTGAAAGAGAAGTTGTTGGTCGCAGTTGCAATAGTGTAAGTGTCAAATAGAGGAAGCTCTTGGTCTTCCTCTTCCTCTACTACACTAGGCTTGTCATTTTGATTTGGGTTATTTATTCTCTGCCTCTGAGCTGTCAAATTAAGAACTCATTAAGCGAAAATACACACACGCGAATGTTTTCTAGCACATATAAGTTCAAGGGTGACAAGCCAAATGAGATTTTTGATTACACATGACAGCAACAAGTTTTATTTGATCAGATTACAGCAACAGTATATTATGGAAATGTTTCCTTATGTTGCCTGTAAAATCTTATTTAGACCCCTAACTACTTACACAGCAGATTTATTGGATTGATTACACACAGATCTCTTAAGAATTATATTAACAACAGTTATACTGCCAAATCTAATGGCAAGAAAGCAATAACAACAAACATAATTGGTAACGAAGTGGAAAACCAACGGAAAAAAATCAAACCATGGATCTAATCTTTTAAGAAAATCCACTATAGAGGAATGGTTACTGAAAGGGGAAAATACACGCTGAAAAGCCTTGTATGGTTGGACGGGCCGTCATTTGCACGGGCCTCCAATGAACGGACCCCATGAGGACAGACTGGACGCAGAGGGATTGAAGGAATGGGCTGGTTGGCTATGGGCTTGCTGGACCCCTCGTGGGGGATATTTTGGCCCACTCTCATAAGGGCCCAAATAGAGTCCTTGCGCTAGTAGGACTCCGGAAATCTTATATATTTGGTAAAGATCTTCCCTATAAGAAGGAGATCTGTCCATCACGTTTAGGATTCTACTAGAATCCTATAAGGAAAAGACTTCCGCGCCAAGGAAGAGATGTCAACCTTCTACTGCTATAAAAGTCTCAATACCTTCACAAACCAAGGTATGCATAATTCTACCCTCTCTAGCACTCTAGAGTTGTGAGAACACTTTCTGACTTGACCTTCGGAGGGCACTTGGCCGGCACCACACCGGTGCCTTTTGATAGGTTTTCTCCTTTGTTTCGTGCAGGCTAGCGTACGAGCGAGAAGAGCATTACGTGAATTATTGGTGAACTTTTCAAGCTTCATCAATTGGCGCCGTCTGTAGGGAAGTTAGAAGAAAGCAGTCAGACGTTGCTTCACCCCTGAGACAGAAGAGTTGCATGGTGCTCACTCGCTCGATGGCAACAACCAACGACATCCAAGGAGAGGGACCACCCACAACCGCACTTGAAAGGCAGGTTCGGACCCTCACCACGGCCGTGAAGCGCCTCATCAAGCAAAATTATGACCTGGAAGAACAGCTGCGCCAAAGAAACACAGCACCCCATAACCAGAGGGAGGACCAAGAAGACACCAGCACCATGCAAAGAGAACGAGAAGGGCCTGAAGGGAGTAACGCCCCGAGTAGGCCAGAACGACAGAACATGAGCCTCCCATCCCTCACGAATGCGACGACTCCACCTATGTTCGCAGAGATGCAGGCGATGAAGGAACAGATGGAAGTCATGATGAACGCCCTAAAGGGGCGAGTGTCCAGCAATCTGGACGACCTAGTGAACCGGACCGACTCTCCATTCACTGGCCCCGTCAATTCCTTCCCCCTACCGCACAAGTTCCCGATGCCGCAAATAGAGAGCTATGATGGGGTCAAGGATCCACTAGACCACTTGGAAACATTCAAGACCTTGATGCATCTACAAGGGGTACCAGACGAAATCATGTGTAGGGCCTTCCCAACCACACTGAAGGGTCCCGCAAGAATTTGGTTCAGTCGGCTGACGCCAAACTCCATCAACACTTTCAAAGAATTAAGTGCTCAGTTCACCTCGCACTTCATAGGGGGACACAGGTACAAGAAGTCCATAGCGTGCTTGATGAGCATCAGGTAGAGAGAAGACGAGACGTTAAGATCCTACATAACCTGCTTCAATAAGGAAGCACTCTCAATTGACGAAGCCGACGACAAGATACTGGTGGCAGCTTTCACGAATGGATTGCGGAAGGGCAAGTTTTTGTTCTCACTATACAAAAACGACCCCAAAACCATGTCGGAAGTACTCTACAGGGCTACCAAGTACATGAACGTAGAAGACGCACTACTTGCACGGGAGGAAAGGCCCAGGAAAAGGGAGCGACAGGTGGACACGCGCCAGGACCAAGAGCAGAAAAGACCGAGGGCAGGAGACAGAAGGGATGAAAGGCGCCCTAAGCCCCCGGGCGGAAGGTTCACAAGTTTTACCCCCCTGAACGCCCCGATTGACCAAGTTTTGATGCAAATCAAGGACGAAGAGACACTAACATTCCCAGGAAAACTAAAGAGCGACCCAAGTAAACGGCCGCGAGACAAATATTGTCGTTTCCACCGAGATCATGGCCACGACACGGCCGATTGCTACGACCTAAAGCAGCAGATTGAAGCACTCATTAGACAAGGGAAGTTGCAGAAGTTCGTCAACAAAGAGAAAACGGATCACTATCGCCAAGAGCCGGCCCCCCGACGGGATAACAAGCGTCCTAGACCCCCCATCGGAGACATAAGGATGATAGTGGGAGGAACCGCGTCTACCGGTTCTTCCAAAAAAGCTCGAAAGACGTACCTGAGATTCGTCCTGAACGTCCATCTAACGGGCCCAGGGCCTAATACCACACGGGTAGAAAGCCCTGTCATTGGATTCACCGATGAAGACGCAAGAAGACTCCATCACCCACATGACGATGCACTGGTCGTCAACATACGTGTGGGGGATTACAACGTCCACCGAGTACTAATCGACAACGGCAGCTCAGCAGACATTCTATACTATCTAGCATTCCAGCAAATGGGGATAGACAGAGTGCGATTGATGCCGGCAAATGCTCCACTCGTCGGTTTAGGAGGGACCAGGGTATTCCCAATAGGCTCAATCACACTACCCGCAACAGTGGGCGATTATCCGCAAGAGCTCACTAGGAATGTAATGTTCCTCGTGGTGGATTGCTCCTCTGCTTACAACGGTATTCTCGGACGGCCCACGCTTAACTCATTGAAAGCGGCAACATCAACATACCACCTGATGATCAAGTTCCCAACGGACTACGAGATTGGGGAATTGCGAGGGAATCAGGCAACCGCCCGAGAATGCTACATTGCCACGTTAGAAATGGAAGATCACCATCAGGCGATGTGCATAGAAGAACAGCGGACGGTCGCTGAACCGGTCGAGGAGTTGGAGGTGGTAATACTCAACGAATCCAAACCAGAACGGACTACCAGAATAGGAACATCGGCCCGCCAGCCTGTGCGCCAGGCCCTCATAACATTCCTCAGGAGGAACCAAGACATTTTCGCATGGGGCCACGAAGACATGCCCGGGATCGATCCATCTGTCATAGTACACAAGCTGAACGTGAACCCTTCAACCCCGCCAGTCCGGCAAAAAAAGAGAGTTTTCGCTCCCGAGCGGGACAGAGCAATAGTGCAAGAGGTTGGAAAACTACTCGAGGCCAGTTTCATTAGGGAAGTATATTACCCAGAGTGGTTGGCGAACGTGGCCATGGTCAAGAAGGCTAATGGAAAATGGCGAATGTACGTCGACTTCACGGACCTAAACAAAGCATGCCCAAAGGACAGCTACCCCCTCCCACGGATAGATGCACTGGTCGACTCTACGGCCAGACACCAGCTCCTAAGTTTCATGGATGCCTTCTCAGGCTATAACCAGATCAAGATGGAGGAATCTGATCAGAAGAAAACGTCCTTCGTCACTAGCCAAGGCCTCTTTTGCTATAAGGTGATGCCGTTTGGACTCAAGAACGCCGGGGCAACGTACCAAAGATTGATGGACAAGATGTTTGCACACCAGATAGGGAGGAACGTGCAGGTCTACGTTGACGACATGCTGGTCAAGAGCCCATTCGAGAAAGATCACCTGAGCGACCTCCAGGAGACATTCGATACCCTACGATCATACAACATGAAACTGAATCCGAGCAAGTGTGTATTTGGGGTAACAGCAGGAAAATTCTTGGGTTTTATGGTGTCCCAAAGAGGAATAGAGATCAACCTAGAAAAAATACGGGCCATCATAGAGCTTGAACCACCAAGGACAGCAAAGGACATACAGAGCTTGAACGGCAGAGTTGCCGCCCTGAACAGGTTCGTCTCGAAAGCAACGGACAGGTGTCTACCGTTCTACCGCGTCCTAAAGAAATCATTCGAGTGGACGGAGGAGTGCCAGAAGGCATTTGAAGATCTCAAGAAATACCTCGCCTCGCCACCCTTACTCAGCCCATCCAAATCAGGGGAAGACCTCTACTTATACTTAGCAGCTTCACAGGTGGCAGTAAGCGCGGCCCTGGTAAGGGAAGAGGAAGGGACGCAGCGACCCGTCTATTTCATAAGTAGAGGGTTCCAGGGGGCTGAAAAAAGGTACCCCCACGTGGAAAAGCTCGCATTCGCGCTGATAACCGCAGCACGAAAACTGAAACCATACTTCCAAGCACACAGCATCATCGTCCTAACAAATCTGCCCCTAAAAAGGGCAATGAGTCGCCCCGAAGCAGCCGGACGAATGGCCCTGTGGGCAATAGAGCTGAGCGAGTTTGACATACACTACCGTCCACGAACCGCAATAAAGGGCCAAGCGGTGGCTGATTTCATCGCCGAATACACGCAAACGGAGCAGCACGAGCCACAAACCCTCAGACAATGGAACATCCACACGGATGGATCATCAAACAGGCAAGCTAGAGGCGCCGGGGTACTAATTCAAACCCTTGACCGGGACAAAATCGAGTGCATGATCTGATTGAACTTCCAGATGACCAATAATGAAGCCAAATATGAGGCATTGTTGGCAGGGCTGGACCTGGCGAAGGCAGCAGGCGCCGAGGCCATGGTTATACATTGCGATTCGTAGGTAATAGTCAGTCAGATTAGTGGCGCCTATAAGTGCAGAGGGGAAAAGATGAAGAAATACTTGGAAGAAGTTAAAAGACGGATCGACTCCCTCCAGGTCACATTCATCCAAATCCCAAGGGAGGAGAACGAATGTGCTGACCGGCTCGTGAAAGCCGCCTCCGCAGAGGTCATGACGACCCCTGACCGGGTGCTGTCGTTCGTCCAGAATTCCCCAATCATTAACAGTCGGACGGAGGTGCAGGAAGTAAATCCAGAATACGATTGGACCACGCCACTAATGGCCTACCTGAAGGAAGGTACACTCCCAGACAACAAAGACGCAGCTAGAAGATTGAAAGTCCGGGCTTCGCGGTTCATAATAATCAATGACGTCCTATACAAAAGGGGATTCTCACGACCATACCTAAGGTGTCTGGGTCAAGAGGAAGCTGACTATGTGATGAGAGAGGTCCATGAAGGCATCTACGGAAACCATTCGGGGGCGCGATCTCTAGTGCACAAACTAATCTGGGCAGGATACTACTGGCCTACAATGCAAAAGGACGCACAAGCCTACGTCAAGACCTGCGACAAATGCCAAAGGTTTGGTAACCTGATTAGGCAACCAACTGAAGAACTGACTCCCTTGACGGCCCCTTGGCCGTTCGCCCAATAGGGACTAGACATCATGGGCCCTCTCCCGACGGCCGCTCAACAGCTGAAATTCTTGGTGGTAGGGATCGACTACTTCACTAAGTGGGTTGAAGCGGAAGCTCTAGCAACTATTACGGAGAAAAACATCAGAGGTTTCGTATGGAGAAATATCATATGCAGATTCGGGATACCAAGGGTTCTCATCTCCGACAATGGGAAACAGTTTGACAACAAGGCATTCCGAGATTTCTGCTCGAAGTTAGGCATCAGGAATCACTACTCATTGCCCGCACATCCACAGGCGAATGGCCAAGTCGAAGTCACGAACCGGTCCCTGCTCAAAATCATCAAGACCCGGCTCGAGGGGGCAAAAGGTATCTGGCCCGATGAGTTACCAAGTATCTTGTGGGCATATCGCACGACGGCAAGAACGCCCACTGGAGAAACACCATTCAGGCTGACATACGGGAGCGAGGCTGTCATTCCAGCAGAGATAGGTCTTACAACTTATCGAGTGGAGAACTATGATGAAGGCCAGAACGAAGGGGCTTTACGGCTACAGCTAGACCTAGTCGACAAAGTCCGGGCTGCAGCTGAACAAAGAATGGCTTGATACCAAAACCTCATGGCAAAATACTACAACTCCAAAGTCAGACACAGAGACTTTCAGATCGGGGACCTTGTGCTTCGGAAGGTAATAGGAGCGGCTAAAGATCCTACACAAGGAAAACTTGGCCCAAACTGGGAAGGATCTTACAAAATCTCATCTTGGCAGAGAAAGGGAACCTACCACCTCGAAACCATGGACCGGCAGAAACTGCAACACCCATGGAACACAGAGCACCTACGGCGGTACTACCAATAGATGCGACATGAAGGGACAACAACCCCCCCCCCCCCCCCCCAAGCATTCCAACTCATTTCTAAAGTTTTCAGTAGTTTTATTTTGAACGGTTGTTTTTATTCATTTTCCTATGTGCTTACTTTGAACAAATCTCTTTACCAGTGCCTTTTTAAGCCCAAGGGGGCAGGCGCCATTTTCCCATAAAGATTTCTTTCAGACTACTAAATTTTTCCTAGTCAAGTTAATTCAATATCAACAGGTTGTCCAAAAAATGGACGGATCATCCCAAAGGGATAAAAACATCAAAGTCCACATGATGGACGGGCCAATAAGGTTGTCCACAAAGTGGACGGATCATCCCAAAAAGATGAAAACATCAAAGTCCACATGATGGACGGACCAATAAGGTTGTCCACAAAGTGGACGGATCATCCCAAAAGGATGAAAACATCAAAGTCCACATGATGGACGGACCAATAAGGTTGTCCACAAAGTAGACGGATCATCCCAAAGGGATGAAAACATCAATGTCCACATGATGGACAGACCAATAAGGTTGTCCACAAAGTGGACGGATCATCCCAAAAGGATGAAAACATCAAAGTCCACATGATGGACAGGCCAATAAGGTTGTCCACAAAGTGGACGAATCATCCCAAAAGGATGAAAACATCAAAGTCCACATGATGGACGGACCAATAAGGTTGTCCACAAAGTGGACGGATCATCCCAAAGGGATGAAAACATCAATGTCCACATGATGGACGGACCAATAAGGTTATCCACAAGGTGGACGGATCATCCCAAAGGGATGAAAACATCAATGTCCACATGATGGACGGACCAATAAGGGCTGTCCATAAGATGGACGAATCATCCCAAGGTGATGAAAACCCCAAGTCCATATGATGGACGGATTAATAAGGGTATCCACAGGGTGGACGGATCATTGCAAAGGATGAAAACCTTAGTCCAGATAACGAACACTACTAAACTTGCATAATGAACAGACCCATGGTAACGTCTGCTAGTCGGACTGTTCGCTCAGGGAGGAATTAGCTACCCAACGGATGGGTTCAATAAGCTAAGCTACCAGACGAACTATTTCAATAAGCTAAGCTACCCTACGGACAAACTAAGCTACCAGACGGACGGCTTCAACAAGCTAAGTCAACCTAATGAACGGACAACCAAATGAGCAGAACGGAATTCATTTAAAAACATACATCCCACAGAAATAAAACAAAAGGTCAACGAACCTTGTATAAAATAAACCTACTAAACGGTCAATGTATATACAAACCCCGCAAACATGACGGGAGTTAAAAATTGTTCAACACTTGCAAAAAAAAAAAAAAAAAAAGACCTAAGTTATTACAAGATAAATTATGGTAATTCTGCTCCATCTCCCTCTCCAGCTGGATGGTCCCGAACGTCCTTGGCCTGGCTGTCCGCAGCTGTATGATCCGTCGGAGCTTCGCAGACGAAGACGTTCTCGTCGAAGAGAGCATCAGTATCCTCCGACTGAGCAGGCTGAACGGTGGACGGCTCGGGGGCAGAGACGTTGACGATGGATAAGTCCAACTCCGGGTACAACTTCCTCACCTGACGGAGGGCATCGTCGAACCCGTCGTTGTAAACAAGACTCAGTTCTGCAATCAGGTCGTTGGAGTCACGGTACTCGCGTACGGCGTCCTTCTTGGCCTGACGGACTTCATTGTCTTTATCCACCAGGTCTCTCTTCAGGCTCTCCACCAACTGAACGGCCTCATCCCGGGCCGCCTCGACCATCCTAAGCTTCTTGTCTTGAGTTACTTTCCAAGCCTTGAGGTCGAGCAGTTCCCCCTCCGTCACCTTAGCCTTCTCACGAATCCGGCCAATGGTAGTCTCGTGGTTGAGACACCGTCCCATAAGGCCTTTCATCATGATCATAGCCTGAGGGACGATGAAAGTAAGTGAATAACAATATTAAAAGGCAAAAAATGATGAACAGATGGACTAAGGATGACGGAGTAATTACCTGGGCAATGTTGAAGAGGCCCGTCTCCCCCATCGCCTCCGTCGAGTGATTCCCAAGATCCTCGTAGTCGTCGGGGGTAATGATCGACGACAGCTTCTCCAAGGCATACTTGGAATCCTCGCGGAGCAAGACGGGTGGCTTCTTCTGCTCACCTGGTGGACCCGTCATCAGCCCCTTGCCCGCACCATGCTTGGCCGAAGTGATTGACTTGCTCCCCTCAGCCATCAAGCCAAGGACCGGGTCCAAGGGGACCTTGGGCTGCTTAGGTGGACGGTCACTTTTCATCGGCAGCTTCCTCTTTAATGGTTGCTTGTTGGAGCCCGTCCCCATGGGGTCCGTTCCAGTCTGTTTATTCTTAGCAGCTTGGAGTCTTATGGCTGCTCGCCTCTTTGCATCCTCCATCTCTGAAATAGGATGACGGACTAAGAAACAGATAGTAATGACGCTAAAAAAAAAAAAAAAAAAAAAAAGGGTCACGAGGATAGACGGACTTACGCAGACGAGTCTGTTTCTCGTACTTCAAAGCCGCTGGGGTGGGCTTGGGACCGTTGCAATACCAGTGGATTGTATTAAGGTTGACGAGCTTGGCCCACGTCCGCTCCTCTGGTTTTGTCTTTGAGAAAATTCTCTCAAGGAAACTAAATTCCTCAAGTGTAATTTGGGGACGATGTCGAACTGCAACATAGAAGGCGGAGGTTAGAAACATTACAAAATTAGTAAGATGCACGGAGTCATTATTGACAGACCATACTAGACGGGTTTAAAATGCCCCAAACTGTGTCGACGGGCATGAAGTCCGTCTCCCCTGGATGACACATCCAATCCTCTCCTTCCATGAAAAAGTAACAACTCTTCCAGTCCCTATTTGAGTCCGGGGTTTCATAAATGACTTTCAGGACGGGGCTCCTAGGGACGAAGCTGTACATGCCCCTCGATTTGTCTATCTCGTCTGGACGGTAGCAATGGAGGAACTCTTTTATGGAAAGCCTCCTCCCACCGTCCGACATGGCTCTGTACAAGACCTCCATCGCGATAAAGACCCTCTAGGCGTTGGGGGACACCTGGCTGACGGATATGCCTAAATAGTGTAACAGTTCACGATGTAACGTACTCAATGGAAACCTTAGGCCAGCTTTAAGCACTTGCTCATACACACCCACTCCGTCAACTCCTTCGTAATAACATTTCTCCGACTTATAAGGTAGACGGAGTGGGATGTGGTCTGGGATTTGGTAGCGATCCTTAAGTGTATTAAAGTGTCCCTCCTTGATGGTTAATATAAAGGCATGAACCGTCCACTCTGGGGGCAAGATGAACTCCCTAAGTCCATCAACCCCTACGACGGACCTAACCAGTGGCTCTTCGTCCTCTGATCCCTCGTGGAATTCGATCATCTCTAGGCCCTCATGTGTTGAGGACGAGGAAGATGATGACGGACTACTCTCGCTCATGATATCATGGTCTTTGTGACCTGACGGGTATACCCCTTCATAATCCGCCCCGTCACGAACGACGGACTGGTTACTTGACGCACTAGACATAGCCTACAGGCAATGACAGAACCTATGACTCTGACTGGTTTGAAAAGAACAACGGGCACATGAAGTACAGATAAATAAAAGCTAAAGAACAAAAGGACGGGTGTATAATAACTCACCTGAAGATTGATGCAAGATTTGGCAAACGACGGTTATGAGAATGAACGGACTGCGCTCTAACAGGTATGTCGAATTCACTCTAACAATCTCTTCCAGCAACAAGTGGAGAAATGAGGGGCGGGGTTTTGATATTTATAAGAGAGGTGCACGAAAGACGAAGCGATGCCTCGTTCCAAAACAACGACCACTGACAGGATGACACTTGGCACGGCGCATTAATGAATTGGCTTTTGATCCAACAGTGTACGGATGAAGGTTCACGGACATAGGTGTGCTATAGACACGTCCTTGGTTTTTATCCGTCACCCCATGGGTCCGTTCATTTATCATTAACGGACCCATCGGGTGAGGGGGCAACTGAAAGGGGAAAATACACGCTGAAAAGCCTTGTATGGTTGGACGGGCCGTCATTTGCACGGGCCTCCAATGGACGGACCCCATGAGGACGGACTGGACGCAGACGGATTGAAGGAATGGGCCGGTTGGCTATGGGCCTACTGGACCCCTCATGGGGGATATTTTGGCCCACTCTCATAAGGGCCCAAATAGAGTCCTTGCGCTAGTAGGACTCTGGAAATCTTATATATTTGGTAAAGATCTTCCCTATAAGAAGGAGATCTGTCCATCACGTTTAGGATTCTACAAGGAGAATCCTATAAGGAAAAGACTTCCGCGCCAAGGAAGAGATGTCAACCTTCTACTGCTATAAAAGCCTTAATACCTTCACAAACCAAGGTACGCATAATTCTACCCTCTCTAGCACTCTAGAGTTGTGAGAACACTTTCTGACTTGACCTTCGGAGGGCACTTGGCTGGCACCACACCGGTGCCCTTTGATAGGTTTTCTCCTTTGTTTCGTGCAGGCTAGCGTACGAGCGAGAAAAGCATTACGTGACTTATTGGTGAACTTTTCAAGCTTCATCAGTTACCTATATTTACAAAACACTTGGAGCAATCTCTGAAATCCTTCTACATAGATGTTCTCCACGAATGAACCTCATTCGCATGAACTAAAACTTCTGGCACTGCAGGGAACTCTTCAAAGATTTGCTGAAATGAACCCATTGGGAAGATCTGTGTGGTTTCAAGCAAATCTCACAATAACTCTCTTTGGGATCACAAGAAGAGTAGAAACATGAAGGTATTTTCTCTTTGGCTTAAGAGAAAGAAGGGATCAAATTTGGAGTTGTTTAGCTTTGGTGTGGCACTTTCCTTGGATCAAAAAGTCATGCAAAATGTGTTTCATATACGTGCACAAAGTAGGAATCCCTCTTCTAGCAAAATTTGGATTCTATTTCTTCATAACTTCATTTGAGCGAGCCTCTTGCGAATTTATGTATCTCGATAAATGATTGTGAGTGCAATCTTGAACTTTGCTTGAGCAAATGTGCTTGTCTACATATTTTTATAGCAGCATTTTCACAGACTTTTACACCCTATAACTTGACTTAATTACATCAAAAATCAACCCTTGAATCTAACATTGCCCGTTACTATGCACAGAGATCAACTAAATCTCCATTAGAGAACAACCATATTGGCTTTCATAAGTAAACGCATTCCTCTTTCTCAATTAATATAATAAGTTCTTAGGACTAACAGTTTCAGTCTAGTTCAAATTCAGCAGTAGATAACATGTTAAAAAGCACAATGAATGTGAATATGCCATGTGCCTAACACATGCACAAAAACCTTGAAATTAAAATTTTGTCTATCCTATTGACATGATAAAAAGAGACTACAAAGTACACCTTACAGAAATGTTAGGTTTTTTCTTCATTTTTAACTGAAATCGTGACTTCATGATTTTAGTTAAAACCAAGCTTGTGCGTACAGTGCGTGTTAAGAGTTATTTCCCTCTCTTCTAAACAGATGCATCAAAATAAGGCAGGACAAGAACCAACCTCTTTAATCTTTATATATGCATCATCCATACGTTTAGATGCTGTTGTCTCCTATTTTGCACTAACTAGAAAGGTTGTGGCAATTTCTCTTTTGATTTTTAATTTCCAGAATTATGTTGTAACAAGGAACAAGCAATTGGACTGCACTTTTTCTTTTTTCTTTTTTTGGGTACATAATGCGCTATGTGTCTTGTCACAGCACAGAAACGAGTAAGTGGGCCGAAGATAAAATGTATTCTTATGTCTGGAAAAGTTTAATTATTCCAAGCCCAAAATCAGATATTTGACCCACGATGGTTTATGTTTAAAATTCATTGTAGTTCTAGTGCCTACTGGAAAGTAGATGGAACCTCTAACCTGTCAAGCATAATGTGTACTTCTTCGGCCACACCAGCTGCCTTAATGAGTCCAATATGACTTGACAATCCATATGGGGAGCTGAAATGTGTTTCGATTTTTGTAAAATTAATCGCATTTTGTAATTGGGGTATTATGTATAATTTTTATTTAAATTTTGTGGAAGATAATTTGTTCTTTCCAAAAATTAAAAATTTTCTAAAATTATTTTCCATCTATCCATCTCTACAAATATATCATTTTAATATCTTTTAATATCCAGAGTGTGTTTTTTTTTTTTTTTTTTGAGACAAATATCTAGAGTGTGTTTAATTGATATTATTCATTTTTTGAGGTGGTCCATATTTTTCTAAATTATGTTATGGTACATTATATTTTTTTTTTCTAAATTTTTTTTACAACTAAACTCTTTAAGTTTCAAATATATTAAAAAAAATAGAGATAAGAAGAGTCAAAATAAAAGTAAGAGAAATAGTATATAAAAAAATAAAAAAATAAAAAGTGACATTAGGTTAAGAGTAATGAAAAGATAAAAAAAGTAAAAAAAATAGGAAAATGTTTGAGGAAATGTAATTAATGCACAAAATTAATAAGAAGAAGAGTAACAAAAAATAAGAGAGAAATTGATGAAAATAAGTGGGTGATGTGACCACTAATGTAGCTCAATAAAAATATAGTAATAATAAATGTTACGTCTCAATTTTTAAATATATATAGTATTAGGATAAGATTTGTGATTTTAAATATGTATAGTATTAGGATAAGATTTGTGATAGCCCCTTTGGGCCCTAGTATGGCTCTGTCGTTGTCGCCAGTCACATGTTGTCAATATTCCTCTCGTCTTCTCCAATTCCCATGACACCATTCCTTGCCCTCCCTTTCTGGCTCTTAAGCTTTTACAGAGATCTTTGGATTTGCATCATCTTACCTATTGTGATACCACCTAGACCACCAACATCATCAACATGGGACTTATAGATTCAGCTAATCCGACTACTTAACCTTATTGGATTGGTCAACATTCAACAACTTGCATGTTCGTAGTTGGTAGCGATTTGAAGAATTTTTAATCGGGTTGTTTGGAGGTTGGACACTAAACCCAAGACGACCCCATGATCACAAGGTGATATTATATGTAATCATGATAGGTAACACCCACACTAAGTGAGAGACTGAGAGGGTGCTACATATTACAGTAACATAAAATAATAAAAACTCCATGATCAAACCCTAATATCACTAGCATATATGCTATTCTTTTTTGTCTTGATATTTTGTTTTTTTTTTCTTCAAAACTTTTAACCAGAGATTAATCATTATTCGTGACAAGTGAGCCTTTATGGGATAAATCGCTGACCCAGAGAGTTTTTTCAAAGTGCAAGTATCCAAACTCGAACTGAAAAACACACTCAATCAAACCTAAAACAAGCACTTTAAGACCAAGTGCCCAACCACTTGGCCAATCCACCTAAATTTGATCTTTTGTCCTTGAATCATGTGAGCATCTCTCTCGGCAAAGTTATACAGTCATGGTGGGCCACATGACAGGGACAGAATCAAATCACAATATAACAAATGTTACTCACCAGTTCAGTGCTACGTAAATCTTTAATAAAGCTCTTGTTTTCAAAATCCAATGATTCACCAAATTATAATAAGCAATCAAAGAAACATGAGGAAGAAAAAGAGCTTTTCTGTTAACATTTTCAACATGATTGCAGGGACCCAAAAGGTGTTCAAAAATTTTAGTATGACTTTTGTTTGGGTGCAATATGGAACAATTCAAGTCTATCTGTCTATGATATAGGCACATTCATATAAAAGTAATAAAACCAGGGTAGTTGGTGTGAACTGCCATCAGTTTTGTCAACTAAAAAACTTAACCATATAAATAAATATTATAAGAAAAAAATATATATCAATAAATAACTAGATACTTTATTAGCACCAAAAAAAATAGATATTTAATTAAACAATTAGAGGAAATAGAGAATAAAAGAAGTGTTCATGTACTTACCTTTGCTTCTGTGGAAGGTCCTTTTCCAAATCAACAACCAGCTGATTGATACCAACAGAAGAACCCCAAAAACTACTGATACTGACATGATCACCACGGTTCGTTGGTCCTTGTTCTTCGATTCTATAAGCATCCACAGCACAAAATTATAAAACAACAACAACAATAATAATAATAGCATTAAATAATTCATTAATATATTTTTATTGGGCTAGCATACTTGTCCAGACGTGTCCACTGGCTTTAGATAACTTATCTTCATAGATTTATTAATTTGATTGAAACAACATCAGCAGCAAAGAAAATTTGGACTCTCTTTAGACTTTGGGGCTTGGTAAATAATTAAATATGTAAAAGCATTCAAGATTCAACTCAACCCAGTCAAGCGACAATGCTTCCAATACAAAGTTTCAATAAAAACAGAAAGCTGAGCTGTGTTCAGTGCTTATACCATTCAAAACTATTGATTATAAATTTATATTTTTGTTAAATGATTATACATGAATATATAACAGAACAAGAATTATAAAATTGATCGTTTCTGGACTTGATTTTGTCAATAAGGTCATAAGATAGTGAATAATATGCATATTGCGTATTCCATGCGAGACAAATATGGGTCACGGTCAAAACTCAAAAGTCAAAATTAGTTTTTGTAAGCAGTATGTATGCTACAACCCAAAAAAAAAATGTCACAGATGGGATTTCCCGTCATTTTATATGGTTTAAAATGGCCTAGTGCAGTGTCTCTACCCAAAAAATAAAATAAAATAAAAGGGAGAAGAAAGAAAGAAGCCCTAGTACATTTTGCCTTTGAAACGTAATCTATTTTGTCATTAGTCTCCTCAAACAATTCTTTCTTTTGTTTCCTTCTACTTTTTTTTTTCTTTTTTTCTTTTTTTGGCCGAATGAAAATAAATGGTCTCTAGTATAGACTCATCAATCTTACTTAAGTGACAGCATTAGGAATATCATGTGAATCACTCCAACTGCTCATCAAGCAAAGCAAAGACTCCTACCACCAAGCCTCTCACATGTAGTAGTTGCTTCCCTCTACCTTTGGTCTTAAGTTCATACACTTCTAGGCTTTGTTCGATCATGGTTCATCATCCTAATCAAAGGGAAGCGTTTGAGACCTTTTTCAGCCTAGTGGTCTTAATCTTGAAAATTTTCTGAAGGGTTGCCAAAATACTACAGTCTTAGGTCGGACCAAGCTGGGCAAAGTCTAGGCTTCATAGGCCTACATAGGGGTTCAGTCATTCTAGGCCTAAAAGGTCTTCCCCTTCCAAATCTAAACAAATAGGGCGCTGTAAATGAACCAAGTTATTTATGAACAACTCAAACTCAGTTTGAGTTAAAACTTATTTATGTTTGTTTGTTTAAAAAGCAAGTCAAGTTCAAGCCTTAAGTTTAGGCTCGATAATTAAACAAGTCAAGCTCAAACAAATAATGTGTTTGTGAACAAGCTCGTGAACATGAAAGCTCAATTTAACTATAAATAATATTACATTTTATATATATACTTGTCTAAAAATATATTTATATAAACTTGAAATTAGATTGTATAAGTTTGTCAATAAGTTCATATGATATAAAATTATTATTTGTAACTTATTAATGATATAAATCATCCATTTATAGTCAAAATTCATAAAATTATGAAAAGGTAAAACATTTTAATCATGATTTCACACTTTATAGGAAAAAAAATAAGTTAATTAAGTAGCTTGTGAATAAGCTCAAGCTTGCACAATAATAAAATGAGACAATCTTGAACATAAAATCTTGTTTGATAATAAGTTCAAGCTCAGGTCGTGTTTTTAAAAAAAAAAAAAAAAATGAAGAAGCTTGAACATTTAATACTCAGCTAGGTTCGGCTTGTTTATAGCCTTATAAACAAATGCAATTTGGGTATCATAATGATCTCAATCTCATGCTGTAATAATCTATCTAATACCTTATATTCAGTTCAAAATGAATCCTAAAATGTTTGCAAAAATTCAAAGTGATTAAGCTAAATTCATTATGTAGGTAAGCACCTAAAGTATTTGATAAAATGTCAAATACATGTACATGGGCTGAACCAATGAGGAAAATATAGTGATATTACACATTTGAATTGCTATATCTCTTCCTATTTTTTCATCTAAATAAACTTGATCTTGTTATGTGATTGCTGATGATTTATCTTTGGATTACTTGTTTATATTTTGTCATTAGCCATTAGCCCAATGAAAGAACAAAAATGTGCCATATTTCTGCATTTCACCAGAGAAAAGTACTTAATTAGATTCATAGCAAAGAGTGACTTACCAAGTTCAGAAGCAGCCATTCGAATATACAAATCTTCCCCAACTCCATTGTGCACTCTAATATCAAGCAAGTTCCCGAACCAAGCCACACAACCACTAGCCTCAGTTTTGGCACAAGCTGTACACGAACAGTTTCTCAAACAAGCTGCCTTACACTCCTCCAAGCTCATCATCGTACTATTGACAAAAAGCTCCGAAGTATCAGGCAACTTCAACCCAGAAAACGTCCTAAACCCGACTTCTGTACTACAGTTCAAAGGCATTTTTCTTATGCACCCACCAGACCATTCCATCAAGTTCCAATCTTCTTGTGTTTTTGGAGTAAACCCAGTTGGGCACTGGCAAACTGGGGACTTGTTCATGTCGCAAATGCCATTAGGACCACAGTGTCCATACTTATCACATTCATCTTTCTGCAAGGTATACATATTCAACCACTCTCCACGCTGCAGGTTCCATTTGAGGATATCTATAGAGCCTGACTGGTTCACCACAAGCCTTGAGATTATTGAACTATCATTGTTTTCAAAGGTATAGTAGATATAGCTTGTGTTGTAAACAAATATGTGATTAAGCACCGGGGTTCCTTCAAGCTGAGGATCCCCACCAAAGCGAATACCATCCCAAGGCCCGCTTCGAAATTCAATCTCAGTACCCTCGCGAAGAACCAACTGTGGAAGCCCACGAGGGTCTACTTTGTACGTGAAGTCCCCAGTGGATGGATCTTGAAGACTCTTCCATGAAGTCAGGAACCAATTTTGTTTAGACGTTAGGTTCCATCCAAGCTTCATGCCCGGTAACAATGTATCACATGGATGATAAAAGCTCTGCCATGAATAAGCATAGCTTTCATCATTACTATCTTTAAGCACAAGGTTTCCCGTGTTTAAGAGCTGCAAGACTGGATTATTTGCCGATGAATTCGATGACCAGATGGCAATACCAGATTGATTGTTGGCGATAACTATGTTTCCGGTTGGGGTGAGTGTTAGAACACCAGATGAATCTGTGATGGGACTATTTTTGTTAGCAACCCAAACAACCGTTTGTTGGATATTTTTGTACCATATTCCCACATAACGATTGCTGGAATTCCAGGGACTAAAGAAGCCTAATATGAATGCTTCGCCTGTGGAAACCAGAGTTTGGTTGCCTGTGAGATTTTGGTTTGGAGCTAAGGTGTCTAATCCAAGGGAGGTTTTGGAAAACGAGATAGAAATGAAGGAGAGGAAAATGGAAAGAAAGAGCTTCATGGGCTAAACCTCAATTACAATTTTACTAAAATATTTTGTAGGTTTGATCAATTGATTAAACAACAGGAATCAGATATGGGCCAGAAAACTGACTTCTTGATATATCTATGAATTTTCTATGAGGAAAAAAAACAAAGAAGTTGGGAGAGGAGCTCATGATGTAAACACGAGCCGCCTGGGTTCCTTCTTGATATATCTTGAAGTCAATGGTTTGTACAGGAAGTGAACATGGGTTCCTTCTTCTAGCAGTAATGGGAACGCTATTAAGTATTGGTTCATAAAATCTTTGGAGTGGTTATGACCAATGGAGTTTCTCCATGACATTTGTGTACATGAGGGGTTTTACTTCTGGGGCGCATTAAACAGAAAACTTGTTGGAACCTATCTAATAAAATATTTATGAGACCGAAGATATCTGGCACTGAGTTTTTTTTTTTGTTTGTTTGGCTGGCTGAGCAAGCAATGATACTGACAGAATATTAAACTAATTTTTTTTTGGCCATCTAAATCAAACTTTGAGGCTTTGTGTCACTTTACAAATGGGCTACATAAATAAATCTTTGAGGATCTTTGTAGTCTTCTGTCATAATATTGGGTCCCATGGCTTCTTATGGCTGACACATAACTAGAATGAATTCACAAGAGAAATAAGAGATGTCATCAAAGCTCATGCGTTCAAGGTTGTTATATAGTCCTTGTCTTTGTGGGTGACCAAACTAAAGCAAGAATGAAAAATGTAGCTGCAATTGTATGGTTTTTACTTAATTATTAAGTGATGGCCTCAAAGATGGCATATTCCAATTCCATGCTTTGATAATATTTTCTTAGTAGTTGATTTTCCTCATTACATAGCGTGCTCTCATCTCAATATCCTTTCCCCAATACATAGTATGTTATTTTGCATTTTCCTAGTTAGCCTTTCTCTTGAATCATCCTTCCTATTTGTGATGTTTGCCTGGGAACATTTGATTCCAAATTATCGTTCTTTAACCCAATATTGTTCAACTGGTCTTTGTTGGATAAGGAGATATGCTTCTTTCCTTTGGTTCACATTGTCAAGTAGAATTGACTAGAAGCAATTGATAACATATAGCTCTGTTTATTACCTATGCAGAGAAGTGGTAAGAGTCATAACACAATTTATACTTCTAGAAACTACAGAGTATTTGTATTCCTTTCACAATAGTACTACTCGGCCATTTTTCCCTCGCAATCAAAGAAAAATTTGTCTATTAAATTTTCAATACACGTTTTTCTTTTTTCTTTTTTTTTTTTTAACATTCCAAAATGAAATAGTTAGACAAACAAGATTAAATGAAAAAAATTTAATGATTAATTATGATCCCCCCATAAGATATTTGATGACCAGGAGAACACCTTGCACGTGTTGAGAAGTGTGTCCACTAAAGCAATTCGGTGCCATTTGTTTATTCTCTTATTCTTCTCACTAAAATAAATGACATCGTTTGGTATTTCTACTAAAATAGACACCAATTTGGTGAATCAAAACACGTTTAAAATAATATGGGCATGGTCTTTATTTCCAATTTAATTGCGAACTCCTAACCAATCAAAATGCAAAATATATCACGTCAAAACACTATCTCCAAATTTCAATATCATCATTGAAACTTTTCAAGGAATAATTATGATAAACTTCGTAAGGAAAGATCAATATATATATATATATATATATGTGTGTGTGTGTGTGTGGATGAACCAAGTCCAGTGGATTGGGCCGACTGTATAAGTAAGGCTCGGTGCGAGGCCCAGGGCCCATATAGTATAATGAGCCTGGGGTACAATGGAAGGACTGTCCAAGGCTTCTTCATACGAGATACGACCACTCGTTGGGCACTAGGAGCTCTGCTCAATCCTTCTCGAGGGGAATCTGGAACAATCATAAAAGAGACTTATATTCAGTCCAAATGGGGATTGGTGACCGAGAGCCACAAAGAAAAGAATCCACTATCGAGCCTTAATCGGCGTATGAAACAAGTTCCAAGAGAATCCTCTAAATTTGTGAGGATCCCTTGGGATTCTAGGAGATGTGGGAATACCTGAGTGAGTGAGAATAAAAATGATGGCTACCCCACTCACTCATGGATATAAAAGAAGGACTAGGCCATTATTCAAGGGGTTGAAAATTGGGGGAAAGGTGAGTGACAAAGCAAGAATTGAGAAAAGAGGAGAGAAGTGAGGGAACTTGTGAGGGATCAAAGCTTGAGAGGGAAAAACCAAGTCTAAATTGGAGCCCCATAAGTAGGATTGAGATACAGCCCACTAACAAATAATTTAAGGGTCCAAGTACTTGCACCTACAAGCAGTTCTTACCTCCCACAATTGGCATCGTTTGTGGGGATCTTACTCATATTGGAGGCTTCGAGTTAGGCTGGTGCTTGTGAATTATAGAAGGCTCGCAGGCTAGTGAAGGTTCTATAGTGGGAAATCGTTCTAGGGCCTCATCCAGGGTCCAACAGAGGTTGGAGAGGGAGAGGACAAAGGAGCAGCAACACATGCAATAAGAGCATGAGATAAGGATAGACTCTGACGAAGGATCTTCGCAAGGGGAGAGATTGGTATCGTACATTCCCGACCAATCTCGTTGGGTTGATCACGAAAAGGAGCCAGAGAACCTGCAAAAGTAGGTGAATGACTTGGAAATTGAGCTGAGGGGCCAACACCGCAGAAAGGAGCAGGATGAGTCATCTTTTGACCTTGATTAGATTGCGAAGGCATCCTCCCAAGGAAGTGGCTCGTATCGGTTAAGGGAAAGATCCCGCGAAACAGTGAAGCATCATAATGAGTCTCCCCGCCACGATCAGAATCATTATCATAACGCAGCCCTCGGCATAATGAGCCGAGCATTGAGAAGGGCAGCCCGCTCACCTTTCTTGGAGGAAATAGAGCGCACAGAGATGCCGAGGCGATTTACTCACCCTCCATTCACTATTTATGACGAAAAGACCAACCTGGTTGAGTATGTAAGTCACTATATACATATGATGTCACTTTATTCTCATAATGATGGGTTGATGTGCAAGGTTTCTCCGTCTAGTCTCAATCTGACCGCAATGAGATGGTTTAACAGGTTGAGGAAGGGTTCCATCAGAAGTTTCGGGGAGCTGATCCAAGAGTTCGACACTAGATTTATCACATGCAACAGAGTACCACAACCCATAAATGCCTTGCTGTCCATGAGGATGAGAAGTAGGGAGACCCTCCAATCTTACATAAATAGATACTGGGAGCTCTATAATAAAATAGGTAGCAGTAATGAGTAGGTTGCTGCCAGTACTTTCTAGATAGGTCTTCCCAAGGATTCAGAGTTGAGGGACTCTTTGACAATGCGATCGCTCGAGGGAATGCACCAACTAATGAGAAGGATTAAGGAGTTTAAAAGGTTGGAGGATGATCGCCTACAGGGCAAGGGTAAGGCCTTGGTAACCTCATAGCATTGCAAGGAGTACCGCCCCGACAGGTTTCAATCGAAGGCTATGAGGGAGCCGACGACCCCCGTGGGGACCAGGGCCGACATGCCGAAGGAGTTAATCTGGCTTTCAAAGAGCCCATTTACAAGATCCTTGAATGAATTAAGAATGAGCCATACTTTTGATGGCGGGGTAAAATGAGTGGTGACCCGGCGAGAAGAAACCAGAGCTTATACTACACATATCACTAAGAGAAGGGTCATACAACTAAACAGTGCCACGTACTTGAGGATCATTTGGAACAACTGGCGAAGGCAGGGCATCTCAAGGAGTTTTTGGTTGAGCAAAGGGGGAAGGATGCAGGCCAAAGGTCTAGAGGTAGAAATGACTGGGCATGCCCCCCTCCCTTGGGGATTATTGAGGTGATCCATGCTATCTCGAAAGGCGTGGGCTTTAGCGAGCGAAAGGGAGTTTTGAGTGTAACATCCACATCAAAAGTGGATTTAGGGAACTAACCCAAGAAGAAGCCAAGGAGAATGTTGGTTGTGATCACTTTTGATGAAGTTGATTTAAATGGAACATCCTAGCCACATGACAATGCGCTGGTGATAACTTGCATGATTGGTAGATTTCTAGTGAAAAAGGTTATGGTGGACCAAAGGAGTAAGGCTGAAATTATGTACCCCGACCTCTATAAAGGGTTAGGATTGAAGCCGGAGGATCTGAGTAGGTATGACACCCCTTTGGTAGGTTTCGATGGAAAGATGGTAACGCCCAAAGGGCAAATCAAGCTCTTAGTATTGACTGAAGGTAGGGAAGTGGGGGAGAACTTAATCATGGTTAACACATACTCGCCCTACACGACAATTCTCGAGCACCCCTGGATCCATAGCATAGGGGTGGTGCCTTTGACGCCACACCAAAAGATAAAGTTCCCGACCAAGGATAGGGTTACAGTAGTTAGGGCTAACTAGAAGGCTACCAGGCAGTGTTTGGTGGCCGCGATAAATCATGAGATTAAGCAGAAGGAGCAGGTTGATCGGGAGCCATTATAGCAATTACAGATGCTTGAGAGCTCGGCAGGCATGGACAATGCGGAAGAGTTAGTCCATATTAGAATTCTACCGTAAACCAAGAGGTACTTTAGGGTCGGGAAGAATCTGCCAATTTTAGAGAAGTTACTGTGAACCGTATACCGAGGAACTAGAATAGTCATGCAGACTCCTTAGCTACACTGGCATCGTCTTCAAATGATATGATTCCCTGAATGATATTGATGGAATCTTTGGAGCAACCGAGTATAGAGCTGCAAATGGTAGTGGCAGCTACTTTAGAGCAGGGGCCAAGCTGGATAGACCCCTACATAGCATTCCTATCAGACGGATCCCTATCGGAGGATCGAAAGGAAGCCGAGAAGGTTCGAAGGACAGCCGCCGATTTTTGGCTATCCGGTGACAAGAAATTATACTAACGCTTGTTCAGGGGACCTTACCTGTAGTGTTTACCATCTTGTGAAATGGCCAGGTTGTTGTTCGAGCTGCACGAAGGGTTCTGTGGCATTCATTCGAAGGGAAGATCCATCGCCCATTGAGCCATGACACAGGGATTTTGGTGGCCTAACATGCAAAGGGAAGGGGTAGAATACGTGAGAAAATGTGATCGGTGCCAGGTTCATGCTCCAATATTGCATAAACCTGGTGGGAATCTAAACCCAGTTTTTAGCCCTTAGCCATTTACCTAGTGGGGGTTGGACATAATTAGGCCTTTCCTATGGGTTTTAAGGAACCGATGGTATGTGATAGTGGCCACGGACTATTTTACAAAGTTGGTGGAAGCCAAGGCCCTGGCCAACATCAGAGATATGGATGTAAAAAGGTTCGTGTGGAAAACATCATCACCAAGTTCGAAGTCCCCTAAGTGCTTGTCTCAGACAACGGGTTGCAATTCAATAGTAAGGTGTTTCGGGATTATTGCAGCAGCCTTGGGATAAGCAATAGGTACTTAACCCCCGCATGCCTCCAGAGTAATGGCCAAGCCGAAGCGACGAATAAGACCATCGTCAATGGTTTCAAGAAGAGGTTAGAAGGAGCAAAATGGGGCTGGGTTGATGAGTTATCGAACGTCCTATGGGCTTACCAAACAACCCTGAGGAGGACCACAAGTGAAACACCTTTCTCCATGACTTATGGCACTAAGGCGGTAATACCTATAGAGATTAGTCTATTAAGCCCGAGAGTGGCCCGCTTTGAGCAAGAATGTAATGACAAAGGATTGATTGGCAATCTGGACATGGTATCCATACGACTTGCCAACTATCAACAGAGATTAGCTTAGGGGTACAATAGGAATGTGAGATCTCGAGAATTTATGCCAGGAGACCTTGTTTTGCGTAAAGCTGTCGGGAGTATGAAAGATAGAATGCAAGCAAGCTAGCGCCGAACTGGGAAAGGCCCTACCGAGTGACCATTACGGCAGGAGCCAACGCGTATTACCTAGAAGACTTATAGGAATGATCCTTACCCCGACCATAGAATGTTCAAAACCTAAGGAAGTATTATCGATGAATGTAATGTGTCCCAAAAACTGATCATTTGTGGCTGCAAGCTGGCATGGATAACGAAATAAAGTGAACATTTAATGTATAAAGTTAAACAATGCATGATTTAATGTGTGTGCCCTTGTGTTTTTTCACTTAGGACAAAAGTCTAGCCTTGGCCTAACCCTGGTCACCGACCAGATGGAAAACCTTGCATTTTTTCCTCTAAGGACAAAAGTCTGGCCTCAGCCTAACCCTAGTCACCGACTTGATGGAAACCTAGGTTTTTTCTCTAAGTACAAAAGACCGGCTCGGCCCAACCCCAGTCACCGACCTAATGTAAACCTTACATTCCTTTTTCATCTTAAAGGTTAATGGAACCTTCATTTTTTCCACATGGGTGTGCTCTGAGCTTAAATGTTAGGTTGCATTGATGGTTTAATTATTGTGGTGATTAAGTTTTGATGTCATAAACCTTAGTTAACTAATAAGTGCCTAGTTGGAGTCTTAAGCGTAACGCCGAGCAAAATTCTTATTGCAATTTTCAAATTTGACTTTTCAACCGAATATTCAAGGCGGTGCCGAACATTCATACTTAAACAATGGGAGTATGCAGAGAATAAAGAGAAAGCCACATAAAAAATATAAAATAAAAACAAAGAAAATAGAAGACAAAGAAAAACAGACAAATTATCTTAATTATCTCCGAATCTAGGCTCCTAGGGTTACTATGGCCGAGGGATTCATGATAGAGGTGTCTGGGGCGACTAGAGGGTTGCTGGGATGGGGGTCAAATGCCACTGTTGGCTAAGTTGTCGATCGAAAGCTAGAGCCTCAGTCCTTGGCTGCTCCTCGTCAAGCACCACCACATAGGAGTCAATCTACTATGATAACTCTTGGGACTCAGGGCTCTCACTACCTTCATCATCATCATCATCATTGCTATCCTCTTCCTACACTTCGGTCTAGGCGCAAATTGTAGGGTCCTCGAGCAAGGGCACTTGGTCAATTTTCCTAAACGGGGATTCCTCGGGAAGCCCGATAGCATTAACTGCCGTCATCCATCCCTCCAAGAACCCAAATTTCTGAGCCTGGAAGATGATAGGGCCAACTAAGTCCTCAGCGTTCTTGAAACCCTTGTTGTAGTAGTGTTGCTTTCGGTCCCCCTCTCCCCCTTTGTAGTCGATGAACTCCTTGTCCCGAGCAGTAAGGATGCTGGTAGTTTTAGCAAGTTTGAGCTTGGCCTCCCTGAGCCTATTGAGAGCTTCAGTGGCCTTATGTTCGGCCAGCTCCAATGCTTTCTCAGTGGTTGTAGCATACCATTCCATCACATTCATCCCCAATACTTTCTCTTTAAGGCTTGCCTCAGTCACTTGCATGAGGGCTTTCTCCTTGTCAGCCTTTTCCTAGGCATCCTTTAGCCGACCCTCCACTACATGGGTCAATTGGGCAACCTGGGTAAAAAAAAATCAAGTTAGGACGAGTCTAAACTAACTAGTAACACTTGTTAATTTCTTCTTAATATTAAAAATGGACTTGGAAGAACCGGAGCTTACCGCAATGGTGTGCCACTTCAACTTAAGCACCAAGTCGTCGTCCCGGCAACCAACATAATGCTTCATGTCTGCTAGTAGCAAAAGGGCATGCCCCAAGCTATCGGACGCTTGGCCTTCCTTCCCACTTCGCTAGGTTTGGACATAAGCGTTAGAGGGTAGTTCCTTACCTCCTAGTTGAAAGGTGCACTCCCACGGGATAGCTGAACTTGAGGAAGACGCCATAACCTGTGAACTGATTATGATCAATTGGCTAGCGGGTTGTTTCTCCTGGGGAGTCTTGCTGGCCAGTGGTACAAATGGCCTGCCCAAGGCAAGAGTCGATAAATGGCTGGCTGGGGGAGTGCTATCTTGGGTGACAGCCCCACCCACACCTATGTGTCGTTTCCTTTGTTGTTTGTGGGCAGGAGGAGTGGTTTGTTGAGGGGTGTCCTGGGAAGAAGCCTGACCCCCTAAGGTCGATGCATCCGAGAACCAGCGGTCCAAGGTCATTGACCGTTTCTTCACTATTTCTGCTACAAGGCCTAGATGTGTCGGGATGTCTCTTCAACAGTTGGACCCTCCTTTTCAAGATTTTCTCTAGGAGGGGCATCCACAAGAATGTGCTCTAGCCGACCTTGGAAGACGATGTCCCCCAAACTGTCTTAATTGGGTTCAAGGGAATTGTGTCAAACTAGTCGGGGACCTAACTGCCTGGCCTCCCTAGAAGTAAGCCTAGGTGGCAAAAAACCTGGCAACCGAACGTCCAAGTATGATAGTAAGGGGTTGTCGAATGAAAGGGTGCCTAATGAATCCTCATAGCTAGTGTGTGAGGGGGTGTAGCCCAGAATCTTATGGGAAGCCCTTAGCTATCCATCGTAGTGTACAAATATCTTAAAGCGGAGTATGAAGTTAAGCTCCTTGACTTGCACAACATCGATATCTGGCCAAAAGTTCTTGGAAACTGCAACCGAGAGGAATCAACGGTTTAAAAAAACAAATGGAAAGAAGAAAAATGAATGAATGAAATGAAAAAATGATGAGTGATGAATGAATGAATAAACAATAATAATAATAATAATGAATTAAGTAACAGTGAATTTGTGTTGGTCAGTGCCATTCAAGTGTATAAGCAAAACTTTAAGACAGTAATAAGTCATGGTAGTGTTGGGAGACGAGGAAGGACAAACCAACCTATTTTACGAGGTGAGGTTGGGCAAATCAACTCTCCATTCAGCCAATTTCCGCTCACCTTTACAAATTCCCTTGCCAAGTTCCTATTGGAATCAGGAAGGCAGATATCAGCTGGACCATGGCGCTCCGAGTTTGAGAGTAATACCCGAGGTGCAAACTCCCTCGAATAGAGTACATGAAATTAATGTCATGGTAGGTCAAGCTCAGGCCGTATATTCGGTTTAGATGAGCCACATAGTTCACTACCCAATAAAAGTTAGGCAGACACTAGTCAAGGCTTAAACCATAGAATCTAAGAGTCCTACCCCACCCTTTAGAATGGACATGAGGGGGGAAGAACACTATGTGTGGATGCCTCTAGTCTTCTATATCACCCTCATCACAGTATGAAATTTCTACATCTTCAGGGATATTAAACATAGCCCTAAATTGTGCCAAATTTTCCCTAGTTTCTAAAAAATGAGAAAAAGGCATGTTAAACAAAAGTAAGTTGAAATGGGAGAAGAGAGAGAGACTTACAGATTTCTTTCTTGGGAAGGAGGGAGTGAGGTTTTTTAAGGAAGATGAGAACTCGGGAACGTGGAGAGGATGATAGCACTAAAATGAGTCAAAGACAAAGGGAAAGATAAAAGAAAAGAATGAAGTGGGCTTGAGGGGGTATTTATAAGGGAAAGAGGGCCATTAATGGTAACTGTCACATTACAATAAATGCAGGTCATTATTACGCACCATGCGTGCTTTGGTAAACGAAGCATCAAATTATCTAGACCGTTGGATGCGCCAAACCCTACTACGCATTTTTCCAGATGCGACAAGCTGTCCAATCCATAGTGTTAAAAGATGGTCTATTGAGCTTCCCGAGATGTGCACACTCCTTCCCAAGAGATTGAGCAGGAATTAGTACCCCGATCAATAGCAACCAGACCACGATCCTATTCCTACTTCACAAAAATAGGATCATGGGGGGCTATTGTGGGTGAACCAAGCTCGGCGGATTGAGCCAACGGCATAAGTAAGGCCCGGTGTGAGGCCCAGGGCCTATATAGTATGATGAGATTGAGGTACAGCAAAAGGACTGTCCAAGGCTTCTTCATACGAGACCCGACCACTCACCGAGCACTGAGAGCTCTGCTTAACCCTTCCCAAGGGGAATCTGGAACAATCATAAAAGAGGCTAATATTCGGTCCGAACAGGGATTGGTGACCGAGAGCCACAAAGAAAAGAATCCACTGCCGAACCTTAATCGGCGTCTAGAACAAGTTCCAAGGGAATCGTTTAAATTCATGAGGATCCCTTAGGATTCTGGGAGATGTGGGAATACGTGAGTGAGTGGGAATAAAAATTATGGCCACCCCACTCACCCATGGATATAAAAGAGGGACTAGGCCATTATTCAGGGGGTTGGAAAATTGGGGGAAAGGTGAGTGACAAAGCAAGAATTGAGAAAATAGGAGAGAAATGAGGGAACTTATGAGGGATCAGAGCTTAAGAGGGAACAACCAGGTCTAAGTTGGAGCCTCATAAGTAGGATTGAGATACAGCCCACTAACAAATAAGTTGAGGGTCCAAGTACTTGCACCTACAAACAGTTGTTGCCTCCCACAATAAATATATATATATATATATATATATAAGGCCTAATTGTAATCTATTGCAATTACTTTTGTCAATTATTTTGCAATCTCATGGCAATAGGATATTGTTTCATGGCTATTATTACAATATATTATATTATATTTATTATAATATAATATATTATTGATCAACAAAAAATTATTGCAATATATTACAAATAATTAAAAAAAATAATTCGAGTCAAGTTATTGCAATAATATCTATGTTGTAATTGTTTATTACTTCATGTTTGTCATTGTAATAAATTACTATTAGGTTATTGCAATGAAATCTTCATTGCAATAGGTTATCACTTCAAAATTTTGTGGCACTAAATTGCAAAAAATAATTAGTATCAATTTATTACAATGATTTCTTTATTTTAAGTTATTTTAACAAAATTTTCTAGTACAGTAAGGTAATAAATCATATATTGCAATAAAAAATTATTTAAAAAAATTATCAGATCTACTTATTGTTGATGCAGCAACTTTCCACTTTTAAGATACTATTACAACAATCGTAATTTTTGTTGCATGAGCACCTAATGTAATCGTATTTGTTTTGGAATATTGGGGGAGTTAAAATTGATTCCCCTTGCCATATCATGTAGCCGATACCATTGACTTCACCATATGTAGTGCATGAACAATTATGTAGACATATGCTCTCACAATTGTCATTTGAATCCTCTACCACCACCTTTGATTCCGTAAAATCGAGTAGGTTCACACCCTGAAGTCAAGAAACACATCATCTTGATTAATTTCTTATATCAAATTATGGTATTAATTCCTTTGAAAATTTAGTTCAACTCTCCTTTGACAACAACTTGCCTAGTTGCCCTTAGACCATTGGCCAAGGTTTATTGGAACAAAGCCATCCATGCAACAGTAGATAGATGAGTTCGATGAATTGCAAATCAGAATTTTCCACACTTGTTGTAGATGTCACATTCTTCTGCTAGCAAAGACTTATTTCCAAAATTGATTCCGCATAAGTGCTTTAGATACCCATCCCAACTTATCTGAAACTTGGACATCTCCGATGCATTGAATTATGTATAAAAAAAATATTTTTTTCCATTATGTAGAGTAATTCTAAAACCATACTTATAGTTGGGTATCAAACTTGGAACACTAGTAAATACATTTCCATCCCAATGCCTGTTTCTCCACCTCATATGCTTTGCCTCCCATATCACCAGCTATGATGAGACTTGATTATCAATCCCCATGGTGTAATTTCCTAGTGATGGATCATTGGGAGACTTCCATGTAGTGAAAGCACAATTCTCACCCATTTTGACTTTCACACTCATGTAAGCCATAAATGTATTTGTTGGATGAAAGAAGTTATGCCACAAGACTGAATCTTCGTTGCTGTTGTACATAATGAAATCTTAGTTGTGGGGCCAGAAAATCAAGCAGCCTTGGCCCACCTCAAACCAAGCCCAGAGGCCCGCGCCGAGGATGCATGTGGGGTCCGATGATGAAAGCGCGGTGTTCAGCTCCCAAGGAACATATCCGAGGACGACCCCGCCCTCGGACATCCGAGACCTTGGAAGTACACGAGCACCACTCCACCAAAGAGGGGTCTTCTTGAATATCCGAGGAGGAGAGGGGCAAGTGCCACGCGTCGACGACGGGAGCACAACGAAGGAGCAAGTCTTAGGCGAGCTGTCACCTCCACATTGAATGCCCTCAACTAATGTCCTGGCCGCATTAATGAGGACAGGACTCCTGAACAGTGCTGTCTTGGGTGCTGCAACCCACAAGGGGAATGGGGATGCAGCTGATGGGACAGGCTCTCAAGTGGTGGCCTTGCTGATCAACGAATGGAGGGTTATGATCAGTTTAGAGAAGTATATAACGTAAGGAGTCTCTCTTAAAAGGGAGGACGAAAAATCTGCATGAAGAAGTGTTGTAGCAACTTGTGTTCTCTCGACCTTTGTAATCAATCTTAAGAGAAATAATAAGAAGGCCAAGCTTCAGAAGACAAGTCCGAGGAGCATCATTGTGCACCCTAATTCATGTTTAGGTTGATAAACCCCCATGCAACCATGCAAAGCAGTTGCATCCCTTACTAGGGCCTAGTTCTTGAACCCACTCTCTACAAATTCATTGAAGGGCAAGCAGGATTTGGGCCCACTCTCTCAACTTGAAGAAGTGCCCAAATTTGGTCCTTACATTAATATTTGGAAAGAAAAGCTAATGAAATCTCCATATTAGTTGACCAGATTTCTTTCTTCTTTCCATCAAAAATTTTTATATTTTCATCTTCTGTAATGGCCAAAACTCCAGCTTTTTCCATGATTGCACTACACAAAGAAAGACATGTCATAATAAGTATTATTGCAACAAAAATATATATAGGTAATATATGTAGTATTGCGTTTCTAGATTGTTTTTTGTTGTAATAGTAACTTAAATTTATTATATCAACATAAGACTATTTCAAGAATTAGCTATTTTACATCTATATGTGTTGTTATAATTGCTAAACCTTATATAACAAAGAGGTATTGTCAGACCGTGAGTTGTATCATTCCACCTCAAAACCAATTGGTGATGAGGAAGACACACTCAAATCTTTTATGACTTTCGGCATCACACCACACAGGCCTGTTTTTAGAGTGACTGTAGGGAGTCAAATTGTGGTCTCCCCAACAGATATGTTACTACAATAAGTAACCACTTATTTCACATCAATTTATATTGTTGTAATAGGTTAAAACCTTTAATACACACACCAAACTAAGGTGTTGAAATAAGGGTGAATCCTTATTTAATTTCTAGCGTATACTATTGCAGTATAATGTTGCATGAGATGGGGAAAATTGGACATATCCTTAATGAACTTATTTTTTTTTCACTTATTGCAATGAAACATTTGAAGCAATAAGCTATTGCCACAGAGTTCTTCATTGTAATAGAGAAGTCATTGCATTAACCTGACTATTGCAATATGTGGAATTTAGTGCAACAAGATCTTATGTTGCATAAACCTATTGTCTCAGAGTTTATTACAAATGCTCCTAACAACTTTTTTGTTGTTGCAATGACATCTTATTACAACGACTTAGTTGTTATTGCAACGAATTTTTCCGTTGTAATAAGCATTTTTTTTCTTGTAATGTTGGATTCTCTCTATTTGCCACCTATGTAACTTCTTGTTCATGAATGTTGTAAATCCATATTCCAACTTATCTTGACGTTGAATCCAAGCTCGAAGCTTCTATATTCTAACCTCAATGTTTTACCATCTTTCAAAATTCAGCCTTATTTGATTCTATAAGCCGCAAGGCTAACAGAAGTAAGTATGCATGAAACAAAAAAGAAAGACAAAAGAAAAACACAAAGAGAACCCATAGTGAGAGATATTCAACTTTTAAAAATATTAATAATAATAAATAATGAAGAGAAAGTAGATGTGTTTTTTTTGTTGGGGGGGGGGGGGGGGGGGAGTAGATAGGTTGTAACACAAAAGCATATTACAAACTCAATACTTTGATCACTTTTAATAGTGATATTCTCTAAAATTATTAATTTTAAAGTGACATTTATTATGTGTTTTTGTGTATAATTAGGTGCCCACCCTTTTTATGTTGTCAACTAATCTTTTCAATGTTCAATTTTTCTCTATGTTAGAAGAATGTGGCTACTCCTAAATTCTTAAGCCCACATCACAAATTACTAAATTAGTGCCTGATGAAGCTTCCTTTCATTTTCCAAATTAAATTTGTACCTCTAGTGTTTTCCATTAAAGTTTCATCCAATGGTAAAGTCCACGCCACTAGTTTAACTAGGGAGAAAATGGGCAAATGTCATTTTTGTGCAAATTATGTAGTGTTTTGCTCAATTTCCCAAACTAATTAGAAAAATGCCCCTCTTTTGAAACTCGATTTGAGATAAATCGAGTTAGGCCCTATAGTGGCATTTTAAAGAGCTTATAGTGACGTTTTAAGGACCTATAGTGGCGTTTTGTAACTCAACCTCCATAAACTTGAGTTATAGGTAAAAATAAAAAATAAAAAATAAAAAAATTGCCTATAACTCAAGTTGATGGAGATCGAGTTATAAAACACCATTATAGGTCCTTAAAACATCACTATAGGCTCCTTAAAACGCCACTATCTAGAAAAAAAAAATTAACTCGATTTATCTCAAATCGAGTTACAAAAGAGGATCATTTCCCTAATTAATTTGAAAAAGAGGGCAAAACGCTACATAATTTACCCGAAAAGGGCATTTGGCAATTTGTCCTTTAACTAGTCCTTAATTTTGATTATTAAATAGGATTCCATTAAGATCATCGTGGTGGGTCATTTAGAGCTAAGGTTAACACGTTTTAGAGTCCAAAAATATACAAGTTGATGTGCGACAAGTGAGGTAATCCAATAAATAATATGTGATTTAATGTTTATCTTTATAGCAACTTGAGTCATCACCATCACACCATGCATGTAATTCCTTTAGTTTGTTTTAGAAGACCAATTTATGTTTACAAATAATTATGTGATTTGTCCACACAGTAGAAAATTGTTACTTTGAAGTATGAATGTGAGGAATGATATTTTCTTCCACAAAAGAAATCTAAAAATAAGAAAATTTAATTAACTTTTCAAGTCATAATAGTAAACAATTATATTTGAAAGTTAGGAAGTGTTATTCAAATTAATTAACTATTCAAATTAATTTTTTCCCTCTTCAATAAGAAAATTCAATTAACTTTTCAAGTCATAATAAGAATTTGAGGAAACTTTTCAACCAGAAAGGGGAGAAAATATTATATTTGAAAGTTAGGAAGTGTTGTATTTATTATTTTATTTTTCTTTCAAGAAAATAAGTCTTTTTCCATACCAAATGGGGTCTTGATCGAGTGGTAGTCAAACTTTGAGCAATCAACCCTTGATTAAAGGGTAGTCGAACATTGTATTGCTTTTTTAGGAGTCTAAATCTTCTGTCCCACTCTTTCTGCTCCACTATATGCTTCACAAATAAAAACATATTACATGTCCATCTACTTTATTAAATGCTAAAATTATGCCTTCTATTATTTCAATTTTCTAAAATAAATAAATAATTAACACATCATATTTAAGTAATTGAAATAATAGATGACATAAATTTAGCATTTAATAAAATAGATAGACATGCAACATATTTTTTATTTGTGGAGTATATAATGGAATAGGAAGAGTGGAATAGAAGATTTGGACTCCTTTTTTAGAGCTGCTTCTTTTACAAACTGTCTTGAACTTTAATGAACTAAAATTAGAAAGAATATAGGCAAAACTACAATATTGGTCCCTTAAGTTTACTCTGTATGCGCAATTAGTCCCTCAAGTTTCAAGTGAGCACAATTAGTCCCTCAAATTTAAAAAAATGAGTTGTATTAGTCTTTTTACCATTGTTATTGATTCTGTTCCGTTCCGGCCGAAACGGCCGAAATTTTTCGTACCGGTATGCAAACCGGTACCGGAATACTCACATTCCACCTCAGGTCAAATTCCGGGTCATTCCGGTCCATTCCAGCCATTCCGGTCAATTCCGGCCAATTCCGGCCGAGATGCAAATTCCGGCCGGTACCGGATTTGGCCTATTATTAAAAAAAAAAAAAAAAAAAAAAAGAGTAAAGGTCCAATGGGTGTTGGTAGTTCTTGGGAGTTCTTTTGATGATGAATTTGATCATTCTCTCATGGATGATGATGAGGAGGAGGAGTAAATCTTATATTTTTTTATATTTAGTTATTGTCTTGTAAATCTTCTTATTGTGTGATGTTATATTGATGTTTAAGACTTAAGAGTTAAGACTAAATGATTTGTATTATTTGATATTTAGTTATTTATTTATTAGAATTGACAATTTTATGTTCAACAAGGATATATATAAATTATTTTTTAAGAACCCCGAAACACCTTGAAACGGTACGCCGAAATCGGCCGGTACCGAAATATTCCATTCCACTGGACAAACCGAAACGAGGTCCGAAACGGTATTAATAACAATGCTTTTTACTAACTGCTGTTAGTGATGTTACTTACGTGGCTAATAGAGCAATGATTTGGCATTTTTTAATGATGTGACATTTTTTAATTAAAAAATTAAAATTATCAGTTTCCATGCCAAATTAAATCTAAAGGAAACTAACCTAGTACCAGGTTTAAATCAAATATAAAATCACAATCCAGTTCCAAATAAAATCACATATGTTTGTGATTTTGGATTCACAAATGCACAACGGCGCGAGAGTAATTTTTTCACACTTTATCGAGCTCAAAGTTGTCAAACTGAGCTTCAATCCTAGTGAGTAGTGGCCAAGCTATGGGCCGCGAGAAGTCCATATCAAAAGTTGATGGCCAACCTCCCCCAAATGAAAAGCAACGCCTATCAGATGCAATGGAACATGGGCCATCCTTTATTCTGCCGAGGAAAACACCTGACCCAAGGGAATGCTATATTATTAGGATTTCTTCCTGAGGTTTTGGTGAATAATGATCCATTGAAGAGAGGAGAGAGATGGTTTTGGTGGTTGTGCGAGCAAGAAGACATAAAACGTTGCCAGCGGCGACAAGGGTCCCTAAATCTTTGTCTCCCCCTTCTCTCTCGCGCCGTTGTGCGTTTGATTTAAATCTAAGTACTGGGTTAGTTTGCTTTAGATTTGATCTGACATGACAATTAATTATTTTAATTTATTAATTAAAAAATGCCACATCATTAAAAAATGCCAAATCATTGTTCCGTTAGCCACATAAGTAACATCACTTAGTAAAAAAACTAATACAAATCATTTTTCAAACTTGAGAGACTAATTGTGCTCACTTGAAACTTAAGGGACCAATTGCACACACAGGGTAAACTTGAGGGACCAATATTATAGTTTCGCCAAGAATATACTTAGAATCGTTTCTTCATAACTTCTCTACTTTTTTTAAATATTATGTAATATTTAAAAATAAAAATATTTCTATAGTCATTGGTAATTATTTTCTCATGCATCCGAAAACTACAACATGCCACTCAAAATTGTGGACCTTATAATTGTCTGAAGCTATCTGAGGAGGTGTTTATTTTTTGAGTGAGAGAAGGAAAAGATTTTAAATGGATGATGCTCACATGCGAGCATCCTGGAATAGGAAAAAAAATCTCTTCGTGTAATAGAAAGAGTTGAACAATATGGTGACTTCGAAAACACTACATAATCCTCATATTCTTAGGCCAAGTCGTCACAAAACACAAGTTCACCAACATTTTAGGGCTTTCATCTTCACTATTCCTATTGTTGCTCAAAACTATAGGGAATTAATCTAGTAGCTTTCATCAGTTTTGAGGAAGATGAAAAAAAAAAAAAAAAAAAAGTGAAGTTTCTGAAATTATTTTCCCATTATAATTATGCTTATACGAATATATTTTCAAATTGATTAGAGCTCACTGTTGTATTCAAATAAACCAAATATATATATAGGAACAAAAATCAAATTTTGATTAAAAATTTCATTTGGCCTTTTCTAAACAAAATTTCTTTTTAATATATGTTGCTCTTTTATATATTTATATATATGAGTATCATTTATAAGTATTTTATGATGAATTTTCTTTAGAGGTGGTTTAATGTATTTGGGGACCTAAGATGAAGATTATAATTGAGACCTTTTATATATATTTAAATATAATTTTTAGAAAAAATTAAATATTACTTAAACTTTATTATCTTGTTTTAAATGCAAAATTACAACTAATTAACGTATGTAGATTTTTTTTTTTTTTTTTTAATAGAAAGTCTATAGACAAAGAATTTGACAAAACTTTACACACCTGTTGATATGGAAGATTAATAATGGTAAGTAAAAAAGTGGTATTAGTTGTAGATTTAGATGAGAACTAATAAAAGTTTGTCAACTTAACTTGTGAAAACATTGTGAATTCTTTTGTGTATTGCTCTCTCTCTCTCTCTCTCTCTCTTTAGAAGTGCTACATTCACAATATTTTCACAATAAATCCTAAGTGTTAAATTGTCATTGGTTCAAATTTGAACCCACTACTGAAATTATTTTTTTTTTCCATCGATAATAGCTTGTAACAACTTGTCATTTAAGATTTATTATAAAAGTGTTGTGAAAAATATTGTAGACGTAACATTTTTCTATCTTTTTTCATATTTTTCATTTGATAAAAAATATTCTTTTATTTATTGGCTAATATTTGGACTTAATTAATACTATTACAAAGAAAGAAACAACCCTATTAGTTAGAATTTGGGGGCTTTTTTTTACTTGAAGCCTTAAGCAACCGCATCATCTACTTCTATTATTGAGCTGGCATTGATTTTATTGTGCATCGTACTAATTAATGACTAGTTCTCATAAGCATAAATATTTAGGATAAGTGATAAATTTAAATTTACCAAACCTTTCTTTCTTTGTATGTCCTATTTAGGAGTTAAAAATGTTAGAAATCGGTGGATGTGAGAAAAAAAAAAAAAAAAAGAGTTAAAGTTTATTAAAAAAAAATAAGAAAGAAAAGGTGGTAGTTTATGACCACAAATCATTATTTGATAAGTAATGTCACGGTCACAAACTATTTTACAACATTTTTACAAATTGTTGATGTAAGTAATTTTTACTGGTTCTGATATAGGTCTGCCACTAATATCATTTTTTAGCTTACTAATAACTACTCACCACATCAATGGTTTGTAAAAAATATTGTAAAATAGTTTGTAGTACTAGCATTTTCCTTATTTGATTTTTGGGTTTGCCGGTGTAGCTTTTAGGTGAAGACCCTTACTGTTGAATATATTGGGAGTTTTTATTTAGAGTGGACTGGGCTTTAAGGATCTGAAGGGATTGAGTCTCAAATGGTTTAAGTTAAATCTTATTTGGGCTTTTATGATGTATTGGGTGAGTTGTATTGGGTTAATTTTAGTTGGATTTTAAGAGGGGACTTCTGATTTTAACGCTGGGCTTAAGTCTCCCCACCTTGTTGGGAATCTTGGGATGCCGACCTAACCCGTTTTGGAAATTTTTTTTTTTTTTTTTTTTTAACCGAAAGATGAGGATTAAAAAAGGAGGGAGTTTTTTTTTTTTTTTTTTTTGATAACCGAAATTAAAGAAACACTCAGAGAATTATATCTAGGAGAAGCTCAAAATATCAATAAAAATGATAAAAATTAGGGGTGTCAATATTCGACCCAACTCGCAAACACTACACGAACCTGACACGGGTTTTTTCAGGTTAGGCTTGGGCCTTAATGGGTTTGGGTCATAAACTAGTCGACCAGAAAGCAATACGATAAGAAACGTGTCATAAGCAGGTCAACCTATGTAACCCGCAATAGACACGTTTAACACGCCAATTTATTTGTGTTAACCCGAAATGACTCATTTAACACAACCCGTTTAACTTATATAATAAATAAATATTTATTTTATTTTAAATTTGTCAAATAAATTTTATATCCAACACATATTTTAAATTTAAAAAGAAAAGTGAGTAATTAAAAAAGCTTTATAAGGGATATAATTGAAAATTAAAATTTTACAAACCCTAGAACTACTAATACTTTTTTTTGGCATAGAACTTGCACAAATGAAATTGGATGAGCTTATGGAAGATGTAATGAATTTGGATATCAACAAAGAATCTATGGATGATAATCATGGTCATAGTCAGGATTAATTCACTATTTGCTCAAAGTTTTTCAATATTGATACCTAGCATTTGGCGAGTTCCAATGATATTATATTTTTGTTGAACTATGTTATTTTATTTTTGTAAAACTTTGTTATTTTGAATTTGAGTTGAAGTGTATGCACTTCTTTTGGAGAGTAAAAAACTTATTTCTAGATGAATGTTATATTTTTGTTGAACTATATTATTTTGAATGCGGGTTGAAGACTTGATGTGTATGCACTGCTTTTTAGGATGTAAAAAAAATTATTTCTATATGGATGTTATATTTAATATTATGCAAGTTGAAATGGATTATGTTACATTCGTGTCAACCCAACACAACCCGTTTATTAAGCGTGTCAAATGGATTGGATCAGGTCAACTCGCCTTATAAACAGGTCGAGTCAGGGTTGAAGAATCAGGACATGATTATTAAATGGGTCGAGTTAGGGTTGAGCCATTTAGTTGAATATCCTTACCTCAACACGACATGAACCCGACACACTAACCCGAATTGACACCCCTAATAAAAATGTGTTACAAATGATAAAAATAAGTAAAGGAAAAAAAAAAAAGGAAAAAAAAGATTCATAATTTGCATGATTACATCATTTTTGACATTTTATGGAAAGGCTGACATGCACAAGAGAACATTAATTAGTGATTAATAGAAAGATTTAAATAAATAAATAAATAAATATATATATATATATATATGGATTCATATCCCATGCAATACCTAAATTCTCAACCATAGATTTAATCTAATGGCTTAAGCCTTTGACACCTCACCAATCGACATTAGCAATCTATGTGCTCACTTTTCTTTTCATTTTAGCTTTCCAAATTTGAATTTCAGTAAAACACTCTATCCTCTCTCACTTCAACTGGTGTCTCTCTCACCTCCACCACTCTCTCAACCTCCACGCTTCCCTCAACCTCATCGTCACCATTGCCTGCATACCCAACTCATACCCATCAACAAAATCAAAGAAAAAACATTAACTCACCATTTGAATCCAAACCCCGACGCCTCGTAGAGCACTTTTTAGACCCAGATCAGAGAGCAAGACTGGGGTTTGGAGAGAATCGAGTGTAGAGAAGTTGACGAAGCTCTCTCTTCATGGCACAGCCACTAGCCCGGATCTCCGGTTCCGTCGATACTAGCCTTTTTCTCATCGAAAATCCCTAAAATCCCCACTGGTATAGTTACCGCAGATGCCAACCAAATTTATCTGCGATTCCTAGACCGCTTCCTACATCAGACTTCGCAAAGAGGTGAGTTCTCTTTTCTTTTCTTTTCTTTTTTTTTTTTTCTTTGACAGTGAGTTCTCTCTTTTGTATGCATCGAATTGAAATAAAAATTACTTTTATAAAATAGACACTCCATTAGGTAAAAAGAGAGTAGGGTCAAGGGTAGGCTTATCCCTTGGAGTTTTGTTAGGATATATGTGTTTTCACTTGTTAAGAACATATGTCATTTATTTATGTAAGTTTGCTAATCTTTTGAAAAAACGCACTCTACTTGTAATTGGGTAGTTCTAGGTGTTTTTAATACTTCAAGAAACAAGGTTTCAAGATCAAGTGTTGAAGTCATCAAGTCTGTCCAAGAAAAAAAAGCTGAAGTGCAATTTCATTAAAGCTCGACACCTGCGCGATAGCTCTCGACACCTAGCTATCTGTCGAGATTTATAAAATCAGATTTTTTGATCTGATTTCTTGGGATCCGTGAATGTGTTTTTGGGTTTTCTTTTCTCCTAACCCTAGACATATAAACGGATTATTTTAATAGCCGTCAAATTGTACACAAATTGCTCAATCATTAAGCAAACTCTGTTCAAGCAATTATGATCAAAGATGAAGTTCTTGACCTAGTTCATCTTCTCTAAAGAAGTTGCTGTGTATTTGTACCAAAGGGTTTTGTGACCAAGCATCTTCCTGATCTTCATCGTGTAGGATGAATTGAAGAACTTTGTAGCTAATCTCTCCTTTTAAGTTGGTGTTGAAGTCGCGTATTAGGATCCGCACATTAGTTAGTCACGTACTTGGGAGTCGTGCACCAAAGGTGGGAACTGTCACTACAGATCAAGTCCAATTGGGTATTGGGATAAGGGTTCAACTGTAAGTTGGTAAGGTACTTAGGATTCCTTTACTTGTAACCGCTTGATTTGATAATAGTGGAGTTTCGGGAGTGGTGACCTGAAAATCACCCGGTGGTGTTTTTGCCGTAAGGGTTTTTTCCATTCGTAAACAAATCACCGTGTTATTTAATTTTTGCTGCTCAATTAGTTTATTGGCGATTTGTTTGTGCTCCCACGTGTTTGCATGATAAATTGATTAATTAATAACTTGGCTAATTAATTAATTGGTTTAATCACAATGGGTCATTCAGTTTGTGACCTATTAAGTGATATCAGAGCAGGCACACTCTGATTAGGTTTTAATCTTTACTGTATTTGATCCATTGACCCCTGTTTGTCATGGATAGAGGACAGTCGTTAATTATACTTCCTTTATTTGATGGGACTAACTATGCATACTAGAAAGTACGCATGAGAGCTTTTTTGCAATCCTTGGATGAAAAGGTATGACAAGCTATTGAGATTGGCTGGACTAAGCCAAAGGAAGCATTGGCCGATTGGGATGAAGCCAAGATCAAGGCGGCAAACTTCAACAGCAGGGCATTGAATGCGTTGTTCAGTGTGGTCACCAATGAGGAGTTCAAGAAGATATCCTCAACTGAAACTGCTAAGGAAGCATAGACCATCCTCTAGACAACCTATGAGGGCACACACAAAGGCGGTCAAGGATTCATAAGCTTCAAAGGCTCACAATAAGCTTTGAAGAAATAAAAATGGAGAAGGATGAGTCGTTTAATGAGTTCTATGCCAAGCTCAATGACATAGTGAACTCAACCTTTAATCTGGGGAAACCATCCCTGAAGCCAAGATTGTAAGGAATGTGCTCAGATATCTACCCAAGAGATTCCATGCGAAGATTACTGCTATAAAGAAATCAAAGGATATTAACAAGATTCATTTAATTGAGCCAGTTGGAAACTTGTAGACTTACGAGATAGGATTATCTAGGATTGGCAAGTTGGGTAAAGGCAAGAGCATGGCCTTGAAAGCAAAGAGTAATGACACAGATGAGTCTTCAAATGATGAAGATTCCAAGATGAAGTCCCACATTACAAGGTAATTCAAGAAGTTTATGAAGAATGCCAATGGGAGGAGCTTTGACAAGGACCGCAGACAATCCAGTTCTTCTCAATTTAAAAGCCAAGACAAAGGGAAGAAGGATGCTAAGGATGGCGGTCAGTACACTGTTTCGGCAGGACCAAAATGTTTTGGATGTCATGGATATGGTCACATGAAGTATGAATGCCCTACATATCTCAAGAGGATTGGGAAAAGTAAGGCACTTGCTGCAACCTTGAGTGACACTGAGTCTGAAGATGATTCCAACAATGAGGATGACGGAATCTTAAATGCCTTCACTACCACAGTCAATCCTACAGAAGGGATTGTTGATGAAGTGGAAGAAGAAGAAGAATTGGTGGATCTTAAGTGTGAGAAGATGGATGATCAAGTTGATATCCATTCAGCCTATGAGAAACTACACAAGCTCTCTAAGAAGCATGAGAAACTATATAGGCTAGCCACCAAAAAGCTCAGTGATGTGGAACTCGATCGTGAAGAACTTTCCACAAAGTTTGATGAAGCTAATCAAACGATTGGTGCACTGAGGTTTGAGAACAATTTCTTGGCTGAGAAGACCAAGAAGCTTGAAGCGGAACTATTTCAAGTCAGAGCTCAATTGGAGAGGACTTCAAGTGCAAAACTTGATGAGATGCTCAACAATCAGAAATTTGCTTCGGACCGAACAGGCTTAGGGTATGGTCTTTCTTCCTCTAACATTGCTTCTACTAGTGCTACTATTTTTGTTTCTCCTGCTAAAAGCACTGAAATTGGGAACACTGATGATAAAACTGAATTAGCTAGTAAAAACTTAGACAAGAGTAAATCTATCTTAGGAGCACCCCCTAAGTAAGATAAGAAAGATACTAAAAACCCTAGGGCTAAGAAGGCTAACTCTCAAAAGCCTAAACAAAAGAAGCAGCATCTCTATCATCATTGTGGAGCTACTAGTCATACTTGAACAAATTGCTATAAGTGGCTAGCCACTCAACAAAGCAACGGCATGATCGCGTATGGAAGCCAGAATCAGCTTCAATCCTCTCTTACTCTTCTTGGTGATCTTCTTAAAGCCCACATGTTCCTTTCGAACTTGAATAGTTTCAATTCTTCCCCCTCTCCTCCAGTTCAAGGGTTTAATCAAAGAAAAGGTTCTTCCAAGGTGTGGAAGAAAAAGAACTCTAAGTGATTTCATCACTTTCTTCTCTCTTCTTAATTTTTTTTGTTTGTTGCATTGCTTGTGTGTTTTGCATTTATGTTGAGTCAGTTTAGTTTTATGCTTTACTTTGTTTAACATGTTTTTGTGTGTTTACTTTCAGTTTTATTTATTTTGTTTTTGATATAAAAATTTAAAAAAATTTTGAAAAATCAGAAAAATACAAAAACAGTGTGTGTTTTGTGTACTTTGGTACTTGTATACCTTAGATGGCCATTGAAACAAAGTTTCTAAACTTTGTATTGTTTGTAGCTTAGATGAGCATCTCTATACATAACTAAGCAAGTGAGCGTTGTGGCTCATGTTTGTGATGAGTAAGATTAAGTTATCTCTTAAACTTAACACTCATATCACTCTTTTTAACAGGTAGGACTAGAAAATCCTAAGAGAAAGGCATTAATAACCATCTCACAACTATTGCCCGCCAATCATAATCTGACACATGTATGCTTCGGCATAGCAAAAGTGTAGTGTCAAAGACATCCGTATGTTTCGACATAGCAAAAGTGCAATGTCAAATACTTAACATCTTGGGTATTTCTTTTCTCTCTCTTATATGCCCATGCATAATATGCTAAATAAAAGAAAATATGCAAAGAAAAATAAAAAGCAAAAAGATCAAAAAAAACTTTTAAATATGATTACAAGCGTGTTTTCTAGGAGACGTGAGAGTTATAGGATGTACCTTGAAGGTGATAGTCCCCATCAAATAGTTATGATTGTATGTAAGTTAAAGCTATTTTCTCATATCTCAGATTGTCATAACTTGTATACACATATGCAATCTTGCGATATTTTTCACACACAACACGCAATATACTTTGCTACTCTTGATATATGTGCAGGTACAATGTAATTTAGCTATCACAAGTGTTTTACATGTGCTAATGTATACTCACTAAATTGTCTTGACTTGTTTTTGAAAAATAAAATTGGTTAGACTTGTTTAGTGTGTGTGTGTGTTTCTGAGGATCCGTGTGCTTAAAATGTTTGTTGAGAGATGATTTTGAGAGCTAATATGTTTATTGGATCATTGATTGAGGTGCATAATGGATTGCATTCATGTCTGTGTTTTTCACTTCTCGAAAAACTACTTTTAAAAGCTGGCTCGACACCTCCTCGATACATTGTTATCTGTCGAGCCTCTCAAGCCTTTTTCTTATCGCAATCTTGACACCTTTTCAACACCTGGTGGATCAATCGAGAAAGTTCTTGCCTCCTCGATACCTTCTTGATACCTTATTGATCGATCAAGCTTCTGTTCTTTGAAGGTGACTCTTGATCCTCGATACCTCTCGACACCTTAATCTGTCAACGTTCATTTTCTCGACACCTACCTCAACAGCTTCCTCGATACCTCTCGACACCTCAGCTGTCGAGATTTACTGATGCTCCTATATAAGCTGCTGTCGCGATTCTGTTTTCATTTTCTCGATCTCTCTCGACCTATCCACGACTGTTCATCTCCCTAAACCCTTTTTCTCACTCAAAATCTTCAACCCACGTGATTTTCGGCCATTCCTTGCTTCAAATCATTTGGTAAGATCTCTTTTTCCTTCATTATTCATGCATTTCATGTTTTGAATCTTAGGTTTTGGGTTTTTTGAAAATTTTTGGGGTTTTTTAAAATTGATGAGTTTTTCTTGAAATTTTGGGATGGGTTTTCACTTAAATGTGTTCAAAATGTCATACATTGCATTTCATGTGCATTAGAATAGTATTTTCATGCATTTAGATGTGTGTTCTATGCTTGTGTGCTGGTAGGATTGGATTAGGCTGAGCACATGATACTTTTTACTTTGCATGTGACATGTTCATGCATTCCTCATGCATACGTACTCATTGTTCAATATATTTGATATATGTGAACTATTTTGGGACATTTCTGATTGTCTCCTTCTCTATCTCTTTCTCATTCTATTTACGTTAGTAGTGTCTATGGCATCCAAGCGTAAATCCACTCCGGCTCAGAACCATCTGCGTTCTGGAGTTTCTTCCTCTTCTAATTCTGCTCCTCTTAATCTTCGGTTCCGTGATGAGAATGCTCACAAGGCATTTCCGGAGAACTTTTCTAGACGAAGTGTTCATTCAAAACACCAAGTCATTTTGGCGGACTTCGCCGACACTGACCTTCCCTCTGTCATTCACAGTAGGGGATGAGAATCACTATGTGATGTCCCGGTCACATGTCCTCTCGTGATTATTCAGGAGTTTTACTCCAACATGCACGGGATTGATCGTTCAGTACCTCTCTTTTTCACTCACGTTCGAGGTACGCGCATCCTTATCACACAGCAGCTATTTGTGGATGTGCTTCGGGTTCCTAGGATAGAGTTTCCTGACTATCCTTCTTATGAACGTCTGAAGACTGTGTCCAAAGATGAGCTCATTTTTGCTTTTTGTGAGCGCCTCGCTGTTTGGGGTAAACATCAATATACATCGTGTAGACATTTTGCTAAAGGTCCTAGATTCTTAAACATGGTGATGACTTTTGTACTTCATCCACTCTCTCACTACAACTCCATCACAAAGCCTCGTGCTCAATTTTTGTTATCTCTTCTTGAACATATGACTATAGATTTTACTTCTTATTTCATTCTTTCTATCATAGATGTTCATTTAGATTTGGCGTGCCGTGATAAGCTTATCTTTCCTTCCGCTATCACGAGGATTTTACGCCATTTTTCTATCCATTTTCCTGCGTCCAACCACTTCACACACATTTGTGCCATAGATGTTGCTATTGTAAAACATAGTGAGGCTCAGTTTAGGTCAAGACAGTCGGATTTCACTCCTCCCTCCCGTTCAACTCCATCCAGATCTGCTCCATCTACATTTACTCCTTCTTCCTCTACGAGCAATGTATCTCTCGAAAACATCATAGTGCAGTTGCAGCACATGGATGTTTGCCTCGATTCACTCTCCACTGAGTTGTATCAGGTGAATGTTCGTGTTGGTCATATTGCACGATGGCAGGCGACCATGGGTGGTTTTGCTCCTGAGACTACTCTTTCACCACCTTCTCCAGCAGCTTCTGATTCTGAGGATGAGGATGACGAGGATGATGATGCTTCAGATGATGATGATGGAGATGCTAACTCTACTGATGAGATGTCTACTTGAAATTCTACCCTTTGTCATTCGTGACAAAAAGGGGGAGTAGTTTTGGGGATATGAGAGTAGTCATCTTAGGGGAAGAGTTAGTATAGGAAATTTTTGGTAGGGAGAGTGTTGATTTTTGAGGGATGTAGTGAGGTTATGTGTATCTTTTATTTTCTTTCTTTTTAGATATATTGTTCTTGTATATGAGGTCTTGTGACCAATTTTACATACATTGTACTTATTTTCTCTATATATGTGGATTTATGTTTCTTTCACCTATCTCTTCATGTGTTGTTTCTTCTCTATCTTTATACACATGTTCCTTATAATTGTATGTAATCTATTATTTCTGTTTCACACAAGATGCCTTGATGAGTTTTATTTAAAGTGTTTCAAAAATACAGGTTGTCAAAGTCTACTTGCCATAAACTCTTTTCTTACAAAGTTTTTCAAGGGTTTGTGGTAGGATAGACTTTATTGTATTCAACAAGCGAATATGAGTTGAGTGATTTATGACTTCTCTCATATGTTCATTTGTTTGTTGTGGTTTTGTCACGGATTGCCAAAGGGGGAGATTGTTAGGACATATGTGTTTTCACTTGTTAAGAACATATGTAATTTGTTTATGTAAGTTGGCTAATCCTTTGACAAAGTGCACTCTACTTGTAATTGGGTAGTTCTATGTGTTTTTAATACTTCAAGAAGCAAGATTTCAAGATCAAGTGTTGAAGCCATCAAGTCTGTCCAAGAAAAACAAACTAAAGTACAATTTCATTAAAGCTCAACACTTGCCCGATAGCTCTCGACACCTAACTATCTGTCGAGATTTATAAAATCAGATTTTCTTATATGATTTCTTGGGATCCATGAATGTGTTTTTGGGCTTTCTTTTCTTCTAACCCTAGATATATAAAAGGATTATTTTAAGAGCCGTCAAATTGTACACAAGTTGCACAAGCATTGAGCAAACTCTGTTCAAGGAATTATGATCAAAGACGAAGTTCTTGACCTAGTTCATCTTCTCTAAAGAAGTTGCTTTGTATTTGCACCAAAAGGTTTTGTGACTAAGCATCTTCCTGATCTTTATCGTGTAGGATGAACTGAAAAACTTTGCAACCAACCTTTCCTTCTAAGTTGGTGTTGAAGTCGCGTACTAGGATCCACGCATTGGTTAGTCATGTACTTAGGAGCCATGCATCAAAGGTGGGAACTGTCACTACAGATTAAGTCCAATTGGGTATTGGGGTAAGGGTTCAACTATAGGTTGGTAAGGTACTTGGGATTCATTTACTTGTAACCGTTTGATTTGATAATAGTGGAGTTTCGAGAGTGGTGACCTGAAAATCACCCGGTGGGGTTTTTGTCGTAAGGGTTTTTTCCATTCATAAACAAATCACCGTGTTATTTAATTTCCGCTGCTCAATTAGTTTATTGGCGATTTGTTTGTGCTTCCACGTGTTTGCATGATAAATTGATTAATTAATAACTTGGCTAATTAATTAATTGGTTTAATCACAAGGGATCATTCAGTTTGTGACCTATCAGGTTTGATTTTTTCTATACTTCTACTAGTGATCTATATTTCATCAATGGGGTTTGATATGGCTGAGCAATATTAGTTAGGGCGACTCCACAAATTTCTTGTTCTTCGCAAAATGGGTAATTTTTTCTAGCTTCAAATTTTTAGGGATTTCTATTAATTGTGTGATTTAATTTATAGCACTAACAATAATCCTTTTCTTAGTCAAAAGGGATACATTTTTTCTGGCATAGAAGCAAGTGCTGTTGAATTTAGCAAGATTGCAATGGGGCCTCTTGATTGGGATTACTATAGTTATCCTTGTCTTCTTTTGATTCTTGATATCATATTTGCTCTGTTTTAGTATATAATAACAATAATATCATATTTGCTATTAAAAATTTTGGTTTTTATACAAAATGTGATTGGCTGAAATCTCATAACTTGTGTTATGACATATTTTCAAAGTATCTTTCAACTGCATTCTTTCAATCTGTGTTATAGAGATTAGGTAATTAGGTTGGTTGTAGGATATTGTTGTTATTTTACTCAGCCAATTGTTACAACTGTTTGAATTGATTGAATTATTTGAATTGGTTGTTATTGTTATCAGAAGTGTATGTAAATATAGCAAGGAATGAATAAGAGGCAAGCAGAAAATTTCAATAAAATTCTTTCTCTCTTACATTTAAGAAATTAGTCATCTCAAATTAAATGCATATCATGAACATTGGGACTATATGATTTGCTGTGTATTTCACTTTTAATTTTCATCCCTTAACTGATTTCTTAATATGGAAGTTCCTAAGCTAAACCCTCAACAAACTTACATAATTACTAATGATAATGATCTTATGGCTTTACCCATGCTTGCTATTAATTGGAAATTTTGATATATGTTTTTCCATGAAATCACTCTTTTGTTATTTTGTCATGTTGAATGACATGATTATAAGTATGCTATTCTTCTTTTGATCCCTGAGAGCGAGAAAAGGTAGGTGCTGGAGGGATTAGTGAAGACCATGAAGCTGGCTTTGTTCATGATTTTTTTTTTTTTTTTTTTTTTTTGGAGAAATTGTTCATGAAATTTTAGATATAAAGAACATGACTCATATCTATTTTAGTTGGGATCATAATCAAGATGTAGCTCTTTCGGCTTTCTTGAAACACTAAAATCACACATATATATATATATATATATATATATATATATATTGTGAAGCTAATTTAGCTAAGCTATAAAGCCTCTTTGTTTTGGGTTTTGTTCATTTGGTTGTGGATAAAAATTTCAATGAATTTTTGTTGTTTATAACAAGTGAATCTAGTGGCCCTACTACTAGCATAAATGGTTTTTTCCCTTTGTTATTACTAGATGGTATGAGAACCATAATTATTAGCTTGTCTTTGAGACGAAATTATTAGCTTTTATGTGCTCTAGTTGTGCCTTTTATATAAGTACTTTGTGATGACTGATTTGGAGTCACTGAAACAATTAAGGATTAGTTTCTTAAAGATTTATAAAATACTTCAAGCAATCCTAACATATTTATTGCTAACAAAATCAAAGGCCATCACCTGGAGAAACTAGCACCGTTATACATTACTTGTGCAGCAATTTTACATTCTTTAAAATAAGTAATATGAGGTTGAATGCTACCAGCCACAACAAATTTACCGTAGATACTACAGATGCTCCTCAATTAAGAATGGTCATGCTTCAATTTTTTTGCTGTATGACCGATCCTTCTAAAGCCAAAAGTTAATGCCAAAATCAACAAAGTTAATTGGCATATAGAGTTTTGGAAACAATGGTCTATGCAGAAAATCAGCAATGTTAACGCCAAAAAATCCCCTAAAAACAGAGGAATAAAAACATTTATAACAATACATATGCAGCCACTCACTCCCAAATTTAGGAAAGCAGTTGATCAATTGATTCAATTATCTCACAATTCACTTTTAATTGATGAGAAAGAAAATTCTATTGTCACCAAAACATGACTTAAAGCCCTATACACATTAGTAAATACAACAGAACTAACACCAAACCTCATAAATTATATAAATCACACCCAAACATGACATGAAAGACAAACAAATTATTTTTTTGTTGCAATGAAGCAAGCACGTATATGTGATGAAGCATTAAAAATATTAATCACTTGCATTCAAAAAATGAACAATAGTTTAGTACATGTCATTGCATTTAAAAATATTAATCACTTGTATATATAATTAATGTCTAACTAGAAGTTACTCAAACATGCACTTGTACAATCTAACATGTTTGAGTAGCTTCTTTAGTTACAAAAAATTATCAAAAAATTTGCTACATGTGCAATCAATTATCTAAGTTGTTAGATACGTTGTTCAAAAAACTATCCAAAAAAAAAAAAAACTGTCAATTTTGCAATATTAGCCGTGTCCACTATGCAATATACTTTTAAACAACCTGCCAAAAAATGTTGTCCAAGCCATTTCCACTGTGCAATATTAGCCATGTCCACTGTGCAATATACTCTCAGACAAACTGTCAAAAAATGTTGTCCTTCATACTACAAAATCAATATTAGCCTGAAAGATGTCAACAAAATCAAGTTACATTTTTTTTTGTTGGATACAAAATAGAATTTCTACTCTACCCTAATCTAAGTTTATATGTGTGTGAAGCTCCCTCTTGAAGACTTGAACTCCAGCCTTTTTTCCCCACACCCCACCAGAATTTATATTTGTGGAGTGACCACCACACCAAGGGTGCACGATAAATCAAGTTACATTTTGAACTTAAACAAACATAAGAAAATTTCACTATAATTGAACTTACCATTTATTACTTTTTTACATACCAAAAAAGTTTTGCGTTTGCAGGCAAGCATTTGTATTTTCAACACATGAAGTTAGTGCATAATTGAGCCTAACTTCATTTTCATATGTATATATATAAATAAATAAATTTATTTGATAAATATGTAGGAAAACATTTATTTTTTACTTAACCAATATTCACAAGATTTGATACTTGAGACGACAATGGAGTGAAGGTGGTAGTAATGAATGCTGTCAATGTAATCACAATGCTTATAAGAGTAAAAATCTAAGAAATATTCTAGCTACTTGTGACTACAAAACATAAAAATTATAAACAAGTAAGTTTATTCAAAATTTCATATATGAAAACATTTACATGTTACCTGACAGACATTCGCATCATTTGATACTTGAGACAATGATGGAGTTAATGGTGTCTATGTAATCACAATGATTATAAGAGAGACAATATACATAATCATCTAATTACTTATAAATTATAATTGTAAAACAAGTAAAAAGGTAAGTTTATTCAAAATATGACAACGTTTACATTTTACTTGACCAACATCTGCATAATTTGATACTTGAGGCAATAATGGAGTTAATGGTGCCTAAGTAATCATAATGATTATAAAAGAGAGTTTAAGAAATCATCTAATTACTTGTAAGTGCAACACATGTTAACAAGTAAGTTTACCCTTAAGAATGACGTGAAACTAGTTTGGTAACTATGAATTGGTCCCAATTCAGAGGTCATCGTTGGTGTGGAAAGGCTAACAGGATAAGTCTGCTATATCAAAAAAATGAAAACCTTATTAATAAATTCACAAATGAAAAGGCAAGTTTAGTACAACTTCCAACTGCACAAATTATCTATAAGTTATTCTACTACGAATTAAAAAATTAAATAAATAAACTCTTGCTTGATGTAAATAATGTTCTCCATGTGAGCCATAATTATTATATTGTATGTTAGCAAAACCAGGTTCCTATGAAAGACATAAATATTATTATTAGCCAAAACAATATAAAAGTTTTACAAACAATAGAAACTTAGTAAAGGATAAAAATAAATAAATAATATTTTCTTTGGAAAATTGTTGACTAATCTCTTTGATTCAGCTCTACCTTTCTTCTTTTTTGCTTCTCAACTCAACTTTTATTTCGTTTTCCACCCTTGCGACCTTCTTTTTTCTTAAGACCTTTAACCCTTTCAACCAAATTTTCCAAATGTTGTTAGGATCAAGATTTTCATTACCACTACACAACGGCATTTGATAGGGGCAATTGATGACCAGCCACATTTTTTGTTACAATATCTTCAACTTTTTTTTTTCATATTCCTCTATCATCTTCTCTATTAAAGAAAATGCCTCTTCATTGTCTGCTGCTTGAGAAGCTAACCGAACCAACTTGGGACATAATCTTCTATACCGCTGTGTAGCAGTCAAGTTGACATCCTCTTCCACATTTATTCTCCTATTGTCCAAGATACATCAACCTTTTGCCTCTCTTGTCCATCTTTTCAAAATGTACATATCAGGAATTGTTTTTATATCAAGGAAATCAAAGACTTTCAGAACATGGCAACATAAAATCCCAACTATTTCAAACTTTCTACAACTACATGAAAATGTCTTATCTACAATGTCATAAGATACTATGTACTTACTAGGCTTATGCAAAAACTCAATAGTGTATGTATGCACTAACAAGTTCCCTTAGCGATTTTTTATCCTTGCTGCTGATGCCAAGTTATACTAATTATAAAGCATTCGAAATATTGTAGGTTTGTACACTTATACTGCTTGCTTTAACAAGGGAGAATTTTTCAAGCCCAACTGAAGAAATTTTTGCCTAGCATTAAATTCAGCTTGTAATTCTTTTTCTCATTTTTGCTCAATCACCCGATCAAAATAAGCAAACAATTATGCCACATCCAAATCAGATTTCAAGTAATCTTTCAAATCTCTATTCAAACTTTCACTAAGTTGGATACTTCGCACTCCCAATGTAAATTCATTCTTCATGTAACACTTTGCCCATTTTCCTTTCAATTTGTAGATACTATCCAACCAACTATGATCGTGAATAGCATAAGTGTCAATCATGTCCTCCCATGTTTTTTCAAACTTAATTTCATCATTAAACTCAAACATACAAGTTTTAAAAACTTGAAGAAAAGAAGAACCATCTTTTATCAAATTCCCCAAATATTTTATCCCATTTTGCATTATGTGCCAAGTACATAATCAATGGTAAGTGTTAGGCATTACCTCATTCAATGCCTTTGCCATTGCAGGATCTTGATCTGTAAAAATTGCTTTTGGTTTTTTACCTACATGTGCAACTAGAAAGCTTTCAAAAAGCCACTTAAATGAATCCACCGTTTCATCATATAAAAGAGCAGCCCCAAAAACCGTTAACCTCTATGGTGATTGAAACCGGTAAACACCCCTAATGGTCTTAACTCTTTATTAGTACCATATGTAGTGTCAAATGCCACCACATCACCAAAATTATCATAATCAATAATCATTCTAGCATCAGGCCAAAAAATTTTTATAATCTGCTCAACATTATCTAATTGTACTACATATTGAAAGGCTGGATTTGTAGTCAGTTTTTCTTGAAAGTATCCTAATAAGCATGCAGCTTGACCATATATCAATTTTTTTTGTCGTCTTGTTCTAAGATAATTATGCTGATCAAGCTCAATGAATCCAAAATTAGCTCTCTCACCAGCCTCTCTACTCATTAACTCATGCGATGCTTTTGGCTTGATTCCAGAAGAGGATGCTAACTCAATCAATTCTGCATGAACTTCTGAGATTTTTCATTGACATCTTATCATATAAATTGTTTCTGATAAATGAAGAGTGTGATTATGTTTTTCAATAAAATCAGTCACTTTATACTTTCCAGTTTCTTACACTAATGAAACATATAGTTTTACAGGACAATTAGTCCTTGTATCACCTCAGTTACAAGTGCGAATCATATCTTCTTTTTCTGGACCACGAATGCCCTACTTTGCACATACAAATCCCCTTGATGTTATCTTTCCAGTCTTCTTACTTTTTTTTATGTAATGTTTTCTAACATCAAAGCTCATTTGCCTTCCATATCTTAGCCAAAATTCCCATGCATCTTTTAATGTATTGAATTCCTTACCAACTTTAGGACTCAAATCTTCATTGGCATCCATGACTCTAGGACTCAAATCTTCATTAACATCCATGAATCTAGGACTCAAATCTTCATTGGCATCCATGTTTTGAGAGAATTCTCTTGCCACACTATGCAATGAATTAAAGAATACTCCTGTAATTAACAAACAAATGTACAAAATATCAACTATTATAAATATAGAAGAATGAATGTTTTTCATTAAAAATAAAAGCTGAAAATTTGTGTACCAATATTGTGCTTATCATATATAAGAATTACAACAAACCAATATATGATCATGAGAGATGATGACCCAATTGATAAAGGGTAGTTTCAAGCTAAATTTTTATAAGAAACTGTTAAAGTGTATCATACCTATACAAAGACAAACTTTCAATTATCAAAATTTTATCTCTAAAAAAAATTATGAAAATTTTCTATCCCTATGACAATAAATTTTTATCACTAAATTCTGACTGCAAACTTTAAAGGCAAAAATTAAAACACTGCAGTTTAAATACAATGAGAACCTAAAAGCATAGAATTCAAGCAATGTAATAGTAAAATAGGGATTTTATACATCTGGGTTTTATCCATACGAACTTTAGCAAGCCAATTTATTGATTGAATCATCTTCTTTGGTTTATTCCTTATTGTCCATTTTGTTCTTGTAAGAATGTTCCTATCATTTTATGAAATCACTTTTTTTATGAATATTATTCTGTATAAGGAACTTGAAACAACCCGAAGAATCCAATGCAAACAAGAATGAACATTTATGTCTCTCTTTTCTTTTGTTGTGAACTTGTGATGGCTAAGTATTATACTATTATTAAAATAAAATTAATTAGACAAAACCTGATAGGTTAAAGATTTTTATGGAGGAAGTGAAAGAAAAGGTCAGGGCTGTAGAAATGCAGAGGTGCAATAGCCTCATAAGGCGATTGGAAATAAAAATCAAAATTTCAAGAGCTTGGTTTCAATAACTCCAACTATCTTGACCCTAACCCAACTCTCCTTTTACCCAAAAAATAATTTTTTTTTTATTCAATGTATACAAAAGAGAGAATTCACCTCCTTGAGTTGGTTGATGTCGGAAGCAACTAATCAAAGATGGACCCGCAGTGACTATCACAAAGGGGATTTTGGGGATTTTCTGACGATACAATGGCCAAGTACCGTCGGAACCACCGATCCAGACAATGGCTTCGTTGCTTTAAAGAGACCTTCACTCCATGAGAGTTGGGACTTGGGACAGCTTCACACACGAGAAAGAGGGAGTGTGAGTGTTTCAGGGTTTGGTTTCAAATGCTAAGTTTTAGTGTTTAGGTATGAGCTGGGGCTGCTGTGACAATGGATTGATAGAGAGGTAGAGAATTGGTTGAAGGAGAGGCAGAGAGCAACAGTTGCATAGGGGAGAGAGAGAAAAAAATTTTGATTTTGTGAAAGTTTACTTAGACTTACCAGAAACAATGGGTGGGCTGTGAAATTTTTTAAGGGTAAAATAGTCTTTTTGTTATTTGGTGAGGTGTCAAAGATTTAAGCCATTAGATTAAATCTATGGTTGAGAATTTAGGTATTGCACCCCGTGCAATACCTAGGGTATTGCACGGGATATGAATCCATATATATATATATATATAAGAACATATACCTTTATAACTTTATAAATTTGTAAGGAAACTTTGTGAGCTAATTATGTCAATCTAGCGCATTTATAGAAAATAATTCGAATGACATAAATACTTTCCATTCTAAGTGAAGGTATAATGGATTTGACTTCACAAATAATGAATAACTCTAGTAATAATACTATCCATAAAAGTGAAAATCAAACTCATGTTATAATGAAAAACCAAATATTTAGCAACTATATGAGCCCAAATAAGATAACCCATTATCTCTCAAAATAAATAAACCAAATATCTATATATTATTTCCATGTTTGGTGACCGTGAGGACTCTACATATAATAATCTTCATGTTCTTGTTAGGTCAAGTGATCAGCCACACAAGTTTGTTGGCTTTCATCTTCCCAATATTGTTGCTCTGCTCTAATGGCCCAGGGAAGATTTAGTTTGATTTTTGCCACAGCTCTGTTATTGGGTTTGTTCTTTCAGTGTGAGAACGTTTGAGCAAAAACCTATTTCGTTGGATATGATCCTACTGGTTGGACCTTCAACATGGAAGATTGGCCCACTGGACAAAACTTCAAACCTAATGACACACTCAGTAAGTATGAACCATCATTTTTTTTTTCTTTTACTTTTTTTTTTATTTAAGGAAAATTAATTGGTACATAGTTGTATTTATAATCATATTTTAGATTAGATAATAAAAATTATGTCCTACACATTGCGGTTGAACTAAATGACTTAGTGTAATCCTTACTTATATTGTATTTGCTTTCACTATGTGGCTCACAAATTATTAGTCAATAGCCTCAGTACTGATTATTGTTGACACTCTATTACGAAAGTTTTAACAAATTTAAAATATTATTTCAATTAAAATTTTTCTATTCATTTTTAACTTATTATGACATCCCAATCTAGTAACATATAATATTAAATTAGTCCTATAATTTTTGTTCAAGTTGATTTTGTCTCTAAGTGCTCCTTTGTTTGCACTTTAAGATGACAAAAAGTACTTTTTACTTCAAAGTTCAAAATGCTAGATGTTTGGTGGGTATTAAAAAGTTGCTTTAGCAAGAAAATTGTTTTTTCAAAAAGTGCAAGACCCCCAAAAAATCAAAAGAGCTTCAACCAACTTTTGCAAAAAAACTACTTCAACTTTTAGGAATTGTTGGTTCAATTACCAAATTGCTCACTTTTTTTTTTATTAAAAACCCAACTTTACCCTTTGAAACCCCTTCAAACTATCATGCCAAAACAGATAATACCATATTCAATGAGACAAAAACATTATTAAAATAGTGATATTGATATTATTAAAAATAGATAACATTATTAAAGTAAGATAAATAACATACTTGGTTCAAAATTTTTAGAATAACAAATAATTGATGCTATAAAAAACTAACATTATTAAAATAATACCAATAATAGTAATAGAAATAACAAATAATTATGACAATAATATATTTATTATTATTATTATTATTATTATTATTAAGTAGTTTTTTTTTTTTTTTTTTGAGTAAGTATTATGAAGTAGTTGATTTAAAAATGGAATAAATTTCCTTATATATACATTGTTCTTTTTGGTACTTTATCACTCAAACTATCGTTTTTAAGTGTTACCTAAACACTCAAATTTTTCAAAAAGCATTTTTGACAAATTTTACCAAATACTTAGTTTTTTCAAAAATTTCAATTTTATACAGCACTTTTTGAAAGGCTAAAAATTTTGTCCTTATTTCTATGTTACAGTGTTTTCATACAATCGAGGAGAGCACAACGTGATCGTTGTAGACAAACAAGGTCACGATACATCCAAAGCACTAGAAAATGCTTACGTACAAAGTAGTGGATTCGATTACATAATCCTTAACAAGGGAGAAAACTATGTCATTTGCAATTTTACTGGACATTGCGAGGCCAAAATGAAGATGGCAATTAATGTCTTGTAATCTGAGGAAAAAAAAGATCTTTGAATTGCCTCTTTTTTTTTTCTTTTTTTTCTTTTTTTTTTTTTTCTTTTTTTGTCAACAAGATAATCCAATGGAGTAATCAATAAAAGTAATAAATGCTATGTTTTGAATATGTGAATTTTTGTGTGTGTGTGTGTGTGTTTTTTTTTTTTTTTTTGGTTCAGCTTCTGTTCAGTGGCCAGTGGCCACTGAACTTGTCAGAATACGGACACGTGTCCACAATCCAACGTGTCCAGTGGCACTGGCCACTGGACAGTAGCCAGATCCTTTTTTTTTTTTTTTTTTTTTCTTCAATAAGTGGTAGTTTATATGATCCACAAATCATTATTTTATTTTTTGGGTTTGACGGTGTGGTGTTTAGGTGAAGAAGGCCTTGACTGTTGAATATATTGGGAGTTTCTATGTAGAGTGAACTGGGCTTTAAGGATCTGAAGGGTTTGAGTCTCAATTGAAGTTAAGTCTTAGTTGAGCTTGTGTGGTGTATTGGGTGAGTTTAATTGGGCTCATATTTTGACCAAAAAAATTTCTTGACCGGGTTAATTTTAGTTGGTTTTGAGAGGGGACTTTTGATTTTAAGGCTGGGCTTAAGAAGAAAAGTGTTATTGGGGTAATTTTTAAAGTTGGGCTGAGGGTGTTGACCATTTCAGATTGGGCCCTAATACTGAAAAAAAAAAAGGGGAAATTAAATACAATATTGTTGGGGAAAAAGTTCTCTCAATATATCATGATTCATTTGTATAGTAGAGGCACAAAAAAAGAAATATTAATAAGCTCTTCGCTTGTGGGGATGAATGAAGAAAACATTGAAAATCAAAAGAAAGATACAAAAATTGTGGAAGAAAAAGTAGAGGATCCTAAGGTGGGATATCAAGTCAGCAATTCATTGAGAGTATTTAATAATTTTTCATTCTAATGACCAGTCAACAAGGACCCAAAATTCAAAACTTTATGAGATGTGACACACAACTTCCCTACCTGTGAGTGTTCTACATGTTGATTGTCATGTCACAACCAATCTTTAAACTTACGACGTTTTTAGTTTTGCTACTTTATGGAGAACTATACAACATAAAATGTGCAAAACATTTGTGAGGATTTGAGACCAACACAATTCTTCTATCATGTAAATCTATAAACAAATCTATAAACATTTGTAACCAAAACACCTCTTCTATCTTGCATCTAAAATAGTGACGGTAACCTCATTAGCGGTATACGGATTTTTTCCACTAGATGATGATGTATCAATTCCCATAGAAGAAGCTTCAGTGACAAAACCAGGTTCCTTGGGTTGGGGCACCATTGCATTCTCAGTTGACAACATCAATAACACAGAAGACATAGTTGGTCTGTCTTCCACGCGTTGTTGTACGCACAAAAGACCCACTTGGATACATCTTATCACTTCATTCTCAGAATATGATTCATCAATAAGTGCATCTATGAGTTCCAATGGCTTCCCTTCATTCCATAACTTCCATGCCTGAAACAATTTCAATCATGTTTCGAAATTTGTCAGAATTGAAGATTGAAGTTCACATCATTAAAAATTCAATCTTAATTAGTTCTTATTCTTACATGTCCTAGCAGGTTGAGATCATGGTTGGGATGATAAAATCCCCAGTTTTTCTTTCCATGTATTATCTCCAATAATAACACGCCAAAACTAAAGACATCTGATTTCACTGAAAAATGCCCACTCATTGCATATTCTGGAGACATATATCCACTACATGCCAAAACAAGAATTTCAGCATTTGTAAACAGGGAAACGCAAATTCAAAACATTCTTAGAAAACTCACTATGTTCCCATTACTCTCTTGGTTGTTTGTTCTGTCTGTTCTGCTCCAAAAATTCTTGCTATGCCGAAGTCTGAGATTTTGGGGTTCATCTCATTGTCTAGTAAGATGTTACTTGCTTTAAGATCCCTATGGATGATTCTTAACCTAGAGTCTTGATGAAGATATAGAAGTCCTCGTGCTATTCCCATAACGATGTCGAAGCGCATCTTCCAAGTCAACTTCTTTCTAGTCTCATCTAGAAAATCATATAATCAACAATGTTAATTCTCTTTTCTCTATCAAAATATGATCTTTATCTTTTAGCACTATGCAAATGAAGCAAGCACACAATTAAGAATGATGAAACAAATCAAGTGTTAATCAAGCGTTAAAGGCTCAAACCAAAGAGAAAGTTGTCCAAGCTTTTGTTTGGAAGATACTCGTAGATTAGCATTCTTTCTTCTCTTTGAATGCAGCATCCCAAGAGCTTAACAAGATTACGGTGTTGAAGTTTTGCAATCACTATAACTTCATTCTTAAACTCTTTGATGCCTTGTCCAGAATTCTGAGAAAGCCTCTTCACTGCAATTTCTTGTCCAGTTGGCAATACACCCTATGAGAATGCCATATCGAAAATCAGTAATCCTATCATAAGCAAGGAAACATAAAGCCTTAGGTTCCCCAATTTGATATCTTGTACTTAAGGTTTCTTCTCTCATGGAAAATTACCTTGTAGACGGGACCAAAGCCACCCTGTCCAATCTTATTTTTAAAGGAGAAATTGTCAGTAGCAGCAGAAACAGTCTCCAGATCAAAAAGCGGTAGCTCAAGGTCTTCCTCCTGAGTTTCTTCTGTGAAATCTCTATGGGAACTGTGTAAGCTTTCAGCTGCAACATACAAATTGATCAGCAAAAGAAAAGGATAAATTGATTGTACTTATTTTGGCAATCACAAGCACCGCCACTATAAATACAATGGCAGTATTTGGAAAGAATTTGTAAATGAATTTATATACTGCAACTCAATCAATCAAAATTGATAAATACATAAGTAAACTTAAAAATATATGCCAATTCAATTATTCATACAGCTCCCTAGAATTTCAATAAATTGCTCTAGCCATGAGATTTACAGCAGCAGAGCAATTTTTACAACTAGTTTTCCACAAAACAAGCGTCAGTGGAGCAAGCAAGCATAGTCCTTTAAATAAAATGTTTTGCATTCCCTTCAGTAGAGAGCAGTGAAGCATCAAATATAAATTTATATACAGGGGAAGCAGACAATGACAAATCAGGTTATTAAGAAGAAATTATTAAGCTAAGCTCCGAATTGGGGCAAGACACAAGCCAAAACAGACACTTAACACATACTGTTATTTTTCAAGCCTTGTCTCACTAATTTGTCACTTATGCATATATGAAAAAGAACAACCATGTTTAGTAGTTTAACAGTTAAGGAAACCTAATTATGAACACAGAGCAGTTAATAACTCTGCCTTATTGAAAAATATCCATTCTTTTAGAAATTATTCCCCTTAGAAAAATCATTCTATAGTCAAAGTGACATACTGCAATTTTGTAACACCCAAATGAAATTATGAAAGCTACTGAAATTTTTATTAATAATGAGATGGCATATCCCACTTAGATGCCCCTCTGTCAACCAAAGATTCCTATTATGCTAATGTAAACTGTAATGTGGGCAAAATTAAGCAAATCAGAGCTTCAATCAATATATTAACATCTTAAAGATTAATTAAGGTCCCAAAAATTTGAGCTATTTCATCAAACAATTTTATAAGAATAACAATACTAAGGCACTTTATGAGCTGTTTTACCTCTTCTCCATCTCCTTGCCCTTCTCATTCGACAAGTGTACCAGCCAATGATGCCAACTAGAAGTATCCCAGTAACTGAACATATGATGCTAGTGACAATCACCTTCACTTGTCTATCCCTCTTAGCATCTGCAATTGCCTCTGAACACCAAAGAAGTTGACAGAGTGAATCATTTTTTCTAAAAATGATAACCCCATTGTGAGTAACATAGAAGTTGCTTTAAGTTTTAATCCACTTGGGTCATCAGTGCTCAAAAGATAACATAGCAGACTAGAAAATTCAGGCAAATTAAATATTAACGAGCCACAGATTATAAGATCTGGCTATGCCAGCAAAGGCCCCTCATCCATTTAGTCCAAGGGACTTATGGTTCCCCATGACACTATTTAGTTTACTTCATGGAAACGAAAAAGCTGCTTTACAATGAACTTTCAGATGTCAAATTACAGCAAGATAAATAAACTTATGCAAAAAGCTAGCTCAATTTACTTATCTTCTGAAGAATAAATTTCTACTAGCCATGAAGTCCATGTTCTGCCATAAAAATTATGATTATTATGTTATCCTAAAACCTGCACTCTGGAGGCTGAGCTGTGTGCGTGTGTGTATGTGAATTATTCAACTATCGCAATAAATCATTAATGAACATTACTTACCGAGTTCCTCTTTTGCCATTCTTATATAAAGATCGTCCCCACCTCCTGAAAAATCTCTCATATCAAGCAAATCATCAAACCACAACACACAGTCTCCTCCATTTCCATGGATATCTATCATAGTAAAAGCCATACATGAACAATTCCCCAAACACACAGACTTACATTCCTCAAGGCTCAAATTCCTACTTGCCGCCAAATGCGAATTATCAGGCAACTTCATTCCTCCATACTTGACAAAGCCATCTCCGTTCCCACAATCCAATTCCCACTTCCTCACACACCCACCTGACCAATCAACCCGTGCCCAATCCACAGGTGACTTAGGCCTAAAACCATTCAAACACTCACATTTTGGACCATCATAGCAATTGCCATAAGGCCCACAAACCATATAGCTATCACAACTGTCCCTCTGAAGTGTAACCATTATAGCCCACTCATTGCTATTCTTACTCCATTGTAGGTACTGAATCAAACCATCTTGGGTCACCACAAACCTTGACAACAATGATTGGTCTACAATTTTGAATGTATAATAAACCTCCTCAATGGTTGAATTGAACATAGGAATGAACACAGGATTGGACCTCAGTGCAGCACTGCCACTGAACCTGACTCCATCCCATGGACCCCACCTATTCCTCTTCTGTGTCCCTTTCCTCAACACCAACTGAGGTGTCTCAGGTGGGTCCAAACTAAAACTGAACTCCCCAACAGAGGGATCATTAGCAGATGACCATGATCTCATGTACATGTGAAGACCATTTTTAAGGTTCCAACCGAGCTTCATGTCTGGCAACAAAGTGTCAGTTATGTAATCAAAACTTTGCCAAATATACCCTTCTGAATCACTACTATTTTCCTCTCTAAAAACTAGATTGCCATTATCCAATAGCTGCAAAATGGGACTTTTTAGTACCACGGTGGCATTGAGAGACCAAATAGTAAGTGAATTATTAGCCAAAAGTGAGAACCCATTTGAGCCCATTGACAGTGACCCTGAAAGCCCTGTGATTGAGTTGTTTCTATTGGCGATCCAGACCACAGTAAGAGGGATATTCTTGTATAGAATGCCTAAATACCTGTTGCTTGAACTTGAACTGCCTGGGCTAAAGAACCCAAGCTCAAATCGTTGCCCAGATGACACCAAAGTTTGGCCATCTTTAAGCACCTGGTTTGGTCTCAAGGTGTCTGAAACCACCGTTGCTGCAGTGGAAGTTTGTGATGCTGAAGATAACCACAAGTAACAAAATGTGAGAAACAAAGAAAACGCCATTTTTGTTTAAGTTAAAATGGAGGAGTACTTGTTAACAATAATATTAAAATCATAGAGTGTATCATTTGGCTTCTGGGTTCAGCTTTTTAAGCTAGAAAAGTCAAAATAGACGGAAACCAGATGCAAAATTAGGCTTAATAACTTCTCTGAAAGTCAAACACGATCTTTAAGGTATCTGTCACTTGTCACTTGTGAGAATCGCCGTGAATCCTGTCATACGGGGTGAGTCGGATTTTTTTTCAAAATAACATTCATTTTTAAATAATTTTGTTAGGTAGTCTCGTTTTTAAACTATTTAAAAAATTAACTTCTCGAGTATTTTAGACTCGAGTTTATTGTAACAAATTGAGATTGTAGCTATTGATTTTCAGTGAAACTCGACTACTCAGGTTCTTGGTCTACACCAAGGACATACCCAAGATTTCAAGTTGGGGGGGAGCCAGAGATAAGCGGGAAAAAAATTTTCAAATACGCATCCGTATAGTATTAATAAACTATCAACTAAAATAAATACCCAAAAATCATTGTTTTTTAATATATTAAGATAGAATCTCATCTACTAACAAAAACAAAAGACACAACAGCTCTTATTAGAAACAGAAACAAAATTCGCTACTTGGAAACTTCAAAAATTTCAATTTACTTAAAACCCATCATAGTTCAAACCCATCACAATTCAAATGAAAATTAGAAGTAAATATTGATGGAATGATTAAAAAAAAAAAACCATTGTTGGAATGTCATAAGTGCACACTAACAAGTGAAAAACCACAGCTAGACACAGGTGCATCTCAATTGTTTCAAAACTTCTTTTTTTTTTTTTTTTGCTAACCAATTGTTTCAAAACTTGTTTAACTATACTAATTGCAACTTTATCTCACGCCCTTTTTTTCTCAAAAAAATAAATACATATATATATATATATATATATATATATATATATATATATCCTACCAATTTACCATACATTATTAAATAAAAAAATAAAATGAAAAAGAAAAACATGACTAATAGAAGGTGGCAAGTGCTAGCACAAACCTGTTTGGTTTAAAAGCACAATCAACCAAACTTTTGTGCTTTGATTGGCAAGAAACACAACAGACAACCATCTGTCACAAGTCTCCTAAGCCTAAAGGCTTAAGCAACTTACAGAAAACTTATAACTACCAACACAAAGTCACCAAACAAAGAGTAAAAAAGTTCAAACAAAGACTATCACTAAGAATTAAGAGCTTGTTATCCAAAACGAACTCTTGAGTCTTGACTGGGCTGGCAGGTTAGGATGGGGGGCCCTAAGTCATTTGGATAAGGGGGTCCAAGTCTTTTTTTCTTTTTCTTTTTTTTTTTTTTTGGAAATTTTAGCTACTAAAATTTTTTTTTATTGGGCCCCCTTAAGCCTCTGCCTGGGTCCGTCCCTAGTCTACACAAATAAAAAAGAGCAAAACAAAAGAAAACAACCTTCGCCTAAGGAATCACACAACTTCTGGGTTCCTGGGTTCGCTGCCTGAGTTCATGGGTTTTGGGTTTTGTTGCTTGGGTTTGCCGCCCGAGTTTGCTAGTTCGTTGGTTCGCCATTTGGGTTTGCTAATTCATGGGTTTGCCACTAGGTTCATGGGTTTGCCTCTGGGTTCATTGGTTCGCTAACTAGGTTTGTGGTTTCTGTTTTCAGTATTTTGATCTCTTGTTTTCTGTGTTTTGTTTAGCCGACTGGGTTTGTTGTTTCTTTAGTTGTCGTGGATTTTTTTTTTTTTTTTTCAGAGAGAGAAGGGTTGTCGTGGATTTTTTTCAGAGAAAGAAGAGGAAGAAGAAGAGACTGAGGTTTGTTGGGTTTCTTTTGTGGAAATTAAAAGTGTTTAATACTCGAGTTCTACAGTGAATTTTAATAAAAATCGAGTCTATGATATTTGATTTGCTACAGTGAACTCGAGTCCTTTAGCCTCGAGATGTTAGTTAGCTAAATAGTTTAGAAACGGTGCTAACTAAAAAAATTGTTTGCAAATGAATGTTATTTTGAAGAAAAAAAATCTGGGTGAGTTTCACACACTTTCTAGAAAAAAGACGGTTTTATACTACTATATTTTAGCATACTTCTAGAAAGAAAAAAAAAAAAAAAAAGAAAAAAAATTCATTAAAAAACTAAATAAACTCTCTGTTAGGGTCTTTTCATGGGTTAATATAAGACCACTGGTCTGTAGACTCTCTTAAATATTCAATTAACGACCTTTGACAAATGCCCATATTCAATCAACCACTTTTGACCAATGTCCACCACAGATTGTTCATCTTCCTTTTCCCAGCTCCTTTTTTTTCTTTCTTTCTTTCTTGGGTTTGATATTTGAATAAGCATAAGTGGAATAGACACTCAATCAATTTTATAACATTTGTCCAAAAAAAATTTTATGCAAGATTAAGGATTTGTTCAGGTTTCGCCTATTTTACTAAAACTGAAAATTTTTTATTAAAAGTAATGTAGATAAAGATAAAAATTAGTTGAAATAGTACAGTGAGACTCATAAATGAAGCCAAAAAGTGCAATAAGGCCCATAAATAGTAACAAAAATAAGCTGAATAATAAAATAAGTTGGCAAATTTCATCCATGCCAAACACACATAGTGTGCGTTTGGCATGGCTTAATTTTGCCAACTTGTTTTATTATTCAGCTTATTTTTGCTATTTTTCATGGATCTCACTGCACTTTTTGATACTATTTATGGGTCCTACTGCACATAGTGTACATTTGGCATGGCTTATTTTGCCAACTTGTTTTACTATTTAGTTTATTTTTACTACTATTTATGGATCTCATTGCACTTTTTAATACTATTTATGAGTCCTATTGTACTATTTTAACTAACTTTTACCTTTATCTATAATACTTTCAATATCACATATAATTTTCCTTCATGTCAGATAATAGTCGGAATTAATCACGTGAGAATTAACCAAACAAATGCTTCTTGATGCACCTAAAGGGACTGACTCAAAGACCTGATTGAGTAAATCCTTGGGATTTTAAATTCAACTTAAAAATTTTGCTATGTGATCCACCAAATAAAGTCAAACCCTCGTGTTTTAGACTTTTAGATAGCCCTTTATACAATTAGTGCTTTATGATTAGGAATTTAACTAAATTTTTGTTTGATTTGGGGTTTGAAAACTTCAATTTAAGGTTTGTTTGGATATCGCTTATTACTGAAAATTAAAAATATTGTGGCAAAATAATTTTTAAATGTGTAAATAGTACCGTAAGACAAATTTTGAATGAAAGTTTTATTGAAAAAAGAAATTTGTGGATCTCATAAATAGTGCATGAGACCCACACAAAATGTCAAACGCCAACGAAAATGCAGATGTTGGCATACCGAAATGCTCACTTAAAGAGAGAAGTTAGCAATTCCAAAATGTGCTTTTTCAAAACATAAAATTCAAAAACGTAATTGAAGGTTTTTTAAAGTTTTGAAAAATTATTGCTATGAAAGTCTTGTGTTGTGAAAACATGAATACTTTAGAATCAAAGTTTTTAATAAAGAGTGGGTTTTTTTTTTTTTTTTTTTGGGTTGAAATAATTCTATAATATATATATATATATATATATTGTAAGGACCAAAAAATCTGGCAGTCCAAGCCCACTTAGAACAGTGGGTTTGTACAGTTCAACTATGGACCAAATTAATAAATTTATAAGAGAGGGAATCAAATAACAAGAGAGGGCCTTGTCCAAGGATGGAAATAAGGAAGAAAGGCTTAATAATATAGAATATGTGAGCAAATTTCTAAGTACCACCCTGCTCAAGGAGGCCAATGTTACATATAAAAATACACTGTTCACTCTCTTCTCTCAATGTTCTTTTTGTTACTTTTCCCTTTTTGATATTTGTGTTTGCCCCATTGTTCTCTAAGAACCATCTTTTTCTTATATACTCCTCCCACTTTATATCCTGACCCCTTATCTTTACCTAACAAATTTCTCCTAGCGACACATGTCCCTTTAAACATCTAAGGAAGGTGATAGAAAGAGTTGCTTAGCTATGAATTACACTGTTCAAGTCACTTCCTCATTAATGTAGCTGATAAAGCTGTTGCCCACCATTTAATGCGAGGGCAACAAGCTACTCCAAACTAGAAACTTCCCCTACTATCAATGATTCTCTCTCTTTAGACCATTCTTCCCATCAAGAGTGCCTTAGAGTCTTTTGTCTCATCCCTTTCTCTCCTCGGGCGAATTCCTTCTTCAGCCACGTGATGTCCCAATATTAGTACTGTAATTCATCAATCCCATCCTCGGTCCTCAAGCACCCACACACACACACACACACACATATAAGCAGAGACTTCATGCGAGAGTGCATGAAATTCTACTAAGTGACACACTCCTTAAAAGGAGAATTGAACTCTCACCACAATCTTCCAAATTGTCATTAAATACTGTTTTTTATGGGTGAATGCATCATCAATAATTTATTACTCTTTTTAGATGCAACATCAGTAATTTACTAATTAAACTTCAAGTAATAGATAAGATAGAGGGATGTTAATTATTAATGACTCTTCATAACCTTTGGTCTAATTTTCTAAAAGCAAAAATTCTTTTTTTACCTTGACAGTCAACCATTGGGCTTGAGGTTAATATTCTACATTGAATCATTGATTGTATACATGATATAATACTGAATAGTAATAAATAGTAGAAATGGTAGATACAAAATTCTTGGTAAATTGAAAGAATTATCAAAAAATTGTTAATAAGTAAGTTCCTGTATTAAAATTTATAAGAAGTAGACAAATCCATTGGAGGTGCATTGGTCCAAGAGAACTAGGCTAATAACTAATCAAGTCTCTCCCATCTTATTAACATATAAATAGAGGACCCTATCAACCTTTTTATTCCATAGCAATGCACACAAGTTTGTGACATCTTGACAAACAAAGCAAATTGTCAAAAAATTGTTTTTTTGGTGCCTAATTTTTCATTTTGTTGATGTTGTGGCACCTGCAATAGCCACAATTGTACTGATGGTAGCAACAATGGTGCTAGTTTTGGCACATGCAGTGGCACCCATGGTTGCAATATCTGCTACAGTTATTGCTATGAGGGCAATCCAAAATATAGTTTCTTAAATTCAGCTTTTGGAAAGGAGTAGGAGAATCCGTATATATGCATGTAAATTTACAAAATGTTCTATGTATGATGAAGATGTGAAAGCTTTATAAGGGCATCCATATATATGTTCTACGAATCACATTTCAACCATTGTGGTTTTTGTTTGATAAGTGATTGCATATTGCAAAAGGTTATTTTCATATCAGTTTGGGATACATACAAAAAAATAATAGAGTATTGCTGAATTTGAATTTCGCACTAACTATGCTCACTAGAAAATTTTCTTCATTTTAAGCTTTAACAAGATTTGATTAAACATTGACGTTTGGAGGACAATGGTAATTTTTATCTTTTATGTTGATATCTATAATTTCTTAAACATTGTAAATATATTTGTCTCATTACTCTTCTACAACTCATGATGAAACACTTCATAGACAAAGAATAACTAGTTTTGGAATAAAAAATATGTCTAAGGACTAGGGTTTAGTTTGAATTTAGTTTTACTAGCAAACTTTGTAGATTAACTGTAACTAACAATAATAGAATTAGCATTCTTTGTAAAGAGAATTGAACTATTCTCAAGTGCCACATCAAAAATAAAAACAAATTAAATATTGAGTTTTTGTTTTATTTGGTTCAATGTTTCAAGATTTTTCAAATTAAAAAATTAATATTATTTGTTTCCTTTGGAATTATGGTTTTTGTATAGGTTGAAATTGACTGTGAGTATTTGAAATGTGTATTTTGTTTTAGAAATAAGGAGAAAGAAAGAGAGACATTCTGTAACAACTTTTATTTTACAATATTCCTCCAAAAAAAATTTTTTCCCCCTCATTCCTTAAACTAAATAATTATAATGGTTATGTGTATGCAATTTATAATTGTTACTTCTTATAATGAACTCATTAATAACAAAGTTTTATTACAACTATTCTATAATAAATGTATAACATTGTTCAAAATCATCTTACATAAAATATTGCAACATTATCTGTGCATCGCATGGACAACTTACTAGTTACAATAGAAGAGAAGTGATTTGAATCTTGGATTACTTTGTTTAAAACACTAAAAAATACCAACCAATTAAGTTACAAAATTCTTGATTAATAAAAAGTGATTTAAGGATACTACAAATTTTATTGAATAGCCTTTACAACATCACAAATTATTACAAAAAAAAAAAAAAAAATCAAATATTCACTAATTATGTTTTGAAGTCCACTAATCACATTATTCTCACACCAGTTTATAATAATAATAAAAAAATTTATAACTCCAACATGTTTCTTTTAATAATACATCTCACTTCAGTTTATAATAATAATAATAATAATTTGTAACCCCAACATGTTTTTTTTTTTTTTTTAAATACATTCCATTTCCCATTTGAGTGTGTATTTCTGCCAATTTCATTAACACAATTTAAAAATAAAAGATAAAATAAAAGGCCGAACACCAACTTTTCTCGATTATTATTTATTTGAAGTGACTCGTTTTCCTCATGAAATTAAAGAAGAAGTTCCATGTATGTATCCATCCACCTATTTATAGTTGAGAGAATTGACAAGTTTGAAAAGGCGCCCCCGTGCTGAACTATGACTGAGGGAAGTGTAAATGGACATTTCGTTATAGTAATTATTTTGGTTGTTTCTCGATCTCATATGTATTTCTCTTTTGTTTAATGCTAATTTCTTCTATTTGTGTACACACTCCCAAAAAAAAAGTTTTTTCTTAATAAAAAAGAAACCAATAAATTTTTTTTTTTTTTTTTGGGGGGGGTGGGGGGGTTGTTGTGCAGACAAAAAATATAAGAACAAGAGGCTGATTATTGATTAAGATTTAAGATTCTGTTGGAGTTTTGATACAAAGCAAAGTCCTAATTTGTCTGAATAATGGGTAATTCAACCAAATCGTGTAAATAATTTAAATCAATTTATAAACTATAGGCCGACATTTTTTTTTTCTTCTAGATGGTACAAGTCACAGGCTCACAAATACTCAATTTTTCTAATCATTTTTATAGGGGAGAGATATAGCCGTAAATATACTAGGGTTGTAGTTTGTTTTTTTCCAGAAGTGGGTGGCTAGAAGAATTTCAGAAATTTTGACTATTATAATATGATGTATATGGTATAGGTTCCTTGGTTGTTCACCCATCCCTTTCATTGAATATTATGAGAGGACTATAAATAATAAATAGCACCAACTATGATCCATTTTTGACAATATCAATACAATGATCAATTGGAAATGTGTTCAAAATTTCTTTGCTATTTATGCTGCAGTAAACGCAATACATCAATCCCACTCCCACTTCAATTATCTATAATCTATAAAATAGTACTAATCTCCATTAAAATTGAATAATAGATTCATTTCATGATTTAGATTTAATATTTCAAATCTAAAAGTATATCTAGTGCCATGTCATTTAAAGTTTTAAATTCAGGGTCCTCTCCGATTCTACTCTACAGTTCCTTGTAGTTTATGGCACTCAACGTGTCACAGGGCCTTGCAGTGTTGGCTCCCTAGTCCCTTCAACTGTCTATAATTTTGGGGTGACAGTGGCCTATCCACGGAACATTTCACTAGCATGAATAAGACATGAGAGAAATAGCTGTTCCCCAAATATCCACACAGGATTTTGCATTTTTATTTATGTCAACGCTTCAACTGCAAGAGATTATGACTGCATGTGTATGAATTTTATTCTTCTTGTACACTTTGACAATATAGAATTTGAAAGATACGATGTATATTGTATTAAGTGATATAAATTAAGATGGATATCTCTTACAAGTTAAATAAAAGAAGGTTGATTATGCTCAAAACTGTGGGAAAAAAAAATCACAGACGATATACACAAAATTTTTTAAGTGTATGAGATATACAAACATGCCAGACTAGGCCTTTACCTTTCACTACCTGGCGTCAAGTATTGTAACTGTAACTTGGTTTACTGTGAATGATTCTTCTTGCCTACTAGAAGATGAACTAGTTTCAGCTGGGTTTCTTCCTAGGCAAAAACCAGGCTGTTTAGGCTGGGGCATTGTTGCGGTTTCACTACTCAACATCAAGACCACAGATGACATGTTAGGTCTCTCTTCTGCACGTTCCTGGACACATAATAGGCCAACCTGTATGCATCTCATTACTTCAGATGGGGAATATGAATTATGCATAGATGAATCAATCAGTTCCAAACCATTTCCTTCTTTCCACAGATTCCATGCCTGCAGTAGCATTGCAAATTCAAATTTTTGGTTAGATATATAGTGAGATGTAATGTGATTGCAATGTCTTATTTTTGTTTCAAAGAAAAATTATGTACTTTCTTGCACTTACATATCCAAGAAGGTTTAGTTCATTGTTAGCGTAGTAAAAACCTCGGTTCTTTTTACCACTTATGATCTCCAATACTAGAACACCAAAACTAAAAACATCAGATTTCACTGAGAAGAGCCCATCCATTGCATACTCAGGAGACATATAACCACTGCAAATAAGCAACACATTGAAATCAATATTAAGAAAAAATCAGTATTTAGTCCAGAAAATACTACAGAAATCTTATTATGGTACTCACTATGTTCCGACGACTCTCCTTGTATTTGCTTCTGTCTGATCCTTACTAAAAATTCTAGCCATACCAAAGTCTGATATTTTTGGGTTCATTTCTCCATCTAACAGAATGTTGCTTGCCTTCATATCCCTATGGATGATTCTAAATCTAGAATCTTGATGAAGATAAAGAAGTCCTCGAGCAGTCCCGCATATAATGTTGAAGCGCCTTGGCCAATCTAGTAAGGAGCATTTTGCTTTATCTGAAACCAATTTGTTTTTAATATTATCAATACTGTGAAACAAATCCACCTTTGCAGTTGGTTTTAACAAATAGATATGTCTACAAAGATATCCCAATCAAGCTAAACTAATAAAATGGAGAGATGAACTTACTAAATAGGATAGAATCCAGGCTTTTGTTTTCCATGTACTCATAAATTAGAATCTTTTCATCCATCTCAATGCAGCAACCCAGCAATCGAACAAGATTTCTGTGCTGGAGTCTTGCAATCAATTTAAGCTCATTCTTGAATTCTTCCATTCCTTGCCCAGAGGTCTTAGAGAGCCTCTTTACTGCTATATCTTCATCTTCTACCAACCTACCCTGGCAATGTCATGAAAGCTTGTGTTAGTATTACATATTGACTGCATTTGTGATATAGCATTTATAGGGTAGTATGTTAACAAAAATATTACCTTGTAAACAGAGCCAAAACCACCTTGTCCTAGTTTATTTTCATCAGAAAAGTTGCTTGTTGCTATTGCAATGGTACCAAAATCATAAACTGGCAATTCTAGCTCATCTAAGTTACTTTCACCTGAGTACTCTTTCTTATTTGAAATGACCACTTCATTTAATAGTAAATCCTGGCTTCTTTCAGGAAGACCTGGTTAGGAGACAGTAAGAACATTAAAATAAGGCAGTGAATTCATTTTACACTCTTTTTTCTGATTAATAGATTCTCAATACCTCTTTGCTCTGTCTTGCCTTTCTGTAAGCTTTGCAATACGTTTCTCTTCCACAGAAAGCAGGCAATCAATCCTGATAGTACAATGACAGTACCAACTGTAATGGCTATAACCACAATTATTTGTTTTATCTTGCCAGAACCACTTCCAGAGCCCACACTTGGAACATTATCTGAAATAAAGAGATTGGTGCTATTATTTGGCACAATCAAAGCATCGCTTTGCATTCTTTTTCATCCTACTTGATTTTCACAAGTTTTTAGTATGCAAATGAGTAAATTCATGGCACTGCAATAAGGGAAAGGAATGAATGCTTAATTACAACCACAGACACTCTTACCTTAGGACAATAACTTATATGAGAGTTTTCAACCACAATCATGAGCTTGAAACAAGCACAAATTGCATGGTACAGAACGAGAATGTTAGACTAAGTTCATTCAAATTTACAATGGGGCCAACAGCCAACTACTACTATGCTTCCTAATTAGAAATTCACCTACTAATAGGTAGTATTTAGTGCATGAGATTTTTGTTTTTACGGGTCTGAGAGAGGTGGTTGGTAAGTAGTTTTACCCTCAATTTTAGAGTGACTGATTCCCAAACTCAAATCTATGATATGTCCATATCACTTGAGCAGACAGCATTTGCCATTGCACCAAGGTACTAGTTGGTGAAAAAAATGGAACTTGAACTTTGTGGCAGAGTGAACTTATTACCAGGCTCATTATATGTTGTGCTATGCAATAGTGAAAATGACCAAACTAACTCTATGGATCTGTTCGGTATTACTGAAGGAAATAGAGTTGTAGGTGTAAAACTTTTACAATAAAATAGCTTTAATTAAAAAGGGTTTTAATGTTTAGAGTGTTTGATAAACTACAATGATAAAGTTATTTCAAGTTGTTACCCTTGTTTCGTAACTATATTTCAACACAAAAAAAAAAAAAAAAAAAAAAAAAAAAAAAAAAAACAAACGTGAGCAATGACAAAAGAGGACAAATAAAAATGTTTTGTATTTTCATACTTGAACCCAATTAATGTTCAATGTTTATTATTATTCTCTTTCTCAAAATGGATGGACATTAAATGTCATTTTGAACAATAAATATGGACGTTTATGTCAATTACTATTTCTATTAAAAACTATAGCAATAGACTAAAAAGTTTTAATGCTAAGAGCATCTCCAACTGTATAGCTAAAGGCAAAACATTCTTTATAATAGAGAATGAGACAAAAAAAAAAAAAATGATCTCCAATAGATTCTCTAAACTCTAAATTTTTTTTGGCTCATGAACAGTAGCTCATCAAATCTGATGGGCTACTGTTCATTATTCAAATGTTTTTTCCTATTATAATAATCAAGTGTTGAATAAAAAAAATGTTGGAAGATATGTAGTTGAAAATAAATAAATAATGAATGAAGAAATAATATTTAAATAAGATAGAGAATGAGATAGAAAATCTGTTGGAAAATATATCTGAAAAAATGAGTAAATAAAAGGTAAAAGTCACTGTTCATTTTCCAAATAATACAAAAATTTGATAAATTTGTTGGAGATGCTAAAGCTAAAAATTCCTGCTTTTTCTTAAAGTTGTTTTGCAGTTTTATCAAGGGACCTTTAAAGCATATTAGCAAAATTATCAGGCATGCGGCAATTTCCACTGAAGAACTTTTATGGTCCTATATCAATACTGCAACCACTAATAATGCAAACTGTAAAACATCACTTTCAATATTTATAACCATATTTGCAAGGAAACCTACCAAATGTGAGGACACAAAAGGTTCATCTAAAAGAACTATATTTATGAAATTATGATTGCTTTGGTTGTTTGCTTGACCATCTAAAGCTACTTACTGAGCACGTTCACCTAAAACATAGTTTTATTAAAGTATCTCAAAATGAAAGCTACCAAGTATATTTTGTTAAATTTCAAAATATCCTACGAAGAGCCTTGTAACTCAACTAGTTGGCACTTTCTGATGTGTTCATGACATCCGTGGTTTAGATCTCCCCTCTCTCATTGTAATTATCAAATTATCCACAAAAAAAAAATGCATTGAGTAGGCTTAATAATGGCCTACCATATGATTATTACAATATCTTTCTAACCAATATAATAAGTTGAAATTGAAATAGCTTTACCATTTTATTAGCACCAATGACAACATATCATCTCAACAATTTTGATAGGAATTGTGAAAAAAGTTTGTATCCTTAGTTGATTCTATTAAAAGATAAAAATCTATAAGAAATTATTGTTGATGGATTAGGTGAACTAACCCCCAAATGGGCCCGATAAGTTTTTGCATTATTATGGTTTTGGACATAGAACAATTATTACTAAAGCAATGGTCTTAAATTTCCACTTTACACCTTGGTAACAAAAGCCACTCTAATTTGGCTTGGGCCTATCTAGTCTGTGTCCACATCATTAGACAGAGACTACACTCAGGACCATGAAATTATGAAACATGTTTATATAAAATGTAAGCAAAATGTGGCAATCCTAAGGGTAGCACAGTTAATTGGGACCATCTTTTATGAAGGGGAAGTTATTAGTTTTAATTTTCTGTTCCCCTTCCCTTGGGACCATCTATATGTGTGTACTGTTTCCTCAAACAACAAATATGTACATGTATGTGTGTGTGTGTGTGTGTGTGTGTGTGTGTGAAAGAGAGATAAGGTAGCAGCAGCACACAAGGTTCTGGAATTTTAGCTGATTAAATCTACTAGGCAGGTGGTCTTCACATTGAAAAATATAAAAAAAGAGAAGTCTAAAAAAGTAGAGAAGGAAAAGTAGATCTCTGCTGCCTTTTTTTAAAGATGGGTTCAGACCTAAGATTAAAAAACTAAGAAAGAAAAAGGACTAGCTCTCATTCCTACCATCATGGACATTCTAGCATGATTTTAAAAATCGAATCAGACCGACCAGTTCAACCGGTCCAATATAAACTATAAAACTGATGGTTCAACAGTAACAACTGCCGATTCAAACAGTAAAAATCGAAAACCAAATCATTTTTTGGTTCTTTGAACTTTTCAGTTTTTAAAACCATGTCCTAGCAAAAGTGAACAATAAACTCAGATATCAAGGCTAACCTTTTCTTTTGTTTGGACATCTTTAATCTTTTTGAAGTTTGAACTATGAACCCCTCAAAGATTAAAATAAAGGTTTTTTTTTTTTTTTTTTTAAATTGAGTACAAAATCAGAGTGGTAGGTACCCACAATAATGTTGCCCCCGCATTTGGAAATTTAAAGTTTGATAACAGTTTCCGTGGCACAATTTGGCAAAGCAAAAGAATGAAAAGGACTATTTTTACTGGGTGTAGCCCAATAAACTCATAATTTCAAAAATGACGGCCCACTATTAGACGTAGGAATTCAAATCGGGGCCCATTAGCCATCCAAAACGAATTGTCATCTATGAGGTCAACTTTTTTTTGGTGATCCGACTTCCGAGAAAAAGTTAAAGAATCACTTTATTTTGTTCTGTTTATATCACGCAACAAATCAAGGAATAGACATTCCAAGAAAAAAAAGAATTTGCTTTCTTTTCTTTTTTTTTCCACATCGTTTAAGTTTATAAGTTTTTATTCGTTATCATCCCGACGTATTATTGACGTCACTGTATTATCTTCACTCTATCATTCACAACTTACATCTCAACATTGGTCAAATATTTTGTGATAATTGGTGAAGAAAATCTAGTGACAAACAACTTTTGTACCAATAATTCTAAGCTAGTTGACTGTGAGTGAAGAAAATCTAGTGACAAACAACTTTTGTACCTTAATTCTAAGCCGGTTCATTATGATTGGTAGATTCATCATATTGTGACAAAAGTTATAATCAATTGTATGATTTTGGAAAAAATTGAAATTAGTGACTCTAGATTTATTGAAAAACAAAATACTAATATTAGGATTAGTTTAAAATATCACAGCAATTTCATAAAATTTCTAAATTAGCAAACCAACTCACATGAGCCCACTATAATCTCCCATTTACATTTTTGTTTAATGCTAATTTGAGAATATTGTAAAATTAAAAGAGTCATGTTAACGAATTCTCTTAAGGCAATTGTTAATAAATCATTTTAAGAAAGTTTTAACACCACTTTTATAAGAAATAAAATTTTTTTACTTTATTATTTTTCTATAAAATATTTTTTAAAATAGTTTTTAATCCAGTACCCTCAGGCCAATGGTTGACATTTCCCAAATTCAAATTAAAATTATTGTGAATTTGTTTTTGTCTTTGACTCCTTGGCATTATTAGAGAAAACAAAAACAAAACAAAACAAAATAAGAGACAGTAAAGTTAGCTTAACAGGGACTACAAGTGTACTTCCATCACAGACACCTTTATCACCGAAAGATTCATGTGAAACTGAAATCAAGAAATTCAATTTTCAAAATATGTGCGAAACAGATGTAACCCTCTTTCACTAAAGGTTCAAAGGCACATGGATTTGGTGTAATGAATGAGTGTGTGTGACACAAAATTTCCTCTCAACCCACTGCATCTAAAACTCATTTATGGTCATGATTTAATGGACCTCACTGTGTATGACCCAATCCACTCTGGCTATTATAACTGGACCGTCAATAACACCTAGGACCCACCAATGGTTTTGATTCTGAAACTGACGGCTAAAAAAGAAATCAATTTATTTTTGATGAACACAAAGAAAGCAACTGTTCAATACTCATATTCATGATTCATGAATTGGAAAAATGATATACTTCCATAGTTCCATTCCATGTGTCTTTGTAGACAAATTGAAATATAACAATTCTGTTTTAGACTCACCTAGCTGTCATGCTTTTATGTTTCTTCTTTCTTGTATTTATGTGCTCAAATCTACCGACTGGTGTCACGTGACTCATGTCAATTCTTACATAAATTTTGGGGGTCCCCAAATTTATGAACACAGTGATTGTACATAAAACCAGCTATTTTCTTTGAATTCAAAAGGCAATAGGTTGCTTTGGATGATTTTATTTTGACTTTAAGAACCTACAACTTTTTAAAGTATTAAATTTGATATTGATTGCCTTCAAATTTAAAAAAAAAAAAATATATATATATATATATATATATATTATTGTTTATGTTTTGTTGATCTTTACAACTACACATATTTAAATTTAACTAGAGAATCATAGTACTGCAATGAAACTATATTTAAGTTTTTTCAAGATAACGAAATATAAATGAAATAAATTAATAAAAATAAGCTCATCAAAACTTTTTTTTTTTGGGAAGAAAATGTGAATTTCACATCAATTTACTGCTTTAATTATGTAACGATAAAAATTCTACGCTCCTACTCCTACACTTATTGTTCCTTTGAATTTTGAATCTCACGGTTTCTACTTTCTAAAACTAGTTGTTGTCTTTGTCTTTTGTATTTTTGGCCAGAAAACTGTCCGCCTTATGTTTTCAATTTGGATGACAATATCATTTGTGGAACAGTCAGAATATATGCCTATGAGTATGGGGATTTAAAATGTTTGACAAGCAGAACATGTGCAGCTCTAACTAAAATCTCATTATGAACACTTGGATTATGAGTAAAGGAAACTAAAAATAAGGCAGAGAACCAGGAAAAAAATTAAAGAGGAAAAAGTAAAATTTGAAGAACATACCTATTTCAGAAGCTGCTAATCGAACATAGAGATCTTGGCCACTGCCTTCTGCATACACCCTCATGTCCAAAAGCTCACCAGTCCAAATCACACACCCACCAACTCCTTGACCAGTAATCTGATAGTTAGCATAAGCAGTACAAGAACAATTCTTCAAGCACATTTCCTGACACTCAGTAAGACTCATGGACTTGTCCACAAAAGCAGTTGTACTGTCTGGCAACTTCATATTGTTTAACGGCAAGAATTTGTCTTTCTCACAATCCAATGATGTGTTTCTTACACACCCATCAGACCCATCTCTCAAATTCCATGCTTGCAAATTCTTTGGTGCAAAACCTTTCACACACTTGCATATCGGTGACGCATTTGTGTCACACATTCCATACGGACCACATGAACTATAGTCATCACATTGATCTTTAGGAGCATACCAAAATAAATTCCAAACTTGGCTACTTTCAATCCACACAAATCGTTGAAGATACCCGGTTGAATTCATAATCAAACGAGAAATCAGAGACGCATTTGTTTCTGAAAATGAATAATATACCTTATGTTGATCATTAGCAAACTCAAAACTGAGACCATCCAGAGGCTCCATTTCAGGTACCCCACTAAACCTTAGCCCATTCCAAGGCCCACTTCTATATACTGGTTCTTGATTGTGCCACAAAAAGATTTCTGGGAATCCATGGAAATCTAGCTTGAAAGAATATGCCCCAGTTGAAGGGTCATTTGGGTTATTCCATGAGGTTAAGTACCGATCCATATTGGCGTCTAAGTCCCACCCTAGCTTCATGCCTGGTAACAAAGTGTCCGTAGGATAATCAAAGCTTTGCCAGAGATACTTATCTGTGTTGCTCTCTTCTCTGACTACAAGATTCCCTGAATCTAAAAGCTGCACAACTGGATTAACAGCTTGTGTTTGATTTGAGGACCAAAATATGGTCCCAGATTCATTGACAACAACGATGCTTCCTTGGTCACCAAACTTGAAGGTGTTTGATGGGTTTGAAAGTGGGTTGTCTCTGTTTGCAACCCAAACAAAAGTTGTAACTGGGATTTTCTTGTACCATATTCCAAAGTACCATCTTGAATTGTCAGGAGTGAAGAAACCCAGCTCAAAAACCTGTGCTGGAGATGAGACGAGGGTGTGGTTGTTTGTGAGAGATTGAGTTGAAGTTAAGGTGTCAACAGATAAGGCTATGGTGGGGAAGAAAGTGAGGCAGAGAATGGTGAAACAATGGAGCTTAGTGATGTCTCTCATTGTTCAGCCTGGGGATTTTCCTCTCTGAAACTGAAAGCATTTGGGTTGGGATGTGGTATTTGGTTTCTTCTATGTTGTTGTTGTTGACGGCTTTTGGTTCTGTTGGATAGTTAGAAAAGAAAGCTGAACATATTGACCTTTGCCTTTCTTGTCTGTTCCTTCTTTTGAAAAAACAATTATAAAATGTGATTACAAATATAAATTTAAAAAAAAAATACACGTTTTTATACTGGTTTGGACTAGAAAGTTCAACTTGGCCGGCACTGAAATGGTTTTGCTTGATCATATCATAGCTAAAAGATGACCGGGTTGTTTTCTATTAACGTTAGGCACCTAACTATTTTTTTCCTACACATTGATAAATTATTGGAGGTTTTAAGTTGTGAGTAGTACAAGAACATTTTCACATGGCCTTACTAAACTTTTATCATGCGCTATTCATAATATATTATCTCAACTGCGAATTTTATGTCACTAAATTTTTTTTGTCCTTTTTGTTATTGTTAAAGCAAGGCAGTCATTTTAATACAAACGTTTTTTTGTTTAATTTTCTTTTTATTAAAAAAGAGGGGGGGGGGGGGGGGGGAATACTTTGGGTATAGGTTGGTTCAATTGTCAAACTTTTTTTTTTTTTGGTTGTTGGCTGTTGAATTACAGAATAAGGGATTTTGCTGAATCTAAAACTACATATCTATATGAGGAAGAAAGCTTTAGGGAGAGAGGACTGTATAGCTTCTAGAATTATTGGACTTCCAATGAAATTGAAACAAAACAAAACCAAAAAAAATATAGATATTTGTAATTCTATTTTTTTTAATGAGAGAATTTTATTTATAATACGAGTAATGCTAAGAATACAATTTTTACCATAACTTGTTCACATAACAAGTGGTGGTAAGCGATAAAGTTGTGGTCCTAATATTTTCTTTATAATTCTGCACATGGTTGCACATGATATGGCCTTGGATCATGTAAAGAGCTAGACCTGCTTTGAGGTTCTTTTTTAGGCATGGACATGGAATATGCTTCAAATGCCAATGGGTTTTAGACTTTTAATATATATGGGATTTTCTCTCCCTATGAAAATGAAATAAAGGATGAGGTCTTATTACCTCTTACGTTTAATTTACCTTCTTCTCAAATTAAAATAAAAAAAAAAAAAGTTTAAAAAGGTCTTAGGTTAATGTAATAGACTATTTCGTAAATTGTGCCATTTCATTCCTAAAGTATAATGTATTATATATACAAATGTAATTAACTAAATATATATTTATATATAATTACACCATTGTTTTAACTTTTGAAGAGCGGTGAAACATTGTTATTAAGCAACTGTATACACTGAAAGAGCAAGACACTAATATTTTCGTGTATGATCTAATAAGTATTATTGTTTACTCAAAAAAAATAAGGATGTTTATCCCACATTGGTTATATGTGTCTAGTGTCCGCTATTTATAACTCCAGTCTACAACTACAAAGGTTAGAACATTTTATTGTTGTACTCGTTATGTAATGTATTATAAACCCGATTTAAAAGAGTAATATTACTATTTTTGTATGTGTTTTAATAAGTATTATTTTTTTACTAAAAAAAAATACTAATATTACTATTTTTGTGTGTGTTCTAATAAGTATTATTGTTTACTCAAAAAAATATCTCACATTGATTGTATGTGTCTAGTTTTCACTGTTTGTAACCCAGTCTACAACTATAAAAGTTAGACCCCTTTGTAGTTATACTCTAGTTATATAATATATTATAAACCCAGTTTAAAATACTAATATTACTATTTTTATGTATATTCTAATAAATATTACTGAAATCAACGCTTAGCCTAATGGCTTCCATTCATTACAAAAGGCCTCTAATTATTACATCTTTGCTATTAAAACACTGTGTTTTATTTTATAATGAACCCATAGTAAGATATTTATAGTAAACAAAATCCTAAACTAGAGTTACAAGACTTGTAGTCCAAATAATATTAGCGCTCTCTTTGTTTTGTTGGAAAATTTTCTGTAAAAATAATTTTTCACATTTTTCAATTTTTGGTAGCATAAAAAGAAATCAATCAACGGAAAATTACTTTTAATTAATAGAAAACCCTAATAAAAATAAGACTATTTTCTATTGCTTTTTTTCCAATAAAAATATTTGGAAAACAAACTCTCTCCCTCATAGGTCTCAACTCCTATATATATTATCTTTTGTTTGCCACGGGAAACAATTTTGGTTTGGCGCTCTTTCACTCTTTTTCACGGTAAGCACTCACAAATTTGTTTTTCTTGCATACTAGGCGACATTTCTTTGCTTATACACTAGTAGGATTGGACGTGAGCCTTGACACCTTTGCCAATGAGTTCATTTGTACAAAACTTCCAGAGAATTCTTTAGAGCACCAGAGTTCTAGGTCATTGTAGACAAGGTTCATTCACATAAGAAGTTGGTGTAGAATAATTCTGAGCAGTGTTTATTAATTATTATACACAAACTATTTTACACACTCTCAAAAGCAACTAAAATCATGACTTAAAATTACTAATCTTTGCTTCTTTAAGTACTATCATTTTTATTTTAGAATGTAAATAGGGCACATGACTTCGTATTTTTTTTTAATAACTTTTGTGCCCACATATCATTTTGTTTCATTTAAATACAAATTTTAGATATTTTTCTTGCAATAAATTAAGTAGGGACTCTAAATGTAAGCTCCTCATCTAGGTGATATTTATCTACAGTTTGAATCACTACATAAAATCCACAATCTACTAGATCATGGTTATCATAGCCATCGAGGTATTGGTGGTAACTTGTTCGGGTGTCCATTGTGGGCAAGCAAGTGAATGGCAACATTTCTGGTTCGGGAGGTGGTGGATCAATACCTCTGATGTGATAGCAGTTGTGGACAAACTTAATATTTTTGTCAATTTCAGGTAAAATCTCTTTTTGCTTTCTTTTAAGAGGGTCATATGTATGTACTATATAAATGGTCATTTTCAAATTTTGGGGTCGGTTTGGGCTAATTGTTTTTGTTTTTATTGGGGGAGATCGTGTGTGATCTTTATTGCCAAATTTTAAAACTCTTATTTTATTATATATATATATATATATATATATATATATTAAAAATAAAAAATTTTGGTTATTTGTTATTAGTATCATCTTGTATTCTTCACAATTATATAATTTTCCCCCCTTTCAATTTAATTCACTATGTGTGCTGGTTTGGTTTAACCATTTTTTTTTCATCATAAAAAAGAATGTACATGTTTTTAAAAACTCAGTTTTTTAATGTACAATTATACTTTTGTCTAATTTATTTTTGAAGTAAAATAAACCAAAATGAAAATAAGTTTATCAAGCAAACACAAAAAGTTAACTTGTATGCAGTCTAACCTTGATGAAGTAAATACCAAGCCAATCAGCTTGAAATATATGCTTGATGCCAGTTTTATGACAGTATGTTTAGTAGACCATAATAGGCACTGTAATGTAATAATTATTTCTATGATTTAGCTATTCAGTAGTTTGATTATGTTTTTATTATAAGGAATAGTCATCCTTATGAATAGCTATTCTTTAAAATAAGGAATAAATATTCATCTCTAAAAGGAATGTAATAGCCATTCTTTAGTAGGTCTATTAATTTCTACAATTAATATATTTCTAAATAAACAAAAATTTCTATATGCACATAACAATTATGAAAATAAAAAATCATAAAAAATAGCTAATCTCTCTTTTAAATTTTAAAAAATATTATTTTTTAGGAAATATAATTAAATAAGTAAGATATTTCCTAAAATGTATCTTAATTTTGATTTAAAATTCTTTCATTCCATTAGTTTCAGGGTTTTATTATTGTGTTGTTACCAAACAAATTAATAGTAATAAGCATTACATTGCAACATTTTGTATTCCTTGTAATATCTATTTCTATTCCAGTGTAATTACCGTTACAGTCTACCATTACAATCTATTTGTGGTTGTTCTTTACTAGTATTAAATTGAAGATATTTTTGTAAAAAAATAAGAGAAATGATATATCTACAACATTTTTACAACAAATCCTAAGTGATAGGTTGTTTGGTTGTTATTGTTGGGGCAAAAAAGTAATTTTAGTGTTAGTTTCAAATTTTAACCAATAACAACTAATCACCTGTGATTTGTTATAAAAATGTTGTAGACGTAGAATCTCTCAAAAAATAAAGGGAAAAATTATTGGATACTCTAAGGGTATTGGCTTAATAAATATTTTTAGAAATTTTAATAGAAAAAAAAAAGTAATTTATTTTTTAAAAGTAATGTTAGAGATATAAAATTTTTTACAAACAAATTTACAAACTGCTAATGTGGTGAGTGGTTATTGGTAAATGATAAAGTGATGTTAATGGTGGGCTTAGATGAAAACTAATAAGAAGTTAACCATATCAACAGTTTGTAAAAATGTTATAAAATAGTTTGTGACTGTAGTATTACTATTTTTTTAACAATTTTTATATTTCCTATTAAAGTGGTACCAAAACTTTGTTAAAATCGCTCATTAGCAAATGAATAATGTTAAAGATACAAATTATTTTACAAAAAAAAAAAAAAAATTACAAAATGCTAATATGATGAGTGATTATTAGTAAATAAAAAAGTTATATTAATAGTGGGATTAAATGAAAACCAATAAAAAATTAGACACATCAACATTTTGTAAAAATGTTGTAAAACAATTTGTGGCTATAGGCTGTAGCATTACTCTTAACAAATAACCTAAATGCATTCATTAACACAACCCAAAAATAAAATAAAATAATTTTAATACTACTTAATGAAAAATATAAAAAGTTATAAAAAAAATTTAATTACCTTTTGTGCACGCCAAAAGTGAGGCTAATGGGCCAACCCTCATTTGGGCTCACAATCTATTTGTAGCGTGGGTTTTAGATTTCCTACCTTGGGTAGTTCCTTATACAAAGACACAACAGAGCTGTCTCTCCCTACTATTACTGCTCAAGCTTAATTCCCATTTCTTTCACTTAGTCTCTTTTAGAACTTTTTTCATCCCCCCTTTCTTCCTTAGCTTCTCATATTTATAGCCCAAGAATTAATGAGGAGTTATGATTACTTTCATGGTTAGTGGGAAATGAGGTCCAATGTCGTTAACCTTAAGTGAGTGTTTAGTTGGGAGTGGAGTGTGGTAAGAGTGGCAGTGGAACTGGTTCCCACCTAAATAGAATTGCTCGGCAGTGATATTCCCCAAGGCACAGCCGGGCAGCCAAGAAGAGGTAAACCCGAGCAGTTGTCTTAATGCTCAGTAAATGGTTCACCAGGCGTGGTCTGAGTGATGAAGCATGGTGTGTACTAATTAAGACCATTCGCTCAATGGATTTTAAGGTGGCATGAGACCTGGGCCTAGGGCCAGTATGGGCCACACTGTCGAGTTGGAGCTCAAGGCCCAAATGGGCCTAGATATCCAAGTGCCGTACACCTTTTTTCCCCAAAAAATATTTATAAAAATATTCCTTAAATCAATGCTCTAAAGAATTAGTTAAATTTTCCCAATAAATAAAGAGAAAAAGGAATGCAGATCTCACACCTACAATGCAGGTTTCACACCAACAATTCTTAACCGTTAAACTTAACATTTGGGAATTATTAATGAAAGAACATTTGGAATAAGCAAGGGTACAATCAAATAATTGAAATTCTCTATCTTATTTTTTGTATTTTACTTTATATTGTAAAAAAAAAAAAAATACACAAATTGTTCACCAGACAATATATCAATAAAATGCAAGAGCTGTCACGTACAAGTTGTGCGGTGGCAAGGTACCGTATAATTTTCAGTGCAGGCATGAAACTAACGCACGGAAAGTAATGAACCTGAAAGTTAACAAATCGTGCAAGCCCAAAAGCCTGTAGCTTTTTAAATATTGGACCCGTATCACACTTTTTTCTTCATTAAAAAATAAAAAAGAAGTTGAAATGTTATTGCACAGGAACTAATTCACACAAGTTTCCACACACACCCCCAAGATACTAGAGATTTATTTAAGATTTGGAATCGTGAAGGTTCTATTGTTCTGACTTTTGAGGAGTGTGTGCAAAACTATGTAGATTAGAGTGTATTTAATAACACCTCTAAAAATATGTTGGGAATATACATGAATTTTCAAATTTATGAAAGGTGAAAAACTAATAAACAAATAATACACACACATAAGACAATCACATGACATAAAAAAATTATATGATTTGGCAATTTGTTTACGTCTACGGAGTTGTAGTGATTTCACTATTTTCAAGAAATAATACAAGATGCGATAGTATAAAACAAAGTTTAGCTACAAAATCGATTGTAGCCTTAAGCTATAAACTCACTCAATATCTTTTTATTTAAGGTAAATTTTGATACATTCACCATTGGATTGCATCTTCTTCTTATATCCTTCATGTTTGCAAAATTTCAAGAAAATTAAAAATCAATAACTATGTCATCAATAAAATTTTAAATTGCAAATTTTTGTAATTTAAAATTATGCATAAAATATAAGATTATAGTTTATATAGTAAACGATATCCGATTGACACAAAAATTGACATGTGCATTAAGAGCGTAAAGAACATGTAATTCAACGGTTAGATTTTCAAAATATGCAGTTATATTTATTTTATTAAGTGAGTTTGTAACCTTTAACCAATTTTGTAGCTAAACTTTATTCTAATTTTTATTTCAAAATAACACACGCAACCCTAATATGAAACAATAGTATTTATATCCTACATAGACAATAGCAAATTTATGATTGACTATAAAGAGGACAAAAAATTTATCAGCCTAAGCTTGTGCTCCATGGACTAATAATCCTCATAAAATATCCTATTAAAATTGAAACACTTTTATATTTGATCGGGTAATAAAGGAAAAGTCTAGGATCATAAAATTTTTCACAATTTCTTGTCACAACTGTGACATGATAGAATATGATTAGTAAATAAAAAATAATGGATCTATGTGTAAGTAATGGTCAACTATTCATAGTCTACTACCTCAAAATTGTGTCAAAAAATTGTGAAATAATTGATCATAATGCAAATTAAACTCCACGTATCCAAAAAAATAAAAAAAAATAAAAAGGCCTTCATTCCCTGTTTCCCTTCACACTACGTACCACGTTTTTTCTCTCTTTCATATTGAAAAAAAAGAGGAAGCCACAATCACCAAAAAAGTAGGTGGTATGGTGTGGTGGAAGATAACGTAGATAAAGTGATTTTGCTTTGCACCAGAAAAAGCCTGATCGTGTTGCGCATATCTTTCAGCTGTTTCTTCATCAAAAAGCATTTGTTTTTCTTATCTATTACCCTCTACCAACCCTGTAGATGGATTTTCAATTTTAGTTTAGTGCTTCATTCCTTTGTTAATTTGGTGTTTCTAGTATTATTATTTACCAATATACTGACCTGCTCACCTATTCTCTCATTCAATTTCAAAGATCAAATATGTTAATCATAGTCAATCAGAATTTGATAATGATTACACCAAAAGATGTTCGATCTGGCTTTAGAAAAGACTAAGGCTAAAGAATATTATTCCTTGATGACGAAAAACTTGTTGAAATCTGTGGACAATTTGATGGAACATAAGGAAAAAATATTCAAACAAGAATATGTAGTTGTTGGACTAAATACACACACACACACACACACATATATATATATATATATAAAAGACAAAATAGAAACTAATAGAAAATATTGTGTTTGATTTGGTTAATATATGGTTATGAAACTTCCTTGAAAATATGCAATCACACAACTGAAATTTGTGGAGTTTCAACCAAGCAAAGTTTGGTCATCAAAATAATCTATTGCTAATGCTATATTATTATTATTATTATTTTTTAAATTGGTGGGTTTCTAATTCACACGGATGACGCCTCACCATTTTCTTCTTCTTCTTCTTCTTATTATTATTTTCTTTTCTTCTTTTTAGTAAAGTGAAATTTCATTAATCATCCAAAAGAAATAGCAGCAAAATCCCTCTTCCACTATTCTCAGACAAAATGGGGAAGGGAAGAAAAATTACAACTTAAAACAAAGCGTAGCTAAACTATGAGCAACAAAGTGAGATTCTCTTCTAATTCAATTTAGCATGTAGCCTAAGAAGCACTTCTTCAGCACTAGGATGTTCAACAAGATGCTGGTGATAGACCAAATCATAGCATTGCAATACATAGCTTTGAGTCCCCTTCTATCATAACATTCTGATGCTCTTCGTCCAAGCCTAGTTGAACAGCCCATAGTATAGCACTTGCCTATAGTAGGATCACATAGAGGAATGCCTTCGGCCCAAGCTTTAAAAATATTGCCATCACTATTTTTTTAGCAACAACTGCATTGGTGGTGCTTGCGGGATTAACAGCAGCATAAATTTTGGTTCCAAGGCTTGATTGTTACTATTATTGTAACTATAATGTAATTTTAGACTTTCTACTATGAAAAATAGAGGCATATATATATAGTACTTATACCCCAATGAATATTTCAGGTAAGTTACGGTTTTGGATACATACGTAATTATATGTATGATAAACGAAAATTTCCCACTTTAATTGTTCTTTCTATCCATCTTAATGTATCTAAAGCCTTAAACTTATCCAAAATATTCATTGAGGTATAATTAATATATATATATATATATATGTGTGTGTGTGTGTGTGTGTGTGTTTCCATTTTTCACAGCAGAAAGTCTAAAAGCATACATATAAATCAGCCAACTATATACATATAATATATAGTTACACCAACAATATCAGCCAAGCCTTAATTTCAAAATTTTAAGATCGGTTATAAATCTCTAATAAACTAATCAGATTTGGCGACATGTAAATGCCTATCATATTTGGAACACTTGAAAATATCCATTCATCTCAATACACACTTCGGGATTTACCTTTCATGCTCAAGTTTGAGTTTTTTTTTTTTTTTTTTTTTCAGTGGGCTGGTTTGGGTTTTAATATTTTTATAAAAATGGATGGGCTAGAACTTAAGTTGGGCTGGGATTTTTTTAAGTGTGGGCTGATATTTTGTTCAAATAATTTGGACCTTATGTTCTGGACTTTGTTTTAGTTTTCTTTCATATTTAATTAGCTGAGTTGGGCTTGTTAGAGAGTTTAATTGGACCTAGTTTAACACACTTTGTAAAGGGATAGCATCGAATTGGGCTTAATCATTGGCAAGGAACTGTCAGGCAGGTCTCAAGCATAGAATTGGGCTTAGTCCTTCGTGTAAGGCAGTATTTAAAACGGGTTACAATTCTCTTCCTCCATTGCTGGAGCTTGTAAACGTGTGACAATATGCCATTGTGTGCGTGTGTGATAGTGTTAATATGTTATTTAGCCTCTGAACACACTCTCACAGGCTAGTGTTAGTTGAGTTTGGATAAGAGAAGAAGTTAAAACTTGCATGCTTATGCACAACTCCTTAGTAATTCTTTATTTTGTAAAATAAATAATTGCTTTATTATGCCTAAGTTTATTGATGTGTAACACTTACATTCTTTAATTAGCTTATTTTTGGGGATTAGTGCTATAATTTTTCACTAATTTCAATGTGAGGTTCACATTTTTTGATAGATCAATAATTGCACGTTTAGAACCACTAATACGACCAAAAGTATCATAAGGCTTCTCTAAAAGAATGAACAAATTCACTCCCGAATATATGATTTCAATGCTATTTTGGTGTCATGTCCCCTACCTACTGTGTAAAGGGTCTATGTATATGAATTTGTGCATGTACTATATAAGTTGTATGAAATAATATGCTTTGTGGGTGTGTGTTGATGACTTTATGGCAACAATTTTGCAAAAACAATGCTATGCATACCCAGAGTATGATGCAGTTGACCGTAGATACAAAAGGAAGCGATTTTTAGTAGAATATCAAAGAATTTTGAGGTCACCTTTGTGTTCCTTTGACTTTGTTTTGGTTCTGTTCCTCTCCGTGTCCCTGGTTCAATTGTTCTTTGTTTGTTGTTGGGCCTTGCTTGAAGCTATATATTTTACTTCTTTCTCTTTCTTGGTTTTGGAATTTCTCGAGTGTTGGCAATTGTGTCTCTGTAGTATCCTTATGATTTATACTTCTGGGATTGTTGTTTTGTGGTGGTTTATTTGTTATGGTGTAACTTTGTAAGGCTCTCTGTTCAGTCTGTTGATGATGTTTTTTTTTTTTTGTTTTTGTTTTGGTTTTTTTTTTTTTTTTTTAGTTAAATTGGATGAGCTTTAGTTTTGTGGCAGAGAGAGAGAGAGAGAGAGAGAGAGAGAGAGCATAATAGATACAAACAGGCCATGAAGCCCATAGTCCATAATAAGGCTTCTCTAAAAGAATGAACAAATTCACACCTGAATATATGATTTCAATGCTATTTTGGTCTCATGTCCCCTACTTGCTGTGTAAAGGGTCTATGTATATGAATTTGTGCATGTACTATATGAGTTGTCTGAAATAATATGCTTTGTGGGTGTGTGTTGATGACTTTATGGCAACAGTTTTGCAAAAACAATGCTATGCATACCCAGAGTATGATGCAGTAGACCGTAGATACAAAGGAAGCGATTTTTAGTAGAATATCAAAGAATTTTGAGGTCACCTTTGTGTTCCTTTGACTTTGTTTTGGTTCTATTCCTCTCCGTGTCCCTGGTTCAGTTGTTCTTTGTTTGTTGTTGGGCCTTGCTTGAAGCTATATATTTTACTTCTTTCTCTTTTTTGGTTTTGGAAATTCTCGAGTGTTGGCAATTGTGTCTCTGTGGTATCCTTATGATTTATACTTCTGGGATTGTTGTTTTGTGGTGGTTTATTTGTTATGGTGTAACTTTGTAAGGCTCTCTATTCAGTCTGTTGATGATGTTTTTGGTTTTTTTTTTTTTTTTTTTTTTTTTTTTTTTCCTGGTTAAATTGGATGAGCTTTAGTTTTGTGGCAGAGAGAGAGAGAGAGAGAGAGAGAGAGAGAGAGAGAGAGAGAGAGAGAGAGAGAGCAGAAAAGATACAAACAGGCCATGAAGCCCATAGTCCATAATACAACCAGCATGGAGCCATAATAGCAAACTGTGGCAGACTACACAAACAAAATCCAAAAACCAAAAAGCACCCACAACAAACTCAAGAAACCAACAGAAGGAATGCAACACAAATTCTGGGAGTTTATCCCCACTTGGTTCTCCTTCAAAGTAAGATTTAGATGTCCATTTATCTAGTTCATGTGCCATTTTGTTAATGTCTCTATCCACCCACTTGAGTTTTGAAGAAATTCAAAAAATAAAAGAAAAATTTACAAAATAATGCATGTTTATCTATAAACACTAAAATAAACTTCAAATGGGTCATTTTTGTATTTTCATCATATATATATCACTCGATTCAAGCTCGGTTTTTTTTTTCTATGAACAGTCAATTGTAGGCCATTTCATGATCTTCAATATAGGACGGTAGGGCCAAATTAATTTGATCAAGTGGTTGGATTCTAGTTAAAAGTCAATCATATTTGGTCAACCCATCCAAAATTGATTGAAATTGACCCCAAAAAAAAGGGTTTAGCCATTAAATCCATGAAATCCTTCGAACTGAAACTCAAATTTCCGACAAGGAAGAAGCGCCTGGGGGGGGGGGGGGGGGGGGGTGGGGGGGTTGAATACAATACCAATAATTATATTCAACTATGTGGAGTTGTATGAAATGTTTTGTTTCAATGGACCAATTTACATGATAGGTAATTCAAAACTCTATAGTACTAGGTTGGTATAGGTTACATAAACAAATTCCACAGCACTTTGTTGTTGAAGTTCGCACATCGTTACCTTTTTTAGGCCTAAGCTTTTCACAAGCCAATCGAATCACTGTTAAAACTACTCATGAATGTATTAGAATTGAACTGCAAATCTGGAATATTCTTAAAATTTTTTAGAATTTTTGGACAATAAAAATATAAAATACTGCTTGTATGTAACATGCACAGAGAATAACATATACACATTAAGAACTATATAGGAAAAATGACGCTATCTTCCACAAATCATTGTAACTGTCAAATTATTTGAGGATACGATGTCTTGGCTTTCCATGTTAGATTCTGTATCTATAGAGCTTTCTCTCATTGAAGTAAAAGTAGGTTGTCTAGGCAATGGAAGAGTTGCACCTTCACTCTCTAGCATTAACACAACAGAAGACATAGTTGGTCTCTGAGATGCAGAATCTTGGACACACAGCATTCCCAAATGTATGCATCTCAATACTTCGTCACGAGAACATGAATCCCGAATAGAAGGATCAATGAGCTCCATTGCTTTTTCTTCATTCCAAAGATGCCATGCCTAATACCATTCCAAGACATTGTGTCAATACATTTAATCTCCAATTAAAATTTTAGTTTCTAATCTCAAGTGAACTAAAACAGAGGACAATAGATGTACTTACACGTCCTATAAGGCTTGAATATTCGGATAAACGAAAGCTAGTGTTCTTCCTGCCACTCACAATCTCTAGTAGTAATACCCCAAAACTATAGACGTCTGACTTTACTGAGAATAAGCCTTCCATTGCATATTCTGGAGACATGTAGCCACTGCATTTGAACAAAGGTTGTGAAATCCAGATTAATTAAGGTGTTGTCAAGGGAAAGAAATGTGTTGATTTATTTTACATGCATAGAAATGTCATACTTACAAGGTGCCAACAACTCGATTTGTATTTGCTTCATGTTGGTTTCCCCCAAATATCCTAGCCATTCCAAAGTCTGAAATCTTTGGGTTCATCTCTTCATCCAACAAAATGTTACTAGCCTTTAGATCTCGATGAATTATTCTCAACCTTGAATCTCGATGGAGATAAAGGAGTCCTCGTGCAATCCCTTCAATAATTGTGAAACGTTTTCTCCAATCTAGCAGTGCTTGCTTGCTTGGGTCTGCTAATTATGTTTAATAAAAAATGAGAAAAAATTATTGAAACAAACTCCTTTTCACAAGCTTTATAAATTCATTAGTGCATATTTCTACATGGGTTTATTTCAGAAAAGGACGTACCGAAAAGAAAGCAATCCAAGCTTTTGTTTGGCATGTACTCATAGAGAAGCATCTTTTCTTCTCCTTGAATGGAGCAGCCTAATAGTCTTACAAGATTTCTATGTTGTAATTTGGCAATCAGAATAATCTCATTCTTAAACTCCTCCAGACCTTGGCCAGATCTTACTGAAAGCCTTTTTACTGCTATTTCTTGTCCCCCTGGAAGCTTACCCTGGTAATGGAAAAAAGTAGCAACTTTAGTACATTTGACCTCACTTCTCAAAATTCTTGCAGAGATACTTAACATAAATATTCATCACCTTGTACACAGGACCGAATCCCCCCTCCCCGAGCTTGTTTTCTTCGGAAAAGTTGTTTGTAGCAAATGCTACAAAATTGAAATTAAACAATGGTAATTCCAGTCCATTTGCTTGATCTCCATCAATGCTGAGGTCAGCTGGTCCAGAAAGATCAGTAGAAAATTCCATACTTTTGCTTGATTCATAAATTCGCAATGGCATATCATTGTCATTGCCACCGGAAATTGAGGACACTGTGGCCAAAACTAAAGATAAAATGAAAAGGTGAGAAGTTAGTATTACAAACAATTAAGTTCTTAAGCTGTCCAAAAAGGATTTTACATTCATTCATCTGATGGAACAATTGAAGTACTACCTTTCCGTTTTGTTTTGAACCTCCATAATAGGAATGTGAATACAACTAGGAGGACTACTCCAGCTACAACAATTATTATTATCACAAGGATGGATAATTTTCTCTTGCCACCTACATACACAGAGAAAAATGTCATTATGTGTAAATTGTTCTGAGAATTCTTATTGTCTCTGTTTTCCTACAGCTTCTAGACAACCAAATGGAATTCATGACAAACCAGTTTGGGTTCGGTCACTTGGCTAATTGGAATATTACAGTAGAGTTCTAAATCACACACTAGCTCTGTGATTATCCAAGCTAGCTTTTTGAATATTATGCTCTTTGTTTTGAACAGATTGAACGGAGAACAAAGAAAATTCAAGTGATAGTGTGATCAGTCTATCCCTTAATATCAAGGAAGAACTGTTAAATAAACAAGAAGTTGGTTACTACTATAACACATTTTAAATAATGGGAATCACCATGGAAGAATGTTTACTACAGATCTAGGCAGAGGCTCAATTCAGCATATTATTGTTCAACAACAAACATTCACACTAAAGTTCCAGTTGCATTTTAGGAAATAATTGAAAATAGATGACATAATAATATTGGGAAATAAATAAGAGACCTGCAAATCCACATTATTTCATTGACATCTTAGAAATCTTCCTTGGATAACAGTACTGCACTATGATCTATGAATAACAAAACTTCTTAACTCAAGAACAATAACAATAACAAAGGGAGTATACCTTACCTAATTCAGAATCTGCGAGACGGATTTTCAGCGTATTTCCAGCTCTTGGGAATTGATGCACATCCAACAAGTCCCCCTTCCATATCAAGCACCCAATCCCACTAGCAACTGCGTATGCAGTACAGGAACAATTGTTTAGACACTTGTCCTCACAGCTCTCAATGGACTCCGGCGTCCCCCCTTCAAGATTTGCAAAATCTGGCAACTTCGAGCACTTGACATCCAAAAAGCCGTCCTCTCCAGCAGTTTCCTGTGTCACACTACTAAGGTTCCTTTGACACTGCAATTCAGTTCTTCTCCTACACCCACCTGACCAATTCCCCTTGTACCATTGATCAGGGTCCATTGGAACAAACCCTTGCATACAACTGCACACAGGTGAACTTAACTCATTGCAAAGCCCAAAATTACCACAAAAATTATAGAGTTCACATGCTTTATCTGCTGGCTGAGACTGCATGGTATCCCACTTACTTCCACCTTCTTCCCACCTTAATTGCTCTTCATATCCATCCCAACGAATCCGAAACCTTAACTTATCTGAAGTGTTCATTGGGGTATAAGTAAAATACCTGCTTTGATTTTCCAAATCAGAAAGTTTAAAACCATACATATAGCTGCTTGTTGTGTTTGGAACACCAGAAAACATTCTTCCATCCCAATATCCACTTCTCCACCGCCTATGCTCTCCTTCCCATATCACGATTTGCGGTGAGGCCTGAGGATCAACCCCCATGGAGTAGTTTCCTGCTGAAGGATCGCTGGCTGATTTCCATGAAGTGAAAGCGCGATTCTCACCCATTTCAGCATTCACTTGCACTCTCATGCCGGGCAAAAATGTATCCGTTGGATCATTGAAACTCTCCCAATGGTTCTTGCTGTCATCGGTAGAGAGAATGAGATTTCCTGTATCATGAAGCGTCGCTGTTGTGTTTGCTGATACGATTGAAGCATTACTTGACCAAACTTTTGTATTATTTCCATCCACAACCGCCAAATTACCATCTTCTCCAATCATCAAGACACCCTTTTTATCAAAGAGTGGATTTCTTCTATTCGCAACCCATATAACTGACGGTTCTTTTTCTTGAATGTTGTAATACCATATTCCAACATATCTTAATGATGAATTAGCAGGGCTAAAGAATCCCAGTTGGAAGTTTTGGTGATCTGATATCAGAGTTTGGCCATGATCAGGCCCATCAGTCAGGTTTTGGCCTTGTGTGATTGTATTAGCTGCATGGCTCAACAAAGAAAGATAGTAGGAAATGAAAAAGAACGAGAACAGAAAAGCGTCAACTGGGTTTCTTTTGCTAGTGACGGCCATCTCACAGTATGTAACAATTTTGGAGATTCATAAGTAGGAGGAGCTATAGAAGTAGCAATGTTAATGGGGGTATGATATTCAACGAAGAGCTCCAAAGGCCGCCCGTTGATATTATCTGACTAATGATGTGAGGTTGAGAAACATTTGAAAATTATGCATTTTGACATATTTGACCAGTTTTAGCGTGTAGGTGTTCTATGCCACGAAATGCAAAAGGTCGTAAAAGAATATTGGTTAGGTGAATACCACCAAAAGGTCAATCCCTGATGTCCTTGACTTGCTTCCAAATCAACTTTGTTAATTAGGATTTGGCTTCTTATTGGTTATCTAAAAAAATCAAATCAATGGTCCAATGGTGTCCACCAATAGCCACTGGAGCCGGTACTATGAATGTCCCATCCAATTGCTTAACTTTTGCACATTACTTTTCCAAGACCTTTCTTCTCTCTCTAAAATATGGTCATTTTTCAAAGTAATTTTGCTTCATCTGGGAAGGTTAATTATAATGTACTCCTACTTTATTTATCTATTTATTTTGCATTTCTGTTGCCTTTAATAATGGGAACATGATAGATGTAATTGAGATCTTGAACTCATGTTTTACACTTGAAGCTGAATCACAATTTTGCACTAAAAACATATTAGTCACATTTATCTCTTCTAAGGTACAATTTAATATGAGATTGATTCAGTTTTTTTTTTATTTATTTTTAACTTCTAAAAACTAAACAGTGGTAAATCTCCTTTTTCCCCTAATTAGATTTTCAGATTTTCACCTGAAAATCTGAAAGAAAACCTAAAAAAAAAAAAAAAGTAACCACTCGATTCAACACAACCTGTTCATGGTTCATGGTTCATGGTTTATGGTTCATGGTTATGTTTGAGAACACAAAAAGAAGGAAAAATAAAATTAGAAGTATGATAATGTTTTACCAAAAAAACATTTGTGTTTCATTGTTAAACAAAACTAATAAAAGAAAATGGATGTTACTGTCAGCATGCCTTTTAGAGTTTTCCAGAAGAACACCAAATTGGACCCCATCCCATGTGGAATTGAAAATATTTTCTACCTAGTTGCTTGATAAAGAAAGAATAAAGAATTAGGTTTGAACTACAGCCCACGTGACAGACTAGTCCTTAATTTTATCATAGAATTATTAAAGAGAACAGTCATTAAGTTACCTTTGAATTATATATAAGTTTGACCAATTTATGTACTGGATTTGGACGGTAATGCCTGGAATGGACCTAAATAAGGGAATCTAATGATCCCAGTACTGGTTATGCGTGGGCTTACATTGTCGCCTTGAGAGTCCAAAAATGTACAGGGAAACTGGGCACGTTTAGTCTGCATTTTTTGACAGGCAGCAAATAATTATGTAATTTTTCCACTCCGTACACAAGTGTTACCGTGTAAAATGAATGTGTTTGGTAAAGCAGTGTACATTACCTTAACAATACGATTGGAGAAAGAAGAAAAAGAAGGGAAAAAACATTATGTTTGTGGATAGGTGACTGTATGTACTCAAGAGAATAGTTAGATATTCGAAAATTTTTTGACACTCATTTGTTTTAAAAAAAGAAAAAAGAAAAAAAGAAAAAAGCTAAGTTGAAGGGAGGGAAAATGAATAAGGGGAAGTTAAAGGAGCGGAAAATGGTCATAGACAACCTTTCTTTTTATTTGGATGTTTTAATAATTTAAAAGGAGAGGAGAAGAGAGTGTATGTTCGTTCTCTTATTTGGTTGCAAGGTTGTAATAAAAGAAAAGAATAATGTATAAAAAAATTAGCAATTATACCTTCTATGTTTGAATTGCTGTAATAAATTTTTTGAATTTTCAAGTGTTTGTCTCGATTACAATTCTCGGTTTGACCATGAAAAAATGGTTTTCAGGCGTGTAAATCGTTTTATGCCCTTCAAGGGGTGGAATGTTGTTAGATCAAACAATCAAAGTAAGGAAATGAGTTGAGTCAATAAAATTTTAAGTTAGGAGTAAGCTAATAGTCTTGTACTACCTTCGAAATGCTAGTCAACAAAGTTGTTGTTACAGTATTAATTTGAAATATTTTATAATTTTTGTTGGAAGAACAAAATATTTTGATACTTACTGATATTGAAGTACCGTTTTGAAAACAATGAGTATTGAAAAATAAATCATATTGCTAAGAGTCTTGTAACTCAAATAACATTTTTTAGTATTCTAATGAAAACGTCTAAATTCAAATACCATCCTCCCATTGTAAAAATAAACTTTTTTTTTTTTTTTTTGAGAAAGTTGTAAAAATAAACTAAATCATGATATTTGACAACTTTATACCCATTTATCTTTTAATATATACTTAAAAGTGAAATGGTAATTCAGTGTAGAACACTTTTCATGTCCTCTCATCTCTCTCTTCTTACAAACAAAGGAAAGAAACATTTATTTATTATACTATATTTCTTTTGAGAAAAATATTATTTTCCATTATTTCATTTTTCATCTACCCACTTGTTTTTTTATCACTCCCACAAAAAAAAAAGAAAGTACGAGAAAAGGACAAAGCAGTAGGTGCACTACACTGCATTACTACCCGATCAGGTGTCCTAAACCCACTATTTTATTGTTAATTAACTCGCATATTACATCTAAACTCTTAAACAAAGCTTTCAAGTATAAACCATAGGGTTCTAATTAATGGTGGAACATGCCAACATACAATAACACGGCTTTGAAGAGGAGACTTCAATGTTGGGTCTCCAACGTGCTTCATATGGGTTAGGTTTAAGAAAAGTATTACTTAAAGACTTGCATATTGACTTGTTTCTAGATCTATATTCAAGAATAGATATATAAGAAATAAATGAGTTACACAATTATTTTTTATTTTTTAATTTTATTTATGTTAACAAGCAAGCTATCCAATATCTAAGCAATTGGGCGGTAAAGACAACCAGTTCAATTAAATAATAAGAGAAGTGTTACGTTCTCAATATTTTCACAATTTTTTTTGTAATATATTATAAATAGTAAGTTATTATTGGTTCTAATTTAAAGTTTAAACCCATTATCAAAATTTCTTTTTTGTCCACAAATTATAACTTATAACAATATGCTACTTAGAAAGTTTTACAAAAATATTATATTGATAAAAATATTATAGATAGTATTTCTAGTTAAATAAATAAATAGGTCGATCCTATTTGATAGCTAGTGGCCAATCAAATAAATATGCATAGGACACCCCGTATTGCCGACATACAACAACACGGCTTCCTGTTTCCTCATTAGGAAGAATCAAAAAGTTGCAGTAAGGAGACTCCCATGTGGGTCTCCTACATGCTTCATATGGGTTGGGATTTGAGATGCGAACGAATTGGAAAGTACAAAAGAAAAGTATTACTTAAAGACTAGCATGACCAAACGGGCCCTTGACTTGCCCCTCTATTCAACAATAGAGATATAACAAATAAACGAGACACACATGCAATTTTATGAGTTTTTAATGTTAGCAAGCAATAGCAATGCAAGATCAAAGCAATAGGTGATGATGATGAGGGAAGTGAATTCAATTAAATAAATAGCAAGATTCTATTTTGTAAATGGGGGTTCAAATTAATCATATATATATATATATATATATAGAGTATCTGTTTGGCTAGAATTTATAAACTTAGTTTTTAACTTTTAATTTTTATTTATAATTTTTTTTTTAAATATAAGTATACTTTAGTACTGATACCCACTTTCAATAAAAAAAAATATAACGAAAAACTTAATAAATTATTCTTAAACAGATACATCCATATTGCTGCAACACTTGCTCTACACTTTAGGAAGATGGTGGTTATTGGGTAGATACTTTCTAATTGAAAAATGTGATTTTTTTTTTATTAGTTCCTACTTCCTATTTCCTTGCCGTGACTTCACAACCAAGGTGATGAGGACTGAGGGCACTTGATAAATCAATCAAATACTTTTGTCTCTTTTCATTGACTGCAATGATTATAAAATTCTTTGATACAGAGATGCCTAGCTACTCTCTTGTTTTTCTTTTGTGCTCCAAGGTAGTTTCCCCACTCTTTCCCATTGGCCGGTAGCTCCAATTGTAAGTTTAGCGTGGGTCGCAACTTGCACCTTCCGAAATTCCAGCAGTTGCACCCACTTTGAAAATATGGTTAAAGACTTAAAGTGTCTAAATTCATTATTTTTCATAAGCATACATTTTTAGGATAGGTGGAAATTTATCAATACTTTTTTTGTCCTATGTCCTGTTCAGAAGTTCAAAATGTTAGAATTCAATGTGAGAAACATATAGTAAAAAGTTTTAGAGATAAGTGGTAGTTTATAAAATAACCACAAATCATTATATTACTTTTAGGATCATAAGGAGCTTGAACTCCAACCAAAAATATTGACGAAATCAAAAGGGAGAATAAGGTTTTATTTATTTAATTGGAATATGATGTAATTTTAACTGAATTTTAACTTATGGTACTTGTTCCATAATGATTATTTTTTTATTATTAAGCAAAGATATCAATCAATTTTTAGTTTATGCAAAGTTTGAATCTTAGATCTTTTCTTTAACAATAAAAAATACTAAAGGTACTACAAGTTTTATAGTTTTACTATATAAAATTTACAAACTAATGTTGCAATAAATGTGTAGTGGGCTTTAACAACCTATGTGGGGTTCAAACTATGCAGATTTGAATTGTTTCTTTAAATTGGTTTCAAATCAATTTGTAAGCTTAATGTAAAAAAAAACATTCTAGCATTACTATTGGACAATTAATAATTTTTTTTAATAATTAAGCTAATTAAAATTCACTTGAAAATGAAACATTAAAATTAACAAAAATGTCATTTTAGGACGTTAAAATGAAATATCTGGTTTATTTTATTATTATTATTTTTTCTCCCTTGATACCTACTCCAACCTAACTACTAACTATGTTGACATCATAACCCACCTTACCGATCCAATCACTACTACTTTGCATTAGAAATTTGGAATCGTAAGAAAAATTTGACAGGAACTTAGGCTCATTTTTGACAAATTTCAAATATATTGTCCTTAATTTCCTATGCTAACTGAGCTAGAATTTTTTTTAACTAAATATTAATCTTTTTTTTTTTTTTTGGGATAATAATATAAAACTTCGGTTTGGTAAAATTACACGGTAGGCATAGAGTTTATCAATTAGCGCATCATATGATAAAATAATCGTATTTGTCGATAAGGGCCTACCTTTATTTCTGAAAAGTCATATGAAATATAAAATATTTGCCTGAAATAGATGGAAAGCCGCAATTTTATCTCCATTATTTAAAGTCGACATAATAAAAAATTTCTAGAATAACTGTTACGGAATGACATTTTATTTATTTATTTATTATTTTTTTTACAATATAGATTTTCTATTTTATCTTAATCTAAGTGTATATGTGTATAAAGCTCCATTCTGAAGATTTGAATCCTGACTCTTGCTCTTTCTTCTACACCCTACAAATATTTATACTTGTGAAGTGACCACTGCACTAAAAATATGCGGTGGTCAAAATGACCTTAACAAGACAACATGGTTTTCCATGCCTTTTTTCCCCTCTGAAGGGGTTGGAACGGTGCAATTGTGTTTTCTTTTCAGGAAAATTGTTTGGATGTTTTATGGCAATCGATGGTTAACTATTCTTCAATAAATTTTCTCTTTTGGTTCTTCTGAAAATATCTACCAGCTTTGGAAAATCCAATTTGTTGTTACTTGTAGTGACTAGGTTTGAGTTTTAAAGGCGATTATTCCCTTTTTTTAAAAAAAAAAAAAAAGAAAAAAAAAGAACACTCGCATTACGAAGAAAGTGGGGCCTCTAAACCATTTTTATCATTTGGGCAGAAAACCCAAGCAAGGAGGTTGGGGCATTGGGGGTGGTTAAAGGCCCGCCCATATTACAAAAAGGATGTCCAATAAGCAACATTATAAGCCCAAAAATTCAGGGTGTGAGTACAAAACAAATAGCGCTAACAGCCTTTAAGACAATTGTTAATAAACTGTATCAAGAAAATTTTGATACAATTTATATAGAAAATAAAAAAGGTTGTCAAAATTAATGTTTTTTTTTTTTTTCTATGAAAACTTTCCTAAATTAGTTCACAAACAAATGCCTTTAAGTTATTCATTAACATTTCCCAAACAAAAATCCCAGCAAGAGAGACATCTTAAAGATTCATTTACAATATTCAAAATTTGGTGTAGAGGTTGTAGAAGCAGTATCTCGGAGAGCTTCTGTTACTGCCAACGAATCACCTTCATATTGAACATAAGTGAAATTTTGCTGGACAGAAAGTTTCAGGGCTAAAAAGACGAGTGTGCAAACAGTACTTCACCTTTGTCATTTCTACAAACTGCTGTTGCCAATGAGAAATTTGGTCTAATTGCTATATCATAATTTATTTTGACCCAGAAAATTTGTGTGGTAATAAAGTTTCTCTTAACATGATTAACAGGCATCAATATATCTTCATAAGTCCATAATTTTTTTGGAGTATAATTTTGGACGAATTTTACATTGCATTTGCTTTGACATTGGAGACAAATATTTGTGTTATATTATCTTATTTTTATTTGCTATTACTTTTTGGGTGAACTTCACTCTTTTTTTTCATCAGAAAAAAAGTCCCAAGCTAATTTTAAGGCTCCGAAGGCAAGGCTCCTGTTTCCATAATGAAATGAAGAGGATTGTTCCTTTACCTAGAGTATCCGGCCGGTACAGTTGCTGGAATTTACCATTAGGGACTATTTTGGAACTTTTTCTCTGCCATGCCTCTCTTGAACACATTTGGAAAAAACTTTTGTTGCCCAATATTCCCAATGTGATGATCATGTGAGTGGTCAACTTCTAGTGTGTGTATATATATATATATACAATTGGGACGTAATATTTATTGTTGTTAAGTTCTTGTTGCGCCACATCATTTATCACATCATTAGTCACATAATCATTATTTTTCTTATTTATTTTTTATTCACAAATTTTTTGATTAAACATATGTATAAATAACTAGATAAGTCCCATAAAAAAACACGATAATGTAAGAGCCAATAAAAAGAATTAATACTATCAATACTTGGGGATCAATTAAGCTACAGTGAAAGAATATATATTTTAGAGTAATGTTACAGACATAAACTATTTTACAATGCTTTTACAAAATGCTGATGTGGTTTTAGTAATTTTCAAATAATTATTGATAAACATAAATGTGATGTTAGAAGTGGACTTATATTAGAACTAATAAGAATTTGCCACATAAATATTTTGTAAAATGTTGTAAAATAGTTTGTGACTGTAATATTACTTTATATTTTATACGATTATATTATAGTTTTACAACACTAGCCAAAATCTTGTATTTAAAATTTTTAAATGTCACGGTTGTTTTAAGCGCACAACAAAATTTCATAATATGTGAAGGTGTCAGGTCATCACAATTAAGAAACTTTCATATTAGAAATGGGTGTTCAATTCATTGACTAGGCTTAACAAATTATTGTGAAATTTTGTTATATCCATAAGTTTTAAATTTATGTATTGCAAGAGATGGTAAGTAAGTCCAAATAACATGATTATCGAACAATTGTACTTTTTTGAAATGAATTTATGATCTTCTCTAATAAACAAGAGATGTTAGGAATACTAGCATTTAAGCACACGTTTACACATGCATTTGTGGGTGAAATAATTTTTTTGTATATAAATCTCATCACACTCCTAGGTATTTTGGTGATTGAAAAATGTAGTAACCCTAAATTATGATATATACAGAAACTTAATTATGATATTTTGCTAATAATTGTTTATTAGAGTATCTTTTTGGGTGGATGAATTTGCAGTTTCTGTAGAGTAAATAATCTCAATAGATTATCAACAACAAAATTTTTCCTAATTGGTTAAATTAATCATTGTTAGGTGACACTTATATGATATTTTGTTTGTTTACAAAGCATCTTCATTTGGGTATGTTTTGTTTTGGTATATATTTATGAATTTATTGAGATAAATAATGTATTCGAGAAAAAGATTTGATCATACTTTGTATACTTCAAAAAAGATAGATGGGTTTGGGATTAAAATTAACATTAAAATAGAAGGTGTAGGGTCTGTTTTTGTAGCCCAAGCCCAAAGGATATGGGTTAAAGATCCAACGAACCCGGAACAATGAATTTGTAGAGAGTGGGCAAAAGAGCTAGGCTGGTTATGAAGCACAGAATAGTTGGCGAGGTTACGTGCAGTGGTGATTACAAGAACTGAAGCCTAAACACCTTCATGAATGAATGTCCGAAGAGATGTTTTATTAAGTGAGCAGTGATTACAGCATTCAGAGTTACAGTAAAGTTTTTCACTCCCTTTCTCTCTCTTTTTCTTCGTCCCTCATTATCAGGGATCCTTCTTTATATAGCATCCCTTCTTATCATCTCCATCGTCCACCTGTTCGTCATCCACGCATCTACTCAAGTGCATGTCACGTCATGTGTCTACTTTAGTTCTTTGGGAGTGGCGGTAGCTGAGGTTGCACTGTTCAGGGGTCTTTTCCACATAAATGCGGCTAGAAAAGCTGTTGCAGCGCATTAAATGCGGTGGTAGCAGCTTTTCCTTTAGATATTTTATCGTTCTGATCGTCCCCAGGCCTACCCAGAACTTATCGTTATCATTGAGACCGTTAGGGAGATTATATGGACCTTCTCCACGTTTGTTTGATCAAGACTATTTGTGGCCGAAGAGTGAGACATCTTCAGACAAGTGGTGGCCTCTTTGGACGGTACTCCCCTTCTACTTATGGGCTTCTTGCCCTCGAATGGGCCGTTCCAACCACCTATTGCTCCTTGGAAATACAATAGTCCTTAACAGGGTGCCCCGGGCCCATTAAGTGGCTCTGGGATTTTACCTCCCCCCCCCCAACAATAGCCCCTCAAAATCTTAATTTTTCCCTCGCATCCGAAGAGAAAAAATGGGATTTTGACCTGTCATGGAGTTTAGGCTTGGAAAACGGACAAAAATTCGGCCTGGCACGTGCGTAGGCATGGATGCGCGCGCTCCATCATCGCTGCTGTCGTTTTCCGTATTCCCAAAGTGCTGCATTAATTACTCCAGGGGGCGCCTTGTCCTTTGCATCCAACGGTGGGCTACTGATCCAACGGATGAGGCTTTTCATTGAGATTTGGGAGAAATAACTTTTGCCTCTTCATTTAACCTCGTATAAAATCTCGAAGATGGACATTTCTCCTAATTTTGCAGCTTTCAGACCATCCCACAAGCACACAAACGCTCAGAGCTCTTCCAATCGCCGATTTTGCCTCTTCTCAGAGTCCTCAGGAATCCTTTTGCAAGCTCGGAGATCGGTTTCTAGCCCAGTTCCTGTAAGTTTTCACCATCTTAATCTTTCGGTTTTCTCTTCAGCCGTCTATTTTTCAGTTTGAGCGACCATTTCCTCACTGCTACGTTGTGCCTTCATTTTTCTGTTGAGAGATGGGTAAACTAGAGTATTTGGTAGACAGCCCTACCCAGTTGGAGAAGTTTATGGCCACATACCGCATACCTCTAAACGTGGGTGTGCGGTATTGCCCTCCGGAGAAAATACTAATTGATCGGGAAACGGGGGAGGTCGTGATCCCTATTATCGCATTCCTTGAAGGGGGAATGACGATTCCTATGGGCCTTATCACCACTAATTACCTTATAAACCATAGGATCACCCCTTGGCAGTGCGTGCCTAACATGTTTAGGATCTTAGGAGCTATTGAGGACCTCAACCGCCACCTAGGATTGTGGCTCACTTGGCACGACGTGGTGCACATGTATGAGTTCCACAGCCAGCAAGGGGCGGGATATTATTTAAAGTCTCAGTTTGACATTGTTAGGCTCATTTCTTGCCTCCCCAAATCCAATAAAGGGATGAAGGACGACTACGTGATCATCTCGAGCGCGTGGTATGACGGCCCTCACTGTCCGACCAGAGCAGGGAAGCCAGGTGGGACATGTTAGACTTAGGCACACTAACCATAGGTTCAAGACCTTCGTCTTTTAACAGTTTTTGACTCTTCCTGTATTGCCGCTTTTCGGTTTCTAACAAAGCTCTGCTGTGACTTGTAACAGATAGAAGAAACATATCTCCTCGGCTCAGCCTTACCAACTTCGCCGCACTCAACTATTTGTTGCGGTCCGAGATCTTCGTAAGTGAGGACGGACAACTCTGATTGGCTCCCCTCATCATAGGGTACACAGTGAGACAAAAAGACCTCCAACCGGTCGGCAACGCGATAGTCCAGGGAGATGAACGTCTTAATCGTATTGACGTTTCGTTCAAGGGCTTCTTGGCTCTACGTGACCTTCCACCGGTACCACACCCAAACCCTCGGGGTATACCCCCTCTCGTCCAGCCACTACAGCAAGCTCCCCTCGGACCAGAGGTTGAGGGTGAAAAGGTTGGTTCCTCTACCTTCTCGCTAGAAGAACAAATAGACAAGTTTCACTTTGGAGGGGAGGCTTCAGGGGCAAATCAAGTGGTTGAGGTCTCGGACGCCGAGGAAGGAGGTGACAGGCATTCCAGTGTCCACCCGTTTCTAGTAACTGCACTCCTCGACGACTCTTCGGACAAAGAGATGGCGGACTTGAAGCGCCTGATGAAGAATAGGGGCCAAAAGGTCAAGCAAAAAAGCGTTGGTACCTCTCATCCGATAGAGATCCCGCCTCCAGCGCCCCCCAAGGCTCCTGAACTCGGCTCGAAGCCAATACCAAACCAACAGAAGAAGAGGCCCCACGAGCCTGAAGAGAAGGGAGAAGCCGACAAAATTCGTAGGAAAGCAGCCAGGTTTTGGTTGTCTGAGGATCAAAAACTATACAAACGTTCCTATTCAGGACCGTACTTGTTATGCGTGCATCCTGAAGAGGCTGAGCTGTTATTAGAGGAACTGCATGAGGGAATCTGTGGGAGCCATACTGGAGGCAAATCCTTGGCTCACCGAGCCGTCACTCAAGGTTATTGGTGGCCAAACATGCAAAAAGAAGCCCTAGATTATGCTAAAAGATGCGATTAATGTCAGCGATTCGCCCCACACATCCACCAACCAAGAAGGACTCTTAACCCGCTATCCAGCCCATGGCCCTTCGTCCAATGGGGCTTGGATATCGTGGGACCATTCCCTAAGGCTGCAGGAAACAAGAAATATCTATTAGTCGTCACTGACTACTTCACCAAGTGGGTCAAAGCGGAACCTCTTGCCAACATCCGAGACGTAGACGTGCAAAGGTTTGTGTGGAAGAGTATAGTTACTTGATTTAGCATCCCATATGCTCTCATCTCGGACAATGGCCTGCAGTTTGATAGCAAAGCATTTAGGAGCTATTGTAGCAAGCTGGGGATCATAAATAGGTACTCCACCTCAGCTTATCCCCAGGGTAATGGCCAGGCTGAAGCTGTTAACAAGGTCATTGTGAATGGCTTGAAAAAGATATTAGATGACACGAAGGGTAAATGGGTAGAAGAATTGCCACATGTGCTTTGGGCTTACCGAACCACTCCACGCAGATCTACTGGAGAGACCCCCTTCTCAATGACCTACGGGGCTGAATCTGTTATACCTATGGAAACTGGGTTCCCGACACTGAGAACTAGCTCATTCAGTCCAGCGGGCAACGATGAGCTGCTAAGGAAGAGCTTGGACTTAATCGACGAAAGGAGGGAAAATGTAATGGTCCGACTGGCGCATTACCAACAAAAGTTTAGACAGGGCTACGACGCCAATGTAAGGCTCAGACCTCTGGAACCTGGTGACCTGGTACTAAGAAAGGTGGTTGGCACTGCGAAGAACCTAGCCTAGGGAAAATTAGGGCCCAACTGGGAAGGGCCATATCGTATTACTTCAGGAGCTGGCATTGGGGCATTCTTCCTTGAAGACCTAGACAATCATGTGATACCACGCCAGTGGAATGTAAATAACCTCAAAAGATATTATTATTAACCAAACTCTTTTTTTAATCAGCATATCAATCTATTACGATTCCTTTAAGTGTTTAAACTTAAATCCATTCATGCCTGTAGTCCTCGGACCAGATGATTTGGGTTAGTTAGCACTATGTTACGATTCCTTTAAGTGTTTAAACTTAAATCCATTCATGCCTGTAGTCCTCAGATCAGATGATTTGGGTTAGTTAGCACTATGTTACGATTCCTTTAAGTGTTTAAACTTAAATCCATTCATGCCTGTAGTCCTCGAACCAGATGATTTGAGTTACTTAGTACTATGCTACGATTCCTTTAAGTACTTAAACTTAAATCCATTCATGCCTGTAGTCCTTGAACCAGATAATTTGGGTTAGTTAGCACTATGTTACGATTCTTTTAAGTGCTTAAACTTAAATCCATTCATGCCTGTAGTCCTCGGACCAGATGATTTAGGTTAGTTAGCACTATGTTACGATTCCTTTAAGTGTTTAAACTTAAATCCATTCATGCCTGTAGTCCTCGGACCAGATAATTTTGGTTAGTTAGCATTATGTTACGATTCCTTTAAGTGTTTAAACTTAAATCCATTCATGCCTGTAGTCCTCGGACCAGATAATATGGGTTAGTTAGCACTATGTTACGATTCCTTTAAGTATTAGACTTTAAACCCAAGTATAGTGGTTTTTATTGAAGTATCATTCTCTGATAAGCCATGACCAAGATTCCTAAACGCGTTTAAATTAACCCTAACCTATCTTGCCTCTTAGTCTCTTGTACACATTGGGAAAGGCTTGTGGAAGCTTTTTACTATAACCCCTGTAGTTTTCGTTGTTTAATAACAATTCTCATACATTCTGCCTCCTTTCTAACACCAATCTTAGTCATGCAAGTTGTTAACATGATATCAGGATCACAATAAAGTTAAGGTACAGAGCTTTAATAGTAATAGTGAGTTGTATTACACACAGCAAAGCAAATGAATGCGAAGGAAAAACTGCTTCATTAATCAGGAAAATAACTTACAAATTTCTTTCAAAAAGAAAAACACGAAGAGAAGGGGGGGGGGGGGGAGACCCTACAATTTCTACTCTTGAGCCGAAGGAACCACAGGGTCAGCAACCTGGCTTGTTTGAACAGCAGCTTCTGGGGTTGGCTCTGGGACTCAGCAGGAGTCTTCTCTTCGCCCAACCCTTGACCTTTGTCTTTGGCTGGTTCAACTGGCAGACCAGCCTCTCTAGGTGTATCAAGGGCGGATGGGGAAGCTACACTGACTAAGCCTTGCTCCGTAGCCTCCAAAAGCTGGGGCGCAGGAGGAGAGTCAGTCTCTGGGAGTTTTCGGATCTTTGGATCGTAGTATACGCTCCCAGGAAGCCTTAGGGGAGAGTCCGAAGGGACCCCAGTGGCGTCCAGTGCCTTTTGCCAGGACACGTCGTAGTACTCATGAGCAACCAAAGCGAATTGCTCCATAAGCAGCTTCCTAGTTACATCCACTCCCAGCTGGTATGCCGCTTTTCTCTCAGCCTCCACTGACTCCTTGGCCAGTTGAAGCTCCTGCTCGGCCGTTCGAGCGCCCTCCCTAGCTTTTTGGAGTTCAGCCCTAAGACCCTTCACCAGCTTCTTTTCGGTCGCCAGGTTGATCTCTGACACGCGCAGTTGTCTGCGCTGCTCCTCGGCCTGGGTCTCAGCGTTTTGGAGGCCGGCCTTGTTGTTATCCCTCTCCCGGGTCACGGCCTTAAGCTGCTCGGATAGGTGAGCATAGTTATCCTTCAGCTGGCCGAGAGCCCTCTCCGCCTCAGATTGAGACTGGACTGCTACTTGGGCCTTAAGGTGGGACTTTCTGTTCCACTCCTCAGCCACGTAGATCTGCTGAGTAATCTGCATGACAACATTTTTAGCACAAAGTGAAAAAAGGAGGCAGAGCGAGTTAAAAATGGAACTCAAATTAAGAGAGCAAGTTCATTTACCATGGCCATATCCTTCTTAAGGAACAAGAAGAGCTCTTGCTGGTTGAAGCGCCTATAGGACTCCATATCGTAGGGCAGGAGGAGTGGCTGTTGCAGGGCCTCAGCGACGTACCCAGCCCTTCCCCCATCATAATTCCTGAAGGAGGTATCCCAGAGAATGGGGGTGCCATCCAGCTCAAGTTTTGGGGACCACGTGCAAGGTCCTACTCCTCGGCGTACATCAGCCTTGAGTACTTCGTCTTGGCTTTCAGTGGAAATGGCCTTTTTTCCTCAGTCCCTCGCCATATTGTGTGGGGGGGGGGGGGAGGTAAAAGCCTAGAGCCACTTAATGGGCTCGGGGCGCTTTGTTAAGGACTATTGTATTTCCGAGGAGTAATAGGTGGTTGGAACGGCCCATTCGAGGGCAAGAAGCCCATAAGTAGAAGGGGAGTACTGTCCGAAGAGGCCACCACTTGTCTGAAGACGTCTCACTATTCGGCCACAAATAGTTTTGATCAAACAAATGTGGAGAAGGTCCATATAATCTCCCTAACGGTCCCAATGATAACGATAAGTTCTGGGTAGGCATGGGGACGATCAGAACGATAAAATATCTAAAGGAAAAGCTGCTATCACTGCATTTAATGCGTTGCAACAACTTTTTTGGCCGCATTTATGTGGAGAAGACCCCTGAACAGTGCAACCTCAGCTACCGCCACTCCCAAAAAACTAAAATAGACATATGACGTGATATGCACTTGAGTAGATGCGCGGGTGACGAACAGGTGAACGATAGAGATGATAGGAAGGGATGCTATATAAAGAAGAAGGGTCCCTGATAATGAAGGACGAAGAAAAAGAGAGAGAAAGGGAGTGAAAAACTTTACTGTAGTTCTGAATGCTGTAATCACTGCTCACTAAATAAAACATTTTTTCGGACATTCATTCATGAAGGTGTTCAGGCTTTAGTTTTTGTAATCACCACTGTACGTAACCTCGCCAACTATTCTGTGCTTCATAACCAGCCCAGCTCTTTCACCCACTCTCTACAAATTCATTATTCCGGGTTCGTTGGGCCTTTAACCCATATCCTTTAGGCTTGGGCTACAAAAACAGACCCTACAGAAGGCTACGTTGAAGTTTTTTCAATGGTGAGAAAACTCTAATTTTCTTATTACTACCATAATATGAAACCCCCAAGATATTCTATCACTAGTGAATTGGATCATAATATGAGTAGATGAAAATTTTAATTTAAGAGAAAGTAAAAAATATATATAATTTTTTATTTATAGAGAACACAAAATTTCATTACTTAAAAAAGAAAGCTATATGACATTGTTTATTAAAAAAAAAAAAAAAAGATCATTGCCCACTGTTGGTTTGGTAAAGAGGATTATATAAAATGAATATTTCTTAATTAATAGGTTAATACATTTAAAATGAAATTTTCTTATGAGAAACATTTTGTTACATATGACTAATTCTAATCCTAATATATGATTTTATGAATATTTTAGAAAGTAAATTATATATTATATTTCATTATAAAATAATCACATATACTTACGAAACACGCTTGTCGTTACAGGTTTGCGACAAGCTTAAAATAAAGGCCAAGTCCAAAAGTGTGTGAATATATATATATATATATATCTCACAAATGAACATTAATATAAACGTTAACATAAACATAAACACAAAAATTCACACTGAATTCAACAATTTTATAATTTATTAGAGAAAAAAAACTAGATGAATTTTTATATATTTTAATAATTAAATTTTAAATTTTTTATACCAACATTTATAAAGAAAAATTTAACGATATTTGAATAGTAATTTTAAATTATTTATTATTATTTTTTTTATCTTTGATTTAAAATTCTACTTCTTATATACCCAAATTTTCCCACTAACTAATTTATATAACTATTAATGGTGTATTTGTGTGGAAGCTCACTATTTTAGCTAGCAAAAATCTGTGTGTAATGAAAGAAAGATAAAATATGGAGTCAAACTTTTTTTTTTTTCAAAATAATTTGAAAAACAAATCGATGAAAGTATAATTTTAAGGAAATTACTTGATTTGCTTGTTTAACAAGATCGAGAAAAGAATTGTTAGGCTGAATCTGTGGTACTGCAATAACCTTGTAGTAACTCTTTCATATTAATTTAATAAAGTCATACTTTGAGGGTTCTAAATTTCTATTCCTTTGCTTTGCGTAAGCAATCAATTAGTTGATGCAACAAACAAAAGGTGGTGCAACATTCTCAAGGTGATTGTCATACGTGTGGTCTTTTTGCTTCTAGTTAAAAGAAAGGCAATGCTAAAGGTAGAGTCACACACACTCTTGTAGCAAATTTTCGGTACAATATTCTTAAGGTAATGACATTTGGGTTCAAGAATAAATTCTATTCCTTTGCTTTGCATAAGCAAAAAATTAGTTGATGCTACAAAGAAAAGATGGTGCAACATTCTCAAGGTGATTGTCATTTGTGTGGTCTTTCTATTTCTAGTTTAAAAGAAATGCAGTGCCAAAGGTAGAGTCATACACACTCACACACACACAAACAAACATTAACATCAACATGTGCATATGCAGCATATACACAAACGTATTGAGTATATAATTAATAATTCATAGAAACCATTGGCTAATAAGTGAATACATATTTATATATATAATAATAGGTGAAACTAAGAAAAACTCAAATTAAAATTCTAAATTAGAGTTTCAATTTTGTGCCATGTATTATAAATTATTTATTCCTAAAGAGTTTTATTTCTTAATTTCAGAATCAAATATGGGACCATAGGTCCACATTATAAATATTCATTCAAGTGAGTTATTAAGTACAAAAATCAAAGAGTTTAGAATGAATGAATCCTTTAAAAAAAAAAGTGCTTCACAATAATTAAAAGAAAATATGGACAATTTATATTTTATACCAAATAATATCCTTACAAATTTTTTTTAAGATTTAATAAAATATAAAAATGACTATTAATAGTATTTAAATGATATATATAATAAGAATCATATTATACATCTTATTGTATATTTTAAAGTGTATTCATATATATGCATGAAGTTACAAGTTAGTTTGTGTGTATGTGTGTATGTGTATATATTTATTAAATTTAATATATATATATATATATATATATATAAAAGCTCACAAAGAACAACAAATTTCATGAGTTTTGAAAGGTAATTCTAAATTTATCTTATATATATATATATATATATATATATATATATATTATGTGATTTAAAATACTACTTATTTATCTTTTTATCTCACTAACTTATCAGTATAACTATTAGCTGCATTGTGGAAGGTAAATACCTTAGTTGGCAAAATCCCAAAATTGCGAAGGCAAAAAACCCTAACTAAATTGGAGAAGCAATAAAATGTATGCAATGGAAGAAGGATATATAAAGTAGAGGAACTAATAAAATAGTCTGAAAGAAATTATGGTGGGCTAAAAAATTAGAAGTAAACTTATTAAAAATTTTCCAAAATAATTGGAAAGGAAAATGGATGAAAGTATAATTTGTAACAATTTCAGATTCTAATGAAATGGCTTCATTTACTTGTGCAACAAGCTTGAGGCAATTAATAAAGCATCTGGAGAAGAGTGCGTCGAATATTCCTTTCTTGAAAACTCATTGAATTTAACATAATGGTAATAATAATTTGAAAGGTAAATGGATGAAAGTATTAGCATAATGATTTTAGATTTAGATAAAATGGAATCATTAACTTGTGCAACAAGGTCAAGAGAAAACTTTTTTGAGTAGATTCCTAAAACCATTGTTAGGAAGATGATTATGAAATTCTTTAAACTTGCTCAGTATTGAATTATTTCACACACTTCACATAATTTTTTATACAAATGGTATATTGCGTTAACGATATGGAGGTTTATCAGTCTAGGTTACATAATGTGTGTGAGATGGTTCAGATGGTATATTGCGTTAATGAAATTGCTATGTTTTGAAAATTTTGAAAATTATGATTTTGAGGTCAAATGAGTCTTGAGAGTTTGAGAGCATGAATATTCATGGTACACCGCTTCACTGTGCATTTTCATGTTATTGTTGTAGAAAAACTCAAGAACAAGTAATCTAAGTTCTAACAACTATTGCCAATTGAAACAACAAAGAATCAAGAATCACAGAGAAATGAAAGCCCTAGAAAATGAAAGAAAGAACAAGGGAACAGTAGAGAAACAGAATTAAGAGAGAGAGAGAATGAATAGAAACTTTGTATTCAATTTCTATATTTTCAGCTTAATGATCCATCCGTGCTTACCCATCTATTTATACAATCTGGTTTAGCCTAAATGATTAAGTTAACAGACCCAACTAACTGAGAACTAATTCCCTTAAAATTAGGAATTCTGTTAATGCTAACTAACTGTATTTTGGTCCTTAACTGAAACTAATCCTGGAGCAAGGCAAAGCGCACCGTTTTATGTTGTTACTGATGAAGCCATCCTCATAAGTGAAACGGTGCGTTTGGTGCGTGCGTTTTTGGTGCTTCAGTTCTTAAATGAAACGCTGCGTTTAGTTTAGTCACAACGCAGTCGTTTCATGCTCCTTCTTCAGTCTTCTTCTAAACGCAGCCGTTTCATGCTTCTTCTTTAGTCTTCTTCTTCATTACTTCAACATCCCCCCTCAAACTGATGGGGGAAGAATCAACCAGAAGTTTGGACCGATGAAGAAGAAATGATGGAGCAGGAAGAGGCTTGGTAAATATGTCTGCAAAATTGTCACGGCCAGAAACAAAACCAATCTGCAATTGCTTTCGAAGAACCTTCTCACGAGTATAGTGGTAATCAACTTCTAGATGTTTGGTGCGAGAATGAAAAACTGGATTAGCAGAGAGAGCTATGGCTGAGACATTATCACACCAAATAACAGGAATGTGAGGAAGAAAAATGTGAAGCTCTTTAAACAAGATTCGAAGCCAAGCCAATTCAGCTGCTGTGGTTGCTAAGGCACGGTATTCTGCTTCTATGGAAGAACGAGACACAGTGCTCTGTTTCTTAGCAGACCAAGTAATGAGATTGGGTCCAAGAAACACAAGCAAGCCAGTTGTAGACCTTCTATCAGTAGGGTCTCCAGCCCAGTCTGCGTCTGAGAAGGCAGAAAGGGTTAAAGGACCTGGGGTAAAAGAAAGGCCATAATGAAGAGTACCTCTGAGATAGCGAAGAACCCTTTTAGCAGCTTCAAGGTGAGTAGTGGTAGGTTGACTCATGAACTGGCACAGTTGATGAACACTGAAGGCAATATCTGGATGAGTGAAGGTTAGATATTGAAGAGCACCAACCATGCTCCTGTACTGTGTTGGATCAGAAAGAAGAACACCATCTAGAGGCACTAAACGAGTAGAAGGACATGAGGGAGTCTTGGTTGGCTTGGAACTCTCCATATGAAAACGATGAAGCACATCAGAAGCATATTTGCTCTGTGTCAGAGTGAGACCATGAGGAGATTTAGTGATTTGTATACCTAAGAAATAGTTGAGAGGCCCTAGATCCTTAAGGTAAAAAACATGTCCCAGAGCTGCAATTAAATTGTGAATTTGGGTGGAATCATTGCCAGTAACTATTATGTCATCCACATATAACAAGAGATAAATGATGGTGTGAGCTGAGCAAAACACAAACAAAGAGCTGTCAGCCATGGATGCAGAGAAACCAAGATGAAGTAAGTGAGAAGCAAATCTTTCAAACCAGGCCCGGGGTGCTTGTTTGAGACCATAGAGAGACTTGTGAAGTTTACATACATAATCTGGATGAACTAAATCCACATATCCAGGAGGTTGATGCATATACACCTCTTCTTTGAGAAATCCATGAAGAAATGCATTAGACACATCTAGTTGTCTCAACTCCCATTTGCAACTCACAGCAACAGCCAAGACTAATCTCATTGTGGCAGGCTTGACCACTGGACTGAATGTTTCATGAAAGTCTACCCCAGCCTGTTGATGGAATCCTTTAGCTACAAGTCTGGCCTTGTATCTAGAGATGGAACCATCACTATTCAATTTAAGTTTGAACACCCATTTGCAGCCAACCAAGTTAACATGTGGAAGAGCAGGAACAAGAGACCAGGTCTGCTGTTTCTGAAGAGCTTGAAACTCAGCAGCCATTGCCTCACACCACTTAGGATACTTAGAAGCAAGTTTATAGGAAGGGGGTTCAGTATAGGTATAGTCAATGGTAGTCTTATAGCAAAGTTTGGGATTAGATTTGGTAATGCCACTCTTGGATCTAGTTTGCATAGGATGAGAATTGATGGTAGGAGGAGGTAAAGGAACAAGTGGATGAGGTAAAGAAATAGAGGCAGGGATAGTGGAAATAGGTGGAGATAGAGTGGCTGGACCAGTGTCAGTAGCAGGTAAGGCAGATTGGGGAGAAGGGTGTGGAGAGGCAAGAGGGGTAAGGGAGGGAGTAGGGAAGTGGGATGAAAATGTAGTGGAAGAGTTAGAGTTGGAATGTGACAGATTGAGAGAGTGATAAGGAAAAGGACCTAGTAAGGATGACTGATTGGTAGAGTGAATATACAATTGGTTGGACAACCAAGTAGGAACTATAGGAGGAAAAGGAGTTGTGGACACAGACTGAACAGGTAAGGCAGCAGGAAATTTGGATTCATCAAAGACCACATGTCTAGAGGTGTAAACCCTATTTGTAAGAGGATCAAAACAAAGGTAACCCTTAGAATGAGCAGGATAGCCAATGAAGATGCACTCCTTAGTTCTAGGTTCAAGTTTATGGGCTGTGTAAGGTCTCAAATTTGGATAACATGCACACCCGAAGATTTTGAGATGAGTAAGTTCAGGAAAGGAAGAGTGAAGAGTGAACCAAGGAGATTTCCAAGAAAGCACAGAGGTAGGAAGCAAATTAATCAGTGTAACAGCAGTTTGAGCTGCAAATGACCAAAAAGAATGGTCCAAGGAACACTGAGACAGAAGAGTAAGAACAGTTTCTATGATGTGTCTATGTTTCCTCTCAACAACTCCATTTTGCTGAGGAGTATGAGGGCAGGAAAGATGATGTGAAATACCATGATTTGCCAAATATGATTTGAATTCATTGGAAGTGAATTCACCTCCTCCATCAGATCTAAAAGTTTTAATTTTCAAAGAAAATTGAGTGGCAACCATAGCATTGAACTGAGTAAACTTATCAAAGGCTTCAGATTTGGATTTGAGAAAATAAATCTAGCTAAATCTGGAGTAGTGATCAACAAACAATATGTAATACTTAAAACCATTGACAGAGGGAGTGGGAGCAGGACCCCACAAGTCAGAATGCACAAGTTCAAAAGGAACAGAAGTTTTAAATTGAGAGTTTGGAAAAGGAATGTTGTGCATTTTACCATACAAACAATGAGTACAAGTAGGAGTTACAAGACTGACTTTATTCTGAACAGACTTAGCATTAGGAAACAAACAATTGAGAGCTTGATCATTAGGATGACCAAGTCTCATATGCCAAAGTGTCTTATTAAAAACAGAATTTCTAGAAGCATTATTACAGACTCTATGGAATGGAATAAGCTGAGAAGCATGATGAGGATGGATGGGGTAAACTCCACCTTCACTCTTGCCCTGGTAGAGAATTTTCCCTGTGTCCAAGGCCTGAATGGAAATAATATTCTCATCAAAGTAGCACCAACAGTGGTTGTCATGACAAAGTTTATGGACAGAGGCAAGGTTAGAAGTAATTGAGGGTACTCTAAGAACATTATTGAGTTGAATTTTAGAGGAAGAAAAAGGAATGAGAACTTTACCAGTATGAGTAATGGGTAGGTTTTGTCCATTTCCAACAGTAAGGTGATCCTGAGTGGTGTATGGCTTTGGAAAGCTAAGTTGATTTAGGCTAGCTGTGACATGATCAGTTGCTCCACTGTCAGCAAGCCATGGTTAATCCTGATTGAAGTAAGCATTGGAGGCTGTGGCCATTGCTGCTAGCTTTGCAGGTGGATGCTTGCCTTGATAGGCATAGTCCATTCTGTGGTAACAATCCACAGCTGAATGCCCAGCCTTTCCACAGATTTGGCATATAGGTCTTTCTGATCTAGGACCACCAAAAACTGATTGACCTTGCTGGAATTGGTTGAAGTGATTAAACTGAGAGAACTGACCATTTGATCTACCACCTCTTCCTCCTCTATTATTAAAATTCCCTCGGCCTCTACCTCTGTGTTGGTTGTGATTGTAGGTATTACCATTTGACTTCTGATTGGCTGATGCAGCCATAGCAAAAATAGAGTCTTTAACCTCTAATCCATCATTGAGAGACTCTTCTTCTGCATTTAACAGAGTTGAGAGCTCATCAAACCCAAGTTGAGTACTCCTGGTTCTTATTGCTGATCTAAAGGCATTGAATTCCTTTGGGAGTCCCTTAATTGCAATATGAAGCAATTCCTCATCATCCACAATTACTCCAACAGCCAATAATTTGTCTCTTACAACTTTAATTTTCTGCAGATACACATCCACAGACTCACTTCCTTTCTTCAAATTATGCAATTCACCCTTAAGGTTCATAATATGAGACCTTGAGGCTGAAGAAAACCTATTTTCCAATATCTTCCAGACTTCTATGGCAGTTGCACATCCAATAGTGATTGCAAGCACAGATGGAGACAGAGTTGAGCTTATAAACGTAAGTAATGCTTTTTCCTTTGATTTCCAAATCAAAAAATCTGGATTCACAACTGTAGTGTATGATCCAGACAAATCCTTGAGAAACTTCTCAGGAACAATTTGAGGCTCTTCGAGCAACTCATACAAAGAATATGTTTCAAGAACCATGGAAATCTGATGTTTCCATACAATATAGTTTGTATTTTCTAACTTCACTGTCATCATATTGGACATATTAGAGAGAAGCAGAAGAGGTTGATTTACCAGACTTGATGACATTGAGGAAGTTGATGAAGACGAAGCCATTGTTGAGCTTGAGGCAGCCATGGTTGAAGATTGAGTAGCAGCAGCAGTTGCTTGCTCTGATACCATGTAGAAAAACTCAAGAACAAGTAATCTAAGTTCTAACAATTATTGCCAATTGAAACAACAAAGAATCAAGAATCACAGAGAAATGAAAGCCCTAGAAAATGAAAGAAAGAACAAGGGAACAGTAGAGAAACAGAATTAAGAGAGAGAGAGAATGAATAGAAACTTTGTATTCAATTTCTATATTTTCAGCTTAATGATCCATCCGTGCTTACCCATCTATTTATACAATCTGGTTTAGCCTAAATGATTAAGTTAACAGACCCAACTAACTGAGAACTAATTCCCTTAAAATTAGGAATTCTGTTAATGCTAACTAACTGTATTTTGGTCCTTAACTGAAACTAATCCTGGAGCAAGGCAAAGCGCACCGTTTTATGTTGTTACTGATGAAGCCATCCTCATAAGTGAAACGGTGCGTTTGGTGCGTGCGTTTTTGGTGCTTCAGTTCTTAAATGAAATGCTGCGTTTAGTTTAGTCACAACGCAGTCGTTTCATGCTCCTTCTTCAGTCTTCTTCTAAACGCAGCCGTTTCATGCTTCTTCTTTAGTCTTCTTCTTCATTACTTCAACAATTGTATCATATATTTAGTTGTTGGAGATAACACTTTAGAGAGCCTCCAATTGAGTAATTAATATAACATATATATAAAAACATCAATTGACCAAAAAGACTTAAGGCTATGTTTTGGGGTGCAATTGTGTTATATTATATTAATCACTCTCTCTTTGCCTTTCCATGGGTTTTGGCCAAATCCTACTTGCTTTCACTTACCTATGAATTTTTTCTCCATCACCAACACACCATCCATGGCCCACTCGTACGTCATCAATGTCGTTGGCTCTGATATCACTTGTTAGGGAGATAACACTTTGGGGAGCCACCAATTGAATAGTTAACACACACACACACACACACACACACACACACACACATTTTGACTCAAAAGACTTAGGTTTATATAATTGGGCCTAACTATATATATATTAGTCATTCGCTCTTGACATTCTTATTTAATATGAGACTTCACTCACATGTGCATATTCAACATATTGAAATCTATATTGAGTACATGTGCATTTTTATTTATTTATTTTTTATTATTATCATTTTATTTTTTTCATATTCTACTTTACGCTTTTCTAATTTGCACTTTCTTGATCACTCTTTGATCAATCAGAAAAATTTTCAGAAGTTTTTTATTTTATGATTGCTTTTTTGATTAACTCTCAATTGATCAAAAAATTCATAGAGATTTTCTATTTTTCATGAAAGTAGTACTGTATTAATTAACCTTTGATCGATGGAAACTTGTCATGAACGTGTTACTGTCCCTATTGATCGATTGATTGAACTCAGGATTCTTATTTTAAATTTCTCATTTTATGTGGTCATATTTCTCTCTCTCTCTCTCTCTCCCTCTCTCTCTCTCTCTCCCCCCTTGATTTCTTTTTCTCTCTTTCCCCGATCACTTAAGTTGGACTCTAAATCCTTCAAAGCTCCACATTCCTATCTTGTGCATCCCTTCCTTGATGATGTCCAGTCCAAACATAAAAACTTCTGTGTAGTTGACATGTGCATCCTTCATGTGTTTGTCTCCAGTGGGTAGGAGCCCTTGTGTTTTGATTTTTCCTCTCTGCCAATTTTTCCATCATCATTGAGTTCTTCTCGAGCATATATATGACTCTTCCTTTTGTGTCTATATTAGTGGTCATTATTATCGTATTTCTCCGTTTATAGTATCTACAGTCCTATGCATTCCTAGAATAGCTGACCCTCTATTTCCATATTCATTTGAGTCTCAACCAAGTCCTATTGATATGTTCTTTAAAATCACAGGCTACAGTGATGAGTTTCAGTTACTCATCTAAATCATTTGTCCTAACTTGTCACCCATTTCTCATGTCAAAACTGTGATGGTGAATCATTCTTACAAGCTTTATGCTTTGTTGATGGATGTGCCTGTTAGAGATATATTAGCCCCTTAGCATAGGCTCAAACCTAATTCTACTTTGTGTGCAAGCCAAGTCTCCTATTTGTATTAGAAGTCTATTAGTCTAGGGTTTAGTTTACTATATATACACATGCTATGATTTACTGTAACACAATATTTATATTACACTATAATATATTATTGATGTAACCCTTTAGGGTTTCCTTTGTGAATGTAGGCCGTTAGATTGAACCATGTAATCATAGTGTGTTATTGTGTTTTATACTTTATGCTTACGCTTCCGCATCTATACTAGCATATTTAACATGGTGTACCAATACTAATATTTAACATGATATTAGAGCACCTTCTTGTGGCCATGGCTTTCTATCCTTACGGTATAATTAAGAGCAATCTTTGTCTTCCTTGGTGTTTTTTCGCTGTGTTTATCTTCTTTGACTTCTTACTCTCCAGTATAGTCATGCTATCGTTAAAAGTTGCATCAACACTATAAGACCATTGCCTTCCTCAAACTACCGTCACAGAGCCAAACCTCATTCAAGGGATCTTCTCAACCTTATCAAATCTCAATATTTCATCAAGCTTCCATCTTGAGTTTGAGAAGGGGTGTTAGAGATATATTAGCCCCTTAGCATAGGCCCAAGCCTAATTCTACTTTGTGTGTAAGCCAAGTCTACTACTTGTACTAAAAGTCTATTAGTTTAGGGTTTAGTCTACTATATATACACATGTTATGAATTATTGTAACACAAGATTTATATTACACTATAATATATTATTGATGTAGCCCTTTAGGATTTCCTCTGTAAATGTAAGCCATTAGGTTGAACCATGTAATCCTAGTGTATTATTGTATTCTATATTTTATGCTTATGCTTCCGCATCTATATTAGCATATTTAACATGGTGTATCAATGCTAATATTTAACAGTGCCTATTGACATTTGCAATCACATTTGTAAGTCAGTCATTTCTACCCATCGGAGCACTTCTTAAAGAAGCTGTCTTATGTTTCCCTGTGTGATCACTCAGATTTTCTAACACTTTAGTTTTATCATCCCTCCTAGTCTGAATCCTCTTAAACTTCTACTAATATCGATTGTGGTACTATGAAACTTAGTAGATCTCAGCAGAAATGACCTTGACCTCAATCTTCTTCTTCAAACCCTATAGATGTTTCCAATTAAAGACATTGATGATACGGATGCAGCTACCCTTTTTGACGAAGACGATCCTGGTCCTTCAGGACCTTTACCTTATCGTGCTTCTTCGATTACTGATGTTTGGGGGGGACTTATTAGCTTTTAATTATGTACCTTTGAATTTTTGTAACCATCACTATATTCTCTTGCTATTTGATAAAGGATTTATGCAAGCCTGTCATTTTTAGCAATTAATGATATAACCTGTTACGTTTTCTGCATGGTGCATTGCGTTTAATGTGTTTGTTCCTGTTTTCTTGAAAGATAGGTTTTCTATTTAGTTTTTAGTCTTATAAGTCAGTTAGTCTTGTTTCAATTTGTGGTTTTTTAGTTTTGTCACAAAATTGCCAAATGGGGAAATTGTTAGGATTTAAGTTGGCAAATTCCATGACTTTGTAATATCTTTTATTGATTTTGTAATATTTGTCAAAGTCTAGGTTCAGAAGGCTTAAGATGCAACCCAAAGGAAGATAGTTGTTCAAGAGTAATTTGTGATTTTAGTAGCCATTTGATCAATGCTCTATCAATTGAAAGATGATTTTCGATAGATATTCGAAAATGAGACTTGACCCAAAAAAAACTAAAAGAAAATCATGTATCAGTCTAGAAAAACCCATTATATGTAAAGAGATAAATAAATCGAAATTTTTTTCATGGATGCCAATAGCTATAAGTATACGAAAGAAAAAGAACCCATTTCTTTTGTATTTCCTATGATGCAATTGGAGCTTACCATTAGAAAAGAATCAATTTAGATGGTACTTTATGGCTTTGGTGGCAACTAGATCAACGCATTATTGCTTCAAGAGAAGCTCCTATCAAAGTTCATTATGAATCTTTGGGTACTTATCAGGAGATTTATGAGCACTACTAGATCGATCAAAAATTATTAAACCAAAATCTGATGTATTTTAATTGAGTATGCTATTGCCTTGCTTTTTTTGCCCTACATGCAAATATATGAAAGGTTTATTATCACACAACTTCGACAAGAGTTTTAGAGACTATTTTCATGTGCCAATGAGAGAACCTATACCTAGTGATAGGTCACAATTCAAATGACCCCTTGTGATAAACCCTAATTAATTAATTAATTAGCCAAGTTGTTAATTAATCAATTTAGCATGCAATTGCGTGGAAGCACAAACAAATCACCAAATACTAAATATGCAGCGGAAAATAAATAACACGGTGATTTGTTTACGAATGGGGAAAACCCTAATGGCAAAAACCCCACCGGGTGATTTTCAGGTCACCACTCCCGAAACTCCACTATTATCAAATCAAGCGGTTACAAGAAAGGAATCCCAGTACCTTACCAACCTACAGTTGAACCCTTACCCCAATACTCAATTGGACTTGATCTGTAGTGACAATTTCCACCTTTGTTGCACAGCTCCCAAGTACGTGACTAACCAATACACGACTTCAGAACACCAACTTGAGGAAGAATGGTTGGTTGCAAAGTTCTTCAGTTCATCCACGTGATGAATAGCAGGAAGATGCTTGGTTACAAAACCCTATGGTGCAAAGACACAGCAACTTCTTGATGAAGGATGAACTAGGTCAAGAACTTCGTCTATTGAGCACAATTTGCATAAACAGAGATTGCTCAATGATAATGTAACTTGTTTCCTTAGAAACGGCTCTTAAAATAATCCTTTTATATGTTTAGGGTTAGAAGAAAAGAAGCCCCAAAAACACATTCACGGATTCCTAGAAAATCAGATTGGAATTTTGAATTTTTAATTCTCGACAGATAGCAGGTGTCGAGATAGGTGTCGAGAGGTGTCGAGATTTAAAAATTCTGCACTTCAACTTGCTTTTTCTTGGACAGACTTGATGACTTCAACACTTGACCTTGAAACATGATTTCTTGAAGTATTAAAAACACCTAGATTTACCCAATTACAAGCAGAGTGCGTTTTGTCAAAGGATAAGCCAATTTACATAATTAAGTGACATATGTTCTTAAACAAGTTAAAACATATATGTCCTAACAATCTCCCCCTTTGGCAATCCGTGACAAAACCACAACAAACAAATGAGCATATGAGAGAAGTCATAAATCACTCAACTCATATTCACTTGTTAAATACAATAAAATCTATCCTATCACAGACTCTTGAAAAACTTTGCAAGAAGAGAGCTAATGACAAGTAGACTTTGACAACCTGTATTTCTGAAACACTTTAAACAAAACTCATCAAGGCATCTTGTGTGAAACAGAAATAATTAGATTGCATACAAGTATAAAGAACATGTGTATTAAGACAGGAAAGAAACAACACATGAAGAGAGAGGTGAAAGAAACATACATCGATATATATAAGAGATAGAATAAGTACAATGTATGTAAAAATGGTCAAAGGACCTCATATACAAGACCAATGTAACTAAAAGATAAGAAAAGAATACATATAGCCTCACTACATCCCTAAAAAAAAATATGATAACTCTCCCCCTATCAAAAATGTCCTATGCTAACTCTCCCCCTAAGATGACTACTCTCATAGCCCAAACTACTTCCCCTTTTTGTCACGAGTGACAAAGGGTAGAGTGTCATGTAGACATCTCATCGGCAGAGCTAGTGTCCTCATCATCATCATCCTCAGAATCTGAAGCTGCTGGAGTGGATGGTGAAGGAGTAGCCTCTGGAGCAAATCCACCCATGATCGCCTGCCGTCGTGCAATACGACCAACACGAACATTCACCTGATACAACTCAGCAGAGAGTGTATCAAGGCGAGTGTCCATGCGCTGCAACTGCGCCATGATATCTCCAAGGGATACATCGCTCGAAGAGGAAGAAGGAGCAGATGTAGATGGTGCGGATCTGGATGGTGCTAAACGGGAGGGAGGAGTGGCACCAGGCTGTCTCGACCTGAACTGCGCCTCACTACGTTTTACGGTCGCGGCATCTATGGCAGATATGTGTGTGAAGTGGTCGGACACAGGAAAGGGAACAGAAAAATGGCGCATAATCCTCGTGATAGCAGAAGGAAGAATGAGCTTATCACGGGACGCCGAATCAAGATAAACCTCTATAATAGACCGGATGAAGTGAGAAGGGAAGTCTATGGTCAAGTGCTCAAGAAGAGAAAGCAAAAATCGAGCACGAGGCTCTGTGATAGAGTTATAGTGAGAAAGAGGATGGAGAACAAACGTCATCACCATGTTCATGAATCTAGGACCTTTAGCAAAAGGCCTACATGATGTGAACTGGTGCTCACCCCAATCAGCAGGACGCTGACAGAAGGCAGAGATGAGCTCGTCTTTGGACACAGTCCTCAGACGCTCACAAGAGGGGTAATCTGGGAACTCTATCCTAGGTACCCTAAGCACATCCGCAACAAGTTGCGGTGTGACATGAATGCGCATACCTCGAACATGAGTGGAAAAATGAGGTACTGAAAGATCAATCCCGTGGATGTTGGAGTAAAACTCCTGTATCAGCACGAGAGGGCAAGTGACCGGGATGTCACACAGTGACCCCCATCCCCTACTGTGGATGACAGAGGGAAGGTCAGTGTTGGCGAAGTCCGCCAGAATAACTTGGCGTTCCGAATGAACACCTTGTTTAGAAAAGTTCTCCGAAAATGCCTTATGGGCATCTCCATCACGGAACCGAATCTCAAAGGGAGCAGAATCAGAAGAAGTAGATGCTCCAGAACGCAGAGGGTTCCGAGCAGGAGTAGACTTACGTTTAGGTGCCATAGACACAACTAACGTAAAAAGAATGAGAAAAAGATAGAGAGGGAAACAATCAGAAAAGTCCCAAATACAGTTCAAATATATAACAAATATGTTGAACAAGAATTACGTATGCATGGGAATGCATGAACATGTGACATGCAAAGGAAAAACATCATAGGCTCAGCCCAATCCAATCCTAGCAGCACACAAACACAAGGCACACATCTAAATGCATGTAAATATCATTAGAATGCAAATGTAATGCAATGTATGACGTTTTGAAATCATTTAAGCACAAACCCAACCCAAAATTTCAATAAAAACTTAACAATTTTGAAAAACCCCAAATTTTATGAAAAATCCCAAAAACTAGGTTTTCAAAATATGAAATGCATGAAAAATGAAGAGAAAAACGATCTTACCAAGTGATTTTAGCAAGATAGGAGCAAGATCCAAGTGGGTTGAAGGATTTGAGTGAAAGGAGAGTGAAAGGAAGATGAACAGGCACAGAGAGATCGAGAGAAGTCGAGAAAATGAAGTCTGAATCGCGATCAGGCTTTAAATAGAGCACCTACTAATTCTCGACAGCAGAGGTGTCGAGAGGTATCGATGAAGCTGTCGAGCTAGGTATCGAGGAAAATGCCTTCGACAGATGAAGGTGTCGAGAGGTATCGAGATGAATGAGAAAAACAGACATGTGAATCTCGATCGATCGCGAAGGTGTCGAGAAGGTATCGAGAAGGCAGAAGAAATCTCGACCGATCCGAAAGGTGTCGAGACAGGTGTCGAGAAAGAATGCACAAACAGCACAATTGAATCTCAATCGATCCAACAGGTGTCGAGGATCTGTCGAGAGGACAGAGACTTTCTCGATCGATCCACCAGGTGTCGAGAAGGTGTTGAGATTGCGATAAGAAACCATATGAGAATCTCGACAGATGATCAGGTATCGAGAAGGTGTCGAGATAGGTGTCGAGATCACATGAAAGAGCAATTTCGAGAAGGGAAAAACACAGACATAAATGCAATCTAACACACATCTCAAACAAAGATCCACTGAAGTGATAAACCTCTCAAAAACATCTCTCAACAAGAAAATGAGCACAAGGATCATGCAAAACACACACACACACTAAACAAGTCTAACCAATTTTATATTTCAAAAACAAGTTTTGACAGTTTAGTGAGCATACATTAGCACATGTAAACCTTTGTGATGGCCAAATCACATTGTACCTTCACATGTATCAAAATTAGCAAAGAATATTGCGTGTTGTGTGTGAAAAACATCGCAAGATTGCATATGTGTATAGATGTTATGATGATCTGAGATATGAGAAAATAACTTTTAACTCACACACAATCATAACTATTTGATGGGGACTATCACCTTCGAGGTACATCCTATAACTCCCACATCTCCTAGAATACACGCTTGCAACCATATTTAAAGTATTTTTAATCTTTTTGCTTTTTATTTTATTCAACATATCATACATGGGCATAAAAAGGAGAAAAGAAATACCCAAGATGTTTAAGCATTTGACATCGCAATTTTGCTATGCCGAAGCATACGAATGTCTTTGACACTGCACTTTTGCTATGCCGAAGCATACATGTGTCATATTATGATTGGCGGGCAACAGTGGTGAGATGATTATTGATACCTTTCTCTTAGGATTTTTTAGTCCTACCCGTCAAAGAGAGTGATATGAGTGTTAAGTTTTAAGAGATAACCTAATCTTACTCATCACAAACAAGAGCCACAAAGCTCACTTGCTTAGTTGTGCATAGAGATGCTCATCTAAGCTACAAGAGATACAAAGTTTAGAAAACTTTGTTTCATTGGCCATCCAAGGTACACAAATACCAAAGTACACAAGACACACACTGTTTTTGCATTTTTCAATTTTTCAATTTAAAAAAAAAAAAAAAATAAACAAAACTGAAATTAAACACACAAAACATGTTAACAAAACAAGGCAAAAACTAGATGCAAATGCATGAGGAAGAGGACCAATAGAAGGAGATCAATCCATGGAGATGACACCAATGTTTTGACGAAGAAATTCAAAACGTTTGCTGTCAAGAGGTTTAGTGAACAAATCAGCTTTTTGATCATCAGTGTGGATGAACTCAAGAGTGAGAGTACCATCTTCGACAAGCTCCCTGATGAAGTGATGTCGAATCTCTATGTGTTTGGTTCTAGAATGTTGAACAGGATTCTTCGAGATATTGATGGCACTGGTATTGTCACAGTAAATAGTGAGATGCTCTTGACTAATACCATAATCATGGAGGAGTTTTTGCATCCAGAGGAGTTGGGTGCAACAGCTCCCAGCAGCGATGTACTCAGCTTCTGCAGTGGATAAGGAGATGGAGTTCTGCTTTTTGCTCATCCAGGAGACAAGATTGTTACCCACATAAAAGCAACCCCCCGAGGTACTCTTTCTATCATCAGCGTTACCAGCCCAATCGGCATCAGAGTACCCAGCTAAGACACCATTAGTGTCTTTGCTATACCACACACCAAACTTAGCAGTGGTTTTGACATACTTTATAATTCTTTTTAAAGCAGTCATGTGAGATTCTTTGGGGTTAGCCTGATATTTAGCACACACACCAACACTATAATTAATGTCAGGTCTACTAGCAGTAAGGTAAAGAAGACTACCTATCATGCTTCTATAGAGAGAATGATCAACACTCTTGCCTAACAAGTCTACAGTGAGTTTGACATTAGGGCTCATAGAGGTTCTAACAGAACTAGCAGAATCCAAACCAAACTTTTTCACAAGATTCTTAGCATATTTAGATTGAGAAAGAAATATACCTGAGTCTTGTTGGCGAATCTGCAATCCAAGGAAGTGAGTCAGCTCTCCAATCATGCTCATCTCAAACTCGGCTTGCATGAGTTTTAAGAAACCATGAGCCAGTTCATCCTTAGTCGACCCAAAAATGATGTCATTAACATAGACTTGAGCAACTATCAGGTCCCCATCTTCCCTTTTGATGAAGAGAGTTTGATCAGCCTTCCCTCTTGTGAACCCATGTGACACAAGATATTGCGTGAGTCTATCATACCAGGCTCTAGGAGCTTGTTTCAACCCATAAAGTGCCTTTTTAAGGTACAACACATGATCTGGAAAGTGTGGATCAATGAATCTTTTTGGTTGAGCCACATAGACATCCTCTTTGAGTAACCCATTCAGGAAGGCAGTCTTTACATCCATCTGATAGAGTTTGAAATTCAGTTGACATGCCAGGGCAAGAAGAATTCTGATTGACTCCATTCGGGCAACTGGGGCAAATGTCTCATCATAGTCTACTCCTTCCAGTTGTGAGTATCCTTGAGCTACAAGTCGAGCTTTGTTGCGAACCACATTTCCTTCTTCATCAGTCTTGTTGCGGAATATCCACTTTGTACCGATGATGTGTTTTCCTTCCGGTCTAGGTACTAGAGTCCAAACATCATTCCTCTGAAACTGGAGTAATTCATCATGCATTGCTTCAACCCAACTTTCATCTTGTAGTGCTTCCTCAACTTTCTTAGGTTCAACATGTGACAAGTAGCAGGAATAAGACACAAAGTTAGCAACACATTTATTAACTGTACGTTTCCTTAATGTGAGTTCATTCATGTCTCCCACAATGACTTCTGGAGGATGATTTAATTTGATTCTGGATGAAGGTCCCCTCTTTTCTTGAGATTCAGACTCTGGTGAAATGGGTAAGTCTGCAGGGTCTTCCTTAATACTGGGAGTACTAGGAGTACTTGGAGAAGCAGGTTCTTGTTCAGTAATGTCTTGAGCTTCCCTAGGCTCAGAAGGAAGAATTTCCTTGGGAAGTCCCTCAGTGCATTTCTCAGAACTTGATTCTGAAGACTCATCAATGACAACATTTACTGTCTCCATTACCTTCATAGTTCTTTTGTTGTACACTCGGTAAGCCTTGCTTGTAGAAGAGCAACCAAGAAATATGCCTTCATCACTCCGGGAGTCAAACTTTCCCACATTTTCTCTATCCTTGAGAATGAAGCAGGTACTTCTAAAGATTCTGAAGTACTTCACATTAGGCTTCCTTCCTTTCCACAACTCATAGGGAGTCTTTTTGGTACCGGGTCTGAAGTATACCCTATTTACTGTATGACATGCAGTGTTTACAGCTTCTCCCCACAAGTTTCTAGCCACATCTTTGTTATGCAGCATGGCTCTAGCCATCCCTTGAATAACTCTGTTCTTCCTTTCTACCACACCATTCTGCTGAGGGGTAATAGGAGCAGAGAATTCTTGAGATATACCCAATCTTGTGCAGAAGGATTCCATGTTTGAGTTCTCAAATTCCTTCCCATGATCACTCCGAATTCGATCAATCTTCAGGCTCTTTTCATTTTACAGTCTTGTGCATAAAGCTTCAATGTGCTCAGGAGCATCAGACTTGAATCGTAGTAGAATGACCCCCAAGTGTATCTGGTGAAGTCGTCTACCACAACCATGATGTATCTCTTACCCCCAAGAGACTCAGTTCTGGTTGGACCCATAAGATCCAAGTGTAACAGCTCCAATGGTCTGGATGTAGCTGTTGTTTGAGTGTCTGGATGCTTGGCTTTTGTCTGTTTTCCAAGCTGACATGGTCCACACACCACATTGCTGATTCTACTAAGCTTTGGTATCCCCAAGACTGACTCATGTTTAGATACAATAGATAGATGCTTGTAACTAGCATGTCCCATTCGTTGATGCCACAGATCTTCATTAGGCAAACGAATACTATTACACACAATATCAGCATCAGGAACCAATCCATAGCAGTTATCCAAAGTGCGAACCCCACTAATGAGTTTCTTTCCAGATTCATCCATGACAAGACACTTCCCTTTTGAGAATAGCACCATGAAGTCTTGATCACATATCTGACTAATGCTCAATAGGTTCACTCTTAGACCTTCTACATAAAGGACATTTGCAATGTTTGGCAGTCCTGGTAGAGATATGATCCCTCTCCTTTTAATTTGTGACTTGCTTCCATCTCCAAAGGTAACATTGCCACCTTTCTTAGGTTCAAAGATCTTGAAGAGAGATCTGTCTCCAGTCATGTGTCGTGAGCAGCCATTGTCAAGATACCATAGACATGTGTCCATTACCTTGAATGCAGACTTCATCATAAAACATACTTCATGCTTAGATGATAAATCAGAGGGAATGGTTCTTTCTCTCAACTGCCTTTTATGAGCTAAGCCTGTAACTTTCACTCTTCTCAATTGTACTCCTTTGCACATTTTCATTCTGAGACAGTCTAGTTTCTTCTTATCAAAACTAAGATCCTTTCCAATAGTCATCATAAGAGAATTCAAATAACTTCTAGACTTTTATTTTCTGAGACACTTGAGCAAATAGTGATTAGAAAAACAAGATGCATTTGAAAACACAGATCTCATTAAGCAGGTTACAGCCAATGACAACAGGGGTCAATGGATCAAACACAGCAAAGATTAAATCCTAATCAGAGTGTGCCTGCTCTGATACCACTTGATAGGTCACAATTCAAATGACCCCTTGTGATAAACCCTAATTAATTAATTAATTAGCCAAGTTGTTAATTAATCAATTTAGCATGCAATTGCGTGGAAGCACAAACAAATCACCAAATACTAAATATGCAGCGGAAAATAAGTAACACGGTGATTTGTTTACGAATGGGGAAAACCCTAACGGCAAAAACCCCATCGGGTGATTTTCAGGTCACCACTCCCAAAACTCCACTATTATCAAATCAAGTGGTTACAAGAAAGGAATCCCAGTACCTTACCAACCTACAGTTGAACCCTTACCCCAATACTCAATTGGACTTGATCTGTAGTGACAATTTCTACCTTTGTTGCACGGCTCCCAAGTACGTGACTAACCAATACGCGAATCCCAATACGCGACTTCAGAACACCAACTCAAGGAAGAATGGTTGGTTGCAAAGTTCTTCAGTTCATCCACGTGATGAATAGCAGGAAGATGCTTGGTTACAAAACCCTATGGTGCAAAGACACAGCAACTTCTTGATGAAGGATGAACTAGGTCAAGAACTTCGTCTATTGAGCACAATTTGCATAAACAGAGATTGCTCAATGATAATGCAACTTGTGTCCTTAGAAACGGCTCTTAAAATAATCCTTTTATATGTTTAGGGTTAGAAGAAAAGAAGCCCCAAAAACACATTCACGGATTCCTAGAAAATCAGATTGGAATTCTGAATTTTTAATTCTCGACAGATAGCAGGTGTCGAGGTAGGTGTCGAGAGGTGTCGAGATTTAAAAATTCTGCACTTCAACTTGCTTTTTCTTGGACAGACTTGATGACTTCAACACTTGACCTTGAAACATGATTTCTTGAAGTATTAAAAACACCTAGATCTACCCAATTACAAGCAGAGTGTGTTTTGTCAAAGGATAAGCCAATTTACATAATTAAGTGACATATGTTCTTAAACAAGTTAAAACATATATGTCCTAACACCTAGTTTTGATCAACTTATGTCTCATAAATCTTTATTCAAGAACGAAGTTATTCTTTTGGTAAACAAGAGCTGAAGGCACAGAATCTATAATCCCAGTATGTTGATGCGAAGCACAAATCTTCAAGGTGGTCCTTGGAATCAGCAACAAGGTCTAATTGTGATCATAGATGCAGTTTGGAAGAGGGTATTCAAAATTTCATACAGAAGATTTCTGAAGGTTTAAAGCTAGTGTGAAGCGATTATATGTCACGTCAATAAGTTTAACTAACGAGTATAGTCTAGGGTCATGAATTTGAACTGATTTGTACAACTTCTCTTCATATGGTGGATTACTTTATTGAGGTAGATGTATCATCAAAGTGTTTTTTTTCCTTTGAAGTTGGTTTCTCACTACATTATTAATTATGTGTGTTCTTGTGTTGATTGCTTCAATCTCTAGATTTGGTTTATATTGTAGCTGTGGTAAATTTGATTAATATTGTGATCACCAAATTGATCTAATCAAATCATTGTTAATTAATCCGCATAAAAAAGGTGTTTAGATGAAAACTTTTGAATTATAATTTATCTTCAATTTTATTTCGCCATAGAAATTAAACTAGGGAATTAATCAAGAGCATATTGTCAAAGACTCAGTTTTTTATTTTATTTTATATATATATATATATATATATATTTTTTTTTTTTTTTAAGTTTGGCCTAATTTTTAATTTAATTTATTTATATAGCAGTGATTTTAATAAAACACAGACAAGAGTATTACATGGAGGTTGTGGTTCACGGGCTACTGTAACAAACTTTGGAATTTAACAGTTAAATTAGGAGACAACACCATTTGGTGTGCAATACATAAAAGGCTTTTATTAAACGTCATCGTTTGTATCATTATTATCATGTGGACACGTCTGTGTTTTAATGACAGCACGAGAGGCTTGATAAGAAACGTCGCCATTTTATTCAAAAATAAAGGACTGAGCAATTACGGAATGGACTGAACACATAATGGTCTCACCTTCTCTATCTCTCTCTCTGAGCCTTGATGCTGTGAAAGTCGGCATGGGTCCTAAGGTATTCTATAGCTACTTAATCACGCCATTCTTTAATTCACATTTCTTACTCTTGTTTATTGCTTGAGTGTTTGTGTTGGAGATATTTGTGATTTTACTTTTTGTCTGTTTGTGTTTGTGAGATTGAAAGATATTTTTTGAATTATTCTGACTTTTTTTTTTGCTAGGTAATTATTCTGACTTAGCTTTACAAGTCCTTTTACAATGTATGGTAATTACTGCAAATATTATGCTTCTTTTTCCACCAAAATACTAGGGAAAGAAAGTTATAAATAAATAAAAAGTAAAAAAACGCCACTTGTATAAAGTTCTTTATATCTGCTTTCTTCATATGGCAGATTTTTCATTGGATGCGAGATATGGTACAAAAAATAAGGTGATTATATGTAAATATTTTTTTGATAAGTCACTAGCTTCACAACGGAGGATTTGAACTGTTATGCCACTGAGTTACAAAGCTTTTGGCGACTATTACACTATTAAAGGGTCAACGAAAGACACTATAAATTCATGTGTATTGGTTGTGCAAATTTGCAATACAGTTTTACCTTGTCCTCTACCTAGTACTTAAGCCTTAAATTCCAGATAGTGTACATTGATCTCATATGCTAGGTTGAGAATTCAGATAGTCTACTAAACATTAAAGTTAATGACCCGGGTCGTTTTTCCCTATTTGTCCCTAGCTCCTAGCCCCACAACCACAACCTCTCTCTTTCTCTAACAAAATATGGTTTTCCCTTTTTATTTATTTATTTATTTTAAATCAATTTTGTTCTTCCTCCATTATTTTCTACTCTTTGTAGACTTTTTTTTTTCCCAAAGATTGCACAGTAAAATGACAGTGGGCATTATTGAAAAGACGTCACTTGCATGCTAGATGTCATGTATTTCATTTTTACAATTTGATTTGGATTTTCTTTTAAAAGAAAAATTGTTCCTTATATTTATATTCATATACTATAAACTCGTATGCAGGATCAGAGCCAAGATCTAGGGGGTAGCTTTGATGTTGGCTATGTGCGGCAATTCTGACCTCCGGCTCTGCTATTTAATTAATTGCTAAGAGATTTTCTCTTTTTTATTTATTATTTTTTTGAGCTTTTGGTGGGTAAGGGTAAAATTATTTTATTTAAAATTTTTTAAAGAGTTGGGTTGTTTGTTTTGCGTAAAATTAATTGATTGAACTTAATTTTTTTTAGCTTTACTATAGGTAATTTTTGTTGTTGTGCTAATTTTTTTTGGGCTTATACCTATAAATTCTTTTATGGCCTTTAGAAAGAAAAAAAATGCTATTTACAATTTTTTCTTACAAATTGTTGATGTAGTGAGTGGTTATTGGTAAGTAAAAAAGTGATGTAAGTGATAGGTTTCGATGTAAACCAATAAGAATTTATACCTCAACAGTTTGTAAAAATGTTGTACAAGAGTTTATGATTATGAGTCCAAATCTTCTGTACCACTTTTTGTGTACTACTCTATATTCCACCAATCACTATTTACCATGTGTATGATTGCTTTCCATTTTAAATTTCAATAATTGTATAAGGAAAGTAAAATAAACACATAACAAGTAGTGATTGGTGGAACATAGAGTGGTACACAAAAGTGGTATAAAAGATTTGGACTCAATAACATTACTTTTAAAAGAATTATTGATATTATTAATGAGGACAAAGTGTAATTTAAAAAAAAAAATTGCTAAAATTAGTAGCTATATATATATTAATATTTAAAAAAAAAAAAAAAAATTTGGGGTGGGGTCATTGCCCCCCAATGCCCAAATCTACCTCTGTCCATGCTAGTATCCATTTTAACTTTTTAACCTGTACAATATGTTACCAATTTTTTACATGCATTTTAAATATTTATGAAAATATTAATCAGTTCGTATAATTATAATGATGAATGCTATACAATTTAAACAAAAAAAAAAGGGTGAATATATAATTTTCTAGAAAGGGTACTTTAAAAAATTTAACTATAGATGATGTCATCCCATCATCTTACTAAGTTATTATAACCAAACTAGTGAATAGGAATACTTATTTCATTACAGCTTCTTCCATTTCTAGTTATCCTGATTCCTATTCCATTGTAATAACCATTACAGTGTACCAAACAAGCTCTTAGTATGTGTGTGTGTGTGTTTTTTTTGGAATTAATTCCTTAGTTAATATCACTTAGAATGTGATTTAGGATACAATGTTTTTTCAATTCATATTGTAAAACTAATATAGTTGACTGTAGTTGCTGGAATTTTCTCTTTAGGGACTATTTTGGAACTATTACTTAGCTATGCATCTCTTCAATGCATTTGGAAAGTACTTTTCTTGTCCAACATATTCTCATTGTGATTGTCATGTGAGTGGTAAGTGTGTTTCTATTTTAAAATAAAGGCAAGTGTCAAAAGGGTATACATATTCTCACAAGCGAACATTAACATAAACACGAACTCACATACTAAATATAGCAATTTAATCATTTATTAGAGAAAAACAACTGTGTAAGTTCATATGTATTTTAATAAATAAATTTTAAATATTTATACAAAAATTTAAGAAGAAAAATTTAATGATATTTGAATAGTAATTTTTAAATAATTTTGTTTTGTATTTTTATCTTTGATTTAAAATTATATTTCTTTTTGCCCTATTTTTCTCGCTAAATTATTAATATAACTATTAATGGTATATTTGTTTGGAAGCTCATTATTTTGTTTAGCAAAAAGGTGTGCAATGGATGAAAGTAATATTTTATGGAGTCAAATATTTTCAAAATAATTTGAAAGACAAATGGATGAAAGTATTATTTTAATGAAATTAATTGATTTGACAGCTAAACAAGATTGAGAAAAAAAAAAATTGTTGAGTTGAATCTAAGGACTATTATCAGGAAGATAGTTGTACAAATATTGAGTCATTCTAAGGACTATTGCCATACACAACAATCCCATGACAATGGACATCTAGGTGCAAGAATAAATTCTACTTCTTAGCTTCTTAGGTTTGCTTAAACAATCAATTAGTAGTTTCTACAAACAAAATATGGCTCCAAAAATGGCGCAACATTCTCGAGGTGATTGTCATATGTGTGATCTTTCTACTTTTAGTTTGAAAGAAAGGCAGTGCCAAAGGTGGAAACCCCACACACACACACACACACACACACTCTCTCTCTCTCTCTCTCTCTCTCTCTCTCTCTCTCTCTCTCTCTCTCTCTCTCTCTCTCTATATATATATATATAGACACACACACATGCATGCGCGCACACACACAAACAAACATAAACTTTAACATCAACATATACATATACTTGTACACAAAGTCACAAACTCATTGAATTATGTAATTTATAATTTATAGAAACTATAAGCTACTAAATGTCCTTTAGGAGGAGGGGCCACCAGTGCCACAAACTTCATTGCAAGCAAGGGTGGCCTATTGCGGCTAAATTAATATGACAACAAAAGGTCCAGAGTGTAAATGTCCTTGAGAAGAAGGAGCCCAATTGGCTACCTAAAACAACTCATAAAGGTGGCCCAATTCATGGCTTAAGCCCGTGGTGGATCCAACCCGTTTAAAAAAACATCACCAAGGGAGATGCCATATGGTTGAAAGGCAACCCTCACTTTGTTTGCTTGTAAAATCCTTTCAAGATAATATTTTTTTTTTTGGTATTTTTTTAATATTTGTTTCATTGTAAAATCTTTTCAAGTTGACTATAAAATCCTTTGTCAAATTTTTGGTAAAACATTTTACAAATTGGTGAGCTCACATAACCTCATTCCTATCTAAGAAGACGAAATGTGTTTTTTTTTTCCTGAAAAGAGACAAAACAAAGACTAAAAATAAGTCAACACTAATTGAACCCACGATAAATTTAGTGTACCTTTTGGCTACGCAGGATGTATATTATTTACAATGAAATTAAAAGGAAAATATTCTTATTGGAGTCTTAACTCACTTATTGCAGTAACCTTTTGAATTTCCCACACATACTAGGAAGCCAGGACGCTCCATGCTAGTAATGTGCTTTTGTTTCTATTTCAAAATCCACTGCTGGATCAACTCAATACCTTCGATAATGACTAATCAGGCTCTGGAATCTAACGGCTACATGACCACATCATTTTTGGTACCAATACATTTAAAGCTATATTGCGTTAATGATATGGAGCCCTTGTGTTAATGATATGAAGTCATTGTCAATTAATCTGCATAATTAACAAAAGGTGTTTAAATGAAAACTTTTGGATTATAATTTATCCTCAATTTTATTTATCAATAGAAATTAGACTAGAGAAATCAAGAGCATATTGTCAAAGTTTCATTTTTTTTTTCTTTTCTTTTTTAAAGCTTGGCCCAATTTCAATTGAATATTTAATTTTTATATATAGGAGCGATTTTAATAAAGCACAGACAAGAGTATAACAGGCAAGTCCTGGTTCAAAGACTACTGTAATTAACTCTAGAATCTAACATTAACAAACAAAAACAAAAAACAAACAAAAAAAACTTTGGAATCTAACGGCTACATAAGGATAAGGAGACCACCGTTTTGTGCAATACATTTAAAAGGCTTTTATTAAATGTCATCATTTGTATCAGTAATATCAGGTGTACACGTCTGTGTTTTAATGACAGCACATGAGGCCTGATAAGTTCACCGTTTCATTTGAAAATAAAACAGGACCAAACAGGACAGAATAGGACCAAATGGACGGAACAACAACGAGGGGATTTGAACCGTTATACCATTGAGCTACAAAGATCCTGTGCAATTATTACACTATTAAAGGTTCAACACGAGACATATAAAATCCATGTGTTTTGGTTGGGCAATACAGTTTACCTTGTACTTAAGCCTTAAATGCTAGATAGAATATACATTAATCTCATATGCTTTGGTTGGGAATCCAGATAGTCTTAGTTGAGATATACATTAAAATTGACAAATTCCAAGTATTTTGAGTAGAACATAATTTCAAATGTGAAAATTCTAATTCTTGTGAGTTTAAACTACTAAGAATATATAATTCTCGAGATTTAAAATTTTCATCAACCAAACTGACCCTAAAAAGGTGAAAAATACAACATCCAAAAAATGTATAGGTTTCTTCGGAGTCACAAGATAAAATATACACAAACAACGAGAAATTTATCTCAAGAACTTTCTTCCTGTCTGCCATAAACTGTTGTAATAGTGACATTGTAAATGGAGGATTTTATTTGGCCTTGTTGAGCAGGGTCTGTATATGAAGCCATCTCCCTTTCGATGAGTGCAGGTTGTTTTGGAGTGGGCAGACCTGCAATCTCACTACTAAGCATTGAAATAACAGTAGACACAATTGGCCTATCTCTTGTTGAATCTTGCACGCACAACAGTCCGACATGTATGCATCTCAACATCTCCATTTGAAAGCTTGGATCCCATATTGCTGGGTCTACCAAAGCCATATTGTTCTCATCTTTCCATAATTTCCATGCCTGAATGAATACAAGTATGAAAGACGTAAATTGCAAACTCAATCTTATTAGCAATGATCCAGTTCGAGATGTAAATAAATGGACAATAATTCAGATGGACTAACAAATCCTACAAGGCTCATGTGCTGCTCATCATCATCAAAGCTAGTGCTTCTTCTCCCACTAACAATCTCTAACAACAAGACATTGAAACTAATGACATCTGATTTTTCTGAAAATACGCCATGCATTGCATATTCAAGGGACATGTAACAACTGAATTTGTACATTGAAACACATTCATCTCATTTGAGCACAAAATAGTGGTGTTATTACTTTAAAAAATTGAAATTCAACAAAACTCTTACTGTGTCCCACCACCCTTTTTGTTTTGGCTTGAACTTCATTGCTTCCAAATATTCTGGCCATACCAAAATCCAATATTTTTGGATTCAATTCTTGATTTAACAAGATGTTACTTGCCTTTAGATCTCTATGAATAATCTTTAGTCTAGGATCCCTATGAAGATAGAAGAGACCTCGACTGATGCCTTTAATAATGTTGAAGCATTTTCTCCAATCAAGAAGTTTTTGGTATAGTGGATCTAAATGAATAGTAACCAAAAAAATTGTTTTTAAAAAGTATGAGCAAATTTTTATGGGAAAAAATTTGTTGGGAAAAGAAGTTGGGCAAAGTTAGCACCAAAGTATGACCAATTGCTTGTTTACCTTCCTATTTATCTGCTCCTGTACTTAAGTGAGCAAAAATGTACTTGTACCTTAATATGTAAAAAAAAATAAGTAAAGCTTTAAAAAGTTGTATTTAGGGGTTACTCTGGCAATGAGACTAAAAGGAAGGTTGTTTAAATGAACTAACCAAAAACAATTGCGTCCAAACTTTTGTTTGGCATGTATTCATAGATCAACATTTTCTCTTCTCCCTCAATACAGCAGCCAAGAAGTCTAGCAAGATTTCGATGCTGGAGTTTAGAAATCAAAGCCACCTCATTCATAAATTCTTCAGGACCTTGTCCAGAGGTTCTAGACAATCTTTTCACTGCTATTTCCTGTCCATCATGCAATTTTCCCTTGCCAAAAAAAAAAAAAAAGGAAGAAGAAGCAGAAAAAGGAATGAGTACATACTGGTTTGATTTGAAGAGGGACTAATGAACTCGACAGATCAAGCATTATCCTATAGACTGGACCAAAGCCACCTTGCCCAAGCATATTAGCTACATGAAATTTGTTTGTTGCAGTTGCCACTTCTTCCAAACTGAAAATCGGGAGCTCGTGGAATTTAACATCGTTCAGGTAGTCAAACAATAAGTTCTCCCTGCTTTTATATTTCCTTGCTGTTGCAAATTTTAATAGTTAGTAATCCATCTCACAATTCCGTCCCCATATCTAATAAATGGCATATTACCTCGTTTGTGAGTCATTCCCATCCTCCTCCATAAGAAGTATCAAGTATGCTGTGCTGACAATGGTAATGGCTCCAATGGTCACTGTAGTTGTGATGATTACTTTCGAAGGTCTCTCTTTTTTGTTTACCAAAAAATATTTTAAACTAATTCAGTCAAATTTAAGTATAGACATTTTATCAAAATCACTGTTGATGTGTGAGATTTGCAGCATGTCATGTTATTCCAATTTATATTACCTAAAAATTATAGCATTGAATTACTTAGAACAGGACATATATCAAGAGAGAGATAGAAGCAGTATCATTTTCATTGTTGATGTATCAAGTTGTGCTTATAGCAACGTCATTTCTACACAAATCCATAAATAACATTTACTGGTATCAATCACAACATATCACCTTAGCAGTTATGAAACAACTGTGATTTTGTTTTTCATCTCTGGGCTTATTGTTTAATAAAAGGTAATTCAAGTTATTTTCTCATCAAAGTTGGAGGGGAGATCAACAGTCCTAAGACTTATCACCAGGTAAGTGGCTCTTATGTAAGTAGTAATGTTTTAGTCTCTATGTTACCCAAGAAAAAGTTCTAAAAAAATTAAATCCAAATACGCTTGTTGAAAATCAACCAGTAAGCAAAAAAATGGAACAACTGCTAGATGAACAAAACTATAACTGAAAACAAAATGAACTTACCAAATTCCAAATAGGCAGGGCGAATATATATATATATATATATGATCCACCACTGGGGAATTTCTGTAGGTCAATTAGGCTTCCACTCCATGACAGACAACCAATGCCAGCATCATATGCATAAGCTACACAAGAACAGTTCTCTAAGCACCGCTTTTGACAATCATTTTTAGCCACATATGACCTCTCAGCAAAGTCTGGCACTTTCATTGTCTTCAGCATGAAAAACCAATCTTCTTTTCCTTCCTCACCACTATTGTTCACCCGATCACACTGCAAAGGCGCCCTCCTAACACACCCACTAGTCCAATTTCCTCTATTCCATTCATCAATTATCTTAGGTTCAAACCCTCTCAAACAGCTGCATATTGATGAACCTAGTGAATGACAGGTTCGGAAAGCACCACAAGTTCCATAAACTTCAGAGTCAAATTTTGGAGCTATTCCCAAAACCTCCCAATCCTCCTTCCTATTATTCCAATAACTCTGCACTAGCTTTCCTTGTGAATTCAGGACAAACTTTGACAAAGGTAACTCATTCACATAAGCAAAAGTTGCAAAAGTTGTCCCTTCTTTATCATCTACTACAGTATATCCATTATGATATTGCGGATTTGTGTTGTATACTCCAACGAATGCCTGACCATTCCATGGACCAGTCCGCCAAAATGGATGACCATCTTTCCAAATGAAAGTTCCATGAGTGTTGAGCTGATCAATGCCTAAACTGAATATTCCAATGGATGGATCAAAAGGGCTCTTCCATGATGTCAACTGTACCCTTTGATTTTTCCTAAAATTTGTACTGATTTTCATACCTGGCAAGAATGAATCAGAAGGATGTTGAAAACTTTCCCATATTATTCCTTTAGTGTCAACTTGCAATAAAAGGTTTCCAGAATCCAAAAGCGTGGCACTTGAATTGGTCAAATAATTTGAAACATTTGATGACCAAAGAATCTCTTCCAGTCCGTTTAGTACTGCAAGATTGCCATCCTCAGATATAGTAAGAACCCCAGACGAATCCTTAAGGGGTTTCTGTCTGTTAGCTACCCATATGACAGTGAATACAGAAATGTTATTATACCATATTCCAAGGTAGCGATTGGTAGAATTTACAGGGTTGAAGAATCCCAGTCTGAAAGTACTCCCATTAGAAATTATGTATTCAGGGTCTTTGAGGGACTGAGAAGATCTAATGATGTCTATGGCAAAGCCTAAGTTTAAACAAAAGAAAAAAAGTACAGACAACAAGATTGTCTTGCTAAGAAGTCCCATAACTTGTTCTGACCTACTTGTGTCTTAGAATGCAGAACAGGTTGGCCTAGCTCATCTAACAAGTTACAGCTTTGGCTAGTAGTTTTCAAGACAGACGCCTCTCTAGACTTTCATAAGTCTTACGTCCTAGAAAATATGTTGTCATATAAAATTATAAACCAGAAGTTTCCTAGTCTAAATATTAGTGTCTTCCTTTCTCACTTGTTAACAAAAAGACAAAAAATAGGTTGGGTGTCGACCAAGTACTAGGCATGGAAATTGAGATAATAAAAATTATGGATAAGTTGCTGAAATAGAATCAAGTTTCATTTAAGTTATACATTATAAAAGATTTGTCTAAGTCACTTTCTTTCTTTTTGTCCAAGTTTCTTTTCAAAATTGTGCTTAATTTCATATGTGACAATTTCACCAAGATCCCTTCTTTGGTTGGGGGAAGAATCCGCACGAATTGGATTTTTAGAAAAATGTCAAGAGAGACTTGGATTTGGTTAGACAATGTGTAGTTGGTGTATAAACTGTATTTTGTCCAACATAAGCATTAAAAGTCCATGATATGGACATTATTTTTTATTTGGGGGTTGTTGTCTAAGCACTTGTATGAATTATTCACATCACCAAATCAATGAAAATATATGAGAACAATGTTTTTTAATGGTAACAGACCAATTTTAGGTAACAATCCAACTTGGTTAGCTTATAACCGACTTTAAAAAGGCAATAATTTAGTGTGGGGGTACAACATCCAAAGCACAGCCGACCTTTAAAACACGTTAGCCACGATTTTTGACGATTGAGCTGTGATCAAAGGGCTGAGGAACTTCGATCGATCAGGAGTTGAACAAATTTAAGTCATTACAGACGCAAATCTTGAACTTGATCAAATCTTGAATTAGTTATTAAAAACTCAATTTGACACATACAAAGGTCATGGCATTTGCCAACACTTACACATTAACCCTGATAGTTTTCTTGAGAAAATATGACAAAATGCATAAAAATAAAGTATTGGGATTACTTACTCTTGATTCCTTGAAGAAAATATTCAATAAAAATAAATTTATATCAAAATATTCCTTTCATCGACCAAAAACTGTTGAAACAGTGACATTGTAAATGGAGAATCGGTCCTATTGAGCAAGCTCTATATTTGAAGCAATCTGCCTTTCCATGTATGCAGGTTGCTTTAGAGTGGGAAGATCCACAATCTCACCATTAAGCATAGAAATAATAGTAGACACAATTGGCCCATCTTTGGCCAATTCTTGCGCGCACAGCAGTCCCACATGTATGCATCTCAAAATTTCCATTCGAAAGCATGGATCCCATATTTTTGGGTCTACCAAAGCCATATTGTTGTCATCATTCCACAATTTCCATGCCTGAAAGATACAAAAACTGGAATGTTCAATCTTATGGGTAATTGACCATGTAAAACATGAACTAAATAAAATAGATAAAGTGGCATTTTGAGTTAAATTTGGCTAAATTTTTCCCAATGTGAATGCTCTAAATTAGATAGACTTACATATCCAATGAGGCTCAAGTATTGCTCATCATTGCAAAAGCTAGTGCTTCTTTTCCCACTTACAATCTCTAGTAACAATACACCAAAACTAGAGACATTTGATTTCTCTAAAAACAAGCCTTGTATTGCATATTCAGAAAACATATAACCACTGCATCTAAACAATAAAGCACATCCATATGATTTGAGTGCGAGTGAGGCTATTAATTAAATTAAATTTCAACAAACCTCTTACTATGTCCCGACAACCCTTTTAGTTTTGGCCTGATCTTCATTGGCTCCAAATATTCTTGCTATACCAAAGTCCAATATTTTTTGATTAAGCTCTTGATCTAACAAGATGTTAGATGCCTTTAGATCTCTATGAATAATCTTCAATCTAGAATCCCTATGAAGGTAGAGTAGGCCTTGACCAATTCCTTCAATAATGTTGAATCGTTTTCTCCAATTAAGGAGGTTTTGGTGGGCTGGATCTAAATAAATAGTAACCCAAATAAATAAACAAAAATGTATGATTAACTTGTATGCAGAAAAAGATAAACTGTTGAGAAATGAAGTTGGGGCAAGTTAGCACAAAAGTATGCTTCAAGTGACCATATTGGCACAATAGAACTTATTATTAAAACCAAGTCTATAGATGGAACAGAGGGAATAGATACATTTATTCATGACCAGATTATATTTGTTTGATACACTGTTGTCAATATGAATGTAAATCTTAAGAAAAGAACACAATAAATTTGTGTGTGTGTTTTTTTATTTAAGGCACTAACTAACTTGATGCAAGATTTATAAGTGTATGAACTAACCAAAAACAATTGCGTCCAAACTTTTGTTTGGCATGTATTCATAAATCAACATCTTCTCTTCTCCCTCAAGACAACACCCAAGAAGTCTAACAAGATTCCAATGTTGGATTTTAGAAATCACCACCACCTCATTCATAAATTCTTCAAGCCCTTGTCCAGAGGCTCTAGACAATCTTTTCACTGCTATTTCCTGTCCATTATGCAATTTACCCTAGAAGAAAAATTAAAGAATATCAGCACATATCTATTTGAGAGACACAAATGAACTCTACATGAGCAACCATTACCTTATAGATTGGACCAAAGCCACCTTGTCCAAGCTTATTAGCCATATGAAAGTCGTTTGTTGCAGTTGTCAATTCTTCCAGATTAAAGATTGGTAGCTCGTGTAGTTTCACATCTTTCAGGTAGTCAAACAGTAAACTTTCATCGCCCTTTTTTTTCATTGCTGTTGCAAAATGTGATATTAGCTAACCCATCTAGCAATTCCTAGTCGCTGTAGATAATTAATAGGCATATTACCTCTCCTTTTTTTAGCCGTCCACCTCCATAAGAAGTATGCAGTGCTGGCAATAGCAATCACTCCAATAATCACAATAATTGTGATGATTACTTTCAAATGTCTCTCATTTTCTGCGTATAGGAACAAGTTTTAAACTACTTCAGTCAAATTTGACAATGGAAATTTAATTAAAAAATATTGAAATTCAATTGCTTTTGTTCTCAATAAGTCTATTTGAAATCTGTTTATTTTGCTAAAACTGAAATATTTTTACTAAAATTATAAATAAAAGTAAAAGTTAGTTGAAATAGTACAGTGTGACTTATAACTAGTACCAAAAAGTGCAGTGAAACCCATGAATAGTAGCAAAAATAAGTTGAATAGTAAAATAAGGTAGCAAAAATAATTTTTGCTAAACAACAATCAACTGGACTATCAATTGCTGCATGAAGCATAAGGTTAGGGGAAAAAAAAAAAAACTAACTCTTAAAATAAAAAGAACATTTCAAATTCCGAATAGGCCAGACAAATATATATATCTGGTCCACCGACCAAGAATTGTTGTAGGTCAACAAGGTTCCCCTCCATGACATACAACCAATGCCTGTAGGCCCTGTATCATATGCGTGAGCTACACAAAAACAGTTCTGCAAGCACTGCTTTTGACAATCGTCTTTAGTCCCATATGACCACTGAGCAAAGTCTGGTACCTTGACCATCTTCAATCTGAAAAACCCATCTGCTTTTCCTTCTTCAACACTATTGTTCAACCTTTCACACTGCAATGGTTTCCTCCTCACACATCCACTACTCCAATTTCCACTGCTCCATTCCTCAATAATCTTGGGCTCAAATCCTCTCATACAGCTGCAGATTGATGAACCCAGTGAATCACAGCTTCCATTTGCACCGCATGTGCCATAAACATCACAATTATCTTTTGGAGCCGACCCCACAGCCTTCCAATCCTCCTTCCCATCATCCCCATATGTTTGCACTAGATTTCCTTGTGAATCCAAAACAAATTTTGACAAATGTACAAGTCCATATTCGTAAAAGTTGCATAAACTGTTCCTTGTTTGTCATCGATTACACTAAATCCATTATGATATACAGGATTCCAGTTTTGTATTCCAATAAAGACCTGACCATTCCATGGACCAGTCTGCCAATATGGGCGATCGTCTTTCCAAACAAAACCTTCAGGAATGTTCAGTGGATCAATGCCTGCAGAGAAGCTTCCAATGGATGGATCAGAAGGGCTTTTCCATGATGTCCGCTGCACTTTCTCATCTTTCCTTAAATTAGAACTAAGTTTCATCCTTGGCAAGAAGGAATCAGACGGATGTTGAAAACTTTCCCATAATATGATTCCTGTTGTGTCAACTTGTAATACAAGGTTTCAAGAATCCAAAATAGTGGCACTTGAATTGGTTACAGAATTTGAAACATTCAATGTCCAAAGAATCTCTTCCTGTCCGTTTAGTACCACAAGATTGCCATCCTCAGATATAGTAAGAACCCCGGAAGAATCCTTGAGGGGTTTCTGTCTGTTAGCTACCCATATGACAGTGAATACAGAGATGTTATTTTACAACATTCCTAGGTAGCCATTGGTGGAATTTACAGGGCTGAAGAACCCCAGTCTGAAAGCACTCCCATTGGATATTATGTATTCGGGGTCTTTGATGGATTGAGAAGATTTAATGGTGTCTATTGCAACTCCCAAATTTAAACAAAAGCAACAAAGGACAGACAACAAGTTTGTCTTAAGTCCCATAACTTGTTCTCTGGCCTACTTGTGTCCGAGAATGCAGAACAGGTAGGCCTTGCTCATTAAACAAATTACAGCTTTGTTTATCAGGGGAAAAAAAAAGTTTAACTTTGGCTGGTAGTTTTTAAGAAAAAGGCTACTCTAGACTTCAAAAGTCTTGATCCCGTGAAATAAGTTTGTCATATAAAATTATAAATCAGAGGGTTTTGTTCCCTAGTCTATATAGTTTCTTCCTTCGTCAAAAAGGACAGGTTGAATTTCAACCAAGGACTAGGCGACTAGGGATGGGAAATAATTAAGGAGACAATTGGAATAAAGTACTATAAATAACATTGAATAAGACGCAGGAATAGAATCTGAAAATTCCTAAACAATTAAGTATAGATCCCTATGCAGAAATAAATGAATTAACAGTTAATCACGAAAAATAAAAATTATATACCCAGCAGAATATATGTATACACACCACAGTTTATGCAATAAAATCAAAAGCAATAGAGATAGTGACACAGTACACAGATTAATCACGATGTGGAAAGCCTAAGAACATTCTCTTGAAAGGAAAAAGTTGTGCTCGCTTTAGAATTCTATAACAGTGGTAACTTTAGTAAGTGTGCCACTTGCATCTTCGGGTGCTTCAATTAGCAATACCATCAAGGCTTTCTCTTCAACACCACCTTTAGTTTGTAAACCAGACATACAAGTAATCCACGATCAGCTTCTGTCTCAGTCTCCGAAAGTCCGAATGCATCCAACTCTGTCCTTTCTGTCACCCCAGGGCCCAGGTAAGTCATCCTCTTTGTATTTTGACTAGCTTCTTGCAACCAGGTAGGCTAAAAATGAACTAAATTGTTCATATACTGTTTGTGCTTGGCTCGATAAATTGTTCATTCATATTTGTTTGTTTATAATCTAGCCAAGTTCAAGTCTCAATCGAGTAGAGACAAATAGTCTTAAAGATAACATCCACTTTGTGCCTTTTGTAAGCCTACTTTGTTATTTATTTATGCATTTATTCCTTTATTTTGCCTTAATTTTCCCAACATCTTGACAACCTAGTATCAGTAGTATGTCTTTCTCTGAAGTGATATTTCATGATAAGATGATCTTAGTTATTTAGACTACATTCACTGGACATATGCATCTTTCTTTGGCTTTCCTTCTAATCAATTGTCCTCAATTATCATGGTTGAATATCATGAACCAAACTTGTAAGGAATTGACAAGAAATATTCGGCAATTTGCCTACGTCCACAGAGTTGTAGGAATTTCACTATTATTAGGGAAAAATACAAAGTGCGACTACAGTTTTATACTCTCTTAAAAATAACAACCAAAAAACCCTAATAACCAAAGCAGTGTTTTCTATATCCTGCACACAAGATTCATAATGGGCTACAAAATGGGCCAAAATTTTTTCCATGAGTGCTACGGCTTGAAGCCTCGCTCCATTGATTAAGCTTCAGAAAATCTCCTATTAAAAACCACGCAACATTATTTCGGGTCGGGTCAGGTCATCAACCGGATCAAACACAACTAGGCTCCATAAAACCCAACAAAACTAAATGATATCCTCTCCCTGTCAACTTCTTTCTTGTCACACGTATCTATTATCTTCAGCCTACATGACTCGAAATACACCTCTGATCAGTGGCCTTTATTAGCTTTCTTTCTGGTCACGTGTTGCAATCATCTTCATCTAGAGTTTTTCAAACCACACTCATGATCAGTAGACCCCCCCAGTATGATCAGCACCATGATTAGCATTTGGAATTGACATTGGCTTTCTTTCTTGTCAAGTGTCTCAGTTTGAGGTTTCAAAATTCTGCAAAACGATGCTGGAAAAAGTGCCTTAAGTGAGGATTCTAAAGCTAGTAACAATTTTAACAGTATATTGAAAGTTGTGACTCTTCAATTATGACATTTTTAAAGTTTTAACTCTTCAATTATGACCTTTTAATGGTGCTCTTTCATTGTGTCTTCGTTGTCCATTTAGAAAATCATATTCAGTTTTTTTTTTTTTTTTTCTTTTTTTTTTCTTTTTTGTGTGCAGAATATATGAACACTTATTAAGAAATTCTGAAATTTTATAGAATTGTTATATGTAGAATTCAAACTTTGTTATATTTGAACTTTGAAAAGAGAGTACGGTTTGCATGCTTAAAGATACTAAACAAAGGGAATGCTATCTCAAGCACTTTCATCCTATCTAGCATAAACCGTTGTAATAGTGACATTGCAACTGGAGGACTTTATCTGGCCCAGTTGAGCAGGCTCTTTACTTGAAGCAATCTGCCTTTCTGTGAATGCAGGTTGCTTTGGAGTGGGTAGATCTAGAATCTCACTATTAAGCATTGAAATTATAGAAGACACAGTTGGCCTGTCTCCTGCCAATTCTTGCACACACAGCAGTCCCACATGTATGCATCTCAACATCTCCATTTGAAAGCAAGGATCCCATATTGTTGGGTCTGCCAAAGCCATAATGTTGTCGTCGTTCCACAATTTCCATGCCTGAAAGATGACAAGTGTGAAAGACAAAAAATGAATATACTGATTAACTGAGCTTTAAAGAAAAAGGAAGGACAATGAGTCAGATAGACCTACAAATCCTACAAGGCTCAAGTAGTACTGCTGATCATCATAAAAGCAACTGGTTCTTCTTCCACTAACAATCTCAAGTAACAACACACCAAAGCTAAAAACATCTGATTTCTCTGAGAAAAAGCCTTGCATTACATATTCAGGAGACATATATCCGCTGCGTTTGAACAATGAAACACTTCTCATCATTTAAGCACAAATATTGGTGATGTTATTTAAAATTTAATTTCAACAAAGCTCTTACTATGTCCCGATGACCCTTTTAGTATTGGCTTGATTTTCATTGCCACTGAAAATTCTAGCAATTCCAAAGTCTGATATTTTGGGATTTAGCTCTTCATCTAACAAGATATTACTTGCCTTTAGATCCCTATGAATAATCTTTAGTCTAGAATCCCTGTGAAGGTAGAGCAAACCTCTACCAATTCCTTCAATAATGTTGAAGCGTTTTTTCCAATCAAGGTGGTTTTGGTTGAGTGGATCTAAATGAATGGTGACAAAAAGAAATAACAAAGAGTTAGAGTAAATTTGTAAATGGAGGTCAAGGGTTCAACACATTCAGTATATAGAAACCAGATTTCTAGATTTCAGAGTTATTCTATTGAAGAGCCTAAAAGGAAGGGAATTTAAATGTACTAACCAAAAACAATTGTGTCCAAACTTTTGTTTGACAGGTACTCATAGATCAACATCTTCTCTTCTCTCTCAATGCAGCAGCCAAGAAGTCTCACAAGATTTCGATGTTGCAGCTTAGAGATCACAAACACCTCATTCATAAATTCTTCAAGCCCTTGTCCAGAGGATCTAGATAGTCTTTTCACTGCTATTTCTTGTCCATCACGCAACTTTCCCTGGCAAAAGAAGCAGCGAATATTAGTACTTATCTATTTGATTTGAAGAAGAACTAATGAAGGCTACTAGAGCAACCATCACCTTATAGACTGTACCAAAGCCACCGCGCCCAAGCATATTAACTGCATGAAAGTTGTTTGTTGCAGTTGCCAATTCTTCCAGACTATAAGTTGGTAGCTCGTGGGGTTTAACGTCATTCAGGTTTTTAGATGGTAAACTCTCCTTGCTTTTATTTTTCCTTGCTGTTGCAAATTCTAATAGTAAGTTATGCATCTAGCAATTTCTAGTTCCCGTTACTAATGATAGGCATATTACCTCTTTTTTTTGTCATCCATCTCCATAAGAAGTATGTGCTGCTGGGAATGACAATTGCTCCAATAATCACTGTAAGTGTGATGATAACTTTCAAATTTCTCTTGTTTTCTGTGCCTCGGAACAAGTTTCAAACTAATTCAGTCAAATTTGAGTAGATAAATCTAAATTATATCTAAGAGCTAAAGCTAATGCTAAGTTCATGTTGAGTCACACCACATCAAAAAATATAAAAATATTAATGTATGCAATAAATTTTGCTATGCTTTCATTGTGTCATATCATCCCCTTAAGTTTAACATTTTCCTTCTCTTTTTAAACTTTTCTTCTCCCTATTATTTAAAAAATAAAAAATAAAAAATTCTTCTCCCTATTAGTCCATAACTACTATTATACTTCTTTCAACTTTTCTCCTTCCCTTTTGCCTCTTTATCTCTCTACTATTTACTTTACTGTTACACTTCTTTCATCATTTCTTCTTTATTTTATTTTGATTTTTCTTCTCCCCATCTTATTTTGTATAAATTTGATTTCATATCTCTCATTCAATTCATATTTTTCTCACACAAAAAATGTGAGTACACTCTCTCTCTTTGGATTTTTGTTCTTTCTTACAGCTCTAATTTAGGTTTATGGGCTTTTTCTTTTTTCTTTTTTGGTTTCCCATCCATAAGTCTTCTTTCTCCTTCTCTTATAGCTTTGGTTGGATTTTGGGTTGAGTTAATACTTAGTTGGGGAAATTACACTTTACCAACTGTGATTTGTCCGAAAAACATTTTACCTACCTGTGATTTAAAAATTGACACTTTATTCATCTGAAGTAACTTCTGTTTGCTCCCGTTACCCACCTCTGTTAAAAATAATAGTAAATTTGTATTTTTTTTTCTACTCTTTTATATCTCTCTCAAAAATTATGAGAAAAAAGATATAAAAGTTAGTTTTTATAAAATTTAAGTTCATTCATATAATTAAAAAAAAAAAAAAAAAAACTCTGAAATTCAATATCAACCATGTAACATATATGATCTTATAGTTAGTTCAGAACCTGACTCAAGAACTCAAACAGAAAACTCTTAATTATTCACGGGAAAATGCTAATCCCAAAAAAAGAGTTCACATACACCAAAACCAAAAACATTGAAAACTAATTGAAATAAAAGGAAAGCCATGCATGTCAATTAAAAAAGAAAAAGTCCAAAAATAAAGCTTGGGGGTAGAGAAAAAGTCCACCAAAAAAAAAAAAAAAAAAGGTTGGTTGAAGGTTGTTGTAAGAATGCAATTCAAGCCATTAAGAACATATAAAAATTCCTTGTTGTTGTTGTTGGGGTTGGAAAGAGGTCATTGTAATAAGAGGATGAGATGCTTAGACTAGGTTTGAGGTTTGTGCTCAAATCAAATCTTGAGCTGTTATTACTTTGATTTTTTAGCTTTTTATGTTTTGAGAGTAAAAAAACATAAAAGGGTAGCAAAAATACAAATTTATACATGTTTTTAACAGAGGTGAGTAATTAGAGACAAGCAGAACTTAACTCAAGTAGGTAAAGTGTTAATTTTTAAACCATATGTAGGCAAAGTGTAATTCAAACAAATCACAGGTAGACAAAATCATATGTAGGAAAGCCATGCATGTCAATTAAAAAAGAAAAAGTCCAAAAATAAAGCTTGGGGGTAGAGAAAAAGTCCACCAAAAAAAAAAAAAAAAAAAGGTTGGTTGAAGGTTGTTGTAAGAATGCAATTCAAGCCATTAAGAACATATAAAAATTCCTTGTTGTTGTTGTTGGGGTTGGAAAGAGGTCATTGTAATAAGAGGATGAGATGCTTAGACTAGGTTTGAGGTTTGTGCTCAAATCAAATCTTGAGCTGTTATTACTTTGATTTTTTAGCTTTTTATGTTTTGAGAGTAAAAAAACATAAAAGGGTAGCAAAAATACAAATTTATACATGTTTTTAACAGAGGTGAGTAACTAGAGACAAGCAGAACTTAACTCAAGTAGGTAAAGTGTTAATTTTTAAACCATATGTAGGCAAAGTGTAATTCAAACAAATCACAGGTAGACAAAATCATATGTAGGAAAGCCATGCATGTCAATTAAAAAAGAAAAAGTCCAAAAATAAAGCTTGGGGGTAGAGAAAAAGTCCACCAAAAAAAAAAAAAAAAAAGGTTGGTTGAAGGTTGTTGTAAGAATGCAATTCAAGCCATTAAGAACATATAAAAATTCCTTGTTGTTGTTGTTGGGGTTGGAAAGAGGTCATTGTAATAAGAGGATGAGATGCTTAGACTAGGTTTGAGGTTTGTGCTCAAATCAAATCTTGAGCTGTTATTACTTTGATTTTTTAGCTTTTTATGTTTTGAGAGTAAAAAAACATAAAAGGGTAGCAAAAATACAAATTTATACATGTTTTTAACAGAGGTGAGTAACTAGAGACAAGCAGAACTTAACTCAAGTAGGTAAAGTGTTAATTTTTAAACCATATGTAGGCAAAGTGTAATTCAAACAAATCACAGGTAGACAAAGTGTAATTTCCTCTATTTTTTTTTTTTTTGAAATAAGAATTTGAGTTTATATCCAAAAAAAATCTACATAATTATGAATTCGAATGTGTTTAACAATTGCTTGAGTAATAAATTATTATAAAGTCTATCTTTTATTCCTTTGGTTTCATTTTAATTTTAATTAAGATAACATTGCAATTTTGTTATGAGTTTTGATTATCATGATAATCTCTATATTCCTTAAGAGATGGGAAATTTGAATAATAAATTTGAAAATTAAAATTTTTAGTTGTATATTAGGTTGATATAACACATTATAATCGAAGTTAGAAGAATGTGGAACACCTTAAAAAAAAAAAAATCAAACAAACCAAAAAATAATAGAATGATATATTTATAAAGATAAAAAGATTATAAACATATATATTTGGGTGGAGTTGCAACTAGCTTAATCTAACTTGTGAAACTCGGGCTAATTTTGCCAAATAGCTTAATTTTAGTAAAAATTTAGCAGAAACACGTCCGGCCAATTTTTTTTTTTTTTTTTTGCCAAATTTATTTAGTTCTGTAGCACTCTTTTAGAACTCAAGTTTGTCAAACTCAAGTTCCGAACTTAGGTAACACAAAATGCTTGAAATTCAAGTTTGGTAAACTCGAGTTTCACTTATATTAGAACCAAGCACTTACCCACCGCACCAAAAGCTATAATTGATGGTAAGAGTGCAACTTTATTTCCTTAAAATATGGCAACCCAACACCAACAAGTTGATTGAGACTTGACCTCTGCCTTAATAGGATGTTGGAATTGGCCCGTTAGGCCTCTGCACAACAATCCCACCCCCAGCATTTGCACATGCACAACAGAGAGTGGAACTTGTGACTTGGCCTTGATACTAGGCCTCCAATAGCTTGGAACTCGAGTTTGTTAAATTTAAGTTCCAAAAAAGTGCTACATAACTAAATAAGTTTGTCTGAATGTGTTTCTCCTAAATTTTTCCTTAAATTATGCTATTTAGCAAAAAGGCCGTGAAACTCGCTGGATTTTATGTTTTGTCAATTTATAATACCTAAACATCTAACCAACGTGTGGCTCAGAAAATGATATATATAAATTGAGAGGGGGGGGGGGGGGGCGCAGCGCGGCGGTTGTTAAGTCAGAAGAGTTGGAGTAGTGAAGATCAACACAGTTCCAAAACTTATCACCATAAGAATTAAAGTTTCTCTCTAGTCTAACGGATGATCATAAGCATAAGAGTACACAAAACTGGGAGAGAAAAAAAAAAGTACTTACCAAATTCCAAATAAGACAAACGAATATATATATCCATCGCACCAGTCGAGAATTTTTGTAGGTCAATTCCACCATTGGAGGATTTTTGCAGGTCAATTAGGTTTCCACTCCATGACATACAACCAATGCCAGTATCATATGCATAAGCTACACAAGAACAGTTCTCCAAGCACTGCTTTCGACAATCATCTTTGGTTCGATATGACGACTCTGCAAAGTCTGGCACTTTGATCATCTCCAGTTTCAAAAACCTATCTTCTTTTCCTCCTCCTTCACTAATATTGTTCACCCTTTCACACTGCAATGGTATCCTCCTCACACATCCACTCATCCAATTACCTCTATTCCATTCCTCAACAATCTTTGGCTCAAACCCTTTCAAACAACTGCAGATTGGTGAACTCAGCGCATAACAGTTTCCAAATGCACCACAGGTGCCATAAACATCACATTCATTTGCCGGAGCGAACCCAACAACCTCCCAATCCTCTTTCTCATCATCCCAATTTATCTGCATTGAATTTCCTTGTGAATCCACGAAATGTTTTGACAAACCTAATACGTTCAAGTAAACGACGGTTGCATAAACTGTCTCTTCTTTATCATATACTATAATGAATCTACTATGATAATCTGGAACCCCGCTCTGTTCTCCAGTAAAGAACTGACCATTCCATGGACCAGTCCGCCAATATGGATGACCGTCTTTCCAAACGAAACCTTGGGGAATGTTTTGTGGATTAATGCCTGCCGAGAATCTTCCAGTGGATGGATCAGAAGGGCTCTTCCATGATGTCAGTTGTATTTTCTGATTTGTTCTTAAATTGTTACTAAGTTTCATCCTTGGCAAGAGTGTATCACAAGGATGTTGAAAACTCTCCCATACTATTGCTCCTGTTGTGTCGCGTTGCAAGACAAGGTTGCCGGAATCCAACAGAGTGGCACTTGAATTTGGTACAGAATTTGAAACATTTGATGACCACAGAATCTCTGCCTGTCCATTTAGTACCACAAGATTTCCATCCTCATATATAGTAAGAACCCCAGAAGAATCCTTAAGGGGTCTGTCTCTGTTAGCTACCCAAACGACACTGAAATAAGTGACTACCGAAATCTTATTGTACCATATGCCAAGGTAGCGGTTGGTAGAATTTACAGGACTGAAGAATCCCATTCTGAAAGAACTCCCACGGGAGATTATGAAATCAGGGTCTTTGAGGGATTGAGAAGATATAATGGTGTCTAATGCAACGCCGAAGTTTAAACAAAAGCAACAAAAGACAGACATCAAGCTTCTCTTGCTAAGATATCCCATGACTACTTGTTCAGAGCAACTTGTGTGGGAGTGTAAGGATGCAGAACAGGGAGGCCAGGTTCATCTAACACATTACAACTTTGGTAATTGGTAGTCTTCTAGGAAAGACGCTACTTTAGACTTTCAAAAGTCTTACATCCCATGATCAGTAAAGTGTATGCCATGGTTAGTTTCTGAAGTTAGTTAATAAGGTGTAAAGGAAAAGGAAGGGTCAGATTAAGAGACAAGGAGCTAAAGGAGTGAATGGTCTTTAAGCACGTGGATGGTCTGATAAAAGAGGCGTGTTGAAGTGGTATTCTTGCTCATCTTTTAGACCCACTACAAGTGAAGGCACTGCAATTTGCAAAGCCAGTCCTCCCCCATCCCACACGCACACATATAAATTTTTATTCGGATAGGATTTATGTTGGCTTCGTCAAGGTGTATCAGATAAGAATGGTCTTTAACCACGTGGATGGTCTGTAAAAGAGGCATGTTGAAGTGGGGTTCTTGCTAATCTTTTTAGGGTGTTTAGACATTGTTTATTTTGTTAAAAATTAAAATATTATTATTGAAAGTATTGTAAATAAAAGTAAAAGTTAATTGAAATAATACAGTGAAGCTCATAAATAATGCCAAAAAGTATAGTGAAACTCATACATGTAGCAAAAATAAGTTAAATAGTGAAATTTTTTTTCCTTCCTACCTAAATGCACACTTAGAGTCCATTTGATTCGAGGAGTGAAAAAGTGAGAGAATAGAAAATATTTAGTTTTCCCTCTTATGTGTTTGGTTGGAGGAGTGGAAAAGTGGGAGGGTGAAAAACTTTTTTATTTGGTTAGAGAGAGAAAGGGAATGATGGAAAATATAATTTATATAAATTGACTATTATATTCTTGTTACATAATATGTAAAAAATAGATTTATTTATACTCATTAAATAATATAAAATTTACCACAACATATATATATATATATATATATAAATTTATATTATTATTTTTATTATTTACATTAATGAGGAGTATAATGAGGACAAGAAACAATAGAATGTATCAACTTGATCAGGTCAAGTTGGAAAAAAAAAAAAAAAAGAAAAAAAAAGAGAAGGGAACTTGGACTGCTGGACGTTGGTGTGCTAAAGGTAAGATGAGAATTTGGTTTAGACAAAAGTGATTTGTGAACAAAAGTCATGGGGTAGGTGAGAGGGACATTAGCTCATAAATGAGGGTAGGTGGGAGAGGGGTATTTGTGTAATAGTGTTGTGACGGTACTTTTTCTTCCCAACTTTTCTCCCAGATTTGGGAGGAACAAAAATGTGGTCTCAGGAGAGAAAATTTTCTCCTGGGTTTTCCATCCTCTCTATTTTCATTCCCTAACCAAACAGGTGAAAACAACATTTTCTACCCTATTTTCCTCCTATTTTCCATCCCTCCTATTTTCATTCTAACCAAACACATTGTTAGACCCACTACAAGTGAAGGCACTACAATTTGCAAAGCTAGCCCTCCCCCACCCCACACACACACAAATAAATTTTTATTCAAATAGGATTTATGTTGAATTCATCAAAGTGCATCCATTTTCCTCTAACTAATGCAGAAATTGAATTGTGGAACTTGCACCACTATTTGCAATTACGGAGAATTAAAAAAAAAAAAAATTGTTTTACAATTTATTACATGTTGTTCATTTAAGATTGCAATGTCTATTGGATAGTATAATATATTGTTATTCATTTTATTGCTATTTTTTATGATTGAATAGTATCTTGAATAATTGCTACATGTAGTAAACAATGTAAATATTAATATATATATATATATATATATATATATTATTTAAAATTTTAAATTTAATAATTTTTTCATGAATTGCACAGGTTAGTGACTAGTATTCTCTAACTTTGAAGAAAAAGAGAGATAAATTCATGTTTTTTTTTTTTTTTTTTGGAGAAACAAAGATACATTAATGTTAGGTTAAGGATATATTCTTTTTTAGAATATACATTTAGTTCAAAATTATTCCTTAACCTAACATATATATATATATATATATATATATATTAGTGCTTATCAATATATATTTATTATAGTAATTTATAAAAAAAAAATTACTATTATTACTACTAGCTGCAAACCCTTGCATTGTGCGTGATAATTATTTTTATGATATTTTTTATTAATTTTTTTTTAAAATGTAAAACTAATTTAATAAGGAGTAATGTATTTTGTAATAATATTTTAATTTATTATAGGAATAATCATAATTGCAATATAGGAATAATCATAAATCATAAATATAAATTTTGTCATACCAAAATGAAAACAATACAAATTTTCTTAGAAATTCAAAAGACAAGTTAATGAAAATATTCATTTTTTTAATAAAATTTATTTATAACATTTTGTGGATCATTAAAAAGAATATAAAATTTTAAAATTATTCTTTTAGTTTTAAACAAACTTTGTCAAACTTTATTTTTTTCTACCTACAATTTAAAACACCAAAAAATGTAACTAAAAAAAAATTAACAAAACTTAACAATGATTAATTGTACCAATTAGGAAAACAGTTTGTTGTTAATAATCTATTAAGGTTATTTACTTTGTAGAAATTGTAATTTCATCTACCCAAAACATATCATCAAATAAATAATTATTAGCAAAATCTAAGAATGAAATTTCTATATATGCATTGTTATAAAATAATGATAATAATAATTAAAATAAAATTGCAAAAGCTAAAATTTGTCACTCATACGATTATTTTCGTTTGGCTAACCTTTACTTTTCTCTAAATAAATGACATTATAGAGTACTTCTAATACAACTATTAGAAGTACTTTGTCCGCCACAAAGAATTTAAAAATAAACAAAAATTAGAAAAGTCTCTTAGTTTAACATCTAAATTGAGCACAATAAAAAATCATTCTATGTAATAGAATAAATACCAAATTATCCAAATCATGCTATGTAATAGAATAATATTATATTTTTATATGCTATGTTTACTTCCTTATAACGCAATAGGATAACATTTAACAATTAAAGAAGAAAAAACAACAACAACAACAATTTAAAAAACAAAACTAAATTGCATTAACCCAAAGTAGAGTTTCAAAGATAAAAAAATTATCAACCTATTGAAGAGATGCAAGAAAAAAAGAAAAAAAAAATTGTGAGAGAGAGAGAGAGAGAGAGAGAGAGAGAGAGAGAGAAACGACCTTTTTTGTGAGGGAAAACAATGCATAGAATGAAAGAGATAGTGACAAATTTATCGTAAAGGGAGTGAATAAGAAGAGACAAAAATATAGAAAGACGAAGGGAAAGTGGAAGAATAATATTAATGTAGAGGGTAGTGGGAAGATGAAAAGATAAGGGAAAGAAAAAGGTTGAAGAAGTAGTGAGGAGATGAAAAAGTAAGGGAGGGAGAAAGGTTGGAGAGTGTAAGTATTAAAAAACTAAATGTTAAAAAAAATTATAAGAAAATTGGAAAGAATTAAGATAATGATGTAGACGTTGATGTGGCTCAACGGAAACGTAGTAACAATAAATGTTACGCTTCAGCTTTTAGACATAAAATATAGATTATAAATAAAATATATAATTTAATGAATTAAATATAGTATTTTAATTTTCAAAAAAAAAAAAAATCTAGTGTTATAAATATGTTCGAAACATGTGGTGTCTCTCATTAAAAAAAAAAAAAGTGGTGCGACTTGTTTTTTTTATAAAAGAAAACTTAGAAAAGTCATATGGCCGGGTTACTCAGTAAATGCACTAACATGCTAGGGTACTTGAAAACTATAAACTTTCAAGAACTTTCCTTTCAAATCACTTTTCCCATTCGGAAGACCCATCCACGCACAACTCCTCACTTTGCCAATACATTTATTTCCGAAAATTGTAAGGAGTAGCCACAATTTTGGCACACAGCAGTCCCACATGTATGCATCTCAAAATTTCCATTCGAAAGCATGGATCCCATATCGCTGGGTCTACCAAAGCCATACTGTTGTCATCATTCCACAATTTCTATGCCTGAAAGATACAAAAATTGGAATGTTCAATCTTATTGGTAATTGACCATGTAAAACATGGACTAAATAAAATAAATAAAGTGGCATTTTGAGTTAAATTCGGCTAATTTTTTCCCAATGTGAATGCTCTAAATTAGATAGACTTATATATCCAATGAGGCTCAAGTACTACTCATCATTGCAAAAGCTAGTTCTTCTTCTCCCACTTACAATCTCTAGTAACAATAAACCAAAGCTGAAGACATCTGATTTCTTTAAAAACAAGCCTTGCATTGCGTATTCAGCAGACATATAACCACTACATTTAAAATAATAAAGCAGATCCATATAATTTGAGTACAAGTGAAGCTATTACTTAAATTAAATTTCAACAAATATCTTACGATGTCTCAACAACCCTTTTAGTTTTGGCCTAATCATCATTGGCTCCAAATATTCTCGCTGTACCAAAGTCCGATATTTTTGAATTAAGCTCTTGATCAAACAAGATGTTAGATGCCTTTAGATCTCTATGAATAATCTTCAATCTAGAATCCCTATAAAGGTAGAGTAGGCCTCAACCAATTCCTTTAATAATGTTGAAGCGTTTTCTCCAATTAAGGAAGTTTTGGAGGACTGGATCTAAATTAATAGTAACCCAAATAAATAAATAAAATTGTATGAGTAAACTTGTATGCAAAAAAAAGATAAACTGTTGAGAAATGAAGTTGGGGCAAGTTAGCACAAAAGTATGCTTCAAGTGACCAAATTGGCACAATGGAACTTATTATTAATTAAGGCACTAACTAACTCGATGCAAGATTTATAAGTGTACGAAATAACCAAAAACAATTGTGTCCAAACTTTTGTTTGGCATGTACTCATAGATCAACATCTTCTCTTCTCCCTCAATACAGCACAGAAGAAGTCTAACAAGATTCTGATGTTGGAGTTTAGAAATCACCACCACCCCATTCATAAATTCTTCAAGCCCTTGTCCAGAGGCTTTAGACAGTCTTTTTACTGCTATTTCCTGTCCATTATGCAATTTACCTAGAAGAAAAATTAAAGAATGTCAATATATATCTATTTGAGAGAGACAAATGAACTCTACATGAGCAACCATTACCTTATAGACTGGACCAAAGCCACCTTGTCCAAGCTTATTAGCTATATGAAAGTCGTTTGTTGCAGTTGCCAATTCTTCTAGATTAAAGCTTGGTAACTCGTGTAGTTTCACATCTTTCAGGTAGTCAAACGTTAAACTCTCGTTGCCTTTTGTTTTCATTGCTGTTGCAAAATGTAATATGAGTTAACCCATCTAGCAATTCCTAGTCGCTGTAGATAATTAATAGGCATATTACCTCTCCTTTGTTTTAGCCATCCACCTCCATAAGAAGTATGCTGTGTTGGCAATAGCAATCACTCCAATAATCATAGTAATTGTGATGATTACTTTCAAATGTCTCTCATTTTTTGTGTATAGGAGCAAGTTTTAAACTACTTCAATCAAACTTGACAATGGAAATTTAATTCAAAAATATTGAAATTCAATTGCTTTTGTTCTAAATAACTAGAAGTCCGTTTGAGATCTACTTATTTTATTGAAACTGAAAACTTTTTGGTGAATGTATTGTAGATAAAAGTAAAAGTTAACTGAAATAGTACAGTGAGACCTATGAATAATATCAAAAAGTGCAGTTGGACCCATGAATAATAGCAAAAATAAGTTGAATAGTAAAATAAGTTAGCAAAAATAATTTTTGCCAAACGCACACTAGGTAATCAAACAACCAGATTAATAATTGTTGAATGAAGCATAAGATTAGGAAAAAAGAAATCTTTAAACAAAATGAACTTGCAAATTCCGAATAGGCCAAACAAATATATATCTGATCTACCAACCAAGGATTGTTGTACGTCACTGCTTTTTACAATTGTCTTTAGTCCCATATGACCACTGAGCAAAGTCTGGCACCTTGACCATCTTCAATATGAAAAACCCATCTGCTCTTCCTTCTTCAACACTATTGTTCAACCTTTCACATTGCAATGGTTTCCTCCTCACACATCCACTACTCCAATTTCCACTATTCCATTCCTCAATAATCTTGGGCTCAAATCCTCTCATACAGTTGCAGATTGATGAACCCAGTGAATCACAGCTTCCATTTGCACCGCATGTGCCATAAACATCACACTTATCTTTTGGAGATAACCCCACAACCTTCCACTCCTCCTTCCCATCATCCCAATATGTCTGCACTAGATTTCCTTGTGAATCCATATAAGCAAAAGTTGCATAAACTGTTCCTTGTTTGTCATCAACTACACTAAATCCGCTATGATATACAGGATTCCAGTTTTGTATTCCAATAAAGACATGATTATTCCATGGACCAATCCGCCAATATGGGTGATCGTCTTTCCAAACAAAACCTTTAGGAATGTTCACTGGATCAATGCCTGCAGAGAAGCTTCCAATGGATGGATCAAAAGGGTTTTTTCATGGTGTCTGTTGCATCTTTCCTTAAATTAGTACTAAGTTTCATTCTTGGCAAGAAGGAATCAAATGGATGTTGAAAACTTTCCCATAATATAATTCCTGTTGTGTCAACTTGCAATACAAGGTTTCTGAAATCCAAAAGAGTGGCACTTGAAGTGGTTATAGAATTTGAAACATTTGATGACCGAAGAATCTCTTCTTGTCTGTTTAGTACCACAAGATTTCCATCCTTAGATATAGTAAGAACCCTAGAAGATCGAGAAACTCCTTGGTTACAAAACCCTATGGTGCACAAACACAGCAGTTTCTTCACAAGAAAGATAAACTAGGGCAAATTCTGTCTCTAGTCACAATTTGCATGAACAAACTTTGCCCAACACTTGTGCAACTTGTGTCTACTTTGACGGCTCTTAAAATAATCATTTTATATATCAAGGGTTGTGAGAAAAGAAAGCCCAAACATACAATCACATATTAAATGAAATACAGCCCTAAAAAACTGAACTTCATAAACCTTGACAAATACCTATCTGTCGAGTTGCTGTTGAGCCATGGGCTGGAACAGCTTTTCAAGGCTTGATAGATGCTGGCTGTCGAGCTTTAATGAACAACATTTTTCACACTTGAATTTTGGACAGACTTGCATGAATTTAACACTTGAACTTGAAATCATTTATTTCTTGTAATATTAAACACATCGTAGATCTACCCAATTACAAGTAAAGTGCATTTTGTCAAAGGATTAGCCAGTTACATAAAATAGTGACATATGTTCCTAATATGTGAAATACATATTTCCTAACAATCTTCCTTTTTGGCAATCTATGACAAAACCACAACAAACAAATGAACATATGAGAGAAGTCATAAATCACTCAACTCATATACACTTGTTCAATACAATAAAATCTATTCTAACACAAACTCTTGAAAAACTTTGCAAGAAGAGAGTCTATGGCAAGAAAGACTTTGACAACCTGTATTTTTGAAACACTTTAAACAAAACTCATCATGGCATCTTAATGTGAAATAGAAATAATAGATTGTATACAATGTAAGAAACATATGTATAAAGAAAGGAAAGAAACAACACATATAAGGATTGGTGAAAAAACATACATCAATAATATATAAAGCAAATATAAGTACAATGTTTGTCAATAATGGTCAAAAGACCCATGTACAAGAATAATGTATCTCAAATAGAAAGAAAAGAAAAAGATACACCAAAAACCTCACTACATCCCTCAATATGCACTCTCCCCCTAACAAAAATCTTCTATACTAACCCTCCCCCTAACAATGACTACTCTTATAACCAAAACTACTCTCCCTTTTTGTCATGAGTGACAAAGGGTAAAAGTGTTAAGTAGACATCTCGTCAAAGCTGGAAGAGTTAGCATCTCCATCCTCATCATCGTTGTTGGAGTCACCATCATCCTTGGATGCCTCAAATGCCTCGAGAGGAGGAGAGGGAGGCTCTACAAAGCCACTAAGGCGAGCCTGTCGTCTAGTAATACAGCCGACATAGGTTTTCACCTGATACAACTTAGTGGAGAGTGTATCAAGGCGAGCATCCATGTGCTGAAGCTGCACCATGGTCGTATCCAGAGTTACACATCCCGCTAAAGTAGAGGGAGCAGAGGTGGATGGAGTTGAAGGAGTGGGAGGAGCTCCTGACCCAGACAGCCTCAACCAAAACTGTGTCTCGCTCAGTTTAACGGTAGCGGCGTCAATGGCACACATCACGTGGTAGTGGTCAGACACGGGAAAGGGAACGAAAAAATGGCATAAGATTCCCGTGATAGTCGAAGGGAAGATGAGCTTATCATAGGATGTCGAATCCCTATAGACATCTATAATAGAAAGAATAAAATGAGAAGGAAAATCTATAGTGAGATACTCTAATAAAGAAAGAAAAAAATCAAGCACAGGGCTCAGTAATAGAGTTATAATGAGAAAGGGGATGAAGAACAAAAGTCATAACCATGTTCATGAATCTAGGACCTTTAGCAAAGGTCGAACATAGAGTAAACTGACGATCATTCCAATTAGAGGGATGCTCACAAAAAGTAGAAATAAGCTCGTCTTTGGACACAATCCTCAAATGCTCATAACTTGGGTAGTAAGGATGCTCTACCCTCGGGACACGGAGCACATCGGAGACAATCTTTGGTGTAATAACAATATGCATACCTCGAACGCGAGTAATGAAATGAGGTACTGAAAATCGAATCCATGCATGTTGGAGTAAAACTCCTGGATTAGCACTGATGGACAGGTGATTGGGACGTCACACAGTGACTCCCAACCCTGACTATGAATGACAGTAGGTAGGTTAGTGTCAAAGAAGTTCGACAAAATGACTTGGTGTTTTGAATGAACGCCTCATCTAGAAAAGTTCTCCTAGAAGTCCTTTTGGGCTTGCTCATCATGGAATCGAACAGAAGACGGAGTAGGATCAAATGAAGAAGAAGATGCCCTTAAAAGAAGAGGGTTCCGAGACGGAGCAGATTTACGTTTTGGTGCCATGACACACTAATGTAAACTAGAAAGTAAGGGGGGAGGGGGAATAAACACTCAAAAAAGTCCCAAAACAATTCAAATATATCAAAATATATTGAAAGAGAGTACGTATACATGGGAATACATGAACATGTGACATGCAAAGAAAATTGCATCATGGGCTCAGCCCAATCCAATCCTACTAGCACACAATCAAATAACATATATAACACACATCTAAATGCATGAAAATATAGCTATAATGCTCATGAGATGCAATGTATGAAGCTTTTAAGATCAAATCTTTAAAACCCATCTCAAAATTTTTGCAAAAACCTCTTTGATTTTGAAAAACCCCAAAAGTTTCAAAAATCCCAAAAACTTAGGTTAAAAATCATGAAATGATTGAAAATGAGGGATTTAGACACTTACCAAGTGAAGAATAACTTGATTAAGGCCAAAAAAAATTTAAGTAAGAGGTTTAAAGTGAGTGAGAGAGGTTTGAGAGGTGAAAAGCCACAGACAGATTGAGAGAGATCAAGGAAAATGAAGATTGGATCATGCTAACCTTATATACAAGAGTTCAATAAATCTCGACAGATAGTAGGTGTCGAGAGGTGTTAAGCTTTAAAATGCTTTGATAGATGCAACTACTGAGCAGGTGTCCAAAGGTGTCCACAACAAAACAAGCTCGATGGATCGAGGTAGCTGTCGAGGAACTATTGAGGGGACAAAAACTTTCTCGATTGATCCACCTAGCTATCGAGAGGTGTCGAGATTGTGATAAAAAACAACTGAAAAGCTCGATAGATAAGCTAGGTATCGAGAGGTGTTGAGGAGCTGTCGAGGTTGCTTTAAACTAGTTTTTCAAGAAGAGGGAAACACAGATATGAATGCAATCAAACATGCAACTCAACCAAGGATCTTAACAACATTTTGATCTCTCAAAAACATCTCTCAACAAAAATTATTAAGCACAAAGATCCCAAAACACACAAACACACACACACACTAAACAAGTCTAACCAATTTTATATTTCAAAATAAGTCAAGACAGTTTAGTGAGCATACATTAACACATGTAAACCTTATGATGGCCAAATCACATTGTACCTGCACATGTATCAAAAGTAGCAAAGAATATTGCATGTTGTGTGTGAATAACACCTCAAGATTGCATAAGTGTCTATATGTTATGATGATTTAAGATATGAGAAAATTACTTTAACTCACACACAATCATAACTATTTGATGGGGACTATCACCTTCGAGTACATCCTGTAACTCCCACATTTCCTAAAAGACACGTTGCAATCATATTTAAAGCATTTTGATTCTTTTTTCTTTTTATTTTTCTTTGCATATTTTCTTTTTAAGCAAATCATGCAGGGTATATAAGAGAGAGAAAAGAAGTACCTAATGATGTTAAGCTTTCGACGTTGCACTTTTGCCGAAGCATACAAATGTCATTGACATTGCACTTTTGCTATACCGAAGCATACAGATGTTATTTCATGATTGGTGGGCAACAATGGTGAGATGATTATTTATGCTTTTCTCTTAGAATTTTCTAGTCCTTTCCATAAAAAAGAGTGATACAAGTGTTAAGTACAAGAAATAACTTAATCTTACTCATCACAAACACGTGCCACAAAACTCACTTGCTTAGTTGTGCATAGATATACTCATCTAAACTACAAGAGATATAAAATTTAGAAAACTTTGTTTCAATAGTCATCCAAGGTACACAGGTACCAATGTACACAAAACAGACATTGTTTTTGTATTTTTCTGATTTTCAATTTTTTTGTATTTTTATTTTTATATGAAAAACAAAATAAACCAAAATTGATAAGAAAACAAAAAAAAAAAAAAAAAAAAAAAAAAAAAAAACAAATTAAACAAGGCAATGCATAAAACTAAACTGACTATAAACAATAAAGCAAAACACAAAAGTAATGCAAATAAAAACAAGAAAAGGAGAGAGAAAATGTGATAGAGTCACTTAGAGCCCTTTTCCTTCCACACCTTTGAAGAACCTTTCCTTTGAGTAAACCTTTAAACCAGAGGTGAGGGGAAAGAATTGAAATCATTCAAGTTCGAAAGGAACATGAGGGTTTTTAGAAGATCTCCAAAGGGAGCAAAAGAAGATGAAAACTGATTCTGATTTCCCGATGCGATCATGCCATTGCTCTGTTGAATGGCTAACCACTTTGAGCAATTAGGTTGAGTATGACCGGTTGCTTCACAATGATGACAGAGATGCTGCTTCTTCTGTTTCAGCTTTTGAGAGTTAGCTTTCTTAGCCTTAGGGTTTTTAACTTCTTTCTTATCCTGCTTAGGGGGTGCTCCTAAGATAGATTTACCCTTATCTATGTTTTCACTAGCTAAGTCATTTTTAACAACATTGTTCTCAGTTTCAATATTATTAGCAAGAGGAACAAAAACAATAGTACTAGTAGAAGCAATACTAGAATAAGAAAAATCATACCCTAAACGTGTTCGATTAGAAGCAGATTTCTAAATACTGAGCATCTCGTCAAGCTTTGCACTTGAGGTCCTCTCCAATTGAGCTCTGAAACAGCTCCGCTTCAAGTTTCTTGGTCTTCTTAGCCAAGAAATTATTCTCAAACCTCAATCCTCCAATAGTCGGATTGGCTTTATCAAACTTTGTGGAAAGCTCTTCTCGTTCCAGCTCTATATCACTAAGCTTTTTGGTGGTTAACCTATACATCTTCTCATGCTTTTTTGAGACTTTGTATAACTTTGCATAGGCTGTATGCATGTCATCTTGTTTATCCATCTTCTCAAACTTAGACTCCACCAATTCCTCTTCTTCATCCACATCTTCAACAATCACCTCAGTAGGATTGATAGTGGCAATGAAGGCATTTAGGATTCCATCATCTTTATTGTCGGAATCATCCTCAGGCTTGGTGTCGCTCAATGTAGCAGCAAGTGCCTTACTCTTCCCAATGCTCTTGAGATATATGGGGTAATCCTATTTCATATGTCTAAAGCCTTGACACCCGAAGCACTTTGGTCTTAAGGGTACAGTGTACTGACCTCCATCCCTAGCATCTTTCTTCCCTTTGTCTTAGCTCTTGAACTGAGAATAACTTGATTACCTACGGTCCTTGTTGAAGCCTTTCCTATTTGCATTCTTCATGAACTTCTTGAATTGTTTGCTGATGTAGGACTTTATCTTAGAATTTTCATCATTTGAAAACTCATCAATATCACTGCTCTTGGCTTTCAATGCCATGCTCTTGCCCTTACTCGACTTACCAATTCTTGTTAAACCTAATTCATAGGTCTGCATATTTCCAACCAGCTCTGTCAAATGAATCTTATTAATGTCCTTTGATTCCTCAACCGTGGTGATCTTGGCATGGAATCTCTCGAGTAGAGAGATCTGAGCACCTTTCTCACAATCTTGGGTTTAGGAATGGTTTCCCCAAGATTGAAAGCTGAGTTTACTATGTCCTTAAGTCTGGCATAAAACTCATTGAACGACTCATTATCCTCCATCTTGATTTCTTCAAAGCTTGTAGTGAGCCTCTGAAACTTCGAATCATTGACAGCCTTGGTTCCTTCATAGGTTGTCTGGAGAATGGTCCATGCTTCCTTTGCAGTTTCAGTGGAGGATATCTTCTTTTATTCCTCATTAGTGACTACACTGAACAAAGTATTCAATGCCTTGCTATTGAAGTTTGCCGCCCTGATCTTGTCATCATCCCAATCGGCTGGCGCTTCCTTCGGCTTGGTCTAACCTATCTCCACAACTTGCCACACATTTTCATCTAATGACTGTAAGAAAGCTCTCATGCTTACTTTTCAATATGCATAATTAGTGCCATTAAATAAAGAAGGTATAATAAGAGACTGTCCTTTATCCATGACAAACAGGGGTTAATGAATCACATAGCAAAGATTAAAACTTAATCAGAGTCTACCTACTTTAATACCACTTGATAGGCCAAAAACGTATTGACCCTTCGTGATAAATTAATTGATTAATTAGTCAAGTTTATTAATTAATCATATTAACATGCAAATGTGTGGTAGCATAAACAAATCACCAATTAAATTAAATGCAGTAGAAATTAAATTAACACGGTGATTTGTTTATGAATGGGAAAAACCTATATAGAAAAAATTCCAATAAGTATTTTAAGGTCACCACTCTCGAGAATCCATTATTATCAAAATAAGCAGTTACAAGTAAAGGAATTCCAATACCTTATACCAACCTACAGTTGAACCCTTATCCTAATATCCAATTGGACTTATTCTGTAGTGACAATCTCTCCTTTGCAATGCACGGCTCCCAGTACGTGACTAACCAATTACGCAGATCTCAGTACGCGACTTCAATCACCAACTAGAGAAGGTTGTTGACTGCAAAATTCTTCAATTCATCACATGATGAAGATCAAGAAAATCCTTGGTTACAAAACCCTACGGTGCACAAACACAGTAGCTTCTTCATAAGAAAGATGAACTAGGGCAAATTTTGTATTCGGTCACAATTTGCATGAACAAACTTTGCTCAACACTTGTGCAACTTGTGTCTATTTTGACAGCCCTTAAAATAATCCTTTTATATGTCTAGGATTGTGAGAAAAGAAAGTCCAAACATACAATCATGAATTGAATAAAACATAGTCCTGAAAAACTGAACTTCATAAACCTCAATAGATTCTTATATGTCGAGCTGATGTCGAGCCACGAGCTGGAATAGCTCTTCAAGGCTCAATAGATGCTAGCTGTCGAGTTTTAATGAACATCACTTTTCACACTTGAATCTTGGACAGACTTGTATAGCTTTAACATTTGAACTTGAAACCTTGTTTTTTGAAGTATTAAACATATCCTAGATTTACCCAATTACAAGTAAAGTGCCTTTTGTCAAAGGATTAGCCAATAACATAAAATAGTGACATATGTTCCTAACATATGAAACACATATGTCCTAACAATACCATATTCCGAGGTAGCGATTGGTGGAATTTACAGGGCTGAAGAACCCTAGTCTGAAAGCACTCCCATTGGATATTATGTATTCAAGGTCTTTAATGGATTGAGAAGATTTAATGGTGTCTATTGCAACTCCCAAATTCAAACAAAAGCAACAAAGGACAGACAACAAGTTTTGTCTTAAGTCCCATAACTTGTTCTCTGGTCTACTTGTGTCCGAGAATGCAGAACAGGTAGGCCTTGCTCAGCAAACAAGTTACAGCTTTGTTTATCCGGGAAGAATACAAAAAACAAAAAAGTTTAACCTTTGGCTGGTAGTTTTTTAAGAAAAGGCTACTCTAGACTTTCAAAAGTCTTGATCCCAAGAAATAAGTTTGTCATATAAAATTATAAATCAAAGGGGTTTGTTCCTTAGTCTAGATAGTTTCTTCCTTTGTCAAAAAGGACAGGTTGAATTTCAACCAAGGACTAGGCGACTAGGGATGGGAAATAATTAGAGAGACAATTGGAATAAAGCACTATAATTAACACTGAATAAGACGCAGGAATAGAATCTGCAAAATCCTAAACAATTAAGTGTAGATCCCTATGCAGAAATAAATGCATTAACAGTTAATCACAAAAAATAAAAATTATATACCCAGCAGAATATATGTATACACACCACAGTTTATGCAATAAAATCAAAAGCAATAGAGATGGTGACACAGTACACAGATTAATCATGATGTGGAAAGCCTAAGAACAATCTCTTGAAGATAACATCCATTTTGTGACTTTTGTAAGCCTCCTTTGTAATTTATTTATTTTCCTTTATTTTGCCTTAATTTTCCCAACATCCTGACAACCTAGTATCAGTAGTATATATCTTCTCTTAAGTGATATTTCATGACAAGATGATCTTAGTTATTTTAACTACATTCACTGGACATATGCATCTTTCTTTTGCTTTCCTTCTGATCAAGTGTCCTCAACCATCATGGTTGAATATCATGAACCAAACTGAATGATATCCTCTCCCCGCCAACTTCTTTCTTGTCACACGTCTCTATTATCTTCAGCCTACGTGACTTGTAATACACCTCTGATCAGTGGCCTTCATTAGCTTTCTTTCTGGTCACATGTTGCAATCATCTTCATCTAGAGTTTTTCAAACCACACTCATGATCAGTAGAACCAACCCCCACACCCCCCCCCCCCCCCCCCCCCCCCCCCCAGTTTGATCAGCACCATGATTAGCATTTGGAATTGACATTGGCTTTCTTTCTTGTCAAGTGTCTCAGTTTGAGGCTTCGAAATTATGCAGAAAAAAGTGCCTCAAGTGAGGATTCTAAAGCTAGTAACAATTTTAACAGTATATTGAAAGTTGTGACTCTTCAATTAAGAAATTTTCTGAAAGTTTTACCTCTTCAATTATGACCTTTTAACGGTGCTCTTTCATTGTTGTGTCTTCGTTGTCCATTTTTAAAATCATATTCAGTTTTTTTGTGCAGAATAATTGAACAAGAAATTCTGAAATTTTATAGAATTGTTATATGTAGAATTCAAACTTTGTTATATCTGAACTTTGAAAAGAGAGTACGGTTTGCATCCTTAAAGATGCTAAACAAAGGGAATGCTATCTCAAGCACTTTCTTCCTATCTAGCATAAACCGTTGTAATAGTGATATTGCAACTGGAGGACTTTATCTCGCCCAGTTGAGCAGGCTCTTCATTTGAAGCAATCTGTCTTTCAGTGAATGCAGGTTGCTTTGGAGTGGGCAGATCCAGAATCTCACTATTAAGCATTGAAATTATAGTCGACACAGTTGGCCTGTCTCTTGCCAATTCTTGCACACACAGCAGTCCCACATGTATGCATCTCAACATCTCCATTTGAAAGCAAGGATCCCATATTGTTGGGTCTACCAAAGCCATTATGTTGTCATCGTTCCACAATTTCCATGCCTGAAAGATGACAAGTGTGAAAGACAAAAATTTAACATACTGATTAGCTGAGCTTTAAAGAAAAAGGATAATGAGTCAGATGGACCTACAAATCCTACAAGGCTCAAGTAGTACTGCTGATCATCATAAAAGCAAGTGGTTTTTCTCCCACTAACAATCTCAAGTAACAACACACCAAAGCTAAAAACGTCTGATTTCTCTGAGAAAAAGCCTTGCATTGCATATTCAGGAGACATATATCCGCTGCATTTGAAAAATGAAACACATCCTCATCATTTGAGCACAAATAGTGGTGTTACTATTTAAAAATTTAATTTCAACAAAGCTCTTACTATGTCCCGATGACCCTTTTAGTATTGGCTTGATTTTCACTGCCTGTAAAAATTCTGGCAATTCCAAAGTCCGATATTTTTGGATTTAGCTCTTCATCTAACAAGATATTACTTGCCTTTAGATCCCTATGAATAATCTTCAATCTAGAATCCCTATGAAGGTAGAGTAGGCCTCTACTAATTCCTTCAATAATGTTGAAGCGTTTTTTCCAATCAAGGTGTTTTTGGTTGAGTGGATCTAAATGAATAGTGACCAAAAGAAATAACAAAGAGATAAGAGTAAATTTGTATATAGAGGTCATGGATTCAACACATTGAGTATATAGAAACCAGATTTCTAGATTTCAGAGTCATTCTATTGATGAGCCTAAAAGGAAGGGAATTTAAATGTACTAACCAAAAACAATTGCGTCCAAACTTTTGTTTGACATGTACTCATAGATCAACATTTTCTCTTCTCCCTCAATGCAGCAGCCAAGAAGTCTTACAAGATTTCGATGTTGTAGCTTAGAGATCACAAACACCTCATTCATAAATTCTTCAAGCCCTTGTCCAGAGGATGTTGACAGTTTTTTCACTGCTATTTCCTGTCCATCATGCAACTTTCCCTGGCAAAAGAAACAACGAATATAAGTATTTATCTATATGATTTAAAGAGGAACTAATGAAGGCTACTAGAGCAACCATTACCTTATAGACTATACCATAGCCACCTCGGCCAAGCATATTAGCTACATGAAAGTTGTTTGTTGCAGTTGCCAATTCTTCCAAACTAAAAGTTGGCAGCTCGTGGAGTTTAACTTTGTTCAGGTTTTTGGATGGTAAACTCTCCCTGCTTTTATTTTTCCTTGCTGTGGAAAATTTTAATAGTAAGCTATGCATCTAGCAATTTCTAGTTCCCGTAGTTAATGAGAGGGCATATTACCTCTTTTTTTGGTCATCCATCTCCAAAAGAAGTATGCGGTGCTGGGAATGGCCATTGCTCCAATAATCATTGTAATTGTGAAGATTACTTTCAAATTTCTCTCGTTTTCTGTGTATCAGAAAAAGTTTCAACTAATTTTGTCAAGTTTTTGAAAATAAATTTATATAATATCTAAAAGTTAAAGCTAATGCTAAGCTTATGTCGAGTCACATCATATCAAAAAAAATATAAAAATGTTAATGTATGCAATAAATTTTGCTACTCTATCGTTGTGCCATATCATCCACCTCTTCTCAACATCTTCTTTCTCTTTTTAAACTTTACTTCTCCCTATTATTTAAAATACAAAACAAAAGCTAAAAATTTTCTTCTCCTTGTTAGTCTACAGTTATTGTTACATTTCTTCCAACTTTTCCTCTCCCATTTTGCTTCTTTATCTCCTTACTACTCTTTACTTTACCATTACACTTCCTTCATCATTTTTTTTCTTTTTTATATTGTGACTTTTCTTCTCTCCATCTTATTTTGTATAAATTTGATATCATTTCCCCCATTCAATTTATATTTTTCTCACACAAAAAATGTGAGTACTCTCTCTCTTGGTGGATTTTTGTTCTTTCTTATTGCTCTAATTTAGGTTGGTGGGGTTTTTTTTTTTTTTCCTAAATTTCCCAGCCATAAGTCTTCTTTCTCCCTCTTATAGCTTTGGTTGGATTTTGATTTAAGTTAATACTTAGTTTTTTTTTGAAATAGGAATTTGAGTTTATATCAAAATACAATCTACATAGCTATGAATTTGAATGTGTCTACCAATTGTTTGAGTAAAAAAATTATTATAAAGTCTATCTTTTATTCCTTTGGTTTCATTTTAATTTTAGTTAAGATAACATTGTAATTTTGTGATGGGTTTTAATATCATGATAATCTTCATATTCTTTAAGAGATGAGAAATTTGAATAATAAATTTAAAAATTACAAATTTTAGTTGTATATTAGGCTAATAAAACACACTATAATAGAAGTTAGAAGAATGTGAAACACCTTAATCTAATGTGTGAAACTTGGACTAATTTTTCCAAATAGCATAATTTTAGAAAAAATTTAGCAGAAACACATCTGGCTATATGTAGCACTTTTTTGGAATTCAAGTTTGTCAAACTCAAGTTCCAAGTGAAACTTGAGTTTACCAAACTCAAGTTCCAAGCTTAAGTAACATATAATGCTTGGAATTCAAGTTTGGTAAACTCGAGTTTCACTTGTGTTAGAACCAAGTGCTTACCTACTACACTAAAAGCCATAGTTGAAGGTAAGGGCGCAAAATTATTTCCTTAAGGGTGGTAGCCTAGCGCCAATAGGTTGACTAAGACTTGGCCCAACTTGGCCTCTACCTCTAGTAGGATGTTGGAATTGGCCCACTAGGCCTCCGCCAATAGTCCCACCCCCAACACCTACACATGTGCAGCAAGGAGTGAAACTCGTGACCTGCCTCTGATACAAGGCCTCCAACAACTTGGATCTAGGGATAGGCCTAGGATTTTAAACTAGCGGGGGCTAGAGTATAAAGGAAAAAAAAAAAAAAAAAAAAACTCCAAATAGGCATCCATATAGTATTAGAAAAAAAAAATCATTGTTTCTAAATACATTAAGATGCAATCATTTACCAACAAAGATAAAAACATATAATAATAATACTAGGTTGGCTAAGAGTTTTTTTCTTTTTTTTTTTTTGTTGAAGTTAGAGCATTCACAATTGTGGGGGAGGAAAACCCAACCAAAGGCATTGGGCCCAAGGCCCTATCTACGGCCCATCATTTCCCGAAGAGATGAGAAAGCCTAGTTAGAGGCTCTGAGAGAACATCTGGTGAGGGGTATATTCATGATCCGAGGATGTGTTTAACGATCCGAGGAGTCCAATACCTTCGGATCCGAAGAGACTTAGTCTGACGTTCAATCTTTTGCAGCCCGAGCGATTCTCTCGACAGATGTAGTGACAGAAGGGGCCTCGGACGCGGAGGAACATAACTGGATCGGAGAAATATCTAAGAGACAGACCTCAACCACCGCATTAAATACACTACACCTACCTCCCTGGCCTCATTAATGTGGAAGAGACCCCTGAACAATATCAACCTGCTATCCCCACTTACCTAAGACTAGGGAACACCCTTGATGGGACAAGCGCTCAAGCGGATGTCTGGATGATGAACAAGTGGACGATCAAGATAGAGTGAGGAGGTACTATATAAGTAGGAGAGCCCCCTAATAGAGGGGGATCGAAAATTCACGTGAGAAAAAGGTGTATTGTTCACTATAGCACCAAGAATTGTAACCCTCCAAGGGAAATCACCTCTTCGGACGTTGTACTTATATTCATCCGAGCAGATATTAATTCGAATTCCTTCACTAGTGTGGTTGTTGCATACTGTTATTTTTGCTATTCGCCTTGCTCTTTCACCCACACTCTACGAAATTCATTGTTTTGGGTTCAGTGGGCTCCAAATCCACCCCTCTTTGGGCTTGGGCCGCCAAATCTGACCTTACAATTGGCGCCGTCTGTGGGAAGAGCACGTGCAAGAGTGAAAACAACAGTTGACAATGGCAGGACTAGGCGAACAACAAGCAGAATCTAGAGCATCCCAACACGTGGACCATTTCGTCAACTTGGAGAGGGGACAAAATCGCGAGGGGAGTGTGCACACTGTGCGTCTTAGCCAGAGCCAATCACAGGGCGGAAGCCACCTGGCCCATGCAAAGGAGAACCGTGACTTGCAGCTGGAGGTGGAAAAACTAAAGAGGGAGTTACGCTATGCGAAGAGGAAACGGGCCTCCTCATACTCGGAGGATGATCTTGATGACGAACAGGACGTCTCTTATCAACACAAATCCAGGACACCAGCCAGCGAGTCCTACACTTATGAGGAGGAGTCCCATCGCAAGCAACAGCGTAGGAGTCCGTCACGTGGAGACATGGAGAACGATGCCATGAATAGGGCTCTGAACCAGATTTCTAAATCACCCTTCACCCGCAGGATTGATGGGGCTAGACTTCCTCGGCGTTTTAACCAGCCCACTTTCACCGTCTACAACGGTAAAACTGACCCCGTAGAGCATGTGAGTCAATTTAACCAGAGGATGGCTGTCTACTCCAGAGACGAGGCTCTTATGTGCAAGGTCTTCCCCTCAAGTCTGGGGCCTGTCGCCATGAGGTGGTTTGATGGTCTGAAGGCAGGCTCCATCAACTCCTTCAAAGAGCTTACTCAAGCATTCGGCTCCCGTTTCGTCACGTGCCGAAGGGTGGCCAGGCCTTTTTCTTCGTTGTTGTCACTGTCTATGCAGGAGTCTGAGTCATTGAAGGCATACTCAGACAGATACTGGGAGATGTTCAACGAGGTGGAAGGCAACAATGATGCAATGGCCCTCAGCACGTTCAAGCTAGGCCTCCCTACCGACCATGGTTTGAGGGCATCTCTATCTGGCAAACCGGTCGCGAACGTACGACAGCTAATGGACCGCATAGAGAAGTACAAGAGGGTTGAAGAAGATCGGCAGTAGGGCAAGGGAAAGGACAAGATTGTCTCTCAGGATAGGAGGGAGTCGCGGTCCGACCGTTATAATTACCGCAAACCAAGGAGAGACTTTGCCGGGCAATCAGGATCGACGAATCCTCAAGCGGTTAATACCGTGTTCAAAGAGCCAGTGCATCAGGTCCTGGAAAAAATCAAAAATGAATCGTTCTTCAGGTGGCCGAACAAGATGGTGGGAAACCCCGAGAGACGCAACCACAATCTATACTGCCAGTACCATCAAGACCATGGGCACACCACGGAAGATTGCAGGAGCCTGTGGGATCACTTGGACCAGCTGGTTCGCGACGGTAAACTGAAACACCTCTTGCACCCTTCCAGCGGCCGAGGGTAGGCGGGTTCAGGGACGCACGGAGTTGATCCCTCAAAGCCGCCGCTAGGCACCATAAACGTCGTCCTCGCCGCGCCGGGGAGAACAGGGTCCTGGCCATTGAAAGTCATGTCGGTAGGCCGACCATCAGCTGGGGAGCCATGCCGAGAACCGAAGAAAGCTGAGTCTGTTGCCCCATTTATCATGGGATTCTCGGATGAAGACAAGATCGGCACCATCTAACCCCACGATGACGCACTAGTCATCACCCTCAGGATAGGGGGGTACGATGTGAAAAGGGTGATGGTGGATCAGGGCAGTGCTGTGGAGATAATGTACCCGGACCCCTATAAGGGGCTGGGCCTGAAGCCCCAAGACCTAACGCCATACGATTCTCCCCTCTTGAGCTTTGAAGGACGCCCTGTTATCCCAAAAGGCCGGATACGCTTACCGGTGCAGTCTGGCTCCGAGGTGGTAGAGTTGGACTTTATAGTTGTGGACGCATATTCGCCCTACACGGCATTCGTGGGCAGACCCTGGATTCATGCGCTTGGAGCCGTTCCATCCACTTTGCACCAGAAGATCAAATATCCGTCGGAAGGGCAGATACATGAGATCCGAGGGGACCAGTCCGTCGCCCGACGGTGCCTGGTGGCTGCCATCCAGCATAAGGTCCCGGCCGAGTCTTCGGACGTGATGGGGGGAAATTTATAGCAATTACAGTCCCGAGGAGTTCCCTCCGGAGAGCCAGATGAAGACACTCGGTGTGAGGAGCTAACCAGAGTGGTCATTGGAGACGATCCTGACAGGTTTTTCCAAGTCGGATCTCAGCTGCCTCTTCAAGAGAAGGAGGAATTGATAGAGTTCCTCAAGAAAAATCTCGATGTGTTTGCCTGGAGTGCGTACGAAGCCCCCGGGGTGGACCCGGAGTTTATATGCCATCACCTGAAGGTGAATCCCCTAATCACCCCCAAGAAACAGCCTATTCGGCGCCCATCCAAGGAACATGCCGATGCAGTGAGAGACGAGGTAGCGAAACTCAAACAAGCTGGGGCTATCAAAGAAGTTTTTTACCCTGAGTGGCTCGCAAACACCGTGGTGGTGAAGAAGAAGAGTGGGAAGTGGCGAGTATGCGTAGATTTCACAGATTTGAATAGGGCATGCCCCAAAGATCCATTCCCTATGCCAAAAATAGATCAGTTGGTGGATGCCACTGTCGGCCACCCTCGGATGAGCTTCCTGGACGCCTTCCAAGGCTACCACCAGATACCATTAGCCCTGGAGGACCAGAAGAAAACTGCTTTTGTCACCCCTATTGGCAACTACCACTATAAAGTGATGCCGTTCGGCTTGAAGAACGCGGGAGCTACTTACCAGAGGATGATGACCAGGATGTTCGAGCCATGGCTGGGCAAAAACATCGAGGTTTACATAGACGACATGGTGGTGAAGAGCAAGGTCGTAGCTGAGCACATAAGAGACCTTGAAATTACTTTTGAGACCCTACGAAGGCACAAGCTACGTTTAAATGCTTCTAAGTGCTCGTTTGGGGTAGGGTCCGGCAAGTTTTTAGGATACATGGTCACCCACAGGGGAATCGAAGTCAACCCCGACCAGATAAAGGCCATCAACGATCTACGTGCTCCTCGGAATCCCAAGGAGGTCCAGAAACTGACCGGAATGACCGCAGCCCTCAATCGGTTCATCTCCAGGTCGGCAGACAGATGCCGTCCTTTCTTCTCTCTACTCAACAAATGGAAGGGATTCGAGTGGACTGAGGAGTGTGCTCTGGCATTCCAGCAACTCAAGGATTATCTGGCTCGGCCACCCATCATGTCCAGCCCTGAGCCCGACGAGGTGCTGTTCGCCTACATCGCTGTAGCCCCCTATGCAGTGAGCCTAGTGCTAATACGAACGGACTCTGGTGTGCAGAGGCCTGTTTATTACGTAAGCAAGTCGCTGCACGAGGCCGAGGTCCGTTACTTGCCTCTAGAGAAAGCTATCCTAGCAGTGGTGCTTGGCACGCGGAAGCTACCTCACTACTTCCAAGCCCACACGGTCATCGTTCTAACACAGCTACCACTCAAAGTGGTGCTCCGAAGCGCCGATTACACTGGTCGGATTGCTAAGTGGGGTACAATCTTAGGGGCTTTTGATATAAGGTATATGCCCCGCACTTCGGTTAAGGGACAGGTTCTTGCGGATTTGGTGGCTGAGTTCATGGAGCCCCAAGTAGAAGAAGTAGAACCCCCATCAGGCATGGATGAAAAATCAGTTGGCATGATCTCCCAACAGAATCCCCCCCATTGGGAGGTGTACGTCGATGGTGCGGCAAATCAGAAAGGTTCCGGAGTTGGGCTAGTACTGATATCCCCTGAGAAAATCATTATCGAGAAATCGTTAAGGCTGGACTTCTCGGCAACGAATAATGAGGCGGAATATGAGGCCCTATTGATGGGAATGACTATGGTTCGAAGAATGGGTGGGAAGTTTGTGGAGTTGTTTTCAGACTCGAGACTGGTAGTAGGTCAGGTACAAGGCGAGTTTGAGGCAAAGGACGAAAGAATGCAAGGGTATTTGAGCCGTGTTAAACACCTCCAATCAGAGTTCGACTTTTTCAAATTGCTGCATATCCCCCGAAGTGGCAACTCACACGCTGACTCCTTAGCCACGCTTGCCACCTCTTCGGCGCAGGACCTGCCAAGGATCATCCTAGTCGAGGACTTGCTCAGGCCTACAGAAGCAAAATCAGAGGCAGTCCGGGTTCACCAGGTTAGGGCAGGGCCTTGCTGGATGGATCCTTTAATCAAATTCCTCAAAGAAGATATCTTGCCTGAAGGGAAGAACGAAGCTGATAAAGTTCGGAGGAAAGCGACAAAGTTCTGGTTATCCGAGGACCAGAAACTGTACAAACGCTCCTATTCGGGACCATATTTGTTGTGTGTACACCCCGAAACGACTGAGATACTGCTGGAAGAGCTGCATGAGGGAATCTGTGGGAGCCACACTGGAAGTAGGTCCTTGGCTCACCGAGCTCTCACCCAAGGCTATTGGTGGCCTAGCATGCAAAAGGAGGCACATGAATACGTCAAAAAGTGTGATCAGTGTCAGCGCTTCGCTCCAAACATTCACCAGCCGGGGGGAAATCTTAATCCGCTATCTAGCCCATGGCCCTTCGCCCAATGGGGCTTGGATATTGTGGGACCCTTCCCCAAAGCTGCAGGAAACAAGAAGTACATCCTGGTCGGAACAGACTATTTTACCAAGTGGGTCGAAGCCGAACCACTAGCCAATATCAGAGACGTTGATGTGCAAAAGTTCGTGTGGAAGAATATTGTCACTCGGTTTGGAGTTCCTCACACTCTCATCTCAGACAATGGCTTGCAGTTTGATAGCAGGGCATTCAGGAACTACTGCAGTGAGTTGGGAATTACGAACAGATACTCCACTCCTGCCTATCCCCAGGGCAATGGACAAGCGGAAGCCGTCAACAAAGTCATACTGAATGGCTTAAAGAAGAGGTTAGATGATGCGAAGGGCAGATGGGTAGACGAGCTGCCGCACGTACTTTGGGCTTACAGGACTACGCCTCGTCGGTCTACCGGGGAGACCCCCTTTTCAATGACCTATGGAGCTGAAGCTGTCATCCCTCTGGAAACCGGGTTCCCAATGATAAAAACAGGCACATTCAATCCAGCCGACAACGATGGGCAATTGCAAAAGAGCTTAGACTTGATTGAGGAAAAGAGGGAGAATGCAATGGTTCGGCTGGCACACTATCAACAAAAACTCAGGCAAGGTTATGACGCTAACGTAAAGGCAAGACCCCTAGAACCCGGTGATCTGATGCTGAGGAAGGTTGTGGGCACGGCGAAGAACCCAGCTTGGGGGAAACTGGGACCCAATTGGGAGGGACCGTACCGCATCACCTCTGGAGCAGGCATCGGAGCATATTTTTTGGAAGACCTAGACGGTCATGTAATACCACGTCCGTGGAATGTAAACAACTTGAAGAAGTACTTTTATTAATCAAGCCTTTTTCGTCAGCCAGCGTGTCAACTGTGTGTCAACTAGGTGTTTAAACTTAAATCCAATCATGCTTGTAGTCCTCGGACCGGATGATTTGGGTTAGTTAACACTCCATTAGTGTTCAAACTTAAATCCAAATCATGCCTGTAGACCTCGGACCAGATGATTTGGGTTAGTTAACACTCCATCAGTGTTTAAACTTAAATCCAATCATGCCTGTAGTCCTCGGACCAGATGATTTGGGTTAGTTAACACTCCATAGGTGTTTAAACTTAAATCCAATCATGCCTATAGTCCTCGGACCAGATGATTTGGGTTAGTTGACACTCCATCAGTGTTCAAACTTAAATCCAATCATGCCTGTAGTCCTCGGACCAGATGATTTGGGTTAGTTAACATTCCGTCAGTGTTTAAACTTAAATCCAATCATGCCTGTAATCCTCGGACCAGATGATTTGGGTTAGTTAACACTCCATAGGTGTTTAAACTTAAATCCAATCATGCCTGTAGTCCTCGGACCAGATGATTTGGGTTAGTTGACACTCCATCAGTGTTCAAACTTAAATCCAATCATGCCTGTAGTCCTCAGACCAGATGATTTGGGTTAGTTAACACTCCATTAGTGTTCAAACTTAAATCCAATCATGCCTGTAGTCCTCGGACCAGATGATTTGGGTTAGTTAACACTCCATTAGTGTTCAAACTTAAATCCAATCATGCCTGTAGTCCTCGGACCAGATGATTTGGGTTAGTTAACATTCCGTCAGTGTTCAAACTTAAATCCAATCATGCCTGTAGTCCTCGGACCAGATGATTTGGGTTAGTTAACACTCCATTAGTGTTCAAACTTAAATCCAATCATGCCTGTAGTACTCGGACCAGATGATTTAGGTTAGTTAACACTCCATTAGTGTTCAAACTTAAATCAAATCATGCCTGTAGTCCTCGGACCAGATGATTTGGGTTAGTTATCCCTCCATTACAGTGTCTTCCTTAGTTATGTTCAATTCGAAACCGAGGGACAATAACCTATGTTTAATCTGGAAAGGGACGCGAGACTCGCATAAGTACTCATTCCAACCATTACTCATCAATAACTCTTATTTGGCCTATCCGTTTCAATGTTAATTCTGATTACTCACGTCATCAATATGACGTATCAATCAAGTTACTTGCATTTTTATGTCATAATTGCAACGTATAGTTATGTGTGTGGCAATAATAAGTAATAAAACATGTATCAAAAACATCGAAGGCAAATAGGGAACTATTCCATTAAAGAAAGAAGGTCTACATATAGGGTCAACAAAACAAAAAAAGGGAAAGTTACAATTCCTTAAGCAAAGAACAAAAAGTACAGGTGCAAAATGAAAGCCCTATGCATCTACTCTTTCGCTGGAGGAGGCCCAGGGTCAGCAACGTGGCCTATCCGTTCAGATGCTTCGGAGGCTTGGTCCTTGGCTTCAGCAGGAACTTTCTCTTTGCCCGAACCTTTGGCCGGCTTAGCCGATTTGCCCGTGTCGTCCGGCTGTTCCTGGAGGGTCTCTGGAGTCTGAGTGGCAGGAAGGTCTGTTTCTGGGAGCTCTCGGATCTCAGGATGATAGTACACGCTCCCAGGCAGCCTCAGCTCCGAATCAGCCGAAATTCCAGCGGCATCCAAGGCTTTGCCCCAACTTACGAGGCAGTAGTCTCGGCTGACCGAGGCGAACTGCTCCACAAGCTGGGATGTAGTCGTCTCTACCCCCATCTGGTACGCCGCCTTCCTTTCGGCCTCAACTGCCTCCTTAGCCAGCCTAGCATTTTGCTCAAACACCTGGGCACTCGCCTTGGCCTTCTGCAATTCAGCTTTTAGACCTTTCACCAGCTCCCTCTCGGTTGCCAGGTTGATCTCGGACATGCGTAATTGGCTACGCTGTTCCTCGGCCTGTTTTTCAGCATTTTTAAGCCCGGCCTCGAGGCTTCGCTTTTCGGAGAGCGCCCCTTTTAGCTCCTCGGATATCCGAGCATGCTCCTCCTTCAGCTGACCAAGAGATGCCTCCGCCTCAAGCTGGGATTGGGATGCCGCTCGAGCTTTAAGCCACGACTCCTCGTTCATTCCCTCGGCCACGTAAACCTGCTGGGTAAGCTGCATAACAACATCTCCAGCATCAAACTAAGGAATGAAGCCGATCAAACGTAAAACCTATACTTAGGAGGGGTGCACTTACCATGGCCAAATCCCTTTTAAGGGACATGAATAGCTCCTTTTGGGAGAAGCGCCTGAAAGAGGTCATGTCGTGTGGGAGAAGAAGTGGCTGCTGCAGGGCCTCGGCGACGTAGCCTGCCCTTCCTCCATCATAATTCCTGAGGGAGGTATCCCACAGGATTGGAGCGCCATCCAGCTCCAATTTCGGTGACCAGATTCGCGGTCCCCCTCCTCGGCGCACATCTGCACCTGCGGGCTCCTCTCGGCTTTCGATAGAGGTGGCCCTATGTGCCCGACTGTCTTTTGCCACCTTTTGCTGCTTAACCCCCTTGGCCGGTGGCACCTGCTTCCCCCCAACCTCATTGTGGGGTCTCTTCTTCTGAAGATTTGGCATTGCCTTCAAATTTGGGTCAGGGACTTGGGTAGGCGCAGGAGGAAGTGTCACCACTGCTGTGGAGGTCCCAGCACCTTTCGGATCGGGCTTTTGGCCTCTGCCCTTCATCAGAAGCCTCAAATCCATATCGTCTTCGTCCGAGGAGTCCTCTAAGTCAGCGGCTAGCAAATTAAGACGGACGCCTGGCCGATCGTAGGTTTCTTCCTCGGCGTCAGAGACCTCTACCACCTGCTGAACTCCTGAAGTGTCTCCCTCGAACCGAAAGCCGTCTATCTGCTCTTCTAGTGAGGAAGTTGAAGAGCCGACCCCCTCACCTTCAATCTCTTGTCCGGGGAGAACTTGCTGGAGAGGTTGAACAATGGGAGGCACGTTCCGAGGATTTGGGTGGGGTACAGGTTCAAGGTCGTATGGCGCCAAGAAGCCCGTCCGACCAACGTCAATTCGTGCTAGGCGATGATCTCCCTGAACGATTGCGTTGCCGGCCGGTTGCAAACTTTTCGGCTTCGCTGTATATCCGAGAATAAGGGGAGCCGATCGTAGTTGCCCGTCCTCGCTCACGAAGATCTCTGACCTCAAAAGGAAGTTGAGGGTGGCAACGTTCGTTAGGCTGAGCCGAGGAGAAACATGTCTTTTATCTGTTGCAAGGCAGTACAAAAAAAGGGGGTCAAACTCAAAAACAGAGAGAAGCAAAAAAATAAAAAAAAAAATAAAAAAAAAACGTTGAAAAACGAGGTCCCTAAGTCTAAAGTTAGTGTGCCTAGATCTAACGTCCCACCTGGCTCCCCAAGCCTGGTCGGGCAACCATTGCCGTCATGCCAGGCGCCCGAAATGATCACGTAATCGTCTTTCATCCCTTTGTTGGACTTGGGAAGGCAGGAGATGAGCCTGACAACGTCCGACCGGGATTTTAAGTAGTACCCAGCGTCTTGCTGACTGTGGCATTCGTACATATGCACTACGTCTAGCCAGGTGAGGCCCAACCCCAGATGGCGCTCAAGGTCCTCAATCGCTCCTAGGATCCTAAACATGTTGGGCGCACACTGCCAGGGAGTAAGCCTGTGGTTCCGGAGGTAGTTAGTGGTGATGGGACCCATGGGGATTGTCATTCCTCCTTCTTTGAAGGCGATGAGGGGGATCACCACCTCCCCCGTTTTGCGCTCCGTTAGTATCTTTTCCGGGGGGCAATACCTCACACCCACGTTAGGGGGTATGCGATATGTGGCCCTAAACTCCTCTAGTTGTTCAGGGCTGTCCACCATGTACTCAAGCTTTCCCATAGTGCTTAAAAGAAACGGTGGGCCGAAGAGAGAATTAAATGAGTTGTGCGATGACTCACCGGGGGCAAATCTCTGAAAGGATTTCAGGCTCGTAGGAGGGTTCGTGATGATTCTAGGGAGGCTTGAAAGCAACAACTGAAGGATTTGTGCGGAGCGGTGCGTCTGTTCTTGCTGGAGCGTCTGATGGTTTGCAAAAGTGAGGAGGAAATAACCTCCTCTGAGGCTTTATACGGGGTCAAGCGAAGGGTCAGGGACATTCCCGCCCAAATTCCAAGGAAAAGACCACAACCGTCGGATCAATCGCTCACCGTTGGATACGAAGGACAGGGCGCCACCTGGTGCAATTAATGCTGCGGCTTGAGAATGTGGAAACCGCAACGGCATTAATGAAGCGTCTATCCCAAGGCCCCCACGCACGTGCCAGCTTGAATTGGCCTGCATCCAAGCTTCTTGTTCTGTGGCAGGTCAAAATCATACTTTTTCCCTTCGGATGTGAGGAAAAAACTACAATTTTGAGGGGCTATTGTGGGGGAGGAAAACCCAACCAAAGGCATTGGGCCCAAGGCCCTATCTACGGCCCACCATTTCCCGAAGAGATGAGAAAGCCTAGTTGAGAGAACATCTGGTGAGGGGTATATTCATGATCCGAGGATGTGTTCAACGATCCGAGGAGTCCAATACCTTCGGATCCGAAGAGACTTAGTCTGACGTTCAATCTTTTGCAGCCCGAGCGATTCTCTCGACAGATGTAGTGACAGAAGGGGCCTCGGACGCGGAGGAACATAACTGGATCGGAGAAATATCTAAGAGACAGACCTCAACCACCGCATTAAATACACCACACCTACCTCCCTGGCCGCATTAATGTGGAAGAGACCCCTGAACAGTATCAGCCTGCTATCCCCACTTACCTAAGGCTAGGGAACACCCTTGATGGGACAAGCGCTCAAGCGGATGTCTGGATAATGAACCAGTGGACGATCAAGATAGAGTGAGGAGGTACTATATAAGTAGGAGAGCCCCCTAATAGAGGGGGATCGAAAATTCACGTGAGAAAAAGGTGTATTGTTCACTATAGCACCAAGAATTGTAACCCTCCAAGGGAAATCACCTCTTCGGACGTTGTACTTATATTCATCCGAGCAGATATTAATTCGAATTCCTTCACTAGTGTGGTTGTTGCATACTGTTATTTTTGCTATTCGCCTTGCTCTTTCACCCACACTCTACGAAATTCATTGTTTTGGGTTCAGTGGGCTCCAAATCCACCCCTCCTTGGGCTTGGGCCGCCAAATCTGACCTTACAACAATGATGGTGCTAAAATTTTTAGCTTATAGAACCTCAAAAATCTACTTTATCTATTTTACTACCTCACTTTACAATACACCTAATATCAAATGTTTTATTTTTTTAACACTTCATTTAAAATAATATAAACAAATAATTAGAATAATAAAGTAAATGAGAGAATTTGAGTTTTTTTTTTTTTTAATTGAAGGAAGAGATATAATTTAATAAAATATTGTATTTTATTTTTAATAAATACTACAGTCAACTGGTATTTATATCAGTTTACTATAGTTGCAAAAAATTTAGTTTTAATTTCTTCAATAACACATGATTTTTTGGTTCTTTGGTGGTAAATCAGTTTTTTTTTTTTTTTTTTTTTTTGCTAAAATACAATCACCATTGTGAATATTTTTATTGTTTTTGTTAAGTTTTTGGATTGGATAGTTGCTATTTGCGTAAGGCTTGTTAGACTTATTGAGGAGAAAGAGGGCTTAAGGTTTTAGAAGGGGCCCAACTATAAAAATAAAATATATATAATAACTATAAAAATTAAAAATTAAAAATTAAAAAATTGGACCCAAGGGATCCCCTTGGGCCCCCACCTGGGTTCGTCCCTATTTGAAACTCAGGTTTGTCAAACTCTAGCTCCAAACTCGAGTTCCAAAAAAGTACTACATACTATATAAGTTTAGTCGAATACGTTTCTCCTAAATATTTCCTTAAGTTATGCTATTTGACCAAAAAAAGGCCGTGAAACTTGTTGGATTTTATGTTTTGTCAATTTATAACACCTAAACATCTGACCAATGTGTTACTCAGAAAAGGATATATATATATATATATGGGAAAGAAACGCCCGGGGGGGGGGGGGGTTGGTTGTGGGGTGTGGTGTTGTTTAAGTCAAAGAAGAGTTGGAACAGTGAAGATCAACACTAATCACCATATGAAATAAAGTTTCTCTCTAGTCTAATGGATGATCATAAGCATAAGAGTATACAAAACTGGGAGAGAAAAAAAGTGAACTTACCAAATTCCAAATAAGACAAACGAATATATATATCCAACCCACCAGTGGAGAATTTTTGCAGGTCAATTAGGTTTCCACTCCATGACATACAACCAATACCAGTATCATATGCATAAGCTACACAAGAACAGTTCTCCAAGCACTGCTTTCGACAATCATCTTTACTTCCATATGACCACTCTGCAAAGTCCGGCACTTTGACCATCTCTAGTTTCAAAAACCAATCTGCTTTTCCTCCTCCTTCACTTCTATTGTTCACCCTTTCACACTGCAATGGTGTCCTCCTCACACACCCACTCATCCAATTACCTCTATTCCATTCCTCAACAATCTTTGGCTCAAACCCTTTCAAACAACTGCAGATTGGTGAACTCAGCGCATAACAGCTTCCAAATGCACCACAGGTGCCATAAAAATCACATTCATTTGCCAGAGCAAACCCGAAAACCTCCCAATCCTCCTTCCCATCATCCCAACGTAATTGCTTTAAATTTCCTTGTGAATCCAAAAAATGTTTTGTCAAATCTAGCTCGTTCACATAAGCGAAGGTTGCATAAACTATCTCTTCTTTATCATATACTAAAGTGTATCCCCTATGATAATCAAGAACCCAGCTCTGTGCTCCAGTAAAGAACTGACCATTCCATGGACCAGTCCGCCAATATGGATGACCGTCTTTCCAAATGCAACCTTGGGGAATGTTTTGTGAATTAATGCCTGCCGAGAATCTTCCAGGGGATGGATCAGAAGGGCTCTTCCATGATGTCAGTCGTATTTTCTGGTTTGTTCTTAAATGGTTACTAAGTTTCATCCTTGGCAAGACTGTATCACAAGGATGTTGAAAACTCTCCCATACTATTGCTCCTGTTGTGTCGCCTTGCAAGACAAGGTTGCCGGAATCCAACAGAGTGGCACTTGAATTGGGTACAGAATTTGAAACATTTGATGACCACAGAATCTCTGCCTGTCCATTTAGTACCACAAGATTTCCATCCTTATTTATAGTAAGAACCCCAGAAGAATCCTTAAGGGGTCTCTCTCTGTTAGCTACCCAAACTACACTCAAATAAGTGACTGCCGAAATCTTGTTGTACCATATGCCAAGGTAGCGGTTGGTAGAATTTACTGGGCTGAAGAATCCCATTCTGAAAGAACTCCCACTGGAGATTATGTAGTCAGGATCTTTGAGGGATTGAAAAGAACTAATTGTGTCTCTGGCAGCACCTAAATTCAAACATAGGCAACAAAGGGCATACAACAAGCTTCTCTTGCTAAAAAATCCCATGACTTGTTCAGACCTTTTGTTTGTGTGTGAGGTTGCAGAACAGGGATGCCATTTTCATCTTACAAGTTACAACTTTGATTAGTAGTTTTCTCGGAAAGAGGCTACTATAGACTACAAAAAGTCTTACAACTTTGGCAAGAAGTTGTTTATAGGATTCAGGGGCGGCGCTAGTCTATATTCAGGGGGTTCAAATGAACCCCCTGACTTCAAAAATATAATTTATATATATATATATATATATAATATTTGTTCTTTGTTAATTTAATACTTTAATTTATTTTTAAAAATATTTTTGCATACTCTAAACTAATTTTGTACATCTTTATTACAAGTATTTTAAACTCTAAGAATAAAAAGTAAGTCTTTGTGAATTGTGTCACTCTTTTTTATAAATTTATATTATGTGTGTGAGTGTGTCTAATATTTATTGTATGCATTACTTTTTATTATAGTTTTATTTGTGTGAATTATGATGTGTATAGATGTTTGTGTGGATAATATAAATATAATATAAATTTATATAATTTAATAATTAGGAAATAGAAATAGTTTGTTACATGTTTGTGTATTGTTATCATGTTATAATAACTTTTTGTTATAAAGTTAGTAAAATTTAAGAAAAAAATTGTAAAGTTAGTGTTTGTCTAAGCATTTGATTGGTTAAGTAAACACGTAGTGTATAATTTTATATATGAATGAGTGTGGTTATGTGCGTCAATAATTAATACAAAACTAATGAGTTTAGTTTTGTCATTTAGTTTAAAAAAATAACAAATAGATAATAACAATTGCATAAAAATAAAAATGTTAGATAAACTTAACAAAATAAAATAGTCATAGGCTCATAGCAACCCACATTAACAATAAATACTCATAATGAACTATCATATAATAATTAAAATTTTGAGAGTTTGTAAAAGAAAATTGTAAAACTTCACGTATTAATATTTTTTTTGTCGATAATTCGATATATTCAAGTTCTTTTTTTATTAAAATTTTTTAATGACCCTCCTAAATAAAATTTCTAGAGCCGCCACTGATACGATTATATCTCATTGACTAACTCATTGACCCTAGTCTAGAAGTTGCTTATATCTCCCTGACCTTAGTCTTGAACTCGAAGTAGTAGTTGTTGTTCTTTGTTGGCGGCTTGAAGTTGTTAATACCTCATTTGACCCCAGTCTAGAGGTTGCTCAATATTCTTTTCTTTTGAAGAAAAAGATATATATAATGTCAGATCAAGGACAGGGACTAATGTTGAAACTAAGGAGGGAATAGGATATCTCAATTAATTTTCATGAATTGTCCTTATTATAGGATACTTCTTATATCTCGTTGACTAACTCATTGACCCTAGTCTAGAAGTTGCTTATATCTCCCTGACCTTAGTCTTGAACTCGAAGTAGTAGTTGTTGTTCTTTGTTGGCGGCTTGAAGTTGTTAATATCTCATTTGACCCCAGTTTAGAAGTTGCTCAATATTCTTTTCTTTTGAAGAAAAAGATATATATAATGTCAGATCAAGGACAGGGACTAATGTTGAAACTAAGGAGGGAATAGGATATCTCAATTAATTTTCATGAATTGTCCTTATTATAGGATACTTCTTAATTATATTTACAGGGCTGAAGAATCCCATTCTGAAAGAACTCCCACGGGAGATTATGAAATCAGGGTCTTTGAGGGATTGAGAAGATTTAATGGTGTCTAATGCAACGCCTAAGTTTAAACAAAAGCAACAAAAGACAGACAACAAGCTTCTCTTGCTAAGAAATCCCATGACTACTTGTTCAGACCAACTTGTGTGGGAGTGTATGGATGCAGAACAGGGAGGCCATGTTCATCTAACGCATTACAACTTTGGTAATTGGTAGTCTTCTTATCAAAAAATTGGTAGCCGTCTAGGAAAGACGCCACTCTAAACTTTCAAAAGTCTTAATGTTAGGTAAAGGAATAATGTTGCAACTAAAGAGCAAATAGGAAATTTCAATGAAATTTCTTGAACTGTCCTTATTATATTTCCGTTTCTTTCAACGTGTATGTGTGAGAATTTATATTTGTTTTTTTGGTTCTGAAATTTGATTCAACTTTTCTACCATCAACAATGATGACCTCACTTGTCTTTTAGTCTTGCGGAGTCGGCTGCCAATTTACGCACGGAGTTATTTTTGTTTGTTTTATTTTTTCCATTTTTGATTTATTATTAATACAGGGTAACGTTGAGTTTTCCATGAAATGTTAGTCCATGTAATTTGATTTGGATTGTTATAGAAAATTCAAGGCCATTGGTTAATTACATTTACACTAACATTTGCATATGTATGGCCACAAAAAACAAACAATAAAGCAATATTGAGCTTTCCATGAATAGTTAGTTCATGGAATTTGATTAGGATTGTAGTAGAAAATACAAGGTCACTACAAAAATTTAAAGCAACATTGAATTTTCCATGAATTTTTAGTCCATGAATTTGATACAGATTGTAGTCCAAGGAATTTGATTTGGATTGTAGCAGAAAAATTCAAGGTCATTGGTAAATTGCATTTGCACCATAGAATTTGCATATGTATGGCCACACAAAACAAACTATTAATAATTTGATTAGAATTGTTGTAGAAAATTCAAGATCACTTGTTAGTTTTATTTACACCATGCCATTTGCATATGTATGGCCACACAAAACAAACAATAAAGCAACATTTAGCTTTCCATGAATAGTTAGTCCATGGAATTAGATTAGGATTGTAGTAGAACTCTCTCAAAAAAAAAAAAGGATTGTAGTAGAAAATACAAGAGTTGTATGAACTTCTCTGTGAGGTGTGTCTGTATTGTGTGATGAAGACTCTTAAATATGTTATTTAAATCGTCTAAGAAACTAACTGCACAAATTCTAAGGTCGCCACATCATTAGAAACAGAACTGAATTCTATTATTACGAAGCTTGATCGATTGGCTAGTATTGAGGTACAGGTGACCTCGATAGATTGGCCAAAGTTGAGCTATGTATCGAGACAACAGATTTGACACTTACAATGAGCAGAATTTTGAGCAGCTTGATCGTGTCTTTAAGTAAATTTCCTTGATCAGTTTCTAGACACTTTAAATTGGGAAACAAAGACATTAAAAAAAAAAAAAAAAAGTTTTTTGACTTGGATATGCCAACACTTATAAAATAGGACCTTAACAAAAGCCATTGGCTAATTGTATTTTTGCGCCTTGGCATTTGCATAGGTATGGCCACACAAAACAATAAAGAGACAAATATTTATGCAAGAGAAGAGAAAATAATAGGAGAAATTGGCATGATACACAATGTTAAGCAACAAATAAATACTGATAATTCTGTAGTTACAAAAAATGGAAAGGAAATTCAAACTTAGGCTATTTTCATGAAAGAGAGTAGATAATGGTGCCACTGAATTACAACAATAATATAATATTTTCATCTCCACGAATGTTAGTTTTAGAATTTTGACCTTATTAAAACTCTTGGGTTAAATTTGTATGTTTTTCTGAAAATGTAAGCCATAATGCATTTACATTTTTTCGTGACGGATTTGTGTGAAACTATACCCTTTTTAAATAGGTGAATTACAACTAATGTAACCGTCAAACAAATGAAAGAGGCAGAGGCGTCAACCAAACTCGGAGGTGCAGTGTTGCAACAAAGATGGAACTCTTGAACAGCTAGACAAGGAGCAAGCAATACAAAAAATATTTATTTTGGATCTCACTTTGTCAAAACTAATTGCATACCCACGCGTTGTGCATAATATTTTTTTAGGATGATCTCATTAAATATGTTATTAATACTATAATTTTAGTTATTAACGATTGGTTTTTCATTAGTTTTTAAGTTAATAAAAACCTTAAATATACCTATTTTTACCTTTATACACACACACACATGTATAATGAATCTTTACACATACCTTTATGAAAATTCTATATATTCCATTTTTTTGGATGCATAAAATTATAGACTACTATTCCATAATGATAGTGGCTAATTAATTTTATATTTTTTTTAGTGATCTCATTTGTAATGCTTCTTACCATTATCATATATTTACTAATTGATGATTTGCATAACAAAGATGATAAATGAGAGAGAGCATTGTTCATTAGATTTTCGAAAGTAATAGTGTATAAAAATTATATATATATATATACACACACACATATATAAAGTTAAATGAAATGTCAAAAAATGGATTTTTAAATTTTCTAACTTTATTTCTTATGTAATTTATTCTACTATCAGAGAACATCTCTTTTTTAGTTATGATTAATAATTTTTTTTTTTTTTTGAGAATCAAAGAGGGTGGCTCACGTGTGATATCACAGCCGACCACACCCCCACAAATACATCGCCTGTGAGTACCACCAGCACATAATGGTGCCCGCGACTTAGTTATGATTAATATGGTTTCTATAGTTAGAGTTTGATTAGTTTTAAATTTAAATTTAGTACTATGATTGTATTCAATTGTTGATTTAATTTTTTTAAGTGAATTTAACAGTTTATGTTACTAAATAGTAAAGTTTTTAATGTTCTCCACACTATATCTCTATTTTATTTTTTACTTCTCCTTACAACCTCTTTGTTTTCCAATCAACGATTACTAAATGATGTTTTTTTTTTCTTTAACTACTCTTTATTACTTTGTATTGATTTTTTTTCTATGCCATCTCCCTCTCTCTCTCCATTGGCAACTTATCGTTTTCCAAAATTTGATGATGATTCTATTCATTAAATATGCATTGTTAGTTTTATTTTTTTTTTTTTTTTTTTTTTTTTTTTTTTTTTAATTTAGTGTTTCTAACTTGATTTGTTTTGTATTTCATTCTTCCTTTGATGCATTGGGAGTGAGAATGGGTGTTTCCCTAGCATTACTCCACTTAATATGGAAATTTTTATTTATTTAATTTAGCCAAAATATTATATTTTAAAAATTTTAAAATAAAAAAGGAGTGGAAATATAAATAATTTAATGATATATATGGGGGATGTGGCTGAATTTAAATATTAAATAAAATGATATGAGAAAAAAAAAATACATAACAATAAACACTAACTTATCCAAATAATTCTATGTAATATAATAATAGTACATTCTTATATTCTATTTTTAATTATTCATAATGCAATATGATAAAATTTAACAATCAAAGTCATAAAAAAAAAAAAAAAAAAAAAAAAAAAAAATAACAAAACTTAAAACACAAAACTAAATCTCATCAACCAAAATAGAGTTCAATCTAAAGAATACAAAACTTTATCAAGATAAAATAGAGATGCAAGAAAAATAAAAATAAAAATTCACAGGAGAAAGAGTAGGAAATAACCACTTTTTTGTAAGAGAAAATTATGTAAAGAATGGAAGAATGAATGTCAAATTTATACTAAGAGGATGATAATAAAAAGAAACAAAATAAAGGAAGATAAAAGCAAATAGGGAGAGTGATATCAAGGTAAAGAGAAGGAGAAAGTATAAATGTTAAAAAAATGAGTATAATTTGATGAGTACAATTTTCTTTTATTTAAATTTAAGTAAAATATTACATTTTTTATTTTTTTTTAAAACAAAAAGAGAGAGAAAATATAAATAACTTAATGATAAGAAGGATGTGGTTGAATTTCAATATTGAGTAAAATAAAAGAGAAGAAAAATTAAAAGATATAACAATAAACACTAAATTATCCAAATTATGCTATGTAATGGAATACTATTTTATTTTTATCTACTATCTTTAATTTTTTATAATGTAATCGGATAAAATTTAACAACAATAATAATAATAACTTAAAACACAAAACTAAATCGTATCAACTTAAATTAAAGTTCTTAAAAACACAAAAATTTATCAACCAAAAGTGGAGATGCAATAAAAAATAAAAATCCACCAAAACATTGAGAGAGAGAGAGAGAGAGAGAGAGAGAGAGGCCTTTTTGTGAGAGAAAACTATGCAAAGAATAGAAAAGAATAACAAATTTATAGTAAGAGGGAAGGAATAAGAAGAGATAAATAAAGGAATATGAAGGGAAAGATAAATAGTAATATTAAAGTAGAGAGTAGTTGGGAGATGAAAAGGTAAGAGAAGAATAAAAGTTGAAGAAAGTATAAATATTTAAAAAAAATAAGTGAATGTAAAAAAAAATTATAGGAAAATTGGAAATAAAAAAGAAATATATATATATATATATATAGTTGTTAAAACTGATAAAGATGAATATGTAAAGTCAATAATCTATATATATACATAGTTTTTTTTTGTAAAAACAAATAGGAATAAATAATAAATAATAATTATGTGGCGAATGACGTGGCGATGAGGTGACGCAACAGGAGTTTAGCAGCAATAAATGTCACGTTTCAGCTTTTAGTAATATATAAATATAGATTTGAATACATTCAAGTGGATTGTGATCATGTGTGTTAGTCAATACTTTTTTACGTGAAATCATTTAAAAAAAAAAATTGATGTGGCATCATTTTATTGGAGGACATAAACACCTATGTTTACACCACATCCTTATTGAATTTATTCACTTTCAAAATATCCTTAACTTCTTAATTATATTCTTGAACAACATGGAGACTCAAACCTATTATCTCCAATTGAATAATTTATACACCAACCGCGGGGCTATTTATTTTTCACTCAGTTCTCACAACTCCCACCCTCATTTTTGTAGCTTTCCATTTCTAATACTAACAACAACAACATGGAGACACAATATATATTTTATATTTTTATGCTTTAATTTTTTCTATTTACCTTATAAAATTTGTGAATACTGTTTACTTTTTATAAATTTAATCCACTTATTTGTATTTTCTTTTTTAATTTCTAAAATAATAATGATACCACCAATATCGATATCTAATTTTAGGTTGACCCCTAGTGAGTCTTGAGTTTGGAGGGATGAATGGAGTCACCACCAATAATAAGAGGGTTTTCCGAGTGTGATTTAATACCTAACCTGTAATTTATCTTATTACTAGCCTAAGACCTCATTCTATCCCAAAATGGGTTATAAAGTTTTGAAGAATCAATGAAGTAATTAGTTTTTTTGTTTAGGAAAAACTCTAAATCTCTTTTTCAATGGCAAGAGATTTTACCAGTTGAACTAACTTAAACCCTTATTGAAATAATAATTAGTTTACTAATGGTAAAGAGACTTTACTAATTAGTTTGAGTGTTCATTTACTAATGATAAAGATATTAAGCATCACATAACACCCTTTAAACAAAGCTAAAACATTTTAGTTATCCCTGAGTTTTAACAATTCGTAAGACAATTTATTGATTAAATAATACTAATAATAAATAAGCACACTAAAGTACAAAGGGCTAAATTGCTTAGTAACATCATTTTTGTATCAGTTGGTATTTTGATTGTTGGGTGCCTGAATATACAAAGACTAGGGTCCAATATTTGGGTTGGTCAAAGGCCCATACCGTGATGGTAAATTGCTAAAATATGAGATAAATGGTATATATATTACTGGACCTACACTGTACTTGAACTTGAAGAATCATGGGCTGGGCTTGTATTCTCAAGTCTCGATGGGAGCGGTGGGTTGAGCGTTGAGCGTGCTGGGTTCGAGGGTGTTCGAATTAGTTGTAAGGACCCATAATTAAAACACGAGGCATAAAATGATGCTGTCACGTGACAGCAAAAAACTTTTTACATTTGAAAACAATTAAAATTTGACCGTAACGTATTAAAATATGAAAAATCTAATTGCTACAAATAATTAATCCAATAAATTAAACTATGCTTTCTATGGAAAATAGGGAAAACTTTTGGATATTGATAATTTCCTTTCTTTGTTTTGTGTCTCGTGTATACAAGATGCTAGATGAAGGGAAAAAAAATGATGAATTTTGACTTGTGTGACAAATTCAATCTATGTTCCAAAAAAATCATTCTTAAAATTTTAGTAGTATAGGAACTCATACGTTAGGTGGTTGTCTAAAGCTAAACAACGATTTTTTCAACCTTTCTCTTTGAGACCACTTATAGGGAGGTTAGTTGGAGTATTGGTTTTGTGGTTTTTGAAAATAGAAAGTTTCTAGTGTGAAAGAATGACTTTTGTTGTGAGGTTGGAGGAGTTGAAGTGTTGGTCTTTTAAGCGTTTGAAACGCGAGGTTTCATTTTCGTGGAGATTTCAGTTTTTGGTTTAGAATTGTGGCGAGCACTGGTTGATAAATGAGGAGGAAGGGTACTGGTGTAGGGTTAATATTTCAATTTTGGTGAGGACAACAAAGAGGTTTAAAAGCACACTTATAACTTACCAAAATGATTACCATCTGCATCTTATTAATTTTCCTAACCATTCCCATTCCAAAATTTATTCAATAATTTTGTTGAAATGCACTAATTGAGATTGAACTAATAATTAATAAAAAATAAAATAAAATAAAATAAACTACTGAAAATAATTTAGTGTCATTATAATACACTAGCTTGTAACCTCGTGCATATGCATAGATAAACTTAAAAACATACAATAAGATGCATAATATAATTCCTATATATATATATATATAATTTAAATACTATTAATAGTCATTTTTATATCTTGTTCACTTTTTTAAAAAAAATTTAATGATATTTGTGGGGGGAAAGGCTCAATTTAACATAGTGGGCCTAGGGCCCCATTTGAGGACTATGATGCATCCGAAAAGAAGGAGGTGATATGGTCAAGGTCCACCTGGAAGAAGAATACCCGGAAAAGAAAGATGGGTACAATCCGAAGAGTCGCCATCCGTCCGAAGAGACTTTATTCCTCGGATGCGAATAGTATTGATCAATTGAACGTGTAGAAGGTCCGAATCATCTTCCAAGCATTCCTACTGATCAAGATAAGATCTGAGTATATCTGGAGACGATAAGAATGAGGAAATATCTAAAGGAAAATATGCTACCACCATATTAAATGCACTGCAACAACTTTTCTGGCTGCATTTATGTGGAGAAGACCCCTGAACAGGATAACCTCATCTACCACCACTCATAAAAAGCTGGGGAAGATACATGACATGACATGCACTCAAGTAGGAACCTAGATGAAGAACAAGTGGACGATGGAGATGAAGGAGGATGATGTTATATAAAGAAGGACTCCTAAAAGAGAGGAGAGTGATTTGTAATCAGAAGAACTGTAACCTGTATTCAATTTATGAGAAGTCTCTTCAGACTTGAACCCAATTAGTCTTTACGTATACTTTTATGTTGGTTTATACTTGCAAGTCATAATCAATCGCTATTAGCTCCATGGTTAATCTAACTCTATCACCCATGCTCTACAAATTCATTGTTCTTGGGCTTGTACCATAAATCCAGACCCTACAATTGGCGCCTTCTATGGGAAGAGCTTGAGTATAAGTGGAAACAACACTAGTTGATAATGGCCAAACCAGGGCAACAACCAGAGTCTGGGGTGTCCCAGCACATAGACCATTTTCTCAATTTGGAGCAGAGACAAGATCGTGAAGGCAATGTGCATACTACGCACCCTAAGCAAAATCAACCTCGTGGAGGAAGTCACGTGTCTCATGCAGAGAAGAATAGCATGCAAATAGAAATTGAAAGGCTAAGGAGGGAGTTGCGCCATGCAAAAAGAAAACATATTTCTCCGTATTCTGATGAGGATTGGGATGACGAACAAGATGTCACTTACGAGCAGAGGTCTCGAACACCAATCAGTGAATCTTATCCATATGAAGAGAAGCACCGTCACAAAAAGCAACCTTAAAGTCCATCATGTGGAGGGGTGGGAAATGATGCTATGAGCAAGGTTCTGAATCAAATCTCTAGGTCACCTTTCACGCACAGGATCGAAGGATCGAGACTTCCTCAGTGTTTTAACCAGCCAACCTTTACCATTTATAATGGTAAAACGGACCCTGTGGAGCATGTGAGCCATTTTAATCAAAGGATGGTTGTGTATTCCAGAAATGAAGCTCTGATGTATAAGGTATACCCCTCTAGTCTTGGACCGGTTGCAATGAGGTGGTTCGACAACCTGAAAGCAGATTCCATCAATTCCTACCAAGACCTCACCTAAGCTTTTGGTTCACGTTTTCTCACATGCTGAAAAGTGGCCAGGCCCTTGTCTTCTTTGCTATCCTTAAGCATGCGTGAGGGTGAGACCCTGAAGGCGTATTCAGATAGGTATTGGGAGATGTTTAATAATATGGAGGGCAACTTTAATGCAATGGCCCTAGACACGTTCAAGCTTGGCCTTCCTACTGATCATGGTTTAAGGACGTCCTTGTCCGGGAAACCTGTTACTAACATGCGTCAACTCATGAACCATATTGAAAAATATAAAGGGGTTGAAGAAGATCAGCAGCAATGGAAGGGTAAGGATAAGGTTATCCCCCAAGAGAGGAAGGATTTCAGGTCGGACCATTACAACAACAATAAGTCACGGAGAGATTTCGTTGGGCAGTCGGAGTCAACAAATGCTCAAGCAGTCAATACAATGTTCAAGGAGCCAGTCCACTAAGTTTTGGAAAAGATCAAGAATGAACCATTCTTTAGGTGGCCGAGTAAGATGGTAGGAAATCCTGAGAGGCGCAATCATAATCTCTATTGTCAATACCACCAAGACCATGGGCATACCACTAAAGATTGCAGAAGTTTGTGGGATCATTTGGACCAATTGGTTCGTGAAGGCAGGTTGAGGCATTTCTTGCATCACTCTAGTGGCCAAGGAGGTCAAATGAATTCTGAGTCCAGGAGGAGTGATTCTGTGAAACCTCCATTAGGAACTATTAACGCCATTTTCGCAGCACCAGGGAGAACAGGGTCCTGGCTATTCAAGGTTGTGTCAGTAGCTCGGTTACCAGCAGGGGACATTGGTCTAGATCCGAGGAGCGCTAGACTGGCTGTCCAGCCAGTTTTAGGCTTTTCAGACGAAGATAAAGTTAGAACCATTCAGCCTCATGACGACGCTTTGGTAGTCACCCTCAGAATTGGAGGATATGATGTGAAGAGGGTAATGGTGGACCAGGGTAGTGCAGTGGAGATAATGTACCCTGACCTCTACAAGGGGTTGAACCTCAAGCTTGATGACTTAATACCATATTGTTCTCCCCTGGTTAGCTTTGAGGGAAGAATTGTCACCCCGAAGGGCCAGATACGGTTGCTTGTACAGACTGGCTCAAAAGTAGTGGAAGTAGACTTCATCGTTGAAGATGTTTATTCCCCTTATACGGCAATTGTTGGCTACATACACTAGGGGCTGTTTCCTCCACTCTACATCAAAAAGTTAAATATCCATTCGAAGGGCGGGTTTGTGAAATCCGTGGAAATCAATCCTCGGCCAGACAATGCTTGGTGGCTGCCATCCAACACAAGCCTAAAACTGAGTCCTCGGTCAGGGCTGAGGGAGACTTATAGCAGTTAAAAAGTCGAGTGTCACCCGCAGAAGATCTTGATGAAGGCGTTAGATGCAAGGATTTGGTAAAAGTTTTAATTGGGGACAATCCTGAAAGATACTTTCAAGGCGGGTCTCAGATGCCTCAACCAGAGAAAGAAGAGCTAATTGATTTCCTTAAAAGAAATATTGACGTATTCACTTGGAGTGCTTATGAAGCCCTAGGAGAAGATCCAGAGTTCATTTGCCACCATTTGAGGGTTAACCCACTGATTGTCCCCAAGAAGCAGCCTCCTTGGCGGCCATCCAAAGAGCATGCAAATGCAATCAAAGAAAAGGTAACGAAGCTCAAACAGGCTGGAGCTATTAAAGAAGTTTTTTATCCCGAGTGGTTGGCAAATACTGTGGTTGTGAAGAAGAAGAACGGAAAGTGTTGAGTTTGTGTAGACTTTACGGACTTAAATAAGGCTTATCCTAAGGATCCCTTCTCCATGCCAAAAATTGATCAGTTAGTAGATGCTACTGTCGGTCATCCTTGGATGAGTTTCTTGGATGCTTTCCAAGGTTACCATCAAATACCGTTTGTCCCAGATGACCAGGAGAAAACCACTTTTATTACTCCTACTGGTAATTACCACTATAAAGTGATGCCATTCGGTCTTAAAAATGCAGATTATACTTATTAGCGAATGATGACAAGGATGTTTGAATCACAGTTAGGCAAAAGCATTGAGGTCTATATAGATGACATAGTGGTAAAAAGTAAAGTTATTTTTGAGCATGTGAAAGATCTTGACAACACTTTTGAAATCCTCAGAAGACATAAGTTGTGCTTGAACACTTCCAAATGCTTATTTGGTGTAAGGTCAGGCAAATTTTTGGGTTACATGGTGACACACAGGGGAATTGAGGTTAACCCCGATCAGATAAAGGCTATTCAAAATTTACAACCTCCTCGGAATCCGAAAGATGTTCAGAAGTTAACAGGGATGATAGCTGCTCTAAACCGATTTATCTCTAGGTTCACGGATAGGTGCAAACCTTTCTTTTCACTGATCAAAAAGTGGAAAGGATTTGAATGTATTGAAGAATGTGCCTCAGCTTTTCAACAACTTAAAGACTATTTCGCTTGGCCACTGATTATGTCTAGCCCTGAACCAAATGAGGTCCTGTTTGCGTATATTGCAGCGATTCCCTTTACGGTAAGTTTAGTGCTAATACGAGTGGATTAAGGTGTACAAAGACCGGTTTACTATGTGAGTAAATCTCTACACGAGGTTGAAACCAGATACTTGCCACTGGAGAAAGCTATTTTGGTAGTAGTACTCGGAACATGAAAATTACCTCATTATTTCTAAGCACATACGGTCGTCATGCTCACACAACTCCTGCTTAAATTCGAACTTCGAAGTGTCGACTACAGAGGGAGAATAGCCAAGTGGGGCACTATCTTGGGGGCTTTCGATATCAAGTACATGCATCGCACTTCAGTCAAAGGGCAAATCCTTACGGATTTGGCGGCTGAGTTCACGGAACCTAGTTTAAAAGAAATAATGGCAAAGAAGGACATAGATGAAAAATCGGTTGGCATGATTTCTCAACAAGGTCCTGCCCGCTGGGAAGTGTATGTGGCTGGCGTAGCGAACCAGAAAGGTTCTGGAGTAGGGTTAGTATTGATATCTTCAAAGAGAATCATCCTTGAAAAATCGTTAAGGCTGGATTTCGTTGCAACAAATAATGAAGCAGAGTATGAAGCCCTATTGATGGGAATGTCTATGGTCCAAAGAATGGGAGGAAAGGCAGTGGAGTTGTTCTCGAACTCAAGATTAGTTATGGGCTAAGTACAAGGGGAGTTTGAAACGAAGGATGAAAGAATGCAAGTATACTTGAGTCGAGTTAAACATCTGCAAGCAGAATTCAAATTTTTTAGCTTGCTACATGTTCCTAGAAGTGGTAATGCACATGCCAATTCACTGGCCACACTCGCTACCTCTTCGGCGCAAAATTTATTAAGAGTTATCCTCGTCGAGGATTTGCATGAGCCTACCGAGGCAGGAAGAGATGTAGTCCAAGTTCACCAAATTAGAATTGGCCTCTGTTGGATGGACCCTATAGTCAAATTCTTGAAAGAAGATACTTTGCTTGAAGAGAAGGGGGAAGCTAACAAAATTCAGAGGAAGGCGACCAAATTTTGGCTGTCCGAAGACCGGAAATTATACAAACGATCCTATTCAGGACCGTACCTATTATGTATTCATCCTAAAGTGGCTAAGTTTCTATTAGAGGAGCTACATGAAGAAATTTGTGGGAGTTACACTGGAGGTAGGTCTTTAGCTCACCAAGCCATTACTCAAGGTTATTAGTGGCCGAACATGTAAAAAGAAGCCCATGACTATGTTAAGAAATGCGATCAATGTCAACGATTTGCCCTGAACATACACCAACCAAGTGGAGTCCTCAACCCACTATCTAGTCCCTGACCGTTTGCTCAGTGGGGTTTGGATATAGTGAGTCCATTCCCAAAGGCCGCAAGAAACAAGAAGTACCTTCTGGTTGGCATAAACTATTTCACCAAACGGGTTGAAGCTAAACCTCTGGCCAATATCCGAGATGTAGATGTGCAAAGATTCGTATGAGAGAATATTATTATTCGTTTCGAAGTTCCACATACTCTCATCTCGGACAATGGCCTACAGTTCGATAGTAAGGCATTTTAGAGTTATTGTAGCGAACTGGGAATCATGAATAGATACTCTACTCTTGCCTATCCTCAGGGGAATGGACAAGCAGAAGCAGTTAACAAAGTCATAGTCAATGGATTGAAAAAGATATTGGACGATGCGAAGGGCAAGTGGGTGGAAGAGTTGCCACACGTATTTTGGGCTTACAGAACTACGTCTCGCATATCTACTGGAGAAACCCCTTTTTCGATGACTTATGGGGCTGAAGCTATCATTCCTCTAGAAACTGGGTTCCCAACTATGAAAACCAGTTCGTTTAGTCCGACCAGCAATGATTAAATTTTAGAAAGGAGTTTGGATTTGATCGAAGAAAGGAGAGAAAATGCAATGGTTCGATTGGCACATTATCAACAGAAGCTCAGGCAAGGCTATGATGCCAACGTAAAGTTAAGGCCCCTAGAACCTGGTGATTTGGTACTCAGGAAAGTTGTGGGTACTGCGAAAAATCCAACATGGGGGAAGCTAAGACCAAATTGAGAAGGGCCATATCGTATCACTTCAGGAGCTAGCATTAGGGCGTATTTCCTGGAAGACTTAGATAGTCATGTAATACTGCGCCCTTGGAATGTAAATAACCTCAAAAAGTACTATTATTAATCGAATCATTTCTTTAGTCATTATGATAATTTGTCGTCCTTAACGGTTCTCTTAGTGTTTAAACTTAAATCCAATTATGCCTGTAGTCCCCAGACCAGATGATTTGAGTTAGTTAACACTCCTTAATGGTTCTCTCAGTATTTAAACTTAAATCCAATCATGCCTGTAGTCCTTGGACCAGATGATTTGGGTTAGTTAACACTCCTTAACAATTCTATCAATGATTAAACTTAAATCCAATCATACCTGTAGTCCTCGGATCAGATGATTTGGGTTAGTTAACACTACTTAACAGCTCTCTCAGTGTCTAAACTTAAAATCCAATCATGTTTGTAATCCTCGGACCAGATGATGTGGGTTAGTTAACACTCCTTAACGGTTCTATCAGTGTTTAAACTTAAATCTAATCATGCCTGTAGTCCTCAGATCAGACGATTTTGGTTAGTTAACACTCCTTAACGGTTCTTTAAGTGTTCAAACTTAAATCCAATCATGCTTGTTGTCCTCGGACCAGATGATTTGGAGTTAGTTAACACTTCTGTGTTGTTATTGCTAGTAAAGTTTAACTCTGGAATAAGTCTTGCTTGACATTCTCAAATGTATTTAAAATTGACTCTAACCTATGCTAGCCTTCTTTCTGTATGTGTGAAAAGATCTGTGAGACTTTTATAATACTTGTTGCATTCATTACTTAGTAGTAGTTCTTATGCAGATTGTTCTTTCCGGAACCAATTTCAGTTATGTATAATACCAGTATGATAAGGTGATTATGTTTATCTACATTACCATAATTACAAAGTACAATTATTTGTAGCAAGAATAAGTCATATGATATACACCAAAAGTAAAAAAATAAACCATTTCATTGACCAAAAGAGGATAGTTTACAATCCCTTACCAAAAAAAAAAAAAAAAAAAAAAAACAAAAAAGCAAACAAACAAACAAGAGCATATAAGAAAAATCATTGCACAAAACAAAAACCCTAAGTATCTAAGTCTTTGCTTGAGGGACCACAGGGTTGGCAGCCTGGCTCGTCCGAGTAATAGCAGCTTTTGAGGTCTGGTCCATGGGCTCTAAAGAAGTCTTCTCTTTTTCCAAGTTCTCGCCCTTGTCCTTGGATGGCTCAGCTGCTTTGCTCTGATCACCTGGTTTACCAGACTCCTTGGAGACCTCAAGCGTGGTTGGAGGAACTTGGCTGACCAAGGATTGCTCCGAAGCCTCTAGGAGCGGTGTTGGAGGAGGAGGATCAGACTCTAGGAGCTCTCGGATGTCAAGATCGTAGTATATGCTACCAGGCAGCCTCAATTCCAAATCAGCAGGCACCCCGGCAGCATCCAGTGCTTTGCCCCAGGTTATGTCGTAGTAATCTCGGCTGACCGAGGCGAACTGCTCCGTTAAACCTTTCTCGGTCACGTCCACTCCCAGCTGGTATGCTACTTTCTTTTCGGCTTCGGTCGCCCCCTTGGCCAACTGAACGTTCCTCTGAGCTAGCTTGGTAGTCTCTCTGGCCTTTTGGAGTTCGGCTCGAAGTTCCTTCATAAGCGCTTTCTAAGAAGCCAGATTAGTTTAAATCTCATTTAACAGCTTGCATTGGGCTTCTGCCTAGCTTTCAGCATTTTGGAGGCCAACATTGAGGCTATTCCTTTCTTAGGTCACCTCTTTGAGCTGCTCAGAGATTTGAGTGAACTCCTCTTTTAAGTTGCCCAAAGTTTTTTCAGCCTCGGACCGAGAGTGGGCCTCTGCTTGGGCTTCGACATATGCCGTTCTGTTCCACTCTTCGGCCACGAAGACTTATTGGGTAATCTACATAACAATGTAAGAAGGTTGGCATAAAATAAGCAAAAAATTACATGACAACTGAAGAGTTGGATAAGTTCACTTACCATGACCAGGTCCCTCTTCAGGGACATGAAAATTTCATACTGGCTAAAGCGTCTGTATAACTCCATGTCTCAAGAGAGGAGCAATGGTTGTTCCAAGGCTTCAGCTACCAGCCCTGCTCTTTCCCCATCGTAGTTTATGATGGAGGTCTCCTAAGAAAAATGAGCACCATCCAGCTCCAATCCGGGAGACCACGTGTGTTGCCCTCGGCGCACGTCAGCCGTAGGAGGCTCCTCCCGACTCTCTATGGATGAGGCCCTCTTGCTCCTTTGGTCCCTCACCACCTTTTGTTGCTTTGTGGCTTTTGGGGGCACCACCACCTCCCTCTCCTTAGGTTCGAGAGGTCTCTTTTTCTTCAGGTCCGGTACTGGCTTTAAGCCGAGATCAGGAACCTAAGGTGGTGGTGGAGGCAAATTCACCACGGGTCAGAAAGTCCTAGTCCCTTTGGGCTCAGCCTTCTCTGGACTTCAGCAAAGCTTTTAAGTCCGACATTTCTTCTTCCGAAGAGTCCTCTGGAAGAGTGGTTATCAGAACGGGGGGATGGACACTGGACTGCTTGTCAATCTCCTCCTCAAAATCTGAGGATGGTATCACCTGAACCCCCCCCTGAGGCTTCTCCTTCAAATTTGAACATGTCTATTTGTTTCTCTAGCGAAGAGGACGAAGAGCCAACCCTCTCGCCTACGACCGCTGGTCCAAAGGGGACTTGTTGAACTGGTTGGATCAGTAATGGCACAGCCTGTGGATTTAGGTGTGGAACGGGTTCAAGATCGTATGGCGCTAAGAAACCACGCAAAGTGACGTCTATTCGCCAAAGCCGATGATCACCTTAGGTAATGGTGTTGCCGACTAGCTAAATGTCGGTTGCTTTTGGTGTGTAGCCGAGGATGAGGAGAACGGACCGGAGCTGTCCGTCTTCATTCACAAATATCTCCAAGCGTAATAAATAATTAAGTGCAGCGGTGTTGGTAAGGCTAAGCCGAGGAGAAGTATGCTCTTTATCTGTAAAAAAGATAATAAAAAAATAAAAAAAAAAATAAAAAAGAACTTGGTCAGAAAACTGGTAGATGACAACATAAAGAAAAAACAGATTATGAAGAATGAAGATCCTAAGCCTACTGTTAGAGATCCTAAGTCTAGGAAGTCACACCTGGCTCTCCTGGCTGGGTCGAACAATGTAGACCGTCATGCCATGCGCCCGAGACGATTAGATTGTCGTCTTTCATCCCTTTATTTAATTTGGGAAGGCAGGAGAGAAGTCTAACGGTGTCGGATCGGGATTTAAGGTAATATCCTGCCCCCTTTTGGCTATGACACTCGTACATATGTACCAGGTCACGCCAGGTCAACCCTAATCCTAATTGTAGGTTCAAGGCATCAATGGCTCCTAGGATCCTAAAGGTATTAGGCGCGCATTGCTCAGGAGAGAGTCTATGGTTGAAAAGGTAGTTCAAGGTGATGGAACCCATTGGAAAGGTCATTCCCCCTTCGATGAAGGCTATCATTGGGATTATGAACTCTTTTCGGTCCGTTAACATCCACTTCGGAGGGCAATACCTCAGATTTACCCCCTGCGGTATACCGTAAGTCTGCTTAAATTCCTCTATCAACGCAAGACTATCGACGAGGTATTGGAATCTACCCATTTTTAAGGAATAATTGAAGCAGTAACCGGGAAATCGGGGTTTCGAAGGTTGAAAATCCTGGCCGAGAAGAAAATAGTGGATTAAGGATGTCGAAACTTACACAGGCAGAATTGAAGAATGATCTCTGAACTCGAAGTGGACTTTTAGCAGATTCTGGGAAGAAATAAGACAGAAAATCAAAGAAGCTTGAAGGATTTTTGAATGCAAGAGTTCGCTGGGTATTTTGAGGGTGCGTAAAGTAAAGAAAAATAACCTCCTTTGAGAGCTTATATACAGGGGCAAGTGAAAGGATGTAGTTCATCCCGTCCAAATCCCGAAGAACAGCCCTGTCCGTTGGATCAATGACCCACCATTGGATGCAAAGGACAAAATGCCGCCTGGAGTAATTAATACAACGCTTTGGAAATACGGAAATGACAGCGACAATGATGTAGCGCTTGCATCTATGCCTGCACAAGTGCCAGCTTGAATATTTATGTATTCTTTTCAAACTTTTCCTTCTTTTCATTGCGTAGCACGTCAAAATCTTACTTTTTCTCCTTGGATACGAGGGAAATATTAAAATTTTGAGGGGCTATTGTAGGGGGAAAGGCCCAATCTAACGTAGTGGGCCTAGGCCCCATTTGGGGACTACGATGCGTCTTAAGAGAAGGAGGTGATATGGTCAAGGTCCACCTGGAAGAAGAATACCCGGAAAAGAAAGATGGGTACAATCCAAAGAGTCGTCATCTGTTCGAAAAGATTCTATTCCTCGAATGTGAATAGTATTGATCAATTGAACGTGTAGAAGGTCCAAATCATCTTCCGAGCATTCCTATTGATCAAGATAAGCTCTGAGTATATATGGAGACGATAAGAATGAGGAAATATCTAAAGGAAAAGCTGCTACCATCGTATTAAATGCACTGCAACAACTTTTCTAGCCGTATTTATATGGAGAAGACCCCTGAACAGGGTAACCTCATCTACCACCACTCACAAAAAGCTGGGGAAGATACATGACATGACATGCACTCAAGTAGGAACTTAGATGAAGAACAAGTGGACGATGGAGATGAAGGAGGACGATGTTATATAAAGAAAAAGGACTCCTAAAAGAGAGGAGGGCGATTTGTAATTAGAAGAACTGTAACCTATATTCAATTTATGAGAAGTCTCTTTGGACTTGAACTCAATTAGTCTTTACGTATACTTTTATATTGGTTTATACTTGCATGCCATAATCAATCGTTGTTAGCTCCATAGTTAATATAGCTCTATCACCCATGTTCTACAAATTCATTGTTCTTTGGCTTGGGCCACAAATCCAGACTCTACAATATTATTAGGTATAAAATGTAAATTGTCCATTTTTTTTATTATTGTGCAGCACCCTTTTTTTTATTTAATTGTTCATTTATTCTAGACTCTTTAGTTTTTGTACTTAATAACTCATTTGAATGAATATTTATGATATGGTTCCACATTTGATTCTAAAATTAAGAAATAAAACTCTTTAAAAATAAATAATTTAGGACACAGCGCAAAATTGAAATTCTAATTTGAGTTTCACTTAGTTTCACCTATTATTATTATTATTATTATTATTATTATTATTATTATAGATGCATTAATTTCCTTCAATAATGCCACTCAGTAATTATCATGTGCATAATAATAATAATCCTCAAAAAATAGTGTACCCAAAAAAGAAAATCCAAAAGGGAGATGGCTCGCTCATTAAACCAATAACTAAAATAAATAAAAAATTTCCTTAGTTCACATCGGTCCATTTCAACATAATTCGGTCTATTTGGTCCAATTCAATCTCTCAATTCCATCTAATAATATCAAATTTGTTTAAAAAAATAAAATAAAAAATTTACACAGTACTTGATTAAAGTCAAGCACCATACAAGAAAAAGGATTAAGTAAAATTCCTCCACGCACCTCCAAACACACACACACACACAGTGGAGTACTCTTCCACTCTCTCCAAAATTCTTTCCTTTCCTTTCTCTGCCCAATTCACATTCCCAAACCTTCTCTCTCTTCCCTCTTCTCTCCAAACGCGAATAGTAGTACCACAAGACTGCCATCGTCGGATATAGTAAGAACCCATGTGAGGTTTCTATCTGTTAGCTACCCATATGACAGTGAATATAGAAATGTTATTATATCATATTCCAATTACTCATTGGTAGAATTGACAGGGCTGATCTGAAGAATCCCTGTCTGAAAGTACTCTCCATTGGATATTATGTATTCAGGGTCTTTGATGGATTGAGAAGATTGAACTAATGGTGTCTATGGCAAAACCTAAGTTTAAACAAAAGCAACAAAGGACAGACAAGTTTGTCTTGCTAAGAAGTCCCATAACTTGTTCTGGCTTGCTTGTGTGTGAGGACAATTTTGGTCGATAGTTTTCTAGAATAGAGTTCACTCTAGAGGCTTTGAAGAGTACTCTTACATCCCAGAAAACACATTGTCATATAAAATTATATATCAAGGGGTTCCTTCCCCAGTCTGGAGTTTCTACATTTGACAAAAAAGATAGATTGAATGTAGACCAGCGCTAGGATGGAAATTAAGTAGACTAAAAATTTATGTTCAGACCCCAATGTGATTAATTATGCAGAATTATTAAATTTGAAGGTCTATCACACCAATTCTAAAACAATCCACCTAGATATATAATTCCACCACATTTTTTCATAAACCAAATCAATCAAAGCAATAAATAATCTAACACAGATTTGGTAAGGAAGTGGAAAATCAAAGAATAAACCTCTTCAATGGAAAAGCCAGTCTAAGGACACAAACAATGATTTAGAAAATTTACTATCAAGGAGAAGCTACAATTGGTCAGAACATACATAACCTAGACCCTCTAGATCGAACCCCTTAAATATTTCTACAATGATTTTCTCCATGAACTTCTTGTTCGCTTAAACCAGAACCTTTGACACTCAAAGGAACCTCCCTGAAAATTTGCAACAATGACCCTAATTGGAAAGAGAACTCATCGGTTTCAATCTCTCAAAATAAATTTTCTATAATTTATTAAAAATCACATAGTGCGAAGCTGACTCAAATTTGTACCTCGCAGATTTAGAGTCCCCAAAGAAGATTACTATAATATTAATACTATGCCTGAAGCTTTGAGACTTCATTAACCTTAAAGCTACATGTGTTAGCACATATTAACAACTGGGATTGCACCCCATAACCTCATAGAGGCAATTTACCAAACACATGCTCACATTTACATATGTCAAAGTCTCTCAAATGCCAAGGAAACACACTTTAAAATCAACACATGTAACAACAAAACCCATATGGTTGCTCTCGGAAACCAACCCTCATATACCCATTGGAAAACTAAATAACCAAATCTTTTTATCAAAGCAAAAACTCCCAAACGAAATGAAATTTTCGGATTTTAACAAAACCATTGCTACCTCTAATCTTCCGTTATTCACCATAATCATCATAAAATAGCAAAACCCAAAGGAATTCATAGAAGAAATTGAGATAAAAGCTTAGGTTTTTACCTTGGGTTTAATCCGCTTCAAAATCTCATGGAGTTTTGGCTACTAGTAGAATCAATGGAGACACAATTCTCCCTAACAGGAAGATCTCAACTAGAGAGAGAAAGAAAGAAATGAGGAATGAGATATGAGAGCTTGGAGGTTCGGTCATCTTGGGGATGAAGAAGAGTGAATATGAGAAGAGAGGGGGTGGAAGAGAGAGGCCGCTGAAGGAAAGAGGGTGACGTAGAGTAATTCTGATAGCCCCTACTAATTCCATAACTTTGCTACGAATTTACCACATGATGATTCTTGAGTGATAGAATCATAACCTACTTGGACCCTCCATTACTTTCAACTCGTTAAGTAAACAAGTTGTGCAAAAGTAGTGAAAATTATTGTGACACTAGACTTACTCAATGATGTATTGGAGATTATGGACCACTTGTCAGTCGTCACAAAAATATCTTGGGAAGCAATTTTATCATCTCACCTACCTGTGTATTTAGGTACTCCAAGAAATGATACTCTCTTCTTTCACACTTATAATAGACTCTACCATGAATTTAATCAGTGAACTGCACTATGAATGAGAAAGGAGAGAACACCATTTTTTATACTTCAAAAATACTTTTTTTTGAAATAAATAATAAGAGTACCTAAGAATTACTTGTAAATCACTTAAATGCCATCTCATGCCTTTAATATTAAAAAGAACTCTACAAAAATAATTAACAACCTTATTGAAAATTATAAAATTCCAACTATCTTTTTTTTTTTTTTAGTAGTATTTCTTATTTTTATATCCACATCTTTTTTACTCCTCCGTCTCTAACTTTTCAATTTCAAACTCTAGGATTTTGCTATAAACCTAAATTTAAGATACTTTTAAAAATAGATTAGAAAAAAATGTTAGAGTTCTAGCTATTTTTAAAAGTAATCAAGACAATGAGGCATGTATACAATATAATAGGTATATTGCTATTATTGTAGTGCTTTTAGATTGATTATTTTGTCAGTTTGTTTAAAATAATTAAATTAGATATTTAAATTTAATGTATTTAGATTAATCTCTTATTTTGATTGTTAATAACTATGAATTGGTAATTTTTGTTTCTTTATTTTAATGATATAAAAAATATACTTGTAATTAATTCATAATTAAAATTATGGAAAATCGTGAGCATGATGATGAGTTTGTATCAAATTCTAAACAAACGTTTATTGAGATAGATTTTATAAATTTTGTCTCTGTAAACTAAAATTTCGGCTTTGCCACTAATTACCTGACACATGCACACCGCTAGAAAATGCATTTAAAGTCATAAAAATTCAAAGGATTTCATTCCCCGTGCCAGAAATTGTTTATATCTCATTGACTAACTCGTTGCCCCTAGTAAAGAAGTTGCGTATATTACCTTGACTTCAGTCTTGAAGTAGTCGTAGACTAGTAGTTGTTCTTTTTTGGCTAGGTCTTGAAGTTGTTTATATCTCATTTAACCCCAATCTGGAAGTTGCTCAATAGTCTCTTCTTTTGAAGATAAAGATAGATAAAATGTTAGATCAAGGACTAATGTTGAAACTAAGGAGAGAATAGGATACTTCAATTAATTTTCTTGAATTGTCCTTATTATAGGATACCTTCTTAGTTATATTCACACGATCTAATCTAACTACGGTGGCAACTCTAGAAATTTTGTTCAGCAGGGTCTTTAAGAAATTTGAACCAAACAAAGTATAATAAAAAAAAAGAATTTGAATATATTGAGTTATCAACCAAAAAAAGAAAAAAAGAAAAGGCAAATACATAAAGTTTTACAATTTTCTTCTAAGTTTTCATATTTTAACACCATTATAATATAGTTTATTATCAATTGTCATTATTTATTGTTAATATTGGTAAGTGTAGCCATTTCATTTCATTACTCCCTCTGTTCCACTTTTTTTGTCCTGTTTGAAAAGTCAAACTTTTTAAGGGAACATCATTTATTGTCTTGTCTACCTTTTAAAAATGTATAAGTTTCTAAAACTACCCTTAAAAAAATTTATCAAAAAATTGAATTAGTAAATTAATAGGGGTATAATAGGAATATTAGTAAATTAATGACTTTTATTTTTAGAAACAAGACAATATTTTGGGACATCTCAAAATGGAATAGAAGACAAAAAAAGTGGGACGGAGGGAGTAAGTTTGTATAACATTTTTAATTTTTATGAAGTTTTCATCATCTATTTGTCATTATCTTTAAAAAAAAATTTCAAATTAAATAACAAAACTCAACCCATTGTCACTGTATTAAATTGGCCCACACAGCCACATTCATCCATACATAAATAATACACTAAGTATCTACATAACTAATAAAATGCTTAAACAATTACTAATTTTACTATTTTGGTTCTTGAATCACTAACTTCACAACAAAAATTTATTTAACATGATAATAATATACACACATGTAACAAACCCTCCGTATTTTCTAATTATTAAATTATATAAAGTTATATTATATTTGTAGTACACAACACACATTCACATGCATTACAATTTACACAAATAACATAATAATAATAAAAAAAAAGAAATAACAGACACAATCAGTATTAGACACATACTCACACACATATAACATAAATTTATAATAAAAAGAGATATCTACGACTTACAAACATTCTCTTTTTACTCTTAGAGAGACCTGTGATTTATGTTGTTGTTTGATTTTGGGTTGGGGTAATATGTGGTTAGGGTGTGCAAAATTTAAGTCAAAGTATACATACATATCTTCAAGGGTAAATTATTCTAATAAAAAAAATTATATATAAATTTTTTTTTAAAAAAATTCAAGTTAGGAGGTTCAATTGAACCCCTAAGCATAAAGTAATGCTGCCCATGGATCTAAGTCTTAATTAAAATCAATTTTAAAAAAAAAAACCTGATTTCCAAAAGTATCCTTACTTTGTAATTATATTCCTGAACATCATGGAGACTCAATCCTGTTATCTTGACTCCCATTGAATAGCTTAATACACCAATCGTCGGAAAATTTATTTTTCACTCAATTCTCACAACCCCCACCCTCATTTTTGTTGCTTTCCATTTCTAATACAAACAATAACAACATGGAAGCACAATATTTATTTATGCTTATTATGCTTTGATTTTTTCTATTGACCTTATAAAAGTTGTGGATACTGTTACTTTTTGTAAATTTAATCCACTTATTTTTATTTTAATTGATTTCTAAAATAATAATGACACCACCAATATCGATATTTGATCCTAGGCCAATCCCTAGTGAGTCTCGAGTTTGAAGGGATTAATGGAATTGCCACCAATAATAGGATTTTTCCGATGTGATTTGCTACCTAGCGCATAATTCATCTTAATACCAGCCTAAGGCCTCATTTTATCACAAATTGGGTAATAAAGATTTGAAGAATTATTGAAGTAGAGTTTTTTTTTTTTTTTTAAGAGATAATTTCTACTTATGACATCTGTTTTTGATAATTTCTCTTTATTATCAAACCAAGATACTAATTGGTTTTTTTAAGTATAGGCATATATCAAACTCCAAATATCTTATGTCATGATAAGAGACTTTACTAATTAAACTAATCGAAACCATATTAAAGTAGATTTGAGTGTTCATTTACTAATGGTAAAGGAATTAAGCATCCCATAACATCCTCTGATAACAATTAACAAGACAGTGTATTGATTAAATAATAACAAATATGCACACCAAAGTACAATGGGTTAGTGTCCCTTGATTGTGTGTGTCTAATGTCCGCTATTTGTAACCTTAGTTTACAACTACAAAGGTTAGGCCCAGTTATACTTTGGTTATGTAATGTATTATAAACCCAGTTTAAAATACTATTATTATTTTCGTGTGTATTCTAATAAGTATTTTTGTTTACTCAAAAAAAAAATAGTGATACTTCTCCTACATTGATTGTGTGTGTCTAGTGTCCGTTATTTATAACTTCAATCTACAACTACAAAAGTTAGGTCATTTTATAGTTGTACTTTGATTATGTAATGTATTAGAAATTCGGTTTAAAACACTATTATTATTTTCTTGTGTGTTCTAATAAATATTACTATTTACTTAAAAAAAAAAAATAGTACAATGGACTAAATTGCTTAGCAACGTCATTTTGTTTCAGTATGGTGTTGTGATTGTTTAGGAGCCTGGATATATAGGGTCCAATGTTTGGATGGGTCTAAGGCCCATACCGTGATAGTAATACGAACAATCATCCGTTGGGCTTGTAGTCTCAAGTCACGATGGGAGCGGTGGGTTGAGCCTCTAGCGTGCTGGGTTCAAGGTTGTTCGAAGTAGGCCTATGGACCCAGTGGTTAAAAAAAAAAAAGATGCTACGTCTACAATAATTTTACAACATTTTTACAACAAATCACAGGTGGTTAGTTGTTATTGGTTCAAATTTGAAACTAACACTAAGATTACTTTTTTGCCCTAACAATAACAACTAATAACAACCTGCCACTTAGGAAATGTTGTAAAAATGTTGTAGAAATGTTGTAGACATAGCATTTCTCTAAAAAAAAACAGAACACAAGGCTTAAAATAATGTTGTCACGTGACAGCAATGGACCCAAATATTTCACATTTTAAAACAATTAAAATTAAACCCTAACATATTAAAATATGGAAAATCTAATTGGTGCGTCTAATCCAATAAATTAAACTAGCCACTGAGCACATGTGTGCTCAGAGGCTCATTTTTTTTTTTTTTTTTTTTTTAAGATAGTAATTTTTATTCATTATAATTTGGATGAACGCATGCTATTAACTTTTATTTTATTTTCTTTATCTCCAAATATATATATATATATATATAAAATGTGAGAAAATTATTGGAATAACCAATTTATTCTCTTCCTTGTTATCAAAATCAAGGTTTTGAATTCTGTTTCAAATTGACTATTGAAACAAAATATTCTAATATCGGTGAATCATTTCAAAATTATGCACCACACACATATATATAATTAATGAAAAAAAATTATTATTACTTATTAATATTATAGATAAATAAATTATAAAAATTAATGAATTAAATATAATATTCAAAAGAAGGGGTCAGATTTTTTTTTTAATTTTTTTAAAGAAAAATATTAGTTATTCCATAAATACACTAACATGCTAGGGTACGTATATGAAAACTAACAACCTTCAAGAGCTTTCCTTTCAAATCATTTTTCCCATTCCAAAGTCCCACCCACCTGACCTCCTCACTTTGCCATTACATTTATGACTTCTCTACTTGGATGCAACCATAGTAATCTCAAATCACTCTTGGGTTAAGACCTCATTATGGTGAAGTATAAAAGAACTAACACATCGTTAGTGAGGGAAGGGTGACTCGAATCCAAGAGTCAAAATACACTGCATAATGGAGTCTTGTTGACCTAAGGCCTCAATCACTAGGCCACCAATTGCATCGGTACGTTCATCTCTAATTACTACTTTCGTTGGTAATTTTCTAGGAAAGAGGCTACTCTAGACTATCAAAGGTCTTACATTCCAGAAAATACTTTTTTATGTCATAAAAATTTAAAGGATTTCATTCCCTATGCTAGAAGTTGTTTATACCTCATTTACCCTAGTCTTGAAGTTGTTTGTTTATATCTCATTAACCTCAATCTAGAAGTTGCTTATAACTCATATTCTGAATATGAGTTATAAGCAACTTCAAAAGTTATACTTAGGTCATTAAAAAAATAAAAAAATAAAAAAATAAGTTAGAACAAGGAAATGTTGAAAGTTCGTAAGAGGGAATAGGATATTTCAATTAAATTTCTTGAATTTCACTTATAATATTTTCTAAAAAATTTCATGACGTATCCTTGCTTCTTAATTATATTCACACTGTCAAAGTCTCAACTCTCAATTATAATCTATGTTTTTAAAACCGGATTTCCTGAAGTATCCATACTTCTTAATTATATTTCTGAACAACATGGCCTATTGTCTCCCATTGAATAACTTATACACCAATCGGTCAAGCTATTTATTTTTCTATCAATTCTCTCCCATACTCTGCCAAATGCATCTCACCACCCCACCCTCATTTTCATCACTTTCCATTTCTGATACTACAGTAATTAGTAACTACATGGAGAAACAATAATTTATTTATGTTTTGTTGTGCTTTAATTTTTTCTAAATACTTTATAAAACTTTTTCAAAAAAAAGTATTTTATAAAAGGGGGGTTTCAGTTAACTCAACTGATAAAATCTCTTATAATTAAATAAGAGATCTGAGATTCAATTCCCGCTTATACCAAAAACCGATTGGTATCTTAGTTTAATAATAAAGAGTACAACCACACAACCATTAGAAGTGGATGTCATAGGTTAAAACTCTATATTAAAAAAAATATATGTAAATTCCATTAAACTCCCCTAAAGTTTGGACAAATACCACTTAGGTCCAAAACATTTTTAAATTAACCAATAAGGTCCCTAAAAGACAGCTTAATCCCTAACACCCTTAACACCGTAACCCCTTCATTACTCATTTTTCTTTCTCTCACTCAGACTTGTCTCTTCTCTCTCGTCCCACTCATTCTCTCTCAAATCTCCCTTCTCTATCTTTTCTTTCTTGTCCCTTTGTTTCTCTCCATTCTCTCTCTCTCTCTCTCTCTCTCTCTCTCTCTCTCTCTCTCTCTCTCTCTCCAATTTGACCCACTCTTTCTCACGGATGTTCATCAGTCGAATCATTAGGTACCACTGAATCGTTGTGGGCAATTTTCCTTTGGCTAGCATTGATCAAGATAGCCTGAGGTCAGTTTTTTAGCATATACAATGGTGGTTTTCATCTAAATGTTTGTTGGTGCTCCGATCTTTAATAGGAAAAAGAGAATATCAACCACACAAGCATGTAAAAATGAAGAAGATCTCAATATTATGAACCAAATCAGAGCCAACACAAACCAAATTTGGGTTAAAAATCGTTAGATCTAGGTTCAAATTGAAGCCAACTTGAAAAAAAAATCTAGGCAAATCTTGGTTCGAAAGCTTTCATATCTGGGTTCGAATCAACTGAATCGGCTAGAGCCACTTCTAATATGGGTGGATTTGCAATGTGGGTGGTTGTGGCTTCTAATGTGGTGGTTGGTTTGCTAATTTTTTGGATTTGAGTTTTGTTGTAAGACTTGGGTTTAGTTGTGGGTTTGGCTAGGATTTGTTTGAATTTTTTGGATTTGAGTTTTATTGTTGTGGGTTTGGTTGGGATTTTATTTTATTTTAATTTTTTGGATTTGAGTTCTATGGTAAGATTTAGGTTTTGTTGTTATGGCTTTGGTTGGGATTGGGTATGGGTAAAATTGGAGCAGATTTAAGGTTAGAGAGCGATATAAGTGAAGAGTGGTATGAAAGAGGGAGAGGAACGAGAGAGAAAAGGCTAGAGAGAGTTAGAGAATTAGTAGAACGAGAGAAAAGAGACAAATCTAATTGAGGAAAAGAAAAATGAGTAATGGAGGGGTTACGGTGTTAAGGATTAAGTTGTCTTTTAGGAATCTAATTGGTTAATTTTGAAATATTTTGGACTTGAGTGGTATTTGCCCAAACTTTAGGGGAGGTTAATGGAATTTACCCAAAAAAAATAAGTACTTTATAAAAGTTGTGGCAACTGATACTTTTTACAAATTTAATCCAATTATTTCTATATAATTAATTTATAAAGTAATAATAATGCCACCAATGTTGACATTTGATCCCAAACCAAACCCTAGTGAATCTTGAGTTTGGAGGGATAAGTGGATCCACAAATAATAGGATTTTTCACGTGTAATTTTCTACCTAATGTCTAGTTTATCTTGTTACCAACCTAGCATAGCATATAAGGTTGTGTTCTATCCCAAATTGGGTAACAAAGTTTTGAAGAATGATTGAAGTAGGTTTGAGCGTTCATTTACTAATGGTAAAGATATGAGGCTTTCCATAACATCCTTTTAACAAAGTTAAAATATTTTAGTTATCCTTGAACTTTAACGATTCAAAAGACAATTTATTGATTAAATAATAATAATAATAAATATGCACACTAAAGTATGAAGGGGTCAATTGGCAATTGCTTAGCAACACCATTTTCCTATCAGTTTGGTGTTTTGATTGTAAATTGATCAAAAATGAGATAAATAGCATTGGTATATTATTGGACTTACATTGTACTTGAACTTGAGGAATCATGGGCTGGGCTTGTAGTCTCAAGTTGCGACTGAAGAGTTAGGTTGAGCCTCAAACGTGCCAGGCAACTTTACTAATGGCTCGGCCACAATGCGTGGTTAGGTTTTAGCTAGACCATCTGAACATAGGGTCTGATTCGTGGGTGGTTGGGCTTGAGTGTGAGGGGTTTAGATGAGAGAGGTTGGAGGAGTTTTGTTGAGAAGGATATATGGGTAAGGTTTCAGAGATTGGGTTTTAGTGTGGGCTTGGTTGGTTGGGTGAGAGTTGAGTGGTCTTGTGGCCATTTAGTTCATCGTTGTGTGATTGGGTCTAACTGCTATTTTGTGGTGAGTTAATTACAACTTATATACATGTGGTTTGACCGAAATTTAAGTTGCTTACTTGTGATTTGAAATTTGACACTTTACCCATCTAAGATTAGCTCAGTTAGGCTTTCGTAACCCACTTCTATTAAAAATGAAACTAAATATGTATTTTTACTCTTGTTTATGTTTCTCTCCCCTCAAAACTAGTATATACAACTAAAAAGTAGTTTGGATTTTCTTTTTTTGTGTGTTTTTGAGAAGTATCCCTCAAGGAATCCTTTATGACTAAAATTTTATCAAGCATCCAACTTTGCAAAGAAAACATTCAAATTTAGTTTTCCTAAATCGAATCTTAAACTGATTTTAATCCCAAGTCCAAATTTAAAATATATTTTAAAAAAGGGAAATGATATGTCTACAACATTTCTACAACATTTTTACAACAAATCCTAAGTGGCATGTTGTTATTGGTTGTTATTATTGGGGCAAAAGAGTAATCTTAGTGTTAATTTCAAATTTGAACCAATAATAACTAACCACCTGTGATTTGTTGTAAAAATGTTGTAGAAATGTTGTAGACGTAGCATTTCTCTTTAAAAAAAGAAACCTAGTCGGTTCATCAAACTCTCCAACACCAAATCGACTTAGGATTCCTATTTCCAAACTCCCAAGTCCACTAGCCCTTACTCCTTTGATTAGCTTTCAATCGCAAAAATATTCTGAGTCTAGGAACAATTAGAAGCAATTAGATGAGCGAGAAACAAGTTAGAAAGATAAATTTGTAGGAGAATCTTAAGAACATGGAATGGCCTCTCTGCACCAATGGTTGCGGCTTTTATGGATCTGTGGAGACATAAAACCTGTGTTAGATTTTCAAAGGGAAGAACTCCCCAAGACAGCCAAAGAAGACAAGGAACCCCAACAAGTTTTAATGAAGATGGATCTTTCACCATGTGCTAATGGTTGCGGTTTCTTTGGAATGGTAGACACAAGGAACATGTGCTCAAAGTGCTACAATGACTCTCTTAAAGGAGAACTTGCAGACAAAGTTATAGAGAGACGCTACTACAGCGGCTGTGGTAATGTTTGTTATTAATTTTTACAAAACTTTCACTTTTTTATCTTTTTTTATTTATTTATTATTATTTATGTTTTTTACATTTTGAGAAGAGAGAAACATAAAATAGAGCAAAAATATATATTTAGCTCTATTTTTAATAAAGGTAGGTTAGGAAACTTCAAGTGAGTTAATCTTATATGAGTAAAGTGTCAAATTTAAAACTAGGAGTAGATAACTTTGATCAAATCATACAAGTGGAAAGTTGTAATTGACACTAAAATTTCAAACTTATCTTCAGCCAACATGACTCGGACTGCACCTCTGATCAGTAGCCTTTATTAGCATTCTTTCTGGTCATGTGCCGCAATCATCTCCATCTACAGTTTTTCAAACCACACTCATGATCAGTAGACCCCACTGTATGATCAGCACCATGCTTCGCATTTGGAATTGACATTTATTGGCTTTCTTTCTTGTCAAGTGTCTCAGTTTGAGGCTTCAGAATTCTGCAAAACGATGCTGGAAAAAGTGCCTTAAGTGAGGATTCTAAAGCTAGTAACAATTTTAACAGCATATTGAAAGTTGTGACTCTACAATTATGACATTTTTTGAAAGTTTTAACTCTTCAATTATGACCTTTTAATGGTGCTCTTTCATTGTGTCTTCGTTGTCCATTTTTAAAATCATATTCAATTTTTTGTTTGTGCAGAATATTTGAACACTCATAATAAATTCTGAAATTCTATAGAATTGTTATATGTAGAATTCAAACTTTGTTATATCTGAACTTTGAAAAGAGAGTACGGTTTGCATCCTTAAAGATGCTAAACAAAGGGAATGCTATCTCAAGCACTTTCTTCCTATCTAGCATAAACTTTTGTAATAGTGATATTGCAACTGGAGGACTTTATCTGGCCCGGTTGAGCAGGCTTTTCATTTGAAGCAATCTGCCTTTCGGTGAATGCAGGTTGCTTTGGAGTGGGCAGATCCAGAATCTCACTATTAAGCATTGAAATTATAGTCGACACAGTTGGCCTGTCTCTTGCCAATTCTTGCACACACAGCAGTCCCACATGTATGCATCTCAACATCTCTATTTGAAAGCAAGGATCCCATATTGTTGGGTCTACCAAAGCCATTATGTTGTCATCATTCCACAATTTCCATGCCTGAAAGATGACAAGTGTGAAAGACAAAATTTTAAGAGACTGATTAGCTGAGCTTTAAAGAAAAAGGATAATGAGTCAGATGGACCTACAAATCCTACAAGGCTCAAGTAGTAGTGTTGATCATCATAAAAGCAAGTGGTTTTTCTCCCACTAACAATCTCAAGTAACAACACACCAAAGCTAAAAACGTCTGATTTCTCTGAGAAAATACCTTCCATTGCATATTCAGGAGACATATATCCGCTGCATTTGAAAAATGAAACATATCCTCATCATTTGAGCACAAATAGTGGTGTTATTTTTTAAAAATTTAATTTCAACAAAGCTCTTACTATGTCCCGATGACCCTTTTAGTATTGGCTTGATTTTCACTGCCTCCAAAAATTTTAGCAATTCCAAAGTCCGATATTTTTGGATTTAGCTCTTCATCTAACAAGATATTACTTGCCTTTAGATCCCTATGAATAATCTTCAGTCTAGAATCCCTATGAAGGTAGAGTAGGCCTCTACTAATTCCTTCAATAATGTTGAAGCGTTTTTTCCAATCAAGGCATTTTTGGTTGAGTGGATCTAAATCAATAGTGAACAAAAGAAATAATAATGAGATAAGAGTAAGTTTGTATATAGAGGTCATGGGTTCAACACATTGAGTATATAGAAACCAGATTTCTAGATTTTTAGAGTTATTCTATTGATGGGCCTAAAAGGAAGGGAATTTAAATGTACTAACCAAAAACAATTGCGTCCAAACTTTTGTTTGACATGTACTCATAGATCAACATCTTCTCTTCTCCCTCAATGCAGCAGCCAAGAAGTCTTACAAGATTTCGATGTTGCAGCTTAGAGATCACAAACACCTCATTCATAAATTCTTCAAGCCCTTGTCCAGAGGATCTTGACCGTCTTTTTACTGCTATTTCCTGTCCATCATGCAACTTTCCCTAGCAAAAGAGACAACAAATATAAGTACTTACCTGTATGATTTAAAGAGGAACTAATTAAGGCTACTAGAGCAACCATTACCTTATAGACTGTACCAAAGCCACCTCGGCCAAGCATATTAGCTACATGAAAGTGGTTTGTTGCAGTTGTCAATTCTTCCAAACTAAAAGTTGGTAGCTCATGGAGCTTAACATCGTTCAGGTTTTTGGATGGTAAACTCTCCCCGCTTTTAGTTTTCCTTGCTGTTGCAAATTTTAATAGTAAGCTATGCATCTAGCAATTTCTAGTTCCTGTTGCTAATGATAGGGCATATTACCTCTTTTTTCAGTCATCCATCTCCATAAGAAGTATGCAATGCTGGGAATGGCCATTGCTCCAATAATCATTGTAATTGTGATGACTACTTTCAAATTTCTCTCTTTTTCTGTGTATCAGAACAAGTTTCAAACTAATTGTGTCAAATTTGAGAAAATAAATCTATATAATATCTAAGAGTGAAGCTAATCCTAAGCTTCTGTTGAATCATATCACATCAAAAAATATAAAAATATTAATGTATGCAATAAATTTTGCAACTCTATCATTGTGTCATATCATCATCATTGTGTCATATCATCCAGTTCCAAAACTTGTCCCCATAAGAATTAAAGTCTCTCTAGTCTAATGGATGATCATAAGCATAAGAGTATACAATGCTCAGAGAGAGAGAGAGAGAGAGAGAGACCTTACCAAATTCCAAATAAGACAAACGAATATATATATCCAACCCACCAGTGGAGAATTTTTGCAGGTCAATTAGGTTTCCCCTCCATGACATACAACCAATGCCAGTATCATATGCATAAGCTATACAAGAACAGTTCTCCAAGCACTGCTTTCGACAATCATCTTTACTTCCATATGACCACTCTGCAAAGTCTGGCACTTTGACCATCTCCAGTTTCAAAAACCCATCTGCTTTTCCTCCTCCGTCACACTGCAATGGTATCCTCCTCACACATCCACTCATCCAATTACCTCTATTCCATTCCTCAACAATCTTTGGCTCAAACCCTTTCAAACAACTGCAGATTGGTGAACTCAGCGCATAACAGCTTCCAAATGCCCCACAGGTGCCATAAACATCACATTCATTTGCCGGAGCGACCCCAAGAACCTCCCAATCCTCCTTCTCATCATCCCAATGTATCACCATTGAATTTCCTTGTGAATCTAGGAAATATTTCGACAAACCTATCGCGTTCGAGTAAGCGACGGTTGCATAAACTGTCTCTTCTTTATCATATACTATGGAGAATCCACTATGATAATCTGGAATCCAGCTCGGTGCTCCAGTAAAGAACTGACCATTCCATGGACCAATCCGCCAATATGGATGACCGTCTTTCCAAACGAAACCTTGGGGAATGTTTTGTGGATTAATTCCTCCTAAGAATCTTCCAGTGGATGGATCAGAAGGGCTCTTCCATGATGTCAGTTGTCCTTTCTGATTTGTCCTTAAATTAGTAGTAAATTTCATCCTTGGCAAGACTGTATCACAAGGATGCTGAAAACTCTCCCATACTATTGCTTCTGTTGTGTCAACTTGCAAAACAAGGTTTCCGGAATCCAACAAAGTGGCACTTGAATTTGGTACAGAGTTTGAAACATTTGATGACCACAGAATCTCTGCCTGTCCATTTAGTACCACAAGATTTCCATCCTCACATATAGTAAGTACCCCAGAAGAATCATTAAGGGGTCTGTCTCTGTTAGCTACCCAAACGACACTGAAATAAGTGACTACCGAAATCTTATTGTACCATATGCCAAGGTAGCGGTTGGTAGAATTTACAGGGCTGAAGAATCCCATTCTGAAAGAACTCCCACGGGAGATTATGAAATCGGGATCTTTGATGGATTGAGAAGATCTAATGGTGTCTAATGCAACGCCTAAGTTTAAAAAAAAGCAACAAAAGACAGACAACAAGCTTCTCTTGCTAAGATATCCCATGACTACTTGTTCAGACCAACTTGTGTGGGAGTGTAAGGATGCAGAACAGGGAGGCCATGTTCATCTAACACATCGCAACTTTGGTAATTGGTTGTCTTCTAGGAAAGACGCTACTCTAGACTTTCAAAAGTCTTACATCCCATGATCAGTAAAGTGTATGCATGGTTAGTTTCAAAAGTGAGTTAATAAGGTGTAAAGGAAAAGGAAGGTTCAGATTAAGAGATAAGGAAATAAAGAAGTGAATGGTCTTTAACCACGTGGATGGTCTGATTGTTAAAGCATAGAATATCTGGTAGTGAGTTAATAAGGTGTAAAGGAAAAGGAAGGGTCAAATTAAGTGATAAGGAAATAAAGAAGTGAATGGTCTTTAACCACATGGATGGTCTGATTGTTAAAGCATAGAATATCTGGTAGATATTTGAGTCTTGTAGATATTTGTTAAAGCATAGAATATTTTGTAGATATATATCTATATAATAATAGGTGAAGCAGAGAGAGTGTGAAATTGCAATTCCAAATTAGAACTCTAATTATGTGTCACGTGTACACACCAATTAGAACTATAAGAAAATCCAATTAGATTATAAATTGGATTTTAATTGAAGTCTAATTTTTTACCATGTGTCTCATTTAATTTTTAATTATTGTTTCAAATGAATTATTGAGTACAAAAACCGAATAGTTGATCAAATCCAATTAGACATTTCCATCAATTTTTTTTAATTTTTGTGCAAAATAAATTATTGAATACAAAAACCAAAGAGTCCAATAATAATGAACCTTCAAATAACCAATCCTATCTACTCAACTAAAATGACCACATCAATAGTCTCACAAGGTGCCCGTGCATCTTCAAATCCTATCTACTCAACTAAAATGACCACACCAATAGTCTCACAAGGCGCCCGTGCATCTTTAAAGGATATGTCTCATGAAGTTTTTCTTTATCACCTACTCTCAGAGCAATTCAATGGAGGTCATGTCAAAATACTCATAAGATATACTAAAATGACCACACCAATAGTCTCACAAGGCGCTCGTGCATCTTTAAAGGATATGTCTCATGAAGTTTTTCTTTATCACCTACTCTCTGAGCAATTCAATGGAGGTCATGTCAAAATACTCACTAATATCTTATGTTTCATGTGCAAAAAGTTGTAGTTTTATTCTAATTTACGTTAAGTTGGACTTTTTACAGTAATGAATTGCTTTTCTTCGTTGTTCCCCTTATACAGTTAATACTGCATGCCTTACAATAGTAAATAATTCAATATTAATATTTTAGCCTTTTGGGTTTTAATGCTGTGCTCTTTTTTGTTTTTTTTTTTTTTTGGTGAATAAAACATTTGCTCTTCACACCCGCGTATATTCAGGTTCACCTCCCTTTCTCAAAACCCAAAATCCTTCAATATACAGCTCCCCTTCTAGAAATCTGCATTTTACATTTAAATGTTTTGCTTTTTTTTTTTTGGCTAATAAAACCTTTTGCTATTCTTTATATATCAGACACGACTGTTTTACAGGTTCACCTCCCCTTCTGCCAAAGCCAACAACGACAACAACACCGATCTCTTCAACTCCTTGATCTTAGACATCAAATCCTACTCTGGCAATGACCCTCTTCTCCCATGGCTCTGCTATGCCTCTCTCTTTTTTTGTGGGTTGGCTCTTTGTCGGATCGTGTGCCTTACTGATCCATCCAACGACCAATTGGTGAAGGATGAGGGGGCATAAATCTTTTATAGCATTTGATCGCAGACCAAGCCCATTGGTATTGGAGCGAATTGTAAAATCCCTCACAATCCCTCCCTCACAATGCGGCTCTAACGACTCAAACCTATGACCGGGCTCTGATACCACTTGATAGGCCACAAACTGAATGACCCCTTTGTGATTAAACCAATTAATTAATTAGCCCAGTTATTAATTAATCAATTTAACATGCAAACGCGTGGAATCACAAACAAATCACCAATAAACTAAATATGCAGCGAAAATTAAATGACACGGTGATTTGTTTATGAATGGGGAAAACCCTTACGGCAAAAACCCCATCGGGTGATTTTCAGGTCACCGCTCCTGAAACTCCACTATTATCAAATCAAGCGGTTACAAGTAAAGGAATCCCAAGTACCTTACCAACCTATAGTTGAACTTTTACCCCAATACCCAATTGAACTTGATCTGTAGTGACAATTTTCCCTTTGATACACGGCTCCTAAGTACGCGACTAACCAATGCGCAGATCCCAGTACGCGACTTCAAACACCAACTTAGAAGGAGAGGTTAGCTGCAAAGTTCTTCAGTTCATCCTACACGATAAAGATCAGGAAGATGCTTGGTTACAAAACTCTTTGGTACAAATACACAGCAACTTCTTCAGAAAAGATGAACTAGGTCTAAGAACTTCGTCTTTGATCACAAATTGCTTGAACAGAGATTGCCCAATGCTTTTTCAACTTGTGTCTTCTTTGACGGCTCTTAAAACAATCCTTTTATATGTTTAGGGTTTAGAGAAAAGAAGGCCTAAAAGCATATTCAAGGATCCCAAGGAAATCATATCAGAATTCTGATTTTCTTAAATCTCGACAGATAGCAGGTGTCGAGGTAGCCATCGAGAAGGTGTCGAGCTTTAATGAATTTGCACTTCAGCTTGTTTTTTCTTGGACAGACTTGATGACTTCAACACTTGATCTTGAAGTATTAAAAACACCTAGAACTAACCAATTACAAATAGAGTGCGTTTTGTCAAAAGGATTAGCCAATTTACATAAATAAGTGACATATGTTCTTAACAAGTGAAAACACATATTTGTATTGTTTCTTTTCTATCTTTATGCACATGATTCTTATACTTGTATGTAATCTATTATTTCTGTTTCACACAAGATGCCTTGATGAGTTTTGTTTAAAGTGTTTCAGAAATACAGGTTGTCAAAGTCTACTTGCCATAAACTCTTTTCTTGCAAAGTTTTTCAAGAGTTTGTGATAGGATAGATTTTATTATATTCAACAAGTGAGTATGAGTTGAGTGATTTATGACTTCTTTCATATGTTCATTTGTTTGTTGTGATTTTGTCATGGATTGCCAAAGGGGGAGATTCTTAGGACATATGTGTTTTCACTTGTTAAGAACATATGTCACTTATTTATGTAAATTGGCTAATCCTTTTGACAAAACGCACTCTACTTGTAATTGGGTAGTTCTAGATGTTTTTAATACTTCAAGAAACAAGGTTTCAAGATCAAATGTTGAAGTCATCAAGTTTGTCCAAGAAAAAACAAGCTAAAGTGCAAATTCATTAAAGCTCGACACCTTCTCGATCGCTACCTCGACACCTGCTATCTGTCGAAATTTAAGAAAATCAGAATTCTGATCTAATTTCCTTGGAATCCGTGAATATGCTTTTGGACCTTCTTTTCTTCTAACCCTAAACATATAAAAGGATTGTTTTAAGAGCCGTCAAAGAAGACACAAGTTGAAAAAGCATTGGGCAATCTCTGTTCAAGCAATTTGTGATCAAAGACGAAGTTCTTAGATCTAGTTCATCTTTTCTGAAGAAGTTGCTGTGGATTTGCACCAAAGGGTTTTGTAACCAAGCATCTTCCTGATCTTCATCGTGTAGGATGAACTGAAGAACTTTGCAGCCAACCTCTCCTTCTAAGTTGGTGTTTGAAGTCGCGTACTAGGATCCGCGCATTGGTTAGTCACGTACTTGGGAGTCGTGCATCAAATGGGAAATTGTCACTACAGATCAAGTCCAATTGGGTATTGGGGTAAGGGTTCAACTGTAGGTTGGTAAGGTACTTGGGATTCCTTTACTTGTAACCGTTTGATTTGATAATAGTGGAGTTTCGGGAGTGGTGACCTGAAAATCACCCGGTAGGGTTTTTGCCCGTAAGGGTTTTCCGGTTTTTCCCATTCGTAAACAAATCACCTTGTCATTTAATTTCCGCTGCATATTTAGTTTATTGGTGATTTGTTTGTGCTTCCACGCGTTTGCATGTTAAATTGATTAATTAATAACTTGGCTAATTAATTAATTGGTTTAATCACAAGGGGTCATTCAGTTTGTGGCCTATCACTTTTATATATACTTCAGTCTGATGGTTTCAGTGATCGGTAGTCACAGTGTCCTTCACATCTCCCGTTTTTGGCTAATTTGGGTTCCTTTCTATTGTGTGTGTGTGTGTGTGTGTTTTCGTTTTAATTGATATGATGTAGTTGTTTTCATGGGAATATGTATGTATAAATTGATCACCATTTTTTTAGAGGCATGCACTTCTTCTTTGCATCGCCATTTTTTTTTTCCCTTAATTTTATTTATTTATTTATTGTTTTTTTTTTTTCCTGTTTAAATTGAATCATGGGTCGTGAGCAGCTTTTGTGATTGTTGAAAGATATATTATTATGAAAGGAATTTATTTATTATTTTTTATTATTTTTTAACTCTGATTAAAACTTTACTAAAACTTTTAGAAATAGTCAACTGCCATAGGTTGACTCTTGCATCATTCTTGATATTTTGATTTTTTAAAAATTTTAAAAAATAATTAAATCTCTTGGTTATTATCAGCGTTTGTTTTTTTTTTGAAAGATATTATAATAAAAGAATATATTTTAAATTTTTTTCTTCCACCATCTGTGATTAAGGTGGGGTTTGGATCCAATTTTACGTTACATGTTTTGCACTGTAGCGCATTTTCAATTTTTTTTTTTTTTACTTGGATAGCCCATTCCAAAATAAACTCTGAAGTGTTAAAAGAGACAACAATATTGACTTTGCCTTGAAACGTACTCAAATAAACTCAAGGACAGCGTATTAGACATGTCTATAGGGGAAAAGTGCTATCTAATGGCATCTCCACTAAAAACTATGAATTGCAACACACTTTTGATTCCAATATGCTATTCATGTCCAATTTTATTAGAAACTTTTGAAAAAAGTTCCATTAATGTCCCTTTATATATATTTTAAATAATAAAATGCAATATTCTCTTTTTTCTTCACTGGAGCATCACTTAAATAATAAAATGCAATATTCTCTTTTTTTATTCATTGCTTTATCTAATGCTATCCTATGTATGATAAACCAAAAAAAAAAAAAAAAAGACCAATAGCATTACTTAAATAATAAAATGCAATATATATTTTTCATTGTTTTATTTAATTCTATCATCCGATGATTCGTGTGATAAACCCAAAAAAAAAAAAAAAACAAAAAAATTGGCCAATAGCATCATTACAATTATAGAAGTGCTAGTTTGTATATAACAGATTAAGAGATAAGTTTTCAACCAAAAAAAAAAAAAAAAAGATGAAGAGATAAGGAACTAAAGAAGTGAATGGTCTTTAACCACGTTCCCTGATACTGAAAAGGAAAAGGAAGGGTCAGATTAACATTGTGTTTGGTTGGAGTGAATTTAGGGGATGGAAAACATAGGAAGGAAAATAGGGTAAAAAACATTGTTTTCCCCTGTTTGGCAAAAGAGGGAAAATGGGTAAGGAAGGAAAACCGGGAGAAAATTTTCTCTCCCAGGCCAACAAAATTCATCCTCCCAAATCGGGAGGAAAACGCTGGAGAGAAAGTGCTCTCACAGCACTTTTACAAAAATGCCCTCTCCAACGTCTACAACAACCCAGCGCAGCAAGATGAAAGGATGCAGAAAATGACCACCAAACCCAGCACCACCACCAAACACAGCAACCTAGCACAAAAAATTAACCCAAAATCAATAGAAAATTAACCCAAAATTAACGGAAAAACAATTAGAAAACCCAACTCAAAATCATTGCCCAAAATCAAACCCAACCCAAAATTATCATCTATAATAAAAGCATAAAACTCAAATTGTAAAAGAAGAGGAGGAAAGAAAAAAAAAATGAAATTTTTACCGTCAATCACCCTTTTCTTACAATCACAAGTCACAGCACTTTTGTTCACTTCACAATTTCTCCCGAGCCTGGGCCAGAATTTTCAATCAAAAGCCAATGGAAAAGAAAAAAAAAGAAAAAAGAAATCACCCAGATATCATTTTATTTTTTACAAGCCCATGTTCATCCAAAAACTTTAGTCCAAATTCAATCTGGCCATCCACCCCCAACTCCTCACAAAAAAAAAAAAAAAAAAAATGGAGAAGTAGAAGAAAGGGAGGTGGCGATAGAGATAAGAGGAGACATAGACAAGGTGTTAGATAGAGATAAGAGGAGAAAGAGATAAGGTGTAATTATGAATCAGAAAAAAGGAGGAGGGGTTAGGTGGGGGGTAGTTGGGAATTAATAGAAAAAGAGAAGGGAAATACTATTTTAATAAAAAGAATGTGTATAATAGATAAATTGATATTGGTGTTTTGTAAAAATGATGGTGTAAAATATAAAAAATAAAATTTTATGTGTAAAATAGACGGAATTTTTTAAACAAACTGATGCGGTTACTCTTATCACTTTTGCCTCATTTCATCTTATCTTCATAGCACACTAACATCCAGCTGTCCAAGTTCTCTTCTCTCTCTTTTCTTTTTTCTTCAACGTGACTTGATACATTATTGTAATTTTTACATTATAAAAAATAAAAATAATAAAATAAATTTATATATATAATGTGGTAAATTTTATATTATTTAATGAGTGCAAATAAATCTTTTTCTTAGCTATTATGTAACAAGGGTATTAATAGTCAATTTATATAATTTATATTTTCCACCATTTCCTTTTTCTCTCCAACCAAACAAAAGAGTTTTTCACCCTCTTACTTTTCCACCCCTCCAACCAAACACACAAGAGGGAAAACTAAATATTTTCTATCATCCAACTTTTTCATCCTCTCACAATTTTTCATCCTCCCACTTTTCCACCCCTTCAACCAAACGGATTGGAGATAAGGAACTAAAGAAGTGAATGGTCTTTAACCACGTGGATGGTCTAATAAAAGAGGCGTGTTGAAGTGGAATTCATGCTCATTTTTTAGAACCACTACAAGTGAAGGCACTGCAATTTGCAAAGCCAGCCCTCCCCCACCCTACACACACACATATAAATTTTTATTCGGATAGGATTTATGTTGGCTTCGTCAAAGTGCATCAAATAAGGAACTAAAGAAGTGAATGGTCTTTAACCACGTGGGTGGTCTGTAAAAGAGGCACGTTGGAGTGGGGTTCTTGCTAATTAGGGTGTATTTAAATACTGCTTATTTTGCTAAAAATTAAAAAATTATTACTAAAAGTATTGTAAATAAAAGTAAAAGTTAGTTGAAATAGTACAGTGAAGCCCATAAATAGTGCTAAAAAGTATAGTGAAGCTCATAAATAGTAGCAAAAATAATTTAAATAGTGAAATAATTTTCATTTTTCCTTCCTACCCAAACGCACACTTAGAGTCCATTTGATTGGAGGAGTGGAAAAGTGGGAGGATGGAAAAGTGGAAGGATGAAAAATATTTAGTTTTCCCTCTTGTGTGTTTGGTTGGAGGGGTGGAAAAGTGGGAGGGTGAAAAACTCTTTTGTTTGGTTGGAGAGAAAAAGGGAAGGATGGTAAATATAATTTATATAAATTGACTATATCCTTGTTACATAATATGTAAGAAATAGATTTATTTGTACTCATTAAATAATATAAAATTTACCACAACATATATATAAATTTATATTATTATTTTTATTATTTACATTAATGAGGAGTATAATGAGGACAAGAAACAATAGAATGCATCAACTTGATCAGGTCACGTTGAAAAAAAAAAAAAAAAAAAACACAGAGAGAAGGGAACCTGGTCTGCTGGATGTTGGTGTGCTGAAGGTAAGATGAGAATTTGGTTTAGACAAAAGTGATTTGTGGGCAAAAGTCATCAGGTGGGGTAGGTGAGAGGGACATTAGCTCATAAATGAGGGTAGGTGGGAGAGGGGTATTTGCGTAAAAGTGCTGTGACGGTTACTTTTTCTTCCCAGCTTTTCCTCCAGATTTGGAAGGAACAAAAATGTGGGCCTAGGAGAGAAAATTTTCTCCCGGATTTTCCATCCTCTCTATTTTCCTTCCCCAACCAAACGGGTGAAAACAACATTTTCTACCCTATTTTCCTCCTATTTTCCATCCCCTCCTATTTTCATTCCAACCAAACACACTGTTAGACCCACTACAAGTGAAGACACTGCAATTTGCAAAGCCAACCCTCCCCCACCCCACACACACACATATAAATTTTTATTCGGATAGGATTTATGTTTGATTCATCAAAGTGCATCAGTTTTCCTCTAACTATGCAAAAACTGTATTGCGGAACTTGTATCACTATTTGCAATTACGGAGAATTAAAAAAAAAAAATTGTTTTTCAATTTATTACATGTTGTTTATTTAAGATTGCAATGTCTATTGGATAGTATGGTATATTGTTATTCATTTTATTTCTATTTTTTATGATTGAATAGTATCTTGAATAATTGCTACATGTAGTAAACAATGTAAATATATATATATATATATATATGTTCTTTAAAATTTCAAATTTAATAGTTTTTTCGTGAATTGCACAAATTAGTGACTAGTATTCTCTAATTTTGAAGAAAAAGAGAGATACATTAATGTTTTTTCTTTTTTTTTTTCTTTTTTTTTTTCTTTTTGAGAAACAAAGATGCATTAATGTTAGGTTAAGAATATATTCTTTTTCAGAATATACATTTAGTTCAACATTATTCCTTAACCTAACATATATATATATATATATATATTAGTGCTTATCGATATATATTTATTATAGTAATTTATAAAAAAATATTATTATTATTATTACTACTAGCTGCAAACCCGCACGTTGCGCATGATAATTATTTTTATGGTATTTTTTTATTAATTTTTTTTAACAATGTAAAACTAATTTAATAAGGAGTAATGTATTTTGTAATAATATTTTAATTTATTATAGGAATAATCATAAATGCAATATAGGAAAAATCATAAATCATAAATCATAAATATAAATTTTGTCGTACCAAAATGAAAACAATACAATTTTTCTTAGAAATTCAAAAGGCAAGTTAATGAAAATATTCATTTTTTAATAAAATTTATTTATAACATTTTGTGGATCATTAAAAAGAATATAAAATTTTGAAATTATTCTTTTATTTTTAAACAAACTTTCTCAAACTTTATTTTTTTTCTGCGCTTATCAATATATATTTATTATAGTAATTTATAAAAAAAAATTATTATTATTATTACTACTAGCTGCAAACCTGCACGTTGCACATGATAATTATTTTTATGGTATTTTTATTAATTTTTTTTAACAATGTAAAACTAATTTAATAAGGAGTAATGTATTTTGTAATAATATTTTAATTTATTATACGAATAATCATAAATGCAATATAGGAACAATCATAAATCATAAATCATAAATATAAATTTTGTCGTACCAAAATGAAAACAATACAATTTTTCTTAGAAATTCAAAAGGCAAGTTAATGGAAATATTCATTTTTTAATAAAATTTATTTATAACATTTTGTGGATCATTAAAAAGAATATAAAATTTTGAAATTATTCTTTTAGTTTTAAACAAACTTTCTCAAACTTTATTTTTTTTTTCTGCCTACAATTTAAAACACCAAAAAACGTAACTAAAAAAATTAATAAAACTTAACAATAATTAATTGTACCAATTAGGAAAACAATTTGTTGTTAATAATCTATTAAGGTTATTTACTTTGCAGAAATTGTAATTTCGTCCACCCAAAACATATTATCAAATAAACAATTATTAGCAAAATCTAAGAATAAAATTTCTATATATGCATTATTATAAAATAATAATAATAATTAAAATAAAATTGCAAAAGCTAAAATTTGTCACTCATCCGATTATTTTTGTTTGGCTAACCTTTGCTTTTCTCTAAATAAATGACATTATAGAGTACTTCTACTACAACTATTAGGAGTACTTTGTCTGCCATAAAGAATTAAAAAATAAACAAAAATTAGAAAAGTGTCTTAGTTTAACATCTAAATTGAGCACTATAAAAAATCATGCTAAGTAATAGAATAAATTCCAAACTATCCAAATCATGCTATGTAATAAAATAATATTATATTTTTATATGCTATGTTTACTTCCATATAATGCAATAGGATAACATTTAACAATTAAAGAGGGAAAAACAACAACAGCAACAATTTAAAAAACAAAACTAAATCGCATTAACCCAAAGTAGAGTTTTAAAGATAAAAAATTATCAACCTATTGAAGAGATGCAAGAAAAAAAAAATCCACTAAAAAATTGTGTGAGAGAGAGAGAGAGAGAGAGAGAGAGAGAGAGAGAGAGAGAGAGAGAGAGAGAGAGAGAAACGACCTTTTTTGTGAGGGAAAACAATGCATAGAATGGAAAAGATAGTGACAAATTTATCGTAAAGGGAGTGAATAAGAAAAGACAAAAATATAGAAAGATGAAGGGAAAGAGGAAGAATAATATTAATGTAGAGGGTAGTGGGAAGATGAAAAGATAAGGGAGGAAGAAAGGTTGGAAAAGTAGTGGAGAGATGAAAAAGTAAGGGAGGGAGAAAGGTTGGAGAGTGTAAATATTAAAAAACTAAATGTTAAAAACAATTATAGGAAAATTGGAAATAATTAAGATAATGATGTGGACGCTGATGTGGCTCAACGGGAGCGTAATAACAATAAATGCTACGCTTCAGCCTTTAGATATAGATATAGATTACAAATAAAATATATAATTTAATGAATTAAATATAGTATTTTAATTTTAAAAAAAAAAAAATCTAGTGTTATAAATATATTCGAAACATGTGGTGTCTCTCATAAAAAAAAAAAAAAAAAAATGTGGTTCGACTTATTTTTTTTATAAAAGAAAACTTAGAAAAGTCATATGGCCGGGTAACTCTATAAATGCACTAACATGCTAGGGTACTTGAAAACTAAAAACTTTCAAGAACTTTCCTTTCAAATCACTTTTTCCATTCGGAAGACCCATCCACGCACAACTCCTCACTTTGCCAATACATTTATTTTCGAAAATTGTAAGGAGTAGCCACAATTTTGGCACTACTTGATACGATAGATTGTGAGTAGTAAAAAAAATTAATGGTATACTAAAATTGACAGGGCAGATAGTGACCATCTGTCATAAAGAATATTTGTAAGAATAGTTGTAGAAAATGGCAAATAGTCACCATCTGTCATAAAGAATAGTTGAAGAATAGTATGGTTTGGGTGCTGTCTTAATGCAAGATAATAGACCCTTAGCTTTCTATAATGAAGCTCTCAAGGGCAGGTGTTTGCATTTATCCACTTATGAGAAGGAGCTCTTTGCTTTGGTGAAATCAGTTAAGAAATGGAGCCCATACTTGGTTGGCAATCCTTTTATCATCAAAACTGATCAGCAGAGTCTCAAATTTATTCTTGAACAAAGAATTGGCACTCCCACATAGTAAAAATGGATCACAAAGCTGTTAGGCTATTTAGTTGTGGTGGAGTACAAAAAAAGGGAGGGAAAATAAGGTTGTAGATGCTCTTTCTAGAGTGGAACCATCTACTAACGGCCTTGATCCACATGCCTCACTCTATCTCATTTCCTTTCCTTGTCCCTAATGGTTGGATTTGCTTAAGGACAGTTACAGTTTTGATGAAACTTATCAGGAGTTTCTCCCAAAGTTTGCTAATCCCACACTCACTCCAGTTGGTTATTCCCTAAAGAATGGTCTAATTATCTACAGGGATAGGATCTTCCTCAGTCCTTCATCTTCCTTGAAACCTTTGATTCTGCAACAGATGCATAATAGTCCAATGGGTGGTCATTTTGGTTATCTAAAGACCCTTCACAGGGTTAAGCAAGATTTCTATTGGCAAGGCATGAAATCTAACATTAAGAACCACATTAAGTGTTGGGAGGTTTGTCAAAGAACCAAGAGTGACACTTCCAAACCTACAAGCCTATTGCAACCTCTTCCAATACCTGATAGACCTAGGTTGGATATTAGCATGGATTTTATTGAAGGCTTGCCTAAATCACATGGACATGATGTTATTTTGGTGGTGGTTGATAGACTCACCAAGTTTGTGCATTTCTTTTCTCTCCATCATCCATTCACTACTGCCAAAGTTGCTGCTATCTTCATGCAAGGAGTCTTCAAGTTACCGGGCATGCCTAAGTCAATTGTCAGTGATAGGGGGGGCTGTTTTTACTGCTACTTTTTGGCGAGAGCTGTTTAAGTTGTAGGGCATAGAGCTGGCTATGTCTTTAGCTTACCATCCCCAAGCTAATGGGCAAACTGAAGTTGTTAATAGAAGCTTGGAGTAGTATTTGAGGGCATTTGTGAGTGACAAACCCCATGCTTGGACTGACTAGTTGCATTTGGCAGAGTTTTGATTCAATACCAATTACCATACCTTTACCAAAATGACTCCCTTTGAGGCCTTGTATGGTTATTCTCCACCTAGGCTTCTGGATTATGTTCCAAGTATCACTCAAGTGGAGGCAATGGACAGCTTCCTGCGCTCTAGGCATGAGCTTATTGCTCTTTTGAAGCAGAACCTAATTTTAGCTCAAGCTAGGATGAAGCTTTTGGCTGATCAACACAAATCTGGTAAGTCTTTCAGTGTTGGTGATTGGGTTTACCTCAAGTTGCAGCCTTATGGACAGCTCTCTCTACGGGTAAAGGGTTACAATAAGCTCTCTCCAAGGTTCTTTGGTCCATTGCAGATTGTTCAGAGTATTGGTGACTTGGCTTACAAGTTGGTCTTGCCTGAGGGCTGCCCAATTCACCCTATTTTCCATATCTCTTGTTTGAGACAGAAATTGGGGGATCAGATTACTCCACTTCCCTCACTTTCTTCCATGGATTCTGAAGGTACACTTCTGCTAGAACATATTGTCATTCTGCAATAGAGGTCTAAGCAGTTGAGGAGTTGTACAATTACCGAAGTTTTGGTTCAATGGCAAAGGCAATCAGAAGAGGATGCAACTTGGGAGTCTCTTTATGCCCTTCAACATAAATTTCCTCACCTTGTGGGCAAGGTTCTCTGAGAGAGGGGGAGTTGTTGGGGCTGTCTGAAACCTTGAGGACAAGGTTTTCTAAGGGGATGTATTGATAGGAGTAGTTGATTGAGCAGAGCTTAGTGCTAGTTGATTGAGTAGAGTGCTAGTGCTGGGTGCTGAGTGTGGTAGTGATTGCTGGAGTTGTTAGTTAAGAAGCTAGTTAGGATGCCTCTATGAACTAGTGACAGTTTAACGTGTCTGGACTTTTCGGTGCTTGATGGGTTCTTGGGCTCATCTTCTTTTTTTAGTTTTGTCTTTGTTAAATTACCGATTGTCCCAAAAGCTTAAGCTTTTAGGAAATGATGAATTTAATCACTTAACCATAAGTCTAACACTCCCCCTCACTTGTGAGCCTAAAATTCCCCTTAATAAGTGGAGGCCCAACAAGTGGGAATTTAACATTTTAAATGGGAGGTAGAGCAAAGCCAGGGATCGAACTTAGGATCTACTGCTCTGATACGATGTTAAATTACCGATTATCTCAAAAGCTTAAGCTTTCAGGAAATGATGAATTTAATCACTTAACCATAAGTCTAACAGTCTTCTTGAAATGGGAGTTCAACAGGATAGTTTTTAATTTTAGCTGGCTGGTGTGTACAAGCTTTTTAGGTAGGGAGGGTCCCTCTTGGTTTGTTGTTCCTGCGTTGGCAGGTTAGTAGCTAGAGGGCTCTTTTTCTTTTGTCTTTCCTGTTGTATTTCTATTTCTTGAAGCAATGAATCTTTATTCCCCTTCAAAAAAAAGTTAGGATGCCAGCTGTATACAACAGTTAGGATGGCAGGGCTAAAGATTTTAACTGTTTTGTAACTGCCTGAATTGTACAGAATTGTATATAAATAGGCAGATATAATACAAACACATTCTTTGTTTCCTTTTCTCTCTAATCGTTCTAATCTCTCGAATCCTCTATTCTCATTCCTTAGGAGGTTAGTTCCCTCGAAGAACTATAGGAGACACTCTTCACCACTAAGTTGATTCTTATCATTTTGACTCATACCCATGTTCTTTTTTTCAGCTTTGAGCGGATAAACAGATTCGAGTCCAATTCTGTCATGTCTAAAAGGAAAATAAATAAATAAATAAATTTTATATAAAATTAATCTTATACTCTCACAGAAAGTAAAAAGGTTTTGAATATTTTGTAAAAGTTACTTTTATATCTAAGAATTAATAATTTATAATTATAAAAATATTAAAGAAAACAAATTTTTAAGTTTATTTATCATCTTTTTCTTTTTTATTCTTTTTTACTTTTACATCAAAACACGTATATGATACCTTTTTTTTGTCCCTTTTTTTTATTCTTATCCTTCCCCTTATTATTTTTTTTTTCTCTTCTTTTTCTTCCTTCAAACATAATGTCAATTAAAAACAAAAACAAAAAAATTCCACACCTTCTTTTTTTTTTTTTTAGTTTTTGTTATAATACTTGGGATTCGTGTATTTATGAGTTATTTTTATATAATATATATATATATATATTTAGCCTTTAGTTTTTATTTTTTTATATTCAACCGATTGACTAGCGTTTAAATTTAATCAAGAATCCAATCAATGCCACGAACCTAATATTTCAGTTCACATATTAGAGTGCTCGATTGATCAAGTATCAATCAAAGACCGATTAAGTAGCTATTGAAGAAATACGAAAAATAACTTTTTTTTTTAACAGTATGTTAGCAAAAAAAAAAAAAAAAAAAGACTTTTTGCTTTTCTTAATTTTGCAGAATTTTAGCAAAAGAAAATTATTTTAATTTTTAATATTTCGTTGTTTTACAATATATATAGTAAAAAAAAAAATTATAAAAGAATGGTGGAAATTTTCAATCCTTATTTTCCCGAGCAGAGTGTGCACAACGTTTGGGCTTTGTCACTCGTATGTAGGAAATTTCCAAGAAACCTTCATTCAATATATCTTTTACTTTGGCAAATAGTAAATACCGTGTTTGATGTTTCATTCACTTTTGTTGCAGTCACGTACGAAATTTGCAAGGAAATTAATTTCGTTTTACTCACGTTGGCATGTGAAAATTTGACTGCCTTTTTTCTTTTCTTTTTTCCTCTCTCTCTCACATAAATATTTTATTATTCTCACTTTTTTAACTTGTTTTCGCTTATTTTATTCAACAATTGAGATTGAAAGTTGTTTTTTACGACTCTCAATCGAAACCATTAGAGCAATTGCATACTTAACTTATCTCAATTCCCGTTTTACATTTTCACTCAATGCCGGCTGAATGATAGAAGTAATAGATGCTGTCGCCTAAGGCTTCAAATAAAAAAAAGGCTCCCAAATTTTAACCAATAGGATTATTTATAATCAATAAATAAAATAATTTTTTTTTACCAAATGAAAAATAAACAAAAAAGAGGGAAAAATATTACGTCCATAATATTTTTCACAACACTTTTACAACAAATGCTAAATAGCAGGTTGTTACAACTTATTCTTAATGGAAAAAAAAAAGAAAGTATAGTGGTGTTTTCAAATAGAAAACAAGAAGCAACTTAAAGCCTAGGATTTGTTGTGAAAAATATTGTGAATGTTGCACTTCTAAAAAAATAAGAATAATAATAAGAGTTCAATTACACACAAATATCAATATATATATACCCACAATTGCATCAAGGATACAAGATCCAACAAGGGCACAAGAGTGTAAGAATACTAAAGAGAATGCAAAACATAATCTAAAAGTACTAAGCTACATAAGCAAAGGTACAAATTAAAACATAGTTTAAATAGCTATAACATCCAATTATCCAAAGCACACAATATCCAAGTATAGTAAAACCAAAATATTAAAGTCATAGAGTACTTAAAAACCAAAGTAATAAAACCATAGAGTACTAGAATAAGTACCATGAAAACCCATTAAAACTACAAAAACCATAATAGCTATAAAACTTAAAAAAAAAAAAAAAATCTCCCCCTCAAGAGCTACTCACATACTACTCCCCCTTTTTGACCGGAATGGCCAAAGGGCTACAACTAGTTCGTGAAGCTATCAAACCTAGCTATGAGCAAGTTGATTTGGTCCTGGATAGTAGTAATCCGGTAATAAACTTGATTAGTAACAAGTTAGTAAAAAAACATAAACTTTGAATTAAAACCCTAAAAATTGAAATTTAAAGAGTAATTCAAAAGCAAATGACATGTGAATATCCTAATCATCACAACATGATATAATCATTGGTACTATTCACTTAATATGTCAAAAAGTGTATGTGTGTGCATCATATGCAAAAGTGTGCAAACTAGGGCAAAGTGTGAAAACACATAATCATTTAATGTTCAAATCAAAGAAACATGATTATCCCCATAAACTTTGTACTCAATGGAGTCCAAAGAAACACACAAAAACATCTAAGAGACATTTTATCATGAACATGGTATGCACAACACAACAAAAAACATAGTACAATGCATAAAAATGAAGAACAATCATGAAAACATGTAAAATAGGAATTATACTAACAAAGCCAACAAAACCCATATATCATACTCATCAAAACATCAGCAAAACCATATTCAACAACCATATTTCAACATCTCAACACACACACACACACACACAAAACTAGGGCTAGAAACTTTGAAATAGAGTGAAAATAAGAGAAAACCCATACCTTTTCATGAAGATTGAAAAAGGATTGAAGAAGAAAATGGAGGTTTTGGGAGAGGCAGAGGTGGAGAAGACAAAGGGTGTGCACGTAATGCGAGGGAAAACTGAAAAGTTTTTAAAAACTGTCTGAGATTTAACCTTATTTGTGCAAAACATGCAATTTTCACGACTCAACTGACCCGCGAGCAAGTCGCCAAAACGAGTTGCCAAAAACAAACCTTGTACAAAATTTTGAAAATTTTGTCTAAGTCTTTTTGCAACTAGGACTCCCAGCAGCAATTAAAAAGGTAGAGAGATGCAAACACAAAGATAACACCGACACATGTTATCGAAGAGGAAACCGAAAAACTTGGCGAAAAACCTCTCCACCACCCTCCAAGCGGTAAAATGATCTACTAGAGAATAAAGTTGGGATACAGGGATAGCAATAGACCCTCCAAGCCTAATCTACCCAATGTACCTAAACCCTCCAAACTTCTTGCTCTAACAAGGTTAAGCCTAACCGTGTCTTCTCTAACTTTCCGGATCTTGCAATAAGCCCATTGCATCAATCAAATGAATTGGTCCTCTCTAAACTGCTTCCCAAGCACCAAATAACTTTCTCACTAATATGGGTATGTGAGATAAGGATTTGGCTAAGTATCCTCCCAAGGGTATGTCAATGGAGAGGGTGAGAGTAGAGGAATTTGAGAATCAAAGGTATAAGATTGTGGATGAGTCAATCTTATTTTTCTCTAGGGTTTCTCTCTCAAAATTCTCTCTCTAAGCTCTCAACATTTCGTGGGTATAAGGGTATTTATAGTAGGGTATGTGAGGAATGTGAAAAGTCATATTTTTGCAAAAAAAATGGTGTTCTGGCGACTCACTTGCGACTGGGACAAGTTACGAGTTCCAGTAGCGAAATAACTAACATGCTGAACTTTCCTTTTTTGTCCTGTAGTACTCCAGCTGTCGTGACCCTTCAGCTTCTTGCATGCTTCACACATGTAGCATTTTAGCGAGTCACAAGTCACGAGCCACTCACAAGATCCAGTCGCGAGAATGCTTTTGAATGCATACACACTGGAATTCTTCACACTTTCACACGCAACCCTTACATAATTCCCACCTAAATACAAGGTATCTAATTGTTGAATTACAAGCATATTTGGCACAGAATAAAGCCAACACATGGTTGAATAAATTCAACCTTACAAAATTAAATATGATTATTACTTATTACTATTATAGATATGTAAATTATATAAATTAATGAATTAAATATAATACTCAAAATAAGAGGTCAGTTTTTTTTTTTTTTTTTTTTTTTTTTTTTTTTTTTTTTTTTTTTTTTTTTTTTTTTTTTTTTTTAAGAATAGTCATATTAATTATTCTGTAAATACACTTAACATGCTAGGGTATATAAAAACTAACAACCATCAAAGAAATTTCCTTTCAAATCACTTTTCCCATTCCAAAGCCCTACCCATGTGACCTCCTCACTTTGCCATTACATTTATGACTTTCTTACTTGGGTGCAAAGTATAAAGAAAACTAACATGTTGTTAGTAGGGGAGGGGTGACTCGAACCCAAGAGTCAAGACATGCTGCATAATCGAGTCTTGTTAACCTCAGGCCTCAATCACTAGGCCAGCAAACGTGCTGGTATGTTCATCTCTAATTAGAACTTAGGTTGGTAGTTTTCTAGGAAAGAGGTTACTCTAGACTATCTCAGACCCCACTAGAAGTTACTTGTAACTCATATTCTTCTTTTGAAGAAAAAGATAGATTAAAAAAAAAATAGAGAGTATGAGGTTGGAGGAGTTTAGTCGAGAAAGGATATATGGGTAAGGTTTCTAATGGACTAGTGATGGTTTCGGTTGGTTGGGTGTGAGTTGAGTGGTTGTGACCATTTTATTCATTATTGTTGTTAGGACATATGTGGTTCACTCATTAGGAACATATGTCATTCTTTTATGTAATTGGCTAATCCTTTGACAAAACACACTTTACTTGTAATTGGAAAGTTCTATGTGTTTTTAATACTTCAAGAAACAAGGTTTCAAGATTAAGTGTTGAAGTCATAAAGTCTATCCAAGAAAAACAAGCTAATAGTGCAAATTCACTAAAGCTCGACACCTGCTCGACAGCTTCTCGACACCTCCTATCTGTCAAGATTTAAATTCAAAATTCTGATCTGATTTCTTGGAATCCGTGAATATGTCTTTGGGCCTTCTTTTCTCCTAACCTTAGACATATAAAAGGATTGTTTTAAGGGCCGTCAAAAAGTTCACAAGTTGCATAAGCATTGAGAAAACTCTGTTGAAGCAAATTGTGACCGGAGACGAAGTTCTTGACCTAGTTTATCTCTTCTTGAAGAAGTTGCTGTGTATGTGCACCTTTGGGTTTTATGACCAAGTATCTTCTTGATCTTCATCGTGTAGGATGAACTGAAGAAGTTTGCAGCCAACCTCTCTTTCAGTTGGTAATTGAAGTCGCATACTGGGATCCGCACATTGGTTAGTCACGTACTTGGGAGCCGTGCATCAAAGGGGAATTGTCACTACAGAACAAATCCAATTGGGTATTGGGGTAAGGGTTCAACTGTAGGTTGGTAAGGTACTTGGGATTCCTTTACTTGTAACCGTTTGTTGTGATAATAGTGGAGTTTCGGGAGTGGTGACCTGAAAATCACCTAGTGAGGTTTTTGCCGTCAGGTTTTCTCCATTCGTAAACAAATCACCGTGTCATTTAATTTTTGTTGCATATTTAGTTTTTGGTGATTTGTTTGTGCTACCACGCGTTTGCATGTTAAATTGATTAATTAATAACTTGGCTAATTAATTAATTAATTTAATCACAATGGGTCAATACATGTTTTGCCTATCAGCTATGTGGTTGGGTCTAGTGTAGCAGCTGCTATTTTATGGTTAAAATTTAAAACTTAAAACTTAAAACAAGCTAGACACAAGGCATAAAAAGATACTGTCACTAGAGATGACAATGGGGCGAGGCAGGACCGAAGGACAGGGTTTTCATCCTCGTCCCGCATGGTTTTGTCTTGCCTCATCCCTATTTCGCCCGACATGATAAGGAAAACTTTCTCACCCCATCCCTACCCCTTGGGGCCCCACGAAGCCCTATCCCATCCCGTAAAACTCTACTTTTTATTAATTTGCATTACAACTAGTACAATTTTTTTAATGAAACCTATTTCATTAATAAAAATATACTTGGAATTACAATTAAATTTATCCCATCAAATCAAATCAATTCTTAGAAAATTTTTTTTTTTTTTGATTATATATCCAAGCGTTTAACAAGACAATCACAAAAAAAAAATATATATATATATATATATAATAATAATAAATAAATAAATAAAAAATCTCATAATGTAACACATAACAAAATAAAGGCAAAGAACCACGTTGGGTAGAATAATATAAGCTAATATTGATATATTTGTTTAAATAGAGGGTTTTAGGGTATGAAAATTTTACAATTATAACCCTTAGCAACACGAGGTGGGGTGGGTTTAAAAAGTCTAAACCCATCCTTGCTCTGCCCCATGGTGTGGGGTTAAAATCTTGTCACATCCCCGCCCCACCACCTTTGTGGGGCAGGGGAAAACCCGCACGGGGCGAAGCGAGGAGGGGCGGGTTAAGCGGGACGGGGCAAAATTGTCATCCCTAATTTTACCTTGCAGCATGCAATGGACCCAAAATTTCATAATTTAAAAAAAATAAATAAAATTGATGAGATAATTTAAAAAAAATTAAAATTTAAACCCCAATGTATTAAAATAGGGATAATTTAATTGGTGAACATAATAATCCAATAAATTAAATTATATATGCTTTCTAAGGAAAATAGGGGGAAATGTGGTAGTTTGCTTCTTTGTTTTGTGTCTCGTGTATAAAAGATGCTAGATAAATAAATAATGATGAGTTTTGATCCATATGACAAACAATTTTGGTCATTTTATAGATTTAGAGGGGTTTTTTTTTTTTTTTTTTTTTTTAATGATCTTAGAGGTTCATGGGTATTTCGATCATTTTTTAAGTTTGAAATATTTTAGCCATTTGCTAGTTTCAAGGATGTTTTTGGTCAGATTTCAAAGAGTATTTTTGGTCATTTGGAGGGCTCAGAGAATTTTCTATCATTTTGGAGGTTCAAGGTATTTTAGTCATTTTGAAATATCAAGTTATTTTTTATCAAGGGTTATATGTTATTTAAATATGTCGATTTTAGGTCTTAAAATCTTTGGCAAATTAAACCCAAATCTAAATGTTTGTCATTTTTAACTATCTAGTCAAAATATTGAGATTTAGATTATCAAATTCAAATCCCTCAAGCCCAAATGAAACCTAGTTAGGAAACAATATTGAACAAAATAATTTTACACATAATTCATAAGTATTGGTTTCACTTA